>CP106712.1:69578160-70828160 GCA_025503065.1 Gossypium bickii
ATTCTGATATTTCGTGTGTAAAATAATACAATGGTTTCATTTCGTTTTTAAAGCCGAAATCGAAAAAAATAAAATGCAATGTTTTTCTTTTTTTGTTATTCTCTGTTGTCATTTGTCTGTCCCCCTTTTTTTTGTAGGTACGGAGGAGGATGTGGTGATGTACGGAGGTGGGCCGACGTGGAGCGTACGGAGGCATGCGGCGCGCGTGTGAGGGGAGCGGCGGCTGAAGCTTGCCCTAGGGTTTTGATTTTTTGTTTTGTGTTGGGCTTAGACATTGGGTTAAGGTTTTGTTGCGTTTGGGCTTTAATTTTGGGTCAGTTTCTTATTGGGTTTGTAATAAAAACTGGGCTGTTTAATTAATGGACTTGGTTTGATTTGGTTTTTTATTTTTTGATTTATTTGGTTTTAATCAGGCCAGGCCAAAATTGGCCTATTACAATGGATACATTATTTTTCTCTGGAAATTAGTTTATACTCCTCTAGTGTTCATATTGATAGAAAGGTAAACTCATGTTTCTCAATACAAATTCTAGATAAACATGATCAATAGAAAATTGATTTTTTTTTCTACTTTTTTATTTCAACTGTTAATTTAAAAGGATCCGACAAAATCTCATGGGATCCCACTACAATGAGATATTTAAATAGATGGTACCATATATATATGATACATATTGAACTATTTTATACTCATGTTTGATTAGACTTTTGTTGTAATTTAAATTGTTCATATTTATAAAAAACAATTTTATTAATTTAAATTGTCTTTTGTTTAGTCAAAGAAAATATTATTATGTTAAAATTAAACATTTCAATTAATATTCATCTTCAATTACATTTTCATTATAATTTATAATATTACTTTTATAATTATATTAAAGTTAAAAAATTGAATAGACAAACTCCAATTAATATTGATTACACTTTATCTTCATCTTGAGATACACCTTCATTATAATTTAAAGTATTAAAATTTACAAATAAGTAATAATTTATTATAAAAATATTTTAATTATTTTTATTATATAAATACACCACCATGAAGTAACAAACAAATACTAATTGTTTTATCTTGCGTTTCTTGTCAGAAATAGTAATTTAGTGCCCACGTTTTCTTTACTCTTTTGTTTAGTTTTATTAGAAAACGATCCTTGTTTTAAACTATTGTGTGTAGGAGTATGAATGGTATATTTCACTTTTTATGCGAGAATATAAATTCAAATTTTAAATATGATATTACTGAAAGAAATAATCAAGTTCTAAATATAAACTATAAAATAAAAATAGAGAATACAACACTTGCTATTCATCAATAAATTAAATTAAAATTTTGAATAATATTTATACTAATATATTAATATATAAAATACAATCATCAAATTCTAAAGTAAGTATATTTAAACTTAACAAATGAAATCATTATGACAAATCATACAAATGAGATACCAATATAAGCCCATGGAAAACTACATAAAGCATATTATTAACATAAAATTTTGTTTGTATAAACTTAGTTGAATAACTATGTTTTTAACCATGAAGTGATAAATATCTTATTTGAATATAGGGTAAATGTCATAAAAAGTTAGATTACATGTATAACGATTTTCATTATTAAAAATTGGGAGGTATCTTGTAATACCCCAAACCCGGCCTAGAAGTTTAGATCGAACTCAGGATGTTACATTGATCACCGAACTCGGCATCCAAAATTCCGAAATGTACCTGAGAAGGGGATACAGAAGAGGGGGTGAGCTACTCGAGCTCAGTGTGAGTTCAAAACCAACTACTATAGAGTTAGAAACAGAAAACCCATAGCAGTTCAGAGCGGAACATATTCACAGAATCAGATGGTAACTTCGAGACAAAAGTCTCAACCAGATGCTCACAATTCACAAAAGAGTCACCAGTTCTATTCAGTCAGTCAGATACAATCGGAGTTTACAAAGTACATAGAACCACAAAAGTTCTTTTTATTCAAACAGAACAATCAGATATTCTAGCGCAAAGAATAGTCAAACAGATGCTTATGAATGTAATTAAGTTATAAAACCCATCCATCCAACCAACACACCACTCCGTCCCTCATCACTCCTCATAAGAGTTGTTTGAGCTCATGCAACCAATCACACCACATAGGACCTCGTAGGGCCCATCCATCCCTGCACTCCAATAATATCCACGACCCTAAGGGTATTGGGACTGCCCACGACCCTCTGGGTATTAGGGGCTATCAATAAGTTGTACAGTGCCATGCAGTAAACTGCAGTACAGACATGCAGTATGAACTTCCAGATTAGATAGTGATAATACGTAGCGAAGCTGACGTATAAGCGATATAGTGCAATGTGATAAACCTCTATACCGGTAAAGTGCAGTTAAACTACCATATCAGATAAATACACGCAGCAAGGCTGACGTATGCGCTATATGGTGCAATCCAATAACCCGCTAACAGCATAGTCCACGACCCTTAAGGTATTGGGACTGCCCACGACCCTCTTGGTATTAGGGTCTAACAACCGCCAGATCAATCGCCTGCTTGATTCGCCAGATCTTCCTTCTCTTCACAATCCCACCCAAAAACATTATATGCACATGTATGTGTGCAAACAAATGAACAGAAATAGAGTACAAGATTACAGACAGTCCTTCACATCCAGTCAGTCAGATTCAGATATAAGTATACTCAATTACCCATATTCAAATTCAATGGCTATGTAACCACACAGAATAGTGACACCAAGTCAAACAATCGAACAGAACACGTGCACCCCGTTAGCTGGGTTAAAAAACAAACATATTACGCAACCAATCACGAATCTCACCTAAACCAAAGTCAGAACAGAGTCATAATTACCCTTACTAAAGCTTAGCCAATGGTTGAAACACACAAAGTCACAAATACGTTTAAATTGACCTAGAACCAAAATCTGGTGAGATAGGACCACACGCCCGTGAACTCCAGCCGTGTAGAGCAGTCCCGTCTGTGTGGGGGTCCAATGCCTGTTTGAAGAGTAGCACACGGCTATGTGACAGAGACACACACCCGTGTGGTGTAGGGACACGACTGTGTGAACAGGCTGTGTAACTCATTGCCCAATTTTGCTAAAGTCAAGTGCAGAGTAGACACGGTCGTGTGAGGGTCTCACACTCCCGTGTGGGATCCTTAAATCCCCAAATCAGCCACATAGCCGTGTGGCTAGGCTGTGTGACACTAAATCTCAGAAACCCTAATTCCCAAACCTATACGTCTGTTTGCCCAGGGGACATGGCTATGTGAAAATCGACAAAATCCCCAAACCGGCCATATGGCCGTGTGGCACCCAATTTGGCCTGAAAACCCTAACGCCCAATTTCACACGGCCGTGTAGGTCGACACATGGCTGTGTGGCCATCGGGGTGGTCACAAAACCATCTTAAAACAACTCCAAAACCACCGTTTCAGCCGCCCGATTTGTCCCCAACCTTTGCCATATCAACATGTATCAAAAAGTGACAATTTCTCGTCACTTCCATCGACTAAAAACCCAAAACCAACGGTTTAGCCTATAGTCAAGAGAAGCCGACATAAACTTTGCAAAGAATAAAATAGTGTAGTAAAAGTTTGAATCCCACACCTGTTTTGCAATCGGAGATGACGACGGAGGAGCGAGATTCCTGAGATTAGCCAGCGAAACCCGTATTCAAAAGAAAAATACAGGAAATAGGGAAGAAGAGAAGAAGGAACCAAAAACGTTGCAGAAAAACAAAATAAAACCAAAATAGAAAATACTAGATAAAAATAAAAATCAAAATAAAGAAAAATAAATAATTTAACTTAAAACAAAATTACTATTTTATAAACAAAACAAATTAATAACACTTCTCCAAAGACACTCTCACAGGGGCTCGAACCCGAAACCCAAAGGTTCCCTAAAACTCACTCAACCACCAGACCAGCAGGCCCATTCTGCCATTTAAATGCGCCACTAAACACAAAAGTGCAACCTCTTCACTGTCCCTAACCACAAACACCCTAAACTTCCAGGCCCAAAATTCGAGGCGTTACATATCTAAGAGAGGGCAAAACATAACAAGATAAGTTCTGAAGAAAAAAATGCCATGCTTTTCAAAAATTTGGATTTAATTATTATCTTTTTTATTTTTAGAAATTTAGTTTTTTTTGTTATTTTAAATTTTAAAATTTATATTTAATTATTAATACTGTTATTTTTTAAATTTGTTAATGTGACATTTTGAAATAAAAAAAAACCCACTTAATAACCATATAATTAAAATTATAATTAACTTAAGTTTAAAAACAAACAAGTGGTAAAAATGAACTTAGATTTAGAAATATGAAATGTTAACTTCAAAGTTGCGTCATATTTTAAGGAAAACAAAAAATACATGGTTGCTATTACGGAGATAAAACCACTGTCCCCTTTCATCCAAATTAAATACTGATAGCAAAGGGAATCTCATAAAGATAAATTCAGAGCCAGAAAAGGTTAATGGATTAGATCTATCAAGGAATCCTATCTCTACCACAGTTACGTTAATTTGTCAAAGTTGTAAACTGGGCTCCTTTGAAGTGAGGTGAGATTTTTTATGTAATTGCACCACAATTATATCTTCCAAAGATATTGACTTTTCTAGTGAACATATTTTCATACTTGAACTTTTTACTAGAGTTTGGAGCACCGAAGCATCTTTCCTACCTAATCTATTTGGGTTTTATAAAATTACATATATTGACAGGGTTAAGGGACTACTACCGTTTTATTTTACTGGTGAAAAGATAAAAATACAAAGTAACTAAACTAAATCTTTTAAGGAGGATCTTCAAACAGTCTTAAACCTAGTCTCTTATTACAAATTGCCTTAAATATGATTATCGGCAATAAATTTTTTTTCGAGAAATATGTTGAATCTTCCACTACTTAACCATTTCCAAAATATACCAAATTCTTTTGACTAAAGTAGAATTAAAGTTCTCCGAAGGACCTTCCTTGATAACGTTGACAGCTTCAATGCTATCCGTTTGAATTAAGTCCCTTTAAAAGCTTCTATCTAACATAAGATTCAACCCCTTAAGGATTCCCCAAAGCTAAGCCTCCATCACTGTTCAATTACCCAAATATTTGGAGAACCCAATGATCTACCTCTCATTATGATCCTGCACAAAGCCTTCAGCTGCTGCATGTAACAGCTCGATTTAGGGGCTAAGTCGGAACAGTGGTTCGGAACCACTAATCTGAGGTTAGAGAAAATTATTTTCATGATATTTTATGAGTTAGAGTATGATTATATAAGTACATGAAAATTTTGGCGCTTTAATTTTAGCGATTTCATGCTTAATTGCGAAAAAAGGACTAAATTGCATAAAGTGCAAAAGTTCAAAATTTCAAGCTAAGGGTGCCAAATAGCTATGGAATATTAATTGGAGGCTTTTATAGGGCAATTAACCCCTTAAATAAAGGTTGGCCAGCCATAGGGAACAATAGAGGTCAAAATTTGGTCAAGTAGGTGTGTTAGGTGGACTAAATTGGGATTTTATATTAAAATAAAGAAAGAAAAGATATAATATTTTCTCCTTCATTTCTCCACTGAAAAGTTTTAGCAAATGGGGGTTTTAAAGCCCAAAAATTTTAGCATACTCTTCTCTTTACAAGTAAGTGTTCTAGTGATCATTTCTTGATAAAAATTGTACTTTTGGAATCTCTAAAGCTTAACCTTTCTAAAGAAAGGACTATTTTGTTAAATGGTGAAGAGTTTATAGTTTTTCCATGAAATCTTTTAAGTTGTTTGCTGCATTTTTATGGAAGAAAATGGGTCTTAGTTGTTAGATGAACAACTTTTGTGAAAGGTGTTACCAAGAAAACACCTAAAAGAACCTTTTTGTAAAGGTTGTAAAATATGTAGTAAATGTGTGAAATGTTGATTTTTGATGGTAGCCATAAGAGAAATAAATGTTCACCTAGGCTCGTTAAAGAGAGAAATTTGATTAAAATTGATTTCTGAGCCTAGGGGTAAAATGGTCATTTTGTAAAAGTTTAAAGGAAAAATAATAATTTTGCCAAAGCATGATTATTGAAATGTATTTATTAATTGATAATTAAATGATCTAATTTGCTATTATAGATCAAGAAGAACCAAGAATTTACCTCAACCGGGGAAAGAACAAAGTATCGGACTAAATCGTCGATCTAGGTTATTTTGGAATCGAGGTAAGTTTGTATGTGATAAATTCAACATTTATGTTAGCATATTTGTGAATGTTCGATATTATAATGATGCATGGTATTCTATGAAATTTAGTATTGGTGTTGAATGAGAAAGATGATAGAAGTTGAGATGTTGAAGTCCCAATGAAACTATAATAAATGTGAAATTACTATCACCGAGACACGAGATGGATAAGGTCTCATGTAAGACCATGTCAGGGACATGGCCTCGGCACTGAATTGAGGTCCCGTATAAGACCATATATGGGATATGGCTTCAATACTGAATATGAGAATCGTATAAGACCATATCTGGGATATGACATCGATACTTGATGTGAAATTTCGTATAAGACCATATCCAGGATATGGCATCGGCACTCAGAAGTTACCCCATGTAAGACCACATCTGGGATGTGGTATTGGCTTCGTGTTTATGTAATGACGATGAATATGCATATTTGAATATCCCTAGTTATTTAGTGGGATAAATAGATAAGCTTGGAGATAGAAATGAGATTTAGTACTAAAGCCATGTGATTGAGTGAATACAGGTACCAGTGAGTAATTCACAAGGAATGTTTACGATATGTGGCATGGTATGTTCTAGATAAGAACAAGTACGAGTAAGTTATGGCAAAGTGTTTATGACTTTGTGTGGTTATCTAATGCCATGGATTGATGTCATTATGAGCTTATTGTTGTTATTTATTTTCATGCAAACTTACTAAGCTTTATGCTTACCCCTCTCATTTCCCTTTTCCTTGTAGTATTGCCAAGATAACTCGAGGATTATGGGATGTCGGAGTTCGGAAATCACACTATCGACATCTCTTGGGTATAACAAGTTAGACTTATTTTGAGTATGACATGTATAGGACTTGAGTATTTTGTTATGTCGTAATTGTTAGCCAAAGTGTTGGCTTTTTATGTCATCAAATTCACTTTGTAAGAGGCCATTGGAATTGGGCTGATACTTGACAAGTTTATATATATTTATTGATGATGAATCACGAAGTTTATGCTTGTGTGGATGCTTTGATTTGAGTTCTTAGAAGTGCCTTAGAGTCACGAGTTATGTTGTAATGAGATGATATAAGTATGGTTGCTATGTAGGGTGGCATTTGGCTTGGAATATAGCATTTTTAATGTCCACGTGGGTAGACACACGGGCATGTGTCTAGGCCGTGTGTGACATACGATCAGCCTCATGGGTGTGTTGATCGGCCGTGTGTCCCCTTGCAAGCTAGGTTTACAAGTCAGTATGCTCAGTAGTAAACACACGGTAGAGACACGGTCGTGTGTCTCAGTCGTGTGGGAGGCACGGCCATGGACACGGGCGTGTGCCTTGGCCGTGTGACCATAGTGAAGTGATGACGTCATAAATAGAATGCCATGGTTTTGGCACACGGGCTATTACACGGGCTTGTCGAGGCCGTGTGAGGAACATGGGCCAGGGATACGATCGTGTGTCCGACTGTGTGAAAACCCCAGTAGGTTCAAATTAGAAAATAAATTCCACACGGGCTAGGGACGTAGGCGTGTGTGACCACACGGCCTGCCCACACGGGCATGTTCCATTTTACACGGATGTGTGGCCCCTGTTTAGGCAAAATTTTTCTAAGAGCGTAAAAGTTTCCGGTTTAATTCCGAGACCTTTCGAATGTATGTTTAAGGCCTCATAGGCCCATGTAAGGATGTTATGCATTTGAAAGAGAAGTTTTAAGTTGGGGATGGATTTTTAGAGCCCAGCGTTGTATGTACAAGCAAGTTAAATCCGATAATGCCTTGTACCCGGTTCCGGAGTGGAATACGGGTAATAGGTGTTACACTACAAATCCGTCATCAATCATGATTGAACCTTCAGTTTCAAACACATCCAAATGCTATCAATAGACGAATTATGGGGAAAACTTCGTATTTTATGAGATGAAGTCATTAAAATCGAGGAATATTGTTTTGCCCAGCTATAGGAGATTTTAAAGATCTCCTTTATGCTCCACCAGATGCCTTGAAAAATAAATAAATTACGATTCTTCCAAATACGCCATGCGATCATCCCAAATAGGCACAACCAATCGAATCCTTTAGAAGAAATAGTTAAATGGTTTTGAAGGTTGTTCGTCATCTAGCCTATGAGAGATTCGATATAAAAGCTAGAAAGTCTTTGTTGAGGAATAAGTTTGTCCCAAATCGTTCTAGCAGAAGAGCAACCTCTGAAAACATGCAACACATCCTCAAAATCCTGTCCACAAAGACCACAAGCGCTGCTACTCCCAATGCCTCTCCTTACCCTTTAAGCATCTGTTAGTAAACGTTTCTTAAAGGCAAGCCAGATAAAAAAACCAACCTGTTAGGGGCCTTTAACAGCCCAATTTTAGGGCTAGTAGAAACAGTGGTTTTGAAACCACTAATCTGAGGCTGGAGAAATTATTTTTAATATTATTTTATGTGTTATAGCATGATTATATGAGTACATGAAAATTTTGGTGAATTAATTTTAGTGATTACTTGCTTAATTCGAAAAAGGACTAAATCGCATAAAGTGCAAAAGTTTTGTTCTACAAGCTAAAGGTGTTAATAGCTATGGAACACTAAAGTAGAGGTCCTTATTAATTAAATAGACCAATAAAATTATAGTGGCTGGACATGGAATTTCTAATTGGAGACAAAGTCATAAAATAGTCAAAAGTAGGTGACATTAGGTGACTTGTTTAATAAAAAAATAAAACAAAAAAAGAGGAGGCTATCATCTTCTCTTCACCTCTGAAATTCTCAGCAAAAAAGGGGGGTTTTGAGAGCTCAAATTTCAGCTAAGCTTTTCTCTTGCAAGTAAGTGATTTTGGTGGTTGTTTTTGTTAATTTTTGTGTTTTTGGAACCCTTATAGCTTAATCTAGCTAATGGAGGGACTATTTTGCAAAATGGTTGAGAGTATAGGGTTTTACCATGTGAGTATTCATGTTGTTTGCTGAAATTTTATGGAAGAAAATGAATCTTGCTGAAATTGTACGTAACTAATACAACTTTATTGTTATTATGTATTGAACAATTAATATGGCATAAAGTGTTTGATTATTGTTGTGAATACGCATGATGAGAATTGATGTAGTAAAAACTCCTAATTGAATCTCAGGAATAGATCTGATATCTATGCCATGACATTTGATTGATATGTGTGGTAGTGTAAGACCATGTCTGGGACATGGAATCGGCCACATTATGAGAGCCAATGTAAGACATGTCTGGGACATGGCATCGGCATTGATATGTGTGCTAGTGTAAGACCATGTTTTGGACATGGCATTGGCATTGATATGTGTGCTAGTGTAAGACCATGTCTAGGACCCACATTATAAGAGCCAGTGTAAGACCATGTCTGGGACATGGCATCGGTGTTGATATGTGTGCTAGTGTAAGACCATGTCTGAGACATGGCATCAGCCTCGACATGTGAGCCAGTGTAAGACCATGTCTGGGACATGGCATCAACATTTTACCCTATTGTGTGAGGCTTATCAGATATCCTTTAGTATTCCAAATGGTTCCACCGGTTATTTAAAGCTTATGATAAAGATATGAAAGAATATAATCATGTTGTGAGTGGTACAGGTGCTTACTCGGAACTCATGAGATATGAGCTTAGTTATAATGCCTTAATGGTAAGGATGAAATTGAGTAAGTTCTATCTATGAGAATGATTTTGAGACGAATGTTTGGCTTATACTTGTGATGTGTAAATATGAAGTAAATCTACCATTGTTAAATCAAGAATGTTGTGCTAGTTTATAATATGCTATGTGCTTAAAGATGCATGGTTGATGTTGTTACTTATTTACATGCAACTTACTAAGCATTATGCTTACTACCTTTCTTTTCCATTTTTTATAGTGCCGCCAAGCTAGCTCGGGAATCAAGGGACGTCGGAGGCATCGATCACACTATCACTTGAAGTTTATGAGTATAGTTAGTTTAAATGTTTTGAGCATGGCATGTATAGGGACTTAGTCTTTTTGTTAAGTGTCATACTGTGTTGGCCAAATGTGTTGGCTTGTCATGAAGTTGATTCATTTTGTATAAGGCCATAGTTGATGGCTAATTCTTATTGTTGATAAATGCAAATGTTGGTGTTTCCATGAATAGAGTGTAGTGGCCTTGATGTGTGTATGTCTTGGTTGTGGCTGATTTGGTCAGATGTGTATGTGTGGGTTGGTGTTACTTGACATGGCTTATGTTGGTGCAAGTAAGGGTGGCAAAAAGGCTTGGTAAATAGACTTGTTTTTGTCCATACGGGCGTGTGTCTAGGCCGTGTGTGACATACGGTCTCCCCATGGTCGTGTAGTCCGGCCGTGTGTCCCCTGCTCCTTAATTTGGTAAAACAAAATGTCCAATAGTAACCACATGGGATAAGGCACGGCTGTGTGTCTCAACCGTGTGGATGACAAGGCCATAATACATGGGCATGTGCCTAGGCCATGTGAAGTTTTCACCTTAAATTGGAAATTAAATTTGCCACATAGCCTAGCACACGGGCGTGTGCCTTGGCCGTGTGACCCTAAAATATTGTTGACGTCAAAAACAGAATGTCAAGGTTTTAACACACAGGCTGAGACACGGGCATGTCATGGCCGTGTGAGGGATATGGGCCATGGACACGGGCGTGTGCCAGGCCGTGTGAAAACCCCTGTAGGTTTGAATTGAAAAATAAATCCACACGGCTAGGGACATGGGCGTGTGTGACCACGATCGCCCACACGCGGGCGTGTCCTCTCACACACAAGGCGTGTGCCCCTATTTTCAGTGAAATTTTCCAAAGTTTTCTAAAGTGCCTGGTTTAGTATTGAAACATTTCTAAAGTATGTTTCGGGACCCGTAAGCCCATATTAGGGACTTTAAGATGAAGTTTGAAAAGTTTTAAATCTGAATGAATTTTCATAACCCGGAATTATTTATATGCATGCTATTAAGTCAGGTAATGCCTCGTACCTATTCCGGCATAGGATATGGGTAAAGGATGTTTCATTTAGTGGTATCAGAGCTATGGTTTGGTCGCTTATTAGACTAACCTATCATGAGTACGAGTCTAGCTATACATGCCATATATGTGATATGACAATGTGACGACTCCTGACAAATTTAAATTCTGTTTTAATATAGTAAATGGATCCCGATGGAACAGTGGCGGATGATGTAGAGAGTAATACACCGGCTCCCGTTGAAGGGACCGCTCCAATCGAGAGTGGGCCTGTGACACTGAGTCAGGGCGGAGGGGCTAGAGAAGCCTACCTCTATATGATGGATGCTTGGTATTCGGAGTTTGTTTGTGAAAATTTGAACACTCCACCTCTTCCACCCCCACCAATCCCCCAGTTTGCCCCTATAGCTCCCCAAGTAGTGAAAATGATTAGAAGGGAAAAGCTTCCGGTTGACAGAATTTGGAAGTAAGGGGCACAGGAATTTAGAGCGAATATAGATGATGACCTAGAAAGAGTAAAGTTCTGGCTAGAAAATACTGTTAGGGTATTCGACGAACTATCTTACACATCTGAGGAGTGTATGAAGTGTGTTGTGTCACTCCTACGAGACTCGACCTACCAACGGAGGAACACCCTTGTGTCGGTTGTACCAAGGGAAAAGATTACGTGGGAGTTTTTCCAAGAGGAATTCCGAAAGAACTGTATTAGTCAGAGGTTTATAGACCATAAGAGGAAGGAATTTCTAGAACTGGAGTAAGGCTGAATGACAGTAATAGAGTATGAGCGTGAGTTCATGAAGCTCAACAAATATGCTAGGGAGTGCGTATCTACCGAAGCCATCATGTGCAAGAGATTTGAGGATGGATTGAACAAATACTTCCGACTATTAGTTGGCATCCTGGAATTAAAGGAGTTTGTGATGCTTGTTGAGAGAGCTTGCAAGGCAGAAGAGTTGGGCAAGGAGAAGAGAAAAGCTAATAATAAGTCTTGTGACTCAAAGTAAATACATATGGGAAGATCATTTTAGACCTCATCCAAGAGATCGAGAGAGTTTCCTACTCAACCAAATGCGTTAGTAGGGTTCTCGAGCAGAAATAAGAAGAAGCAGTATACAGTGCCTAAAGCTCAAACCACTTCTATCGTGAGTGTTGGTAGTGCTCAATCGAACAGACCAGAATGTTCACAATGTTGTAGACATTATTTCGGTGAGTGCCTAGGAAATGAAAGAGGCTGTTTCAAATGTGGGTCACTAGACCATTTTATTCGTAGTTGTCCTGAGATGGTCGAGAAAAATAGAGATCAAGTTTTGAGATCGAGTACCGCTCCTTCTAGGAGTAGACCACAAAAGAACCCGGGAAGTAGGGCTAGAAGCAGAGGTGCGCCTAGAGATTTCGCCGTGAGGTCCGAGGGCCGAGCGCTTGCAAGGACTTATGCTATTCGCGCTCGCAAAGAGGCATCGTCACCGAATGTGATTACGGGTACTTTTTCTCTTCATGATATTTTTATTGTTGCTTTGATTGATCCGGGGTCTACCCATTCCTATGCTTGTGTGAAATTGGTGTCTAGCATGAATATGCCTGTCGAGTCTACAGAATTTGTGATAAAAGTGTCAAACCGTTAGGAAAACATGTGATAGTTGAAAAAGTGTGTAGAAACTGTCCTTTGATGATTAGAGGTCATTATTTCCGGCTAATCTCATGCTACTACCGTTTGATGAATTTGACCTAATTCTTGGCATGGATTGGTTGACTGTTCATAATGTGTTAGTAAACTGCGGTAGTAAGTTTATTGAACTGAAATGTGAAAATGGAGATATTATTCGGGTTGAATCAGGTGAACTTGATAGCTTACCTGTACTGATTTCTTCTATGACTGCTGAAAAATACATGAGAAAAGGGTATGAGTCCTATCTTACAATTGTGTTGAATACCCAAGAGTCGGAAGTAAAGATTGAGTCAGTGCCTGTGGTATGTAAGTACGTGGATGTGTTTCCCGAAGAGTTGCCCGGATTGCCTCCAACTAGGGAAGTCGATTTTGGTATTGAGTTGGTTCCTGGTACGACACCTATTTTGGTTGCACCGTATTGGATGGCACCATTGGAGTTAAAAGAGTTGAAGGTTCAACGATAAGAGTTAACGGATAAGGGTTTTGCGAGACCGAGCTATTCTCCGTAGGGTGCTCCGGTACTTCTCGTGAAAAAGAAAGACGGGTCGATGAGGTTATGTATAGACTACATACAACTCAACAAGGTGACTATGAAGAACAAGTATCCTTTGCCAAGGATCGATGATCTGTTTGACCAATTGGAAGGAGCCACAGTGTTTTCTAAGATAGACTTAAGGTCTGGTTATTAACAGTTAAGAGTCAAGGAGCAAGATGTACCGAAAACCGCATTCCGAACAAGGTGTGGTCATTATGAGTTCCTTGTCATGCCCTTTGACTTAACGAACGCTCCTATAGTGTTTATGGACTTAATGAACCGTATTTTTCAGCTGTACCTGGATAAGTTTTTTGTTGTTTTATCGATGATACGTGATGAGAGTGAGCACGTGGAGCATTTGAGAACTATTTTGCAGACTTTAAGATATAAGTAGTTGTATGCCAAGTTTAGTAAAAGTGAGTTTTGGCTCCGAGAGGTCAGATTCTTAGGACATATCGTGTCGGGTGATGGAATTAGAGTTGACCCGAGTAAGATCTTGGCTATTGTTGAGTGGAAACTACCGAGGAATCTATCGGAGATTAGAAGCTTTCTAGGCCTAGCGGGTTACTACAGACGATTCATTGAAGGATTCTCCATGATTTCTACTCTGATGATGAGGTTGCTATAGAAAGATGTCAAGTTCGAGTGGATGGAAAAATGCCAACAGAGTTTCGAGAAACTAAAGGTGTTGTTGACTGAAGCTCTAATTTTAGTGCAGCCGAAATCAGGAAAAGAATTCGTAGTGTATAGTGACGTATCCTTGAATAGATTGGGATGTGTGCTCATACAAGAAGGCAAGGTAATAGCATATGCCTCGAGAGAATTGAAGCCGCATGAGTAAACCTATCTGACACAGGACTTAGAGTTGGCCGCTATCGTATATGCATTGAAGTTATGGAGACACCATTTGTTTGGCGAGAAATATCGGGTCTTCACCTACAATAAAAGCCTAAAGTAATTGATGACTTAAAAGGATTTGAACCTTCGCCAACAGAGGTGGCTAAAGCTCATAAAATATTACGAATTGGTGATCGACTATCACCAGGGGAAGGCGAACATGGTTGCTGATGCTTTGAGTAAGAAGTCATTGTTTGCCTTGAAGGCTATGAACACTCAGTTGTTAGTAACCGACGATGGTTTGATTTTAGCCAAGTTGAGAGTGAAACCAATGTTTTTGCAAGAGATCTGCGAAGCTCAAAAAGGTGATAAAGAATTGCAAGCTAAGATAACTCAGTGTGAGACGGGTATAGAATCAGACTTTCGGATTGGTTCAGATGGTTGTTTAATGTTTCGAGATAGAATTTGTGTACCTAAAGAGGATGAACTTATTCGAAAGATTTTGCATGAAGCGCATAGCAGTTGTATGTCTATCCATCCGGGTAGTGTGAAAATGTACAATGACTTGAAGAAAATGTATTGGTGGTCGAGAATGAAGAGAGACGTTTCAGAGTTTGTCTCTAAATTCCTAATTTGTCAGCAAGTGAAAGCTGAACACCAAGTACCTTTAGGTTTACTTCAGCCTGTGATGGTTCCCGAATGGAAATAGGACCGTATTACTATGGACTTCGTGTCTGGGTTGCCTTGGACGCTAAGGAAGAAAGATGCCATATGGGTTATGGTTGATAGGCTAACAAAGTTAGCTTATTTTATACCGGTGCGTACGGATTACCTGCTTGAAAAATTGGCGTATTTGTATGTTTCCAAAATTGTGAGACTCCACGGAGTGCCCTTGTCTATTATTTCGGATAGAGATCTGAGGTTTACCTCGCGATTTTGGAAAAAGTTACAAGAAGCTTTGGGGACAAAGTTGAATTTTAGCACAGCTTTCCATCTGCAAACCGATGGTCAGTCGAAGAGAGTAATTCAGATTCTTGAAGACATGTTGTGGTGTTGTGTCCTTAAATTCCAAGGCGTTTTGGAAAAGTATTTACCGCTGGTAGAGTTTGCCTACAACAATAGTTATCAGTCGAGTTTGAAAA
Organism: Gossypium bickii; assembly: GCA_025503065.1. NCBI lineage: Eukaryota > Viridiplantae > Streptophyta > Magnoliopsida > Malvales > Malvaceae > Gossypium > Gossypium bickii. The sequence continues at coordinate 69,593,523 of CP106712.1, forward strand.
TGGCACCTTATGAGGCTTTGTATGGGCGTAAGTGCCGAACGCCATTGTATTTGACCGAACTCAGAGAAAATCAGATTCACAGGGTTGACTTAGTCAAAGAGACCGAAGAGAAAGTAAATGTAATTTGTGACTATTTGAAGGCCGCTTCGGATAGACAGAAATCTCACGCGGATTTGAAACGAAAAGAAATTGAGTTTCTAGTCGGTGATAAGGTGTTTTTGAAAGTATCCCCATGGAAGAAAGTCCTCAGATTCGGTAAGAAAGGAAAATTAAGTCCACGTTTTATTAGACTTTATGAGGTGACTGAGAGAATTGGACCGGTAGCTTATCGACTAGCCTTGCCATCCGAGTTAGATAAGATCCACAATGTTTTCCATGTATCAATGTTGTGCCATTACCGTTTTGACCCTTCGCACGTTCTTTCACCAACAGAGGTTGAGATTCAATTAGACATGACTTATGGCAAAATGCTGGTTAAGATCTTAGCCCCAGGGGTCAAACAATTGAGAAATAAAAGTATAGCACTTGTGAAAGTACTATGGCATAGACATAGGGTTGAAGAGGCCACATGGGAGCCCGAGGAGACTATGAGAGATCAATACCCAAACCTTTTCACTGGTAAGATTTTTGGGGACGAAAATCCCTAAAAGGGGAGAATTGTAACAACCCGATTTTGAAGCTAGTTAGAACAGTGATTTTGGAACCACTAATCTGAGGCCGGAAAAATTATTTTTAATATTATTTTATGTGTTATAGCATGATTATATGAGTACATGAAAATTTTGGTGAATTACTTTTAATGATTACTTGCTTAATTTCGAAAAAGGACTAAATCGCCTAAAGTGCGAAAGTTTTGTTCTACAAGCTAATTGTGTTAAATAGCTATGGAGCAGTAAAGTAAAGGTCCTTATTGAGTAAATAGACCAATAAAATTATGGTGGCTGGACATGAAATATCTAATTGGAGAAAAAGTCATAAAATAGTCAAAAGTATGTGACATTAGGTGACTTGTTTAATAAAAAAATAAAACAAAAAGAAAGGAGGCTATCATCTTCTCTTCACCACCAAAATTCTCAGCAAAAAAGGGGGGTTTTGAGAGCTCAAATTTCAGCCAAGCTTTTCTCTTGCAAGTAAGTGATTTTGGTGGTTGTTTTTGTTAATTTTTGTGTTTTTGGAACCCTTATAGCTTAATCTAGCTAATGGAAGGGCTATTTTGAAAAATGGTTGAGATTTTAGGGTTTTACCATGTGAGTATTCATGTTTTTTGCTGCAAATTTATGGAAGAGAATGAATTTTGGTTGTTAAATAAACAACTTTTGTGAAAGGGGTTTTCTTGAAAACACCTAAAAGGGACCATTTTGAGAAGTTTATAAAATAGGTGGTAAATGTATGAAATAATAGAAATTGTGAGCTGCTACAAGTATAAATTAGATTCGGCTAGAATTGGTTAATGAATAAATTTGATGATAATCGTTTTAAGAGCCTAGGGGCAAAATCATAATTATGTGAAATTTTAAGGGCAAAACGGTAATTTTGCCAAAGTAGGAATTTTGGAATGTCTTGATTAATGTGGTGATTAAATAAGTAAATTTTGTCATTATAAATCAAGAAAAACAGAATTCGGACATAGACCGGGAGAAAACTAAGCTAGTAGACTAATTCAATCTAGTCGCCCGTTTTTTGTATACCTAGGTAAGTTGTACATAAATAATACAACTTTATTGTTATTATGTATTGAACAATTAATATGGCATAAAGTGTTTGATTATTGTTTTGAATATGCATGATGAGAATTGATGTACTAAAAACTCTCGGTTGAACCTTAGGAATAGATTTGATATCTATGCCATGACATTTGGTTGATATGTGTGCTAGTGTAAGACCATGTCTGGGACATGGCATCATCCACATTATGAGAGCCAGTGTAAGACCATGTTTGGGATATGGCATTGGTGTTGACATGTGTGCTAGTGTAAGACCATGTCTGGGACATGGCATCAGCCACATTATGAGAGCCAGTGTAAGACCATGTCTGGGACATGGCATCAGCATTGAGACGAGAGCTAGTGTAAGACCATTTCTGGGACATGGCATCGGCCTCGACATGTGAGCCAGTGTAAGACCATGTCTGGGACATGGCATCATCATTTTACCCTATTGTGCGAGGTTATCGGATATCCTTTACAATTCCAAATAGTTCCACTGGTTATGTAAAGCTTATGATAAATATATGAAAGAATATAATCATGTTGTGAGTGGTACATGTTTTTACTCGGAACTCATGAGATATGAGCTTAGTTATGATGCCTTAAAGGTAAAGATGAAATTGAGTAAGTTCTATCTATGAGAATGATTTCGAGACGGTTTTGTAATCTTTGGCTTATACTTGTGATGTGTAAATATGTAGTAAATCTACCATTGTTAAATCAAGAATGTTGTGCTGGTTTATAATATGCTATGTGCTTCAAGATGCATGGTTGATGTTGTTACTTATTTACATGCAACTTACTAAGCTTTATGCTTACTCCCTCTCTTTTCTATTTTCTTATAGTGCCACCAAGCTAGCTCGGGAATCAAGGGACGTCGGAGGCATCGATCACACTATCACTTGAAGTTTTTGGGTATAGTTAGTTTAAATGTTTTAAGCCTGGCATGTATAGGGACTTAGTCTTTTTGTTAAGTGTCATACTGTGTTGGCCAAATGTGTTGGCTTGTCATGAATTTGATTCATTTTGTATAAGGCCATAGTTGATGGCTAATTCTTGTTGTTGATAAATGCAAATGTTGGTGTTTCCATGAATAGAGTGTAGTGGCCTTGATGTGTGTATGTCTTAGTTGTGGCTGATTTGGTCAAATGTGTATGTGTGGATTGGTGTTACTTGACATGTCTTATGTTGGTGCAAGTAAGGGTGGCAAAAAGACTTGGTAAATATACTTGTTTTTGTCACACACGGCTGTGTAGTCCGGTCGTGTGTCCCCTGCACCTTAATTTGGTAAAACAAAATGCCCAGTAGTAACCACACGGCTAAGGCACAGCTGTGTGTCTCAACCGTGTGGATGAAAAGGCCATAATACATGGGCATGTGCCTAGGCCGTGTGAAGTCTGCACCTTAAATTGGAAATTAAATTCGCCACATAGCCTAGCACATGGTCGTGTGCCTTGGCCGTGTGACCCTAAAATGTTGTTGACGTCAGAAACAGAATGTCAAGGTTTTAATACACGGGCTGAGACATGGGCGTGTTATGGCCTTGTGAGGGATACGGGCCATGGACACAGGCGTGTGCCAGGCCGTGTGGAAACCCATTTAGGTTTGAATTGAAAAATAAATCCACACAGCTAGGGACATAGGCATGTGTGACCACACAGTCTGCTCACACGGGCGTGTCCCTTGCCACACGGGCGTGTGCCCCTATTTTCAGTGAAATTTTCCAAAGTTTTCTAAAGTGCCTGGTTTAGTACCGAACCATTTCTAAAGTATGTTTTAGGCCCCATAGGCCCATATTAGGGACTTTAAGATGAAGTTTGAAAAGTTTTAAATCTGAACAAAGTTTCATAACTCAAAAATGTTTATATGCATGTTATTAAGTTAGGTAACGCCTCGTACCTTGTTCCGGCATAAGATATGGGTAAAGGGTGTTACAGTATCTCCAAAATTTATTCTTTAGTGTTCAATGTTCCTTCTCGGATCTTCCTATATGCACTTTTGAGAGAAAAAGAGCAGGTTAAAGTAGCTCCCCAAATAATTTTATCTGGGCCCAACGATGGATGCGACGGTGGAACACCTACAATTTTGTTGATGACCTTTACAGAGACCCAAAGCCGAAAAAGGTCCAAATTCCATAAGCCATCACCTGCAATCATATTACTAAGAAAACAATCCATGTTAAGGTTAGCAAAAGAAGGAATTAGTTCAAATAAGGGACCACAATTTGGAACCGGGGTCACGCTAACATTTAATACTATTCCCATCTCCGACTGACCAAACCAGGTTTTCACAAATGAAAGGCCAAACCTTAGAAATGGATCTCCATAAGAAGGAACATCATCCTCTTAATAAATCCTGGGGCAAACTTCCAGTTACCCCATACTTAGACCGAAAAACCCGAACTCAAAGGGAATTAACATTAGAAATAATGTTAAAACCAACCTTCATCATAAAGGAAGTGTTATGATCTTTCAAGTGCCTGAGACCAAGACCCCCATATGACTTAGGTTGACACACCAAATCCCAACTTATCAAAGCCATCTTCGGATAACCAATATGAGATCCCCAAACAAACCTCCTTACTATGCTCTCAATCTCATCACATAAGCCTTTGGGAACCATCATCATCTACATAAAATAACAGGAAATTGAGAGCAAAGTCGATTGCACCAAAATCACCCTGCCAGCTAAACAGAGTTGACTGGAATCCCAGCTACTCAGTTTATTACGCACCTTCTCGACCACAAAGCATAACGTATTATTAGTGACCTTCTCGTGAAAAAGGGGCACGTCGAGATAAGTCCCCAAGTTACTTAATTCTTGAAAACCAAAAAATCTACTTACGCGTCTCCCCAAGCTACCATCAACACTCTTAGAAAAGAAAATATTAGTCTTCCGCATATTAATTTGATGTCCCGAGTAGCCACAGAACTCATCCATGATGTTTTTAATGACCCGAGCTTGATTATCCTCAGAATGGCCAAAAAGGATAAAGTCATCTACGAAGAAGAGATGAGATAATGGTAGGCCATCACGAGCCAACCTTATAAGAGGCCAATTACCAACTTCAATGGTAGAACGGATGCTATGACCTATGTAACAGCCCGTTTTTAGTCAAATCAGAACAATGGTTTTGAGACCACAAATCTGAGGTCAAAATAATTATTTTATTATTATTTTAATGTTTACATCATGATAAAATGATCGTGTGAAAATATCATTAAGAAATTTTATCGTTTGAGTGTTTAATTTGATAAAAAGGACTAAATTGCATAAAGTGTAAAACTTGAGTTCTACTAGCTAAAGGTGTCTAATAGCTATAGAAATATAATGTGGAGGTCCTTATGTGGTAACTAGGCCATTAATTAGATAGTGGATGATATTGGTTTGGTATTTTTGAAATTTATAATAATTTTAAAGGTTAAATATGTAATTTAGTAATTAAAGTTAAAATAACTTAAACAAAATGTGTCCATCTTCTTCATTTTATCATACTTAATTGAAATTATCAAGGGAAGCCATTGCTAGGGTTTGACCGAGCTATTTTCTTTGCATTGTAAGTGATTTTTGTCCCATTTTTAATGATTTCTATGTTTTTGATATCGTTGCAGCTTAATCTAGCTAGCCCAGGGACTATTATGCAAAATTGTTAAAGGTTTAGGGTTTTTCCATTGATGAATACATGTGTACTTTGATGTTTTATGATAGAAAATGTATGCTTGTTGTTAGATAAATAACATTTGTGAAGTGATTTTTAACAAAATTGTCATTTTAGGGATTAAATTGAGAAATGTTGAAATTTTATGGTTAAATTGTGAAATAAATAAAAAATATGGGCTGCTATGGTAATAAGATAAATTCGGCTAGCATGGGTAGGGACCAAATTGCATGGATTTGTATTTTTATGAGATAAGATTGAATTGTTAAAATGTTGAAATATTAGGGGCAAAAGTGTAAAGTTGCCTTAATGTGTATTTTGGAATAAATTGAATAGAATGGCGATTGAATTAATGAAATTTGATTACATATAGATTAAGAAAAGTGAAATTCAAATCTAGGTCGGAGGAAAATTAAGGTTTTGGACTAATCACTCATTTTGTCGTTTTTGCACTCGAGGTAAGTTCGTATGTAATAAGCATTATTATTTTTGTGTTTTAAATGATTTTGTGTTGCGTAAATTGTGAATACGACATCGTGGACATATTCGACAACGATTCGGCAAATGTGAAATCCCGGTTGAACTTAGGAATAGATTAAGATAGGAACGACATGTCATTAGGGGTTATGTGATTTGGGTGCTGGTCCGTACATCCGACCGGTGGCTGAGTTATCTGGCATGTGTTGTGGATTCTCGGCAGCTTGTGTGAGCAGCACTGTGTAGCTTTATCATGACCGTCAGCTTGTGTGAGCAGACCCGTTGATACCTTGAGAGTGAGCATTATATGTGATATGAGATTGAAATAGCTTCGGCTATGTATTGGCACTTGGGTCACGAGATTTCCAAGTAGCCGATAGTATTCCAAATGGTTCAATGGGCATATCGAAGATATGAAATGGTGAGAAATAGATATGTATTAGTGCAAGTATGTACGGAAACTATATAAGCATTGAATCTATGGAAGTTGTGAGTTCATGGTTAATTATGTGATTGAATATATGTTGACGTTGTGATTAAATGTTTTGTAGTATGTTATGTTCATATTCTTTAATGGTAATTGAATGGTGAGTTTTGCTTATTATTTCATAGGAGCTTACTAAGCTTTATAACTTACATTGTTTATTTTTCCATGTGTTATAGTGAAATCAATGCTAGCTCGGATTTGGGAATCGTCGAAAACCTCATCACACTATCAAACTATCACTTTGGTACTTTTGAATCTATGTATTTGGTATATGGCATGTATAGGAACTTTGGTCATTTTGGTATATAGTTTGGTAAGGAGTTTAGTCATTTGAAATGGTTTGTAAATGTTAAGTGTTTGGTTTGGTATATAGCCATGAGAATTGGCTTATTTTGGTTGATTTTGAGAATTGGTATGTTTATGAGTTTAGGCAAAATGATGCATAATTGGAAGGGTCCACAAAGATAATTTGTGAAAGTGAGGTTTAGTATGAAACTGAATGGCATATTGTGGTATTTGTGTACCTTATATATATTGGTATTGAAATGGCATGAAATAGGCTTGGTTGAGGTTGGTTTGAATGCCTATTTATGCCATGTTTTTGTGCCATTTGGTTTGATGAAGGTGTATGCAAATTTGGGTGGCAAGATGGCTTGGTAAATAGCCTATTTTTGTCTACACAGGTAGAGGCACGGGCGTGTGTCTCAACCGTGTGTGACACACGGTCAGGTTACACGGCTGTGTGTCCCCTAGAGTGTAATTAGAAATCAAGTCAGTATGCTCCACACGGCCTAGCACACGGCCATGTGACTTGGCCATGTGGCATACGTTAGTATACCCTAAGGTTTGACACGGCCTAGCACATGGCTTGGCACACGGGTGTGTGAGGGCATTTTGAAGGGCACATGGGCTGGTCACACGAACGTGTGGTTGGCAGTGTGACCCAAGTCAGAGATTTACATGGGGTCAGACATGGGCTGGGACACAGCCATGTGATCTCATTTTGAATGTCTACACGGCCTGTGACACAGGCGTGTCTTTGTCTTATGTTGATAATTGTTATACAAATGCTTTTGGTGAATGGTTGATAATTGAGAATTTATATGCTTGTGAGTTTTGGGCAAAATGATGCATAATTGTAAGATGCCATTTAGATGGTTTGTGATTGTGAGTTTCGCATGAATGAAATGGTCAAATTTGATACTTGTGTGTATTGTGGTTAATGGTATGAAATTATCATGAATTAAGCTTGGTTGGAGTTGATTTAAATGCATTTTTATGCCATGTTTTGTTCCATTCAGTTTGGTGTAGGTGTATGCAAATTTCGGTGGCAAAATGGCTTGGTAAATAGCCTATTTTTATCCACACGGGCAGAGACACGAGCGTGTGTCTCAGCCGTGTGTGATACACGGTCAAGTTACACGACTGTGTATCCCTTAGTGTTGAATTAAAAATCAAGTCAGTATGCTCCACACGACCTTGCACACGGGCGTGTGACTTGGTCGTGTTGTATAAGTCAGTATACCTTACAGGTTTGGCATAGCCTAGCACACGGCCTGGCACACGGGTGTGTGAGGCCATTTTGAAGGGCACATGGGCTGGTCACACCGGTGTGTGGTTGGCCATGTGACCCAAGTTAGAGAGTTACACGGAGTCAGACACAGGCTGGGATACGACCATGTGATTCCATTTCGAATGTCCACACGGCTTGTGACACGGGCGTGTCTTTGGCCGTGTGAGACATATGGCCGGGCCACACGGATGTCTGTCCCCTATATTTTGTAAAATTTTCTAAGTTTTCTAAAAGTTTCCTAAGTTATTGATTTAGTCCCGAACCACCCCAAATGCATGTTTTGGGCCTCGTAGGATCGTATTAAGGACTTGATGAATGATTATGAATGACTTTTATTTGAATTCGATAATTGTATGAGAAATGTATACTCGATTGTGTAATAAGTGCGATACTGCTCTGTAACCCTATTTCGGCGATAGATACGGGTGATGGGTGTTACATTTATTGGTATCAGAGTTACGGTTTAGTCGATTCTAGGACTAACGTAGCATATATGAGAGTCTAGCTATACAGACCATATATAACCTGTGATAGTATGATATCTTCTGACAGTTTTAAATCATGTTTTATATAGTAAATGGATCCCAATCGACCTGTAGCTGATAATGTTGAAAGTAATGCGCCATCCTCCGTTCAAGGAGTAGCACAATCTGAGTGGAGACCCATATCGGGTAGTCAGGGAGTAGAGGCCAAGGAAGCCTTCCTCCAAATGATGAATGAGTGGTTTACGGAGTTTGTTCGAACAAATCTGGTTACTCAACAACCTCCACCCTCACCTGTTCCCCAACCGGTCCTCGTAGCTCCTCTAGGTTTGAAACCTTTACGATTGAGTTGATGAAATCCAAAAATATGGGGCTGAAGAAGTCAGAGTTACTGTTGTTGATGACCCTAAGAGAGCCGAGTTTTGGCTTGAGAATATGATTAGAGTATTTGATGAATTATGATGCACGTCAGCTGAATGTGTAAAATGTGTCGTATCACTTCGGAGAGACACTACGTATCAATGATGGAATACTTTGATATCGGTAGTGCTGAGAGAACGTGTCACGTGGGAATTCTTTCAAGCTGAGTTCAGAAAGAAATACATCAGCCAGAGGTTTATCGATCAAAAATGAAAAGAGTTTCTGGAGTTGAAACAGGGCCGAATATCTATAATTGAGTACGAGAGAGAGTTTGTGAGACTCAGTAAGTATGCTGGAGAATGTGTTTCCAGAGAGGCAATTATGTGTAAAAGATTTGAAGACGGGTTAAACGAAGATATCAGATTGTTAGTCGGGATTCTAGAGTTGAAAGAATTTGTGGTGCTAGTCGGCAGAGCTTGTAAAGTTGAAGAACTTGACAAAGAAAAGAGAAAAGTTGAATTCTTGAGATTCGAGAAAAACATCGATGAATAAACCCTATCAATCTTCGTCAAAGAAATCATGAGATTCGTATACTCGTTCGAATTCTTGAATTAGGTATCCAAATAGAGATCGTGAAAAGTAATACTTGAGTCCTAAAACTTAAGCTACATCAGTATCGAGTGTCGGTAGTGTGAGAAATAATAAACCCGAGTGTCAATAGTGTGGACGACGACATTTTGTAGATTGCTGGATGAATAACAAAGCTTGTTTCAAATGTGGTTCGTTAGATCACTTTATTAGAGATTGCCCTGAGTTAGTCAAGAAAGATAAATTTCAGAATGCAAGATCGAGCAACACAACTACTAGAGGGAGGCCACCTAGAAATATGGGAAATGTAACCAATAGTAAAGGTAGACAAAAGATTCAGCTGTGAGATCTGAGACTAGTGCCCCAGCTAGAGCTTAAGCTATTCGCGCTCGCAAAGAGGTGTCGTCAATAGATGTTATCACCGGTACATTTTCTCTCTATAACACTAATGTAATTGCATTGATTGATCCTGGATTGACTCATTCATATGTTTGTGAGAATTTAGTGTCTAGTAAGAGTTTGCCTGTTCAGTCTACTGAATTTGTGATTAAAATATCAAACCCCTTAGGCAAGTATGTCCTAGTTGATAAAGTTTGCAAGAACTATCCTTTAATGACGTGAGGTTATTATTTTCTGGCAAATTTGATGCTATTACCGTTTGATGAATTTAATGCAATTATGGGTATGGATAGGTTGACGCTACATGATGCTGTTGTGAGTTGTAGATGAAAGACTATTGAATTGAAATGTCAGAATAGTGAAATCCTTCGAATTGAATATGATGAGTCGAGTGGATTACTTACCGTGATATCGTCAATGTCAACTCAGAGATATGTCAGGAAAGGTTGTAAAACTTTTCTTGCTTATGTACTTGATAAAAAAGTGTCTGAATTGAAGATTGAATCAGTACCAGTGGTTTGTGAGTATCCGAATGTGTTTCTAGAAAATTTACTGAGATTACCACCGATTAGAGAGGTTGAGTTTGCTATTGAATTAGTACTGGGAACATCACCGATATCGATAGCTCCGTACAAAATGGCTCTGATAGAATTGAAAGAGTTGAAAGCTAAGTTGCAAGAATTAACAGATAGAGATTTTGCACGACCTAGTTTTTCGCCTTGGGGTGCACCAGTGTTGTTTGTAAAGAAAAAAGACAGATCGATTAGACTGTGTATTAACTATCGTCAGCTTAAGAAGGTTACGATTAAGAATAAATATTCGTTGCTGAGAATTGACGATTTGTTTGAACAGTTGAAAGGAGCAACAATATTTTCGAAGATTGATTTGAGATTTGGTTATTATCAGTTGCAAGTTAAAGATTCAGACGTGCCAAAAACTGCGTTCAAAACAAGGTACAAGCAATATGAATTTCTTGTTATGCCTATCGGATTAACTAATGCTCCTGTAGTTTTTATGGATTTGATGAATCGGATCCTTAGACCGTATTTAGACAGATTTGTTGTTGTATTCATTAATGACATTCTGATCTATTCCCGAGATGACTCTGAGCATGCTGAACATTTGAGAATCGTATTACAAATATTGAAAGATAAGCAATTGATTGCTAAATTTAGTAAATGTGAGTTTTGGCTCCGAGAGGTTGGATTTTTAGGGCATATTGTTTCCACGGAAGGAATACGAGTTGATCCGAGTAAAATTTCAGTAGTTGTTGATTGGAAACCACCAAGAAACATATTTGAAGTTAGAAGCTTTTTAGGACGAGCTGGCTATTATCAACATTTTGTTAAAGGATTCTCGATGATTGCTACACCGATAACTAGATTGCTACAGAAAGATGTGAAATTCAAATGGTCCAAGAAATGCCAACGGAGTTTTGAATAGTTGAAAGCATTGTTAACTGAGGCACCAGTTTTAGTTCAGCCTAAGTCGGGAAAAGAGTTTGTAATCTATAGTGACGCGTCATTGAACGGTTTAGGTTGTGTTTTGATGCAAGAGGGAAAAGTGATAGCTTATGCTTCTAGACAGTTGAAACCGCATGAAAAGAATTATCTGATGCATGATTTAGATTTGGCCGCTATTGTATTTGCATTAAAAATTTGGCGACATATTTATTTGGTGAAAAATGTCATATCTTTACAGATCACAAGAGTTTGAAGTATATAATAACTCAGAAAGATTTGAATTTGCATCAATGAAGATGGCTCGAGTTGTTAAAAGACTATGAATTAGTGATTGATTATCATCCAGGGAAAGCGAATGTAGTCGCGGATGCTCTGAGTGGAAAATATTTATTTTTTTACGAGCAATGAATACGCAGTTAACTTTGTCTGATGATGGTCCGATTATGGCTGAATTAAAAGCTAAACCGGTATTTCTTCAACAAATTTGTGAAGCTCAGAAATGTGATAATGAATTGCAAGCTAGAAGAGTGCAATACGAGTCGACTAATGATTAAGACTATCAGATCGGATCCAATGATTGTTTAATGTTTCGAGGTAGAATTTGTGTACCAAAGAATTCTGAGCTCATTCAGAAAATTTTACACCAAGCAGACAGTGGTTGTTTATCCATTCATCTAGGGAGTACTAAATTATACAATGATTTAAAACAATTGTACTGGTGGTCAGGCATGAAACGAGACATTACAGAGTTTGTGTTGAGATGCTTAGTTTGTCAACAAGTTAAAGCCGAACATCAAGTGCCTTCAGGATTACTACATCCTGTGATGATACCAGAGTGTAAATGGGATAGAGTTATGATGGATTTCATATCGGGATTACCCCTATCTTTGAAAAAGAAAGATGCTATTTGGGTTTTCGTTGATCGACTGACGAAATCTGCACATTTCATTCCGATACGTACAGACTTTTTGCTTGATAGATTAGTTGAGTTGTACATCTCTGAGATTGTTAGATTGCACGGGGTACGAGTTTTTATTATTCCGGATAGAGATCTGAGGTTTATGTCGCAATTTTGGAAGAAATTGCAAGAAGCTTTAGGTACACGGTTGCACTTTAGTACTGCTTTTCATCGTAAATCGACGGTCAGTCTGAGATAATAATTTAGATTCTCGAAGATATGCTTCGTTCTTGTGTTTTAGAGTTTGAAGGCAACTGGGAGAAATATTTACCATTGGTTGAATTCGTGTATAACAATAGTTTTCAATCAAGTATAAAGATGGCACTGTAGGAAGCATTGTATGGTTGCAAATGCCGAACTTCGTTGTGCTGGACTGAACTGAGTGAGAAAAAGATTCACGGGGTTGATTTGGTTAGAGAGACTGAAGAGAAAGTGAAAGTAATTCGTGACAGTTTGAAAGTAGCTTCAGATCAACAAAAATCGTATGTAGATTTGAAACGTAAAGACATTGAATTTCAAATCACTGACAAAGTATTTTTGAAAGTATCTCCGTGGAAGAAGATTCTTCGATTTGGTTGCAAAGGCAAATTGAGTCCGCGTTATATCGAATCGTATGAGATTATCGAAAGAATAGGGCCTGTAACACCCTATACCTGAGTCCAAGGCTGAAATCAGATACGAGACATTACTATGCTTGAACTTTCTTGAAGATGCACTTACTGACTATAAAATTTTGTTCCGAATTAAAAACTTCTCTTTCTTAGTCTAATCATACATTTCATGGGCCTACGAGGCCTTAAACACATATTTGTAAACTTTCGAAACTTAATCGAAAACTTTTCCTTAAAATAGGGGTCACACACCTATGTGGCTTAGGACACGCCCGTGTACCCTTAGACACGCCCATGTCTTCCAACCGTGGTCGACACTGACTATATTCACACGGTCTTGACATGCCCGTGGACTTAGACTGTGTGCTATACCTTGATATGTTGACTTACTCACATGGCCTGGGGCACACGCCTATGTTCTGAACGTGTGTCACACAAGGCCTATACAAACAGCCGTGGGATTAGCCCGTGGTCTATACTAATTTAAGACACGAATATGCAGGGAACACACGGCCTAGACACATGCCCGTGTGTCCATCCGTGTGGGTACTTAAAGGCTATTTTCCAAGCCAATTGGCACCCTAAAATTAAAGATCAATCTCAAGCTTCATTCATCAACTCAAATACTTCATTTAACATGAGGAATGATGTGTACTTCATTGACATTTATAAACATACATACTTCTTGGCCTATCACTTAGCCATATACAAAAGAATAATAAACTTGACAGCCCATATTTGCCATTCTTAAGACATTTTCTCAAAATGAAATGCTTCCTATACATGCCATACTTAATATAAACAACTTGGCTATACCAAAATAGCGATTGATAGTGTGCTTCAAGCTCCGGTGATGATGATCCACGAGATTAGCTTGGCAGGACTACATGGAAAGAAAGAATAAAAGACGTAAGTGTTTAGCTAAGTAAGTTTGCGTATAATGCACATAACGACATACTTATTTAACATAAACCATTTGGCATAAACAATGGCATCATAATTTCAGCTATTTAAGCTTACTCACTCTTACTGATTATTACATATCTCATGGTACTTACTAGTCTCATGCTCATGAGGTAAACAAGGTACATGTATCACTTGATCACATAGATCACCATACTTTACTATAATAATCATAATCACTAATTCATCATCATACCATGAATAATACTCATTTTCATCTTGATAATAGCTTTGCTTACTTAATTTCTTGCTATCTCATTTAACCTTTACTCATTTGCCCGATGAATTTCTATGAATAACCGAGGATACTGAATCTCATCCCACATATAACTCGATGCCAAAGCCATATCCTAGATATGGTCTTACATGGGATCTCTCATCTTGGTATTGATGCCATGTCTTGACATGGACTTACTCAAAGTCTTCCTTGTATGTTCCCTTGGGAACTTACCATTGCCATGCCTTGACATGGTCCTATTTGGTATCTTTACTCATGAACCGGTCAATGCCGAGCCTTGGCTTGGACTTACATGAAATCTTCCTTGTTACTCACCAATGCCATGCCTTGGCTTGGACTTACATGACGTCTTTGCTTGGAGACTCACCAATGCCATGCCTTAGCTTGGGCTTACATGGGTCTTCATCTCATAATAACTCTTCAATGCCAAGACTTGTCTTGGACTTACATGATAACTTTTCTAAAATGCCGATGCCATGCCTTGGCTTGGTATTATACGGACTTTCTTATCTCATGTGGTAGATCGAGTATCCTAAGTAATTCAACTTCAATCGGGACTTTCTCATACTTAATCTCATTAATTTCTTTGTATAACATACCATTAAACATTCTCATGAAAGTAATGTATATTTAACAACATAACAAGCAATTTAATGAAAATATTCATGAAGCTTGGAAATCATACAAACTTACCTCGAAATATAAAATGTATGTAGATATGCAGTTTAGTCCTCGACTTTGTTCTTGCCTCGGTTTTGATCCGGGCTTTATTTTTCTTGATCTATAATAATAGTTTAGATCATTCAATAATCACATTGACTAAATTGACTATTAACTCATACATTGGCCCAAATTACAATTTTGCCCCTACACTTTCTCATAATTACACTTTTTCCCCTAGGCTCGTAAAATAATTTTCATACCACTTTCTTAAACTTCATGCTTAGCTGATTCATTATCTCAACTATAGCAATAACAAATTATCACTATTTCTACCATGTATGACAAATTTCATTATAATAACAAACTAGTCCTTACTAGTATTTCTCATGAAATTCTCTGAGAAAAAGATGTTTATCTAACATCAAACTCTCATAATCTTCCATAAAACATCATTTTACAAACATGTCATACATGGGTAGATTTTTGAACATGCATCTTAGCTCATCTTATAGCTAAAAATAGCTAATTCATGTTACGAGGACTCTAAAAACACGAAAAATATTAAAAACGGGGCTAAAAAGAACTTACTAGCAAGCTTGAAAAATTGAAGAACCCTAGCTATGGCTTCCTTCAAATTTTTGGCACTTGGGGAAGACAATGAGAATGATTTTTGTCATCTTTTTCCCTTATTAATCATTTAATTGATAAATGACCAAAATGCCCTTCTCTTTAAAATTCACCATTTACTAACTCATGTCCATTTTTGTCCAAAAATTATAATATGGGAAAATTGCTATTTAAGGACTTCTAATCAATATTCTAAAGCTATTTCATACAAAAAGCTTCTAGAAACTCATATTTTGTAACTTTTGCAATTTAGTCCTAATGGACCCTTTAATAGAAATTTTCATAATATCATGCAAACATCTCAAATGCGATAAAAACTCATATTACTACTTTCGATTTGTGGTTTCGCACCACTGTTCCGACTAGGACCTAAATCGGGCTGTTACAGGGCCAGTGGCATATCGACTAGTTTTTTCGTCAGAGTTAGAAAAGATTCACAATGTATTTCATGTTTCGATGTCGCATCGATATAGATCAGATCCGCCACACGTAATTTCTCCGGCAGAGATTAAAATTTAGCTTGATATGACGTATAACGAAGACCCGATCAGAATCTTAGCTCGTGAGGTTAAATAGTTGAGAAACAAAAACATAGCTTTAGTGAAGGTTTTTTGGCAAAGTCACGGGGTCGAAGAAGCTACGTGGGAACACAAGGAAGCTATGAGAAAATAGTACCCTAACCTCTTTTCTGGTAAGATTTTCAGGGACGAAAATTCCTAAGGGTGAGAGTTGTAACAACCCGTTTTCAGTCAAATCAGAATAGTGGTTTTGGGACCACAAATTCGAGGTCAAACTAATTATTTTATTATTACTTTAATGTTTACAACATGATAAAATGATTGTGTGAAAATATTGTTAAGAAATTTTATCGTTTGAGTGTTTAATTTGATAAAAAAAGACTAAATTACGTAAAATGTAAAACTTGAGTTCGATTAGCTAAAGGTGTCTAATAGCTATAGAACTTTAATGTGGAGGTCCTTATGTGGTAATTAGCCCATTAATTAGATAGTGGATGATATTGGTTTGGTATTTTTGAAATTTATAATAATTTTAAAGGTTAATTATGTAATTTAGAAAGTTAAAATAACTTAAACAAAATGTGTCCATCTTCTTCATTTTATCATCCTTAACTGAGATTATCAAGGGAAGCCATAGCTAGGGTTTGGCCAAGCTATTTTCTTTGCATTGTAAGAGATTTTTGTCCTATTTTTAATAATTTCTATGTTTTTGAGATCGTTGCAGCTTAATCTAGCTAGCCTAGGGACTATTTTGCAAAATGTTAAAGCTTTAGGGTTTTGCCATTGATGAATACATGTGTATATTGACATTTTATGATAGAAAATGTAGGCTTGTTGTTAGATAAACAACATTTGTAAAGTGATTTTTGACAAAATTGTCATTTAGGGATTAAATTGAGAAATGTTGAAATTTTGTGGTTAAATTGTAAAATAAATGAAAAGTATGGGCTACTATGGTAATAAGATAAATTCAGCTAGCATCGGTAGGGACCAAATTACATGAATTTGTATTTTTATGTGATAAGGACTAAATTGTAAAAATGTTGAAATATTAGGGCAAAAGTGTAAAGTTGCCTTAATGTCTATTTTGGACTAAATTGAATAGAATGGTGATTGAATTAGTTAAATTTGATTACATATAGATCAAGAAAAGCGAAATTCAGATCTAGATCGGGGAAAAAAAATAAGGTTTTGGACTAATCGACTCATTTTGTCGTTTTTGCATTCGAGGTAAGTTCGTATATAATAAGCATTATTATATTTGTGTTTTAACTGCTTTGGTATTGTATAAATTGTGAATACGACCTTGCGGACATATTCGATAATGATTCAAAAAATGTCAAATCCCGGTTGAACCTTAAGAATAGATTAGGATACGAATGACATGTCATTAGGGGTTATGTGATTTGGATGCTGGTCCATACGTCCTACCGGTGGCTGAGTTATTTGGCATGTGTTACGGATTCTTGTCAACTTGTGTGAGCAGCACCGTGTAGCTTCGTCATGACCATCAACTTGTGTGAGCAGACTGGTTGATAGCTCGAGAGTGAGCATTATATGTGATATGAGATTGAGATAGCTTCAACTATGTATTGCACTTAGGGTGCTAGATTTCCGAGTATCCGATAGTATTCCAAATGGTTCAACGGGTATATTGAAGATATGAAATGGTGAGAAATAGATATGTATCGGTATAGGTATTTACGGAAACTATATAAGCATTGAATCTATGGAAGTTGTGAGTTCATGGTTAATTATGTGATTGAATATATGTTAACATTGTGATTAAATGTTTTGTAGTATGTTATGTTCATATTCTTTAATGGTAATTGAATGGTGAGTGTTGTTTATTATTTCATACGAGCTTACTAAGTTTTATAGCTTACATTGTTTATTTTTCCGTGTTTTATAGTGAAATCAAAGCTAGCTCGGATTTGGGAATCATCGGAGACCTCATCACACTATCAAACTATCACTTTGGTACTTTTGAATCTATGTATTTGGTATATGGCATGTATAGGAACTTTGGTCATTTTGGTATATAGTTTGGTAATGAATTTAGTCATTTGAAATGGCTTGTAAACGTTAAGTGTTTGGTTTGGTATATAGCCATGAAAATTGGCTTATTTTGGTTGATTTGGTTGTGTATATATATGTAAATGGCTTTTGTCTTATGTTGATAATAGCTATACAAATGCTTGTGGTAAATGGTTGATAATTGAGAATTTATATGCTTGTGAGTTTTGGGCAAAATGATGCATAATTATAATATGCCATTTATGCGATTTGTGATTGTAAGTTTTGCATGAATGAAGTGGTCAAATTTGATACTTGTGTGTATTGTGGTTAATGGTATGGAATTATCATGAATTAAGCCTGGTTGGAGTTGATTTAAATGCCTATTTATGCCATGTTTTGTGCCATTTGGTTTGGTGTAGGTGTATGCAAATTTCGGTGGCAAAATGGCTTGGTAAATAGCCTATTTTTGTCCACACGGGTAGAGACACGAGCGTGTGTCTTAGCCGTGTGTGATACATGGTCAGGTTACACGGCTGTGTATCCCCTGGTGTTGAATTAAAAATCAAGTCAGTATGTTCCACACGGCCTAACACATGGGCGTGTGACTTGGCCGTGTGGCATAAGTCAGTATACCCTACAGGTTTGGCATGGCCTAGCACACGACTTGGCACACAGGTGTGTGAGGCCATTTTGAAGGGCACACGGGCTGGTCACATGGACGTGTGGTTGGCCGTGTTACACAAGTCAGAGAGTTACGTGAGGTCGGGCACGTGCTAAGATACGACCATGTGATCCCATTTCAAATGTCCACACGGCCTGTGGCACGGGTGTGTCTTCACATGGCGGGGCCACACGGGCGTGTGTCCCTTGTATTTTGTAAAATTTTCTAAGTTTTCTAAAAGTTTCCCAAGTTATTGGTTTAGTCTTGAACCACCCCGAATACATGTTTTGGGCCTCATAGGCTCGTATTAGGGACTTGATGAATGATTATGAATGACTCGTATTTGAATTCGATAATTGTATGAGAAATGTATACTCGATTGTGTAATAAGTTCGGTAATGCTCCGTAACCCTATTCTGGCGACGGATACGGGTAAGGCGTGTTACAACCCAACCACTCCATGCATAGTATAAACAAATAGGGGGATAAATGGCATTCTTGACAAACGCCCCTAGCTGGTCGAAATTTTTGGGTTGGGACCCCATTCCACAAAACTTGCATGGTAGAGCTAGAAATTGCAAACATAATAACATTTTGTAAAAAGTTAGGTATACCTGTAGCTTGAAGCGACGCGTCAATGAAATCTCAACGTACTTGATCATAAGCTTTCTCAAGGTCAATTTTGATGGCCATCCAGTTCTTGTTCTTCTGCATACCCCTCATAAATGATAATCTTATCCGTGATGTTTCATCCTGCTACAAACCCGGTTTGTTCAGGAGCTATGATTCTGGGGAAAACCACTTTAAAACGGTTCCCGATGGCTTCCATGACCAGCTTCTATAGAATAGAGCAGAAACTGATAAGACGAAAATGGGTAAAGCCTTTCGGGTTTTTAATTTTAGGGATAAGCAAAATGAATAAATTATTCAACTTCGAATCAATATGTTTGCCTTAAAAAACATCCTTAACCTATCTACAAATAGAGGCTCCAACATGCTCCCACTGACTTTGGTAAAATAAAGCATGGTACTTATCGCTTCTTGGCTCCTTCAAAGGCGCCATATAAAAAATAACAGCTTTGATTTCCTTATCCAAGACTGGTCTATTTAGAAGATTTAAATCCCCGTCATTAAGATGCGGAAAAACACTAGAGGGTAAATCTCCCATTCGGCCAGGATTCTCACCATAAAGAGTAGAATAAAAATTAAGTGCTTAGAGCTTCAAATTTTCATCATCTATAATCCACTCACCCAAATTATTTTTCAAAGTAGAAATTCTGTTATTTTTTCTTCTCCTCAAAGTTCGCGTATGGAAGAATTTAGTGTTGTAGTCCCCTAAAACCAACCAATCACATCGTGCTTTTTGTCTCCAGAAAACTTCCTCATGATGTAACACATTTTCCAATATCCTCTTTAACCTCCATCTCAACTTGATTAAGATAAGCAGAGTTTGCTCTATCACACTCAATCTCAATGTTTTATAACTTTCGAGTCAAAAACTTCTTACGGGTAGCAATGTCGCCATACATATCTTTGTTCCATCTTTGAACCTAATCAGTAAACTCAGAATGCACCATCGACATGCTATCAGGGACTCCAATTTTCTTTGACAAAATTCGGAAAGGAAGGATGCTCGATTCAACCCTCTAAAACCCTAAACAGACACTCCCTCGAGGTGTGATAATCAGGCATAAGAGACAACTTTAAAGGACGGTGATGGGATTTATGACGTGGCAAATAAGTCCCCAAAGAATTCAGAAAATAAAGATTCCAAATGTTATTACAAATGGCTCGGTCCAAACGCTCAACAATCCCCCATTTCTGCCAAGTGAATTGCGAACCCCGAAATCCCAAGTCTTGCAACTGAGCTAAATCCATTAACTCACTGAAAGAAGAGCACCTCTTACCTCGAGTCTATCCTCCTTATTTTTCGCTAGAAGAGAGAATGGCATTGAAATCTCCAATCGCCATCCACAGATACCTATCCAAAGGAATATTACCTTGTAAAGCTTCCCATAACTACCTCCGTTTTCAACTATTAGGACTACCATATATGAAAGAGACTAAGAAAGGCCAATTGAGAGAGTTACTAGAGACTTTGACTAAGACAAACTAAGAATGACTTTTCAGGATCTCCACACAAACAGAATCCCTCCATCCAATCTAGATATCGCCTGAAAACCCAATTGCCTCCACACGTGAGAATTTTGAAACCCAAGCTTTGCAATAACTGAATCAACTTTATCTCCACTGACCATCGTTTCTAAAAGACTAACCAAATCTGGTCGATGCTCCTTATTATATTCCCGAAAAACCCAAAGAAACTTCGAACTAGCATAACCCTGGCAATTTCAAGAAAAAAAAATAGTACAATTCATAAATAAAATAAATATGAGAAGAAAGACTAACCCCTTTACAGAGAAGCAGAAGCTGTAACTCCAACGTCATGGGCGTCTACTTTATCTGCAGAAATTTCTACTTGAGCCTTGATGAGTTTTGCCATAGAATTCATAGCTTTTGGAAGAGAGACTCGTGAAGTACCAACATGTTTAAACCGTCCCCCACGTCCATGAATAATTTTATTTAAAACTTTCCACTACGCCCACTGCCTTTTCTACTTTCAACACTATGCTCTTTATAGTGAACAATGGAGTCATCACGCACCACTAAGCCTGTTTTACCAGATTTTAATTTAGAATTAGAGTCCAAATTTTCCTTAAACGTAATGGCTGAAGTGAATTTGGATTTAAATCAACCCCCACTTCAAGAGGGCCTTCAAATGTAGGTTTGAAGTGAATAAAAGAAGCCTTGTCGCTATTGTCCATTTCGGGAGTCTTTGGAGCAGGCTGCATTAATTCTACTGGGTATTTCGAAACCAGGTTTGCTAAGGGGAGATTCTGGCCACCAGATAATTGTGGCCCAAAATCTTCTTCCAAATCCATATGAGGCCCAGCCCCCATTAGTCCATGATCTAAGGCCTTCGAAACCTGTCTAGTAGCCTTCTCCAGCGAAAGCGAGTCTGCTCCGCAAACCCAGTCCCCTTTTTATGGCCTAACACTCCCTTACCCATGCTATTACCAGTCAGCAGCCTAGACTTTTCCGTCCCCTCTAATTTATTTTGACAAAATCACCCTATTGAAACCTAATTTCCCCCATTTCCAATTGAGTCACCTCCATTTCCGTAGACTCCAAATCTAGTGACGATAGAATGCCAAATTTGGAACCATCCAGATTCTTCATCGAGATTGTCGCATTAAGATTTCGGTTCCCAACTTGGTTTCGCCTGGATTTTCGCTTGACCACCATCTACGGATCGTAGGCTTCTCCGGTCGGCGCCGGAATTGATCACTATTCCTTAAACTGGGAGGGGCCTCATCGCCACTGTGAGAATTCCCACCTGCCAAAGAAAAAGGGCAAAGACTTTTAATATGACCATATTTACTGCAAAAAAAAAAAAAAAAAAAAAAAAAAAACTTAGGAAGGGCCTCCACTCGTTGCATTCAGCCATTGACCCATACTTGCGAGGTAAGTGACTTTCCCAAATCTACAAAGATTACCATTCTGGCGAATTGTCCTCGTGCTCCACTGTCCATTTTAATATCTAGTTTTACCACTTTACTGACCAGGCTACCAATTTCCTCCAGTATTTGTTTCTCGTACAGGAACCCCAACAGACCTAGAAAGTGAATCCAGGCCAGCACCATGTTAGGGAAAGGTTGTGACATGTTAAAGTCCATCGTCCATGGTTGGACTATGAGATAGTGTCTAAACACTATTCATGGTCCTTGGGTCAGCGCTGTGTTATAATCAACAAAATTATGAAATCAGACAAGGTAGTATCCATTTGCCACATCCATTATGCGAAAGGGTTGAGAATGTGATTATATGTAAGACTCCGTATCCTGTGTTGCATCCCAATAACTTGACAACCACAGTAGTCTCCATGTCATTTAATTTTTTTTTTTCTTTCAGGCGATCCGAGAAATCGATTGCAGGGATTCCATTCATGGTAGAGCTGAGGATATCCCCGTCCTGAAACTATAGATCTAAATCAGTAACACCATCAATAGATCCAGAACCCAGTCCTCCCAAACTTTTATCCTTCCATGAAGCTCCACTCACCGGAGCCATATCTACCACCATATTGTCCATTGAGTCATCACTCCCATCTTTGAACCTGACTTTTTTAGTGCTACTATCTACGTTGGAGTCATCACTTTCACTAACCCGAACATTGGAAAAGCCTCAAAATTGTTCACCATCAGAAAAATTGAAAGAAAGTTTAGTTATCTGTTATTGCTTGTATTTTATGAATGAGAACCTTACTTAATACCATTTTATTTTGATTGTGTTTATTCGTCTTGGTAGTGAGTGCACTTGAATTAACTATGCTGTCTTCCATTAATAAAGTACTACTGTTAAGAAAAAAACTTACACATTTTATAAAAAAATTGACTTTATTAATAAGATTATTATTTAACATACATATAAATTTATTATATATTTTATATAAAATATAATTATTCATTTTACACATATATCTGTATTAATAATTTCTTAATCTCACCATTACAATTACAATTAAGTTTATATGTTGAAAACCTTTATTCTAATCAATGATAAATAGATGAAGTGTAGTAAGTTTGAAAAATCTTATTCTAATCAATATTAAATAAAAGAAGTATAGTTATATATAGATTTTACTTTTCTTTTATTTTACCACTGTATTTTATTTTAACAAGGATTTAAGTCACTCAAATCTAATAATCTCCACATTGACACAAATTCTCAATTAACAAGTTCTTCACCACGAATTCTCAACGAACAAGTTCACTTTTTTCACGAAACCTCTTAAGAGGTGTTCTTCAACAATGACACTAACCAAGTCCAAGCAATGTTCAAATTTGGTTATATGAAGTGACTTAGTTATCACATCTGCAGGATTTTCATGAGTATTATAACAGCCCGATTTTGTGGCTAGCCAAAAAAGTGGTTTCGAGGCAATAAATCTGAGGTCAGAGAAATTATTTTAATATTATTTCAAGTGTCATGACATGATTATATTAGTGTTATAAAGATTTGGTGAATTAATTTTAGCGATTTTATGCATAATTTTGAAAAAGAACTAAATTGCATAAAGTACGAAAGTTTTGTTCTACAAGTTAAAGGTGTTAAATAGCTATGGAATACTAAAGTAGAGGTCTTTATTGAGTAAATAGACCAATGAAATCATGGTAGCTGGACATGAATTTTTAATTCATGAAATTGATCAGTTTGGTAGCATTAGGTGACTAATGAATAAAATAAAATAAAATAAAACAAAGAAAAAGTCATCATCTTTTCCCATCTTCTTCCTCTTCCATCGAAATTTTCAGTAAACTTAAGTGTTTTGAGAGCTCAAAATTTCAGCCAAGCTTTTCTCTTGCAAGTACGTGATTTTGGTGGTTGTTTTTGTTAATTTTTGTGTTTTTGGAACCCCTATAGCTTAATCTAGCTAATGAGGGGACTATTTTGTAAAATGGTTGAGATTCTAGGGTCTTGCCATGAGAGTATTTATATTGTTTGCCGAAATTTTATGAAAAAAAATGAAACTTGGTTGTTTAATAAACAACTTTTGTGAAAGGATTTTTCATGAAAACACTTAAAATGGACCTTTTTGTAAAAGTTATAAAATGGGTAGTAAATGTGTGAAATAATTGGATTTGTTAGTTGCTATAAAAGTAATAAAGGTTCGGCTAGGATTGTTAAAGGAGGAAATTTGATTAAAATCGTTTTACGAGCCTAGGAGCAAAATCGTAATTATGGGAAAGTCTAGGGGCAAAATTGTAATTTTGCCTAGGTTTGAATTATAGATTGTCTTGATTAATGTAGTGATTAAATAAGTGAATTTGTCATTATAGATTAAGAAAAATGGAGTTCGGACCCAGACCGGGAGAAAACCAAGTTATTGGACTAAATCAAACTGGTCGCCCATATTTTGTATACCGAGGTAAGTTGTACGTAAATAATACAACTTTATTGTTATTATGTATTGAACAATTAATATGGCATAAAGTGTTTGATTATTGCTGTGAATATGCATGATGAAAATTGACGTAGTAAAAACTCTCGGTTGAACCTTAGGAATAGATTGGATATCCATGCCATGACATTTGGGTGATATGTGTGCTAGTGTAAGACCATGTCTGGGACATGGCATCGGCCATATTATGAGAGCCAGTATAAGACCATGTCTGGGACATGGCATCGGCATTGAGATGAGAGCTAGTGTAAGACAATGCTTGAGACATGGCATCAGCCTCGATATGTGAGCCAGTGTAAGACCATGTCTGGGACATGGCATCGACATTGATATGAGGGCTAGTGTAAGACCATGTCTGGGACATGGCATCAGCATCGTACCTTCTTATGTGAGACTTGTCGGGTATCCTTTGGTATTCCAACTAGTTCAACGGGTAATTTAAAGCTTGTGTCAAAAGTGATAAAAGTTACGACTATGTTGTAAGTGATATAAGTACCTACACGAAAATTCATGAGAAATGAGCTCGATTTATTTTATATGATTAGTAAGAATGAAAATGAGTAAGTTGTGCCTTTAATCATTTGAGAATTATGTGCAAGTTTAAATATGTTATGAGTATGATAATGCATGGTAATTGTTGTTAATTATTTACATGCGACTCACTAATCTTTATGCTTATCCCCTCTCTTTTCCATTTTCTTATAGTATCGCCAAGCTAGCTCGGGGATCAAAAGACGTCGGAGGCATCGATCACACTATCAATTGAAGCATTTGGTATAGTTAGCCTTAGTATTTTAAGTATGGCATGTATAGGGAGTGGGTTTTTTTTATTAAGTGTCATATTGTTTTGGCCATATATGTTGGCTTGTCATGAAGTTGATCCATTTTGTCTAAGGCCATGGATAATGGATAATATTTTTCGTTGATTTATGCAAATGATGATGTTTTCATGATTGAGCAAATTGCATGGTTGAGTATTTGGTATATTAATGTATGAATGAGTAGGTTGCATGATTGGATTGATAAAGTATGTGATAAGTTTAGCATGTGAATGGAGTGTAGTGGCCTTGATGTGTGTATGTTTTGATGTGGCTTATGTTGGTGCAAGTAAGGGTGGCAAAAAGGGCTTGGTACATAGCCTTGTTTTTGTCCACACGGGTAGACAAACGGGCATGTGTCTAGGCCGTGTGTGACACACGGTCTGCCCCATGAGCGTGTAGTCTGGCCGTGTGTCCCCTGCACCTTAATTTGGTAAAACAGAATTGTAACATCCCGGTTTAGGGTCTAATTAGAATAGTGGAGTGAGACCACAAATTCGAGGTTTATGAATGAGTTTTTGAGGTTAATGCTATGTATGCATGCTAGTGTGAAAGTTTCATGAAGCAATTTTGAGAAAATGCTATTGAATTGTCCTAAAGGACTAAATTGCAAAAGTTGCAAAATGTGAGATTCTAGAAGCTATTTGTGTGAAATAGCTTTAGAATATTAATTAGAGGTTCTTAATGAGCAATTTCCCCAAATTTTAGTTTTTGGACAAAATTGGGCATGGATAAGTTAAAATAGGAAGTTTATCAAAAAGGGCATTTTGGTCATTTGGTTATTAAATTATTAAAATAGGAGAAAAGATGACAAAAATTCACTCATCTTCTTCCCCACATTATCGAAAATTCCAAAGCACCCATAGCTAGGGTTGTTCATCTTTCAAGCTTGCTAGTAACTACAATTAAGTCCCGTTTTTTATATTCTTTGTATTTTTGAAGTCCTAGTTGCATGAGAAAGCTATTTTTAGCTATTTCGTGAGCTATGATGGATGTTCAAAAATGTACATATGTATGACATGCATATATTTTGATTTTTTATGGAAGAATATGAAAGCTTGATGTAGTAGAAACATCTTTTGCTAAGTGATTTTTCACGAAAATGCATGTAGGGACTAGTCTGTGAAAAACTTTAGTTTGGTCATACATGTGTGATTTAGTAAGAATTGATGAATGCTTTAGTTGAGTAAGTGGTTCGGTTTAGCATGAAAGGTTATAAAGTTGAATAAAAATCACTTTACGAGCCTTGGGGCTAAAGTGTAAATATGAGAAAGTTTAGGGGCAAAATAGTAAATTTTGCTAAAGTATGAAATATGAGTCAGTTTAGTCAATGTGTGTATTGAGTAAGCTGATTTATTCATTATAGATCAAGAAAGACAAAGCCCGGATAGAAACTGAGGCAAAAGTGAAGTAGTGGACTAAATTGCACGTTTCTATACTTTTGAGTATCGAGGTAAGTCTATGCGTAAATAATACATTTATACTTGCACATTCTTAATGCTAATTAGTGTGTAGCATGAATGAGAATGATTGAGAACCTATGTGGTCAAGTGGAATGAATGTGGTAAATAGTGTGAATGTGTAGTGATAAAACTAAGTGGTAGGCTAAGTGCGATACTATATTAATGCTTAACGACGATGAGCTAGACTATGTGCGATACTATCGTTAAGTATATTTATCTAGTGGGGCTAAGTGCAAGACCACTATGATTACCTTTGTGGTAGGCTAAGTGCGATAAACTTTATAAATTGATTGTGGTAGGCTAAGTGAGATACTACTTTACTAATGGATTTTGGTGTGTTAAGTGCAAAACCACTGAGATATGAACTGTGTGGATTAGTTACGTGAACTAGCTGTGTGGTTGTTAAACTGAGTAAGGTAGCTGTGTAGATGTATTATTGATAAATAATGAGGTGTTGTATATTGTGTAAATGTGATATTGAATGCAGGGGTGCATTTTAATGGTTATGAGTAAGGAACTCATGATGTGTTGGAAATGTGGTAAGGAATAGAAAGAGTAAGCATAGTGGTACATTATATGTTGGTATAATGCTAATGGTTATTTAGCTTATACTTTGATGCTTAATTGTTTATTTGTAAACTTACTAAGCTCAAAGCTTACTCCCTTTCTTTTCCTTTGTTTTATAGAGTAAAAGTGGTGAACCAAGAGACGAGGATCATTGGAAGATAGCTCACATATCAGCACGCTCTAGTACATGACTCAATGCTTTGTATATGGCATGTATAGGGGCTAGACAAGTTAGTGAATTTTTGTTGTACATGGCTAAGATGTGTTGGCCTTTAGGTGGATAGTGTATTTTGTATAATGCCATAGTTGTTGGCTATTACATTATATGAAAAGATGTAGTTTCTATGTGATAATGCATTTCAATTTGAGTTGATTAAGGATGTATGGTATGAGTGCTTGTTGTGAATGCTATAGGGGTGAGAAGAGCTTAGCAAATAGCTTTGTTCTTGTCCATGTGGATAGACACACGGGGCGTATGCCTAGGCCATGTGTGACACACGGTCAGTCACACGGTCGTGTTACTTGGCCGTGCGTCCCCTGCATGTTAATACTTTAAGTTAGAATTGGCCACGAGCTAGCCACACGGGCATGTGTCTAGACTCCAGGCTGTGTGAGAGAAGTCAGTTTTCACCATGGTTGGGAGGCACGGGCGTGGCTTAGCCGTGGGGCATTTGGCAGAATGCTCGAGTTTTAAGCATGATTTAAGAACATGGGCGTGTGTGACTTCACACGGGCGTGTTGTACTTTGCACGGGCGTGTGAACCATGTTCAAAAGAGAAAATTTTTAATATTCGATAAAAGTTTTGGAATAATCTCGAGAGCCCTCGTATGTATGAGTGAGGCCTCGTAAGTCGAGAATGAGGTTACTGAGAGGACTAAAGAGAGTAGTTAATACGAGCCTAAGTGGCGATCAAGTGGTTTTATTTTGGTAACGCTTCGGGCCCGGTTCTGGCGTAGAACCCGGGCAAGAGGTGTTACAAGAATGCCCAATAGTAACCACACGGGTTGAGACACAACCGTGTGTCTCAACCATGTGGAAGACATGGCCATAGGATATAGGCATGTGCTGATGCCGTGTGAAGTCTGCACCTTGAATGTGAAATTTAGAATTTCCACACAGCTTTGCACACGGGTGTGTGCCTTGGCCATGTGACCCTAAATGATTGATGACGTCAGAAACAGAATGTCAAGGTTTTTGCACACAGGCTGAGACACGTGCCTGTCGTGGCCGTATAGGGGACACGGAACATAGACACGGGCGTGTGCCATGCCGTGCGAAAACCCCTGTAGGTTCGAATTGAAAAATAAATCCACACGGGCAAGGGACACGGGCGTGTCCCTATATGCTGAGGCCATGTGAGTTACACAGTCCTTCAACATGGCTATGTTGTTAGGTCACACGGGCGTGTCGCCCTTGTAGACGGGCGTGTACCCCTGTTTTTAGTGACATTTTCCAAAGTTTTTCTAAAGAGCTTGGTTTGGTCCTGAACTGTTTCTAAAGTGTGTCTTGGGCCTCGTAGGCTTATATTAGGCACTTTAAGACAAAGTTTGAAAAGTTTTAAATTTGAACGAACTTTAATGACCCGAAAATGTATGTTAGTATGTGTTTAAGTTAGGTAATGCCTCGTACCTTGTTCCAGCATCAAACACGGGTAAGGGGTGTTACATTTAGTTGTATCAGAGCTATGGTTTAGTCGATTCTCGGACTAACCTAGCGTGTGTACGAGTCTAGCTATACATGCCATATATGTAATATGATAGTGTGACGACTCCTGATGAATTTAAATTGTGTTTTTATTTAGTAAATGGATCCCGACGGAGTAGTGGAGGATGATGTCAAAAGTAATGCGCCGACTCCCGCAGAACGGACCGTGCCAGTCAAAAGTGGGCCTGTGACACTGAGTCAGGGCGGAGGGGCTAGAGAAGCCTTCCTCCATATGATGAATGCTTGGTATTTGGAGTTTGTTCGTGCAAACCCGAACGCTCCACCTCATCCACCCCTTCAGTCCTTTAGCCTGCCCCTATAGCTCCCCAAGTAGTGGAAATGATTAGAAGGGAAAAACCTTTGGTAGACAGAATTCGAAAGCAAGGGGCTGAGGAATTTAGAGCTAATATAGATGATGACCTAGAGAGAGCAGAATTCTGGCTAGAAAATACCATTAGGGTATTCAATGAGTTGTCTTGCAAACTAGAGGAGTGTATGAAGTGTGTAGTGTCACTCCTACGAGACTCGGCTTACCAATGGTGGAACACCCTTGTGTCGGTTGTACCAAGGAAAAGGATTACATGGGAGTTTTTCCAAAAGGAATTTCGAAAGAAGTATATTAGCCAAAGGTTTATCGATCAGAAAAGAAAGGAATTCTTTGAGCTAAAACAAGGCTGAATGACGATAACCAAGTATGAGCGTGAGTTTGTAAGGCTCAGCAAATACGCTCGGGAGCGCGTATCCACTGAAGCCATCATGTGTAAGAGGTTTGAGGACGGATTAGATGAAGACATCCGACTATTAGTTGGCATCTTGGAATTAAAGGAGTTTGTAGTGCTCGTTGAGAGAGCTTGCAAGGCCGAGGAATTGGCCAAAGAGAAAAGGAAGGCTGATATTGAGTCTCATGACTCAAAGAAAATACAATTGGGAAAATCATTTCAGTTCTCATCCAAGAAATCGAGAGAATTCACTACCCGATCAAATGCTTCAGCGGAATTCTCGAGTAGAAATAAGAATAAGCAGTACACGACGTCTAAAGCTCAAACTACTTCTATTGAGAGTGTTGGTAGTGCTCGACCAAATAAACCAGAATGTTTGCAGTGTGGTAGACGACATTTCAGTGAGTGTCGAGGAAATGATAGAGGCAGTTTCAAGTGCGGTTCATTAGACCACTTCATTCGAAACTGTTTTGAGATGGATGAGAAAGACAGAAAGCAAAATGTGCGAGCGAGTAATACTCCTTCTAGAGGCAGACCACAGAAGAACCCAGGAAGTAGGGCTAGCAGTAGAGGTACACCTAGAGATTCCACTGTGAGATCAGAGGGTAAAGCTCCTGCAAGGACTTATGCTATTCGCACTCGCAAAGAGGCTTCATCCCTAGATGTGATTATGTATACTTTTTCTCTTCATGATATCACTGTTGTTGCCTTGATTGATTTGGGATCTACCCATTCCTATATTTGTATGAAATTGGTGTCTAGTATGAATATGCCTGTCGAGTCTATAGAATTTGTGATAAAAGTGTCAAACCCGTTAGGCAAGCATGTGATAGTTGACAAAGTGTGTAGAAACTGTCCTTTGATGATTAGAGGTCATTTTTTCGGGCTAACCTCATGCTACTACCATTTGATGAATTTGATCTAATTCTTGGCATAGATTGGTTGACTGTTCATAATGTGTTAGTAAACTGCGGTAGTAAGTTTATTGAACTGAAATGTAAAAATAGGGATATTATTTGGGTTGAATCAGGTGAAACAGATGGCTTACCTGTATTGATTTCTTCTATGACTGTTGAGAAATACATGAGAAAAGGGTATGAGTCCTATCTTGCAATTGTGTTGAATACCCAAGAGTCGGAAGTAAAGATTGAGTTAGTGCCTATGGTATGTGAGTACCTGGATGTGTTTCCGGAAGAGTTGCCCGGATTGCCTTCAACTAGGGAAGTCGAGTTTAGTATTGAGTTGATCCCTGGTACGGCACCTATTTCGGTTGCCCCGTATAGGATGGCACCGTTGGAGTTAAAAGAGTTGAAGGTTCAGCTACAAGAGTTAATGGATAAGGGTTTTGCGAGACTGAGCTATTGTCCGTGGGGAACTTCGGTACTTTTTGTGAAAAAGAAAGACGGGTCGATGAGGTTATGTATAGACTATAGACAGCTCAACAAGGTGACTGTGAAGAACAAGTATCCTTTGCCAAGGATCAATGATCTGTTTGACCAATTGAAAGAAGCCACAGTGTTTTCTAAGATAGACTTAAGGTCCGGTTATTACCAGCTAAGATTTAAGGAACAAGATGTACTGAAAACTGCATTTCGAACGAGGTATGGCCATTATGAGTTCCTCGTCATACCCTTTGGCTTAACGAATGCTCCTGCAGTATTTATAGATTTAATAAACCGTATTTTCTGACCGTATTTGGATAAGTTTGTAGTTGTTTTTATTGATGACATATTAATTTATTCTTGTAATAAAAGTGAGCATGCGGAGCATTTAAGAACTGTCTTACAAACTTTAAGAGATAAGCAGTTGTATTCTAAATTCATAAAAAGTGAATTTTGGCTTCGAGAAGTCGGATTCTTAGGACACATCGTGTTGGGTGATGGAATTAGAGTTGACCCAAGTAAGATCTCGACTATTGTTGAGTGGAAACTGCCGAGGAATATATCGAAGATTAGAAGCTTTCTAGGCTTAGCGGGTTACTACAGACAATTTCAAAGGATTCTCCATATTGCTACTCCGATGACGAGGTTGCTACAGAAAGATGTCAAGTTCGAATGGACAGAAAAATGCCAACAAAGTTTCGAGAAACTAAAGGCGTTGTTGACTGAAGGTCCAGTTTTAGTGCAACCGAAACTGGGAAAGCAATTTGTGTTGTATAGCGATAAATCTTTGAATGGGTTGGGATGTGTGCTCATGCAAGAAGGCAAGGTAATAGCTTATGCCTCGATACAACTGAAGCCATATGAGAAAAACTATCCGACACACTACTTAGAGTATGCCTGAAACACCCCACACCCGGCCCACGAGCCTGAACCGGATCCGGTATGTTCCTTAAGTAAACCGGTTTTCAAATTCTTGGTTACTTAGAGAAAAATTGTAAATTTTAGGAAACATTGTTTTGGGTTGGGCTTAAATTGGAACCCATTTAATAAATTTTGAAAACCCAACTTAAATAAGGTGACAAAATAATTTTAGGGTTTATTATTTTAAAAGAAATAAATTCACTTAACTTTAATCAAAAATAAATTGTATCATAATCAAATAAAAATAAACAGAAATAAAGAAAATCCAACTGGGCCTTATGGCCTTATTACATCATTCAAACCCAAAATAAAATCTAAAGTACTAAAATTTAATAAAGTCCACTTTCTAGTTAAATCCTTCATGTGATGCATGGCCACCTTTAGCTCCCCGCCGACCCGGTCCATTACCGCTCATCACACGAAAAATAATTCCCCAACAGGGTGAGTCCACTGCACTCAATGTGTACTGAGACTAATTTTCAACAAATCAGAGCATACAAGTCATATCAATTTCATGTTCATACAAAATAAAGGGTGATGCAACCCAAACCCAAGCCTATTTGTCCATCCGCTACACACCACCCATGCACGCCCGGTCACACCGTGGGACTACTAAGTCAACCTCCATCCGCTACACACCATCGGCGATCGGCTGCGATCGGCGTGCTCATCGCCCACTTACGTTGTGTCATTAGACACTATATTCAAATAATGTAACCGAAGTTACCATATTCACGCAATGGGGCCGTAGCCACCATATTTCGTTGGTGAGGCCGAAACCAACACCTTCGTTGGTGAGACCAAGTCAACACCTTCGTTGGTGAGACCAAGTCAACACCTTCACTTTCTTCTTTCACATATATCCCAAATGCCCCAATTATTACATATCATTCATATCATACTTAAATTCACATTATGTCACTTTTCAGAATATAACACATTCATAATCCTATCAAAAGTAGGAATACGTACCTGGGTACTTTTTGCCACATTTGTGGTACTTAGCCACATTCTCATTCTTATACACATTCATATGTTAAAACATTTATTGCCATAGTATATATATTGAAAGTTAGTGTGAGTACACACCTGATTCGCTTAATAGGTTCCTTGAAATCCCGAAAACGATCTACCGATCTAGATCTTTATCTCCTAAATTCGGCCAAATATTAAAACATATTAACAAACCTATTTGGCTTAAAAACCAAATCCTAGTAGGATTTGTAGTACTAACCTTGTTGCCAAATTAGATGATCAAATCCCAAAAATTTGCTAGTATTCTTTTTTTTTCTTGAAATCGGCTAACACTAGATCATGTAACCATGTGAGTTTTCGGCTTTTGAAATAATGGGAAATAATCCTAAATATTTAAAAAAAAAAAAGCCTTGGCCGAATATCACTTACCTTACAAATTCCAAATCTGAAGAGGATTCCTTTATATGCTTGTCAAAATCCCTATAACTTTGTATTAGATTAAATCTAACTTTGAAAATATGAATCATAACCTTTAACCAAATATTCATTCCTCTTACCTTAGATCCTTGATCCTTCTATTCAATAATGAGGGAAACCCTTTTGATGTTGTGGTTGATTGCTCCTTTACTTAGAATCAACAAGGATTCGGCTTTGTGTAAGAATCGAGAAGAAAATAGAAGAAGAGAAGAGAGGATTTTGCTTGAAGAAAAATTCGCGAGAGAGGGGAGAGAGCTAGGAAAATTTCGGCAAAGAGGAAGCAAAAGTGAATGAGTAGCCCTCCCGCCTCCTTTTATAGCCAAAGTTATCAGCCTAGGAGTCCCTTACTTGGCCACCACTCCTCTTTTTGATAATATTATCTCTTTTATTTAAAAGAGAAAAGCCTTTAATCCATCAATTATCTCCTTAGAAAATAATCCTTTATTTATCTCTTATTATTCACATATTTATGTGAATAAAACTCCTTTATTTATCTCTTATTATTCACATATTTATGCAAATAAAACTCTTCCTTTTCTAGAAACCCATGCCGTCTACCTCAAATTTCCTGGAAGCAAAAATTAAACTTATTTATTTGCTTCCCAAGTGACTCGAACTCAGGCCCAACACCTTGCATGTGGCGCCATTTCTCTAGGCCCTAAGTGACATCTTCAGGCCACTTTTCCAAGCCCGTTTGTGTGTCAAACTTCTCCAACTTTTTCTTTTAAGGCCCTCTAGCCCATATTTCCTATTTTGAACTTTAAAACTCATCATTTTGGGTCATTTCTAAGTTTCCTAAAATTTTCGATCGGCTCAGAATTTGCCATTTTTCTTACATTCCAAGTTTCAAAAATGTTCAGTTTCCTAAAATGTTGGATTTCCAAAATGTTCTGAGTTTCCTAAAATGTTCGATTTCCAAAATGTTCAGTTTCCTAAAATGTGTACTTTCCATTTTTGAACCATTTCCTTACATTTCCTTGCATTTCCTTACATTTCCATACATTTCCCTACATTGCCTTACATTTCCATACATTTCCACACATTTCCACACATTTCCATACACTTCCATACATTTCCATATATTTCCATACATTTCCTTATTTCTAGAATTCACATAACACATTCATAATTCATAAAACATGCCATTTTACCACATGGTTCCTTGTGTCATGCTTCACACGGAGTTTCTTTTAAAGCCTCATTTACCTAGCTCCACTTTTTACTTAAAAACCAATAATTTTCCAAAGCTTTCTTCTTCCATCCTAAAATTCTAAAAACCCTTAATACACTTCCAATACTGCCAAAACCTGCTAACTCATGAATTATGCACAAATGCATAACCCCTAATCTAGGATGTTACAATGCCGCCATCATATATGCATTGAAGATATGGAGACACCATTTGTATGGCGAGAGATGCCAAGTATTCACTAACCATAAAAGCCTAAAGTATTTGATGACTCAAAAGGAACTGAACCTTCGCCAACGACGATGACTAGAGCTCATAAATGATTACGAACTGGTAATCGACTATCACCCAGGGAAGGCTAATTTGGTCACTGATGCTTTAAGTAGGAAGTCATTGTTTACCTTGAGGGCTATGAACACTCAGTTGTTAGTAGCCGACGATGGTTCGATTTTAGTCGAGTTGAGAACGAAACCAATGTTTTTGCAAGAGATCTGCGAAGCTCAGAACGG
This sequence comes from Gossypium bickii, assembly GCA_025503065.1. Taxonomy (NCBI): domain Eukaryota; kingdom Viridiplantae; phylum Streptophyta; class Magnoliopsida; order Malvales; family Malvaceae; genus Gossypium; species Gossypium bickii. The sequence continues at coordinate 69,628,721 of CP106712.1, forward strand.
TGATAGAGAATTGCAAGCTAAGATAACTTAGTGCAAGATGGGTATAGAATCAAACTTTCGGATTGGTTCAGATGGCTATTTAATGTTTCAAGGTAGAATTTGTGTACCCAAAGACGATGAGCTTATTCAGAAAATTTTGCATAAGGCACATAGCAATTGTATGTTTATCCATTCGGGTAGTTTGAAAATGTACAATGACTTGAAGAAAAAGTATTGGTGGTTGAGAATGAAGAGAGACATTTTGAAACACCCCTAACTCGTACCCGTCGCCGGATTAAGGTTAAGAGGCATTACTGGACATATGGGATCATATCACAAATATTTCACTAACATCAAATAATCACAGACATTCCATAGCGAAATATAGACATAGAGTCCCTTTAGAAAGTCTACGAGACCTTAAACATGCATTGGAAAGGGGTCAGGACTAAACTGAGCACATACAAATTCTTTTCGAAACTTAAACATTTTTCAAAGTTACAAAGGTCACACACCCGTGTGGGCAAGCCCTGTTCCTCACACGGCATTAGACACGCCCGTGTATCTAGGCTGTGGCAAAACAGGGCATACATACTAACTTGTCCACACGGCCACAAGACACACCTGCGTGCCAGGCCGTGTGAAATTTAGGGAGGCTACTGACTTGCTCACACGGCCAGTCACACGCCTGTGTGTCTATCTCATGTGCTTATTCGAATTGGCCTCACACGCCCGTGTGCTCGACCGTGACAATCAAAGGGGGTACATTGACTTGGCCACACGGCCTAGCACACGCCCGTGTGTGCGACCGTGTGCCCTGCCCAGGCTCACTTCGAAGTGGCACTCGAGCAACACGGCAGAGACACACGCCCGTATCCCTGCTTGTGTGGGCACAAAATTGGCCATTTACAAGGCCAATTTGCCACCCAATTTGAGTCTTCCCTACAAGCATCATACAGGCAAAAAATATGCCACAATTCCAGCCAATTTCAAGCACAAAACATACACCATTTAAACCATAATATCATCATTTAATTCCACATTCAGTTACTAATCCAAAGGCATACCTTTCATGGACTATAATCACATCTAAAATCACATACTTCATATCAAAATCAAACCATTTTATACATAACCAAATCATACCAATTAATTCACATCAAGACATATCAAAGCGACCCTTTCCCTTGACCACATACATACTTCAAAATGTACCATTTCATAACACATAGTATATACCCAAAATTCATTCATAAAATCAAACTTAACCATATCACATGGCTAGATATACATGTCCCAAAACATATCTTAACATTTCTAGCCTATATATGCCATATTTCAATATGTACATTTTCAAAAGGTACCAAAATATAGTTTGATACTGTGGTGATGATCCTCGATGATCCCCGAGCTTCCAGTAGCTTTGATAATCTATAAAACAATTGAAACACACACAAAGTAAGCTTATAAAAGCTTAGTAAGCCATATAAAAATAAACTTATCACATGAACAATTACAAATTATTTCATTCATATGAACTATAGCATAACACAATAGCAAATTCATATTTCTAATCTATCTCAACTTTTCATAATCAGTTGCTTATAAACATTTCACATTTTCATGTAGCTCACATATCAAATGATCATATTCATACTTATCTTTCATTGCCAAATTTCATATACATACATACATACGTATCGAAATTCGAATGCACATTCGTACACTCATTCATTTCTCAGAATGCCCATTGAACCGTTCGGAATCAAATAGGATACTTGGATAACTCGAAAAGCTTGTACAATACCAACGTCCCAAATGTGGTCTTACATGTAATCAATATCGATGCCACTGTCCCAGACAGGATCTTACACGAATTTAAAAACGATGCCGATGTCCTAGACATGGTCTTACACGTAAATCACAAAGGATGCCAACGTCCCAGACGTGGTCTTACACAATAACTCATATCGGAATCCTATGTCATGACATATGTATCCTAACTATCCCTACGGTTCGTACGGGGCTTTTTGGACGTCGTCATATTATCAAAATTTTCTCGGATTTCACATATTCAGCTCCAATAGCCATTAATCACATTTCATTAACATATAAGCAATAATAATTCAATTCAAACACATTTATTTGTATATCAACTTACCTCGTACTGGAAAGAACAGAAACGAACGGCTATTCAACTACTTTCGATTTCCCCGATCTAATTCTGTTTTCTTTGGTTCTTGATCTTAATCAAGCTTAGACAAGGCCGAATGTAGCTAGCTTCTTTTCTTACAGAAACGAATGGCTATGCAACTACTTTCGATTTCCCCTGATCTAATTCCGTTTTCTTTGGTTCTTGATCTTAATCAAGCTTAGACAAGGCCGAATGTAGCTAGCTTATTTTCTTTCTTTTTCCTTTAAATTTTCGGCAAAGATGATGAACATAATGCATGGTTTTATGTTTTATTTTATTTAATTTCATTTTAACACATAATTTACTATATTAACCTTTATAAAATAATATGAAAACATTATAACTTAAGCCCCAAACCGTCCATACTATTAGTCAATGGCCAATTTACCACATAAGGACCCCATATTAATAAGCCGTGTCAGTTCTGCATGTAACTAATTAGGAGGCTACTTTTGCATTTTCTGTGATTAAGCCCTTTTTCACAAATCGGCACACAAACGATAAAATTTTCATACGAAACTTTCACAAATATCAATTCACATGCTATAAATATGGAAAATAATATTAAAATATTTTTTAGACTCAGATTTGTGGTCCCGAAACTACTATTCCGACTAGGACCTAAACTGGGCTATTACAACTCACCCCCTTAGGGATTTTCGTCCTTGAAAATCTTACCATGAACAGATTCAAATATTGCTCTCTTATAGCATCTTCAGGTTCCCACGTAGCTTCTTCGACCCCGTGTCGATGCCATAATACTTTTACTAATGGAATTTTATTATTTCTCAATTCTTTAACCTCACGAGTTAAGATACAGATCAGTTCTTCTTCATAAGTCATATCAAACTGAATCTCTATCTCAGATGGAGAAATCAAATGCGAGGGATTAGATCTATATCGTCGAAGCATCGATACATGAAACACATTATGGATTTTTTCTAACTCAGATGGTAGCAATAGTCTATAAGCAACCGGCCTAATACGCTCGATAATCTCATACGGCCCGATGAATCTCGGACTCAATTTGCCTTTTCTGCTGAATTGGAGTATTTTCTTCCACAGAGACACTTTCAAAAATACTTTATTACGGATCTCAAATTCAATATCTTTTTGTTTCAAATCTTCATATGATTTCTATCGATCAGACGCTGCCTTCAGACTTTTCGTATCACTTTTACTTTCTGTTCAGTCTCTTTAATCAAATCAACCTTGTGAATTTTATTTTCACTAAGTTCAGACCAGTACAAAGGTGTTCAACATTTCCTACCATACAAGGCTTCATACGGTGCCATTTTAATGCTCCATTGAAAGCTATTATTATACGCGGATTCAATCAATGGCAAATACTATTACTATGTACCTTTAAACTCAAGAATGCAACATCTCAACATATCCTCGAGTATCTGAATAATCCGCTCGGATGACCATCCGTCTGCGGGTAAAAAGCAGTATTGAAGTGTAATTTCGTACCTAAAGTCTCTTGCAGCTTCTTCCAAAACCGCGAAGTAAACCTCGAATCTCTGTGAGACACAATAGATAGTGGCACCCCATGTAATCTCACAATATCAGAAATGTATAGCTCAACTAACTTATCAAGCGAATAATCCATTCTCACTGGAATAAAATGAGCTGATTTTGTCAATCTATCAACTATAACACAAATTGCATCTTTCTTCCTTGGAGTTAAAGGCAACCCTGAAACAAAATCCATCGTCACACTATCCCATTTCCACTCGGGAATCATAATCGGTTGTAACAAATGGATGGCACCTGATGTTCAGCTTTAACTTGCTAACAGATCAAACATTTCGAAACAAAATCAGAGATATCTCTTTTTATTCCAGGCCACTAGTAAAGTTGCTTCAAATCATTATACATCTTTGTACTTCTCGGGTGAACCGATAAGCGACTGCTATGAGCTTCTTTCAAAATCAACTGAATCAACTCTAGATTACTCGAAACACAAATTCGATCTTGGAATCTCAGACAATCATCATCATCAACTTGAAATTCTGAATCAGAGTTCAAAACACACTGAGCTTGTTTCACTAGCATTGCATTGTCAACTTTTTGGGCATTACAGATCTACTATAAGAACAACGGTCTTGCTTTCAATTTAGCCAAAACTGAACCATCATCAGACAGAACTAAATGAGCGTTCATTGCACGTAGCACAAACAGTGATTTTCCACTCAAACAATCATCAACAACATTTTCTTTTCTCGGATGATAATCAATCACAAGTTCGTAGTCTTTTAACAGTTCTAACCATCTTCTCTGTCGCAGATTCAAATCTTTCTGAGTCATCAGATATTTCAGACTTTTATGATTTGAAAACACATGACATTTTTCACCCAAAAGATAATGACGCCAAATTTTTAGAGCAAACACGATCACAACTAACTCAAGGTCGTGCGTCGGATAATTCTTTTCATGTGGTTTTAATTTCTCGAGGCACAAGCTATAACTTTGCCTTCCTGCATCAAGACACAACCTAGACCATTCAAGGAAGCATCACTATATATCACAAATTCTTTACTGGATTCTGGTTGTACTAGCACTGGAGCTTAAGTCAATAGTACTTTTAACTGATCAAAGCTTTTCTGACACTTTTTAGACCATTCGAATTTCACATCTTTCTGAAGTAATCTCATTATCAGAGTTGCAATCATTGAAAAGACTTTTATGAACTGTTGATAATAACCAGTAAGTCCAAGAAAACTACGGACTTCAGATACATTTTTTGGAGGTTTCCACTCTAAAATAGCTGAAATCTTGTTCGGATCAACTCATATACTGGATGCTGACACAATATGCCCCAAAAAGCCAACTTCGCACAACCAAAACTCACATTTACTAAATTTTGCATACAATTGCTTATCACGCAGAGTTTGTAGCAAAAGTCTCAAATGTTCGACATGCTCAATTTCATCACGTGAATAAATTAAAATGTCATCAATGAATATAACAAAAAATTGATCTAAATACGGTCTGAAAATTCTATTCATCAAGTCTATAAAGACATCAGGAGCATTTGTTAGTCCCAAAAAATATGATGAACATAATGCATGGTTTTATGTTTTATTTTATTTAATTTCATTTTAACACATAATTTACTATATTAACCTTTATAAAACAATATGAAAACATTATAACTTAAGCCCCAAACCATCCATGCTATTAATCAATGACCAATTTATCACATAAGGACCCCACATTAATAAGCCATGTCAATTCGACATATAACTAATTAGAAGGCTACTTTTACATTTTTGCGATTAAGCCCTTTTTCACAAATCGGTACATAAATGATCAAATTTCCATACGAAACTTTCACAAATATCAATTCACATGCTATAAATACGGAAAATAATATTAAAATATTTTTATAACTCAGATTTGTGGTCCTGAAACCACTATTCTGACTAGGATCTAAACCGGGCTGTTACACATTTCAGAGTTTGTCTCAAAGTGTTTAATTTGTTAGCAACTGAAACCCGAACACCAAGTGCCTTCGGGTTTACTTCAGCCCGTGATGGTTCCTGATTGGAAATGGGACCGTGTTACTATGGATTTTGTGTCTGGATTGCCGTTGATGCCAAAGAAGAAAGATTCTATATGGGTTGTGGTTGATAGGCTAACTAAGTCGGCTCATTTTATACCGATGCATACTGATTATCCACTTCAGAAATTGGTCGATTTGTTTGTTTCTGAAATTGTGAGACTTCACGAGGTACCTTTATCGGTCATTTCGGATAAAGATCCGAGGTTTACCTCGCGATTTTGGAAAAAAGTTACAAGAAGCTTTGTGGAAAAAGTTGAATTTTAACACAGATTTCCATCTGCAAACCAACAGTCAGTCAGAGAGAGTAATTCAGATTCTTGAAGACATGTTGCGGTGTTGTGTCCTTGAATTCCATGGCAGTTGGGAAAAGTATTTACCGTTGGTAGGGTTTGCCTACAACTGAGTTTGAAAATGGCACCTTATGAGGCATTGTATGGGCGTAAGTGCCGAACGCCCTTGTATTGGACTAAACTCAGAGAAAATCAAATTCACGGGGTTGACTTAGTCAAGGAAATCAAAGGAAAAGTAAAGGTAATTCGTGACTGTTTGAAGGTCGCTTCGGATAGACAAAAATCCTACGCGGACTTGAAACGAAAAAAGATTGAGTTTCAAGTCGGTGATAAGGTATTTTTGAAAGTCCTCAGATTTGGTAAGAAAGGAAAATTAAGTCCAGGATTTATTGGACCATATGAGGTGATTGAGAAAACTGGGCCGGTAGCATATTATGTAGCCTTGCCGTCTGAGTTAGAAAAGATCCATGATGTATTCCATGTGTCTATGTTGTGCCGTTACCGTTCTGACCCATCACATGTGATTTCACCAACAGAGGCTGAGATTTGTTTTAATATGACTTATGGTGAAAAGCGATTAAGATCTTAGCTCGAGAGATTAAGCAATTGAGAAATAAGAGTATAGCACTCGTGAAAGTACTATGGCATAGACATGGGGTTGAAGAGGCCACGTGGGATCCTGAGGAGACTATGAGAGATCAAAACCCAAACCTTTTTAACGGTAAGATTTTCAGGGACGAAAATCCCTAAGGGGGGAGAATTGTAACAACCCAATTTTGGGCCTAGTTAGAAAAGTGGTTTTGAGACAAAAAATCCAAGGTCGGAGAAATTATTTTAATATTATTTCAAGTGTCATGGCAAGATTATATTAGCATTTGAAAATTTTGGTGAATTAATCTTAGCGATTTCATGCATAATTTTGAAAAAAGATTAAATCGTATAAAGTGCGAAAGTTTTGTTCTACAAGCTAAAGTTGTTAAATAGCTTAGGAACACTAAATAGAGGTCCTTATTGAGTAAATAGACCAATGAAATCATGGTGGCTGGACATGAATTTTTAATTCCTAAAATTGGTCAAAGTTTGGTGGCATTAGTTGACTAAATGAGTAAAATAAAATAAAACAAAGAAAAAGTCATCATCTTTTCCCATCTTCTTCCTTTTCCACTGAAACTTTCAACAAACTTAAGGGTTTTGAGAGCTCAAAATTTTAGCCAAGCTTTTCTCTTGCAAGTAAATGATTTTGGTGGTTGTTTTTGTTAATTTTTGTGTTTTTGGAACCCCTATAGCTTAATCTAGCTAATGAGGGGACTATTTTGCAAAATGGTTGAGAGTCTAGGGTCTTTCCATGAGAGTACTTATATTGTTTGCTGAAATTTTATGAAAGAAAATGAAACTTGGTTGTTTAATAAACAACTTTTGTGAAAGGATTTTTCATGAAAACACTTAAAATGGACCTTTTTGTAAAAGTTATAAAATGGGTAGTAAATGTGTGAAATAATTGGATTTTTTTAGTTGCTTGAAAAGTAATAAAGGTTTGGCTAGGCTTGTTAAAGAAGGAAGTTTGATTAAAATCGTTTTACGAGCCTAGGGGCAAAATCATAATTATGCGAAAGTCTAAGGGCAAAATGGTAATTTTACCCATGTATGAATTATAGATTGTCTTGATTAATGTAGTGATTAAATAAGTGAATTTGTCATTATAGATTAAGAAAAACGGAGTCCATACCCAAATTGGGGGAAAACCAAGCTATTGGACTAAATCGAACTAGTCACCCATATTTTTTATACCGAGGTAAGTTGTACGTAAATAATACAACTATATTGTTATTATGTATTGAACAATTAATATGGAAAAAATTGTTTGATTATTGTTGTGAATCTGCATGATGAAAATTGACGTAGTAGAAACTCCCAGTTAAACCTTAGGAATAGATTGGATATCCATGCCATGACATTTGGGTGATATTTGTGCTAGTGTAAGACCATGTCTGGGACATGGTATCAGCATTGAGATGAGATCTAGTGTAAGACCATGTCTGGAACATGGCATCAACCTCGATATGTGAGCCAGTGTAAGACCATGTCTGGGATATGGCATCGGCATTGATATAAGAGCTAGTGTAAGATCATGTCTGGGACATGGCATCGGTATCGTACCCTCTTGTGTGAGGCTTGTCGGGTATCCTTTAGAATTCCAACTGGTTCAACGGGTAATTTAAAGCTTGTGTCAAAAGTGAGAAAAGTTACAACTATGTTGTAAGTGATACAGGTACCTACATGAAAATTCATGAGAAATGAGTTTGATTTATGTTGTATGATTAGTAAGGATGAAAATGAGTAAGTTATTCCTTTAATCATTTGAGAATTATGTGCAAGTTTAAATATGTTATGAGTATGATAACGCATGGTAATTGTTGTTAATTATTTACATGCGACTTACTAAGCTTTATGCTTACTCCCTCTCTTTTCCATTTTCTTATAGTATCGCCAATCTAGCTCGGGGATCAAAGGACATCAGAGGCATCGATCACACTATCAATTGAAGCATTTGGTATAGTTAGCCTTAGTATTTTAAGTATGACATGTATAGGGACTGGGTCTTTTTGTTAAGTGTCATATTTTTTTGGCCACATATGTTGGCTTGTCATGAAGTTGATCCATTTTGTCTAAGGCCATGGATAATGGCTAATATTTGTCATTGATTTATGCAAATGATGATGTTTTTCATGATTGAGCAAATTGCATGGTTGAGTATTTGGTATATTAATGCATGAATATGTAGGTTGCATGATTGGATCAATAAAGTATGTGATAAGTTTAGCATGTGAATGGAGTGTAGTGGCCTTGATGTGTGTATGTTTTGATGTGGCTTATGTTGGTGCAAGTAAGGGTGGCAAAAAGGGCTTGGTAAATAACATTGTTTTTGTCTACATGGGTAGACACACTGTTTTCCCTATGGACGTGTAGTCTGACCGTGTGTCCCCTGCACCTTAATTTGGAAAAACAAAATGCCCAGTAGTAACCACACGAGCTGAGACACAGCCGCGTGCCTCAACCGTGTGGAAGACACAGCCATAGGATATGGGCATGTGCCGAGGCCGTGTGAAGTCTGCACCTTAAATGTGAAATTTAGAATTTCCACACGGCCTTGCACACGGGCGTGTGCCTTGGCCGTGTGACCCTAAATGATTGATGATGTCGGAAATAGAATGTCAAGGTTTTGGCACACGGGATGAGACACGAGCGTGTCATGGTCGTATGGGGGACACAGGACATGGACACAGGCGTGTGCCAGGCCATGTGAAATCCCTTGTAGGTTCGTATTGAAAAATAAATCCACACAGGCAAGGGACACGGGCGTGTCCCTATATGCTGAGGCCGTGTGAGTTACACAGTCCTTCAACATGGCCATGTTATTAGGTCACATGGGCGTGTCGTCCTTGTACACGGGCGTGTACCCTTGTTTTTAGTGACATTTTCCAAAGTTTTTCTAAAGAACTCGGTTTGGTCCCGAACTGTTTCTAAAGTGTGTTTTGGGCCTCGTATGCTCATATTAGGGATTTTAAGACAAAGTTTGAAAAGTGTTTAAATTTGAACAAACTTTTATGATCCAGAAATGTATGTTAGTATGTGTTTAAGTTAGGTAACACCTCATACCCTGTTCCGGCATCAAACACGGGTAAGGGGTGTTCCAGTATTAACTTTGCTTACAATAATATCACCATGAGCAATAATATCACGCACAAAATGATACGAAACATCAATGTTCTTTATTCTCTCATGAAACATTTAATCCTTCATAAGGAAGATGTCATTTTGATTGTCACAAAACAATGGACTGATCTGAAGGTCTTTACTGAGTTCACCAAAGAGTCCATTTAACCAAATAACTTTTTACAAGCTGCAGTAATCACCATGTACTCAACTTCAGTAGTAGACAAAGCAATTGTAGCTTGCAAAGTGGAATTGTAAAGACATACCCTGTGAGAGATTTTCTTTCATCAAGGTCTCCATTAAAATTAGAATCAACATATACAATAATTCCATCTCTTGTTCTTCCAAACTATAAGCAAACATCTGTAGTACCTCGTAAGTATCTGAAAATCCATTAAACTGCTTTCCAGTGTTCTTTACCAGGATTCGCCATGTATCTACTAATTGCACAAACTGCATATGACAAATTTGGATGTGAGCAAACCATAGCATACATCAGATATCCCATCACACTAGAATATGAAACACGTGACATGTAGTCAATCATCATCTGATTGCGAAGACAAAGTTGATGAAAGTTTGAAGTGGACTGCTAATGGAGTCCTAACAGGCTTGGCATTCTACATATTAAACCTGTAAGAACTTTCTCAATATACCCTTTCTGACTTGGTTACAATTTACATGCTTTTCTATCTATGAGAATCTCTATCCCAAGTATCTTCTTTGCTGCTCCCAAATCCTTCATCTTAAATTCTTTACTAAGTTGGGCTTTGACTTTTCTTATCTTTTCTTTATCTTTGACTGCTATCAACATGTCATCAATATAGAAGAGTAGATACACAGAAAAACCATCACTATTTTTCTTAAAATAAACACAACTGTCAAAATTTGTTTCTTTTGAAATCATGAGTAGTCATAAAAGAATCAAACCTCTTGTACCATTGCGGTGACTGTTTAAGCCATAAAGGGAATTTTTCAGCGAACAAACATAGCCCTCATTTTTTGAGACTCTAAAACCCTTTGGTTGTTGCATGTAAATATCTTCCTTAAATTCTCCATACCAGCCTTGCTTTATATCTAGGTTCTTCAACTCCTAAAGTTTCTTCTTTCTTTTTGAACACCCATTTACAATGAACAACCTTTTTACCTTTAGGAAGATTCACTAGATCCCATGTTATGTTCTTATGAAGCAATTCTATATCTTATTGCATGGAAATTATCCACTTTCCTGAATCTTCACAGCTAACTGCCTCAGAATAAGTAGATGGCTCTTGATTTGCATCTGTATCTTCAGTCACATTTAAAGCATAAGCAACTAGATCAGCCTCGGTGTACCTTTTTGGAGGTTTAATTTCTCTTCTGCGTCTGTTCTTGGCAATAGAATATTGTGGTGAAGAAGCAACTCTACTCTAAATAAACTCTATTATATATCCTAGATCAATTTGAAGCTCCACCTGCTTTTGCTGGTCTTTATTGGAAGAGTCTTTAAGAGATAAGATAGATAACATAACAGTTTCATCAAAAATAATATCTCTGCTAATCACAACTTTTCTATTTTCAGGACACCATTTATCATGAGCCTTATAACCAAGAAAAACACATTTAATGGATCTAGGTTCCAATTTCCCATTATCAACATGAGCCTACGCAAGATGCCCAAAAATCTTCAAATAAAAATAATCAGTAGGATTACTAGACCATACCTCTTGTGGAGTCTTTTTCTCAATGGCAACAGACAAAGACCATGCCGTAGAGGCCGCTTCAACTCAAAATGACTTCGGTAAACAAACATTCAACAACATACGTCGAATCTTTCCCATGATTGTTCTATTCATCCGTTTTGCAATGTCGTTTTGCTATGGAGTATGACAAATTATCAAATGTCTCACAATTCCTTCTGATTTGCACAATTCATTAAACTCATCAAAATAGAATTCTAAGCCATTATCTGTGTGAAAGTGTTTTATTTGTTTTCCTGTCTACATCTCGATCATAATTTTCCAAGCCTTAAATGCAAAAAACACATCACTTTTCTGCTTCAGGAATAATGCCCAAACTTTTCTAGAAAAATTATCAATGATTGTTAGCATATAATTAGTGCCACCCCTCGAAGGTACTCTGGATGGTCCCCAAAGATCATAATAAATATAATCTAGTATTCCCTTTGTGTTCTGGATTCCTTTGGTGAATCAAACTCTCTTTTACTTCCCAAAACGCAATGCTTACAGAACTTCAATTTGTTAATGCCTTGTCCATCAAGAAGTCCTCTTTTGCTTAATTCTGCCATGTTGTTCTCACTCATATGCCCTAGACGCACATGCCAAAGTCTAGTAACATCATCATTTGACAAGAAAGAGGAAGTGTAACACCCCTAACCCATATCCGTCGTTAGAATAGAGTTACAGAGTATTACTGGAAAATTTAAAAATTTAAACATTCATTTCTAAACATTTCATAAATCATATTATAATCCATTCAAATATACCAAAATGGTCATTGAAACATACATCAAACACAAAAAGCACCAAAATTCTAAATTATCCACCATCATAAAACCACATATATATACAAGCCAACATGACAACTAATTCATTAACCAAAATACCACTTTTACAAGCCAAACATAATGGCTATTTCATCAAGCACAAAACACTTATACATGTCATTATAACCATGACTTAAAGACATCAAAATAAGGGATGGTGTGATGGGTCTCCGACGAACTTCCAACCCGAACGAGCTTCTGGTTAACTACAAAACATAAAGAAAGAACACAAGGTAAGCATGTAATGCTTAGTAAGTTCGTAACATATAAATGATACTTACTAATACAATGCATAAGCTTAAAATAAATATGGATCAACTCTAACACAAGCTTGGCACAAGCCTAAGCATCACCATAAATCCAAATTAATGCTTAATCACATAGTTTCAATATCAACATATAAGAAAAAAACTTTCTTAAGTTTAAAACATATGAATCCATACTTTCCACAATCAAGCATCCACATATTTCCTACCTTCCATACTAGCAAAGTAAATTACATTAAAAATTCTTACCGAAGCTCACACAAAGTAAAATCATGATGGTTGTTACCATCCTTTTTAATAGTTTGATAGCCGTAGCTATCCCTTTTCATAGTTCGATGGTCGTCGCCATCCCTTTTCATTGTTGATGGTCGTCATCATCCCTTTTCATAATTCGATATCTGAAGCTATCCCTTTTCATAGTTCGATAGCCGAAGCTATCCCTTTTCATAATTCGATGGTCATCACCATCCCTTTTCATTATTGATGATCGTCACCATCCCTTTTCATATTTTGATAGCTGAAGCTATCCCTTTTCACTGGTCAATGACCATCGATACGCCGTTTGATTTTTCCATCGTAACACAATTTGATATTATAAAATAATAGCATTTAAGACATAATTTAAAACACTATTTAAACATACGAACTTACCTCAACAATAAAATGAAGAAACAGAGTCAATTAATTCGAAGCTTTCTCTTTTCCTCAATCTAAAGGCGTACAAGGCCTATCTTGATCTAAATGAATAAATTCAATCAATCTAATAGCCATTCTATTCAATTTTGTAACAACCCATTTTTTAGTGAAATCAGAACAGTGGTTTCGGGACCACAAATCTGACCCAAAAATAAAATTTAATTTGGTCCATATTATGATAAACATTTAGTGCGAAAATTTTGATACGAAAATTTTATCGATTAAGTTCTTAATTACGAGAAGGACTAAATTGCATAAAATGCGAAAGTTGAATTCTAGTAGCTATAAGGATTAAATAGATATGGAAATCAAAATTAGAGGTCCTTATATGGTAATTAGACCATCAAGAAAAGTATGTAGATTTTTCTTGGTGACTCATCCATGGAAATATAGAAAAGGGGCAAGGAACAAATTGGAATTATCAAAATACTTAATTAATTAAAATATGAAAAGAAAATATATTATCTTATTTTCATCATCTTCAACCTAAAAACACATGGAAACCCTAGGAGAGAGAGAAGAAACTTTCAAGGCTTAATTGGGTAAGTTTCCTTGTCCCGTTTTTAGTAATTTTGATATTTTTGAAACCGAGATAGCTTAATCTACCTATTTGGGGGATTAATTTGAAAAGTTATCAAGGTATGGAAAATGGGTCTTGGATGTATATGCTGAAAATTTGAAACTTATGGTAGAAAATGAAAGGTTGTTGATAGATAAACAACTTTTACAAAGTGAATTTTGACGAAAACATGTTTTAGGGACTAAAATGTAAACTTTTGAAATTTGATAAAAAAATTCTGAAATTTTATGAATACATGTGCTGTAAAATTTGTAATGGGATTTTGGTTAGGCTTGGAATAGGGAGTAATTTGCACAAGTTTCTTTTTCCGAGCCTACGGACAAATTGAAATTTATGGAAAAGTTAGGGGCAAAATGGTAATTTTGTCTAAGACGTAAATTGATTCCATTTAAATATGAAATGTATGAAATTGATGGTTACTTTTATTATGTATAAATTTTGACAATAGTAATTCAAGCTTAGATCGAGGAAAAGAAAAGATTTCAGATCAGTAGACTTTTAACGCGAACAAGTGTTGAGGTAAGTTCGTGTAACTTAATCGGGCATATAAATATGTTTAATTTTAATGTTATGTTGTATGGAAAGTGAATTATAATGGTGTACATTACTTGAATGCTATAATGAGAAATTAAATACATGCTTGAAATGGTGAAAAGGGGTAAGTCCCGATTGAATATTTGATTCCGATGATTATATGCGCTTTTTCGAAATGTTTCGAATAAGGTCCTGCATTTGTTGCGGATGAGATTTAGCTCGGACGAGTAATCCTGTTGACCTTATCATAGAAAGGATTTAGCCCGGATAGATAATCCTGATATAATACTTCTCGAGTATACGTCATGATTAGGGTTTAGCCTGGACTGGTAACCCTAATTGAACTCTTTGAGCATACATTATATAAAGGATTTAGCCTAGACTGGTAATCCTTTTATACGATATGTGACTCGAGAGTGTGTTCCTTGATTAAGTACCTTAATGGGTACCATCGAATAAGAATTGATGGATTATGGAATCGTACACCTCGAGTGTACTACTTGAGCATCCATCGGAATTCCAATAATTCAACGAACCTAAAACTCTTGGCATGACATGAGAATTATAAGATGAAATGATAATGTCTTGAAATTGTAATGCATGATGAGCTCATCTATTTTTACTTGATATATATATGTAAACTTTGTGACTAACATGTTTGATTGGATGCATGTGTTTAGGTAAATTTAACCAAGTGGATGGAAAACTTGTTATTGTATGCTTAGATTAAATAAACGGGATTGGTAAGTTTAGTTCCGTTATACGAACTTACTAAGCATATAATGCTTACTCCGTTTTATTTTCCCTATTTTATAGTGCTCAGAAGCTCGTGAAGGTTGGAGATCATTGGAGTATCATCACACTATCAACTAGCTTATTTTGGGTATACTTAGTAAAAATATTTTTGGTATAATGACATGTATAGGACAACTTGACCATTCGTAGCTTGATGATGATGTCTTGTAACCTAGCCATTGTAATGGCTAGTAATGACCTATTTTGTTATGATTAAGTACGTTATTATGATATATATTCATATGTGTCATGTTGAATAAATGTAATCAATGATGTTAATGCCTAGTTAATCCAAGGTAAGTTTATAACCACCTATGCATGTAATGATATGCCTTATTGAATGATGAAGTTTGTTTAATTTGAATGCTTGGATTGGTTGGTATTGGTTTTGTGTTTCAAGTGTAGGTCTTGGGTGAAATTTTGGGTGGGAAATGAAGCTAGAAATGGCTTCTTTTTATCCACACGGGCAGACACACTGGCGTGTGTGATACATGCACGGGAGCTATTGAAGTGCATTCAAGTTCATTAAGTGGACCAAACTCCAAGTTGCTCATTTCAAGAGAGGATCCAATTGAAATTCTCATCAAGTTTATAACATGGGCTAGCTCTAAGAAGCTCAAAGAGGCGATGTTAGGGTTGATCCAACAAGTTTGGGCTGAACATGAGATGTCCAACCCTTATTGGACCCAAAATAACGTCCCAAGTCCATGCAATGTTTTGCATGTGGTTGTTTGTTTAGTTTAATTAATTTTACAGCTTTTAATTATGTCTTGTTTATTATATGCATCTTTAATTTATGTGTTGCATTATTAATCTACATCTTTTAATTGTGACATGCATCTATGTGTTCTGCATTTAATAAAGTCATGCATTATGAAACTCTCATGTTAGTTAAGTTTGCATCATAAATTATGACATGCATTATGTAACTCCCATGTTAGTTAAAGTTTGCATCATTAAATTAAGTCTTGCATTAAGTAACTTACTTGTTCATTTAGTTAGCATCTTAGACCATGCATTTAAGCATCCTAGTTGTTAAATATGTTTGAGATTGTTTATATAAGTATGTTATTTAATTTGGCTGTTACTTTTTAATGCATAAATTAAAGTGTGTTTATTTTCATTTTAAAATAAAGTGATTTAAATTACATGTTCAATTAATTCGTGTGCATGAGTGTCATTAAATATGCTATTTTTATTAGTGTTTTAAGTTATTATTTAATCTTAAATATCTATTTTGCAGGTGACTTTTCATATGATTAAAGACTCTTCAAAGTTGGACAGTTTCAAAGCTTTTAAAAAGAACATTAAGAAGGCTGTTTAATGGACCAAAAGAAACTCTTCAAGTCTGAACGTTTTTGGAGTCTTAAGTCTTCATCATGGTGCCATTTAAGAGGATGTTACACAAGATTTTATCTTGTGGTTACAAGGGAGCTGAAGGGACATCAGTCAAACACATTAAGGATACCTTAAGTCTTCATAAGGAGAATTGACATGCCTTTTCAACTACATCAGATTCCAATGAAGGGACATGACTCATTGGCTTCCTTACAAGAGTTAAAAAAATGAAATTATTGCTTGTAATAATCTTACTTAATTGCTGAAGATGAAAGGTCTCACATAGGCATTGAAATAGTCACAATACTGCTTATAAATAGTTTGTAAGATGACATTGTTTGAAAGATAATGATAATGAATGTTGAATTTTAATTTTTCTGAGTTTTGTGTGAGAATTCTATCTCCTTGTTCTTGCTCTAACTTACTTGGACTTATCAAGATTCTCCTTGTGGCGTCAAACCCTTTCTTTTCTGAACTTATTACTACCATCCTTTCTTTCTTTGTTCTGAGGTGTGTCATTCTAACATACTATTGGTTCTTATTATGCTAAATAGTTGGTCACAGTTTACTTCTTCTTCAAAGACTTGTTTGTTGTTTCACTATATAGAAATTGGGTCACGATCATTTATATTGTTGGTTCTTTTCTAAGTGTTTAATTCGTACAAGTCATCCTTCTGAAACCTTCTTTGTTGTTTTAATTAAACCTATTCTTCATTATTCACAATTTCATTTTCAGTTTCAACTTGAAACGATAATGAAATTAGACGATCGAAAAATTCAATGTCTTTTAATTGAATTCATGAATACGAGCATGCATCAGTGTGTCTAGACCGTGTGTGACACACGGGCCTAGTAACATGGGCATGTAGTTAGGCTGTGTGTCCCTTGCACCTTAGTTTTGAGAAACAGAATGCTCAGAATTGGGCACACGGGTAGAGACATGGGCGTGTGTCTTAGCCGTGTGGTTGACATGGCTTTGGACATGGGCGCGTTACATGGCCATGTGAAAATTGCACCTAAAATTCGAAAATTAAATTCGCCACATGGCCTAGTACACGAGCGTGTGACTTGGCCATGTGACTTCAATTTCTTCATGTCTTAAAAGTCAGTGAGTTACACAGGTTAGGGACACGGGCGTGTGTAGTACACAGCCTGGCCACACGGGCGAGTCCTTAGACCACATGGGCGTGTGAGCCCTGCACCTAGGAAAATTATTGGAATTTTTACGAAAAATTCCTTGAAATCCCGATTTAGTCCCAATTCATTTCTAATGCTCGTATTGGGCCTCGAGGGTCCATTTAAGGGATGTTATGAATAATCCCAATGTATAAATAAAAACTTACATGAATTGTTTGCAAAATGTTCTGAAAGTTCTGGTAATGCTCCGTAACTCTATTCTGGTGACGGATACGGGTTTGGAGTGTTACATTTATTTACATCAGAGCTACGGTTTAGTTGATTTTCAGATTTGACGTAGAAAACACGAGTTTAGCTATAGATGCCATTATATAACTTGTGATAGTGTGATGACTCCTGATCATTTTAAATGTGTTTTTCATATACTAATGTCATCCAACCGAGCTAGAGCTGAATCCGAGGAAGCTGAGAGTAATACTTTAGCTTCAGTTCAAAGAGTTAAGTCTGGGTAGGGTAGTGAAAGGCCCATGTCAGAGGGCCAAGGTGAGGAGGCAAAACAAGCCTTCTTTCAATTGATGAATGAGTGGTTTATTGAGTATTTAAGAACAAACCCTGCAGTACATCGACCTCCCTCACCTACTTCTCAATCGGTTTCGGAGGCACCATAGGGTACTAAACCCGCTAGAATTGGTAAGCCTCCGATAGATAAAATCCACAACCATGGGGCGGAAGAATTTAGAGCTACCGTAGATGATGATCCAGAAAGGACTAAGTTTTGGCTAGAAAATACTATCCAGGTTTTTGACAAATTACCCTATACACCTGCTGAATGTCTGAAATGTACAGTATCTCTATTGAAGAATATGACTTATCATTGGTGGAATACCATAACTTAGGTTGTACCAAGAGAGAATGTTACATAGGAATTCTTCCAAGCTAAATTTAGGAAGAAATATGTTAGTTAGAGATTTATAGATCAGAAGAAGAAAGAATTTTTAGAACTCAAATAGGGAAACATGACTGTATCCAAATATGAACGAGAATTTGTTTGGTTGAGCAAATATGTGAGAGAATGAGTTCTAACTGAGGCTGAAATGTGTAAATGCTTTGAACATGGTTTAAATAAAGATATCAAGATATTGATTGGAATTCTCGAAATAAGGGAATTTGCGATGTTAGTCGATCGAGCACACAAAGTGAGGAATTGAGTAAAGAAAAGAAACAAGATGAAAGAGAGGCTCAGGTTTCTGGAAAAAGAACTATGAGTAAGTCACAATCGTTTTCTTTTAAGAAATTAAAGAAGTACTATGATCGTGTGACCACCTTTGCAGGATATTCTGTTAGAGAACGGGGCTCTCAACGTTCTAACCTGAGGTCTTTATCTCCATCTGTGACCAGTGTGGGTAGTGTCGGTAATCCCAAACCAAAATGTAAACATTGTAACATATTTCATTATGGGGAATGTCGGTCTAGAAGTAAGGCTTGTTTTAGATGTGGTTCACTTGACCATTTTTTCAGAGGTTGTTTCGAAAGAGTTGAAAAAGAGATAGAATCAGCTTCAAAGCCCGGTAATCCTGCCTCGAGAAGCAGGCCACCCTAACCTCCCGACAATGCTGGTGGTAGTCGAGGTACTACCAAGGATACAGCAGTTAGATCTGAGGCACGAGCACCCGCAAGGACATTATTGGTACATTTCTTTACTTGATACTGATATTATTGCTTTGATTGATCCTGGTTCCACACATTCATACATATGTACGAACTTAGTGACTGTTAAAAATTTACCTGTTGAATTTACTGAAATTCTAGTTAAAGTTTCAAACCCCTTGGGCCAGTGCGTTATGGTGGATAAAGTTTGTAAGAACTGTTCGTTGATGGTAAAAGGTTATTGCTTTTCTGTTGGCTTGATGTTATTTCCTTTTGATGAATTTGATGTGATTTTGGGAATGGATTGGTTAACCCAATATGATGCTGTGGTGAATTGTAAACAAAAATATATTATATTAAAATGTGAGAATGGTGAATTGCTTCATGTTGAATCTGATAAACTAGATGGATTACCTAATGTGATTTCAGCAATATCAGCACAGAAATATGTCTGGAAGGGTTATGAAGCTTACCTAGAATATATGCTAGATACTAAAGTATCTGAGTCAAAGATTCAACCAGTGCCGGTTGTATGTGAATTTCTTAATGTATTCCCCGAAGAATTACCTGGTTTACCACCAGATAGAGAAGTGGAATTCTCTATAGATCTTGTCCCGAGTATAACACCTATATCCATAGCACCTTACAGAATGGCTCCTACTGAATTAAAAGAGTTGAAGGCACAGTTGCAAGAATTGATTGACAGAGGTTTTGCTTGACCTAGTTCTCACCTTGGTGTGCGTCGATTCTATTTGTAAAGAAGAAGGATGGATCGTTGAGACTGTGTATTGATTACAGATAGCTTAACAAAGTTACAATAATGAACAAGTATCCATTACCTTGAATTAATGACATGTTTGACCAGTTAAAATGTGCCACTGTATTTTCAAAGATTGATCTCCGTTCTGGTTATTACCAACTATGGGTAAAAGAGTCGGATGTGCCAAAGACAGCTTTTAGAACCAGGTATGGACACTATGAGTTTCTTGTGATGCCATTCGGCTTGACAAATGAACCTGTAATGTTTATGGACTTGATGAACAGAATTTTCAACTCGTATTTAGATAGGTTTGTGGTGGTCTTTATAGATGATATTTTGGTCTATTCTCGAGATGAAAATGAACATGCTGAGCATTTGAAAATAGTGCTGCAAACTTTACGAGAGAAACAATTGTATGCCAAGTTTAGTAAATGTGAATTTTGGCTACGGGAAGTTAGTTTTCTTGGACATATTGTATCTGCTGAAGGTTTCAGGGTGGACCCGAATAAAATTTCAGCCATTGTTAACTTGAAGCCACCGAAGCATGTGTCAAAAGTCCGAAGTTTTCTGGAACTACCTGGTTATTATCGGAGGTTTGTAAAAAATTTTTCAATGATAGCTTCACCGATGACTTGTTTATTATAGAAAGATGTAAAGTTTGAATGGACTGAGAAATGCCAGCAGAGTTTTGACAGATTAAAAGCTTTGTTGATAGAAGCACCAGTGCTAGTTTAGCCTAAATCGGGTAAGGAGTTTATAGTTTACAGATATGCGTCATTGCATGGTTTAGGTTGTGTTTGGATGCAAGAAGGTAAAGTGGTGGCCTATGCTTCGTGACAGCTAAAGCCGTATGAAAGAACTACCCGACACACGATCTTGAATTGGCAGCCATAGTATTTGCATTAAAAATCTGGCGGGATTACTTGTTTGGTGAAAAATGTCACATATTCATTGATCATAAAAGTCTGAAATATTTGATGTCACAGAATATTTGAATTTAAGACAGCGCAAATGGCTTGAGTTATTGAAAGATTATGATCTTGTTATTGACTACCATCTGGGAAAAGCCAATGTAGTGGCAGATGCTTTGAGCAGAAAATCCCTATATACTTTGCGAGCAATGAACACCCAATTGTCGTTGTCTAATGATGGTTTAATTATAGCCAGATCTTTGAAGCTTAGAAAAATGATAGTGAGTTGCAAGCAAAACAGATACAGAGTGAATCGACTCCTGACTCAGAAGTTCAGATCAGGACTGATGATTGTTTGTTATTCAGAGGCAGAGTATGTGTACCAAAAAGTTCAAAACTAGTACAGAAGATTTTGAATGAGACTCATAATGGTAATACTACTATACATCCTGGTAGTAATAAAATGTACAACGATCTGAAAAAGATGTACTAGTGGCCAGGAATGAAATGAGATATTTCTGAGTTTGTATCTAAATGTTTGAGATGTTAGCAAGTAAAAGCTGAACACCAGTTGCCTTCTGGGTTATTACAGCTAGTTACGATACCGGAATGGAAATGGGAAAGAATTACTATGGAATTTGTGTCAAGGTTATCCCTGTCTCCAAAGAAGAAAAATTCCATTTGGGTGATTGTTGATCGATTAACAAAGTCTGCGCACTTTATTCCGGTATGTATGGATTTTTCCTTGGATAAATTGGCTGAATTATATGTCTCTAAGATTGTCAGATTGCATGGAGTGCATGTCTCCATTATTTCAGATAGATACCCTCGGTTTACATCTCGATTCTGGAGAAATTGCAAGGAGCTCTGGGTACTCAGTTACACTTTAGCACTGCATTTGATCCCTAGACAAATGGTCAATCGGAACGGGTAATACAAATCTTAGAAGACATGCTTCAGTGTTGTGTACTTGAATTTCAAGCTAATTGGGAAAGGTATTTTCCTTTTGTTGAATTTGCTTATAATAACAATTATTAGTCTAGTATTAAAATGACACCGTATAAAGCTTTGTATGGTCGCAAATATAGAACTCCATTGTATTGGAAAGAACTTTGTGAGAAATATTTACACGGAGTCGACTTGGTCCGAGAGACCGAGGAAAAAGTGAAAGTATTTCGAGACAGTTTGAAAGCAGGCTCTGATAGTCAAAAGTCCTATGCTGATTTGAAACGAAAAGAAATAGAATTTCAAGTCGGTGACAAAGTATTCTTGAAAGTATCACCTTAGAAGAAAGTTCTTCTATTTGGACGCAAAGGAAAACTGAGTCCACAGTTTATTGGACCATATGAGATTACAGAAAGAATAGGACCGGTTGCATACCGGTTAGCTTTACCACTATAACTTGATCAGATTCATAATGTTTTTCATGTGTCTATGCTACGATGGTATCGATCCAATCATTCACATGTTATCTCTCCGACAGAGGGAGAAATTCAACTTGATATGACATATGGTGAAGAACCAATCAAAATTTGAGCCAAAAAAACAAAAGAGTTAAGAAATTAAAAAGGTAGCTGTAACACCCCAAACCCGGCCCACAAGCCTTGACCGGATCTGGTATGTCACGGAGTAAAAACGTTTTGAAAAGTTCAATGGAAATTTTCAATTTATGGGGGTAATAAAATGGTGTTTGCTAAAACTTAGATGGGTTGGCTTGATAAATACGATTGAGTTGAAAACTTTTCCTTTTTCCTTTGAAACCATTTAATCACTTAGGTTTTAAAACATTAGAGTGATCGATAACTTAGAAAATTTCGTTACCCGATGGTAACATTTTTGAAAACATTTTTGAGAACGCATATCACAGTACTTGTTTTGAAAACGTTACTTTTAACCGATTTGCTTAACAGATTCATAAGTTCATCGGTTATATAATAAAGTAAAAACAACTACCTAAGCATCCAAAATAATAATAAGCGCCATATTCACTTCAATCGAATTTTTGTGAATGATAAACTTAAAGCGGAGCAAAATAAAATTTGAAGTCCACAAAACAAACATGGCCGCCTCGAGTCTCCCCGGCCCGCATCTGCGCTCTACTCACCGCAAGATGATATGGGAAGGGTGAGTCACCAAGACTCGATGTGTAAATCCCCAACCGGAAATAACACTCATACACAAGATATTAGTATGACATGCAATTATGCAACCCAACCTAGCCATCCATGCTCCTTTTTCTACCCCGTGTGGTACCAAACCACCGGTGGTGCTAAACCACCGGTGACTTATAGTCACGATATCCGTCAATACGTGTGGTGCCAAACCACCGGTGGTGCTAAACCACCGGTGACCGAAGTCACGATCAAATGATGGGGCCAACCCATCGTGTGATACCAAATCACTGGCGTCGATCCCGTATCTCAAATGTGGGGCCAACCCACGGTGGCAATAAGCCACAGGGACGAGACGCTATGAGGTGCCAAACCTCTGGAGGTACCAAACCTCTGGTGACCGTAGTCACAATGTGTTACCAAAACACGGTGTCCGTCGACACGAATATTACTCCCTCTCATCAATCCCACCATCATCATGCTCACATCACAAGTATCATGATCCCATATATCATGCAATCGTATATAGTATAGCATTTAAATGACATATGATGGCATATACAACATATATCGTAAATCGAGTAATAGGAAACTTACCCGAAAACCAAGCTTATGCCCACTAGGCAAAGTTACCACATGAGAGGTTATAATATCATCAAATAACAGTTTATACTAATAAAGTGTGTAAGAGCTTACACACCTATTTAATCGAAGATTTAACTAGCAATCCCGTGTCTATGCGATATTACTGAAGTCCCGAACTTGTCCTCGTAATGCTCCTATATTCGGCCATCATAGATCAAGATTTAGGGTCTCATTTGATTAACTAACAAATCCAAAGGATCGGTCATATCATAACAAAATAGGGCCCTAGGCCGAACCTTTATTAACACGAACCAACGTGATCGAAAACCCGAAACTCCTGATTTCTAGCCGATTAGTCCCCTCCTAAAATCGTAGTACAAATTTCGGTTATACTCGTGTACCCAAAATGGCCTTTGGCGAATAATATATATATATATATATATATATATATATACACCCTTCCAAAACGTAAACGAAGTCTCGAGAAACCACTCCTTCTATGCTCCTTTACGATTATTACACACAAGGGAGCAAAACTCTTAACATCTCAATATCACATTCAAGCTTTCGACATAGTCTTAGAACCCATAGGCCATTCGCCTAAACTTACCTTCCAAACCACAGGAGTTAGTCGTCCCTTACTTTGGTGGTTGATTCACTCCTCAACACCAACGTTTGACTCCCCTATAGGTGTTCACGTGTTTTGGCTACCACGTAAAAACGGGAGTGAGGTTTAAACCCAAGTAATATTGATTGAAGAAAGTATTGACAGAGAAACAAAAGAGATTCGACATAATCAAATCAGTAGAAGAAGGGATCTACTCTTACCAAAATATTCGGCCATTCCCCAAGAATAAATCTTGATTTCGGCACTTATGACTATGAAGAGTTGATGCACAAAGAGAGGTCTTGAGAACAAAGTATTCGGCTAAACAATGTGGCAAGAAGAAAGTGAACTACAAGCTTTTCTTTACTTAATCTAGGCCGACTAAGCTCCCTTAGTCAAGCTTCATTCGGCCAAGCAACGAAATTGGAAAGAAGGAAACAAAGAAGTTATTTTTCAGCCTTACTCTCCTTTGCAAATCTCCATGGTCTGACCAACAACTCTCCCCACGTGCTAACCCCATCAATATTGAAATAATAAAAATGGTTTATTGGTTATGCCCATCACCCTAAAAACAAACAAATTCTCCCATGCTTTAATAAATTAATGGTAGGAATCTTACCCATACACCATATTAAAATAAATGATAATAATAATAATATTTATAAAATAAATACATCCCATACTCCTCATAATATAAAATAAATAAAATAAATAAATAATAATAATAAGAAGAACCCAAGGGTAACAGCAGCCCTCAAGCATGCTTCCACGCATGCATGCGCCTCATGCAGGCCACCAATTTTCACGCCTGATATGGAGAAAAAGAAAGGAAAATAAAATAATACTCCAGGCTGCTGCTGGGTCTCGAACCAGAGACCTGGGGCAGAAATTCCCACGCCTCAACCACTCGACCGACTTGACTTTCATGATAAAATCGCGTCGCATCTTTCTTTTAAACCTTCCTTCCCGAGTTTCCCCTTTGCCTTAACGCCAAGCAAAAGAAATAAAAACACCCCGCGCTCAACAAGACTCGAACACGACCTCTATGCCGCAACGCCTATGAAGCGCCCTTAGCCACTCGGCCAAGGTGTCTTTCGTGACATAAACCCCTCTCAAATTTCTTTTAAACACTCCCTCACTTCAACGCCAGCATTCAAAAAATAAAAACACCTTGCTTCCAGCGTGACTCAAACCCGAGCCCCTTACACCAGGGCCCTTAAGTGGCACTCCCACACCACTTTGCCAGTCGATTCGTTGTGTCAAGCATTCGCACCATCAAATATACATAAGGTTTCCTCACTTACCCCTTTTCTTCTCTAGCACTTAAAGAACTTTTTAACCCTAAGCCTGATTTATCTCGGGATTTTGGCTAAACCAAAACACATACATTTATTTAAGCAAACATGCAATAAATAAAATACATTGCAAACAACCCTAGTGCAGGATGTTACGCTTCACGCCCTTAAAATAATTTCGTCCTCGAAATTACCCGGTCGAAGAGTTGGGGGTATTACTGCCGCATCGCATCCTCGGGCTCCCACGTAGCTTCCTCCCCGCCATGATTCTCGCCATAGGACCTTCACTAAAGGAACCGACTTCCTACGCAAAACTTTCACATCCCGATCTAGGATCTCGCATGAGTTCCTCTTCCATCGTCAATCTGGACTCACCTCAACTTCCTCAATCGCCAAGACGTGTGATGGATCGAGCGGTAGCGTCTAAGCATGGAGACATGGAACACATCATGAATCGACTCGATTCGCTTCGCAGTAACTCGAGTGATAAGCCACCGGGTCCCACTCGCCTCAACACGAAGCGATCCAATGAACCTTGGACATAACTCTGCCCTTTCTCCCAAATCTTAACACTTTCTTCCATGGTGAGACCTTCGTAAAAACTTTGTCTCCTATGGCAAATTCTATGTCCCTCCGCTTGAGATCGCAAGATATGACTTTTGCCTATCCGAGGCTTCTTTCAACCGAGCTTGGATCTTCTTCACCTTATCCTCGCCGCAACCAATTCCGATCCTAACACCCGTCGCTCACCCAAATTCATCCGAAGAAGTAGGTGTGCGACACCTCCTACCATACAACGCTTCATATGGTGCCATCTTAATGCTCGCTTGGTAACTGTTATTGTATGCGAACTCAGCTAATGGCAGAAATTCTTCCCAACTACCTCTGATGTCCAAAACATAGCCTCTTAACATGTCCTCTAAAATCTGAATAACCCTTTCCGACTGCCCGTCAGACTGTGGATGGAATGCTGTACTGAAATCCAACCGTGTACCCAAAGCCTGATGTAGCGCTCTCCAAAACCTCGACGTAAATCTGGGGTCTCTGTCTGAGATGATCGACACTGGCACACCATGCAACCTCACTATCTCTGCCACATACAACTTAGCTAACTTCTGAAGCGAGTAATCCACTCTAACCGGTATGAAGTGAGCCGACTTGGTCAGGCGGTCCACAATCACCCAAACTGCGTCCTTCTTACTGGGCGTGAGGGGTAGCCCACTGACGAAGTCCATAGTGATCCTATCCCATTTCCACTGAGGAATCTTCACTGGTTGAAGTAACCCAGATGGCAACCGATGTTCAGCTTTTTTTACTCACGACACGTGAGACACCTTCCCACGAATTCAGTTACCTTACGCTTCAACCCTGACCACCAGAACTGCTTCCGTAAATCTCTATACATCTTGCTACCTCCAGGATGCATAGCGTATGGGCTGCAATGTGCATCCTGAAGAATTCTTTGCCTCAATCCCACATCATTTGGTATACAAGGTCGCCCTTGAAAACACAACACACCATCACCAGTCAAGCTATACCCTTCCAAACCACCATCTTGAACTTGCAACCTCCGTGCATTTAAACTGTCATCCCCTAATTGCTTTTCCTTAATCTCCTCGATCCAAGTTGGCTTAACTTGCAGCTCTGCCAAAAGACTTCCATCGTCATATAGACTGAGACGAGCAAACATCGCCCTTAAGTTTGTCACGACCTTTCGGCTCAATGCATCAGCCACCACGTTAGCCTTGCCTGGATGGTACTCAATTGAACAAATCGTAGTCCTCAAAGCCAGATTCGATCCATCGGCGTTGTCTCAAATTTAAGTCCTTCTGAGTCAAGAGATACCTCAAACTTTTATGATCCGTGTAGACTATCGATTTCTCCCCATACAAGTAGTGCCTCCATATTTTCAAAGCAAAGACTACTGCCGCTAACTCCAAGTCATGAGTAGGATAGTTAACCTCATGCGGTCTTAGCTGACGGGATGCATAGGCCACTACCTTCCCTTCCTGCATCAACACACATCCCAAACCATTATGGGACGCATCACAATAAACCGTGAACAATTTCCCCGCCTCAGGCTGTACCAACACTGGAACTTCCGTCAGAATCTTTCTTAGCTTATCAAAACTTTCTTGCTGTTCCTTTGACCAAACAAAAGGGACCCCTTTCCTTAATAGCTTAGTCAACGGCGCTGCGATTAAAGAGAATCCTTCCACAAATCTTCGATAATACCCGGCCAGACCCAGAAAACTTCAAATTTCCGCCACTGACCTAGGTGGTTTCCAATCCAACACCGCTTCAACTTTGCGAGGGTCCACTCTAATCCCTTCAGCTGACACCACGTGACCCAAGAAAGTCACCTCCCTAAGCCAAAATTCGCACTTACTGAATTTGGCATACAACTGCTCCTTTCTCAATACTTGTAGAACTATACGCAAATGCTTATCATGCTCCTCCTCCGTCCTTGAGTAAACCAATATGTCGTCTATAAACACCACGATAAATTGATCTAAGTATTGCTGAAACACCCTATTCATTAAGTCCATGAACGCTGCCGGCGCGTTGGTCAACCCAAACGGCATCACTAAGAACTCGTAATGCCCATACCGGGTACGAAATGCCGTCTTGTGCACATCAGCCTCCCTCACCTTAAGTTGATGATAGCCTGACCTAAGATCTATCTTCGAGAACACCGATACACCCTTCAGTTGATCAAACATGTCATCAATCCGAGGCAATGGATACTTGTTTTTGATCGTCAACTTGTTTAGCTGACGGTAGTCGATACACATCCGCATTGACCCATCTTTCTTCTTGACAAACAAACACAGTGCTCCCCATGGAGATATACTAGGTTGGATGAACCTCTATCCAAGAGCTTTCGAATTTGAGCCTTTCACTCCACCAACTCCTTTGGTGCCATTCGATAGGTGCTATAGACACAGTCTTTGTTAGGGCAACAAGTCTATACCAAACTCAACTTCTCGATCCGGAGGCGGACCCGGGAGTTCTTCCGAAACACATCGAATTCTTTCTGATTCGGACCTTTTCAATTGCTGACTCCCTAGCCTCCAAGGCATAAATTCGAACCAACAATGCCTCACACCCTTTTCTGATCATTTTCTCGGCCTTCAAGGCAGACACTACATTGGATAGATAGTCTCTTCTGTTACCTATCATGACCACTTCATCACCCTCAGCCGTCTTTAGAATCATGCGCTTAGCAGCGCAATCCAACCTTGCCTGATACTTAACTAGCCAGTCCATTCCAAAAATTAGATCGAACTCCCCAAACGGCAGTTCCATTAGATCAGCCACAAACACTACCCCTTGGAGTTCTAGGGGTATATCTCTATATAGCTTGTTCACTACCACAGAGTGTCCTAGAGGGCTAATTATAGTCATCTCCCTAGAAGCAGTCTCAAAATCCAAGTTCAAAGTCTCTACCACACTACTAGCAACGTATGAATGCGTCGAACCCACATCAATTAATGCAACATATGGAAGACCAAAAATTAGGAACGTACCGGTTATGACGTCCGGTGCGTCACCCTCCTCGCGGCGCCTCGCTGCATAGACCAAGCCAGGCTGCCTAGCTTCTGCGTTGCCTGCACCTCTGCCCTGAATTCCGCGACCTCGATTAGGACCATTGCCTCCTCTACCATTACCACGACCCCTCTGCAGTGGTCCCACATTCCTAGCCTGAGCACGGTTCTGACCCTCTGGCTGATTCCTTGCCAACTTCCGAGGACAATCCCTTACACGATGATCCAATGATCCACATTCAAAGCAACCCCTCTCACCGGTCCAACAACCTCCCCAATGTGACTTCCCACAACGATTACACTGAGCCGGTCTCTGATTAGAATCCATGGGCCTTCCAGCCTGATTTGGCCCACTCTGTCTGGCCCTCTTTTGTGCATTATTTCCCGATCCAGACGACCCAACACCTCTTTTCTGCTTGCTCCTATCATAGTTCTGCCTCACAGACTCCCTGACCCTTTCGGATACCTTAGCCTTCTCTACCAAAACGGCAAATTCACGCACCTGCTGTGGAGCAATCAACAACCTTAAATCATCCCTAAGTCCGTCTTCAAAACGGACGCAACGATCATGCTCAGTTGACATAACTCCCCGAGCATAGCGGCTCAGCCTCAGAAATTCTGCCTCATACTCAGATACCGACTTATTTCCTTGTACTAATCCCAGAAAAGCTTTCCTCTGAGTATCAGTGTAGCTGGTGCCCACATACTTCTTCTGATAAGTAGCTTTGAAGTATTCCCAAGTAATGTCATCCGCTGTAGCACCATCTCAAACCGTGACCACCACTGGTATGACTCATCTTTTAGAAGCGATACTGCTCCTTTCAGCTTCTCCTCATTTGTTAAATCGAGATCGTCCATGATCCTCTCCGTCGATTCTAACCAATATTTCCACAGATCTTGGGTGCGACACCGATACACTTCGAAATACTTCACTCCGTTGGATCGGAGCCGCTCAGATACAGATTTTCGAGCTCCTGTACCTCTACTGGTCTCAGCCATCATTTCTAAAACACGTAGCATAGCCTGCGATATCGACTCACCCCCCGTCTGATCCTGATGTCCATCACCAAAAGTTAGGGGTGGTGGTGGAGGTGGTATCTCATTATCCGATCCTTGGCCCGACCTAACTGGTTCTGTCATGGCCATCCGCCTCTACTGGCCCCCCGACGGCCGCGACTTCTAGAACTCATTTCTTATAGCGCAATCTGTCTTAAAAAGTTTTATGAATTAGCCAATATTCCACTGATTATTAGCAAAGAATTTTATGGGCGAAGTTAAGAAGTTGTTCTTTCGATCAAACAAGTTTCAAGTCTTCCATTGTAATTCGAAGATACACATTCGCTTATTCCATCACCCTTTTTGTCCAATTCCTAACCCGGGGGTATTTTCATCATTTACCCTACAGGGGTATTTTGGTAATAAAACAAAGTAAGTTTGTAAATCTTGATAAATCAAGGGAAACTTAAAAATTTGCAAAACTTGGGGTTCCTTTTGAGAAATTGTCTTCCCAAATTAGAAGTGTTGCAAAAACCTTGAAAATTAGGGTCATTTTGGTAATTTGCAAATTAGGGTCAATTTCGTAATTTTCCAAAATCACGACATTTTTGATATTTTACAAATTAGGGATTTTGGGTATGGTAAAATAAGAAAATTTTGTTAATATTTTGGGGTAGCTTAGTAGATTTTAAAACTAGGGGTATTTTGTAATTTACCACTAAGTGTATTTTAAAATGTCCCTATATCAAGAGAATTTTGTAATATAAATCTCACAAGTTTGAGGGGAGTCTTTAAAACTAGAGTTTTTATAAAAATGCGGCTAATTCCCTTTCGGGTTTTAATAATAGGGTTTAGCCCACGAACAAGTCCTCACGGTTTGGGTGAACCAAAGCTACGCACCAGGTAGGATTCCAGCGAAGAGGAGGTGAGTCACTAGGACCGCTTAAATACTAAGCTCTTCCGGATCCAATCCTAGACATGCGTACAAGGATTACCACACCCTATCTCGGCGACTTAGTCATAGGTTTGTTTATTAATGCAATTAAAATCTTATGCAATTGTTGGGGTAAACTAGTCCTAAAGTTCACATACTTTTTATACTATCTACGTCCCATTTCTACCCCTTTACAGATAATCATTTACACATAGATTAAAGATACTTACGAGAGCGGATCGGTGCTGGAAACTCGACGCCATGTTGTCCAACCAAAATCATTTTCATAGAGGTTTTCAAAAGCCTATCTAGAAAAACATTTTTAGGCCTTAGGCCCTCACAGCCGAGTTTTGAAACCTGGCTCTGATACCAAATTTGTAACACCCCAAACCCGGCCCACAAGCCTTGACCGGATCTGGTATGTCACGGAGTAAAAACGTTTTGAAAAGTTCAATGGAAATTTTCAATTTATGGGGGTAATAAAATGGTGTTTGCTAAAACTTAGATGGGTTGGCTTGATAAATACGATTGAGTTGAAAACTTTTCCTTTTTCCTTTGAAACCATTTAATCACTTAGGTTTTAAAACATTAGAGTGATCGATAACTTAGAAAATTTCGTTACCCGATGGTAACATTTTTGAAAACATTTTGAGAACGCATACGAGTAGTACTTGTTTTGAAAACGTTATTTTTAACCGATTTGCTTAACAGTTCATAAGTTCATCGGTTATATAATAAAGTAAAAACAACTACCTAAGCATCCAAAATAATAATAAGCGGCCATATTACAAATTTCAATCGAATTTTTGTGAATGATAAACTTAAAGCGGAGCAAAATAAAATTTGAAGTCAACAAAACAAACATGGCCGCCTCGAGCTCTCCCCGGCTCCGCATCTGCGCTCTACTCACCTGCAAGATGATATGGGAAAGGGTGAGTCACCAAGACTCAGTGTGTAAATCCCCAACCCAGAAATAACACTCATACACAAGATATTAGTATGACATGCAATTATGCAACCCAACCTAGCCATTCATGCTCCTTTTTCTACCCCGTGTGGTACCAAACCACTGGTGGTGCCAAACCACTGGTGACTTATAGTCACGATATCCGTCAATACGTGTGGTGCCAAACCACTGGTGGTGCCAAACCACTGGTGACCCGAAGTCACGATCAAATGATGGGGCCAACCCATCGTGTGATACCAAATCACTGGCGTCGATCCCGTATCTCAAATGTGGGGCCAACCTACGGTGGCAATAAGCCACAGGGACGAGACGCTATGAGGTGCCAAACCTCTGGAGGTACCAAACCTCCGGTGACCGTAGTCACAATGTGTTACCAAAACACCGTGTCCGTCAAAATCGACACGAATATTACTCCCTCTCATCAATCCCACCATCATCATGCTCACATCACAAGTATCATGATCCCATATATCATGCAATCGTATATAGCATAGCATTTCACAGCATATGATGGCATATACAACATATATCGTAAATCGAGTAATAGGGAAACTTACCCGAAAACCAAGCTTATGCCCACTAGGCAAAGTTACCACATGAGAGGTTATAATATCATCAAATAACAGTTTATACTAATAAAGTGTGTAAGAGCTTACACACCTATTTAATCGAAGATTTAACTAGCAATCCCGTGTCTATGCGATATTACAGAAGTCCCGAACTTGTCCTCGTAATGCTCCTATATTCGGCCATCATAGATCAGTATTTAGGGGTCTCATTTGATTAACTAACAAATCCAAAGGATCGGTCATATCATAACAAAATAGGGCCCTAGGCCGAACCTTTATTAACACGAACCAACGTGATCGAAAACCCGAAACTCCTGATTTCTAGCCGATTAGTCCCCTCCTAAAATCGTAGTACAAATTTCGGTTATACTCAGGTACCCAAAATGGCCTTTGGCCGAATAATATATATATACATATATATATATATACACCCTTCCAAAATGAAACGAAGTCTCGAGAAACCACTCCTTCTATGCTCCTTTACGATTACTACACACAAGGGAGCAAAACTCTTAACATCTCAAGATCACATTCAAGCTTTCGACATAGTCTTAGAACCCATAGGCCATTCGGCGAAACTTACCTTCCAAACCACAGAGTTAGTCGTCCCTTACTTTGGTGGTTGATTCACTCCTCAACACCAACGTTTGACTCCCCTATAGGTGTTCATGTGGTTTGGCTACCACGTAAAACGGGAGTGAGG
This sequence comes from Gossypium bickii, assembly GCA_025503065.1. Classification (NCBI taxonomy): domain Eukaryota; kingdom Viridiplantae; phylum Streptophyta; class Magnoliopsida; order Malvales; family Malvaceae; genus Gossypium; species Gossypium bickii. Next base: position 69,661,990 of record CP106712.1, read on the forward strand.
TTTAAACCCAAGTAATATTGATTGAAGAAAGTATTGACAGAGAAACAAAAGAGATTCGACATAATCAAATCAGTAGAAGAAGGGATCTACTCTTACCAAAATATTCGGCCATTCCCCAAGAATAAATCTTGATTTCGGCACTTATGACTATGAAGAGTTGATGCACAAAGAGAGGTCTTGAGAACAAAGTATTCGGCTAAACAATGTGGCAAGAAGAAAGTGAACTACAAGCTTTTCTTTACTTAATCTAGGCCGACTAAGCTCCCTTAGTCAAGCTTCATTCGGCCAAGCAACGAAATTGGAAAGAAGGAAACAAAGAAGTTATTTTTCAGCCTTACTCTCCTTTGCAAATCTCCATGGCCGGCCAACAACTCTCCCCCACGTGCTAACCCCCATCAATATTGAAATAATAAAAATGGTTTATTGGTTATGCCCATCACCCTAAAAACAAACAAATTCTCCCATGCTTTAATAAATTAATGGTAGGAATCTTACCCATACACCATATTAAAATAAATGATAATAATAATAATATTTATAAAATAAATACATCCCACACTCCTCATAATATAAAATAAATAAAATAAATAAATAATAATAATAAGAAGAACCCAAGGGTAACAGCAGCCCTCAAGCATGCTTCCACGCATGCATGCGCCTCATGCAGGCCACCAATTTTCACGCCTGATATGGAGAAAAGAAAGGAAAATAAAATAATACCAGTCATTTCTTCTTTGGGTCTCGAACCAGACACAGGGGCGTAAATTCCCACGCCTCAACCACTAACCGACTTGACTTTCATGATAAAATCGCGTCGCATCTTTCTTTTTAAACCTTCCTTCCCGAAGTTTCCCCCTTTGCCTTAACGCCAAGCAAAAGAAATAAAAACACCCGCGCGCTCAACAGTACTCGACACCCTGCTCTATGCCGCAACGCCTATGAAGCGCCCCCTTAGCCACTCGGCCAAGGTGTCTTTCGTGACATAAACCCCTCTCAAATTTCTTTTAAACACTCCCTCACTTCAATGCCAGCATTCAAAGAATAAAAACACCTTGCTCCCAGCGTGACTCGAACCCGAGCCCCTTACACCAGGGCCCTTAAGTGGCGCTCCCACACCACTTTGCCAGTCGATTCCTTGTGTCAAGCATTTGCACCATCAAATATACATAAGGTTTCCTCACTTACCCCTTTTCTTCTCTAGCACTTAAAGAACTTTTTAACCCTAAGCCTGATTTATCTCGGGATTTTGGCTAAACCAAAACACATACATTTATTTAAGCAAACATGCAATAAATAAAATACATTGCAAACAACCCTAGTGCAGGATGTTACAGTAGCTTTAGTAAAACTTCTTTGGCAACGAAACGGTATTGAAGAGGCTACCTGGGAACCAGAGGATGCTATGAGAAAGCAATACCCGAACCTTTTTACTGGTAAGATTTTCGAGGACGAAAATCCCTAAAAGGGGAGAGTTGTAACAGCCCATTTTTAAGTGAAATCGAAATAGTAGTTTCGAGACCACAAATCTGACCCAAAAAATAAAATTTATTTTTATTTCATTAAATGGTCCGTATTATGATAGACATGTCATGCGAAAATTTTCATATGAAAATTTTATTGATTAAGTGCTTAATTACGAGAAGGACTAAATTGCATAAAATGCGAAAGTTGAATTCTAGTAGCTATAAGGATTAAATAGCTATGGAAATCAAAATTAGAGGTCCTTATATGGTAATTGGACCATCAAGAAAAGTATGTAGATTTTTCTTGGTGACTCATCCATGGAAATAGAGAAAAGGGGCAAGGACCAAATTGGAATTATCAAAATACTTAATTAATCAAAAGATGAAAAGAAAATATATCATCTTATTTTCATCATCTTCAACCTAAAAAACTTGGAAATCCTAGGAGAGAGAGAAGAAACTTTCAAGGCTTAATTGGGGAAGTTTCCTTGTCCCGCTTTTAGTAATTTTGATATTTTTGAAATCGGGATAGCTTAATCTACCTATTTGGGGGATTAATTGAAAAGTTATCAATGTATGAAAAAAAGGTCTTGGATGTATATGCTGAAAATTTGAAATTTGTGGTAGAAAATGAAAGGTTGTTGATAGATAAACAACTTTTACAAAGTGATTTTTGATGAAAACATGATTTAGGGACTAAAATGTAAACTTGTGAAATTTAATAAAAAATTCAAAAATTTTATGAATACATGTGCTGTAAAATTTGAAATGGGATTTTGGTTAGGCTTGGAATAGGGAGTAATTTGTACAAGTTTCATTTTTCGAGCCTAGGGAAAAAAATCAGAATTTACGGAAAAGTTAGGGGCAAAATGGTAATTTTGCCTATGACGTAAATTGAGTCCATTTAAATATGAAATGTGTGAAATTAATGGTTAAATTCATTTATATAGATCCGGAAAACACTAATTCGAGGTTAGATCGAGCAAAAGAAAAGGTTTTGGATTAGTAGAATGCTAACGTGAACAAGTGTCGAGGTAAGTTCGTGTAACTTAATCGGGCATGTAAATAAGTTTAATTTTAATGTTATGTTGTATGGAAAGTGAATTATAATGATGTACATTACTTGAATGCTATAATAAGAAATTCAATACATGCTTGAAATGGTGAAAAAGGGTAAGTCCCAATTGAATATTGGATTCCGATGATTATATGCGCTTTTTCAAAATGAATAAGGTCCTGCATTTGTTGCGAACAGGATTCAGCTCGAACGAGCAATCCTGTTGACCTTTTCATAGAAAGAATTTAACCCAGATGGGTAATTTTGATGTAATACTTCTCGAGTATACGTTATGATTAGGGTATAGCCTAGACTGGTAACCCTAATTGAACTCTTTGAGCATACGTTATATAAAGGATTTAACCTGGACTGGTAATCCCGTTATACGATATATGACTAAAGAGTGTGTTCCTTGATTAAGTACCCTAATAGGTACCATCGAATAAGAATTGACGGATTATGGAATCGTACACCTTGAGTGTACTACTTGAGCATCCATCGAAATTCCAATAATTCAACGGACCTAAAACTCTTGACAGGACATGAGAATTATGAGATGAAATGATAATGTCTTGAAATTGTAATACATGATGAGCTCATCTATTCTTACTTGCTATATATATGTAACTTTGTGACTAACATGTTTGATTGGATGCATTTGTTTAGGAAAATGTAACCAAATGGATGGAAAACTTGTTATTGTATGCTTAGATTAAATAAACGGGATTGGTAAGTTTAGTTCCGTTATACAAACTTACTAAGCATGTAATGCTTACTCTATTTTATTTTCCCTGTTTTATAGTGCTTGAAAGCTTATGAAGGTTGGAGATCATTGGAGCATCGTCACACTATTAACTAGCTTATTTTGGGTATACTTAGGAAAAATCATTTTGGTATAATGGCATGTATAGGACAACTTGACCATTGGTAGCTTAATGATGATGTCTTGTAACCTAACCACTCGAATGTCTAGTAATGGCCTATTTTGTTATGATTAAGTAGGTTATTATGACATATATTCATATGTGTCATGTTGAATACATGTAATCAAGGTAAGTTTATAACCACCTATGCATGTAATGATATGCCTTGTTGAATGATGAAGTTTGTTTAATTTGAATGCATGGATTGGTTGGTATTGGTTGTTTGTTTCAAGTGCAGGTCTTGGGTGAAATTTTGGGTGAGAAATGAAGCTAGAAATGGTTTTTTTTTGTCCACACGGGTAGACACTCGCCTGGTAACATGGGCATGTAGTTAGGCTTTGTGTCCCCTACACCTTAGTTTTGAGAAATAGAATGCTCAGAATTGGGCACACGGGCAGAGACAGGGTGTGTGTCTCAGCCGTGTTGTTGACACGACCTTGGACACGGGCGCGTTACATGGCCATGTGAAAACTGCCCCTGAATTTCAAAAATTAGATTCGCCACACGGCCTAGCGCATGGGTGTGTGACTTCAATTTCTTCATGCCTTAAAAATCAGTGAGTTACACGGGTTAGGGACACGGGCGTGTGTAGTACACGGCCTAACCACACGGTCATGTGAGCCCTGCACCTAGAAAAATTATTGGAATTTTCGCGAAAAATTCCCTGAGATCCCAATTTAGTCCCGATTCATTTCTAATGCTCGTATTGGGCCTCGAGGGTCCATTTAAGGGACGTTATGAATAATCTCGATGTATAAATAGAAACTTACATGAATTGTTTGCAAAATGTTCTGAAAGTTCCGGTAACGCTCTTTAACTCTATTCTGGCGTCGGATAGGGGTGTGGGGTGTTACAAATTCAATCCAAATTCATATTTTTATAAAATTATGCTTTTGCGCCTAATGTTTTAATTTCTTAACAAATTAGTCCTTAAGCTCGTAAAATGAAATTCATGCAATTTTAACTTTACCCAAGTCTAGCCGAATTTCATATGGATTCATAGCAGCTCATACATTCTATTTTTTCACAATTTCATCATGAAATTTTCATATTTTTCAATTAAACCCCTAATTGACAAATTCATCAAAAAATCACTTAACAAAAGTTGTTTATCTAACAACAAAGGTTTATTTTCTTCCATCAAACATTACAAATATAACAGCCCAATTTCGATGAAATCAGAACAGTGGTTTCGGGATCACAAATTCGACTAGAAAACAAAATTTATTTTTGTTTTATTATATGGATCATATTATGTTAGAAATGTCATGTGAAAATTTTGAAAATAAAATTTTATCGATTATGTGCTTAATTACGAGAAGGACCAAATCGCATAAAATGCAAAAGTTAAATTCTAGTAGCTATAAGGATTAAATAGCTATGGAATTCAAAACTTAAGGTCCTTATAAGGTAATTAGACCATTAAAGAAAAGTATGTAGATATTTTGGTGACTGATCCATGTAATTTTAGAAAAAGGGTAAGGACTAAATTGAAAAGTGAAAATATTTAATTAATTAAAAGATGATAAAAAGAAATACCATCTTATTTTTATCATCTTCTTCCCAAAAACTACATGGAAACCTTAGGAGAGAGAGAAGAAACTTTCGTGGCCAAATTGGGTAAGTTTCCTTGGCCCATTTTTAGTAATTTTGATATTTTTGAAACCGAGATAGCTTAATCTATCTATTTAGAGGATTAATTTGAGAAGTTATCAAAGTATGGAAAATGGGTCATGGATGTATATGCTAAAAATTTGAAATTTGTGGTAGAAAATGAAAGGTTGTTGATAGATAAACAACTTTTACAAAGTGATTTTTGATGAAAACATGATTTAGGGACTAAAATGTAAAGTTGTGAAAATTGATGAAAAATTATGAAATTTATAGAAAACATGTGCTGTAAATTTTATGATGCAATTTTGGTTAGGCTTGGAATAGGGAGTAAATTGCACAAATTTCATTTTTGAAACCTAGGGACAAAACTAGAATTTATGGAAAAGTTAGGGGCAAAATAGTAATTTTGCCTAGGATGTAAAATGAGTTCACATGAATATGAAATGTGATAAATTAGCGTTAAATTTACTCTTATAGATCAGTATATACCAAATTCTGAGTTAGAATGAGGAAAAGAGGAAAATGTTGGATTAGTAGATTTATGTACACGAACATTTGTCGAGATAAGTTCGTGTAACTAAATTGTGTTTATTTACATGCTTGCATTGATTGTGTTTATGCAAATTGTATAAATGTCATAAATATGTGAAATGATTACATATCCGATTCAAGCCCGGTAAATAAAAATATTTAAATTAAATGATAATGTCCGATAGATGATAAAGGATAAATGATGAAAAATGTTACTTATATGCTTGAAATGAATATAGGATGTGTTTATTTGAATTATATGAATGTTATGGATGTAGGAACTAATCACATGACTGATAATGCTTGAAAAGTTTTTAAATCCCGGTTGAATAAATGGAAAATTAATGGATATGTGATTTCCCGAAATGAATGAGGTTCTGCATTTGTTACTGACGGGATTTAGCTAGGACAAGTAATCCTATTGACCTCATTACAGAAAGAATTTAGCATGGACGGGTAATCCTGATATAAGTCCTCTCGAGCATATGTTATGGATTGGATTTAGCATGGATGGGCAATCCAAATCAAGCTCCTTTGAGCATATGTCATAAAAAGGATTTAGCCTGGATTGGTAATCCTGTTGTATAGATGTGTGGCTTGAGAGTGTACTCTCTGAAATAATACCTTATGGGTACCATTGGACATGAATGGACGGATCCTGATTTATACACCTTGAGTGTACTAACTGTGTATCCATCGATATTCCGAATAATTTTAACGGGTGACAATCCATACATGAGAAGGTATGAATAATAAAATGAGTTATTACACCTATCCGTCTGAAATACAAGAAAATGATGATACATGACAAGTGATTTATGAAAGTATGAGATGATGATATTTGTACGTGGAAATTAATTGATGAGAATGTTCATCCTTGATTATAGACTTGTACACCTTAAGTGTACTACTACTCGTGAGACCTTAATATTTAAAAAGATATGAGTAAACTTCTAACATGAAATAATCTGAACTCGAGATGAACTATTATGAAATTATACTTGTAGTACAAAAAGATGATTTATACATGCTAAATAAATACATGTTGTGGAAAGCATATATGCATGGAATCTTGATTGTTGTTGAGCCCATATATGTTTTGATGTTATTATGGAATATATAACTAACAAGGGCAATGAGGATGTGCGTAGGGCTTGAGGTCAAATTGATTGAATATGCCTTACATAGTTACCTCAAAATAGAATGAATGGTAAGTTAAGTACCAAGCTATACGAACTTACTAAGCATTTTATGCTTACTTAGTTTTATTTTCCTGTTTTAGAGTAAATCGAAAGCTCGTTGGATTGGAAGCTTGACGGAGATCACTCACACTATCTATCGGCCCATGTCGGTACAATATGGTAAATCAATTATGGTTGTAATGGCATGTATAGGATATATTGGCCCTATTGGCATGTAAATGTAAATTATGCTTGTAATCTAGCCATTAGAATGGCTAGTAATGGTTTGTTTTGATATATATATTTATAATGTCATACTATGGTAGCTACATATGCGTTAAGTAGTTGATCAAATTATGTCTAACATATGGACTAGACCAAGGTAAGATTATAAACATACTGCATGTAATGATATGCCATGTTCAATGATGGAGTTTGTTTAACTTGAATGCTTGAAATGGTTGGTATTTGGATGTGATTTTAAGTGCAGGTCATTGTTGTGATTTTGGGTGAGAAATGAAGCTAGAGATGGCTTTATTTCATCCACACGGCCTGGTACATAGGCATGTGGTTAGGCTGTGAGTTCCCTACACCTTAAATTTGAGAAACAAAATGCTCAGAGTTGAGCACACGGGTAGAGACACGGGCGTGTGTCTCAGCCGTGTGGGTGACACGGCCTTGAACACGGGCATGTGTCTTGGTCGTGTGAAACCTGCACCTAATTTCAAAAGAATTTAATTAACCACCTAGTCTAGCAAACGGGCGTGTGGCATGGCCGTGTGCACAAGTCAGAGAGTTACATGGGGTCGAACACGACCTGTAGCACGAGTGTGTCCCAGGGTCACACAGGCGTGTCCCTTAGACCACACGGGCATGTGAGCCTTGCACCTTAGAAAAATTTTGTAATTTAGCGTAAAATTCTTAGAGTTTTCAATTTAGTCCCAACTCGATTCTAATGCTTATATTGGGCCTCGAGGGTCCATTTAAGGGACGTTATGAATAAATCTCGAAGAATGAATAGTAACTATTTGAATTATCTGAAAATGTTCTGAAAGTTCCAGTAATACTCCGTAACCCTATTCCAGCGACGGATATGGGTTAGGGTGTTACAACAAACATGTATACATTCATGGCAAACCCTAATCTTTTAACAGTTTTGCAAATTAGTCCTTGGGCTAGCTAGATTAAACTACAACGATCCCAAGAATATAAAAAATCATCAAAACCTAACCTCAAAATTGATCTCATGCAAGAACTTTGATTGTCAAAACTTCAAGGTGTTTAAAATGGGGTTTTTATTCTTTATTTTAGGTGAAGAGTAGCTTAGAAAGATGATACTTTAATTACTTTGTTTTTTTTTTTTACTTTATTTATTTATTTATTTACTTAATTAACCTTGTAATATAACCATTACATCACCTAATAAAGTGTCCATAATAATCCACTCATATTATGGATGGTTTAATTACAACATAAACCCTCTAACCTTTTAATATCATAGCTATTTAATCCCTTTAACTTATAGAACTCAAGTTTTGCACATTTTGTAATTTAGTCCTTTTTATCAAATTAAGCATGCAAATGGTAAAATTTCATAATGAAATTTTTATACGATACTACCAACATGCTGTAGACCTTAAAATAATAATAATAAAATAAATATTTTAACTTCAGATTTGTGGTCCCAAAACCACTGTTCTGATTTCACTGAAAACGAGCTGTTACAGGGAGCGACGACTACATCACCAGTAATAGTAGGACCTTGCAAAACATATAACTTGACAGTCTTTGCCTTTCATCACAACGAGGGAACCCTTACTAATTTTTAGAACCCCACTTTCAACTGTGTGCTTGTGTCCTTTTGAGTTAAGAGTACTCAATGAAATCAAATTCCTCTTCAATTTTAGTACATGTCATCCGTTACTAAGTGCTCTGATGACTCCATCGAACATCTTAATTTTGATCGTGCCAATACCTTTTATTTTACATGAAGCATTATTTCCCATCAAAACAACACCTTCAGACACTTATTCATATGTTGTAAACCAATCCCGATTGGGATTCATATGGAAAGTGCAACCAGAATCGATGATCTCGTCTCTCACTTTAAAGTTGTCAGCAGAACTAGGAGTTCACCATCGTTGTAGTCTTCTACAACATCAGCTTCACCGGATTGTTTTGGTTGATTTCCCTTTTGATTCGAAGCCTCCCTTTTGATCTTATTCTACAACTTATAGCACTCAAATTTAATGTGCCCTTTCTTCTTGTAGAAGTTATAGGTTCTACCTCTATTTGAAGATCTCAATCTACCCTTAGATTAACTGCGAGGATTTTGTTCATGTGTCCTCTCATGATTATCATCAATATTTCATTCTAGTCTCCCACGAACAATGAGACCCTCTCCCTGAGAGTTGGATCCAACCACAAGATGTTTCATCTTGTCATATGAGGTTAAGGAAGTATAGATTTCATCAACTGTAAGAGATTCGGGGCTACAAAATTGTATCTCTAAAGGTTGAGTAAGACAGGGGCAATGAACAAAGTAGAATTAACCTTAAACCTTCTTTATCATATTGAACCTCCATGGCCTCTAGGTCTATGAGAATTTCTTTAAACACAATTAAGTGTTCGTGCACAGACGCATCTTCCTCCAAATGATCAGCATAAAGCTATTAGCTCTAGTTTTTCAAGTATTTTGATATAACAAAATGTATATTAAAAATTACCTACATAAATTTGCAAAAATTGTTTATAAGTCCTTCAAAATTATTTTCAAAGTGTTGGAAAAAATAAATTATTAAAAAGCCTTTAATTAACTTATCTTTTAACGAGCTTTTGAAGTTTGAAGGACTTCTACTGATACTTAGGTGGACAAGTATCGGTAGAACTCAAGATGAAAAGATCTTGAAAAAGCTACAAAATTCTAGTGGTAGAACTCACAGTTCTACTGATACAACTCTGGGTTCTATCAATACAACCCAGACTTCTATCGGTAGAACACACTCCAGTGTGCAAGGTAGTTTTGGTCTGGGAGATCTACCGATACCCTGGTCTTATCTATCGATACAACCAAAGTTATACTGATATCTTGAGGACTTCAACTGAAATAAGTCAAAACATTAGCCAAAGTTCAGCCCCTCCTACACTTTATCAATACACTGCTGGGTTTTATCGATACAAGTTGAAACCACCAGAGTTCTACCGTTATCTTGAGGATTTCTATCGAAACAAGTCATAACAGTAGCCAAAAGTTCAGCTTCCCCTACAGTTCTACCTATACTCTTGTAACACCCCAAACCCGGTCAATACGCTACGACCAAATCTGGTATGCTACAGGAAAGGAAATGCGAAAAAACTAACTAAATATCGTGATTTGGAAAAACTTTCCATTGCTTTATTGTATTTTAGGGAAAATTAAAAGTAGTTATTTAATTTGAACTGAATTACGAAGTCAGGTTTATTTGTCGAAAGTCAAATTTAAGGAATTTCATAAAACTTGTCAGTTGAAAACGATGTTGCGGTTTTAGGTAAAATCTCTAGATCAATTTGTTGCTTGTTATCCATCTTTAGAAAACTCCATCTTCGATAGCTTATTAAACATGCGATATCAGCATTATATCAAAACCCAAATTTAAGTTATAGGGGCCTTATTACATAACAAAAACCCAATTAAAAATAAGTTTGAAATAAAAGAACGAGTTTACGAGAAAAACAATCTATGGCCACCACAAGTCCGCCTCGGCTCCCAATTCCGCGATCTAATGATTACCTGCAAAAGTAAGCAGAGGGGTGAGTCATCGAGACTCAGTGTGTAAATCCCCATACAATGCATTCTGGGCCTTAAGCCCACAGATGCCTATTGGGCCTTAGCCCACATAGTACAACATATTAATCATGTATGCAATGCAGCCCAGCCCAACCTAATTTTCCATTCTCTACATCACCTGAATCAGCCAATCGCCCGTGGCACCAAGCCACTATGGTTCCAGACCACCATGATACCAGATCACTGTGACAGAGTCACTAATAATGTGTGTGGGGCCAACCCACCGTGGTACCAAACCACTGTGACAATCCCGGATAAGTATATGTGGGGCCAACCCACTATGGTACCAAACCACTGAGACAAGTCACTGAGATAAATATATACGTGGTGTCAAACCACCATGGTACCAAACCACTGAGACATAGTCACTGAATGAGATATGTGGGGCCAACCCACTTTGGTACCAAACCACTGTGACAGTCTCTAAATAACACTTCCCCTTTCACATCATATCCCAAGCCTATGCATATATTACATACTGAGATGAATGCAAACATGCTTCAAATGCACAACTGTCAACTAATACATATATACACATATATTCGAATGTAAAATCAAAGTGGAACTTACCCTGTGTCTCCAACCTTACCCATAAGGGTATCTCGACTATCAACACAGTCGTTTCGGCTTTCAGCCAACACAGTTAATAACGTAATTTAAGAAATAGAGTGTGAGAATTACACACCAGATAACGCACAAAACTAAACTCTCTACGTCGATGCTCTCACTAGCAAGGACAACTGCTAATTACCTAACCCAGGCAGACGTCGGCTCTCTACCATAACCTGGCGGATAGTTTTGAACCGCCGACACAACACGTCTTTTAAATTTAGTAGCGAAGACTACGGGTCCACTCCACTCCTCAGCTTGACCGACACTTAAACCCGAATGGAAAGGTAAGATTCGAAAATCAATCGGTCTTTAGACTCTGGACTTTAAAATGTTCGGCCTCTTGAGTTTCCCGGAGTAACATCCCAAAACGAGAACGAAGAAGGGAAAAGAGATTAGTCACGAACTATTAACAAGAGTAAAATAGCCATTCGGCTATGGTCAAGTATAACTAAATGAAAGTAGAGAAAGAAGAGGATCAGCAGAGTCTCCCTTTCCTTGACCAACAAAACCGATTGAAATGACTTCCTGCAGCCAAAGTTTCCTAGCACCTTGCTTCGTGATGTTCAGCAAATAGAAAGAGTGCAAGAATCGATTAGGGTGGTGACAAAGAGGATTTGACTAAGGTAATAAAAATAAAGAATAGAAAGAACGAAGAGTACGATAAAGAACAAAGTTCGACTATGGAGAAAACTAGTTAAGAACCAAGAGGAGTAGGAGTGTCGATTTAATGGAGAGAGTAGAGAAGTAGAAAGGAGGGATAGAGGTTCGGTTATGGTGAAAGTTGTAGAAACAAAACACAAAGTGAGGAGGATGAGAAGTAGGCTTCGGTTAAAGAAGAAAAGAAAATAAAGTGCAAGAAGAAAAGATGAAGAAGAGGGTTTCAGCTTTGGAAAAAAGTGTAGCAAAGAGAACAAAAAGAAAGTTGAATGAAAAGGGAGGATGACAATGGTAAAGTAGGAAGGTTTCAGCTAACACATACAAGTCAAGGAGAAATATGAAACAAAAGAAATGAGATGGAAGTTTCGGTTATAGGAAAGATATGAAGAGAAAAGAATGAGAGAAAAAGAGTAGAAAAAGTGCCACGGTTTTTCTTTGGTAATCAAAAGAATAATCAAACATATAACCAATATGCAAAAGAAAGAGAGAAGATTCTTTGGACGGTTTCAGCTTTACTCCTCACTCAAATGACACTTGCCACCAAACGGCACTCACCTCCCTTAATGAACAAATATGCTAAAATGAAATGAACCAATGCCTAAGGCCTATAGGATTTCGGCACACCACCTAAGCTAGCACTAAATCGAATATGCTCCCACCAAGACCCCCACATTCGGCCATCACTTCCACCCAACTTGAATCCCACGATTCCCTCCTTGTTTCACTCCCCCTCACTCATTTTGAATTAGTAGACCAAGTCTTCCTCCACAAACTCCTCCACACCTTCCATTCAAACACTTTGACTTCTTCAACCAACCACCATGAAGAGTCCAGCCGAATGCCAACACCTTAGCTCCCTAAGCACAAAAAAATAAAGCTTATGAATGCTGCTGACGAGACTCGTTCTCCTTCCTCCTGCTACTCCCTTGTGATGCCACTTCCCTTGCTCTTTAAGTGGCGTTACCTTGCCACTCTACCACACTCCATCTTGCGTCAACAAACACAAGAAAATCCTCTTAAGGCCTGCTCCAAACAGCTTTCTCTAAAGTGCCTAAAAATAAAATTTTTACCAAGGTTCTAGCTTGACCCTGAGCCTTCCCAAAAGCCCCAAACACACCAAACTAACTAACAGAACAAGCCAAACACACAGAAAACATAAAATGCAAGACCCTAATTCTAGGATGTTACAGTTCTACCCCCTTAAAGAAATTTCGTCCTCGAAATTTACCTGATCAAAAGAGGTCAGGGTATTGCTGTCGCATCACATTCTCTGGCTCTCACGTGGCCTCCTTTGAACCGTGATTCCGCCACAACACCTTAACCAACGGAACTGTCTTCCTTCGCGATACTTTAACATCTCGGTCTAAAATCTGAACTGGTTCTTCTTTAAAAGATAAATCAGGTCTCACTTCAATTTCCTCCACTGGCACTATGTGAGATGGATCCGAACGATAACACCTTAACATCAAGACATGGAACACATCATGTTTCTACTTCAATTCCGAAGGTAACTCAAGCTGATACGCCACTGATCCTATACGCTTCAACACTCGATAAGGCCCGATGAACCTGGGGCTCAACTTGCCCTTTCGTCCAAACCTTAAAACCTTCTTCCAAGGTGAAACTTTCAGAAAAACCCGATCACCCACTGAGAACTCTATATCCTTACGCTTTAGATCCGCATAAGATTTCTGCATATCGGAAGCTTCCTTCAACCGAGCCCAAATCAACTTAACCTTTTCCTCTGTTTTTGAAACCAACTCCGGACCCAACAACTGTCGCTCACCCAACTCTGTCCAGCAAGTAGGAGTACAACACTTACGACCATACAACGCTTCATGGGGTGCCATCTGGATACTGGATTGATAGCTATTGTTGTAAGAGAATTCTACCAATGGTAAGAAATCCTCCCAACCACCCCTGAAGTCAATAACACAGCCTCTCAACATATCTTCCAGAATCTAAATTACCCTCTCTCGGTCGACCATCGATGCGTGGATGAAACATTTGTCTTTGAAATCGATCTTGTACCCAACGCTTGATGCAATGCCTTCCAGAATCGTGACGTAAACCTAGGGTATCTATCTGATATGATGGACACTGGTACCCCATGCAACCTCACAATCTCTGCCACATATAGCTCGGCTAACTTCTGCAGTGAGTAATCAACACGAACCGATATGAAGTGAGCAGACTTCATCAACCGATCAACAATTACCCATACTGAATCCTTCTTAGTAGGCGTAAGAGGTAGCCCACTAACAAAGTCCATCGTTATCCTCTCCCACTTCCAAAGTGGAATCTTTACTGGCTGTAGCAACCCCGAAGGTAATAAAAATAAAGAACAGAAAGAACGAAGAGTACGATGAAGAATGAAGTTCGACTATGGAGAAAACTAGTCAAGAACCAAGAGGAGTAGGAGTGTCGGTTTAATGGAGAGAGCAGAGAAGTAGAAGGAGGGATGGAGGTTCAATTATGGTGAAAGGTGTAGAAATGAAACACAAAGAGAGGAGGATAAGAAGTAGGCTTCGGCTAAAGGAGAAAAGAAAATAAAGTGCAAGAAGAAAAAATGAAGAAGAGGGTTTCGGCTTTGGAGAAAAGTGTAGCAAAGAGAACAAAAAAAAAGTTGAATGAAAAGGGAGGATGACAATGGTGAAGTAGCAAGGTTTTGGCTAACACATACAAGTCAAGGAGAAAGATGAAACAAAAGAAATGAGATGGAAGTTTCGGTTATAGGAAAGATATGAAGAGAAAAGAATGATGAGAGAAAAATAGTAGAAAAAATGCCACGGTTTTTCTTTGGTAATCAAAAGAATAATCAAACATATGACCAATATGCAAAAGAAAGAGAAAAGATTCTTTGGACGGTTTCGGCTTTACTCCTCACACAAATGACACTTTCCACCAAACGACACTCACCTCCCTTAATGAACAAATATGCTAAAATGAAATGAACCAATGCCTAAGGCCTATAGAATTTCGGCACACCACCTAAGCTAGCACTAAACCGAATATGCTCCCACCAAGACCCCCACATTTGGCCATCACTTCCACCCAGCTTGAATCCCACGATTCCCTCCTTGTTTCACTCCCCCTCACTCATTTTGAATTAGTAGACCAAGTCTTCCTCCACAAACTCCTCCACGCCTTCCATTCAAACACTTTGACTTCTTCAACCAACCACCATGAAAAGTCCAGCCGAATGCCAACATCTTAGCTCCCTAAGCACAAAAAAATAAAGCTTCTAAATGCTGCTGACGAGACTCGAACTCCTTCCCCCTGCTACTCCCTTGTGACGCCGCTTCCCTTGCTCCTTAAGTGGCGTCACCTTGCCACTCTACCACACTCCATCTTGCGCCAACAAACACAAGAAAAATCCTCTTAAGGCCTGCTTCAAACAGCTCTTCCCTAAAGTGCCTAAAAACAAAATTTTTACCAAGGCTCTAGCTTGACCCTGAGCCTTCCCAAAACCCCTAAACACACCAAATTAACAAACAGAACAAGCCAAACACACAGAAAACATAAAATGCAGGACCCCTAATTCCAGGATGTTACAACTCTGATAGGTTCTACCGATACCAAATAAAACCATCAGAGTTTTACCAATACAGGAGAACTTCTACTGATAGAAGAGCCCAATGGTCATATTTTGGAAAGACTTCCATTGATACAAAATTCTTTCTACGGGTACAAGAAAACTGCAGACTGTATTTAATATTGGTTTTTATGGCTACAATGACTCTAATTTGTTTCTAGCGGCTATAAACGTCTACAAGGTTGTTAGAGGACTTAAATTCAATGTTAAGGCTCCCAATTGAAGTCAACAAAAGATAAGAAACAAGTGCGTAACCTCCAAGAATTCAAATTTCCAAATCTTTCTCAATCTTTTACTAAATATTTCTTATACACACTTGTAGATTAAGCATGTAATAGCTTTCATTCACATATTCTTTTCTTATCATATTTCATCTCAAGTTTAGATTAGCCATCATGTAATAGCTTTCATTCACATATACTTTTCTTATCATATTTCATCTCAAGTTCAGATTAGCCATAACAGAACTTTGCCCATTGAATTTAACTGAAATATCGATAGATACACATGTAGTACACTTAAAGTGTACGAAACTGTAATCCGTCAACTCATGTTCAAGGGTACCCATTAGGGTACATAATCAAGAAACACCCTCTTGAATCGTATAACAGGATGCTCATGTGAGCCATGTAATAGGAAGCTTATCCGGGCTAAATTAGGAAACTCATAAGAGTTTAAAACAGGAAGCTCATTGAGCTTAACAGGTAACTCTGAAGAGCTATTATCAGGGAGCTCCGGATAGCCATATAACAGGATGTTCAAGCAAGCCATATTAGGAAGCTCAGAAAGAGTCTATATCAGGAAGCTCATAAAGAGTTGTGTTTGTATCCGCAATATATGCGGGATCACAACCGATCATATAACAGAAGAATCACAAAGAGTTGCGGTAGTCTGCAACACATGCAGGATCACTATCGATCTAGATGCTCGTAGGAACCATATAAAGGGAAGCTTGAGAGGTCTTATAACAGAATGCTCGTAAGAGTTATGGTGTGTCCGCAACATATGCAAGATCACAACCAATCGGGAAATCCTGTATCCATCAAATTCCATTATTCAAATGGGACTTATCATACATCGGGCTTTGTTGGATATAAGATTAATTTAATATTCATGAGAATGATACAATTCACATATATATAATTCAATTTAAAAACATATAAATGCACAATTTAGTTACACAAACTTAACTCGATAAACGTTCGTATACAAGGATTTACTAATCCGATACCTTTTATTTTCCTCGATCTAACTTCGTATTTGAGCTATCCTGATCTATATATATGAATTTAACATTAATTTGATAAAATTCACATTCAATTTCGTTCAATTCACATGTTAGACAAAATTACCATTTTTCCATATACTTTTGATAAATTCTAATTTTGTCCCTAGGCTCGGAAAATAAAATTCATGCAATATAATCCTTATTCCAAGCCTAACTGATTTTTATATATAACATTTACATCACATATATATCATAAAAATCAGAAATTTTCCATGAATTTTACATTTTTACAGTTTAGACCCTAAATCACAATTTCATGAAAATTAACTTTACAAAAGTTCTTTATCTATCAACAACCTTTCATTTTCTACCATAAATTTCAAAATTTCAACATATTCATCCATGGAAAAAATTTAATACTTTGATAAATTTACAAATTGATCCCAAAATAGCTAGATTAGGTTATTCCGATCTCAAAAATATAAAAATTACTAAAAACGGGACATGTAACACCCCCAGACCCGGCCCAGATGTTATGGCCAAATTCAAGAATGTCACATCAAAGGGATAATTCAAAACAATTTTTTTTGCTAAGTTAAAATTTAAGGCCTAAAAGCCCAAATTCCTTGAATCTTGTAAGTTAGATTGGAAGCCCGTGTTTTTAAGTTATAGCCATTTCAAAAGCCATGTTTAGTCCTAAAAAAATATTTATTCAAGTTTAATAATCTAACATTTGAAACATTAGTAACAAAACTCAAAAGCTAAAGTCGAATCGGAGAATACATGGCCTTATTACAATCCAACAGAAACAAAGTAATTAAAATTAAGTCTTTCAAACTAATTAAAAACTACTTGCAGTGTGGCCACCTCCGAGTCCTCTCCCATGTCAAGCCGTCTACTGAGGATCACATGAAACATTTAATAAAAAGGGTGTGAGTTTCGAAACTCAGTGTGTACGACCTTTGGTAATCCAATCAACATACAATTATTACATTGGGCCTAAGCCCTATCAAATTCGGTGTTCATGGGCCTTAGCCCGCAATGACCTCACATCACATCAGTATCACATGAATGCAATGCACCCATCCCAAATCCAACCTTGCACTCTATTTCCCTTCCAACCCTACACTCCAAAGGTAGCACTAGCAGCGACATTACTCAAACATTGTACCAAAGCTGCTATAATGGGCTTAAAGCCACCGGTGGATCCACAGTCGTCAAGCGACTATGCGATCCTCAAATCTTCCTCCGTATCATCACAACCCACCCAAATGCAACATATATTTCATGAATGCAACATACACAATTTCACACATTAAGCACTTAGGGGTATTTTAGTCATTTCACTACCCAGGGGTATTTTCATAATTCTACCATACAGTGGTATTTAGGTAATTTTGCAAAATAGGGGTATTTTGGAAATTTTGTAAATCAGGGATATTTTGGTAATTCTGCAAATCAAGGGTATTCTGGTAATTTTACAAATCAGGGGTATTTTAATAATTTTGCAAATCTAAGGATATTTTGGTAATTTTCAAATCAGGGGTATTTGGCCCCTCTCGGGTTTTAGTTATGAACTTTGGCCCATTAACAAGTCCTTGCGGCTAAAGTGAATAGGCACTATGCACCAGGTAGGATTCCAGAGAAGAGGAGGTGGGTCGTTAGAACCGCTTAAGTACCAAGCTCTCCCTAGATCCAATCCTAAACATGCTTATGCCTGTTGCCACACTCTAACCCAGTGACTTGTCCACGGACATGTTTAATTATTAGATTAAGTCTTATGCGGTTTAAGAGTTGTTCAAGACTAGGACTAAAATCCATTAAACCCTAGCATACTTGTCTACGTCCCCATAAAGCCCATCAAGCCCATTTCACGTTCATATAACCCATTAAGCCCAAATCACATCCGTATGGTCCATTAGGCCCAGATCTCATTCATATGGCCTATTAGGACCAAAATAATTCCAGATCATTTAACATGCATGACTAACTCAATTCATATAACCAAATCAATCAATTTCATCAAACTTAACCTCAGGGCCCATTGGGCCCATTTAGCCACTTTTGGGTTTTTGATTTTCTGGCATTGTCGATATCATGTGTGTGTAGTGTTTGTACACACCTGGTTACTGCGACATGCTATACTATCCTTGGTCTTGAACCTACAGCCAACCAACCTTCAATCAATCACCCATACTTAATTAAAATATTTACCAAAAGTCGAAGCCTTACTGTAACCTTACCGTGTGCCATCGGGTTCTAATAGCCCTTCCTTATCTACTAATCATGAGTATCCTCTAGATCTGCACTCACACAAAACAAAAAAGATTCGGCACTAATAGGGATTTCGGCAAGAGAAGATGATGATACTTCGGCAATAAAAGAGTTTGGATATGAGAGAATTTGGTAAAAAAGGATTTGACTATATGAGATTTCGGCAACAAGGCAAGGTATTTTCGGTTGTGGAAAAATAAGGTTTCGGTAAGGAAAAGAAAAAGAATGGAAAATTTAGCATTACCTAAGACCCCAGATTTGGCACACACACATTTATATAGCCTATAGTCGAAACTTAGCCACCCCTAGAGTCCAATTCGGCACCACTTCATCCACTGCTCATCTCCTAATTTTTCTCCATGATATCTCCCTTATCCTTCTTCTAAATTCTCTCTACTTGTCACTTCTCCTTAGAGTCCTCTACATGCCACTACCAGCCTTCTAGAAGCTTAAAATTAAACTTCAAAATAAAATTAAGCTAGCACTTGAACGTTAGACCTCCTTGCATGCATATGTCGCCACCTCTTTACAACCTAGTGGCGTCACTTAGCCACTTCACCACAGGCTTCTTTGTGCCATTTTTCACTTATTTTTTTACCCACTACTCATAACCCTGATTCCTTAATTAATTAAATTAAGAATCCTCCACTACAAAACTCGAACCCAGAGCTTCTCCAACACACCTAGACACTCCAAACTCATTAAAGCTTTAAAGCTGTCATGTCATTTGTCATTTTCTTGCTCACTTAAAAATTTTATGAAACCCAAAGCCCAAAGCCCAATAGGCCCAATTCTACTAGGCCCAAATTCGGGGCGTTACAGGATAAGATTACTTACCCAATTAAGTTTGCTTGATCTTTTTTCTCTTTTCTAGGGTTTCCATAGAATTTGGGGAAGAAGATGATATAAAATGATGATATTAGTTAATATTTAATTTATCATCTTTTATTTATTTCAATTTTTAATTTAGTCCTTTTCTTTCTCTAATTTTCCATGGATGAATCATCAAAAATATCTACTAACTTTTCTTAATGGTCTAGTTACCATGTAAGGACCTCAAATTTTGAATTCCATAGCTATTTAATCCATCTAGCTACTAGAATTCAACTTTTGCACTTTATGCAATTTGATCCTTTCTTTCTAATTAGACACAAAATTGGTAAAATTTTCTTATCAAAATTTTCATACGTATTTCCTATCATGATGCAGACCTTGCAATAATATTAAAATAAATTTTTCTTTCTTACTCAGATTTGTGGTCCTAAAACCACTATTTTGATTTCACTGAAAATGGGTTATTACAATCCAACTTATTCATATTGACCTTTTTGGATCCACTAGAACTATGAGTTTAGGAGGTAAATAATATGAATTTGTTATTGTTGATGACTATTCTAGATATACATGAGTTTTCTTTTTGTTTTCAAAAGATGAAGCTTTAGAAAAATTTATTAGTTTTTGTAAAATGATTCAAAATCAAGTGGGATATTCAATTTTAAGTGTAAGAAGTGATCATGGAAAAGAATTTGAAAACCTTGGATTTAATAATTTTTGTAATGAACATGATATTAGTCACAATTTTTCGGCACCTAGAATCCCTCAACAAAATGGAGTTGTTGAGAGGAAAAATATGACCTTAGAAGAAATGGCTAGAACCACTTTCAGCCTTTTGGTTGCAAATGTTTCGTTTTGAATAATGGAAAAGAAAATTTAGGAAAATTTGATGCCAAAAGTGATGAATATATTTTTCTTGGTTATTCCACAAACTCTAAAGCTTATAGAATATTTAACAAGAGAATCTAGCCATGTTATTTTTGATGAATCTGACTCTTCATCAAGAAAGGAATCTATTGATTTTGATGATGTGAAAATATATTAAGTTGATCAAAATCAAGCATCACATGTGGATCAAGGTGTAAGGAAGTTGGTTCAAGAACTTAAAATTGATAAACTTCGAGAACCAACTCACGTTGAAAGAGAATCTAGCCAGCCAAGAGAGCTTTCATATATTAAGGATGGACATGTCATTGGTGATCCATCTAAATGGGTAATTACTATATCTTCAATTAGAAATACTTGTACTTATGTTGTTTTCATTTCTTGCATAGAACCTAAAAACATTGATGATGCTTTAAATGATGAATTTTGGACAATGTCTATGCAAGAGTAATTAAATAAAATTGAAAGAAATCAAGTATGGAATTTAGTTAATAGACTTAGTGATCATCCAACTATAGGAACTAAATGGGTCTTTAGAAATAAACCTGATGAAAATGGTAACATTGTTAGAAACAAGGCTAGATAAGTTGCCAAAGGATATAACCAAGAGGAAGGTATAGACTATGATGAAACTTATGCACTGGTAGCTTGGTTAGAAACTATTAGGATGTTATTAAACAATTTCAAACTTTTTCAAATAGATGTCAAAAGTGCATTTATAAATGGTTTCATAAATGAAGTTTATGTTGAACAACCTCCAGGTTTTGAAAATCCAATTTTTCTAAATCATGTTTTCAAGTTGTCCAAAGCTCTATATGGTTTAAAGGAAGCTCCTAGAGCTTGGTATGAAAGACTTTCCAAATTTTTAATTGAAAATGGCTTTAGAAGAGGCAAAGTAGACACCACATTGTTCATAAAAACTGAAGACATACATTTTAGTAGTACAAATTTATGTTGATGATATTATATTTGGTGCTACTAATGAATTTCTTTGTCAAGAATTTTCTAAGACTATGCAAGGTGGATTTGAGTCGAGCATGATGAATGAGCTCAATTTCTTTTTGGGGCTCCAAATTAAGCAAACTAGCTAAAAAAAGTTTAAAATGGAGGACTTGAAGCCTCAATCAACACCAATGAGCACTTGAACAAAGCTTGATAAAGATGAAGAAGGTAAATGTGTTGACACTAAACTTTATAGGTCTATGATAGGGTCATTGCTTTATCTTTCCATAAGTAGACCAGATATAATGTTTAGTGTTTGTTTATACTCTAGATTTCAATCATCTCTTAAGGAGTCACATTTACAAGCCATTAAGAGAATCTTTAGGTACCTTAAGGAAACTCGAAACCTAGGACTTTGGTATCCCACAGATTCATCATTTACTTTGCATGCTTACTCCAATGCGAATTTTGGAGGATGCAAGTTAGATAGAAAAAAACACTTTTGGAGCATGTCAATTCTTACAAAACATGCTTGTTTGTTGGTTCTCTAAGAAAAAAAAATTATAACTTTTTCCACAACCGAAGCATAATATGTTGCCGTAGGAAGTTGTGGTGCTCAAGTTCTTTGGATGAAGCAACAATTAGTTGACTATGGAATTGATATGGATCACATTCCTATAAGGTGTGATAACACTAGTATTATTTGATTAACCAAAAATCCCATCCAACACTCTATAACAAAGCACATAGAGATAAGACACCATTTCATTAGAGATAATGTGCAAAGAGGTGACATAGTTCTAGAGTTTGTAGATACTTTGCATCAAGTAGCTGATATTTTTAAAAAGCTTTTAGATAATGAGAGATTTTGGATAATTAGGGAAGAGTTAGGACTAATGAACATGCCTTCATAAGCTTCTTGAATAATCTTTTTGACATTCTTGGACACTTGTTTTGTTTTATGCATGCTTTGTGTATATTACTTAATTATATTCGTAAACTTATAAATTCCTTATTTCTCTTTATTCTCGCATGTTTGAAATATTGTTAATATGTGATATGATTAAGTTGGATAGTATTTTAAATCATAGATCGAAATTTAAGTATGATAGTAAATGTATTTTCCACTTTTTGATTGCTTTCAAGCATGTTTTTACTTGATTTTCTTGTAGATATTTGTTTAAACATGGTATTATATGGTTTTACAAATGTTATCTATTTGTTTTTGTACTTTTTCCATGTATTTTTTTTTTTCATTTTCTACTTAGTTGTTTCGGTAGTACATATGGATGCTTTTATTTCAAATGTACTGCCATTGCTTGTTTTTCTTTTATTTCAAATGTATTGTGCACTTATTCCCCTAGTTTTTCAAGTATACATTCTTTTTGATATTACAAGAAGGGGGAGAAAAATGCAAAATTTGCATAATATAATTTTCAACTAAATCTTAAAGCCAAATTCTTTAAGTTGGAAATTTAAATGAAATGATGTCTAAAATATTTTTTCAAATAAGGAGCTTATTTTTAAAATAATGTTTAAGATAGGGGGAGTTAGCAAATTTTTCAAAATGTTTTTGTTATATAAAAAACGGGGAGATTGTTTGTAACCGCCGTTTTTTAGTGGAGTCTGAAACAGTGGTTTTAGGGCCACCAAGTTTGACGAGTAAGTTTGTAAATATTATTATTTAATATTTACAAGTCGATTATGGTTTTGAAAAGATTTTTGATATGGTAATTTAGGCTATTTGAATGATTAATTAAAGTTCAAGTGGTAAGGCCCTAAAGTCAAGTGGTTTTAGAAATCGGGACCTCATTTCTATAAACTGGTCGTAAATATTTTTATAAATATTTATGGAATGTCATTAAGGTGGTATTAAATTTTGTTGAAAAATTTTAACGTTTAGATAGTTAATTAATTAAAAATGACTAAATCGTAAAAGATGTAAAAGTTGATCATGATTTGATTTGAGTGATAAAATGGTTTATTGACTAAAGGAAAAGGGACTTAAATTGTAAATAGACCATTTAAGAATTTAGTGGATGGTTTTGGGAAACTAAAAGCATGAAATTTGGATGATTTTTAAATGGACAAAATGGTAATTTTATAATTAAATTAAATTAAAAGAAAAGGCTAATTTAGTATCATCTTTTTTCTTCATCTTAAACAACCGAATGTCCATGTAAAACCTTAATCTAGGTTCGGCCATGGTGATTTCCTCATGCATGGTAAGCAATTCTTGCTCGTTTTTAATAATTTTTATGTTTTTGAGATCATTACAACTAGCTCTAGCTAACTCGTACCTTCGATTTTGAAACTGTTAAAGATTTTGAATGTTTCCATTGATTAACCTAGTGATTTTAGATACTAAAAGATGAATTTGAACTGTTAGTTGGTATTTAAAAGTATTTTGTTAAGTGATATTTGATGAATTTACTGATTAGGGACTAAATTGTTGAAATAGTAAAAATACAAGGATTTGATGTGAAATTATTACAAAGGTGGGTTGTTTTGTGTGCCATGAATATTCGACTGGTTTGAATTGGCATTAAAAATGGTTAATTTGCATATTTTAGGCTCATGGACTAAATTGAATAACAGTAAAATGTTAGGGGAAATTTTGTAAATATGTAAAAATGACTAAGTTGTATAAAATAAATTGTTTTATTATCTAAATTAATATATTGAATGAAATTATTAATTTAGATCAAGATCGGGCGAGAAATAGAGGAGAATGGAAAATTACCAAAATGCCCATGTACTTTGACATTTCTGCAATTTAGTAAGGTAAGTTCGTATGAACTGAATTTTGTATAATGTTGATTAATTGAATGTTAGTATGTGATTCTATTGTAATTGAATCAATATATATATATATGCTATTATACAGTTTATCGAGTAAAGAGACAATAGAAATTCAACGACGTACGACAACTATCGAGTCTCTTTTGAACCTTAGGAATATATATGATACAAATGACACGTCATTAGGGTTACCATGTTTCGGGTGCTGGTCCTGAATGTCCTACTGGTGGCTGAGTTCCGGCATGTGTTCCGGATACTTGATAGCTTGTGTGAGCAGCACCGTGTAGCTATGTTTTGACCGACAGCTTGTGTGAGCAAATCCAGGTTGCCATGTTTTGGGTACTGGTCTTGAATGTCCTACCGATGGCTGAGGTCCAGCATAGTTGCGGATACTTAACAAATTGTGTGAGCAGTATCGTGTAGCTTACATTCCAACCGACAGCTTGTGTGAGCATACCCATTTTACAGCTTGTGTGGGCTACGACTATATGTTTAGCACACTTTGTGTGAGATTTCCTCATATCCGGTATTATGCTAAATGGTTCAACGGGCATAAAATGGGAAGGAATGGTAAGTATTCAAATGACTTATGTCATGAATTTATGAAAAGGAATGAAAAGGTAACGTTCAATAAAAGAATGTTTACGCTCATGAAATTGAAGATTTCAAATGATGTTGTTCATATATATGACTTACTTTATATTATTTCAAATGATTTATGAGTTGATGCTCTGACATGAGTAGTGGATGATACTTAGCCTTGTGTCAAGCTTATGATTGGATTATATCATGCTTAGTCTTAATGAAATACACTGAAACGGTAAGTGTTCAATTGGTAATATGCTTGTATACATGAAAATGGTGGTATAAATTAAAAGTATGTAATTTCTTATGACATGGTTTATCATGTAGTTGATTTCAAAAGAGCTATTTATAGTCATGGTTGATGTTATGCTTATGTATTGTATTTATGCAAAGGAAACGGGTATGAAAAGGTAATGAAATTGGTAAGTTCATAGTTGAAATGAAATATGATGAAATAAAAGGGAATGATGAGTTGAAAGATGTACTTGTATGTGAGAAGTTTACGTATGTTATGGATGAATATACCTAATTCATGAACAAATATGCTAATTAATGAATTGATGTTGTTATTTAAGTCAAAGTAAGTAAATGGAAGGGTTCAAAGTCTTATGAAATCCTACTATTGCTAGGAATGATAAATTTATATGTTGTTGATAGACTTATTGTAACACCCCATACCCGTGTCCGTCGCTGGATTAGGGTTATGAGGCATTAGCAAACTAAACTCAATTCTGAAATAGACCTTCAATTGAATTCAAGCACAAACAATGCGATCTTTACTATATTATATAACATTACAACCTATTAAATAAATAAATAAAATAAAATAAAATGAAATGTACAACGAGTTTTAATACCAGTATTTAATACATACAAATGTCTGAATCACATAACTTAAGCATTCATGGCATATAAATATACATTTAAACCATATCTCAACTTATGTCAATTTATAACATATATCGGATATCAATCAAGACTCATATAAATTAAGCTGAGTTTCATTCATATTACTATAAGACATATGCATATTAAATCAATTGAACCATTATACCATCTAATAATCAATTACATATACAAACATATTAATGTTACATCTTGGCCGAATATCTTGTTTCACCTTTCATTTGGATTTGTAACAACCAACCAAGAAACATGTTCATTTCTTACTATTTATAATCGGATCTACATAGTCAACTATCACATTAAAAATCAGCATACTATTTCATTGACCTCTCGGGTTTGCGATTAACATTTAAAAACATATTCATTTCTTACTAACAACATCCGAATTTGTATAGCTACTTTTAGGATTCATACATTTATAACAAAACACATGATTTAACTCAACTATCAATAATAAGTCAAATTAACAAATAACACATAAATCACCTAAACCACGATCATATTCCATACATATATATATACATATCAATCTCATTTCGCATATAATGACCTTACCACTTTCAAACAAATGCAAAGCATACTAATATGACATGCTTATCCCGAACGCAAAACATCTATATATAATGAGCATATTACTTATTTAGTATACTACATATTATAACTCATCAGACATCTATCATTCTATTCATTGATAAAACATATGACTACACACCACAACATGTATATCATGTGACTACTTTTCATATATAATCAAACCATTATAACAAGAGCATAGGAATTAAACTTGATCAAAGAAACAGCCATTTTCGCAAGGCTATATATATATATATACAGAACCAAATGTTCTTAGTCTAAACCTTAGTCTAACCTATACATGCCTTCGATTCAACACTAAGATCAAGTACCAAAAGGGGTGATAGTGCGGTGACTTTTCCGACGATCCTCGGTGGCGTAGCTTACTCGAAATCTATAAGACAGAACATTGAACACACACGAAGTAAGCTTAATAGCTTAGTAAGCCTCAAGTGTTAAAAAAATATACTTAATACAAAGCATAAAATATATATATATTCATGGTATTACACATGAAGTTTTAATTTACAAAATACTTATACCAACGCTCATTTCTTCATTTCACATAATATCATTGATCTCATCCTCACATGCTTAAACTTTGAACATATAATTATCACATTCGTAGATGCTCGATTCTATTCACATGAACATATAAATCACAGTCAATTTTCATATGCCATTTTTAACCACCTAATACAATATAAATCACATCCATTCTTCACAACCAAGTAATATAGCATATTCTTTTATCCTCTATTCGAACATAGCCATAGCACACACACACAGATATATATATATCATTCATCAAAGTAATAAACTTCCACTTCTTCAGGTACTAGTTCGTTATTTTCTTGAGTAGTACGAAAATGAACTACTTACCTCTCTGTCGAATTAATACATTTCAAAACTGAAATTTCTTGACATGTGCATAAACCAATTCTCAAAGACTCTGAGCTCAGATTATAATCACCGGCACGTGGCCTGCTGGGCTCAAGGTCTGCAATTAATCACCGGCAATAAGCCTGCTAGGCGTTAAGCCCGAATTGTTTCACCGGCACATGGCCTGCTAGGCTAAAAGCCCGAATAATACACCGGCACAGGGCCTGCTAGGCTAAAAGCCCGAATAACATAGCTATAATTCATCAATTCATCATATTAACAACACATTATTACCAATTCATGTACTTAAACCACAATCACTTAACATATCATACATATACGAGTTTTCATTTCAAATTCAAATCACATTAAGTCCAATAGTGAACTTTAACATTCGGCTATCCTCAATTTAAATGCACAAATAAGTCAATTTATATCAATGACTACATTCGTAATTAACTCTTATATGTACTTAAACTTAAGAACTTACCTCGGTTGTCGATACACCGTGCAAATCGGCTATTCGAGAACCTTCGTCTTTCCCCGATCCAAATCCGTTTTTCTTTGTTCTTGATCTAAACACATAAAAATTCAGCTCATTCAAGTACATTTCATTTCAATTTAGTCCCAAAACACATAAATGGGCAAATTACCATTTTACCCCCACTATTTCAAAATTTTGCAATTTAGTCCTATTTGCATAAAACTCAAAATACACAAAATTTCACCATTTAACTCAAGGGCCGAATATTCAATAGGGCTATACAAGTCCATATTTTCCATTTATTTTACAAATAAGTCCCTACTAATTTTTATTTTTTTCAAATTAGCCCTAAATACTAAATTTCACCAAAATTCCTAATACAAAACTTGTAAATCTTTAACATATATTTAATCTAAAACCATCAAATATCAAAACTACTTAAACTTGTTGATGGCCGAATCCTATATACATACAAATTTCAAAAATTCAAGCATGGGTCGGGTAATATACAAAGCAACGATCACAAAAACGTAAAAATTATCAAAAACCGACTAAAACTCACCTTGAATTTTTAGCCTAGAAGTCTTAGAAAATCAAAAGGATTTAAAGCTTCTTCCTTTCCTCAACATTCGGCCATGGGAGAGCTAAAAGATGATGGTTTATTTTTTTATGTTATTTTAACATATAACATATTATTTAGTTTATTTACATATTTAACCTCAAAATTAAAATAACTAATTAATATAACTTAAGGGTAAACTTGTCCATAGCCATCCTCTAACTCCTAAAATGGGTTATTTCTCCTTTTCATACCTGATATTATAAAGCCATGCTCAAATTAACACCTTTCACTTTAGTAAGCTACTTTTACGCTTTACGCGATTAAGTCCTTTTTATCAAATTAAGCACTTAAACGATAAAATTTTTATACGAAACTTTCACACACATCAATTCACATATTATAGACTCAAAATATAATATTAAAATACTTCTCGGACTCGGATTCGTGGTCTCGAAACCACTGTTCTGATAAGGGTCAAATTTGGTCTGTTACACTTATTCCACTGTGAGTTGATGATTATGGTTCGATAAATATTGAGGCATTGGTATGGGTTTATATTTAACTTATAATGTTCGTTATTGAAATAGAATGCTATGTTTAAGTTTATATGAGTTTACTAAGCATTCATTGCTTACATAGTTATTTTTCTTTTACTTTACAGATTATCGGAAGCTCGATCGGGTTGGAAGCTAGCCAGAGATCTATCACAATATCCATTGATTTTATCGATAGATTTTGATGCTTTGGTCGTAGTTATAATGGCATGTATAAGTGGACTATGTCTAATGTTTAGTTAATGATAAAGACAAGTAATATTGCTTTGAATTTGTGAAAATTATGTTATTTTGATGCTTTGATGGTTGGTGTGCTTTTGGCACCTTGATGCTTAATGGTTGGTGTTTATATGATCAAATTGATGCATGGTTTTTATGGCCAAAGTGATAAGTGTTGGCATGTTTGCAAAATGATCATTTAAGGCATGATTTGATATGAAATTTAGTCAAGTATAATTGGTTGAATTATGACCCATTTGGTATGTTTGAATGTGAATTTGGCTTGTGGTCAATTATGGTATAACATGGTATGGAATTAAGCTAAATAAATATGGATGAAATATGGTCTAATATATATAAGTTAAATATATGTGTATTTGGGATGCATTAAATATATGTGTATTTGGGATGCATGAAAACAATGGTTCAAATAAGTTCTGATGACATGGTATAAGTTAAGTATGATATGTTTTAAAATGGTAGCAAGGTGATCAATTATACATATGTGTTGTTAAGTTGAGTGCCTGCTTTTGAGTTGCCTTTTGGGCATATTGGTTGTATGGATAAATACCATATTAATCTAACTTTAATATGCATGTTTTAGGTATATTTTTGAATGCTTAAAATAGGTGCAAAGGACTTCTATGTATGAACATGTTTTGGGTGAGAGAAATGGATAGAAAATGGCCTATTTCTTGTCCACACAGCCTAAGACACAGGCATGTGTCTCACTCCTGTGTGACACATGGTCATGTGACACGGCCGTATGTCCCCTGTAGGTTTTTAAAGGTTGCATTTTGAGAGTTACACAGCCTAGCACATGGGCGTGTGGCTTGGCCGTGTGACCCAAGTCAGAGAGTTACACAGGCACGAACACGACCGTTTGTCCCTATTTTGAATACCCACACGGCCTGAGACACGGGCGTGTCTCAGCCATGTGACCCTTGCAGTTCAAATTTTCTGACTTTTTAGTAAACTTTTCGATTATTTTTGATTTAGTCCTGAATCGTTTATAAAGTGTTTCTAAGGCCTCGAGGGCTCGAAAAAGGGACATTATGCATGTATTTGATTGAGCTATGATATGTTTTATTGAAACAGTTATAATGGGTTTTAAGTTAAAAATTTTCGGTAATGCTTCATAACCCTATTTCGATGATGGATACGGGTTAGGGGTGTTACATTGTTAGCTCTATTTTTTCAAGTATTTTGATATAAAAATTATATTAAAAATTCCATACTTAAATTTGCAAAAAAATTTTATAAGTCCTTAAAATTATTTTCTAAGTGTTGGACAAAATAAATTGTTAAAAAGCCTTGAACTAACTTATCTTTTAAGTAGTTTTTGAAGTCTGAAGGACTTCTACCGATACTTAGGTGGATAAGAATCGGTAGAACTCAAGATGAAAAGATCTTGAAAAAGCTACAGAATTTGACCGATAAAACTGGTAATTCTACTAAGACAACCATGGGTTCTATCGATACAACCCAGACTTCTATCGGTAGAACGTACTCCAGTGTGCAAGGTAGTTTTGGCCCGGAAGATCTATCGATACCCTGGTCTGGTTCTACCGATACCTTGAGGACTCCTACTGAAACATGTCAAAATAATAGCCAAAGTTTAGCCCCTCCTGCACTTCTATCGATACTCTGCTGGGTTTTACAGATACCGGTTGAAACCACCAGAGTTCTACCACTACCTTGAGGACTTCTACCGAAACAAGTCAGAATAGTAGCCAAAGTTCAGCCTCCCATGCACTTCTACCGATACTCTGACGGGTTCTACGGATACCAAATGAAACCCTCAAAGTTCTATCGATACAGGAGAACTTCTATCGATAGAACGAGCCCAACGGTCATATTTTGAAAAGACTTCTACCAATACAAGATTCCTTCTATTGGTAAAACGAAGCTACAGACTGTATTTAATACTAGTTTTTATGGCTACAACGACTCTATTTTGTTTCTAACGGTTACAAACATCCACAAGGTTGTTAGAGGACTTAAATATAATGTTAAGGCTCCCCATTAAAGTCAAGAAAAGACAAGAAACAAGTGCCTAACTTCCAATAACTCAATTTTCCAATATTTCTCAATCTTTTACTAAATATTTCTTGTACACACTTATGGGTTAAGTTTTCTATATTCTTTCAAGTGTTAACTTCGTGTAAGAGTGTTTAATTGTTGATTATCTACCTTTTAGATTTATCATCTTATTCATCATTATTTTTCTCTCATTTGTGAGGAGTTACTTAAAGTTTTGGGTAGAAAACCTTAAGGCGAAGTGGTTCTATCTTACCTTTGAAAGGATAGGTATTTGTAAGGTTAAACCTTGTCCTTAAAGGTTCAAATCTAGTGGATTTGGAAAATCCTTAGTTGAGGAAAGCTAAGGCAGTGGATTTAGGCAATTGATGCCGAACCACTATAATTTCTTGAGTCATTTGATTTTTTTCATTTCCTGAAAATCTTTTTAAACACCAATTCACCCTCTCTTAGTGTATTTTGATCTCAATAACTGCTTCATATGCAACTTGCTAGTTAGGGTTTTCGACATGCATAGCTGTTGCATCTTTGCCTATAATGCAGTGCCAATCTTCTTCCACATCACGTCGTGTAGAATTTCATTTGACAAATGCAGATGTAATTGCGTTAAAGCCTTCTTTAAGCTTCTTCTCTTTCTCCATCAATGTCGAAGGCATCTTATCTATCCTTAGCAACGTATCTATAACAGCCCGTTTTTAGGTCAAATAGGAATAGTAGTTTTGGGACCACAAATTTGAGGTTAAAATATTTATTTTATTATTTTATTAAATTTTACAGCATGATATAATTATTGTGTGAAAGTTTCGTAAAGAAATTTTACTGTTTGAATGCTTAATTCAGTAAAAAGGACTAAATCGCGTAAAGCGTAAAACTTATGTTCTATTAGCTAAAAGTGTCTAATAGCTATAGAACCTTAAAGTAAAGGTCATTAAGTGGTAAATAGGCCATTTATAAGTTAGTGGATCATGATAGAATGGCAAATGGTGTAATTTATAATATTTCTAAAGGCTATTAAGGTAAATTGGTAATTAAGGTTAATTATAAAAAAACAAAACCAAATTCTTTCTCCATTCACCATCATCAACCAAAATTAGGTGAATAAAACACCATTTTTACTTTCTTCATTCGGCCAAGCTATTTTGAGAAATTAAGGTACGGTTTTTGATCCGCTTTTAATGATTTTTAAGTTTTTGAGATCGTTGCTTCGTATTCTAGCTAGTCCGTACCCTAGATTTTAAAATTATTAAAGATTTATCATGTTTCCATTGTTGAATGTTTGAGTAATTTGAAGGTTAAAGATGGATTTTGATTAATTATTAATAGTTAAACTAGATTTGTAAAGTGATTTTTGACAAAAATGCAAAATAGGGATTAAATTGTTAAAATGTAAAATGTGGTGGTTAAAAATGTGAAATAAGGAAAGATATGGCTTGCTCGGAGTCCCTATGAAATTCGGCTAGCATGAAATTGTACTAAATTGCATGAATTTGCAATTTTATGTGAAAAGGAGTAAATTGTAAAAATGTGAAAAGTATAGGGGTAAATGTGTAAATTTACCAAAATATTGTGTTAAGGGCTAAATTGAATTGACTAAATACTGAATGTACTGAATTTGATAATATATAGATCAAGATAAGCCGAGATCAAGTTTAGATCGGGGAAAAGGAAAGATTGACGAATAGCCGTCAGTAGTTATCCGAGCGATACGAGGTAAGTTTGTATTATTAAAATCAAACTTTATATATTGGTAAATATTTGAAATGAATGTATGTGATTGAATAATTGATATACTTAAAATATGAATGCTTGAATAATTGATATACTTAAAATATGAATGCCTTATCGATTTAATATAATGGTTATCGAGCCCCGTTTGAATCGTATGAATTCTTAGGATACGAGTGACATGTCACTAGGGTTACAGTTTTAGTCGAGCTCCTGTATTTGTTGCGGACTCACCACAGCTCGTATGAGCTTACCGATATATCAGCTCGTAAGAGCTTACAATTTTCAGCTCATTGGAGCTTACTATTTCAGCTCGTATGAGCTTACTGTTCAACTCGATAGAGCTTACCATTTCAGCTCGATAGAGCTTACTGTTCATCAGCTCAGAAGGAGCTTACCGATCATGGCTCGAAAGAGCATAAATGATAATGAATTGACAGATTACTAATGTTTACCACCCGAGTATCCTTTGGAGTTATAATAGGTTCAATTGTCATAAATTCTGTTTATACGGATGAGTACGTTACTGAATGAATTATTGATTATATGATTGAGAATGAAATGTTGGATGCAATATATATATGGAGTATTGAATCGTGATAATAGATGATTTCATGTATTAATATGACTAACCTATGGTTGAATGCTTGTGTTAGGCATTTAGAAATTTTATGGAGTTTACCTTATATTATTTGTATTGAATTGGTAAGTTTAATTCTAAATTATACGGGCTTACTAAGCTATAAAGCTTACTCTGTTTCATTTTCTATGTTTTATAGAGCTTTGCTAGCTCGCACGTTTCGGACAAGTTAGAGTTGCACATCACACTATCCAATTTCTGATTGTTACTTTTGAACTTGTGGATAATTGTAAATATGGCATGTATAGGCTAGTTTTAAAGATGATAAATATTGTTACTTGATATCATGTTTTTGGTATATTTTGGGTATGATTTAAGCCATGTGGTTTGGCTTATTTTGGTACTATGTTTTGGTTGTGTATAAGTGTCCAATTATGGTATATTTTGGCAAGAAATAGATGGAATGAAAATGTGCCAATAATGTCTTGATATGCATTTGACATATGAATGGATAATGCATGATGTTAATTAGACATTTGAATACTAAGTTGAATTGGTATAATATAGGTATGAATTGTTATGGAATGGTTTCCTATTGGGTTATGAAATGATACCATTTATGCTTATGTTTGCTTGTGAAAATAAGGTGGCAAAATGACTTCGCAAATGGCCTATTTTTGTCCACATGGGCAAGGACACGGGCGTGTGTCTCAGTCGTGTGTGACATATGGTCATGTTACACGACCGTATGTCCCTTGGTGTTGAAATGGAATTGAAGTCAGTATGCTCCAAATGACCTCACACATGGGCATGTGACCGGTCGTGTGGTACAAGTCAGTATACCCTCTAAATGGCACATGGCCTGGCACACGGGCATGTCCTCAGCCGTGAGACACAAGTCAGTATGTATGCCCTGTTTTCACACGGTCTAAGACACGGGCGTGCCTACTAGCCGTGTGCCTCACACGGCCTGTTCACACGGCCGTGTGATATTTGAAATGTTGAAATTTTTCTAAGTTTCCAGAAGTTTCACTTGTTATCGGTTTAGTCTCGAATCACTTCTAAAATATGTTTAAGGCCTCGTATAGCTCTTATAAGGGACAATATGATTGTATTGAATGGCATTTGTATATGAATCCATAAATGTATGAATTATGTGTGTTAAATGATGTGTATTGATCAGTAATACCTCGTAACCCTACTCCGGCGATGGATACGGGTTAGGTGTGTTACATTTGTTGGTATCAGAGCTACAGTTTAGTCAATTCTAGGACTAACATAGCGTATGTGAGCCATATATAAAACTATGATAGTGTGATGACTCCTGACGTTTTCAAATGTGTTTTTACATAGTAATAGATCCCGAACGAGTTGTAGCGGATGATGCAGAAAGTAACGTGTCAGTTCCCACTTAAGGGACAACGCCTTCTGAATCTAGACCTATGACGAGTAGTCACGGGGGTGAAGTTAAAGAAGCCTTCTTTCAGATATTTAGCGAGTGGTTCACACAGCATATTCATACGAACCCGGCTGTTCAGCAACCTTTACCCCAACTGTTCCCCAATCGATCCCTATAATTCCTCAAGGTATTGATCCTCTACGATTAAATAAACCACCTGTTGATAAGATATGGAAACATGGAGCTGAGGAATTCAAAGCCACTATTAATGATGACCCTGAGAGAGCCAAGTTTTGGCTTGAGAACACGATTAGGGTATTCAATAAATTATCTTGCACACCTGAAGAATGCTTAAAGTTTGTTATATCAATATTGAGACACATCGCGTATCAGTGGTGGAATACCTTAATATCCGTTATTCTGCGAGAAAGAGTTACTTAGGATTTCATTCAAATTGAATTTAGAAAGAAATACATCAGTCAAAGGTTTATTGATCAAAAAATAAAAAAAGTTCCTTGAATTGAAGCAGGGTCGTATGTTAGCCACAGAATATGAAAGAGAGTTTGTTCAACTCAGCAAATATGCTCGTGAATGTGTTTCTTCTAAAGCAATAATGTGTAAAAGATTCAAGGATGGATTGTATGAAGATATCAGAGTGTTAGTTAGAATTTTTAAGCTGAAAGAGTTTGTTGTTTTGTTTGACCGAGCTTGTGAAGCCAAAGAGCTTTGCAAAGAGAAAAGAAAAGCCAATTCTGATGTTAGAGATTCTAGAAAGAGACTTGTGAGCAAATCACATCAATCAGCATCAAAGAAATTTAGAGAATATCATGCTCATTCTACGGCTTCTGCGGGAATTTCTATTAGAGATAGAGATACGAGACATTTCAGTTCTAAACCTCGGGCGATATCTGTTGCCAATGTGGGAAGCGTTAGAAATGTTGGACCTGAATGTAAACATTGCAATAAGAAACATTATGGTCAATGTAGATTAGTGAGTGGAACTTGCTTTAAATGTGGATCTCTTGATCATTATCACTGGGAGTGTCTAGAAAAGTTTACAGCTGAAAGAGACCAACCGGCGAAAGTAAGTAACACGGCTACTAGAGGGAGACCACCCCGAAATACTGGAAATATGAGTGCTAAAAGAGGTGCTACGAGAGATTCGAATGTGAGATCTAAGGCATGAGCACCTTCCAGAGCTTATGTTATTTGTGGATGAGAGGAGGCATCATCGCCATACGTTATTACCAGTACTTTTTCTCTTTTTGATACTGATATAGTTGCGTTGATAGATCCTGGATCAACTCATTCCTATATCTGTATGAATTTAGTATTTAAAAAGAGTTTACATGTTGAGTCTACAGAGTTTGTAATTAAAGTATCGAACCCCTTAGGCAAGTCTATTTTAGTTGATATGTAACACCCCTAAACCTGGCCCAGACGTTATGGCCGAATCTGGCGTGTCACATTGAAGTGTTTTTGAAAACCATGTTTTCATTGAAAACCCTTCTTGATATTTTCAATCGAGGTTTATAAAAAAGTATTACCTTCAAAACCTTATTGTTGCAGAAGCTTCAATTAAAGCAATGATTTACGTAAACGTGGTATTTAAAAATTGAGTTGCGGAAACATAGTGTTTCGAAAATAGTTATCGTTTTGGGAAAATCATGTTCTACTTCTAACAAGTATAAATCATAATAATTAAAATCTCAGGTCGAAAGCTATAAAATTGGAGAAGCCTTATTACAAATATAAAAACCCAGACGAAAACTATTAGTAAATAAAAGCCAAGTAATGAAGACAGGGGTAGCAGTGTGGCCAACTCCGAGTCCCTCGTAGCACCGAACCGTCTAACACTGGGGATTACCTGGAAGGTTAAAAAAGGGGTGAGTTTATGAAAACTCAGTGTGTAATCCCCTTATTAAAGAAACAAGTCGAATCGTAAAGCAGAATCGGTCTCAGGTTCGAGCCTAGTAACAATAATGATATGATCTGATTCGGTTTAGAGTATATGTGGGCCAAAGCCCAAAACTATATCATTTGGGTCACAGCCCATAACAAAACCAATTGGGCTTAGCCTATTCCAGTAATGGTGGCAACTGGGCCTTAGCCCCCATCAGCCTCGGTTGGGCCTGAGCCTATATCAAAAGTCACATATCACATATATCTGGGCCTAAGCCCATCTCAATATCAGAATCAGTATATGCAATGCATAAATACCCAAACCAACCCTACACTCCGTCTCCTGTCCAACCATACACTCCTGTGGGGATTAAATCAAC
The DNA here is from genome assembly GCA_025503065.1 of Gossypium bickii. Classification (NCBI taxonomy): domain Eukaryota; kingdom Viridiplantae; phylum Streptophyta; class Magnoliopsida; order Malvales; family Malvaceae; genus Gossypium; species Gossypium bickii. Next base: position 69,699,205 of record CP106712.1, read on the forward strand.
CTACCCAGCCAACACACCGAGCTTAGCACCGGTTGCGGCACTAAGTCAACAGAATGGCTAAAAGCCATAAATATCGCAGAAAGGCTGAAAGCCTTGTACAGAATGGCAATGGCCATACACTTCCTATGTAACAATGTCCCAACCCCATGCAATATGTCGTGTATGTTATGCTCAATCATCATAGGTGTATGTAGAATGGCCATGCTCAGTAACAGTCATTTAAACATATATTAAAAGCATATCAGTCACACGACCACAGTCAAGTCAGTTAAAACACAGTCATACGATCACAGCCAAATCAGTCAAATTCATAATCTAAGTCAGTCATTTACCCACAAGGGCAAAACAGTCATTTACCCTCTAGGGGCATTACGGTCATTTTACCTTGTAGGGGCATTACGGTCATTTTACCCTATAGGGGTATTATGGTCATTTTACCCTATGAGGGTATTTCAGTCATTTTACCCTATGATGGTATTTCGGTCATTTACCCTATGGGGTATTTAGGTCATTTTACCCTATGGGGGTATTTCAGTTATTACATAATTATCGGGGTCTCAATACTTATTACGACCTCCTAGAGGGTCACTATCGTCGCTTCGAGCGACTCAGATAACCTACATGGCCAGAACAGTGTATATGGGCCCAAAACCTACTATTGGGCCCAAGTGGGCCCACATGCTCGTGTGGCCCATTTAGTCCAGATTCACATACGGCATCACGAGCCTCATAAACCAACCTATCAATGATCACTTACAGAGGATTTTACCCGTGTGGGCCCATGCAACCTATTTTGACCCATCGAGGCCTATAACGGCCCCAGTCTACGAAAACGCACGTGGTGGCCTCTGCAGTCTGCTATCCATAATTTGAGGCTCAGTTCACCCCACGTGCATTCGCACGTTTGTGAGGCCTCGAATGCCAAGGTTCCGGCATTTCAACTTATCGACTTTTGTCGATTCACAGATAGACAGGGGTGTGAATGCACACCTTTATCCCGCGTTTGACAGTCACGAAATCGGACATACGGTTACACACTCCATCGACTTTTGACCGATTAGCAATTACAGTACTAATACACACCTGAATACGAACTCTTGTGAACAACCCACGAGCACCATCCTACATTTCAACAAGGTATTTATCAATCACTTAACAATAGGATCTCAACCTTCCTTGTTAGTTATCTGCATATAAAGCGAATTTAGTAATTAGGATTGCTTATACATATGAGTTGAATCTATGATTATCAGCCTAAAGAAAATGCAAACCCCAAATAAGGGAAAAGCATATTCGGCAAATACCAACCCATGACAACATATTCCAGTTCAGATCATTCCACCCCTCACAAATTCCTTAAACCCGAAGGAACACCATAACAACGGTAAAAAGAAGAAGATAAGAATCAGCATCTAAAGAAATAGAGGAGAAAAGCCGAAAGAGTAGAGATGCAGGGACCTACCAATCGATATTCTGCCCATGGAAACTATTTGAATGATAGGGAAGAGAAGTTAGAACCGAGAGGAAGATGAGATGGTCATCCACCACGGCTTGAGAGAGAGGGAGAATAGAAGAGAATCGACAATCAAGGACAAGGGAGAGGATTGATGGTACAAACAATATTCGGCTAACAAGGGAGGAAACGTTCGGCTACCCAAAACCAAAAATAAGTAAAGGCAAAGTACCAATAAGGGAGAGAAAGGAAGTTGATTTAGAAAAGAACAATTTTGAAGAACAAAAACCCAATTCCCCAAATGGACACTAATGGTACTCTGCTACCAAAACATACAATACACAAAAGGGAGAAAAATAGCACAACAAGAGGTAAACGCTTTTGAAATAGAGAGCAAAAATGCACAACCTATTTCGGCACAAGAATAAAAGTCATATGACCGAATTTGCACCATGGGAAACCCACTTTCGACCAACCACTACTACACCCCTAATTCCACTCCCCAAATCTCTCAACACCCGTAATTTGAAACACTTTCAAACTCCTTCAAATCCTTATCCCATGAATCACCCCCAAGACTAATTCCACAACCACCTGAGCAGAATCCCACTACAACACAACCACTAGGCGTCACAACTGCAAAATAAAACCTCCCTTGCTCATCCCAAGACTTGAACCTCAGACCTCTTGCCAGCTGTAACGCCACCTTGCCACTAGACCACCCATTCTCTTTGTGTCACCTTTTACCACATTTTATTCTTAAAGCCTACTTACTTACTCCCAGGGTTTTATTCACCTAAAACAAAAATTTTTGCTAGAGCTCAAGTTTGAACCCAGGATTTCTCAGACACTCCCAAACACTGCTAAATCACTTAACCACTAAAGCAGACAGATATTTGTGTTATTTCCTAGCTCACATGAACTTTTATGCACAGTTTCCTAATCGTTCCCTTGCTCAAGGCCCAATACTTCTAGGCCCAATACAGAAAATGTGAGTTTTGGCTCAAAGAGGTTGGATTTTGGGGGCATATTGTCTCAGCTGACGGTATTAGAGTTGATCCGAACAAGATTTTCGCTATTGTTGATTGGAAAGCTCTGAGAAATGTGTTTGAAGTCTGTAGTTTCTTAGGTTTAGCAAGATATTACCGAAGATTCGTGAAAGGATTTTCGATGATTACGATACCTATGACACGATTGCTTCAAAAAGATGTGAAAGTTTGAATGGTCAGAAAAATATCAGCAGAGTTTCAAACAGTTGAAAGTACTGTTAATTGAAACACCAGTTTTGGTACAACCGGAATCGGGGAAAGAATTTGTGATTTATAGCGACGCGTCATTAAACGGCCTGGGATGTGTTCTAATGCAAGAAGGAAAAGTTATAGCTTATACTTCTCGACAATTGAAACCACATGAAATGAACTATCCAACACATGACTTAGAGTTGGCCGTAATTGTATTCACTTTGAAAATTTGGCACACTACTTATATGGTGAAAAATGCCACATTTATACAGATCACGAGTGTTTGAAATATCTAATGTCACAGAAAGATTTGAATTTACGACAACGAAGGTGGCACTAGTTTTTGAAAGATTATGACTTTGTGATTGATTATCACCCAGTAAAACTAGTGTTGTTACTGATGCCTTGAGTCGAAAATCTTTGTTTGCATTACGAGCAATGAACACCCAATTGATGATTTGTGATGATGGATTTGTACTAGCTGAGTGAAGAGCTAAACCCGTATTTCTTCAACATATTTGCGAAGCTTAGAAAAATAACAGTGAGTTATAAGCTAAACGAATTCAATGTAAGTTTATTTTTGATTCAAAATTTTATACTGGAACTGATAATTGTTTAATGTTCCAAAATAGAATTTGTGTACCAAAAAATACAAAGCTTATTCAGAAAATTCTACATGAAGCACACAGTAGTCACTTTTTTGTTCATCCGGGTAGTACCAAGATGTATAATGATCTGAAACAGCTGTACTGGTGGTCTGGTATGAAACGAGATATATCAGAGTTTGTATCAAAATGTCTGATTTGTTAGCAAGTAAAAGCTGAACATCAAGTGCCTTCTGGATTACTACAGTCTGTGATGATTCCTGAGTGGAAATGGGATAGAATTACAATAGATTTTGTGTTGGGATTGCCTATAACTCTGAAAAAGAAAGACACTATCTGGGATGTTGTTGATCGACTAATGAAATCTGCTCATTTCATATCGATACGTATAGATTACTCATTTGATAGGTTAGCTGAGTTGTACGTTTCTGAAATTGTTCGATTACATAGAGTGTAACGCCCCAAAAATTTAACTCTTTAATTTTTGCATGATATGACACAAGTTGCTTGTTTGCTTTAATGGATAAGTGATTTGGGTGTGTATGGGAGTGTTTGAGAAGACCGGGTTCAAGTCTTGGCTTTTGCAGAATTTTTAGTTTTGCTCTTAAATGAATCTAGACATCGGCATATTGGCCTTATAAATAATAGTGCTTATTTTATGACAAAAAAAGCTTGTGGTCTAGTGGCAAAATGGCGTGTTGTGTAACTATGATGTCGGAGGTTCAAGTCTTGGGTTGCACAATGGAGTATTTATTTTGCTACTTGAGCTGTGTAGGTAGTGGAGTTGGACTGAAACACAACTAAGAGGAGTTTGAATAGAATTTGAAGGGAGTTGTTGGGGGAGTTGAGGAGAAATCGGTGGAGTAATTCAAGGAGGGATAAGGGGAGAGATACTAGGAGAAAATCAAGGAGTTTGATTGAGAGGAAGTGTTGTGCCATTTGGGGGAACTCTAGCTTTGAGAATTCGATTGGGGAAAATGTTTGTCATTTTCGGCATTGGAGGAACATTTTGGTGTTAGCATCTGCCGAATTCTCATTTTCTTTTCTTTCATTTATTGGCTTTTGGTTCTTTTCGGTTTCTATCCTACCTGATTTGCTATTCTCCCTTGTTTTCATTTTCTTTTTTCAAATCTGGCTCAATAGTATATCCCTCATTCCTTTCTCTATTTTTCTTTCGGAGTTTTTTGATTTTTGGGTTTTTGGCCAATTGTTCCCGTACTCTGCTGTGATGTTGTGGTTTCGGTCTTGCAAGAGTTTTCACAAATTGATAGGTACTCATAAGTTCCCTCCTTTGATTCTTTTTTATTTCTTTATGTGTTCAAATCTGTTTTTTTCTATCTTTTCTGAAAGTCGAATGCTTCTTCTTACATGCTCTAATTGTGATTCTTGTCTTTTCCTTGCGATGTAGTAGTTTGTTGGGTACTAGGTATTTCAGTGGAGTGAAGGGGTGCAAGTGATTGAAGAAATGAAAACCTTTTTCGTTCATCGTTCAGTTAATGTAAAAGCATTATCTTGGTTTTTTTGAGCATAGGCCGAATATCCCTATATTTCTGCAAGTTTAATATTCATGGATTTAGGACACTTGTGAATGATTCTACCTAATGAGATATATTGTTATTGCAGTAAGTCGGCAAGTAGCGTTTGATCGTTTTAGTCAGCAATCTAAGAGGAGTAGATCGTATATTACTTAGTTAAGGTTGGGTGCTTGAGAAACTTGGAGCGGTTGCGTAAACAAGTGTGTATTCACACTGTTTTGACTGTAGAACGGAAAAACCCAAAAAGCTAGAAGATTGGGCTTGGAGGCCACATGGGCGTGCAAACGCTCGTGTGGTCAAATTGAGCCCATGAATCACGGGCGTATGACTGTAGAGGCCTCATGAGCATTTTCATGGGCTTAGGTCGTAATGGGCCACGTCGGGCCGAAAAGTAGCCGTGTGGGCCCAATGGGCACGTGGGCCCCCACATAGATGAAATCTACTATTTGTGGCACATATTGGACTGGGCTATGTAGGTTTCATAGCGATGTCGAAATTTAAGCTGAAAGGGCCGCACAAGCGTGTGGGCCCACTTGGGCCGAGTAATTGGCCTCGGGCCCATTTACACTGTTATGACCATTTAGGTTACTAGAGTCGTCCGAGGCGACTACAGACATCCCGAGAGGTTGATATCTACATCGAGACCTCAAAGTAGGTAAAATGACCAAAATACCCCTAAAGGGTGAAATGAATATTTTACCCCTAATAGATAGAAATGATCGTTATACCCTTAAAGGTAGGATGACTGATGTGTTCATGATTTGTAGATGACTGTTACTGAGTATGACATTCTGCATATACGTATGTTTTATGACATGACATACTGCATGTGGTTGGGATACTGTTATGAAGGAAGTATACTGTACTGGTGGCTTTGTCACATATACTGTTACTGGCAGCTTTGCGGCAATACTATTACTGGAACCTTTGTTGCGATACTGTTGCGAGCAGCCCTGCTGCGATATTGTTACTAAAAGCTTTGCTGGGATATTAGTGTGTTGGCTGGGTGGGCCGATTATATCCCTATATGGTGTGTTGGTAGTACGGAGTGGTGTGTTGGCTGGATTGGGATGGGTTACATTAATGCACCATACTGGTACAGTATTGGGCTAAGGCCCACACTATTACTGTATTGGGCTAAGACCTACACTGTACTGTTACTGAATAGGGCTCAAGCCCAAACTGTTACTGCATGTTGTATACTGACTGACTGATGGGAGACTATACACTGAGTTTTCGTAAACTCACCCTTTTCCTTTTAACTGTACAGGTAATCCTCAGCCATAGGCGATTTGGTGCTGTGTGGGGCTCGGAGGTGGCAACACAACGGCAGTTGTTCTACACATGCTTTTATTTAAATTTAAAGTTTGTGTTGGATTTTGTTTATGTAATAAGGCCATTTATGCTTGTTTAACTTCTTAATTGGGACTTTAGTTTACTTATTTTAAACTGCTAGTTTAGGGGAAGACGAACTTTCAAAATAATTATCATATTCAAAGACACAAAATTTAAACATTAGATTTTTCAAAAGCTTCCGCGATTTTAAATCAACCTACTATAACAATAGCAGATAATAAGGCAAACACTTTGACTAGATGATTTGTTAAATAATAATAAAGGGGTTCTTAAACTTAGAAACAAATTTTTACCAATAGGTCCAATTTTTTGAAAGACACTTCAATGTGACACGCTAGATTCGACCATAATGTCTAGGCCAGGTTTGGGGTGTTACATTTAGTGGTATCACAACCGAGTTGCAAAACTCGGCTGTGGAATGGGTTTTAAAAATATTTGAAATTTCTGAAAAACTATTCTTGAAGTGTTTTGGAAGGTTTACAAGTGTGGCACACCGAGTCTCCAGCGCTGAATCCGTAAATTTTCTTTATACTGTAGACTGCTTAAACTGAAATACACTGAGAGACTACTTTAGATAGTAGGATTGTACTGAGACTCTTCAGTTAGAGTAAACTGAGATTGTAGGAAACTGGAAACTGTAGGAGATCTTGACTTGCGAAAACAAAACTCTGATTACTACTTTTTCATAAGACATCTGTTAATAACTACTGGAATTATGAACTTGTAACATCCCAAAAGTTAGGGGTTATAAATTTTTGCATAATTGCATGTTATTCTTGCTCAGGGGGTTATTTGAGTGTATTTAGGGGTTCTGGGGAGGCCTGAGATTGAGTTGGAACCTTAGAGAAATTTTTGCTTTTGGCCCTTAAGAGGGGAGGGCTGTTTTAGGTTGGACTTAAGTTATTTGAGTGTGTTTTGCTAACACAAGTTGAACACATGGTGGAGTGGTGTGGCGTCAAGTGGAGGGCAAGGAGGTATGGGGTTCGAATCCCACAATTTGCAAATTGGAGGTTTTATTTTGTGTCAGATGAGTGGAGGAAGCAGAGTTCAGATAAAATTCTGCAAGGGGAGTTGGAGAAGTGGTCAAACAGTTCAAATGGATGAAGGAGAGGAATTGTAGGAGGAAAAAGGGAAGAAAATCAAGGAGTTGTGTATGTGGGAAGTGTTGGTCGAAAGTGGGGGTCTATCTAAGCGGAATTTGGGCTGAGGAGGGATGTTTTGGGTGCATATTCAGTTTTGGGAGAGGGGAGAGTGCCGAAATTTACCTTGGTGTTTTGGGAGATCTTTCGGGTTTTTGTTTCTTTTTGGCATTTTGGGTACTCTTTTCTCCCTTCTTTTGTTTCTTTTTGTTTCTTTTATTTTACCTAGGTACTCTTTTTTGCCGAATAGGGATGGTTGGCTTCTTTTATCATTTTGAGTTTTCTTAGGGCCGAAAGGCCGTTTCTTTTGTTGTCTTGGAACAACGTTGCTAACTTGTTCTTTTCACTAGGGACTCAGAAAGTGTTGTATACCGTAATTTGTAACAGGTGTGTAATCTCACACCATTGTTTGTGATAGTATGTGCTGTTCTGTAATTTGGCCAAAAGCTAAAATGCCAAAAAGCCAGAGTATCGAAAATCGAGGTCACTCGAGCGTGTGAATACTCGTAGTGATAAACCGAGTCACTTGTGATGGCGATAGACCGTTGAGAATGTCACGAACGCTCTCGTGAAACCGAGGGCAAAACGGGCCTTGTTGGGTAGAAGTGGGCTGAGTGGGCTCAATGGGATAACGGGCCCACATGAGTGAAATCGATGGTAAGTATCAGATGATTGGTGCGACTGCAAAGTCTGCAGAATCGAGACGAAAATGAGCTGAATGGGCCACACGAGCGTGTGGGCTCGTTTGGGCCGAAATGGAATTTTAGGCCCAATTACACCGTAGTGACCCAAAAGGGAACCTGTGTCACTCGAGGCGATAGTGGGCCTCTAGAAAGGCTGTTAGATGATAAGTTACCGAAATACCCTTAGTGGGTAAATTACCGAAATACCATTAGTGGATAAATTACTGAAGTACCCTCAGCGAGTAAAGTTACCAAAAATACCCTTAAATGGTGAAATTACTGAAATTCCCTCGTTGGGTGAACTTTCTGGAATACCCTTGAGGGGTAAATTACCGTTTTACCCCCTGCCGACCAAATAACCATTATACCCCTAGTGGTAGATCTAGTGTTGTATGTGTACCCTGTTTAATTGTTTATGATGGTAATTTATGTCATGCATCATTTTAATATGTCACTGCATGTTGCATTGGGTTGGGTTATGCTTATGGAGGAAGTACTGTACTGGTGGATATGCCACGTTATACTGATTCAATGGCTCTGCCACGATATACTAATTTTAGTGGCTCACCACGATATCTTTATTCATGGCAGCTTTGTTGCGTTGATGTAACAAACTTCGTCTGCGCTTTTGGTGTATAGGGCTGGGTGGGTTGACTTGGTCCCCATATGGTGTGTAGAGTTGGTACGAGTGGTGTAATGGTTGGATTGGGTTGGGCTGCATTTTTGTTTGTATTACCATGATTTTGGGGCTTAGGCCTGAACTGATACTGCATGGGCTTGGGCCCAGACTGTGGCTGTGACAGGGGATTACACACTAAGTTCTCATAACTCACCCCTTTTACTTTAACTCTGCAGGTAATCCCCAGCCTTAGAGGATTCGGGGCTACAAGGGACTCGGGGTGGCCACACGTCCTGTATGGTCATGGGGTTAATTTAGTTATATTATTTTAGTTTGCCTTAATTTAATTTCTAGGTTAATAATTTTTGTAATAAGGCAATTGGGATTATTTTTAACTTTAATTTGGTATTTTTTTTGAATTGCTGCAAATTTATTAAACACGGGTTTTCAAAACATGAACAACAGTTTTTTTTTAAATATCACTTTTCCGCAATTGTTTTAACCAAATTTCTGTAACAGACACAATTTTTAATAAGAAAGATAATACGTGCATTTTTGAAAGGGCATTAATTCGAGTAAACTTTTTTTGTTAACAAGCAACCTGAAACGGGATTTTGGACGTTTAAAGTTTGGTTTTGAAAATGAGTTTTCCAATGATTGGTGTTCAAACAACACCTGATGTGGCATGCTAGATCCGGTCATTACGTCTAGGACAGGTTTGGGGTGTTACAAAATTGATACATAAAACTTCTTATACAGATAATACATTAGTGGATATGAGCACTAGAGGTACTCGCGGAAGAGGTACATGAGGCCGCTGTAGAGGCCGGGGAAGTGCAAGGGCTAGGTCTTCGGCATCAGGCCACATACCTAATGTTGAGGCTAGAAAGGCACCAGCTTCACCGGTGACTGAGACAGGACCATACAATCGAGTGGCTGGGGATAATGCACTATCCCAAGCTATACTTCGTATTCTGGAAAGAGTCGCAGGGACCAGTACTGGTGCTGTGGGCTGTGGGTTGATTTCAGAACCTTATGGTGGCGCTTCCCAACATATGGTTAATGAATAGGGCTTTTAGAGTATTGATGAAAAGCATTGTGGTCTCCTTTTCTAAAAGCGGCGGCTGAACTTGTAGGGCAACTTCCCTCCATCTTTACCCATACTGCCTGAAACTTTCATTTGAATTTTTCTCCATGTTCTGCAATGTGATTCTGTCAGACATCATGTCTGTGACATGATTGTATTGCTTCATAAAGGCTTGGGCTAGGTCTCTCAAAGAACTAATCCTAGCATGGCTGAGTTGATTGTACCATCTAGACGCTGCCCCAATCAAACTATCTTGGAAACAATGAATCAAGAGTTGGCCATTGTTAACGTAGCCGGTCATCCGTCTACAGAACATAGTAATATGGGCTTCAAGGCAACTGGTCTCATTGTACTTCTCAAATTCTGGCATTTTGAACTTATGAGGAAGCACTAAATCTGGAACCAAGCCCAAGTCTTTAGCATCAATTCCATGGTGATTACCAGCATTTTCTAAAGCCTTGAACTTTTCTTCCAACCATCTGCAACGATCTTCTAACTGCCTTAAAGGTTCAGTTTTTATCCCCTCCCTCTCTGCTATATCTAAGTTAGAGATAACAGGATTAGCAGGGTTATCTCCTGGGTTGGATCCTGTGCCAACTTGGAAATTCATGAGCACTCCATTCTCATTTTGCCCTTGCTGAGGCCTAATCGTGACAGATGGCCTTCAGGGATATTCCTCCGGTTGTGTTTGCACATGCAGTGGGGTGAAACCCCGAGGAAAGTCCTCATTATCTTTAGCATTAATTATGGGACTCTTTCCTTTGTCCATCGCCCCATTCAGCATCTAAGGCATTTGAGCCATCATGTTCCTTTGAGCTTCCAACATTTGGTCTCTTATTTCTTGTTAGAGCTTGGCCAATTGCTTTTGCATCTAGTCTTGTATGTCTCTATGGAATTGTTTAAGCCTTTGATCCATTTTCTTTGTCTTGGCACGTGTACCGTAATGGTGTTCAGTTACAAGATTTTCCTTCTCTCTCTCTCTCTTTCTCTCTTCTTCTTTGATAATTTTAACTAATTAGGCTCTCTTTATAGACTTAAATGCATATGATGTAATGTAATGCAAACGCATGAATACAAGGAGGCATCGATTCAGATTTAACTTCATTTAGAAAACTTTATTACAAAACAAAATCCTTTACATAAAACGAACTATAAATATGCTTTCGTCCTAAAGCCCAAAGTTTTGATTTTCCCAAACAACAAGTTTAACTCTTGACCACGATCTGACTATAGCTCATACTTCGTGCTCAATGTATCAGCTTGTACTGCTGAAGTCTGTAGGTGATCAGCTGCCTCTCGAATCTAAACCTGATCATGAGAATGATGGAGCTCTTCCTTCCAATGCCCTTCTCTTACTTCAAGAAGCTCAATCCGGAGTTCACAATTCTGCAATGCTGACTCTAAGTTTTCAATCTTGCCCTTCATTTCTTCAATCTTTTCAGACTTGACTTCAACTCATTTGCAGAATTACGGTTTCGATGGTGATGAAGAGACCGTCCCAGTTCAGCCACTCTAGCTTTTAATCCAATTTTCTCCTTTTGGCTTTCTGCCAAACGTTTTTCTAGGGCCTCATTTCGCATTTACATCTCTTGGAACTTCCTCTCCCAATGGTCAGCTTTGGCTTTTTCCGGTCAAATCTCTTGTTGCCACTGTTCTAAAGTCTTCCCTAATCTGATATTTTTCATTGACAGACGCAATTTCTTATATTTTGTCTTTAGGTCATTCAAATCTTCCTCGACCCTTTTATTCTCTTTTCTTAATTTTTTGGCCTCTAATTTCTGAACATCCACATCTAACCTCAGGTTTATCTTTTCTTCTTCCAATGTTTCTGTAACATCCTGGAAATGGGCCTATGCATTTTTGATTTAATTATACGAAATGGCATGTCTTATGTGTTATGAATGTATGGAGAACATTTTTGGAAACTTGGAAATGTAAGGAAATAGATAGATAATGATGGATTAATTCTATTAATTTAAAATAAGGTGATAATTAAAGAGATAAAGCTATCAAAATAGAAGAGTGATGGCCAAGTAAGGGACACTAGGCCTAGTAATTTCGGCAAAAGGAGGAAAACTAAGGCCATTCATCATTCTTCCCTCTTCTTTTTCTCTTTGCCGAATTTCCTAAGCAATATTCTCTCTTCTCTTTTATTTTTGCCAAGCCGAAAACACCTTGTGTTCTAGCTGAATCCTCCATCTTTGTTCTTCCTTCTCTTTTCTTTCTAAATCCATTCAAAAGCCGAAAGTAAGCCTTTTTAAGGCCATAGCCGATTATTCAAGAAAGCCGAAATCAAGTTCTTTCCAACCTAAAGCCGAATATCTCAAGTGGCATCAAGAGGAAGTGCTGTCGACTTCCACAAATAGGGCAAGTGCCGATTATTGTCTTGATCATTCCTTTTCTTTATAGCCGAATGTTAGAAACTAACCTTAATAATCTTGGCCAAAACTTTGGAAAAAGGTTTTGGGATTTGCTAGTTGTCGATTTCAAGGGGAGTATCTTTCGGGATTCGTCCAAGTCAACTATTTCGGGATTTAAGGATCAAGGTAAGACAATAAAGTATTTGGCCTTAGGCCATTTTTTTATTGAGATTTAATGTTAGAAATTGATCTAACATGTGGCTATAGGGATTTCGACATACACCTTAGACAAGAGATCAATTCCGGGATTCAAGATTTGGAAGGTAAGTACATATGTATATTCGGCCAAAGCCTAGTTTAGTATTTTGATTTGTTTCTTAAATGTTTAAAAGCCGGAAACTAACCAAGTTAATGGATTTAATGTTGGCCGATTGAAGGAAGGTATAGCACAGAGTTTTCGGGATTTGATTTATAGTGAAATCGGCACCAAGGTAAGAATTCGATTACAATAATCCTAATGGCTAAGGTACCATATTGTGGTACAAAGTACTCAGGTACGTTTCCTACTCCTACTAGGATTATGAAATATGTTATATTTAACATGTGATAAGTGGTAAGAATGTGAAATTTGGCATGTTAATGCATAATATATGATATGGGGCATATGGGTTTTTGAAAAGGGGAAGTGAATGTGGTGACCTAAGACCACGATATCTGAATGTGGTGACCTAAGACCACGATATCTGAGTGTGGTGACCTAAGACCACGAATACTCATAAAGGCGATGAGCACGTCATTGCAGATGATGGATCGCCGATGGTGTGCGTGCGGATGAAGGGTTGACTTAGTAGTCCCCACGGTGTGCAGGTTGGTACGGGTGATGTGTAGCGGATGGCATCTAGGTTTGGGTTTGGGTTGCATCATTTTAGTTTAATGATATATGAATTTGTATGTTATGAAATGCCTGAATTTGTTAAGACTTAGTGTTGTAGTACACATTGAGTCTGTTGACTCACCCGTCGTGGGAACATTTTTGGTGATGAGCAGTGATGGACCAGTGGTCGGCGGGAGCTTAGTGGTGGCCATGCCCAAGCAAGGAAATTATTATGTGGACCCTTCATTTTTCTAAGTATTTTAAATTTCATTTTGGGTTTTTATTTGATGTAATAAAGCCATAGTGAACTATGCTATTTTCTGTTTTATTTACTATGTTACGTAATTTTATTTATTAGAGATTAAGTCAATTTAATTTAAAATAAACTTTAAATATTTTGTCACTTGAAATTAAATGGGTTTCAATATAAAATAAATTTGTTTTCAACTCGAGCCCAACCCACCAGCAAACTATCTTTTAAAACACACAGATTTTTAAAGTAATAAAAGAATTTTTAACCGTTTTACTTCGAGGAACATACCAGATCCGGTCCAGGCTCGTGGGCAGGGTGTGGGGTGTTTCAATTTGGTATCAGAGCCCGTTTCAAACTCTCAGCCTGAGGTTTAAGGCCCAAAACATTTTCAAAGCGAGCCCAAATGAGTTTTATGAAAACATTTTTTTTTTAAATAAGCAGGTTTTTGGCATGGCACCTAAGTCTCCGACCCGCAATCCACCAGGTAAGTACCCCTATCCTCTGTGTGAATTCAGGTATAAATTATAGAAGGGTAGAAATGGAACGTAGATTAGACTGTTAAGTATGTGAACCCTAGGACTAGTTTACCCCAACAAATACATAAGACTTAAGGACCATTAAACAAACCTATGACTTAGTCGCCGAGTTAGGGTGTGGTAACCCCTGTGCGCATGTCTAGGATTGGATCCGGAAGAGCCTGGTATTTAAGCAGTCCTAGTGACTCACCTCCTCTTCGCTGGAATCCTACCGGTTGCGTAGCTTCGGTTCACCCTAACCAAGAGGACTCAGTGGGTGTGGCAACCTCTGTGCGCATGTCTAGGAATGGTTTCGGTGGGAGCTTGGTACTTAGCGATCTGCGTGACTCACCTCCTCTCCATTCGAATCCTGCAGTGCGTAGCCTTGGTTCACCCTGACCAAGAAGACTCGGTCATAGGCTAAACACAATAACTAAAACCCGAAAGGGAACTAGCCGTGTTTTTATAAAAGCCCTAGTTTTAAAACTCTTAAAATTATTATTATTTTTTAATTTGTAAGAACTATCTTTACAAAATCTTCTGAAAAATTTTCGATTTACAAAATTACAAAAAAAATACCCTTAGTGGTAAAGTTACAAAAATGCCCTTAGTTTATAAAAATGTCCAAACCACCCACAATTTTAATCAAAATTTCATTACCTTATAACAAATCCAAAAACTCTAATTTGCAAAATATCAAAATACCTTGATTCTGAAAAATTACAAAATTGCACCTAACTTACAAAATTACCAAAATGACACTAATTTCCAAAATTTTTGCAACCTCATCGTTTTGGAAAGTAAAATTCTCAAAAAGAACCCTCAAAGTTTTGCAAATTTGGAAATACCCCTGAATTATTAAACTTTACAAATTTACCCTGGTTTATTACCAAAATACCCTTGAGTTTCAAAATTACTGAAATGCCCTCGAATTTAAAAATTTCCAAAAATACCCTCGGGAATGCAAAATTTCCAAAATACCCTTATTGACAAAATCACCAAGGAACCATATTTTGAAAAAATTACAAAAATACCCCTGTAGGACAAATTACGAAAATACCCCTAGGGTAGGAATAGACAAAACTATAGAAATAATGAATGTGTGTGATGGATGTTACTGAATAAATGTTTGGATGAGTGTGATTCTCTGAATTAGAGTAGTGAACTTGAACTGAAACTTTGTGTGATCGAAAGAACAACTTCTAAATATCTTTATTTCGTAAAATTGTTCGCGGTTAATAAGTGGAACAAAATTCTGATGCATAAAACTTTTTAATCAGATTAAATCGCAGTGTTAGAGATGAGTTCTAGGGGACGTGAACTTAGAGATTGTGCCTAGGAAGTATGATGGTTCTATTAAGATCAAAGTGCGCAGCATAAGCGTAGTGCGGTGAGTTAAGAGTACGATTATTCATTAGTAAGTAATTTCAAGGACAAAATTATTTTTAAGGGGGGTAGAACTGTAACATCCTGGAAATGGGCCTATGCATTTTTGATTTAATTATACGAAATGGCATGTCTTATGTGTTATGAATGTATGGAGAACATTTTTGGAAACTTGGAAATGTAAGGAAATGCTTCAGAAATGTTAAGTTTCAAAAGAGGAAAGTAAACTTTTTTAGAATCTTGGAAATGTAAGGAAATGACTTGGAAATGTAAGGAAATGTCTTGTCTTGGAAATGTAAGGAAATGACTTGGAAATGTAAGGAAATGTCTTGGAAATGTAGGGAAATGTGAAATGTGAGGAAATGCTTTAGAAATGTTAAGTTTAAAGTTTAAAACAGGGACATGAAGTAAGGTGGTCTTAAGAGAAAATGTATGTGAAATATAACATGAAATTGGGCTTGGAAAAGTGGCTACAAGGCACCACTTAAGGCCCAGGTAAGTGACGCCACATGCAGGGGAGATTGGGCCAAGGTTCGAGCTATAGGGGAAGCAAAATAAAAGAATTTTATTTTTGCTACAAGGAGCAGAGAGGTGGACGGCATTAAGGCTCTTAAAAGAGGAGTTTTATTCTCTTTAAAATTTGGCAAATAGATAGATAATGATGGATTAATTCTATTAATTTAAAACAAGGTGATAATTAAAGAGATAAAGCTATCAAAATAGAAGAGTGATGGCCAAGTAAGGGACACTAGGCCTAGTAATTTCGGCAAAGGGAGGAAAACTAAGGCCATTCATCATTCTTCCCTCTCCTTTTTCTCTCTGCCGAATTTCCTAAGCAATATTCTCTCTTCTCTTTTATTTTTGCCAAGCAGAAAACACCCTGTGTTCTAGCTGAATCCTCCATCTTTGTTCTTCTTTCTCTTTTCTTCCTAAATCCATTCAAAAGCCGAAAGTAAGCCTTTTTAAGGCCATAGCCGATTATTCAAGAAAGCCGAAATCAAGTTCTTTTCAACCTAAATCCGAATATCTCAAGTGGCATCAAGAGGAAGTGCTGTCGACTTCCACAAATATGGTAAGGGCCGATTATTGTCTTGATCATTCCTTTTCTTTATAGCCGAATGTTAGAAACTAACCTTAATAATCTTGGCCAAAACTTTGGAAAAAGGTTTCGGGATTTGGTAGTTGTCGATTTCAAGGGGAGTATCTTTCGGGATTCGTCCAAGTCAACTATTTTGAGATTTAAGGATCAAGGTAAGACAATAAAGTAGTCGGCCTTAGGCCATTTTTTTTATTGAGATTTAATGTTAGAAATTGATTAACATGTGGCTATAGGGATTTCGACATACACCTAAGACAAGAGATCAATTTCGGGATTTAAGATTTGGAAGGTAAGTACCTATGTACATTCGGCCAAAGCCTAGTTTAGTATTTTGATTTGTTTCTTAAAAGTTTAAAAGCCGGAAACTAACCAAGTTAATGGATTTAATGTTGGTCGATTGAAGGAAGGTATAGCACATAGTTTTCGGGATTTGATTTATAGTGAAATCGGCACCAAGGTAAGAATTCGATTACAATAATCCTAATGGGATTTGGTTTTATGGCTGAATGGTTTTTATTAAATTGCTATATGTTGGCCGAACATAGGAACAAAAGATCTAGGACGCTAGATCGAGATCTTCGAAATTTGGAGTGAATTCGCTAAGCTAATCAGGTTTGTACCCCACACTATCTTTTAATACGATTTATGTCAATATTTAATATAAGTATGTACAAGAATGTGAATATGGCTAAGGTACCATATTGTGGTACAAAGTACTCAGGTACGTTTCCTACTCCTACTAGGATTATGAAATATGTTATATTTAACATGTGATAAGTGATAAGAATGTGAAGTTTGGCATGTTAATGCATAATATATGATATGGGGCATATGGGTTATTGCAAAGGGGAAGTGAATGTGGTGACCTAAGACCACGATATCTGAATGTGGTGACCTTAGACCACGATATCTGAATGTGGTGACCTAAGACCACGATATCTGAGTGTGGTGACCTAAGACCACGAATACTCATAAGGGCGATGAGCACATCGACTGCAGCGACTGCCTTCTATGGTGTGTAGCGAATGGAGGGTTGACTTAGTAGTCCCCACGGTGTGCAGGTTGGTACGGGTGATGTGTAACGGATGGCATCTACGTTTG
Source organism: Gossypium bickii (assembly GCA_025503065.1). Taxonomy (NCBI): domain Eukaryota; kingdom Viridiplantae; phylum Streptophyta; class Magnoliopsida; order Malvales; family Malvaceae; genus Gossypium; species Gossypium bickii. The sequence goes on from CP106712.1 coordinate 69,716,511, forward strand.
GGTTTGGGTTGCATCATTTTAATTTAATGATATATGAATTTGTATGTTATGAAATGCCTGAATTTGTTAAGACTTAGTGTTGTAGTACACATTGAGTCTGTTGACTCACCCCGTCGTGGGAACATTTTTCAGGTGATGAACAGTGATGGACCGGAGTCGGCAGGAGCTTAGTGGTGGCCATGCCCAGCAAGGAAATTATTATGTGGACCCTTCATTTTTCTAAGTATTTTAAATTTCATTTTGGGTTTTCATTTGATGTAATAAAGCCATAGTGAACTATGTTATTTTCTGTTTTATTTATTATGTTACGTAATTTTATTTATTAAAGATTAAGTCAATTTAATTTAAAATAAACTTCACTTGAAATTAAATGGGTTTCAATATAAAATAAATTTGTTTTCAGCTCGAGCCCAACCCACCAGCAAACTATCTTTTAAAACACACAGATTTTCAAAGTAATAAAAGAATTTTTAACCGGTTTACTTCGAGGAACATACAAGATCCGGTCCAGGCTCGTGGGCCGGGTGTGGGGTGTTTCAGTTTCTATCCTCTTTCCAAACTCCGAACTCATCTTTTCGAGATCTTGTTTTATGATCTCTAATTCTGATGGGACCACTTGCAAGCATTCCTCTCTTGATCGGGCGCCTTCTAGATTTAGCTCGAGGATGTTATCATTAATCCTTCTAATCCTCCATCCACTGTATTCTAGGGTCGTCATTGGGCCTGCGGATAATCTCTTCATCCTACGAATCTAATTCCAAGCACCAGAAATCTCCTTAACCCTCTTATTATAGCTTTCCCCTTTGTATGAGAACTCACATTGAGCCAGCGCATATGTTGTTGGTACAAATTGTCTTGATCCATATTGCCTCAGTACAAGCAAATGAGCATACCCCACGGCTCCCCAAATTCCAAGTAAAGGAACCTAGTCAAAACTCCCACACCGAAAAATGATTTCATCGGGAATCATCCAAGGAGCCCTCCACTTGATGTCTTCCTCTTGAAGGTTTTGAAGGAGTGCCATCCAGTTTTCCTCGGACACGTCTTCTCTTCTGGGTGTAGCCACTATTTCTTTTAATGGAGAATAATTCTAAAAAATAAACCGATAAGAAACTTTCTCCACCTTCCAGAAATGACCATAGAACCAGGCTAGTAACAACTGTACGTATCCAATGAACCTGCCTTCACCTGCTCTCTGACATGAATTCAAAGATCTGAACGTTTCGGTTAAGATCGCAGGTACAGGTGTGACCCCTTTGTCAAGTCAATCGAATAGATCAGTAACTGCTTCATCTACATGTCTTAGAGCTTTAGGGAAGATTACCAAACCATATATACACAAGGCAAAGACGTCAATCTTCTTCTTCACATCTGGATGTGTTAGGATCAGGTCCCTCAAACTCACCCAAGGTATGCATTTACCCTCACCTTTCTCTTGAATTCTGGCTGCAACCTACTGTTCACTCATCCCCGTGATATTCATTAGCTTCTTCATAAAAGTTGGGACATTAGCAGCCCTAGAATAAGCTTTGTCGACTTGGATCCTTGAACAATGAAGCAAGGCCGTATATTCCTCCACTGTGGGCACTAAATCTACTTTCCCGAAAGAGAAACAGCTATAAGCAGAATTCCAAAACTGAGTCATAGCTCAGAACAGATGCTTATCTACCTTGACGTCGAGCAAGTAAGGTAGATCGCCATAATTACGATAGAACAGCTGCTTTGCCTCGTCATCCCACTAGGTCCATATTCCTTTTAAGTCTTGGAGCTCATTTTGCATGACACTAATACGAGCGAAGTCCCGTAGTTCTGACACATACCCCTCAGCTAAGCTATCCCCTTTCTCTAATTGCAATTGCTCTGACCATATGCGGACGGCTGCATTGTCTTCCACTTTATCAAGGAATTCGTTCTCCATAACCAGCTTTCTAACTTAGAAACTAACCGTGAATCGATACCTCTTAAAATATGAAATGACATGCACAAAAATTAAAACACAACAAGTTAGTACCATGGAATAAAATATAAAGCAAGTAAAATAAACAAACACATATCTGGGTAACTAACTAAGGTTTGGCGTAGTTCTAACTAGGGTAAGTCCTTATGTTTTCTACGTGTGGTTTAGCTCTAAAGTTGAGGTGCCTGAACCAGCAGATTCCTCGATCCTCACCCATTATAGGCTCATACGGATCGAGTTTGGTTCAGGGGAATACATTTCCCTATGGCCATGCGAAAGTGAAAACTTCACAAAGACATAGGTACATATGTATCCCGGAAGCAATCCACTAGCCCATGCGGAGGTGAAAACCTCACGAAGGCATAGCTTCTCGCTCCTACTTAAAGGTGCTACCACAACGGTCATGCAATGCAATGCAGAGATATTTTATAAAAATAGAACCACATGCAATAATAAGGATCATGGTTTTTCAAATCAGATTTTTAAATTTGGACAAAAGGACAAGAAATAATCAATTTTACGGCTTGACTCTCTTATTGTCCCCAGCGGAGTCGCCAAGCTGTCGAAACCATTTTTATATTTTTTAAAAAATGGGGATCGACCTTGAAAAATGAAAACAAGAGTCGCCACCAATCCTTTTTTACTTAGGTATGATTGGATCACCTTATAAAATGTTTTATTTTAAAACATTGATTTTGGTCCACTTAAATACAAGAAAAGCGAGTTCGGGAGTCGATTCACGTCTACGAGGAAGGGTTAGCACCCTCGTAACGCCCAAAATTTGGTACCTAATTGATAATCTCATGTCCTAGTGTCGAATTTGAAAAATTTAAAATATGATCCTTTCATTTGAAACAAAAACAAAACTTACTTATCTCAAAGAAATAAAATGCTATACCCAATAAGTTAGGATGCAACATCTCATGACTTCGAAACTAGGCTCGCATTTATATGTGGAAAATTCTTACCTCGAGACACAAAACATCATATCCAATAAGTTAGGATGCAATGTTTTGAATTCCTGAGAATAAGTTTTGAATTGAATTTTATAAGTTTTAATTTCGAAAGAAAAGGGATACTTAATATTTTAAGTTCAACGGGAAAAATTGAAACCCAGTAAGTTAGGGCACAATTTTTCTCGAAGCCCCCAAATATTATGTATCACCGTATTTAAAATATTTGAATAAAATGCGACAATTCAAAAGGTGTTTTTATAAAAAGTGATTTTGGAATAAGATGTGGCACATATACATTACAAAATATCAATTTCACATAGCAATTCTCCATAATTACGAATCATATTAACAAATAGCACTAATACAGACAATTAACGAAAGAATAATATAAGATAACGAATGATAAAAAAAACTATACTAAAGTAATCATAAAATAATAAATAAAAGAGCATGGACAAATAAAATATATAAAGCAATAAATAGCAAACTAATAAAACGAAAACTACCAAATAAATGTGAAAACTTCTCATGCAAGATTAAGTGTAAAATGAGTGACATATATCGAATAATAAATAAATATTGTAAATAAAAAATATAAAAATGATATGGCAAAATCTCAAGAGTAGTATATATATATTCTTGAGAAAATAAATAAAATGCGTTTTTTAATAAATAAATGATATATAACCTTTTTTAAAAAAATATTTGTAGTACAATAATCTAATAGATATATAAAACCTACATATTTAAGAAATAACAATATAAACAATATACAATATATGGAATTTTATATTTTATTAAGGATAAAATAATTTAAAAAGTTATATATAATATAATATAATAATATATAATATATAATTTAAAATAAAAAATATAATATAATAACTAGTGTGTAAAATTTAAAATAAGATATAATATATGAATAATATTAAACTTAATAAAATAATCTAATATAAATAATAAATAATAATAATTTAATAAATACTAAAATAATTAAAAATAAGGATAAAAGTGACAATAAAAATTAATAAAAAAATAATTGCTAGTAGTAATAAAATATTTACAAAATAAAAAACTTAAATAAAGTAACACGAAAATAAGAGAATAACACGAAAATTGGGATTAAAACAAAATTGTGGGGTTAAATTATAAATAAAAAGAAAGAAACACACTCAATTACAATGCGCTAAAAATATGAGGGGGTGAAAAGGGAAATATCCCTAGAGCGTTATGCGTTGCGTTTTATCCAGGGACTAAAATGGACCAATAACAAAACCACCAGGGCAAATTTAAAATTAAAAAAACTAAATTTAAAACAAATGAAAATGCGGAAGGGCTAAAGCAGCAAATAACCCATTTTATAAAAAACACGCAGATCCTCCTTGTGGATCGGGTCACACGCGCGGATCAAGCTCAAAACGACGCCGTTTTGGCGTCTGGGCATTGGCCCAAAACGGTGTCGTTTTATCACCCTAAATAAGTCAAATTTTTACCAAAAAAATCATATGTCTGCTATTCCAGAAAAAAAAATAGAGAGTTTCAAAAAATACTCTCCCCCTAGGCGATTTCCGATGATGCTCTGGCAAAGCTCCAGCACCGATGCCGCTGCTCACCACCGCCACCGGCCACTGTGCACGGTGGCCGGAACTCCTAAAACATGTAAAATTTTCCTTTTTTTAATATTTTAATATATATATTATATAGTTTAAAAAGAACAGAACAAGATAGAGAGAAAAAAATAAATAGAAAACAAAAGTATTTGAAAATAAAAAAAATAAAAATGAAAAAGAATCGTCCGAAATCACCTCTGCTATTTCTTATTTCTGTATTTTTGTATATTTATGTGTGTATCCCCCTATTTTACAGATTGTTTGGGGTTATTTATAACCCAGAAAATAAAATCGAAAATAAATGCAAAATCGCAATATGCTGCTACTGTCCATTTTCTTTCCTTGTTTGCAGGTGTATGGCGAGAAATCCGATGATGGAGCACTGTCCGTGCGCTGATTTGCGGCGTGACCAAGGAGCTGGTGTCAGGGCTTGCGGCGCGAGGGAACTTAGGGTTTTAGAAACCCTTGTTTTCTAATTTAGTGTTGGGCCCTTTTGGGCTATGTAGGTTGCATGAGTTTGGGTCTGTTTTGGGTGTAATTGGGCCACGGGTAATGGGTTAATATTAGGCTTGTATTTGGACTATAACATAAAATGGAATTTTGGTATTTTGGTTTATTATTATTTATTTATTTTTTTGTTTTGAATAATATAGGCCTGGGCATAAATGGGCTACTACAACTGTTACTGGCAGCTTTGCTGCGATACTGTTACTGGCAACCCTACTGCGATACTATTATTGGTCGATTTTATCCCCATATAGTGTGTTGGTGGTACGGAGTGGTGTGTTGGCTAGATTGGGATGGGTTGCATTAATGCACTATACTGGTATGGTATTGGGATAAGGCCCACACTATTATTGTATTGGGATAAGACCACACTGTACTGTTACTGAAAAAGGCTCAGGCCCAGACTGTTACTGCATGTTGTATACTAACTAACTGATGGGGGATTACACACTGAGTTTTCGTAAACTTACCCTTTTCCTTTTAACTGTACAAGTAATCCTCAGCCATAGGCGATTTGGTGCTGTGTGGGACTCGGAGGTGGCCACACAACTGCAGCTGTTCTACACTTGCTTTTATTTAAATTTAAAGTTTGTGTCAGATTTTGTTTATGTAATAAGGCCATTTATGCTTGTTTAAATTCTTATTGGGGCTTTTGTTTACTTATTTTAAACTGCTATTTTAGGAGAAGACGAATTTTCAAAATAATTATCGTTTTCAAAGACACGAAATTTAAACATTAGATTTTTCAAAAGCTTCCGTGGTTTTAAATCAACCTACTATAACAATAGCAGATAATAAGGCAAACGCTTTGACTAGATGATTTGTTAAATAATAATAAAGGTTTTTTTAACTTAGAAATGAATTTTTACCATCAGGTCCAATTTCCGAAAGACACTTCAATGTGACACGCCAGATTCGACCATAATGTCTAGGTCGGGTTTGGGGTGTTACACGGAGTGCCACTATCTATTATTTTTTATAGAGATTCGAGATTTACATCGCGGTTTTGGAAGAAACTGCAAGAAGCTTTGGGAACCAAGTTGAATTTCAGTACTTCTTTTCATCCTTAGACTGGCAGTCAGACCGAGAGAGTTATTTAGATTCTTGAAGACATGTTGAGATGTTGTATTTTAGAGTTTGAGGATAGTTGGGAAAAATACTTACCGTTGATTTAATTCGCGTATAACAACAGTTTCTAAACGAGTATAAAGATGGCACCGTACAAAGCTTTATATGGCTGCAAATGTCGAACTCCACTATACTAGACTGAATTGAGTAAGAAAAAGATTCACGGGTTGAATTGATCAGAGAAACTGAAAAAAAAAAAGTGAAAATGATTCACGACCGTTTAAAAGCAGCTTCAGATTGACAGAAATCCTACGCGGATTTGAAACATAGAGAAATTGAATTTCAAGTCGGGGACCGAGTATTTCTAAAGTGTCACCGTGGAAAAAGGTTCTTCAATTCGGCCGTAAAGGAAAGTTAAGTTCACAATTCATCGGGCCGTATGAAATTATTGAGAGAATAGGGCCTGTAGCATATCGACTAACTTTATCGTTAGAACTGAAAAGATCCATAATATTTTTCACGTTTCTATGCAACATCAATACAGATCAGATCCGTCACATGTGATTTCTCTGATAGATGTTAAGATACAAGCTGATTTAATGTATAGTGAAGAACCGATCAGGATTTTGGCTCGTGAAATCAAAGAGTTGAAAAATAAACGCATAGCTCTAGTGAAGGTTCTTTAGCATAAACACGGGATTGAAGAAGCTGCGTGGGAACCCGAGGAAGCTATGCAAAAATAGTACCCTAACCTCTTTAATGGTAAGATTTTCGGGGAAGAAAATCCCTAAGGGGGGAGAGTTGTAACAGCCCGTTTTTAGGTCAAATTGAAACAGTGGTTTCGGGACCACAAATTCGAGGTTAAAATATCTATTTTATTATTTTATTAAAGTTTACAGCATGATAGAATTATTGTGTGAAAGTTTCATAAAGAAATTTTACTGTTTGAATGCTTAATTCTGCAAAAAGGACTAAATAGCGTAAAGCGTAAAACTTGTGTTCTATTAGCTAAAAGTGTCTTATAGCTATAGAAACTTAAAGTAAAGGTCCTTAAGTGGTAAATAGGCCATTTATAGGTTAGTGGATTGGTAATATTTTTAAAGGTCCTTAAATGGTGTAATTTATAATATTTTTAAAGGTTATTAAGGTAAATTGGTAATTAAGGTTAATTATAATAAAACAAAACCAAATTCTTTCTCCATTCATCATCATCAACCGAAATTAGGTGAGTAAAACACCGTTTTTACTTTCTTCATTCGACCAAGCTATTTTGAGAAATTAAGGTACGATTTTTGATCCGTTTTTAATGATTTTTACGTTTTTGAGATCGTTGCTTCGTATTCTAGCTAGCCGTACCCTAGATTTTCAAATTATTAAAGATTTATCATGTTTCCATTATTAAATGTTTGAGTAATTTGAAGGTTGAAGATGGATTTGATTAATTGTTAATAGTTAAACTAGATTTGTAAAGTGATTTTTGACAAAAATGCAAAATAGGGATTAAAATGTGAAAATGTAAAATATGGTGGTTAAAAGTGTGAAATAATGAAAGATATGGGTTGCTAGGAGTCCCTATGAAATTCGGCTTGCATGAAATTGTACTAAATTGCATAACTTTACAATTAAATTGTAAAAACGTGAAAAGTATAGGGTAAATGTGTAAATTTGCCAAAATATTGTATTAAGGGCTAAATTGAATTGATTGAATACTGAATGTACTGAATTTGATATTATATAGGTCAAGATAAGCGATACTAGGTAAGTTTGTATAATTAAAATCGAAATTTTATATATTGGTAAATATTTGAAATGAATGTATGTGATTGAATAATTGATATACTTAAAATATGAAAGCCTTATCGATATAATCTATTGGTTACCGAGCCCCGTTTGAACCATATGAATTCGTAGGATACAAGTGACATGTCATTAGGGGTACCGTTTTGGTCGAGCTCCTGCATTTGTTGCGGACTCACCACAGTTCTAAGAGCTTACTGTTTTCAGCTTATTGGAGCTTACCGTTTCAGCTCGTATGAGCTTACTGTTCAGCTCGATAGAGCTTACCGTTTTAGCTCAATAGAGCTTACTCTTCATTAGCTCAGGAGGAGCTTACCGATCATGGCTCGAAAGAGCATAAATGATAATGAATTGATGGATTACTGATGTTTATCACCCGACTATCCTTTGGAGTTCTAATAGGTTCAGCGGGCATAAATTTTGTATGTATGGATGAGTACTGTTACTAAATGAATTATTGATTATATGATTGAGAATGAAATGTTGGATGCAATATATATATATGGAGTTTTGAATTGTGATAATAGATGATTTCATGTATTAATATGACTAACCTATGGATGAATGCTTGTGTTAGGCATTTGGAAATTTTATGGAGTTTACCTTATATTATTTGTATTGAATTGGTAAGTTTAATTCTAAATTATACGGGCTTACTAAGCTATAAAGTTTACTCTGTTTCTTTTTTTATGTTTTATAGAGGTTCGTTAGCTCGCTCGTTTCGGACAAGTCAGAGTTGCACATCACACTATCCAATTTCTGATTGGTACTTTTGAACTTGTGGATAATTGTAAATATGGCATGTATAGGCTAGTTTTAAAGATGATAAATATTGTTACTTGATATCATGGTTTTGGTATATTTTGGGTATGATTTAAGCCATGTGATTTGGCTTGTTTTGGTACTATGTTTTGGTTGTGTATAAGTGTCCAATTATGGTATATTTTGGAAAGAAATAGATGGAATGAAAATGTGCCAATAATGTCTTGATATGCATTTGACATGTGAATGGATAATGCATGATGTTAATTAGACATTTGAATACTAAGTTGAATTGGTATAATATAGGTATGAAATGTTATGGAATGGTTGCCTATTGGGTTATGAAATGATACCATTTATGCTTATGTTTGCTTGTGAAAATAGGGTGGCAAAATGGCTTTGCAAATAGCCTATTTTATCTACATGGGCAAAGACACGGGCGTGTGACTCAGCCATGTGTGACACATGGTCATGTTACACTGCTATATATCCCCTGATGTTGAAATGGAATTGAAGTCAGTATGTTTCACATGGCCTCACACACCGGCCGTGTGGTACAAGTCAATATACCTCCTAAATGGCACACGGCCTGGCACACGGGTTTGTCCTCGGCCGTGAGACATAAGTTAGTTTGTATGCCCCGTTTTCACACGGTCTAAGACACGGGCATGTCTACTAGCCGTGTGAGGCACACGGCCTGTTCACACGGGCATGTGATAATTGAAATGTTTGAAATTTTTTTAAGTTTCCGAAATTTTCACATGTTATCGGTTTAGTCTCGAATCACTTCTAAAACATGTTTAAGGCCTCGTATGGCTTTTATAAGGGACAATATGATTGTATTGAATGGTATTTGTATATGAATGCATAAATGTATGAATTATGTGTGTTAAATGATGTGTATTGATCGGTAATACCTCGTAACCTTACTCCGGCTATAGATACGGGTTAGGGTTGTTACAACATCCTCCAAATCCATTTGCGCAAGAACTGCCTGCATCTTTATCTACAACAACGCGAATTTGGTGTTGCGACCCAACAACGGAATATCATACTTCAATGTCGCCATTACCGTGATCGAGACAAGCAACCCGAAAAGTTTTGATATCATTTTTTTGAACTAACGTCGATAATGACAATATAAAATGATCGCAAAGTAAAAAGAAAGAAATTATAAGAACACAAATTTTACGTGGAAACCCTTTCGGGAAAAAAACCATGGGTAAAGGAGAAGAAAATTCACTAATGTTGAAACTCGAATGATGCAAGAGGAGCTTAGGCTACACCTATTTATAAGTTGAAAAACCTTATTCTAATCAATGATAAATAGATGAAGTGTAGTTAGGTTGAAAAACCTTATTCTAATCAATAGAAAATAAAAAATATATATAGTTCTATACGAATTTTACTTTTATTTTATTTTACCATTATATTTTATTTTAACAAAAATTCGGGTCACTCAACTTTAACAATCTCATCTCACTATTATTTTTAATTTTGCCTAAACTATTATCACTTGAATCCAAAAACAACCATAAGCCTCCATGCAAGGCATCCATATCTATTTGATATGATAAGTCATCTAAAATGGAATAATCCTTATTATTATAGCTTTAGTCAAAAGGTGAAAAAAAGCTGTTGACTGCCCTGAATAAGTAACATCAAGAACATAAAGATTATTGTACAATATAGTATAGTATATGTCAGTTGTCTAATCTTGAAAGAAAAATTCAATTTGATTGCATGGTTCTTAAAATAAAATTGAATTAGTTGTTTCTGTTTTATCAATGGTCTACTCAATTGAGAAACCAGTAAAAGTTTATTTATAATATTTAAAGCATTATGTGGTCATCGGCAAAGTAACATCATTTCAGAAAACCCTCGAGCTATCTCCTAAGGAGTAGTGCTGCAGCTAAGGAAATGTTGTTGTTGTCTTTTTTGGTTTCATACTGACACTTAAAACATTGAACGTAGTGGAGAACATCTCGTTAATTAATAATACAATGCCCCCCCTACAAGCCTACACAGTCCGTATATAAGTACTCTAAAACCACACCTACACACAATCCACAGTTGCGCATGGTGTGCTATTGGGGTGCTCAAATGAATAGTCATTTTCTTTAACACATTAAAGAACAATCTTAAATATATATATATATATTTTCAAGTCGATTGAATGTGGGAAACTTGGTCGGTCCTTAAAGCCAAGTAGTATATATTAAAGGCACTTCCCAGGCTGTTGGCAATTCAGAGGGTCTAACATTCAAATGTTCCTGCACTCAGCCATAAAGTGAAACAGAAGTTCTTTTACTGACCTTAGAATTCCATATCTGCTCATAATTATCTTTTTTAAAATTTTGCAAATGAGGCCTTCCTGCTTAGCAGTCTCTCTTCTGGTGTTTCTCATTGTCCTTTCCAGTATTGAAGGTATGCCAAGAATTCTTCCTTAGTAACAACTGATGTGAACCTGTTTCTGCATTCCCATTACAGATCATAAATTAATTCTGATTTCTTATGTTGCTTTTTGAAGGGATCCGCTTGGACAAAATTTCCAAATCAATGCATCCTAAACTGCAAGTTGGTATCCAGTTCCTTCATTATTTTGCTTGTAATACGGAATCTTTTTTTTTTTTTTCTTTTATTTCTCTTCCTTTCCTAAATATTAAGTATAAAACTTATTGTTTCAAGCAGGAGGGTTCTCTGATGAAAAACAGTAATGGAGTTAGGGGAGATGACATCCTCTGCAAAGAAGCGCATTGTAGAGGTACCAAGAGGAAAAAAGCCCATAAAGTTTTTAAAAGATCCCACCACTGGATACCTAGCATTCATGAAGATTACCGTGGACCTAGGAGACACAGACCAAGGCACCACTAAAATCTACCAACCATTAGCTTTCTTCCATTTTCTTGACTATTAGGCCCAGCTAGTATTATTCTTTGTAGTCGCAGGTTAACAATGATCATTTGAACACTAGGCCATGTAACCTGACAAATCAGTTTTGTCCACAAAGATGTTTCTCTAACTACTATTATTTCCCTTTGAGATGGATCAATTGTATGTAAGAGTTGTGAGGCATAGACATTTCATATCTTGTCTTGTTTTGCAAATTGCACCAAATCCAGCAGACTTATCTAAAGCCGATATGTTTTTAAGGAAAGGGTAGGAAAAGAGAAACTCCTCCATGATAGCTGTAATGGACTATTCTCCAGCTAGGAAGAAACCTCCAAAAACACAAAGGGTAGGGGAAAAAAGAAGTAAAAAGTTTTCCAGGATAATAAAAAGTAAGAGGAAAAATGGACAGCCTTCCACGAAAGCTGCAGGTTTTCTGGGGTTAGGAATGAATTTTGTGCATGGCATATTTTAATTATCATAGTTATTGACTATCCTTTTTCATGATTGAGTAATGATAAATCCATTGTGGGGGCGGCTTTTAGGGTTTCTAACCTTACATATTAATATATTATAGAATGAAAAAACCGTTACAAATAAGGTAAAAGTTGAGCTTAACCAAAGTTCACATTTCTTTGCAAGATATATGCATACATTTTTTAAGTTCCCTGTAACTTTCTCTTTCATTTTGATTTTCTAGTGAGAGTTTTCGCTGCCAGTGTCGTCTATATTTCCGGCAAAGATTACACACGTTCCAAAGCTGGTTGTCTTTTCATTTCTACACGTTTTGCTGGGCCTATAGCTTCCCCGACTCCTTGGTTTATCGCTTTCTCCAATTCGTGAAAAACTTTCGGTTCTCCACTGGCAGAGCATTGCCGGCGTCTCTGTCTCCGGTTTTGAACCCTTTCCAAGTTGGGGTGAGTGCTTCTTACGCTTCCCATACACCAATCCCATTGCACTATCGCTTTGCTAGTCAGTGTTAGAAAATTAAATAATAGAAGAATAGAAACAAGAAAAATAAAATAATGTTAGCGGATTTGAATTGTGTAGAATATTTTTGTTTTTTAAACGGATTTGAAGTGTGTAGAACATTTTTTTTAAAGGTTTTTATATGCTTTTAAGATACAATAAAAAGTCTCAAACATTTCAAGCACAACAATTAAAATGATTAGTAGAAAAATCTTTTATATAAACATTCAATGAGTGTATATTTCTACAAGATATCCTTTCATAGATAGGTTCTTTTAATAAGATACAATTTCATAAGATTGTGTCATTTTACAAAATAACTTTACAAAAGTTACATCTTTACAACACATCTGTTCATTAATAATTATAATTTATTAGATTTTTCTAGATAATAAAATATTATTACCTACCAATATTATAAACTACTAACAATTCATCCTTAGTTTCAAAATATTGGTAACATAGCTTATAGTTTTCACATAAATAAATATTATGCATACAATATGGTATCTCTCGATTTTAACATTAATTAGTGAATGTATTTCAGAGTTCTAATGAAGTTGGTGTCCGGAGATTGAACCACAACTCTTAGTATTAGAAATTGAAATACACCAGATATAATAATCATTTATATTTCTGCTAGAGGTTGTTCATTTTTAGCACTAATATGACCATGTACTTATCTTGTTCATAATAAACATTTACAAGAGAGACCATACTTTTGCTTGTTGAAGTAGCACCACTTCTTATGTTTTTATAGGTAGAGTTCTTTTAATATCTCCATTGCTTTAGAAATTTAAACAATAAGCAATGAACTTCATTAAGAGTATTCAAACTCATCTTCTATACACAATGGACCACACTAGTTTTTATTAAACTTGTTTTTAGAATGAGTTTTACTAAGTGCATCATAGACACATAATGATAACTTGTTTTTACTCTTTGAGCTTTAAATTAGAGGTTACTAATTAAAAGTTAGGTTCCCATTATCAGTGTCTAATAATAGGGTTGAAACTCATTCTAATTGTAGTAATACTAAACAAAGAAAATTTATTTTCTCTCACATCCATTATCATAAATTAGAGATTGAATTTCTAATATATAACCAATTCATAGGCTAATATGTCCAAATGTCTATTTTACAACATGCTTTTTAGACATTGTTTCCTTTTTCAGGAAATTGTTGGGGGCAGGCTTACGGGAGGTCCTACTTCTAACGCAGGGGAGGAAACTTATGGGAGGTCTTGCTTCCACGCATGGGGGAAGGATGCAAATGCTTTATGATGTGTTAGCTTTGATGTCCTGAGATTTTGATATAATAATATTTAAGATAAAATTTACATATTATATTTTCTAAGTCATTTAGTGAAAATATGGTTGAAATGTAGCACCCAGCTTGCTCGATCTGATCACTGGACCCGAACAAGATGATGTTACTACCGAAACTTAAATCATTTTTGAAACATTCAACACACTGGAATTGTGCAATAGCATGAGTTGGCAACTTATTTGCGTTGTTGGCACATACATAAAAGTTTACAATATGTATTTTTAATCCAACCATACATACTATCTTATGTTCAAAAGAGTTCACTACACCAAAACAGACTTTTAGCGGCGTTTTTAGTGGCGTTTTAAATAAAAACACCGCAAATATTATACATTAGCGGCGTTTATTAGAAAACCCCGCTAAAAAGGACATATTGCAGTGTTTATTTATAAAACGCCGCTAAAAGTCTGAGCTTTAGCGGCGCTTTTGGGAAAACGCCGCTAAAAGTCTGAGCTTTAGCGGCGCTTTTTGGGAAAACGCCGCTAAAAGTTTTTCATATTTTTTCCTTTTTCTCGCTTTGAATTATATTTTATTTTGATACATTCACTTATAAGCTATGAGAAAGTTTCATTTTAGTTACTTAATTATGAAAAGTTACAAATTGTTAACTAAACAATGTAGAAGTTTTCATTTAAGTTGTAAATTAAGCTATTAAAATTAATTTAGGGTTTAATGTTTAGTATATTAATTTCATGGTTTAGGGTTTGTTATTTTGGTGTATGGGTTTAGTGTTTTAAAGTTTGTTGTCTGGGTTTATTGTATAGTGTTTAATATGTTAGTGTTTACTGGTATTAAGGTTTAAGTGTTAGTGGTTAAGGGTTAGGGTTAGGGTTAGGGGTTTAGAATGAAATGGTTAATGGATTAGGGTTTTAGGTTTAGGGTTTAGGGTTTATGGTTTATGGGTTTAGGGTTAGGGGTTTAAGGGGAAATAGTTACGGTGTTAGGTTTCTGAGTTAGGGTTTATGGTTTTAGTTTAGGATTTTAAGGTTTAGGGTTTAGAGTGTTATCTATATGACCCGAAATCGAAATCCCTCATGAGGGATTTATGGTTAATGTGTTAGATATTAAAATATATGTTTTGTACTACACTAACATTGGCTACATGAATTCCCAAAAAGTTGGTCTCAGATTATGGTTTAGGGTTTGTAGTTTAGAGTAGTTTAGGGTTCGAGTTTTATGGTCTAGTATTTAAGGTTTGAGGTTTTGAGTTTGGGGTTTAAGGCTAGCTGTTTGTGGGTTAGTGCTTAAGGTCTAAGGTTTATGATTTAGGGATTGATATTGGATTTTTTAGAATATAAATCAAAATAAGATAAATGTAAATTATTATTTATTGGAATATTGGGTTTTTATTGTTTTTTAGAATATAAATTAAAATAAGCATAATTTATTGGGTTTTTACTGCAATATAATTATACACTGCAATTTATAATTTAATTTTCTAAATATGTAGTATCAAAATAATATTGAATTAAATATTAAATATTAATTTTTAAAAATTTTAAATTTATTTTTTTATAAACTTTCCACCGCCTTTAATTGTACATTTGTTTTATAAATATTTTATATTTATCTTTTCCATAAATATATGATAACAAAATTAGAATTAAAATTAAGAAAATTTTGAAAGGAAAAACTTAGAAAAATTTAGGTTAAAATTAGAATTAAAATTAAAATTGAAAAATGGAAAAAAAATTAAAATTGAGAATAGTGGCGTTTTCGTAAAAAAAGCCGCAAATATGTTCTCCGAGATTGAAAACGCAGCCGTTTTATCAGAATTTTAGTGGCGTTTGTTAAGAAACGCTGCAAATTATTGTTTATTTTTAGTGGCGTTTTTATCTAAAAACGCCGTAAAAGCTGGGATATAGCGAACGACATAGTTTTATTGTTTTGTAGTGGCGTTTTTTTAGTTAAACGCCGCAATAGGAATGTTGTTAGCGGCGCGTTGTAACACCCAAAAATTCGAGTATCGAGTTATTGCATGTTTTGGTGTTAAGATTACGAAGGAAAAATTTTTATTTTTCTTTTCATGTTTATATAGCCCTGAGGAAGAGTATAGAATTATTCGGGTATGGAATAATTTTTAGTTTGAGAATTTATTGAAGTGGAGCAAGTGGCATTGACACTTAAGTTAATTAAAATGTCAAAGTGTAGCATAAGATGAGTAATGGCAAGGTGGTGTTGGCGCATGGGTAATAGCATGAGGGGAGTTGTTCGAATCCCTTAGTTAGCATTTAGATAACATTTATTTTTGCTCTAGTATGGTAAGTGTCGGCCAAGCTTAATTATGGTAAGTGTTGACCTTGTTATTTTTGGTTAGTAGATTAAAGGAATAAGGTAAGTGTTAACTTATGGTATGGAATCAAGAACTTTTGGAAAGATATGGGGACATATGGCAAGTATCAAGGAAAATGTTTTGGAAACAAATTCATGGCCATTTGACCATGAATTTGGACGGCAATGTGGCTAGGGGGGAGGTTGGCCGAATATGCTAGCAGTTTGGCAAGGTTTAGGAGTTTGTTTTGGTCATTCCTAGCATTTTGTCCAAAGTTTTGCAACTCTCCTCTCAACCTATTTTCCTTTGGCCGAATTTGATCTTTTGGCAAGCCAAATTCTTTTGACCATTTGGTCATTTTTGCTCATCACTTTAGTATTCTTTTTGTGCCTCTTCATAGTGCCGAAATTGCTAGTACCAAAAAGGCCATCCCTTTCGTTTTGTTTTCTTTCTCCATTGCCGAATGTACTTTGCTCCTAAGCACATCTTTTTCTTTCTCTTTTCTCCTTTTTGAAAACCGAAACAACATCATCATCATCTCTTCTCTGATATTTTATTTCTTTTCACTCATTTTCTCCATTTTTCTCCAATGGCCGAATGTTAGTGTGCCCATAGCCGAACCATTTTCTTTTCTTTGGTTATACAAAACCGAATCCTCCATCATTCACAAACATCATTCTCAATCTTTTCTTTTCAACCGTGGGCATTAGGTAAGAGTTCTTTTTAGTTTATAGTTGTTTTGGCCGAAATTTTGATGGTGGTAAAAAGGATTTATTGGATCGAAAATTTACCATTCCTTCTATTAAACGTTTCCAATTGTTATATTTTAGTGCGATAGTGGAAGACCGGAAATCAAGTGTTCGTGAGTATCATAGAACGTTTTGGTCGACTCTCTTTTTGGGGAACAAGGATATTGTGGTAAGGAAATCTCACTCCTAAAAACCTTTGGTCATATTGTTTTCGATATTATGTTAGTTTGGACTTATGATCTTTTCTCATTGAAGACAATCAAGATAGGGAAGAAAAGGGCGGTGTTTAGTGTTCGGAAGAAGGGTGGTTCCGTTAATCCCCCTAAGTATAAACAAAGGGCTATTTCGGGAATCCGAGATTTTCCACCGGGTTGTGGACGCTCATCCGAGGAGAATCAATTGTTTGAAGTTGTTCGTACTCCCGAACCTTTGTTTGTTCGTGGATTTGCATCGGTTAACGAACCATCAATCGGGGAGAAACCGCAAGTAGAAGTAGTTTGAAAATCCGAGGGTAAAAGTTTAGATCGTTATTTTTAAGATTGGTTTCGTTAATAAATTATAGCGTTTTAATTTATCGTGATGCGTATAGGTATCGACGAGCGGGAAAGTCTAGTTCTCACTATAACCAGGTGTGTAACTTCACACTTATCTCTCGAGTTAAATACCAAACCGTAAGTATTTTAATAAATCGTAAAGATGGCCAAATCGAAAATTTTGTAGTAATCAATACTTTTGTGTAAATGCATGAAAACGGTTAAAACCGAGAAATTTATGAAAAACTGCTAGATTGCTAAGTTGTTACGGAAAAAAACTGCTAGATCGATATATTAGGCCGTAAAACTGCTAGATCGATAAATTGGGCCGTAAAACAGCTAGATCGATATATTGGGCCGTAAAACTGCTAGATTGATATATATTGGGCCGTAAAACTGCTAGATCGATAAATTGGGCCGTAAAACTGTTATATCGCTAAATGGGCCAAAAATCTTCTAGCTTGACATATGGGCCAAAGTTCGCTAGATCGCTATATTGGCTAAATACTATTTTGTTTAATAGGCTCAAATGAAAAGTTTAATTATAGACTCATCTATAATATGGATTACTTGATAAATTATTATATGGCTATAGTTTGTTATGCATACATGATTGCATGGGACGGGATATATGATGAAGAGAAGAAAGGCCTGTGGCCACGAATCTAGTTCGGTGGCTCTGCCACAAATTTTTATGGCTTAATGCCTCTAGTTCGGTGACTATGTCACAATCTAGTTCGGTAGTGCACTACAATATTATTTTAAAAGGCTTGATGCCTACGATTGGTGTGTTTGGTGGGGTGGGTTGACTTGATCCCCACAGGTGTGTTGGTTGGTACGGGGGTGTGTAGCGGATGGAAATTAGGCTTGGTTGGGAAATTCATTTTGTTTACATGCATTTTATTTATTTTATATTATTCTATATTGTTAAATCTGCAATTGGGCTCAAGCCCAACTTAATGTCTTGATGATCTGGCCCAATAATGGTGGTAAGTGAGTTACACACTGAGTTCTTAATAACTCACCCCGTTTTATTATCCATCTCAGGTGATGGCAATTGATGTGGACTTGGGCCGAGGATGACTTGGTGGAGGCCATACTACGAGCATGGGTTTTATAAACTATGAACTTTATTTAAGTTATTTATTTTAATTACTATTTTGGTATGATGTAATAAGGCCTCTATTTATGTTTTATGGATTTTTATGTGTGGATGGATTTAATTTTGTTTTAAGACTCTTAATTTGGGCTTATGATAAATTTATAAGGTTTTCTTAAAAACATTGTGTTTTATAACAATTTGGACATCCTTAATTATTTTTAAATTCTTTAGAATGGTTTTATAACTACTTAAAGTTTTTGACAATTATGATAAGATTTCAAACAAGTATTTTCTTAATTCTCCAATTTTAAATCATTGTTCTTAATTTTTATTAAATCTTTATTTTTAAAAGGTTTTGTATTACTGTTTTACTTAAATTATTAGAGAATTAAATGTTCGATCGGTGTGACAAACCAAATCTCGTCTTAACGCGTAGACCTGGTTTGGGGTGTTACATTTAATGGTATCAGAGCCAGTTTTAAAACTCGGCTGTGGTTTGGGTTCAACAATGATAATTGTTTGAGAAACAATTCAAATTTCTAGACTTTTTGATTTAAAGGTAGTATGGCACCATGAGCATCCCGCGCCAAGTCAAGTAAGTATCTGTATATTGATTGTTTATTATTATTGTGATATGATTATAGAGACACTCTAGAACTTCTAGTTTTAGGTGTTGAAAAACCGTAGAGATTGAGACAATAAGGATATGATTGCGAAAACAACTCTACCTCTTTCATATCATAAAATATCGTTAATAAACATTGAAATAGTATTCTGATTCATAAAACTCATAACCAGATTAAATCGAATTAGTCATTATGAGCACAAGAGGACGTGGTCGTGGACGCGGTAGACGTGGCCGTGGTAGAGGACGAGGTGTTAGGGGCGCAACTGAAGCGCCGGATCATATGCCGGAAATGGATGCACCTGTGTCACTCGAGAGTGAGACGGGATCACATGATCATATGGAAGAAGATAATGCTTTGACACGAGCAATGTTGCGAGTCCTTGAAAGGGTCGCTGGAACCAGAACTGGGCCAACAGCTCGTGGGTCAATATTGGAATGATTGAAATCAAGTGGTGCTGAG
This sequence comes from Gossypium bickii, assembly GCA_025503065.1. NCBI lineage: Eukaryota > Viridiplantae > Streptophyta > Magnoliopsida > Malvales > Malvaceae > Gossypium > Gossypium bickii. Next base: position 69,736,100 of record CP106712.1, read on the forward strand.
GTTTTCAGAGGTGTCTCAGGTGTAGCTCCAAACGTCGCTGAATATTGGTTTGAGGCAGTGGAGCGAATTATGGACGATCTTGAGTGCACGGTGGAACAAAAACTAAGAGGAGCGGTGTCCTTGTTAAGGGACGAAGCATACCAATGGTAGCTTACTGTCCGAGAAGGTACTGAAGCTGCACTAGTTAATTGGGAATTCTTCAAAGTTTCCTTTCAAGGGAAATATGTGGGAACAAGTTATGTGGATGCCCGAAGGAAGGAATTCTTGAATCTGGTCCAAGGGAATAAGACGGTGGCAGCGTATGAGGCTGAGTTTTTACGTTTGAGTCGCTATGCACGAACAATAGTGGCAACGGATCATGAGCGTTGTGTACGCTTTGAGGATGGGTTGAAGGATGAGTTGCGGGTTTTGATAGCCCCACAACAAGTTAGAACTTTTGCCACGCTTGTGGAGAAGGCCAAGATAGCCGAAGAGGCTAAGAACTCAGAACGTCAGAATCGGGAACGAGTTAGAGGCAAGAGAGATATGAAGTATTCGGGTTCTTCAAAAGGTTTTCAAGAGGCCTCGGAATGATGAGCACTCAAGGTAGAACACACTGTAGTCGTTAATCGTCAGTCGAGACTGATCTTGTCTTGAATGTGGGAAACGGCATTATGGAGAGTGCTGGAAGAAAACGGGAGCTTGCTATAAATGTGGTTCAATGGATCATCAATATAGGAATTGTCCTCGATGAATGGATACAACTCAGGAAGCTCGTAATACTGATGCACAACCGGCAAGAGGAGCTCAGCAACCACCGAGAGGTCGTGGACCAGGTCGTGGTGGTAATGGGGCTGGACGTGGTCAAGGTGCAACGGGTCGAGGTAATGGTCCTAGAGGTAACACGGATGCAAGACAGCCTGGGTCGATTTATGCAGTTAGACGCCGCGAGGATGGTAATGCACCTGATGTGATAACTCGTACGTTCTTCATCTTTGATGTGCCTGTTATTGCTTTGATAGATATTGGTTCTACCCACTCGTATGTTGCTAGCACGATATCTGGAAACTTGAATTTAGAATCTGAAATTTTCGATAGTGAGATGAAGGTAATTAGTCCTTTAGGACAGTCGGTGTTGGTAAATAAACTATTTAGAGACGTGCCCTTAGAAATTCAAGGAGAAATATTTTTGGCAAATTTGATGGAGTTTCCTTTCGGTGAGTTCGATATCATATTGGGCATGGATTGGTTGGTTAAGCACCGGGAGAAATTAGATTGTGCTGAAAAGCGAATGTCAATAAGAACCGTGAAGGATAAGGAGATAGTTATGATAGGCGAGCGAAGAAATTATTTGGCAAACGTGATTTCTGCGTTAAGGGCAGAAAAGTTGGTGCGAAAAGGGTATGGAGCATTTTTAGCATTTATTAGTGCTTTAGATGCCAAAGAGTTATCGGTGGGAAATGTGAGAACAGTGAAGGAATTTCTAGATGTATTTCCTGAAGAACTTCCTGGTATACCTCCAGATCGGGAAGTGGAATTTGGTATTGAGCTTTTGCCCGGGACGGCTCCAGTGTCCATTGCTCCTTATAGAATGGCACCAAAGGAGTTGTCGGAGCTTAAAGCTCAAATTCAAGAATTGCTAGATCGGGGTTTTATTCGATCGAGTGTGTCTCCGTGGGGAGCACCGGTTTTATTTGTTAAGAAGAAGGATGGGTCGATGCGTATGTGCATTGATTACAGGCAATTGAATAAACTGACGATCAAGAATAGGTACCCTCTGCCGAGAATTGATGACCTGTTTGATCAATTGAAGGGAGCTTCAGTTTTCTCCAAAATTGATTTGAGATCGGGTTATCACCAGCTTAAGGTGAAAGAAGCGGATATTCACAAGGCGGCTTTCGAACTCGTTATGGACATTATGAGTTTTTGGTGATGCCGTTTGGGTTGACCAATGCACCAGTTGCATTTATGGATGTGATGAACCGGGTCTTTCAACCATTTTTAGACCGGTTTGTAGTGGTATTCATAGATGACATTTTGGTATATTCAAGGAATGAAGAGGAGCATGACTCACTTTTGCGAATTGTATTACAGTTACTTTGAGATAATCAACTGTATGCCAAATTCAGTAAATGTGAATTTTGGTTAAGGGAAGTGACTTTCTTGGGTCATGTAGTATCAGCCGAAGGAATAAGGGTAGATCCTCGGAAGATTGAGGCTGTATTGGATTGGAAACCACAGAAGTCAGTAGCTGAGATTCGGAGTTTCTTGGGTTTGGCTGGTTACTATAGACGCTTTGTTGAGGGGTTTTCGTTGATTGCTACACGCCTAACTAAGCTATTGCAGAAGGGAGTACCGTATATATGGACCGATAAATAGCAAGAAAGTTTCGAGAAATTGAAAAAGATTTTTTGTGAGCGCCGAAGATTGATTCAACCCGAAATTTGGAAAGGAGTTTATAGTTTATTGTGATGCGTCACATATGGGTTTAGGTTGTGTATTGATGCAAAGTGGGAAAGTGGTGGCTTATGCTTCTCGTCAGCTGAGACCGCACGAAGTAAACTACCCTACTCATGACTTGGAGTTAGCTGTGGTAGTGTTTGCTTTAAAGATTTGGAGGCATTGCCTTTACGGTGAAAAGTCTATCATCTATACGGATCACAAGAGTCTTAAGTATTTTCTTACTCAGAAAGAATTAAACTTGAGACAACGAAGATGGGTGGAGCTGTTAAAGGACTATGATTTCTCAATCGAGTATCATCCTGGAAAAGCTAATGTGGTAGCAGACGCGCGTTAAGTCGTGAGGTGGTATCGATTTGAGAGCAATGTTTGCCCATTTGAGTTTGTACGAGGATGGTAGTAGTCGATAGCGGAACTTGGTGAAGCCTGCGTGGTTAGAACAAATCAAGGAAAAACAGATATCAGATAAGAAGTTGGGACTTTTATTTCAACAAGTGGAAAATGGTGGAATAGAGGATTTTGGACTAAACACGGAAGGTGTGTTGTGTTTTCGTGGAAGAGTTTTGTAACACCCCTAAACCTGGCCTATTCACGCCGACCGAATTTGGAATGCCACTGCGGAACACTTTCAAAAATATTTTTACTTAATAGTAAAAACTGTGGAAAAATTTGTTTCCTTTAATAAAACATTTTCGTGACTTGAAATATTCTAAGTAAAAATTGAAGTTGGTTGTAAAAATATCGGATTCAAACTTTACTTGAGACAATAAAGCCATTTGCAATCAACATTTAAATTGTCCATCCATAATAGAGCATAATAATAAAGATGCTTAATAAAAGTACTTAAATACTTTAATGGGCCTTTTTACATTAAACATTTAATTAGAATAATGAAAATGTAGATACTTAATTAATCAAAATATCTTTTTTGCATAAGAATCCGCTTCCGCATGGCCACCTTTGTATCCACTCCGACCCGGTCCAAAAATCATGATCACCTGAAAAGTTTAGAAAAATTGGGTGAGTCACCAAGACTCAGTGCATAGTTAGTACACATGTCCTCACATATGGGCTTAGCCCATATCCACATAGTCCATGCACATGAATATACAATTATGAAGCCCATATCCACATAGTCCATACACATGAATATACAATTATGAAGCCCATATCCACATAGTCCATACACATGAATATACAATTATGAAGCCCATATCCACATAGTCCATACACATGAATATACAATTATGATATCCACATAGTCCATACACATTTTTACACATTCATCAATAATCATTTATTATCGCAAATCAGTGAAAGGTTAATACCATAACCACTAACCTGATTATTCGATCACCCCCTTGGGTATCCATCATTTTAACCCTAATTTCGGCTAACATGCACAACATATACAATTACATAAAATAACGCATACAACACATATAACAAACAAAAGAAACAGTGCGATAACTACGCACCTGACTATAGCGAGATCCTGATCTATCGAATCTAACAAAATCTATAGTCCCGAAACTTGTCCTACTGCTGTCGATTTGCCTTTATAACCAAAGTTAAAAATCGGTTAGCCACTTAAATACCAAAATGGCCTAAGGCCGAATAGCACCACCACTTACCTTGAGCACTTCAATTCCCGAAAGACTCCTTTGTGCTCCTTAACACTAGCTACACACAAAAAGAGCACATCACTATAGCCTTATACACATTCGGCCACCCCTAAAACCAAGGTCAACATTCGGTTATTATCAAAGCCCAAAATATAGCCTATGGCCGAAAGTCATACTTCCTTACCTTGCTTATTTCGATCCCAAAACACCATTTGTTCCTGTCGATTTGCTCTCGAAGTTATCAAAATTCCTACTAAAACATTGTTAGAATCGGCTAATACCCACATCTATGAACAATGGCCCTTGGCCGAATGTTATACTTACCATTTACCATGAATAGCCGAACCCTGAAGACTCCTTTTTAAAGCCCTAACACTGGCTACACAAAAGAACACTTATAAAAGCTTAATGCACATTCGGCCCTCCTTAGAAATCAAGGTTTAACCATTGATTTTGGCACTTTAATGGAAAGAAATCCAAACCGATTGCTAGGAGAGAACTTACTTACCAAAACGATTGAAGAAATCACAAACACGTAGTCGACAGCACCTTCTATAAAGGTTCGGCTAAGGTGTTTCGGCACTAATAATGGAGAGAAAAAGAGTGAAGAAAGAGGCTATGGTTCAAATGATAATGAAACATGCGGCTAACAACAATGAAGGAAACATTTGCTACCCGAAATACTCCCTAGCTTCTAAAACTTGTAACAACAGAAGAAGAATGAAGCTCTCTTGAGATTCGGCTATGGATCAACATAGAGGATTTGGCTTATGTCAAAAAGATGGAGAGAGAGAGAGACCAATTAGCATTCGGCAGCAAGCTAGACACTTCACAAAAGAATTTGGCACCTCCTTTGCTACAAGAAAATTGACCAAGATAGCCCCTAGAGAGAGAGCTTCAATTGGCCAAGCACTAAAATGGGAAGAAAAGAAAATAGCCTAAGAAAATTCGACCATGCTCTCTTGTCAAACCCCAAAGCCGACCATGCTCCTCTCCCATGTTTCAAACGGCCATGCTCCAAATGCAAAGAAAGTAAAAAAAACAAAAATCAAGAATTTTGGCCATGCTTGCTATGACAAGCCCGGCCATGCTTCTCTCTTTTTCCCACATCCATTGAAAATTCCTAGCATCAAATACCAATGAACATTGTTTATTTATTCCTCAATTACTACCCCATTTCCTATATAGCAGCATAGAAGTAAATAAAATAATCAGCATGCTTTTATGAATTAAATGCCCATGCAGGCCATTAATCACGTCGGAACAAAAAGAAAAATAAACCCCCAGGTGCGCCTCCAAAGTCTCGAACCCGAGACCTGAGGAAGCATCTCCTCACCTTCTGCCACTCGACCATTGTGCATTTCATGCCAATAAACGCATTGAAAATTCTTTTAAACCCTTATTCCTTAGCTCCACTTGCTTATGCGCCAGACCAAAAATAAAACGCACTCACTGCTGTCAACAAGGCTTGAACTTGAGCCCTCTTAAAGCTCCCTTGCTGCAGCGTCCAAACCACTTTACTGCTGGTTCGTTGATGTCAAAATCTCGCCACAAATTATTATAAAGCCTCCTTCAAAGCAGCGCCATTTTGCAAAATAAAACGCTTATGCCGCGCCCAAGACTCGAACTCCTGACCTGATTGTGGCATCACTCCCAAGCCTTAAGTGGCGCATGGAAGCCACTTTACCAGGGCATTTCATATGCCATAATCTGCCAAAATATTCCTTTAAGGCCTCCTTGCCTTGTTACCCTTTTTAACCCAAAATTCCAAAAATTTCCAAAATACTCCCTTTTAATCCGAGAGTTTTAAAAACCCCTAAAACACATTCAAACCACTCTTAAGGCCCACTAACACTTGAGTTATGCTCCAAACGCACAACTCCTATTTCAGGATATTACAATTCTACCCCCCTTAAAAATAATTTCGTCCTCGAAATTACTTACTACCGAGAAATTCATATATTTCAATTCAATTCACCATGATGTGCTTATGTCGCGCACTCGATCTTACCCAAACTAACACATTCCTTAAATATTATTTCAAGATTCGTATTCAAAATTTCATACACTTCGTTAGCATACAACACGAACTACCTCATTATCAGACCCTTGACCCGATCTAACGGGTTCCTATATGGCCATTTTGCCTCGACCACGTCCTCTAAAATTCATCTCTTATTGCGAAAACTGACTTAAAAAGTTTTATGCATTAGAAATTTGTTCCACTGATTATCCGCGACCAAATTCTATGAAAAGAAATATTTAAAAGTGGTTTTTTCGATCAATCAAGGTTCATTTCAAGTTCGCTATTCTAAATCAGAGTCACATTCATGCTCATAAAAAGAGACATATTCATTCCTCAACATATTCATTCAGTGGTATTTGCCACACACATTCACTATTCAGATTACCTCAATGGCATTGATAATTATTAATGTATAAACAAACCATACTTATGAAATTTAACTACCAAACATTTATCTACACATAAATTATAACATTTCCAAACACACATTGATCATTGACATGTTTAATATCCCATAGACCTTATTTTGGCCAAAGATATATATATATCCATATATATATATCCCTATAAACACGTTAAAGGTTCACATTTGAAATACCTACTAATCGAATGCACATTTACATTTCAATTCACCATATATCAATCATATATACCCAATTATACACATATGCAAACATATCCAACCTCTTTCACATTTAGCATTTTCACATATGGTCAATTCTCCATAAGCATATTCAAGCTTAAATTCCATTGTATATAAATCACACACATCAATGGTAAGATCAATTGCACATATTAAAATACTTACCGAAGCTTCAACTATATCACATCTTACTTACTTCAAATGGAAATATACTAACTTACCTTATTTCTAAAAAGGAAATAAATTGTTACATACATGTTCACTTTAACTCATTTAGCACATTTGATTATTTTTACCGTTGCTCACGTAAAATTTTCTAGACATAAAGCATAATGTAATACACCGGCACAGAGCCTGCTAGGCATACAGCCTGATATTATACACCGGCACAAAGCTTGCTAGGCATAAAGTTTGATATTATACACCAAGCACAAAGCACGCTAAAGAAAGCACATTATCAACGATACAAAGTCATCTTATACATAATTCATATATCTAAAATCTTAACTAATCCTTAAGGTTCACACGAAGCTTTTCAAACATCCTATCTCTATTGAATCGAACTTGTTCCCAAATCTCATAAACATTTATACATTTGGCTAAGTCAAATAAAAATTCATATATTTATTTCTACTTGTATACTTCACATTCTATAAAAATTAGTATGTCTTTTTGCTTATAAACTTACTAACGAACATCCGTTTTCTTATCCAAAATCATCTCTCATACTCGATATCAATAGAAATTTCATTTGACCGAACACATACTATCATAATACATTTATACAATTCATATTTCTTTAGTCATAATCTCACATTTAATTACCATATAGACAGATGCACATATAAACTTTGACATGGATATGAATTTCGCATTTCCATATCATACATATATTTATATCATCAAACCGAATAAAACTAATCATATGCTTAAACATATGGTTTCATTCACTTAATTCATAGCTTTATTTAATTCAAATATTACCTCAACGATCGGAGAGGTACTTACAAGGTGGACTTGGCCTGAGGTACAGTGCCATGCCGAATAAACACGAAATAAAAGTCCATATTTTGAAAAGCCCACTTTTGAAAACTGTTTTTCGGGCCCAAAACCTCAAAGCCGAGTTTTGAACCATTCTCTGATACCAACTTGTAACACCCCTAAACCCGGCCTATTCACGCCGACCGAATTTGGAATGCCACTGCGGAACACTTTCAAAAATATTCTTACTTAATAGTAAAAACTGTGGAAAAATTTGTTTCCTTTAATAAAACATTTTCGTGACTTGAAATATTCTAAGTAAAAATTGAAGTTTGTTGTAAAAATATCGGATTCAAACTTTACTTGAGACAATAAAGCCATTTGCAATCAACATTTAAATTGTCCATCCATAATAGAGCATAATAATAAAGATGCTTAATAAAAGTACTTAAATACTTTAATGGGCCTTTTACATTAAACATTTAATCGAATAATGAAAATGTAGATACTTAATTAATCAAAATATCCTTTTGCATGAGAATCGCTTCGCATGGCCATCTTTGTATGCACTCCGACCCGGTCCAAAAATCACGATCACCTGAAAAGTTTAGAAAAATTGGGTGAGTCACCAAGACTCAGTGCATAGTTAGTACACATGTCCTCACATATGGGCTTAGCCCATATCCACATAGTCCATGCACATGAATATACAATTATGAAGCCCATATCCACATAGTCCATACACATGAATATACAATTATGAAGCCCATATCCACATAGTCCATACACATGAATATACAATTATGAAGCCCATATCCACATAGTCCATACACATGAATATACAATTATGATATCCACATAGTCCATACACATTTTTACACATTCATCAATAATCATTTATTATCGCAAATCGTTGAAAGGTTAATACCATAACCACTAAACGATTATTCGATCACCCCCCAGGTATCCATCATTTTAACCCTAATTTTGGCTAACATGCACAACATATACAATTACATAAAATAACGCATACAACACATATAACAAACAAAAGAAAGCAAGTGCGATAACTACGCTTTTTGACTATAGCGAGATCTGATCTATCGAATCTAACAAAATCTATAGTCCCGAAACTTGTCCTATCTCTGCATCGATTTGCCTTTATAACCAAAGTTAAAAATCGGTTAGCCACTTAAATACCAAAATGGCCTAAGGCCGAATAGCACCACCACTTACCTTGAGCACTTCAATTCCCGAAAGACTCCTTTGTGCTCCTTAACACTAGCTACACACAAAAAGAGCACATCACTATAGCCTTATACACATTCGCCACCCCTAAAACCAAGGTCAACATTCGGTTATTATCAAAGCCCAAAATATAGCCTATGGCCGAAAGTCATACTTCCTTACCTTGCTTATTTGATCCCAAAACACCATTTGTTCTGTCGATTTGCTCTCGAAGTTATCAAAATTCCTACTAAAACATTGTTAGAATCGGCTAATACCCACATCTATGAACAATGGCCCTTGGCCGAATGTTATACTTACCATTTACCATGAATAGCCGAACCACAAGACTCCTTTTAAAGCCCTAACATGGCTACACAAAAGAACACTTATAAAAGCTTAATGCACATTCGGCCCTCCTTAGAAATCAAGGTTTAACCATTGATTTTGGCACTTTAATGGAAAGAAATCCAAACCGATTGCTAGGAGAGAACTTACTTACCAAAATGATTGAAGAAATCACAAACACGTAGTCGATGCACCTTCTATAAAGGTTCGGCTAAGGTGTTTGGCACTAATAATGGAGAGAAAAAGAGTGAAGAAAGAGGCTATGGTTCAAATGATAATGAAACATGCGGCTAACAACAATGAAGGAAACATTTGCTACCAGAAATACTCCTAGCTTCTAAAACTTGTAACAACAGAAGAAGAAGAATGAAGCTCTCTTGAGATTCTGGCTATGGATCAACATAGAGGATTTGGCTTATGTCAAAAGATGGAGAGAGAGAGAGACCAATTAGCATTCGGCAGCAAGCTAGACACTTCACAAAAGAATTTGGCACCTCCTTTGCTACAAGAAAATTGACCAAGATAGCCCCTGCAGAGAGAGCTTCAATTGGCCAAGCACTAAAATGGGAAGAAAAGAAAATAGCCTAAGAAAATTCGACCATGCTCTCTTGTCAAACCCCAAAGCCGACCATGCTCCTCTCCCATGTTTCAAACGGCCATGCTCCAAATGCAAAGAAAGTAAAAAAAACAAAAATCAAGAATTTTGGCCATGCTTGCTATGACAAGCCCGGCCATGCTTCTCTCTTTTTCCCACATCCATTGAAAATTCCTAGCATCAAATACCAATGAACATTGTTTATTTATTCCTCAATTACTACCCCATTTCCTATATAGCAGCATAGAAGTAAATAAAATAATCAGCATGCTTTTATGAATTAAATGCCCATGCAGGCCATTAATCACGTCGGAACAAAAAGAAAAATAAACCCCCAGGTGCGCCTCCAAAGTCTCGAACCCGAGACCTGAGGAAGCATCTCCTCACCTTCTGCCACTCGACCATTGTGCATTTCATGCCAATAAACGCATTGAAAATTCTTTTAAACCCTTATTCCTTAGCTCCACTTGCTTATGCGCGCCAGACCAAAAATAAAACGCACTCATCTGCTTTGTCAACAAGGCTTGAACTTGAGCCCTCTTAAAGCTCCCTTGCTGCAGCGTCCAAACCACTTTACTGCTGGTTCGTTGATGTCAAAATCTCGCCACAAATTATTATAAAGCCTCCTTCAAAGCAGCGCCATTTTGCAAAATAAAACGCTTATGCCGCGCCCAAGACTCGAACTCCTGACCTGATTGTGGCATCACTCCCAAGCCTTAAGTGGCGCATGGAAGCCACTTTACCAGGGCATTTCATATGCCATAATCTGCCAAAATATTCCTTTAAGGCCTCCTTGCCTTGTTACCCTTTTAACCCAAAATTCCAAAAATTTCCAAAATACTCCTTTTAATCCGAGAGTTTTAAAACCCCTAAAACACATTCAAACCACTCTTAAGGCCCACTAACACTTGAGTTATGCTCCAAACGCACAACTCCTATTTCAGGATATTACAATTCTACCCCTTAAAAATAATTTCGTCCTCGAAATTACTTACTACCGAAATTCATATATTTCAATTCACCGTGATGTGCTTATGTTTGCGCACTCGATCTTACCCAAACTAACACATTCCTTAAATATTATTTCAAGATTCGTATTCAAAATTTCATACACTTCGTTAGCATACAACACGAACTACCTCATTATCAGACCCTTGACCCGATCTAACGGGTTCCTATATGGCCATTTTGCCTCGACCACGTCCTCTAAAATTCATCTCTTATTAAAAGCCCGACTTAAAAGTTTTATGCATTAGAAATTTGTTCCACTCGATTATCGCGACCAAATTCTATGAAAAGAAATATTTAAAAGTGGTTTTTTCGATCAATCAAGGTTCATTTCAAGTTCGCTATTCTAAATCAGAGTCACATTCATGCTCATAAAAAGAGACATATTCATTCCTCAACATATTCATTCGAGTGGTATTTGCCACACACATTCACTATTCAGATTACCTCAATGGCATTGATAATTATTAATGTATAAACAAACCATACTTATGAAATTTAACTACCAAACATTTATCTACACATAAATTATAACATTTCCAAACACACATTGATCATTGACATGTTTAATATCCCATAGACCTTATTTTGGCCAAAGATATATATATATCCATATATATATATCCCTATAAACACGTTAAAGGTTCACATTTGAAATACCTACTAATCGAATGCACATTTACATTTCAATTCACCATATATCAATCATATATACCCAATTATACACATATGCAAACATATCCAACCTCTTTCACATTTAGCATTTTCACATATGGTCAATTCTCCATAAGCATATTCAAGCTTAAATTCCATTGTATATAAATCACACACATCAATGGTAAGATCAATTGCACATATTAAAATACTTACCGAAGCTTCAACTATATCACATCTTACTTACTTCAAATGGAAATATACTAACTTACCTTATTTCTAAAAAGGAAATAAATTGTTACATACATGTTCACTTTAACTCATTTAGCACATTTGATTATTTTTACCGTTGCTCACGTAAAATTTTCTAGACATAAAGCATAATGTAATACACACAAGACTGAGCTGCTAGGCATACTGACTGATATTATACACCGGCACAAAGCACACGCTAGGCATAAAGTTTGATATTATACACCGGCACAAAGCTGCAGCAAAAGCTTTCATTATCAACGATACAAAGTCATCTTATACATAATTCATATATCTAAAATCTTAACTAATCCTTAAGGTTCACACGAAGCTTTTCAAACATCCTATCTCTATTGAATCGAACTTGTTCCCAAATCTCATAAACATTTATACATTTGGCTAAGTCAAATAAAAATTCATATATTTATTTCTACTTGTATACTTCACATTCTATAAAAATTAGTATGTCTTTTTGCTTATAAACTTACTAACGAACATCCGTTTTCTTATCCAAAATCATCTCTCATACTCGATATCAATAGAAATTTCATTTGACCGAACACATACTATCATAATACATTTATACAATTCATATTTCTTTAGTCATAATCTCACATTTAATTACCATATAGACAGATGCACATATAAACTTTGACATGGATATGAATTTCGCATTTCCATATCATACATATATTTATATCATCAAACCGAATAAAACTAATCATATGCTTAAACATATGGTTTCATTCACTTAATTCATAGCTTCATTTAATTCAAATATTACCTCAACGATCGAGAGAGGTACTTTAAGGTGGACTTGAATCGGAGGTACAGTGCCATGCCAGAATAAACCTGAAATAAAAGTCCATATTTTGAAAAGCCCACTTTTGAAAACTGTTTTTCGGGCCCAAAACCTCAAAGCCGAGTTTTGAACCGTTCTCTGATACCAACTTGTAACACCCCTAAACCCGGCCTATTCACGTGGCCGAATTTGGAATGCCAACTGCGGAACACTTTCAAAAATATTCTTACTTAATAGTAAAGCTGTGGAAAAATTTGTTTCCTTTAATAAAACATTTTCGTGACTTGAAATATTCTAAGTAAAAATTGAAGTTTGTTGTAAAAATATCGGATTCAAACTTTACTTGAGACAATAAAGCCATTTGCAATCAACATTTAAATTGTCCATCCATAATAGAGCATAATAATAAAGATGCTTAATAAAAGTACTTAAATACTTTAATGGGCCTTTTTACATTAAACATTTAATCAGAATAATGAAAATGTAGATACTTAATTAATCAAAATATCCTTTTTGCATGAGAATCCGCTTCCGCATGGCCATCTTTGTATGCACTCCGACCCGGTCCAAAAATCACGATCACCTGAAAAGTTTAGAAAAATTGGGTGAGTCACCAAGACTCAGTGTATAGTTAGTACACATGTCCTCACATATGGGCTTAGCCCATATCTACATAGTCCATGCACATGAATATACAATTATGAAGCCCATATCCACATAGTCCATACACATGAATATACAATTATGAAGCCCATATCCACATAGTCCATACACATGAATATACAATTATGAAGCCCATATCCACATAGTCCATACACATGAATATACAATTATGATATCCACATAGTTCATACACATTTTTACACATTCATCAATAATCATTTATTATCGCAAATCAGTGAAAGGTTAATACCATAACCACTAACCTGATTATTCGATCACCCCCTTGGGTATCCATCATCTTAACCCTAATTTCGGCTAACATGCACAACATATACATTTACATAAAATAACGCATACAACACATATAACAAACAAAAGAAGCAAAGGCGATAACTACTTTTTGACTATAGCGAGATCCTGATCTATCGAATCTAACAAAATCTAAAGTCCCGAAACTTGTCCTACTGCTGTCGATTTGCCTTTATAACCAAAGTTAAAAATCGGTTAGCCACTTAAATACCAAAATGGCCTAAGGCCGAATAGCACCACCACTTACCTTGAGCACTTCAATTCCCGAAAGACTTCTTTGTGCTCCTTAACACTAGCTACACACAAAAAGAGCACATCACTATAGCCTTATACACATTCGGCCACCTCTAAAACCAAGGTCAACATTCGGTTATTATCAAAGCCCAAAATATAGCCTATGGCCGAAAGTCATACTTCCTTACCTTGCTTATTTCAATCCCGAAACACCACTTGTTCCTGTCGATTTGCTCCCGAAGTTATCAAAATTCCTACTAAAACATTGTTAGAATCGGCTAATACCCACATCTATGAACAATGGCCCTTGGCCGAATGTTATACTTACCATTTACCATGAATAGTCGAACCCTGAAGGCTCCTTTTTAAAGCCCTAACACTGGCTACACAAAAGAACACTTATAAAAGCTTAATGCACATTCGGCCCTCCTTAGAAATCAAGGTTTAACCATTGATTTTGGCACTTTAATGGAAAGAAATCAAAACCGATTGCTAGGAGAGAACTTACTTACCAAAACGATTGAAGAAATCACAAACACGTAGTCGACAGCACCTTCTATAAAGGTTCGGCTAAGGTGTTTCGGCACTAATAATGGAGAGAAAAAGAGTGAAGAAAGAGGCTATGGTTCAAATGATAATGAAACATGCGGCTAACAACAATGAAGGAAACATTTGCTACCCGAAATACTCCCTAGCTTCTAAAACTTGTAACAAAAGAAGAAGAATGAAGCTCTTTTGAGATTCGGCTATGGATCAACATAGAGGATTTGGCTTATGTCAAAAAGATGGAGAGAGAGACCAATTAGCATTCGGCAACAAGCTAGACACTTCACAAAAGAATTTGGCACCTCCTTTGCTACAAGAAAACTGACCAAGATAGCCCCTAGAGAGAGAGCTTCAATCGGCCAAGCACCAAAATGGGAAGAAAAGAAAATAGCCTAAGAAAATTCGGCCATGCTCTCTTGTCAAACCCCAAAGCCGACCATGCTCCTCTCCCATGCTTCAAATGGCCGTGCTCCAAATGCAAAGAAAGTAAAAAAGACAAAAATCAAGAATTTTGGCCATGCTTGCTATGACAAGGCCGGCCATGCTTCTCTCTTTTTCCCACATCCATTGAAAATTCCTAACATCAAATACCAATAAACATTGTTTATTTATTCCTCCATTACTACCCCATTTCCTATATAAAATAATAACATAAAAGGAATACTTCCCATACCCTGCAGCAGCATAGAAGTAAATAAAATAATCAGCATGCTTTTATGAATTAAATGCCCATGCAGGCCATTAATCACGCCGGAACAAAAAGAAAAATAAACCCCAGGTGTGCCTCCAAAGTCTCGAACCCGAGACCTGAGGAAGCATCTCCTCACCTTCTGCCACTCGACCATTGCGCATTTCATGCCAATAAACGCATTGAAAATTCTTTTAAACCCTTATTCCTTAGCTCCCCTTGCTTATGCGCCAGAGCAAAAATAAAAAGCTCTCACTACTGTCAACAAGGCTCAAACTTGAGTCCTCTTAAACCTCCCTTGCTGCAGCGTCCAAACCACTTTACTGCTGGTTCGTTGATGTCAAAATCTCGCCACAAATTATTATAAAGCCTCCTTCAAAGCAGCGCCATTTTGCAAAATAAAACGCTTATGCCGCGCCCAAGACTCGAACTCCTGACCTGATTGTGGCGTCACTCCCAAGCCTTAAGTGGCGCATGGAAGCCACTTTACCAGGGCATTTCATATGCCATAATCTGCCAAAATATTCCTTTAAGGCCTCCTTGCCTTGTTACCCTTTTTAACCCAAAATTCCAAAAATTTCCAAAATACTCCCTTTTAATCCGAGAGTTTTAAAAACCCCTAAAACACATTCAAACCACTCTTAAGGCCCACTAACACTTGAGTTATACTCCAAACGCACAACTCTTATTTCAGGATATTACAAGTTTGTATGCCTAAGGACTCAGATTTGAGGCAAATGATTCTACGGGAGGCGCATAGTAGCCCTTATGCTATGCACCCCGGAGGAAATAAGGTGTATCGGGATCTTCGTGAACAATATTGGTGGCCAAGCGTGAGATTTCTGAATTTGTGGGAAAATGTTTAACTTGTCAGCAAGTGAAGGCGGAGCATCAATTGCCGTCAGGTTTATTACTACCGGTAAAGATTCCTCTTTGGAAATGGGAGCGAATAACAATGGATTTTGTTAGTGGGTTACCTTTAACACCTACTAAGAAAAATTCTGTTTGGGTAATTGTTGATCGTTTGACGAAGACTGCTCATTTTCTACCAGTTCATACGGATTACTCATTACAGAAGTTGGCTAAGCTGTATGTATCTAAAATCGTGAGGTTGCATGGGGTACCCGTGTCTATTATATCAGATAGGGATCCTAGGTTTACATCATGATTTTGGAAAGCTTTGCATGAAGCTCTGGGAATAAAGCTTAACTTTAGTACGGCTTTTCATCCTCAGTCGGATGGTCAATCGGAAAGAGTAATTCAGATTCTGGAAGATATGTTAAGGGGATGTGTAATCGATTTCAAAGGTAGTTGGGAGGATTTTCTACCGCTGGCAGAATTTGCTTATAATAATAGCTATCAGTCTAGCATTCAGATGGCACCCTACGAGGCATTATATGGTCGTAGGTGTCATTCTCTATTTGTTGGACCGAATTGGCGTAACGATGATGTTAGGTCCCGAGTTGATCTCAAAGCGGAAGAAAAAGTAAAAGCTATTCGAACACGGTTAAAGGAAGCTTGGATAGACGAGAAGTCATATCTTTGATCCGAGCGTAAGGATATCGACTATGATGTGGGGGATCAAGTTTTCTTGAAGGTCTCACCTTGGAAGAAGATTTTCAGATTTGGGAAGAAGGGCAAATTGAGTCCTAGATACATTGGACCATATCGTGTGGTAAAGCGTGTTGGTCCAGTGGCCTATCAGATCGAATTACCTCCGAGTTGAGTCGATTCATAATGTTTTTCATGTTTCCATCTTTGAGACGCTATAGATCGGATCAAGCGCACATAGTACCTGTAGAAGAAGTGGAGTTGAATTCAGACTTGTCTTTTGAGGAGGAACCAGTGGAAATCTTAGACCGAGATGTCAAAGTGCTAAGAAAGAAAACCGTGTCGTTGGTCAAAGTTTTATGGCATAATCACGGAGTGGAGGAAGCTACGTGGGAGCCTGAAGATGCAATTCGGCAACAATACCCTCACCTCTTTCAATCAGGTAAATTTCGAGGACAAAATTTTCTTTAAGGAGGGTAGAGTTCTAACACCCTAAAATTCGAGTATCGAGTTATTGCATGTTTTGGTGTTAAGATTATGAAGGAAAAATTTTTATTTTTCTTTTCGTGTTTATATAGCCCTGAGGAAGAGTATAGAATTATTCGGGTATGGAATAATTTTTAGTTTGAGAATTTATTGAAGTGGAGCAAGTGGCATTGACACTTAAGTTAATTAAAATGTCAAAGTGTAGCATAAGATGAGTAATGGCAAGGTGGTGTTGGCGCATGGGTAATAGCATGAGGGGAGTGGTTCGAATCCCTTAGTTAGCATTTAGATAACATTTATTTTTGCTCTAGTATGGTAAGTGTCGGCCAAGCTTAATTATGGTAAGTGTTGACCTTGTTATTTTTGGTTAGTAGATTAAAGGAATAAGGTAAGTGTTAACTTATGGTATGGAATCAAGAACTTTTGGAAAGATATGGGGACATAGGGCAAGTATCAAGGAAAATGTTTTGGAAACAAATTCATGGCCATTTGACCATGAATTTGGACGGCAATGTGGCTAGGGTGGAGGTTGGCCGAATATGCTAGTAGTTTGGCAAGGTTTAGGAGTTTGTTTTGGTCATTCCTAGCATTTTGTGCAAAGTTTTGCAACTCTCCTCTCAACCTATTTTCCTTTGGCCGAATTTGATCTTTTGGCAAGCCAAATTCTTTTGACCATTTGGTCATTTTTGCTCATCACTTTAGTATTCTTTTTGTGCCTCTTCATAGTGCCGAAATTGCTAGTACCAAAAAGGCCATCCCTTTCGTTTTGTTTTCTTTCTCCATTGCCGAATGTACTTTGTTCCTAAGCACATCTTTTTCTTTCTCTTTTCTCCTTTTTGAAAACCAAAACAACAATATCATCATCTCTTCTCTGATATTTTATTTCTTTTCACTCATTTTCTCCATTTTTCTCCAATGGCCAAATGTTAGTGTGCCCATAGCCGAAGCATTTTCTTTTCTTTGGTTATACAAAACTGAATCCTCCATCATTAACAAACATCATTCTCAATCTTCTCTTTTCAATCGTGGGCATTAGGTAAGAGTTCTTTTTAGTTTATAATTGTTTTGGCCAAAATTTTGATGGTGGTAAAAAGGATTTATTGGATCGAAAATTTACCATTCCTTTTATTAAACGTTTCCAATTGTTATATTTTAGTGCGATAGTGGAAGACCGGAAATCAAGTGTTCGTGAGTATCATAGAACGTTTTGGTCGACTCTCTTTTTGTGGAACAAGGATATTGTGGTAAGGAAATCTCACTCCTAAAAACCTTTGGTCATATTGTTTTCGATATTATGTTAGTTTGGACTTATGATCTTTTGTCATTGAAGACAATCAAGATAGGGAAGAAAAGGGCGGTGTTTAGTGTTCGGAAGAAGGGAGGTTCCGTTAATCCCCCTAAGTATAAAAAAGGGCTATTTCGGGAATCCGAGATTTTCCACCGGGTTGTGGACGCTTATCCGAGGAGAATCAATTGTTTGAAGTTGTTTGTACTCTCGAACCTTTGTTTGTTCGTGGATTTGCATCGGTTAAGGAACCATCAATCGGGGAGAAACTGCAAGTAGAAGTAGTTCGAAAATCTGAGGGTAAAAGTTTAGATCGTTATTTTTAAGATTGGTTTCATTAATAAATTATAGTGTTTTAATTTATCGTGATGCGTATAGGTATCGACGAGCGGGAAAGTCTAGTTCTCACTATAACCAGGTGTGTAACTTCACACTTATCTCTCGGGTTAAATACCAAACCGTAAGTATTTTAATAAATCGTAAAGATGGCCAAATCGAAAATTTTGTATGTCAGTACTTTTGTGTAAATGCATGAAAACGGTTAAAGCAGAAATTTATGAAAAAGCGCTAGATTGCTAAGTTGTTACGGAAAAAAGCGCTAGATCGATATATTGGGCCAGAAAGCGCTAGATCGATAAATTGGGCCAGAAAGCGGCTA
The DNA here is from genome assembly GCA_025503065.1 of Gossypium bickii. Lineage (NCBI taxonomy): Eukaryota > Viridiplantae > Streptophyta > Magnoliopsida > Malvales > Malvaceae > Gossypium > Gossypium bickii. The sequence goes on from CP106712.1 coordinate 69,755,120, forward strand.
GATCGATATATTGGGCCGAAAGCGCTAGATCGATATATATTGGGCCGTAAAACTGCTAGATCGATAAATTGGGCCGTAAAACTGTTAGATCGTTAAATGGGCCAAAAATCTTCTAGTTCGACATATGGGCCAAAGTTCACTAGATCGCTATATGGACTAAATACTATTTTGTTTAATAGGCTCAAATGAAAAGTTTAATTATAGACTCATCTATAATATGGATTACTTGATAAATTATTATATGGCTATAGTTTGTTATGCATACATGATTGCATGGGACGGGATATATGATGAAGAGAAGAAAGGCCTGTGGCCACGAATCTAGTTCGGTGGCTTTGTCACAAATTTTTATGGCTTAATGCCTCTAGTTCGGTGACTATGTCACAATCTAGTTCGGTAGTGCACTACAATATTATTTTAAAAGGCTTGATGCCTACGATTGGTGTGTTTGGCGGGGTGGGTTGACTTGATCCCCACAGGTGTGTTGGTTGGTACGGGGGTGTGTAGCGGATGGAAATTAGGCTTGGTTGGGAAATTCATTTTGTGTACATGCATTTTATTTATTCTATTTTATTCTGTATTGTTAAATCTGCAATTGGGCTCAAGCCCAACTTAATGTCTTGATGATCTGGCCCAATAATGGTGGTAAGTGAGTTACACACTGAGTTCTTAATAACTTACCCCGTTTTATTATCCATCTCAGGTGATGGCAATTGATGTGGACTTGGGCCGGGGATTACTTGGTGGAGGCCATACTACGAGCATGGGTTTTATAAACTATGAACTTTATTTAAGTTATTTATTTTAATTACTATTTTGGTATGATTGTATAAGGCCTCTATTTATGTTTTATGGATTTTTATGTGTGGATGGATTTAATTTTGTTTTAAGACTCTTAATTTGGCTTATGATAAATCTATAAGGTTTTCTTAAAAACATTGTGTTTTATAACAATTTGGACATCCTTAATTATTTTTAAATTCTTTAGAATGGTTTTATAACTACTTAAAGTTTTTGACAATTATGTTAAGATTTCAAACAAGTATTTTCTTAATTCTCCAATTTTAAATCATTGTTCTTAATTTTTATTAAATCTTTATTTTCAAAAGGTTTTGTATTACTGTTTTACTTAAATTATTAGAGAATTAAATGTTCGATCGTTGTGACAAACCAAATCTCGTCTTAACGCATAGACCTGGTTTGGGGTGTTACACGCGTTTTGATAAACGCCGCAATTCTTGAAATATTTTAGGAAAAACATTGTGTTTAGCAAGTCTCTGAAATCCCTAAATTGATTTTGCATCTCCGATTTTAGTTAAGGGTAAGCTATCTATTTTTATCGAGAAACTCCTTCTCCTGGTCAGAGATTGCCGAAAGGTTTTGGGATTATTGCGTTGCTTTGATCAATTTGGTAGCTTGTCCTGATATTATTCCTTTTGATTAGTTCTTATCTGCTTGGAGAGACTGCCGTGAATTTTGAGTTGTAATCAAATTAACTCTAAAAGAAAGTATAGAAATGTTTTGAAAAACTTCAAATAAGCTTAAATATGTTAAAATGAAGTGTTTAGATAAATATTTAAATTAAACGAGGTTGTATTTAAATGTAATATTTCTTACTCGAAATATAGGTTGAAATCGGATAGAGGATATTACATGTATAGTAAGATAAATATAGTTTTCTTAAAAAGTTTAAAAATTATAAAAATATTCAAAAATTTTCGAAATTTTCTTTAAAAGTTTAATATTCAAAATTTTTAAAAAATTAAAATCCAAAAAAATGATAATATCAGCAAAAAAATTGTGAAAGAAAAAAAATAAGTAAAGAATGAAAAAAAATTAAAATTGGGAATAGTGGCGTTTTCGTAAAAAATGCCGCAAATATGTTTGTGTGTTGTAAATAAAACGATGTAGTTTTGTATATTTTAGTGGCGTTTTTCTTGAAAATGCCGCAAAAAGCTGGGATATAGCGGCGCTTATAAAAAACGCCGCAAATATGTTTGTGTAATGTAAATAAAACGACGTAGTTTTGTATATTGTAGTGGCGTTTTGTTTTGTAAACGCCGCAATAGGTATGTCTGTAGCGGCGCTATTTTATAAACGCCGCAATTCTTGAATTGTGTTAGTGAAAATGTCGCTGTTTTGCTCTCCTCCAGTTCCCCCAACCCTTAAACCCGATTGACTCAATTTCCCCTAGGCTTCTTCTGAAATTCATTTCCCCCTTCTTCTAAAATCCCTAAATTTCTAAAGATTTAGTTTCTTTCATCCCTCTCTTCATTTCATAACTCTCTTCAGTCCGCCACCATCGTACTTCATCAGATCAATAATCTCTTCGTCCTCCACGGCTCCACTATTATCGTCTAAACCAATGCTCCTTCGGCTTCAAGCTTTACCTCTCTTTTGCCGGACTGTCGACGCATGCACATCTCAGATTCTCAAAAAGGTAACATGCAAGTGAACAGAATATAGGTTTGGATCTTTGTTATTGACTAGTATTAGTTCTTTGTTGTTTGGTTCTCTGAATTTGTGGGCTCATCATAGAAAGAGGGAAGGGAACGGGACGGTGTAATGTGAAAGAAGGGGAAGGGTGGGGCTGTGGGATTATTCATTATAGTGAGAAAAAAATATTCTTTTTAATTGCTGTGGGTTGGCTGAGTGTTTGCGTGAGATGGGGGACCTGTTTTATTACATTAAATTGAGAATTTTAGCTTTTCCCTTGTTCTGGGGCTTGTGGCTTGCTCATTTTCCTTCGGGTGTTTTACACTATATTTTGATGTTTGGGATGTCTTGTTGTATTTGCAACTTTGTCTCAAAAGTATTCAGCCATATTTAGAGAAGAAACGAGAAACTCGAGAATAACAGAGAAAAGAAGCTTGAAATATTAAAAGAGGTAAAAGCAAAATTTTATAATGTGACCAACTTTTCAAATAAATAGTAAATATAAAATAAGCAGTGGTTTCATGAAGTACAGGTAATGAAAATAAAAAGAAAAGTAGGTGATAGTTGTCATTGTTTTTTTCCCTTTAATTTATAAATTTGTCAAGTGATTGCATTATTTGTCTTATTATATTGAAAATTTATAAGTTCCAGGTGCGCCCCAAAGTCTCCAGGTGCGCCCCAAAGTCTCGAACCCGAGACTTGGAGAAGATATCTCCCGCCTCCAACCACTCGGCCACTTCGCATTTCATAACACAATCCCATCCCAAATTTCTTTTAATCTCTCATTCCGTTAGCTCCCTTGTTTAGCGCTACCCTCTGGACTCGAACGCGAGTCCTCGCGCCGCAGCCCTCCTAAAGCGCCCTTAGCCATTCGGCCAAGGCGATTCTTATGCCATAAACTCGCCAAATATTTCTTTTGAGGCCTCCCTGCTTTGCTCCCCTTAACGCCAAAATAAAAACTCCCCATCGCGATTCATGCAGCTCGAACTCCTTTCCCTCCTAAAGTACCCTAGCGCCCTAAACCACTTTGCCAGTTGATTCCTTATGTCATGCTTCGCACCATCAATTATATAAAGCCTCCTCACCTGGCATTTTCCTCTCAAGCACAAAAAGGAAATTTTAGCCCTAAACCCGACCTAACCTGGGGTTATGACTAGGCCCTATAACAACCACAACACTCCATCTCTTCGAGCATATACATGAAAATAATTTAATAAAATTTTACCCCTATCTCGGGATATTACAATTCTACCCCCTAAAAATAATTTCGTCCTCGAAATTACCTGGATCAGAAGAGTTGGGGGTATTGCTGCCGCATCACGTCCTCGGTTCCCACGTGGCCTCTTCCGTACCATGGTTTCGCCATAACACCTTTACCAAAGGTACCGACTTCCTTCCCAGGACTTTGACATCTCGATCTAAAATCTGTACCGGCTCCTCCTCAAAAGACAAGTCCGCGTTCACCTCAATATCCTCAATCGGTACGATGTGTGATGGATTTGATCGATAGCATCTAAGCATTGACACATGGAAGACGTCATTAATCTAACTTAATTCTGCCGGCAACTCGAGCTGGTAAGCTACTGGTCCCACGCGTTTCAACACTGTGTACGGCCTGATGAACCTAGGGCTTAGCTTGCCCTTCCGGCCAAACCTCAGCACCTTCTTCCAAGGTGATACCTTCAAGAAGACCTTATCACCCATAGCATACTCAACCTCTCTACGCTTAAGATCAGCGTAGGATTTCTGCCTGTCCGATGCCTCCTTCAGACGAGCCCGAATTACCCTAACCTTATCTTCCGTCTCTGCCACCCAGTTCTGTCCAACAGGTAGGAGTACGGCATTTACGACCATACAGTGCCTCATATGGTGCCATCTGAATACTCACTTGATAACTGTTTTTATAAGCGAATTCAGCCAAAGGTAGGTACTCCTCCCAACTACCACGGAAGTCCAAAACATAGCCCCTTAACATATCTTCCAAACCTGGATTACTCTCTCAGATTGTCCATCAGACTGCGGATGAAAAGCCGTGCTGAAATTCAACTTCGTACCCAACGCCTGATGTAAGTCTTTCCAAAATCTCGACATGAACCGGGGATCTCTATCGGAGATAATGGACGCAGGTACTCCATGCAACCGCACTATTTCAGCTATATACAGCTTGGCTAACCTTTGGAGCGAGTAGTCAGCCCTTACCGGTATGAAATGGGCCGATTTAGTTACTTGATCTACAATCACCCATATTGAATCTTTCTTACTGGGCGTAAGGGGAAGCCCACTTACGAAATCCATCGTAATCCCCTCCCACTTCCACTGTGGGATCTTTTATCGGTCGTGGATGTACACGATGGCAATCGATGCTCAGCCTTAACTTGCTGACATGTCAGACACTTGCCCACTAACTCGGTTACTTCCTGCTTAAGACCCGGCCATCAAAACTGCTCCTTTAAATCCCGGTACATCTTGCTGCCTCCAGGATGCATAGCGTACGGGCTGCTATGCGCTTCTTTCAGGATTCATTGCCTCAAATCATCATCCTTAGGCATACACACTCTCCCCTGAAAATACAACACTCTATCATTACCCAAGCTGAAACTTTCGGCCTCACCACTCTGTACTTGCAACCTCCGAGTACTCAAAACTTCGAAGGTCAACTGCCTCTCCTTAACCTCATCTATCCAAGACGATTTTACCCACAATTTCGCCAGAAGACTACCATCCTCAAAGAGACTTAGGTGAGCAAACATTGCTCGCAAATCTGCCACCACTTTACGACTCAAAGCATCAGCAACTACATTAGCTTTGCCCGAATGGTACTTGATAAAGCAATCGTAGTCCTTCAGTAAATCAATCCACCTCCGCTGCCTCAGATTTAAATCCTTTTGAGTCAAGAGGTACTTCAGGCTCTTGTGATCCGAGTACACCACCGACTTCTCCCCATACAAATAGTGCCTCCAAATTTTCAAAGCAAAAACCACAGCAGCTAACTCCAAATCATGTGTCAGATAATTACCTTCGTGAGGCCTCAACTACCGTGACGCATAAGCGACCACCTTTCCTTCTTGCATCAACACATACCCTAAACTAGTATGTGATGCATCACAAAACACAGTGAATTTCTTTCCTGACTCAGGCTGAATCAAGACTGGTGCTTCAGTCAAAAACTTCTTGAGTTTGTCGAAGCTCTCTTGCTGCTTCTCAGACCACACAAACGGAACTCCTTTTCTCAGTAACCTGGTCAACGGGGCTGCGATTAAGGAGAAATTTTCCACGAATCTTCTGTAATATCCTGCCAACCCCAGAAAACTTCGGATTTCCGTAACCGATTTTGGTGGTTTCCACTCCAATACTGCCTCAATCTTACTAGGATCCACCCTGATCCCCTCAGCTGAAACAACATGTCCTAGGAAAGTTACCTCCTTAAGCCAGAACTCACACTTACTGAATTTGGCGTACAACTGTTTCTCCCTTAGCACTTGCAAAACCATATAAAGGTGTGCGTCATGCTCCTCTTCAGACTTCGAGTACACCAAAATTTCGTCTATAAACACTACGACGAACCGATCCAAATAGGGTTGGAAAACCCGGTTCATCAGGTCCATAAACGCAGCTGGTGCATTCGTCAAACCAAAAGGCATTACCAAAAACTCGTAGTGCCCATACCGAGTACGGAATGCCGTCTTATGGATATCAGCTTCCTTCACCTTCAGCTGATGATACCCCGACCTAAGGTCGATATTAGAGAAAACTATTGCACCCTTGAGTTGATTGAACAAATCATCAATCCTGGGCAAAGGATATCGGTTCTTTATCGTCAGCTTGTTCAGCTGTCGATAGTCTATGCATATCCTCATTGTTCCATCCTTCTTTTCGACAAAAATCACTGGAGCTCCCCAAGGCGATACACTCGGTCGGATGAATCCTCTATCCAACAACTCCTGGATCTGAGCCTTCAACTCCACTAATTCTTTCGGTGCCATCCGACACGGAGCTATAGATCTTGCGCGCGATTAGGGTAACAAATCTATACTAAACTCAACCTCACGATCAGGAGGTAAACCCGGGAGTTCTTCTAGAAACACGTCAACATACTCCCGTACAGTCCGGACATCCCTTACTGCTGTATCCTTAGCTTCCAAGGCACGAACATGCACTACATATGCCTCACAACCTTTCCTAACCATCTTTTTCGCCTTCAATGCAGAAACCAGATTAGATAGGTAATTTCTCCTCTTACCTATCATCACTACCTCATCTCCTTTCGCGGTCTTTAACACCATGCGCTTTAGTTGCATAATCCAAAGCTAGCTTGATACTTTACTAGCCAATCCATCCCGAGAATCAGATCGAACTCCCTAAACGGTAGTTCTATCAAATCAGCCAAGAACACGACCCCTTGGAATTCTAAGGGTACATCCCTATAGAGTTTATTTACTTCTACAGAGTGACCCAGAGGGCTTAACACAGTTATCTTCTTAGAAGTAAGCTCAAAGTCTAAACTTAGAGTTTCCACTACGCTACTAGCAATGTATGAGTAAGTCGAGCCAACATCAATCAAGGTGCTATAGGGTACTCCAAGGATAAAAAACATACCGGTTATGACGTCCGGTGCGTCGCCCTCCTCTTGACGCCTCGCGGCATAGACCAAACCAGGTTGCCTAGCCTCAGTGCCACTGGTACCTCCACTCGATGCCCCACGTCCCCTGCCAGCACCATTACCTCTTCTTCCTACACCACGACCTCTCGGTGGCTGCTGGTTATCCTTCCTATTCAGTGGACGTTCCTGAACCTCAAACCTTAGCCTCGCTGCCTTTTTCAGACAGTCCCTAACTCGATGTGTCACGGATCCACATTCGAAGCATCCTCGATTACCATTCCGGCACTCTCCCGTGTGAGACTTTCCAGCTCCTATCTTGATTCCGTCTAAAAGACTGTCTTACCCCTTCAGCAACTTTAGCCTTCTCCACAAGGACAGCGAACTCTCGTTCTTGTTGCGGAGCTATCATCATCCTCATTCCTCAGCCCATCTTCAAATCTGACACAGCGTTCATATTCAGTACCCACAATACCACGAGCATACCTACTCAATCGGAGAAATTCAGCCTCATACTCTGCCACCGTCTTATTACCCTGAACCAGATTCAAGAAGGCCTTCCGTTGCGCATCCACGTAGCTAGCTCCTATGTATTTCCTTTGGTAGGCTGCCCTAAAGAATTCCCATGTGAGATCCTCCGCTGTCATTCTGTCCCTTATAGTGAGCCACCACTGGTATGATTCATCCCGAAGTAGAGAAATTATACCCTTCAGTTTTTCCTCAGCTGAAAAATCCAAGTCATTCATGATCCTCTCAGCCGACTCCAGCCAATACTCCGCTGTACTAGGGGCTACACCTGATACACCTCGAAATATCTCCGCCCCATTCGCTCGGAGTCGCTCTGGAACAGATTTTCAAGCTTCTGTACCTCTACCGACCCCAGCCATCATCTCTAAAACTCGCAGCACAGCCTGCGATACTGACTCGCCCCCCGACTGATCCTAATGTCCAACACCAAAAGTTGGGGGTGGTGGTGGGGGTGGTATCTCATGATCCGATCCCTGGCCCGACCTAACTGGTTCTGACACAGCCATCCGGCCTCTATCGCGTCCCCGACGGCCACGGCCTCTAGAACTCATTTCTTATCGTGTGATCTGATTAAAAAGTTTTATGAGTTAGTCATTGTTTCACTGATTATTAACGAAGAAATTTTATGAACGAAGTTTAAGAGTTGTTCTTTCGATCAAACAAGTTTCGAGTCTTCTATTCTAATTCAAAGATCACATTCACTTATTCCATCACCCTTTTGTCCCATTCTATCCCGGGGGTAATTTCGTCATTTGCCCTACAGGGGTATTTTGGTAGTAAATCGGGGTAAATTTGTAAATCTTAACAAATCAAGGGTATATTAAAATTTGTAAAACTTGGGGGTCTTTTTGAGAATTTATTTTCCAAATTGGTAGGGTTGCAAAAATTTTGAAGGCCAGGGTCATTTTGGTAATTTTGTAAGTTAGGGGCAATTTTGTAAATTTTCAAAAATCATGGAATTTTTAATATTTGCAAAATAAGGGTTTCGGGGTACGTTTGTAAAATAAGAGAAATTTTGTTGAATTTGGGGGTAGCTTAGTAATTTTAGAAACCAGGGGCATTTTTGTAATTTTACCACTAGGGGTATTTTTATAATTTCCATAAATCAAAATTTTTTCGAAAATTTTTGTAAAATAACACTCACAAGTTTAAGAGAAATTGTTAAAAGTTTTAAAACTAGGGTTTTTATAAAAATACGGCTAGTTCCCTTTCGGGTTTTAGTAATTGGGTTTAGCCTATGAACAAGTCCTCACGGTTAGGGTGAACCGAAGCTATGCACCAGGTAGGGTTCCTGCGAAGAGGAGGTGAGTCACTAGGACTGCTTAAATACCATGCTCTTTCGGATCCAATCCTAGACATGCGCACAAGGGTTACCACATCCCAACTCGGCGACTTAGCCATAGGTTTGTTTAATTAGGCAATTAAAATCTTATGCGATTGTTGGGGTAAACTAGTCCTAGGGTTCACATTCCTTTTATACTATCTACATCCCATTTCTACCCTTTTACAGATAATAATTCACACAGAGGTTAGAAATACTTACCCGAGCGGATCAGTGCCGGAGACTCGGTGCCATGATGTTCAAAACAAAACTATTTTCATAATATTTCATAAAAGCCCATCAAGAAAACATTTTTGGGCCTTGGGCCACCACAGTCGAGTTTTGAACCTGGCTCTGATACCAATTATGTAACACTCCAAACCCAGCCCACAAGCCTTGACCGGATCTGGTATGTTACGGAGTAAAAAGGGTTTGAAAGATTTGGACTTATAGTGGAAATCTGAAAATATTGTTGAAGTAATAAAACGGTGTTTATTAAGACTCAGGTGGGATTGGTTTTACAAGCATGGTTGAGTTGAAAACTTTTGAAAACATTCGATCATCTAATTTTTAGAACCATCAGAGTTATTGTTCCCTTGGTAAGTTTTGTTACCCGATGGTAACATCTTTTGAAAACGCGTACGAGTAAAATTTTGAAAACGTTACTTTTAACCGATTTGCTTAACAGTTCATAAGTCCATTAGTAACATTATAGAAATAAAGTAAAAGCAGCTACTTAAACATCCAAAATAATAACTAGCGGCCATATTACAAACCAAACCGAAATTTAGTAAAAAGTAAACTTTAATGGTACGAAATAAAATTTCAAAATCGAGGAACAAGCATGGCCGCCTCGAGTCCTTTTCGGCTCCATCTCCGCGATCTACTCTCCTGCGAATGATATGGGAAGGGGTGAGTCACCAAGACTCAGTGTATAAATCCCCAACCCTAAAATACAACTCATACACAAGATATTAGTAAAACATGCAATTATGCAACCCAAGCTAGCCATCCATACTCCTTTTTCTACCCCGTGTGGTACCAAACCACTGGTGGTGCCAAACCACTGGTGACCAAAGTCACAGAATATCAAGTGATGGGGCCAACCCATCGTGTGGTACCAAACCACTGATGACCATAGGTCACAATATCAATATGTGGTACCCAACCACTGGTGGTGCCAAACCACTGGTGACTGAAGTCACAAATATCAATATGTGGTGCCAAACCACTGGTGGTGCCAAACCACTGGAACTTAGTCATAAATTATATCAACGGTGTGGTCAAAACCACTGGTGGTACCAAACCACTGGTGACCGAAGTCACAAATATCAAATGATGGGGCCAACCCATCGTGTGGTGCCAAACCACTGGTGACAGTCCATAGAGAACATCTCCATCCTCTCATCAATCCCACCATCATCATGCTCACATAACAAGTATCATGATCCCATATATCATGCATTCCTATATAGCATAGCATTTATCAGCATATGATGGCGTACACAACATACAACATAGATTAAGTAATAGGGGACTTACCCAAAATCCAAGCTTATACCCGCAAGGCAAAGTTACTACATGAGAGGTTATATATCATCAAAATAATAGTCTATACTAATAAAGTGTGTAAGAGTTTACACACCTGATTACTAACAACGTTATGCCCTCAATCCCAAAACTATTGTTAAGTGACACTACGATTTATCCGCCTACTTTGTCGCTCGAATCTTCGCCCACACCCGGCGACCAATCTCGCACCGTGATGACGATCGTTTTTAAACTTGAATAGGGACCTTCCTTTTCCTTCTTGACCGATATTTGCATCCATCAAGTATAATCTTAATCGAAAATCCCGTTAATCACCAATATACGAAATCTTAACCAAATGTTCACAACTTGACATACCTCACCAAATTGGATCTCGAATCCGAAGCCCTTGATTACCACTGTCGAAATTCCTAAATCACCATAGACAGAATCGGTCAACCATTTAAATACCAAAGATGGCCTAAGGCCGAATGCTATTAGCCACTTACCTTGCTCGACTAAGTTCCGAAACCGCCACCTACTCTTTTTGCGTCGAAAACCCTTGATGTTCAAAAACCCGAAGCTTCTTCTTTAATTCTCCATTACACACGTTACTTACCGCACATGAACAACTTCCCGAAACACCCTCCTAGGTTCGGCTACAACCAAGAAATAGGGTTATATCTCCTACTTTTGGTTTCTACCAAACTTTGGTCTCTGAGAATGGGGATGATATTTGACACTTATGTGGTGAAGAGAAAAGAGAAGAGATTTGAAGGCTACAAGATTCGGTTATCACTCTAGTTACAAATAAAGCATTCGGTCATACATGAAAAGGATTTAGAACCAAGGTTGAAGGAAGAAAAAGAATTAAAAGAGAAAGGTTACGGGAATTTCGGCAATGGTGAAACAATGGGAAAGTTACGGTCATACCTCCCCCAACTCAAGGCCGACCAACTCCCTTCCCCATTTGAAAAAAAATTCCCATCATCAATTACAAAACATTATTTAACCGTTATCCCATCCTTTACATAAACTAATAATAATAATAATAATAATAATAATAATAATATAACGACTACCCCATCACCTAAACTCCTTCTTTAACAAATAAAATAAATAATAAATACAATAGAAATAAAAGAATGAAGCCCCATACTTCCAATACAAATAAAATAAATAAAAAAAAGCAACCCATATTGCTTCTTGCGTGCATGTGCCCATGCAGGCCACTACCCACGCCTGCATAAAACAAAAACAAAACCTCCAGGTGCACCCCAAAGTCTCGAACCCGAGACCTGGAGAAGACATCTCCCGCCTCCAACCACTCGGCCACTTCGCATTTCATAACATAATCCCATCCCAAATTTCTTTTAATCTCTCCTTCCGTTAGCTCCCTTGTTTAGCGCTAAAAACAAAATAAACCTCCTTGCGCTCTCCTCTGGACTCGAACGCGAGTCCTCGCACCGCAGCCCTCCTAAAGCGCCCTTAGCCACTCGGCCAAGGCGATTCTTATGCCATAAACTCGCCAAATATTTCTTTTAAGGCCTCCCTGCCTTGCTCCCCTTAACACCAAAATAAAGACTCCCCATCGCGATTCATGCAGCTCGAACCGCCTTCCCTCCTAAAGTACCCTAGCGCCCCAAACCACTTTGCCAGTCGATTCCTTATGTCATGCTTCGCACCATCAATTATATAAAGCCTCCTCACCTGGCATTTTCCTCTCAAGCACAAAAAGGAAATTTTAGCCCTAAACCCGACCTAACCCGGGGTTATGACTAGGCCCTATAACAACCACAACACTCCATCTCTTCGAGCATATACATGAAAATAATTTAATAAAAATTTTACCCCTATCTCGGGATATTACACTCTCCATAGATCTATTGTTGCTGAAGGTGTGAAAACAAATGGAGAGAGTCTCCATCCTTTTTAAAATATTTGTGAAAGGTCATGATGAATGTTGTTGCTTTTATTATGGTGGTTTAATACTTGGTTGTTGGATCTTGATTTGAAGCTGTGGATGCTTTTGGATGTATAGTATAATGATTTTTATTTTCTTTTTTTTTGTTGAAGGAAACGAGACTGCACAGAAAGTTCTTTGCCTGTGGATTTATACGGCTGGGTAGTGGCTTTATCTATTCATCTGAGGTGAGTTGATTGAGTTGAAATTATTTCAACTGATTTTAGTTTCTACACTGATTTTTCTACATCTGGACCCTTGTTATAGGATACGTACTTCTGGTATGTCAATTTTTGTAGCATTGGGTTTAACTTAAGTTGTATGTTTTTGGTTTGTCAATTATTTCAACTGGTTTGAACTTAAGTTATATGTTTTTTTTATCATATTATTTCAACTGGTTTGAACTTAAGTTATATGTTTTTTTTATCATATTATAAGCCATTTATATTTGCACTAAAAATTTGTACATAAGTAATTTGTACATAACAAATTAAAGTAAAAATGTAAAAATTATGTTGATGATTAACTTTAATTTAACAAATAATAATAATAATAATAATAATAATAATAATAATAATAATAATAATAATATCACCCATATAAAATGATATAATATGATATAAAATGGTAATAATATTTTGTTATCAGTATAATAATAATAATATTGATCATTATTTAAATATGTTTTATTATAAAAAATAAATTTTTCTAAAAAAGTAATTTAAAAACACAATGAATATATACTGAAATTTCTATTATTTAAATTACATAAATTATTAATATAATAATATAAAACCTAGTATTTTATTAAAAATTGAAATATATACTTACTAAAAGAAAATACATCCACAATGAATATAAATAATTGATTTTTCATATTCAGATCAGATAATTAGACAATCATTTATTCATATTTATTTTAAACTTGAAATAAAATTCATAATTTTTAATAAATTTATATACATAAAATTTTTGGAAAAAAAATGTTATTAAATATAAATGCTACATCAAACACTTAGGAAAAAAAACTCAAAACCCCACGCATATAAGATGTTCAAATATAAAAGTTCATTGTTAAACACTTAGGAAATGAATTACCAATTTTAAACACTTAGGAAAAAAACTCAAAACCCCACGCATATAAGATGTTCAAATATAAAAGTTAATTGTTAAACTATGTTATAAACTTTAATTTAACCAAAAAAAAGTATAAGAATTAAATTTAAAATATAAAAAATTTAAAACATATTTTAACAATTAACTTTTATATTTAAAACACAATAATAACATTGCATGAATCTCTTATTAAATTATATTTTTTAGTGATTTATGTAAGTTAAAATTTAAATAAGTTATTATAACATAGCTTACATAGCTTTTATCAAATTATTTAACTTACATAATACATAACTTACATAATACATGTATAGATAACATCAAAAAGATTCAAAGTATATATAGGTTGAAACTCCGACGGGTTGCCTTATATCTCACTGTAAGATATAACGGATCCTCCCCAGGTGTAACAAAGCCACGTATGATGAATCTTAAAGAATACATAACTTACTTAATTTTAAGATCAAATTTCATAACTTACATAAGTTTAAGATCAATTTTATAACTTACATAATTTTAAGATCAAACTTCATAACTTACATAATTTACATAACTTACATAGTATTCAATTATATATATGATCATATCATTACTTACATAAATTATAAATTAACAATTTAGCCGTGTAATTTATTGCCAACTTTAGACTTCAACAACTACGAAATGGATAGGAGTTGGATGAAATTGTCAAGGATAAGCAACGGCTATCGAAATGGAGTAGAAACTTTTTTGAATTTCGCATTTCAAAATGCAAGCCAAGAGAATATGATTCTTTGCCCATGTAAGAAGTGTTGCAATATCAATTGGCATTGTCGTGAAGTTGTCTACGAACATCTAGTTGTGGATGGTTTTGTCCGGAGGTACAAAAAATGGATTTTCCATGAAGAGTGTACATCTAGTGGAGCATCTTCATCGATGAATATGGGTTATCCTCATACTGCTTACAATCAGAATGTTAGAGATGATAATATGGAAGGCATGTTGCGGGATGCTTTTAATATGGGCAGTGATGGTTTTGGGTCGTTTCCACCTAACTTGGGTGCAGCTAATGCTTATAATTTTGGTGGAAATACTTTCACCGAAGGGGGAAGAAGTGCACTTGATGAATAGCCAAATGAAGAAGCGGCGAGGTTCTACACGTTACTTGGTGAAATGAATGAAGAACTGTATGAGGGGTCAAAAGTTTCCAAACTGTCTTTCTGTATTCGCCTTTTCACTTGAAATGTTTGGGAAGATGGATCGGAAACTCGTTAACAATGTTGTTAGAGTTTTTGCAAGAAACGTTTCCGTTTGCGAAAATCCCTCAATCTTCGAAAGACATGAAGAAACTGATAAAGGATTTGGGCCTTGGCTACAACAAAATCCATAGTTGCCCAAATGACTGCATGTTGTACTGGGGCGACCGGATAAACCAATAGTGCTGTCATGTATGCGGTCAATCCCGTTGGAGTAATAGAAATACAGAGGATGGTAACGAGGATAAACACGATACACAGTCAAGGAAGCAGCCAGTTAAGATTTTGCGGTATTTTCCTCTAATACCAAGGCTTCAACGGCTTTTCATGTCGTCGAAGACAGCCGAATCAATGACGTAGCACCGTGATGGACGAACAGATGATGGGTTGTTAAGGCATCCTGCAGATTCTTTAGCTTGGAAATCTTTTGACTCCAAATTTCCAAGCTTTGCAAGCGATCCTCGGAGTGTGAGGCTTGGGCTAGCATCCGATGGATTTAACCCTTAAAAACTCATGAGCACAACATACAGTACTTGGCCTATGGTACTTGTTCCCTACAATTTGCCTCCATGGGTTTGCATGAAGCAATCTTCCTTTATCTTGTCTATGATTATACCTGGAGAGAAAGGGCCGGGGAATAATATTGACGTCTATTTGCAGCCACTTGTTGACGAGTTAAAACAACTATGGGCTGGTGTTCAGACATACGATGCAATGAGAAAAGAGAACTTTAATTTACGTGCGGCTTTAATGTAGGCTATTAATGACTTCCTGGCTTATGCTAATTTATCTGGTTAGAGTACCAGGGGATGTTATGCTTGTCCGTGTTGTGCTGCGCAGACATGTTCGCAATGGTTATATAATGGGAAGAAGTTCTCTTACATAGGGCATCATCGGTGGTTACCGAAAAATCATACATTTAGATTTCAGAGTGCTCAGTTTGATGATACTGAAGAGTTCAGACCAGCTCCTTCGCAGACCGGTGGATCCGAAATATTCTTAATGTTGAAAGATATGAATTTCATTTATGGGAAGATGAATCAACCGGCAAACTCGCATAGAAATAGAAGATCTAGAGATGAATCTGATGATGAATCTGATGAAGAGGATGATCCTAATAAGGCGGACTTGTGGAAAAAAAAGAAGTATTTTTTTTCGAGTTGCCTTATTGGGAGCATCAGATTTTACGCCATAATCTTGATGTCATGCACATAGAGAAAAATGTCTGCGAGAACACCATTGGGACTATTTTGAATGTCGATGGAAAATTGAAAGATAATCTTCAGAGTCGACTTGATTTAGTCCACATGGGAATTCGGCGTGAGCTTCATCCCCGAGCACTTCCAAATATGAAATATCGGTTGTCGCCTACTATTTTTTTAATGTCGAAGACGGAGAAAGAAGTGTTCTGTACGGTGTTGAAGGATATAAAGGTCCCGGATGCGTATGCATCAAATATATCGCGATGTGTGAGTCTTAAGGATCGAAGATTATATGGCTTAAAATGGCATGACTATCGCATATTGATGCAAGACTTACTGCCAGTTGCTATGCGGTGTTGTATGTCGAAAAAGGTGACGGCTCCTATAATTAAACTGTCAAATATAATGAAAGGCATTTGTTGTAAAGTTTTGAATGTTAAAGAACTTGAGAGACTACAAGATCGAGCCGCATTGACTTTATGCAATCTGGAGAAGATAGTCCTGCCTTTCTTCTTCACTATTATGGTGCACTTGTTAATTCATCTCCCACGTGAAGCACTTCTTGGTGGACCCGTTTTCTATCGATGGATGTATCCCATTGAAAGGTCTTACTTTATTTGCAAAATATTCCTTCATTCAGCTCAATGCCTTTAGTTGCAACTTTTGATAATGTTGTATATCGTGTTTAGGTTCCTTTCCAAATTGAAGTCATACTGCCGCAATAAGCGTTATCCAGAAGGATCAATTGTCGAGGGCTACTTGGCAGAGGAATGTATGACTTTCTGTTCGAGGTATTTGGAAGATGTTGAAACAAGAATGAACTGACCAAGTAGAAATGCTGGGCTCACAGATCATAATTTGGCTAAAACTTATTTATTTCAAAGTTTCAGAGAACCGATCGGCAAAGTCGAAATTACAAAATTAGACGATAGATCGTGGGTCCAAGCGCATCGATACGTTCTTTTTCATCACGATTCAATGGAACCATTTCGGAAGTAAGTTCTACAATTTGATAAATACTCATCAATTATGATTTGTTTGTCTTCTAACAAAGTAAAACCTTTTTTACCGTAGTGAGTACAAACAAATATTGAGAGCTCGTTCACGATCTCGAAGATTAAATCAACGAGAAATTAATAAGTTGTTCGCAGAATCATTCCATGAATGGTTAAGCCAAATGGTATGTAATTTAAGTTTTCATTAACAAGTAATAAGGTTTTCTCATAATAATTACTAGATTTACTTTCAACGCGATAGGTTTGGAGTCGGAATGAAGTAAATGACGACGTTAAATGGCTTTCACAAGGTCCAAACAGATTAGTTAAAAGATATAGTGGCTTCCTTATCAACGGATACAGATTTCATACAAAGTATCACGAGAGATTGAGAGAACCCAAAATTGCAGAATTGTTGTTAATTCTTGATTACAAGTTATGCTAGTGCTAGGGACGATGAATTGGTCGAGGGGAATGCGGAGTACTACGGACTTATTATGCGACATCATTGAGTTGGATTATTATGGCAAATGCAAAGTTGTCTTATTTCGAGGTGATTGGGCTGATGTGAATACGGCTCATGAAATTAAAGTCGATCAATATGGCTTTACAATGGTGAATTTCTCTCGATTGATTCACACAGGAGAACAAGCGATGGACGAGCCGTATGTGTTTTCTTCTCAAGTTAAACAAGTTTTTACTCGGAAGATCCAATTGATGAGGGTTGGTACATTGTACTTCGAAACACCCCTAGAGACTTCTTCGACATTGGCAGTGGAAGTAGAGATGACATAGTCGAAAGATCAGAAACATTGCCTTTTCTAGAACAAAACTTAAATGAAAATATCCCTAGTACCAGTCAACAATTTCAATGGGTTCGTCAAGATGTGGACGAAGATATTTACAAAATATGATTTAGTAAGATTTTACGATTTATTATTTATATGTAATATTATAATTTTAATGTTGGGCATGTTATATAATTTAACTATTTTAAATGTCCTATTATTGTTGTTATTTGTTACTAAAATTTTGAACTATTTTACGTGTATTGCAGGAAAAATGCCTAGAAGACGATTACGAGATTTCAATATTGTTCGCGATACTCCAAATCCAGAAGAAGCAAATAGTAAACAACAAACAATTGTTGGATCTTCTACTCTGCCGGACATAGATGATGAGCCTGGAGAATTTGAAAGTAATGTTAAGTTTATTTTACATGCATGTTGAATTTTATTATTGATTCATTTTCAATTTTAATATAATAATATATCATTTTTCATTGAAGGTGGTGGGGCCAGAGCTCGGGGCGTACACTACTTAAAGATTTATACGACCTAGAGCCTACCGATCGTGTTAAAGTAAGGAGAAACAATCATGGCCGACTGTTGGATCAAGAAGCTCATTGTTAGGAAGCTATTTGGGCATTATTGCACGAAATGCCAATATGTTGCCCATTAACTACGAATCATGGCATCACATGCCTGATGCCAACAAAAATCAGGCTCTCGAAAATATTAAGGTAACAAAACGTGAATGTAATTTATAATTCTTTAATTTAATTTTCATTTATATTAACTTTTTATACTTTTTTTCTTCAGGCTAGATTTACTTTAGAGGTCTCTGATGACTATGTTAAGAAGACATTGGGTAAAAAATAGAGAGACAATAAAAGCACGCTCAAAAAACAATGTTTTAAGAAAGACATAAGCCTCGACGAAAAATTAAGAAATGTTCCACCGCGAATGTTGAGGTACCAATGGAAAGATCAAGTTAGATTTTGGAATTCAAAAAAATGAGAGGTATTACGTACTTCTAAAATCTTATAAATTATTTGGTTTATAGTATTTACTATATATATAATTCAAATTGCATTATGTAGGACCGTGAGCGAGTTGGAATAAGCAGCAAACAGAAACAGAAATTCACGCACACGGTAGGTTCTAGAAGTTTTGCTTGTGTAGCTGAGGCCGAGGTATTATAATTTATTAATTCTATCAAATATTAATTACTTTATACTATTAAATTATATTTTTCTGCTAAAATGTAGGAAACTTCATTGGTCAAAAAGTTGGGACGCGTTGACTTTTGACATTACGCTATATAGAAAGAAGGATGGATCTCCGATGACATCCGAAGCTGCAGAAATTTTGGTATATTTACTTAATAAAATTTTATTTTTTATAAATATTTATAACGTTTAATTATAATATTTTAATTCATTGTTTATAGTTTTAAATTTATAATGTTAAATTATGTTGCATTCTTTCTTATTTATATATTTCGTTTCTAACTCTTTCATTGATTTATTAGGATAATCTAAAGGAGAAAAAGGCGGAGTATGAAGCGGCTGCTTCGATGATAGTTCTGTTAATCTTGAGGAGATTGATAACAGAATTATTACAGATGTTTTGGGTCCTGAAAGGTACGACTGCTTTGACTGATAGTTCTGTTAATCTTTAGTATATTTTTAATAGAATTATCACTGATGTTTTTGGACTTGAAAGGTATGGTCGGGTTCGATTTAAAGGATCCAGTGTTACCCCGACCCAATATTTTGGGTCCGGCTCCCAGCAGTACATGCTTCCGGGAGTCAATCTTGTGCTAAAGTTCAGAGGCTACAAGACCAGATAGCTCAGATGCAAGAGAGCACGGTTGAGCAGAGGCAACAAATTGCGGCGTTCAAAGAAAATATGAAGAACTCAGCCAACGACTTAGAGCGGATGCGAGCGGCAGCAGAGCGAGGAGGCAGAGGCAAAGATCGATGCTAGCAGAGAGCGAAAGAGAAAAGCACGAAGAGCTCCAACAACGGCTTCAAAGATATGATGCGAGATGTTTCAACAATAGCCATCGCGAAACCGCCATCTTAGACACATTTAGTTTCTCGTTGTAAGAATGTTTTGACATTATTACATTTAACATTATTGTTACAATATTTTCAGTTATCATTCATTTAATTTATTAAATTTCAAGTATTATTTAGAATTAATGTATTTGGTGTGATTTTATGCTAAATTTGCTGTTTTGCGATGGAATTATATGCTATATTTACTGTTATTGGTTGGTTTTAGTGCAGGAGGGGTATAATATTGAAAAAATTGTACTACAAAAATCTGTAAAAATTAGCGGCGTTTGCAAAAAAGCGCCGCTAAAGACCATGACTTTTAGCGGCGTTTGTTATAAAAGCGCCGCTAAAGACCATGACTTTTAGCGGCGTTTGTGATAAAAACGCCGCTAAAGACCATGACTTTTAGCGGCGTTTGTGATAAAAACGCCGCTAAAAGTCATGATCTTTAGCGGCGTTTTTTCCACATAAACGCCGCAAAATTTTGCGGCGGTTGTAGTAGCAGCAGCGCCGCAAACACTTTTAGTGGCACTTATAAACGCCGCTAAAGGCCAAAAAAAAACGCCGCTAAAAGTCTGTTTTGCTGTAGTGGTTTCGGCTAAATACACTAAAACCAGGTTCTTAGTTTACTAGCTTATGGACTCCCCCGATATGAATATGTTACTAAATGCAAATAAGAGGCTCATAACTAAGAACCGTAAATTTTGGGTTAGTCTCTCCCTCGAAGTTCAAAATGGCTTTTAATACCTGAAAGAAAAAAATCAAGAAACATGAAAAGTTCAAGATGAAGTGAGTGAGTTCTCATGATGTTTACTCATCCACACGTACAGCTCGCATGGAAAATAGTTCACACATAAAGACAACTAACACATTAAACAGTTCATGTATAAACATAAGCAACACGCATACAGTATGATTCGTTCAAATAAACAGTTCACCTTCACTCTCTGCAAACATGTTTGTTATCTTAAGTCTAGGTGGATTTACCCAATGCGACTTATACAGGGTGAAATACCTTGGCAAATACACACCAGACGCATGTTTGTGAAATCACATTTGTGGCTTCATGTCTACGGACACATGCTTGTGGACTCAAGTTTGCAAATCCATACCTGTCATGGTATATACAAATATGTACTTACAGATAGGTCTTGGGGACTCACGTTCGATGATTATTTCTTGTGCAATTGTGCTTGGAGAACTCAGACCCACGAACTCGCACTATGCATATTTGCTCGCGCAGACTTGTACTTGGAGGACTTAATTTCGTTAATTTTTTTATCACAGAGTCCTACAGACTGTATTAGCTTACAATTAAGTTATTGTGGACTCATACTTGTGGATAATCTGACGAACTCATTCCTGGATGATAATCCATGTGGACTCTTGTTTGAATGATGGTCTTGGCGGACTCACACTCGTAGATTTTCGTTTGGAGGAACCAAACTTGCGAATACATACTTAGTGAACTTGTACACTTAGGTTCATGTTTCATGGATGATTCTTTTGGACCTATGCTTGGTTGATTATCATATATGTAGACTCATTATGGTGTGGACATGTAACAACTTGATTTTTAGTGGTGTCAGAAATAGTTGTTTCAAGACCACAATTCTGACGTGTTAGTCTGTAAATATTAATTATTTAATATTTACAAAATTATATGTGTCGTATTGAATAGTTAATAAAAGATGAAGGGAATGAGTTGAATGGTAATTAAACCATATAATAAGTTGGTGGACAAATATGGACTAAGTTTGGTTGATTGTTACGTTATATTATAAGGGTAAATAAGTAATTAGGTAATTAAATCATAGAAAAACATAAAACAAAAACGAATGAAATTATCATCTTCTTGGTGTTCTTAACGAAATTAGAGAAAAGAATAGCCATAGTTGGAGCTTGGATGTTTGGTTCTTTAAGGTTCATGCATGTAAGTATATTTTTTATTCGTTTTTCATGAATTTTATGTTTTTGGAATCGTTTTAGCTCTATCTAGCTAACTCGAGTATTAATTTATTAAATTGTTAAATGTTTTGGAAGATGCCATTGATGAATATTGTAGATTTTGAAGTTTAATGGTGGATTACTATGCTTGGATTACTATGATTGATCAAGGATGTACATGGATACAACACATGTGTTTAGGGTCTAATTGTGAAA
This sequence comes from Gossypium bickii, assembly GCA_025503065.1. Classification (NCBI taxonomy): domain Eukaryota; kingdom Viridiplantae; phylum Streptophyta; class Magnoliopsida; order Malvales; family Malvaceae; genus Gossypium; species Gossypium bickii. The sequence goes on from CP106712.1 coordinate 69,777,051, forward strand.
ACAGACTCATTTTAATATTGAGGACTAAATTGAATTAAGTGTAAAAGTTTGGGGCAAATGTAAAAAATTATAAATAGGAAATCATTTGCACTAGATTGAATATTATATGAAATTGGGGCTAATAATTGAAATAAATTATATTATAGATCAAGAACAAGTAGATAACATAGGAAAATGGATGGTTGCATAATAGTCCCTGAACTTTTGCTGCCACTGTAGTTTAGTCTTGATAAGTTCACACGCTTTAATTTTGTATAATTTAAATGTTATATTAACTATGAGTTGAAATTGTTAAATGTCCTGAAAGTATTAAATTGTATTAAGTGGATATGATTTGAGAAAGTAATTATCTTAAGTGTAATTATCCGACTAGTAATTGGGCCGATAAACATAAGATAGGATACAATTGGCATGCCAATAGGTTATATCGTGCGCTGTACGGGATTAATTGGTGTTGTGATTATGATTTCTTGTTTACTAAATATACTGAAGTTCAACATTTGATGCAGACTATCGTGTTATATTACAATGATTCAGGTGTGTTTCCAAGGGCGAATGAAAAGCCTTCGGGCATGGCATTCAGTACCGAGGTGTGTTTAAGAGGGACATTAGCCTACGGGCTTGGCACTTCGTACTAAGGTGTGTTCTCGGATGGTTAGCTCAGTTGAGCATTTTGGTGTGTTCTGGATGGTTAAGCACGTATCTGAATCTGTTATAATGTTCATCGGGCATATTTCAATGATATAATGTAATTGATTGGATTGTATCATTTGCATTTAAGCACAAAGCTTACCCGTGATTTGTTTGTGGTTGACAACATTTTGATTTTTTTCTGTGTTCTATAATAGATAAGTTTATTCGGTAAGTTTATTATTTTAATTATCGAATTTACTAAGCTCTATTAAAGATTACTCGTATTATTTATCTTATTTCCTTGTAGATAACATTTCGGGGAAATCAGGCAATTGGATCAACATGAAGAAATCACACTATCCGGAAATCCTTTGGTAGATTTTGAACATTCACCTTTGGTTATATGGCATGTAATAGGTGAATTGTAATTATGTTTGTTACTTGTTACTTGTGAAGTTAAACTTGAATGATGTTTTTCTTTGGATGGATTTTAGAACATGTGAATATATTTTTGGTTTGGTATACATATGTTTTGGGAATTGTTTGATATATATGGTATAGGTCATATGAAAGTGTCTGAATGTGGCAATTTGAATTATGGATTGAAGGGAAGGGTGATTTTGGTATGAGTTATTAAAGGTTTTTGAGAACTTTGAATGCAATTACTTTGGTTTGAAATGTGCTTTTGGTTTGGTTATTGACTTGTGGTGTCAATGAGGGCAAAATGGTTAGACAATATGGATGGATGTTTTGAGCTTGTTTAATTGTGTTTTGAGTAGGTTTAATTCATGGAAATTGGGTTGCTTGATGTCCAAGAATGCACGTTTAGGTAAACTTGAATTTAAAGGTACAAATAGGAGTACATGGCCTGGGACACGGGTTGTCACACGACCGTGTGCCACACACGGTCACCCCATATGGCTGTGTGCCACTATTGGTTTAGGTGCATGTTTCACACGATCTACGACACGACAATGTGTAACACCCCAAACCCGGCCCAAACATTACGACCGAATCTGGTTTGTTACAAGGAAAACGTTTTGGTAAAAATCCCTTTAAGTCGATTTAAGTTTTGTCGAAAACTGTTCATTTTCAATTGTCTGACTAAAACCATACTTAGTATGAGTAAAAATATTTATTAAGTCGAATTGCTATAGATTCCAAATGTACCCGATGGCACGATAAAACATTTTTCGTTTAAATTTGAGAAAACATATATACTTATTTTAATATCATTCAATAACTTAACCAAACTATTCAAAACATGAAAAATAATAAAACAAAATAATTCTAGGAGGCCTTATTACAACTTGATTAAAATAAAACCAATAGAAAATAAATAAAATTCAAAGTTCAGTAAATCCCTAATTTCACTGCATGGCCACCTCAAGTCCATCCGGCTCCTCATCCGCGATCTACGAGTCACCTGAAAAATTAAAGGAGAAGGTGAGTCACCAAGACTCAATGTGTAACCCTTCCCCCAGTTTAAAGCAATCTCATACACAATTTATGACAAATTAACATGCACAGGCTCAATATGTACCCAACCTAACCATCCATACATCTTTCTCTACCCCGTGTGGTACCAACCACTGGTGGTGCCAAACCACTGGTGACATATAGTCACGATGTCCGTCAATACTTGTGGTGCCAAACCACTAGTGACCCGAAGTCACAATCGAATGATGGGGCCAACCCATCGTGTGATACCAAATCACTGGCGTCAATCCCTTAATATAATCCGTGGGGCCAACCCACTGTGGTGCTAAGCCACTGGGACAAGACGCTATGAGGTGCCAAACCTCTGGAGGTGCCAAACCTCTGCTGACCGAAGTCACAATGTGGTACCAAACCACTGGTGTCCATCGACACGAATATCAATTCCCCCTCCACTCATTTATCCCACATCAATCCATGATATACAACAGATTTCATGCCAACATATATTTAAATCACATATATCAAATATGCCCGGCTTCCCAAAAGCATCAAATAGTAACTCATATTGACAGAGACTTACCTGAATCATCGCTTATACTGTTACGTTATTAAATCCAAAGCTATATAAACCAGATTTAGCATACACAACTTTTAGCACAGTTAATTAATCATAAAGTGTGTATGTACACACCTGTTATCGCTGACAGCCCTAAATCCCGAAAAGATAAATCGGCCACACAAGGTTTCCTACTCCTAAATTTGGCCAAACACAGGTTTAATGACATGGCCTATTCGGCCAAACCAAATAAATCTAAAGGTTATCACTTGAACCTGAATCCTTACCTAACGCTAGTACCAACTTCAGCACACGATATGCGATTCTGCTTCACCTCCTACAATCGACCATCATCAATATTAATAGCCTTCGGCTTAATCGAATACCAAATAAATAAAATAGATCCTCACTACCTTACCAAAACCGATTGATCAAAGATGATGGTTCCACTTGCTCGCTTCCAAATCCGGAAGTTACTAAAAATCGATTTCAACACTGATTATCCACCTTTTTATTTCGGCTTTTCCCATTAAACCAAGTTGACAAAAGCAGAGAAATATGAGAGGAGAGTTTCGGCACTACCTACCTCCACCAAACCAATTTGAAAGAAAAGTTCCAACGAGATCTATGCCCTTCTAACTATTCGGCCAAAGTGCTTCAAAATAGGGGAAAAGAAATTCGGCCTAGGGGTAGAGAATAGATTCGGCTAGAAGAAGAAAATAATGGGGAAAAGGTGTTAGAGTTTGAAAGCAACAAGAGAGAGGAATATTAGGCCAATAGGGGGAGAGAAAAAAAAGGGAATAAAAAGATGGGGATTCGGCATGGAAAGTGTAGAGTGAGTTCTTGGTGTTGAAGCAAAACAAATAAGAGAGAAAATGTTGCTGAAGATTTCGGCTTGAGAGAATGAGAAGAGGAAAGTAGAAGATAAGCAGAGGAATTTCGGCTATGTGCAAGAATGAAGAAAAGAGAAACCAGATGATAGGTATGTGCCTTAAAAAGAATTCGGCCTCCCCTACACCTATGCTTGCCGTCCACTCTTCCCTTGAAGAGTTTAAAATTCAACACTTTTCTTAATTCACTCTAGGCCACATATTTGAATTAATTCAAAATAATTTGAACACTCAAATGCCTATTTTTCCTCCTTGTCAACCTTTTTAGATTATTCACATAATATCTAATTAAAACCTAATAATATCCTTATTATTTAAAAGAGTTTTAAAAGAGAAAATCTCTCCCCCCTATGCCATCCAAATAAAGAGTAAAAAGGGGGACTCCGCGACTCGAACACAAGCTCCCCTTACTCCCTCTGTGGCGTCATCTCCAGCTCTTAAGTGGCCTCCATTTTGCCACTTTTCCAAGGCCTTTTTAGTGTCAATTGATCCTTCATTTTACCTTGTAACTCCTACTTACTAAGGCTCCCTACCTTTAAAGCTTCCAAACAAAATTTTCTACTATTCCGAGCCTACTCAAGACCGCTAATTAAGCCTTCTTACACTATGAATAACACCACAGTAATTCAATCACAAGCAAATTAATTCAAACACAAATAACCCCTATTTTAGGATGTTACAGTTCTACCCCCTTAAAAAATAATTTCGGCCTCGAAATTACCTGATCAGAAGAGATGGGGGTATTGCTACCGTATCACATCCTCGGGTTCCCACGTAGCTTCCTCTGCACCATGGTTTCGCCATAGCACTTTCACTAAAGGCACTGACTTCCTACGCGAAACCTTGACATCTCGATCTAAGATCTGAACTGGTTCTTCCTCAAAGGATAAGTCTGAGTTTACCTCAATCTCAGCCACTGGTACAACGTGTGATGGGTCTAACCGATACCGTCTAAGCATCGACACATGGAAGACGTCATGAATCTGACTTAACTCTGCCGGTAGCTCGAGCTGATAAGCTACCGGTCCCACTCGCTTTAACACCGTATATGGCCCGATGAACCTTGGGCTTAACTTCCCTTTCCTCCCAAATCTCAATACCTTTTTCCAAGGCGACACCTTCAGAAAGACTTTATCTCCCATAGCGTATTCCATTTCCTTGCTCTTAAGATCAGCATAGGACTTTTGCCTATCTGACGCTTCCTTGAGACGAGCCCGAATCACCTTCACTTTATCCTCAGTTTCCGTCACCAACTCTGGACCCAAAACCTGTCGTTCACCCAACTCCGTCCAACACGTAGGAGTCACGGCATTTCGTCTATCAAGTTGCTAGCCGTATGGTGCCATCGAATACTCGCTGATAACTATTGTTATAAGCGAATTCCGCCAACGAGTAGATACTCCTCCCAACTACCATCAAATCTAAAACACATCCTCTTAGCATATCTTCTAAAAAATGTATGACCCTTTCTCATCGCCCGTCCATTGTGGATGGAATGTTTGTCTTGAAATCCAATCGTGTACCCAAGGCCTGATGCAATGCTTTCCAGAACCTTGACGTGAACCTCGGATCCCTATCCAAGATAATTGATACTGGCACACCATGCAATCTTACTATCTCTGCCACATACAACTTTGCTAGCCTCTGAAGGGAATAATCCATTCTCACCGGTATGAAGTGAGCTGATTTAGTCAGACGGTCCACAATTACCCAAACTACGTCCTTCTTGCTGGGCGCGAGGGGTAGCCCACTGACGAAATCTATAGTGATCCTCTCCCATTTCCACTGAGCGATCTTCACTGGTTGAAGTAACCCTGATGGCAACTGGTGTTCAGCCTTCACCTACTGACACGTCAGACACCTTCCCACGAATTCGGTTACCTCACGCTTCAACCCTGGCCACCAGAATAGTTTCCGTAAATCCCCATACATCTTGCTTCCTCCCGGATGCATAGCGTATGGGCTGCTATGTGCATCTTGGAGAATTCTTCGCCTCAATTCCACATCCTTCGGCATACAAGCTCGCCCTTGAAAACATAGCACTCCCTCACTAGAGAAACTGTACCCTTCCAAACCACCATCCAGAACTTGCACCCTTCGCGCATTCAAACTATCATCCACCAACTGCTTTTCCTTAATCTCATCAATCCAAGTTAGCTTAACTTGTAGTTCCGCCAAAAGACTTCCATCATCGTATAGACTGAGGTGAGCAAATATCGCTCTTAAGTCCGTTACGACCTTCCAGCTCAACGCGCCAGCCACCACTTTAGCCTTACCCGGATGGTACTCAATTGTACAGTCGTAGTCCTTCAACAGCTCAATCCATCGACGCTGCCTCAAATTCAAATCCTTCTGCGTCAAGAGATACCTTAAACTTTTGTGATCTGTGTAGACTATCGACTTCTCCCCATACAAGTAATGTCTCCATATCTTCAAAGCGAAGACTACTGCCGCTAACTCCAACTCGTGAGTTGGATAATTAACCTCATGCGATCTTAACTGATGGGATGCATAGGCCACTACCTTCCCTTCCTGCATCAGCACACATCCCAAACCAGTATGGGACGCATCACAGTAAACTGTAAACAACTTCCCCGCTTCAGGTGTGCGTAAGCTGGAGCTTAGTCAAAATCTTCCTAAGCTTATCGAAACTTTCTTGCTGCTTCTCCGACCATACAAATGGAACTCCTTTCTTTAATAACTTAGTCAACGGTGCTGCGATTAAGGAAAATCCCTCCAGAAATCTCCGATAGTACCCCGCTAGACCCAGAAAACTTCGAATTTCTGCCACTGACCTAGGCGATTTCCAATCCAATACCGCTTCCACCTTGCGAGGGTCCACTCTAATCCCTTCAGTCGACACTATGTGATCTAAGAAAGCCACCTCCCTAAGCCAAAATTCGCACTTACTGAATTTGGCATATAACTGCTTCTCCCTCAATACTTGTAGAACTATACGCAGATGTCTGTCATGATCCTCCTCCGTCTTTGAGTAAACCAATATGTCGTCTATAAACACCACGAAAAATTGAACCAAGTACTGCTGAAATACCCGATTCATTAAGTCCATGAACGCTGCAGGCGCGTTGGTCAATCCAAATGGCATCACTAGAAACTCGTAATGCCCATACTGAGTACAGAATGCCGTCTTGTGAACATCACTCTCCTTCACCTTAAGTTGATGGTAACCCGACCTAAGGTCTATCTTCGAGAACACAGATGCACCCTTCAGTTGATCAAACAAGTCATCAATCCGAGGCAACGAGTACTTGTTCTTGATCGTTAACTTGTTTAACTGGCGGTAGTCGATACACATCCTCATTGAACTGTCCTTCTTCTTGACAAACAACACAGGTGCTCCCCACGGAGATATACTTGGTCGAATAAACCCTCGATCCAAGTGCTCCTGAATTTGAGCCTTCAGCTCCACCAATTCCTTTGGTGCCATTCGGTACGGTGCTATAGACACAGGTGCCGTTCCGGGTAGCAAGTCTATACCGAATTCAACTTCTCGATCTGGCGGCAGACCCGGGAGTTCTTCTGGGAACACATCCGCGAATTCCCCTACCGTTCGGACCTTCACAACTGCTGACTCATTAGCCTCCAAAGCACAAATTCGAACCAAAAATGCCTCACAACCCTTCTTGACCATCTTCTCAGCCTTCAAGGCAGACACCACATTGGATAGGTAATCTCTTCTATTACCTATCATGACTACTTCATCGCGCTCAGCCATCTTAAGAACCATGCACTTAGCAGCGCAATCCAACCTTGCTGATACTTAACCAACCAGTCCATTCCAAGGATCAAATCGAACTCCCCAAACGGCAGTTCCATGAGATCAGCCACAAACACTACCCCTTAGAGTTCTAGGGGTACATCTCTATAAAGCTTGTTTACGACTACAGAGTGACCTAAGGGGCTAATTATAGTCATCTCCCTAGAAGCAGTCTCAAAGTCTAAGTTCATAGTCTCTACCACACTACTAGCAACGTATGAATGCATCGAACCCACATCAATTAATGCAACATATGAAAGACCAAAAATTAGGAACGTATCGGTTATGATGTCCGGTGCCTCACCCTCCTCGCGACGTCTCGCTGCATAGACTAAACCAGGTTGCCTTGCTTCTGTGTTGCCTGTACCTCTGCTCGGAGTTCCGCGACCTCGATTAGAACCATTGCCTCCTCTACCATTACCATGACCCCTCTGTGGTGGTCCTACATTCCTAACCGAGATGCGGTTCGGCCCTCTGGGCGATTCTTAGCTAACTTTGAGAGAAAACGGTCCCTTACGGTGATCCAAAGATCCACATTCAAAACATCCCCTTTCACCGGTCCAACAACCTCCCCAATGTGACTTCCCACAACGATTACACTGAGCTGGTCTCTGATTAGTAGCCACGGGCCTTCCTACCAGATTTGGCCCATTCCGCATAGCCCTCTTTTGTACATTACCACCCGATCCAGACGACCCAAAGCCTCTTTTCTGGTTATTCCTACCATAGTTCTGTCTCACGGACTCCTTGACCCCTTCGGCTACCTTAGCCTTCTCCACCAAGACAGAAAACTCTCGCTCCTGCTGTGGAGCTATCAGCAACCTTAACTCATCCCTAAGTCCGTCTTCAAAGCGGACACAATGATCATGCTCAGTTGACACGATTCCCCGTGCATAGTGGCTCAGCCTCAAGAATTCCGCTTCATATTCAGATACTGACTTATTTCCTTGTACCAACCCCAGAAAGGCTTTCCTCTGAGCATCAGTGTAGCTGGTGCCCACATACTTCTTCTGATAAGTAGTTTTGAAGTACTCCCACGTAAGATCATCTGTCGTAGCACCATCTCGGACCGTGAGCCACCACTGATATGACTCATCCTTTAGGAGCGACACCGCTCCTTTCAGCTTTTCCTCATTCGTCAGATCGAGGTCATCTGTGATCCTCTCAGTCGACTCTAACCATTATTCCGCTGTACTGGGTGCCACTCCCGATACACCCCGGAATACCTCAGCTCCGTTGGATCAGAGTCGCTCGGGAACAGATTTTCGAGGTCCCATTCCTCCACTAGCCCCAGCCACCATCTCAAGAACTCGCAACACAGCTTGCGATACTGCCTCACCCCCAGTCTGATCCTGATCCTCAACTCCAAAAGTTGGGGGTGGTGGTGGCGGAGGTACCTCATTCTCAGGCCACGGCCCGACCTAACGGGTTACGACACGGTCATCCACGCCCCTACCGCGCGCCCACGATGTCCACGTCCCTGCAGAGCTCATTCTAACTATCGCGCTTTTTTGTCGATTAAGAAATTTTTATGGATTAGTACGTTGGTTCACTTGGTTATTCGCGAAGAAATTTTATGAGAAGAGTTTAACAGGGATTCTTTCGAGCAAACCAAGTTTTAAGTCTTCTATCCTAGTTCACACAGAACAGCACATCCATTCCCTAATACCTTTCATACTTATTCACTCTTGGGCATTTACTGTTTCTATCCAGGGTATTTTCGTCATTTTCCTACAGGGGTATTTTCGTAATAAAAGACATTTTAAAACTTTAATAAATCAAGACATTTTGAAATTTCCCAAGACTGGAGGGTATTTTCGAAAATTTTGCAAATTAAAGGTATAGCAAATTTTTTGGAAACCAGGGGTATTTTGGTAATTTTGCCAATTAGGGGTAATTTTGTAAATTTAATAAATCAGGGATATCTTAACAGTTGTAAAACTTTGAGGGTTCCTTTTTGGAGAGTTTCCCTTTTTAAAACGATGATGTTGCAAAAATTTTAGAACTTAGGGTCATTTCGGTAATTTTGCAAGTTGAGGGCATTTTCGTAATTTTCCAAAACCAAAGTATTTTTAATAATTTGCAAAGTAGGGTTTTTGAATGTTTATAAGATAATGAAATTTTGGGCAAAACCATTGAGTAGTTGGTATTTTATGAACCAAGGGCATTTTGGTAATTTTACCCCCTAAGGGCATTTTTGTAATTTTCACAAATCAATTTTTTTTTTCTTTCGAAAAATGTTGTAAAGATGGTTGTTCTCAAATTTGAAAGAATGATTTCAAAAGTTTTGAAAAATAGGGTTTTGTTGTTTTCTTCTTTTTCTGAAACATGGCTAGTTCCCTTTCGGCTTTTAGTCATTATGTTTAGCCTATGACCGAGCCCTCTTGGTCAGGGTGAACCAAAGCTACGCACCAGGCAGGATTCAAGTAGAGAGGAGGTGAGTCACGCAGACTGCTTAAATACCAAGCTCCCACCGAAACCATTCCTAGACATGCGCACAGAGGTTGCCACACCACTGAGCCCTCTGAGTTAGGGTGAACCGAAGCTACGCACGCACGGTGCAGGATACTGCGAAGAGGAGGTGAGTCACTAGGGATCGCTTAAATACCAAACTCTTCCGGATCCAATCCTAGACATGCGTACAGGGGTTACCACACCCTAGCTCAGTGACTTAGCGATAGGTTGGTTTAGTTCATTAAAGCTTATGCTTGGTTTTTGTGTTTGAGTAATCTAATCCTAGGGTTCAGGTTCCTATATGACTATTCTACGTTCCATTCCTACCCTTTCTACAAGTAATAATTCATACAAAAAGTCAGGGGTACTTACCTGGGCAGATTGGTGCCGGAGACTCGTGCCATGCTGTTCCAAAACCAAAAATATTTCAAAAAGGCCCACCAAATCATTTTTGGTGTTTGGGCCCCACAACTGAGCTTTGAACTGGGCTCTGATACCAATTTTATAACACCCCAAACTCAGCCCAAACATTACGACCGAATCTGGTTTGTTACAAGGAAAACATTTTGGTAAAAATCCCTTTAAGTCGATTTAAGTTTTGTCGAAAACCGTTCATTTTCAATTGTCTGACTAAAACCATACTTAGTATGAGTAAAAATATTTATTAAGTCGAATTGCTATAGATTCCAAATGTACCCGATGGCACAATAAAACATTTTTCATTTAAATTTGAGAAAACATATATACTTATTTTAATATCATTCAATAACTTAACCAAACTATTCAAAACATGAAAAATAATAAAACAAAATAATTCTAGGAGGCCTTATTACAACTTGATTAAAATAAAACCAACAGAAAATAAATAAAATTCAAAGTTCAGTAAATCCCTAATTTCACTGCATGGCCACCTCGAGTCCATCCGGCTCCTCATCCGCGATCTACGAGTCACCTGAAAAATTAAAGGAGAAGGTGAGTCACCAAGACTCAATGTGTAACCCTTCCCCCGGTTTAAAGCAATCTCATACACAATTTATGACAAATTAACATGCACAGGCTCAATATGTACCCAACCTAACAATCCATACACCTTTCTCTACCCCGTGTGGTACCAAACCACTGGTGGTGCCAAACACTGGTGACTTATAGTCACGATGTCCGTCAATACTTGTGGTGCCAAACCACTAGTGACCTAAAGTCACAATCGAATGATGGGGCCAACCCATCGTGTGATACCAAACCACTGGCGTCAATCCCTTAATATAATCTGTGGGGCCAACCCACTATGGTGCTAAGCCACTGGGACGAGACGCTATGAGGTGCCAAACCTCTGGAGGTGCCAAACCTCTGGTGACCAAAGTCACAATGTGGTACCAAACCACTGGTGTCCATCGACACGAATATCAATTCCCTCTCCACTCATTTATCCCACATCAATCCATGATATACAACAGATTTCATGCCAACATATATTTAAATCACATATACCAAATATGCCCGGCTTCCCAAAAGCATCAAATAGTAACTCATATTGACAGAGACTTACCTGAATCATTGCTTATACCATTACGGTATTAAATCCAAAGCTACATAAACCAGATTTAGCATACACAACTTTTAGCACAGTTAATTAATCATAAAGTGTGTATGTACACACCTATTATCGCTGACAGCCCTAAATCCTGAAAAGATAAATCGGCCACACAAGTTTTCCTGCTCCTAAATTCGGCCAAACACAAAGGTTTAATGACATGGCCTATTCGGCCAAACCAAATAAATCTAAAGGTTATCACTTGAACCCGAATCCTTACCTAACGCTTTTGAGTACCAACTTCAGCACACGATATGCGATTCTGCTTCACCTCCTACAATCGACCATCATCAATATTAATAGCCTTCGGCTTAATCGAATACCAAATAAATAAAATAGATCCTCACTACCTTACCAAAACCGATTGATCAAAGATGATGGTTCCACTTGCTCGCTTCCAAATCCTGAAGTTACTAAAAATTGATTTCAACACTGATTAGCCACCTTTTTATTTCGGCTTTTCCCATTAAACCAAGTTGACAAAAGCAGAGAAATATGAGAGGAGAGTTTCGGCACTACCTACCTCCACCAAACCGATTTGAAAGAAAAGTTCCAACGAGATCTATGCCCTTCTAACTATTCGGCCAAAGTGCTTCAAAATAGGGGAAAAGAAATTCGGCCTAGGGGTAGAGAATAGATTCGGCTAGAAGAAGAAAATAATGGGGAAAAGGTGTTAGAGTTTCAGCAACAAGAGAGGGAATATTTGGCCAATAGGGAGAGAAAAGAAAAGGGGAATAAAAAGATGGGGATTCGGCAAGGAAAGGGTAGACTGAATTCTTGGTGTTGAAGCAAAACAAATAAGAGAGAAAATGTTGCTGAAGATTTCGGCTTGAGAGAATGAGAAGAGGAAAGTAGAAGATGAGCAGAGGAATTTCGGCTGTGTGCAAGAATGAAGAAAAGAGAAACCAGATGATAGGTATGTGCCTTAAAAAGAATTAGGCCTCCCCTACACCTATGCTTGCCGTCCACTCTTCCCTTGAAGAGTTTAAAATTCAACACTTTCCTTAATTCACTCTAGGCCACATATTTGAATTAATTCAAAATAATTTGAACACTCAAATGCCTATTTTTCCTCCTTGTCAACCTTTTTAGATTATTCACATAATATCTAATTAAAACCTAATAATATCCTTATTATTTAAAAGAGTTTAAAAAGAGAAAATCTCTCCCCCCTATGCCGTCCAAATAAAGAGTAAAAAGGGGGACTCCGCGACTCGAACACAAGCTCCCCTTACTCCCCCTGTGGCGTCATCTCCAGCTCTTAAGTGGCCTCCATTTTGCCACTTTTCCAAGGCCTTTTTAGTGTCAATTGATCCTTCATTTTACCTTGTAACCCCTACTTACTAAGGCTCCCTACCTTTAAAGCTTCCAAACAAAATTTTCTACTATTCCGAGCCTACTCAAGACCCCTAATTAAGCCTTCTTACACTATGAATAACACCACAGCAATTCAATCACAAGCAAATTAATTCAAACACAAATAACCCCTATTTTAGGAAGTTACACAATGTGTCTCAAGTTAACATGTCACACAGTTTGGCACACGGCCTATGACACAACCATGTAACCTAACATCGAATGCACACACGGTTTGGCACACGACCATGTTTCCTTATTTTGAATACTTACATAGATGGACACAGAGGTTGGGACACAACTATGTGCCCAAACTTCGAATGTTTACACAGTATAGGCTGTGTCACACGGCCTGGCCACACTGCCGTGTGACCTCTATTTTCTAATTTTTCTAGATTTTTCTGTTTTACTTCAAAATGATCATTGATTGTTTTTAAATTATTTTTAGGGCCCCGTAGGCTCAATTTAAGGTTCGATCCATAAATGTAATTTTACCTTGATTTATATGTGTTATTGAATGTTATTAGTTAGTTTGACATAATTATTTCTTTTAAAAGTTAAATGTTCTGAAATGTACTGTAACACTCCGTAACCTTATTCCAGTGACAGAGACAGGTTAGGGGTGTTACAGGACATATACTTGTGCGCTTGATGATAAATCTTGCAGAATATCTTATATCTGTATATTTAAGGACAAATCCCTATAAATTGTCATAACTTGCTACTTGAGGACCAATCCCGCCACCACACCAGTCCCTTTTCAATTAACATCCCTCCACAACACTGATACTTTATTCATTTAACATATCTTAATTTTGGACACAACATTAAATATCTAGAAGGCATATGCACTTCTACATTAACTTGCATTTCAATTCGAATTTTATAGTTCGCTAACACAAGAGTAATTCATATACCACTTAACCAAATTCATTCAACAACCATAGACTCATAAACAAACAATAGTTCACTACCAATTAATACTTCAACAGATTATGCTAACAATAATTATATATGCCAAAATCTTCAACTTAAACCACATATTCACACTAAAAACAGAACAACATCGACAACACTTTCACACAGAAACATCAAGGTTCTACATCTCTAGGTTATGCAGTTAAATTTTCCAACAAACATAACCCTGCCACATGCAAAATGAAAACTGAAAGTCAGACTTTAGGAATTCACCCGTAAAGCACCCGAATGCTAGAACCCCACACTTTTCTAGCTTTTCCTTTGTCACTCCGGTCTCCTCTTTGGTTAACTAACAAAATAACCATTCATTAATCAAAACGAAAAATTTCACAAGTAAGACAAATGAAATACATTAACATGTAGAATATTTTTATAGGCTATCTAATGATTTTATGTTCACAACCATGAACTATACCGTAACTTATCATTTTCTTACCTTTTTTCCTCAATAAAAAAAGTACAAGAAGATTTAGAAAGATTACTAACTCGCCAAATTCTTATTTTCTCAAGCTAATACAACCATTTTTCCTTCATGCAGGTTGTTCCTTAATTCCTTACTGCTCTAGAAAAGAAAAGGAAAATAAAGACCACGATTCCCAGAACAAGAGAGAATGCCCTTTTAGCATCTTTAGTTCTCCTACTTATACCCCTCTTACTTCTATTATCCAATTTCCACATTTAATATAAAATATTTAAGTTTTAATCATGTTGTTCCCCACTCATTCTATCTAGTTCAAATGCAATGGAGCCAAATTTGAAATTCAACTATTTATCAAATGGTTTTACAAGATTCCATAAATTTGATACCTCTGCTTACCATGGATTTTAATCTAAAATAATCATTTAATAAATATCATCATTGAAAGCAAGAACAAACTTTAATTTAACAGTTCATGACATGAAAATTTTATCATATATTTTCAAAAGAATTTTAAGGCTTAAAAAATAATTTTTAACAATTTTTTAAAGCGTTTTCATGTAACACCCTTATCCCGTCTCCATTGCTAGATTAAGGTTACGGAGTGTTATCGGGCTAAACAAAACACTTAACTACAAAACAATTAACCAAATAAATTATAAACATATAACTAACAAATAAATTCATGATACAAATACACTTATGGGTTTTAAATCGGGCTTAGGGGCCCTAAAAATAGTTTAGGAACAATCCAGGGTCAAATCGAAACAAAACAGAAAATTTTAGAAAAACTTGAAAATTTGCAAAACAGGGGTCACACGACCATGTGGCCAGGCCATGTGACATAGTCTATATTGTGTGAGCATTCAAAGTCAGGACACACGGCCGTTTCCCAGCCCGTGTGAGTATTCGAAATAGGGCTACATGGTCGTGTCCTAGGCCATGTGTCAGACCGCGTGTGTATTTAAAGTTGGATCACAAGACAGTGTCACAAGCCGTGTGTCAGTCCGCATGAAACCTGTACTAAAAATATAAATGACAAACAGTCATGTGAGGTGACTGTGTATAGCACATGGTCCTGTGACAGTCCATGTCTTAGGCCGGGTGCTCAAAATTTAACCCCTACAATAAGACATTTCAAATCCTATACTTGCATACCAAAACACACCTTTCTCGTACACATTCATATGACCAAAACATGCCTTAAACACATAAAAAAAATTATCAATTCAACCATCCTATATGTTCTAACCAATATGCCATTCAAAGGCACCACATTCAGACATTTATCCTAAATCAATTTAGCACCATAAGTTCAATCATTTAACATACTTCAAATATATGAGATATTAACATCCAAAAACATATCAATCAACCATTTCCTTCCTAATTTCAAAAGGTCATGCACAACCATTAAAATATTATAAATACACGTCATATACAAACCATCAAAAAAAGGATTAATGCACACCAAGGCTTGGCACAATCCAATACATACCAAATAGACATTCAACCCTATATATGCCATTTATAACCATTTCAATAAATTCAAAGGCTACCAAAGTGGATCTATGGAGAGTGTGATCATGCTCTGACAAAGATTCCAACTGTTCAAGCTTTCCAATGATCTACAAAACAAAGAACACAACTATATAAGCAACTAGAGCTTAGTAAGATCATATAAAGGAACTTAGACTTACGAATTGCATTAAATTAATCAACCATGAGTAATTCCATTTAGTCATAGAGCAAATTTCCTTTTCCTATACACCATACCTCACAAGGTTAGTAGGTGAAGTAATGCACATATAAATCCAACCCAACCAAGGCCTACAACATATCAAGCATTTCAAATTTCACCATTCATCTATCACATGATTACCATATTGTAACAGCCCGTTTTTCAGTGGTGTTGAAAATAGTAGTTTTGGGACCACAACTCTAACGTGTCAAGTTGTAAATATTAATTAGATAATATTTATAAGGTCATTAATGTTGTATTAAAGTTTGGTTAAGGAATTTTATCGTTTTGATTATTTTGATAGTTAAATGAGTAAAAAGGACTAAATTGTAAAAGCTGCCAAAGTTGAGTTCCATTAACTAAAGGTTTAAGATGATAATTGATAAGTAAAGAAAGGTATCTAAATGGTAATTACACCATTATGGAGGTGAGCGAACGATTTTGGCTTTATTTTAGCTAAAATATTTAAGTGAAATTAAAAATGGTAAAATTATATTAACTTAAATAAGTTTTAATTAAACTAAAACAAAGATGAATTCTATCATCATCTTATTTTATTTTTTTTCCTATCTTGTCAAAACCCTAGAGAAAAGAAGAGAATTCCATTCGACTAGCTTTGCTCCATCAATAGATAAGAATGTGTTGGCGATCGTGGAAAAGAAAAGGTTGTGGAGTAGTCCCTGCATTTGAACCATTACTTCAAATCAGTCCAATTACATTTTGTGGTCGGGAGATCGAATCAAACTCAAAGAATCACACTATTCTCAGGACACTTTCGGTAGATTTTGTCAACATTGTGGCTTATATGGCATGTAATAAAGTAATGGTTATTATGCTATATCTCATAGTTATGCAAGTTTGTTTGGTATTTAGAGATAGATTGGTAGTATTTGAGTTTTAGTATTCGGTGTTTGATGTTTTGAATGTGGATTTTAGTAAGTATGCTTGTAATAAATTAAGCTAAATTTGTGCAAATGATCAGGGAAGGGTATGTGTCATTCTAACTTTGTATAAAATGGTCAAAGTGGCTTGTTGTGTTCATGTTGAAACTTGTAAGTGATAGTTAGGTGATGTTTTGATATGAGCATTATAATGTGATCTTAAGTAGTTGAAAATGACGTTGTTTAAAGGCTTACTTATAGACTTGTGAACATGTATTATGAATTGGTTTAGTACCTATGCAATTGGGTGTGGAAATAGAATGATTTGGTCATTTTTAGGAACATAAAGACTAGGATGCAGACTATTACACAGCCGTGTATCACACACGGACAACCCACACGGGCATGTGCCCTGAGTGTGTTAGGTACAAGATTCACACGGGCTGAGACACAGGCGTGTGAGCTAAGTCAGTGAGTTACATGGGTGAGCACACAATTGGATACACGAGCATATGGGGTAGTCACATGGTCGTGTGGGATAGCCTCACGTCCATGTTTGGAGCCACACGGCCTGGACACACAACCGTGTGACCTCTATATGTGAAAGTTTTCAATTTTTTTTGAAATATTCTGATTTGGTCCCTAATTGCTCGAATGCTATTTTTAGATATTGCATACCATATAAACATATGATAGTGTGATAATGATTGATCCGATCTAACCACTGTTTCCTTGTAGATTTTAAAGATGTCATCTGATTCTGAACGTGACAAAACTTATGAAGTAGACAATAATATTCTAACTACTGATTCTGGTGCAAGTCATAGTATACCAATCCTATCAATGTCTGAAAATGAAGTTAAAAATATGTTTTTTAGTTTAATGGGGCAATGGTTTTATGAGTTTATGAGAAACAACCCATTGGCTTAACGACTTCCACCCCCTACTATACCCTCTACTGTACATCCGTTGTACCTTCTTTAGTGCCACCATCCCCTCCGATAGTTGAATCGAGTCGGCATGTTCTGGTTGATAAAGTGAGAAAATATGGTGCTGAAGAATTTCGAGGTAGAATTGATGATGATCCATCAAAAGCTGAATATTGGTTAGAAAACATTCAACAAGTTTTTGATGAGATGGTTAGTCCTCCTGAGGATTATCTTAGATGTGCAATATCACTGTTAAAAGACGAGGCTTATAGTTGGTGGTTGACGCTGACAGCGGTTGTACCCAGGGATAATATTAATTAAGAATTTTTCCAAGCTGAATTTTAAAAAAAGTACATCAGCAAAAGGTATTTGGACCGAAAAAAGTGTAACACCCCTAGCCCGTAATCGTTTCAGATTAGGGTTACGGAGCATTATCAAAGCATAATGCCATACAATAAACAATTTAATTCATAAAAATCACAAGATAAAACATAACAATATCAAACCAAAACATACATACGAACCCTTATACGAGCCCTCAAGGCTCAAAACAGACATTGGAAACTATTCGGGAATAAATCGGAAACATATAAATTTTTTTGAAAAAAGTCAAAAAATTTGAAACTACAAGGGTCACATGGCCGTGTGACTCACATAGCCTAAACACACATCCATGTCTTAGGCTGTGTGGGCATTTGAAATAAGGACTCACGGCCGTGTCCCTGCCCGTGTTCGTACTCGTGTAACTCACTAACTTGGGCCACATGGCCAAGGCACACACCTGTGTGCTAGGCCGTGTAATAGCCTGACTTGCAACCCTTTTAAAGCTATAGGGGACACACGGCCATGTCGCTTGTCCATGTGTCACACACAGATAAGACACACGTACGTATCTCTGCCCGTGTGGATAAAAAATATGCCATTTCCAAGTCATTTTTCTCACCCAAACTCACAAATCATGCACAAGCCAATTTTACCTCAAAACAATCATTTAAAACTTACTTTACATATGCATATCTAAGCTTAATCAACCTAAAATTTAACCATTCAACCAATATGCCAAAATGGCACCTCAATTCAACAAAACAATTTATTTAAACACCTAGCCAATTCAATCCACAACTAAACTACTAATTAAATAAATTCACTAACACATTTGTCATAATGATCTTATACCAAAAGTTCATAAACAATCCATGCAAAAATGACCATTTCTCACCTAACATTGCACCATACTAATATGGCCAAAGATGCTTACTTCCAAAATACCAAAAACTAACCATTTTCAACATTATGCCACATTTATTCCACATCAACCCTTAATTGCTACTATATCATTCCCATAAACATTTCCTTACCATTATCTTAACCAACACAAAATGCCATATAATCATAATTACATACCATCTAATTTATCAACCAAAATAATATATATACAAGCCACACATAATGGCTAAATTCATTAAACAAGACACCTATAAATGCCATTATAACCATGATTCAAAATCTTCAAAATATACCGATATAACTGATGGATAGTGTGATGGATCTTTGACAAGCTTCCAAACCGCACGAACCTCTGATTAACTAGAATCATAAGAGAAAATCACACAAGTAAGCATAAAATGCTTAGTAAGTTCTTATCATTAACATTACTTACCATTTCATTATAAAAGCTTAAAAGCGAATGGTGAACATATACAACATTTGCTTGGCACAAGCCTAAGCACCAACAACAATTCTCAAGTATAATTAGCATATAAATTAACCAAACTCAATATACAACAAAGATCTTCATTAACCTTTCCATGTAAACATTCATACTACTATAAACATACTAAAATCTTTAATCAATATCTTATCATACCTTTCCCATGCTTTCATGACATTATAAGTCTATGGTTATACTGATCCTTCACTTTTTGTATACCCGTTCAACCACTAGAATATTATCAGATTCACAGGAATTTCGCACACTAAGTGCCCATATGTGGCCGAACCACTACTAACTCATTTCTCATATCAATGCTCTCTTTCGAGCCATAAATGGGTCTGCTCACACAAGCTGTCAGTCAAGACGCAGCTACATGGAGCTACTCACACAAGCTGTCAAGTAACTAAAACACATGCAGAAAACTCAGACAAAGGTAGGACTTAAGAGACCAGCACCCAAAACACGATAACCTTTAATGACATGCCATTTATATCCTATATATTCCTAAGGTTCAAACGGGATCCGAAAGCCACGACAACTTAGCTGGATATTTTCGTAGAGTCATAATATTAAGAATATAACTTAAAAGCATTTAAATCAAACATAATTTAATGCTGATTAAAGATACAAACTTACCTCAAACACTTACGGAGAAAAATATCGATTAGTCCAATACTTTTTCTTTTCCCCGATCTAAATCTGTACATTTTTTTATTGATATATATAATCAAATTTAACAAATTTAAACTTCATTCTATTCAATTTAATCCAAAAATCATGTTTTGGCAAAATTACACTTTTTCCCCAAAAATTTTGAATTCATTACAATTTAGTCCCTAGCTCATAAAAATGCAAATTCAAGCAATTTAATCCATACCCATGCTAGCTGAATATTAACTTAGTCCATAGAAATCCCTACATTTCCTTTATTTCACAATTTAACTATGACTATTTTTCTATTTTTCAATTTAACCCGTAATTGACAAATTTATCAAAATTTCTTCTACAAAAGTTGTGTAACAGCCCGTTTTTAGTCAAATCAGAACAATGGTTTTGGGACCAAAAATATGAGGTCGAATAATTATTTTATTATTATTTTAATGTATAAAGCATGATAATATGTTTGTGTGAAAATTTCATTAAGAAATTTTATAGTTTGATTGGTCAATTTGATAAAACGGACTAAATCACGTAAAGTGCAAACGTGATGTTCTAATAGTAAAAGGTACTAGATGGCTATGGAATTATATTAGTTGAGGGATTTATGTGGCTATTATACCATTTTTATTAAATGGGCAAAGATGGACATGAGATTAAGTGTTTTTAATATTAATAGCCAAGGTTAAATAAGTAATTTAGTAATAAAATTAAAAATAAGTAAAACCAAAGTCTACATTTTGTTCATCTTTCTTTCTAATTGCTGAAATTGAAGAGGGGAGAAACCATTTTAAGGTTTGAAGCATTCGATCACTTTGGTGTCCAATTGTAAGTCCATTTTATCCCCTTTTTAATGATTTCTATGTTTTTGTGATTGTTGCAACTAGTACTAACTAGCCCAGGGACTAATTTGCAGAACTGTTAAAGATTGTGAATGTTACCATTGATGAATATGTATGAGTTTTTATGTTTAATTATAGATTTTGATTAGTTGTTGATAGTTAAACAAGTTTTGTTAAGTGATTTTGAGTGAAAATACAAAATAGGGGTTAAATTGAGAAATGTGTAAAGTTAGTTGTTAAAATGTAAAATAAATGAAAATTATGGGTTGCTATGGCATTACGGTAATTCGGCTAGCATGGGTATATTTGGAATTTCACTAAATTGTGATTTTATGCAATAAGGACTAAATTGTGAAAAATGTAAAATATGTGGGTAAAAGTGTAAATGTGCCTTAAAGAGTGTTTTGGACTAAATTGAATGAATAGATGATTAAATAAGTTAATATTGAATATATTTAGATCAAGAAAAGTGAAATATGGACTTGGATTGGGGAAAAGATAAAGTTATCGACTAATCGACTCGATTCGTCGTTTTAACATCCGAGGTAAGTTTGTATGTTATAAATTCATTTCAAATGTATTTTATATGCTTCGATATAGCATGAATTGTGTTTATGTGATTACGTGCGAGTTCAAAAATGATTCAATGAAGATTCGACAGTTGGAAACCGGATTGAACCTTAGGAATGGTTTAGGATGCTAGTGACATGTCATTAGATATACTTGAGTTGGCTTCGGGTCATGATTTAGCACTATGTGTACGAGATACTGATTTGGTTTTAGGCTATGCATATCGACTGATTTGGCTTCGGGCCATGGTATAGGTACTTATCGAGTGAGACCTTGAGTATCCGAGTTTTATTCTGAATGGTTCAACGGGTAAATGAAGGATGTGGTTGAGTATGAGATTGGTACAAGGTGGTACAGGTACGTACAGAAATGAATTGAGTATTGAAAACTATGAAATTGATAAGTTCCTTGGTAAGTTATATGAATGATCATTTGATCATTTAAGATTTAATAGAATTGTTACATATTGTTTTCCATTATATGAATGATTAATGAATGATGATAGTTGCTCATTGTTAACATACGAGCTTACTAAGCTATATAGCTTACTTTGTTGCTTTTCCATGTTTTATAGTGATTTCAAAGCTAGCTCAGATCCGGGGATCGTCGGAGACTTCACCACACTATCCACTACCTCTTTGGTACTTTTGAATTTATGTTTTAAGTATATGGCATGTATAGGTATTTGAGTCATGTTGATTATGTTTTGGTAATGATGTTGGCCAAATGAATTGGCATTGTAAATGTATATGTTTTGGTTTGAAAATATAGCCATGAGATTTGGCTTAATTTGGTGAATTTGGTTATGTGCTTATATGTGCATATATGTTGATATTTGAGTTCTTGGATGAATATGTGAATGAACATATTATGAAGTTTGTGGAATTGGTACCTTGCTTGTGAATTGGTGCAAAATGAGGTATGTTGAGTAATGATTTAACTAGTTGATTGGTATATGTATTTTAGTAGGTTTTGGTTGAGTAAAACTTGAGATATAAGCTTGTTGGTTATTAATATTTGAAATGGTATGAAATTGTCTTGAATGTGGCTAGAATAGATGTTCTATTGTGCTATGAATTGGTGCCAGTTGTGTAACACCCCAAACCCGGCCTAAACGTTACGACCGGATCTCGTATGTCACATGAGAAGATCGTTTAAAGAAATTTTAAAACCTCCATGTTTTTACTTTTTGAAAATCAGATTCAGTTGTAAGGTTTTCTTGAAAAAGTTTATGGTTTTCTCTTAACAGTCTAAAATAGGTTTTGAGATACGAAATCGTAACTGGGGTATTCAGAAATGTGACATTTTGGAAACAGTGTTTGTAGTTCTAAGAAAATTTCCGAATTAATAATTTAGTTGCTTGTTATCCATGTGTTATTACTTGAAAAAAATGTTTGTTTACATTTTGTTTATAAAACTTCCAATTTAACGTCTCATAAAATATAATAATCGCAATAAATCAAAAACCAAATTATAAAATCCCGGAGGCCTTATTACATAACAAATTCCTAAATCAAAAGTAGTTTTAAATAAAGAAAATGAATTTATGAAAGAAGTACTGCATGGCCACTGCAGAGTCCTCCTCAGCTCCCAAATCCTCGCACTAGGGATTTCTTGCAAAATTAAGCAGAGGGGTGAGTCACCGAGACTCAGTGTGTAATTCGCCTTACGAAAGCGATTTGGGCCTAAGCCCACAGAACACATTGGGCCTTAGCCCTTACAACATGGCATATCAAAAATTGTATGCAATGCAACCCAACCCAACCTAGTTTTCCATCCTCTACATCCCCTTAACCAGCCTAACACCTGTGGCACCAAGCCACTGTGGTACCAAACCACTGTGACAATCACTGATAAATATATATATGTGGTGCCAAACCACTGTGGTACCAAACCACTGTAACATAGTCACTGATAAAAATATGTAGGGCCAACCCACTATGGTACCAAACCACTGTGACAGTCACTGAATCACGCTTCCCCTTTCAATATCATATCCCAAAGCCCATGCAACATATTATCATACTGAGATGAATGCAATCATATTTCCAATGTAAGCAGATAATCAAGTTATACATATGTTTAGATTATTGTATTCATAAAACAAGGTCATACAGGTACTTACCTGATATCTCCAACCTTACCCACGAGGGTATCTCGACTGTCTATACAGTCGTTCCGGCTTTCAGTCAACACAGTTATTAATGAAAAATAATAAAGGTAAGTGTGAGCATTACACACCTGATTACGCGTAAAACTAAACACTCTAGATAATCGACACTCTCACTAGCAAGAATAACCACGATTTGTCTATCCCAAGCAGATGTCTACTCTCTACCACAACCCAGCGGAAAGTCTCGAATCACCGACACAGCACACCGTTTAAACTTAGGAGTAGAGACTACGGGTCCACTCCCTTCCTTAGATTGTGTAACATCCTGGAAAGGGCCTATGCATTTTCAGTTTAATTGTACGAAGTGACATGTTTTATGTACTAAGAATAAATTTTGAATATTTTTGGAAACCCGGAAATGAATAAAAATGATTTGGAAATGAACATTTTTGGAAACCTGAAAATGTATGGAAATGATCTGGAAATGAACATTTTTGGAAACCTGAGAATGTATGGACATGATTTAGAAATGATTCAAAAGAGGAAAGTGAACATTTCTGGAAACTTGGAAATGTAAGGAAATGATTCAAAAGAGGAAGTGAACATTTCTGGAAACTTGGAAATGTAAGGAAATGTCAAGTTTACAGAGCCGAACGAAAATTTTTGGGAACTTAGAAATGACTTAGAAATGTCGAGTTTTAAAGTTTAAAAGAGGAAATTAAGGCAAGGTGGCCTTAAAAGAAAAAGTTGGTGAAATTTGACACACAAATAGGCTTGGAAAAGTGGCCTAAAGATGCCACTTAGGGCCTCTGGAAATGGTGCCACATGCAAGGTGTTGGGCCTGAGTTCGAGTCACTTGGGAAGCAAATAAAGGAAGTTTTATTTTTTGATTCCAGAAGCCTGAGGTGGACGGCACAAGCCTTCTAGAAAGGAGGAGTTTTATTTTCATAAATATTCGATTAATAAGGTGATAAATAAGGGATTTAATTTGGATTATTTTTGAAGAGATAATAAAGGATTATTCTCTAATTATTTTAAATTAAGGAGATAAACTTATCAATAAAGAAGAGTGGTGGCCAAGTAAGGGACTCTAGCTTAGTAATTTCGACTATAAAAGGAAAAGAGAGGTCATTCTGCATTATTTTCTGTTCTTTGAAAGCCTCTGCCGAATTCTCTTCACCAAATCTTCTTCTTCATTTATTTTTGCCAAGCCAAAATACCTTGTGTTCTAGCCGAATCCTCCATCTTTATTCTTCCTTCTCTTTTCTTTCTAATCCCTCCAAAAGCCGAAAGTTGTGAGAGCATCATTTAGCCATAGTCGAATCTCTGAAGGTTGAAGTGAAGGTGCAATCGATTTCTTCAAATAAGGGTAAGATCCAATTTTGGTTTCCATTCTTTTATATTTTAGACTTATCGAAATTTAGGGACTAATTCCTATTATTGATCTTGGCCGAATCATGGAAGGAAAGTTTTGGGATTTGGCCCAGAGTCGACTACAAGTAAGGAGAAGTTCTTTTCCCGAAGGTACACCATAGGCCGCGTGTTCCCTAGTTATTCGGTGAATTTCAGGATTTAAAATATCCACAAGGTAAGTGATTATAAGTTTCGGCTATGGCCTATTTTAGTATTTAGATTTATTTCAAAAGCCGAAAACTAATCCGATAGGAGTTTTGGAAGTTAGCCGATTTCAAGGGTGAGCATCACAAAGATTCGGGACTTGATTCTTAAGTCAATCGGCAACAAGGTAAGTTTTAGTGTACTAATCCTACTAGGATTTGGATTTATGGCCAAATGGCTTTTTATTAAATTAGTAAGTGATTAATCAAATGTAAGGATTAAGGATCTAAACGGTAGATCAGATTTCGAGATCTCAAAGAATTTGCTAAGCGAATCAGGTGTGTACCCTACACTATCTTTTAATACGATGTATGGCTTAAACTTGTTATATGCTCTAATATGAAAATATAAGAATGTGGCTAATGTACCATATTATGGTACAAAGACTCAGGTACGTTTCCTACTCCTACTAGGATTACGAAATATGTTATATGTAACATGTGAAAAGTGACATGAATGTGAATTTAAGTATGATATGCATAATATGAATAATATAGGGCATTCAGGTTATATGAGAAAGGGGAAGTGAATGTGGTGACTTCGATCTCACTATCTGAATGTGGTGACTTCGGTCACATTATCTGAATGTGGTGACTTCGGTCACATTATCTGAATGTGGTAACTTCGGTTACATTATCTTAATGTGGTGTCTCATGACACAATTATCTAGTGGCTATGTCACGAATTTTATATGGGCGATGAGCACGTCGACTGCAGCGACTGCCTTCGATGGTGTGTAGCGGATGGAGGGTTGACTTAGTAGTCCCCACAGTGTGACTGGCAGGTACGGGGGTGTGTAGCGGATGGACAATTAGGTTTGGGTTTGGGTTGCATCATCATTTTTATCTATTATATGAATAAGTATTTGATATGAAAATGCATGCCTGATCTATTGAATTTTAGTGTTGTGTACACATTGAGTCTGTTGACTCACCCCATTGTGGGACTATTTTTCAGGGGACGATCAATAATGGACCGGGTTCAGCAGAAGCTTAGGGATGGCCATGCTCAGCTTGAAGTTTTATTCAATATGGAAATTTAATTTTATCTAAGTATTTTAGAATTTTATTTTGATATTTTACTTGATGTAATAAGGCCATAAGTTACATTTCTTTACTTTTATTTTTAATTACTATGTTACGAATTATTTTCAATTAAAGTTAAGTAAAATTTATTCTTTAAAAATAAACCCTAATTGTTTTGTCACCTTAATTAATTGGATTTTAAAATAAGATAAATGGGTTTTTTTTAACTCAAGCCCAACCCAAAACAATATCTCTTTCAAAACACACTATTTTTCCCAAAGTACAAAAGAACTTTGAAACCGGTTTACTTAAGGAACATACCAGATCCAGTTCAGGCTCGTGGGCCGGGTTTGGGGTGTTTTCAGATTGGCTAGCACTCGCATCCATGAAGAGACTTGATCAGTACTCAGAGAGAAACATAGGTTGTCTAACAAGAGAATTTGATTAAGGCAGACTAAAAAATGAAAGGGATGAAATAGCCAAGAAACTAAAAAGATGGCTCCTTACCTTAAGAACCCGAATGAAATCGTAAGATTCGCTAATCAACTGACCTTCAGGCTTCAGACTACAAAACGTTCGGCTACTGGGGCTTCCCGGAGTAAATGTTCCAAAATAAGAGAAGAAATGAGGGATTAGCCGAAATCTAAACATTAAAAGAGATAGCCACTTTGGTTAAGAACAACCTAAGACCGAAAGAGAAATGCAAAGATAAACACAATTGCCCTTACCTTACGATTACGAATTAGTTGAAGGAGAAAAGAGATCCGACCAACCCACTCACACACTACGGGAGAAGAACGTAATTGTAACATCCTGAATTAATGGGTCTATGCGTTTAGTATAGGAATATGTTTAATATGTTAACTTAGGTGAAAGGGGTCTAAATTTGGGCTTAGAATTAGGCAAGGGCCCAGATTAAATTATTTTAAGGTGGCATCATTAACAATTAAAAAGGTGGTAATTATGTTGAAAATGCCAAACATGGGCTTGTGGCCCAACATTAAGTGGCATTATAAGGGAATTAGAAGTGACGCCACACACAAGGGATTTAGAGGCCCAAAATTAAAGTTTAATAAGGCCCAGATCTTTTAATTTAAGTCAGCTAAATTTGACATTAGGGTTAGTAGGGGTGGACGGCTACAAGGCTACAAAATAGGAAAAATTATGTGGATTTTTAAGTGATAATATCATAGATAAAAAGGAGAAAAGTTAGGAGCTTATCTCCAAGGGAAGTGTTGGTAGAAAATCTATCACCTAGAGGAGTGTAAAATTCGGCTACTGCATGGCAAAGAGGGTGCCAAAATTCTCATCTCCTTTAGCTTAAATTTTAAGGGCGTTTTCGGAATTTAGCAATAGGTGTCAAAAATCTATAAATAAGGGGGGCTAG
This sequence comes from Gossypium bickii, assembly GCA_025503065.1. Taxonomy (NCBI): domain Eukaryota; kingdom Viridiplantae; phylum Streptophyta; class Magnoliopsida; order Malvales; family Malvaceae; genus Gossypium; species Gossypium bickii. The sequence continues at coordinate 69,804,621 of CP106712.1, forward strand.
CTCCTTGATTCTGACATTTAAAAACCCTAGTTTTCTCTATTCTTTGTGCCAAATTCTTTAGCCTCTCCCTCTACAATTTCTTTCTCCAAATTTCTTTCTTCAATTACTTCAAAGGCCGAAACTTTTCCCCACTTTCTTTTCCCTTGTGCCGATTTCTCTAAAAAGCCGAAGCATCCATCGCTTTTTCTTTTATTCATCATATTTGAGGAATTGTTTTATACTTCTGGCATTTAAATCTTCCATTGGCATTACCGAATCCTCTCCCTAGTGCTAGCCGAATCTCCTAAGCTAAGGTAAAAGTCGATTTTTGATTAGTTCTCATAATCTATTTTAGAAAGGCAAAATCTGAAAGCTAATAGTTAATGGTTTTATGATGGGCGGCAATTTAGGATTTGAAGGAAGCCTAGTTGACTAGATCTAAAAGCCGAAAATCATAAGTCTCCAATTTCGGGAATTTAAGGTAAGAAGATTATCCCTAGATTTTTATTAGACTCGCTCAATATATATATGATTTTAACTCTATAAGGAGGATTAACGATTAAATATTGTTATAGTAGCTCGATAAGGATTTGATGGAATTAAATATGGATCGGGCAAAAGAAAGAATCCTAAGTTTAAGAAACGAAAGCGGTATCTCTTGCTCGAGATTGGCCAATTGGTTGTGGACCTGCTTCTGAACAACACCTTAGGCAGATAGCAGTTGTGTCGACTAAGGATAGCGTCGACATAGAAAGCCTCGTTTTATCTGTAATCAGGTGTGTAGATCTCTAACACACTACTAATAAACCTGTATGTATATCTTTTTATGTATGTTATGGGCTAAAAAGCCGAAATAAGGCTATATAGACAGTCGAATGGAACCCTAAAAGGGTTAGGCAAGGATGCCAGGTACGTAAACATGGAACTCCCTATGTGTATCGAAAAATATTTAACGCATGATGTTTTCTTATGTATGTATGCATGGGGTGGGAATGATGATAGTTGAAGGGGAAGTGCATGATAGGTCACTTGGTGATCGGTGGTAGAAATCCCACATAATATAAATGTAAGGTCACATAGTGATTGGTGGCTATGCCACGTTTAATGATTCCTACTTGATAGGAAGAGGCAGTACGGCTTCCGTTTTGGTGTGTAGCGGATGGAGGGTTGATTGTAGAAATCCCCAAGGTGTGATGGTTGGTACGGGTTGGTGTGTAGAGGATGGTAACCTAGGATGTGCTGGGTTATTCATTCCTTATTGTTTATTTTTTGATTATGAATGATGCCTTCCTGTATGGGCCAGGGCCATAATGTGTTTGTGGACTCAGGTCGATGTGTGTTTTGTGATTTATACACTCGAGTCTTTGTGACTCACGCTTTCCTTTTTCTACTCTTGGATGACGAGTAGATCGTGGATATGGGAGCCGAGAGCGGACTCGAGGGCCATCAAGTTCTATTTCTAAAAGTTATTTTCTTTTGGGATTTCTTAAAGTTTAATTTATTTCATTGTTATTTCGAGAATAGTTATGTAATAAGGCCCCTAGTTTTCATTCAACTCAGCAGTTATCAATGTTAAGCAACTTATGAATTTTATGATAAGGTTTATTTATACTTAATAATAAAAATACAAAGAGGTTTATTTTTAAAAAGTCTCTCCTTTATTCAAATTTAATTAACTTAACTTGTGTTTTCAAAACGCGATAAAGTGTTATGTGTTCGATAACATGCCAGATCTGGTCGAAACACATGGGCCGGGTTTGTGGTGTTATATTTTGTATCAGAGCCCAGTTCAAAACTCGGGCTGTAAAATGGTTCTAGAAGTGTGTTAAAAAAATTTGAATTTAAGAAAAATATTTTGGTTTGAAGACATGGCCTTCGAGTCTACCGGCACCCAATCCACCTAGGTAAGTATTCTGAATTCCTGATTGGGATATAAATGTGGGCTTAATGGGCTTTATGGGACGTAGACTATCTAGATTAGAACTTGATGGACTCTAGGCTTAGACAAACAACTCTGCAATTCCATAAGACTTAATTTCACTGAACAAAACCTATAAACAAGTCGCAAGACTAAGGTGTGGCAACAGGCATATGCATGTCTAGGAGTAGATCCGTAAGAGCTTGGTCTTTAAGTAGTCCAAGTGACTCACCTCCTCTTCGCTGGAATCTTACCTGGTGCATAGTGACTGTTCACTTTAGCCATGAAGGGTGTGGAAATAGGCATACGCATGTCGAGGAGTGGATTCAGGGAGAGCTTGGTATTTAAGCAGTCCTAGTGACTCACCTCCTCTTCGCTGGAATCTTACCTGGTGCGTAGTGACTGTTCACTCTAGCTATAAGGACTTGTTCATTGGCTGAACCCATACTTAAAACCCGAAAGGGACCAACCACCCTATTTTGCAAACAAAAACCCCTAAGTTTTGTACACTTCCAAAAATAAACACTTGATTTGAAAATGTTCACAACTATGAAAAAAATTACCAAATTACCCGTGTTTTGCAAAATGACCAAAATAACCCTGGTTTGTAGAATTACCAAATTACCCCTATTTTGTAAAATTACCAAAATACCTCTGGATTACAAAATTACCAAAATACCCCCCAGATTTCAAAATTATCGAAATGCCCTCGAATTCTAAAATTACTAAAATACCCCCTAGATTTCAAAATTTCTGAAATATCCCGGAGTCTAAAATTACCAAAATACCCCCCGGTTTCCAAAATTACCAAAATGCACCGGGAATGCAAAATTACCAAAATACCCTTATTTTACAAAATCATCAAGGAACCTTATCTTGAAAAATTAGAAAAATACCCCTGTAGGATAAAATTACGAAAATACCCAGGGGTAGTGAAAACAACAACAACAACAACAACAACAACAACAAAAACACTTTTCTGTAATGAACGTGAGTTCATGATTGAATGTATGTGTTTCTTAGAGGATATGAACTTGAGACTGTATGGTGAATGAGAATTCGAAAGAATTACTCTTAAAGTTATTATCCATAAGACTGTTCGTGTTTAAAAAAGTGGAAGAAAACTAATAGTTCATAAAATTTTTAATCAGATAAACGTGAATCGGTAGAATGAGTACAAGGGGTCGAAGACGTCCGCCATGTGGTCGTGGTAGGGGTAGGATGACGGTGTCAGAACCAGTAGGATCTAGTCATGGTTCTGGAAATGAGATGCCAGCCGCGGAGGAGGAATTTCAGGATCAGACTGCCGGAGATGATGCGGTATTTCAGGCAATGCTAAGGGTTTTAGAGAGGGTTGCTGGGGCTGGTATGGGCACAGGAGCCCAAAAATCTGTGCCAGAATGGCTTAGAGCCAATGGGGCAGAAGTGTTTAGAGGAATTTCTAATGTAGCCCCAAGTTCAGCTGAGTATTGGTTAGAGGCTGTAGAACGCATAATGGATGATTTGGATTTCACGGAGGAGGAAAAGTTGAAGGGCGTTGTATCCCTCTTGAAGGATGAAGCCTATCAATGGTGGCTTACGGTAAAGGATGGTGCTGTGGCTGACCGTATCACTTGGGATTTCTTTAAGACGATGTTTTAAAATAAGTACATTGGATCGAGTTATGTGGATGTGCAGCGCAGAGCATTTCTAAATCTAGTTCAAAGGAGTAGGTTAGTGGCTGCGTATGAAGCTGAATTCTTACGCCTTAGCCGTTATGCTCGTGGAATGGTTGCCATGGAGCACGAACGTTGTGTTAGGTTTGAAGTTGGCCTGAGGGATGATTTACGTGTTTTGATAGCTCCACAGCGAGAAAGGGAATTTGCTGTCCTAATGGAAAAGGCTAAGATAGCCGAGGAGGTAAAGAGGACCGAGAAATTAAATTAGGATAGAGATAGAGGTAGAACTAAGAGGAATTTTGAATCGTCAGGGACAGCTGGGCAAACTCAGAAAAGACCTAGGTCAGATGGGCCGAAACAGGATGAGAGACCTGCTGCTACTAACTAGACACCAAAGTGTGCATGATATGGCAAATTCCATGTCGGTGAGTGTTGGGAAGGCAGTGGGAAGTGTTTTAGGTGTGGATCTATGGACCGCCAAGTTAGAAACTGCCCGCAGCAACGGGGCAGTGAAGGGCCACAGGTCAAGAGAATGCACCACCGGGAAGAGGAGGTCAACAACCACCAAAGGGCCGTGGTCAAGTCAATGGTGGCAATGTCACAGGCCATGGACGTGGAGGTGCAGGTTATGCTGAGGCGAGGCAACCAGCTTTGGTCTATGTAGCACATCGCCAAGGGGACCAAGACGCTCCAGATGCGAATAATGGTGCGTACCCTACCATAGTATACTAAGAGTTTATTTTGGCTTTAGACTTAGAGTGGGCAGCGAAAGCATAGTAGTGAGACTTAGGTATTATGATTACTAGTTAATTGGAAATTTCGAGGACAAAATTTCTTTAAGGGGTAGAACTGTAACATCCTGAATTAATGGGTCTATGCGTTTAGTATAGGAATATATTTAATATGTTAACTTAGGTGAAAAGGGTCTAAATTTGGGCTTAGAATTAGGCAAGGGCCCAGATTAAATTATTTTAAGGTGGCATCATTAACAATTAAAAAGGTGGTAATTATGTTTAAAATGCCAAACATGGGCTTGTGGCCCAACATTAAGTGGCATTATAAGGGAATTAGAAGTGACGCCACACACAAGGGATTTAGAGGCCCAAAATTAAAGTTTAATGAGGCCCAGATCTTTTAATTTAAGTGAGTTAAATTTGACATTAGGGTTAGTAGGGGTGGACGGCTACAAGGCTACAAAATAGGAAAAATTATGTGGATTTTTAAGTGATAATATCATAGATAAAAAGGAGAAAAGTTAGGAGCTTATCTCCAAGGGAAGTGTTGGCCGAAAATCTATCACCTAGAGCAGTGTAAAATTCGGCTACTGCATGGCAAAGAGGGTGCCGAAATTCTCCTCTCTTTTAGCTGAAATTTTAAGGGCGTTTTCGGTATTTAGCAATCAGTGTCAAAAATCTATAAATAAGGGGGGCTAGCTCCTTGATTCTAACATTTAAAAACTCTAGTTTTCTCTATTCTTTGTACCGAATTCTTTAGCCTCCCCCTCTCCAATTTCTTTCTCCAAATTTCTTTCTTCAATTACTTCAAAAGCCGAAACTTCTCCCCACCTTCTTTTCCCTTGTGCCGATTTCTCTAAAAAGCTGAAGCATCCATCGCTTTTTCTTTTATTCATCATATTTGAGGAATTATTTTATACTTCTGGCATTTAAATCTTCCATTGGCATTGTCGAATCCTCTCCCTAGTGCTAGCCGAATCTCTTAAGCTAAGGTAAGAGTCAATTTTTGATTAGTTCTCATAATCTATTTTAGAAAGGCAAAATCTGACAGCTAATAGTTAATGGTTTTATGATGGGCGGCAATTCGGGATTTGAAGGAAGCCTAGTTGACTAGATCTAAAAGCCGAAAATCATAAGTCTCCAATTTTGGGAATTTATGGTAAGAAGATTATCCCTAGATTTTTATTAGACTCGCTCAATATATATATGATTTTAACTCTATAAGGAGGATTAACGATTAAATATTATTATAGTAGCTCTGATAAGGATTTGATGGAATTAAATATGGATTAGGCAAAAGAAAGAATCCATAAGTTTAAGAAACGAGCAGTATCTACTGTTCGAGATTGGCCAATTGGTTGTGGATCGGCTTCTGAACAACACCTTGGGCAGATAGCAGTTGTGTCAACTAAGGATAGCGTCGATATAGAAAGCCTCATTTTATCGGTAATCAGGTGTGTAGATCTCTAACACACTGCTAATAAACTTGTATGTATATCTATTTATGTATGTTATGGGCTAAAAAGCCGGAATAAGGCTGTATAGACAGTCGAATGGAACCCTAAAAGGGTTAGGCAAGGATGCCAGGTATGTAAACATGGAACTCCCTATGTGTATCAAAAAATATAAACCTGTATGTATATCTATTTCTGTATGTTATGGGCTAAAAGCTAGGAATAAAGTTTGTATAGGCAGTAGAATGGAACCCTAAAAGGGTTAGGCAAGGATGCAGTACATAAACATGGAACTCCCTATGTGTATCGAAAAATATTTAAGTCTGCATGATGTTTTCTTATGTATGTATGCATGGGGTGGGAATGATGATAATTGAAGGGGCATGATAGGCCACTTGTCGGTGGTAGAAATCCCACATAATATAAATGTAAGGTCACATAGTGATCGGTGGATATGCCACGTTTAATGATTCCTACTTGATAGGAATAGGCGATGCATTTGCCGCGTTTTGGTGTGTAGCGGATGGAGGGTTGATTGTAGAAATCCCAAGGTGTGATGGTTGGTACGGGTTGGTGTGTAGAGGATGGAAACCTATGATGGGTTGGGTTATTCATTCCTTATTGTTTATTTTGTGACTATGAATGATGCCTTCCTATATGGGCTAGGGCCATAATGTGTTTGTGGGCTCAGGTCGATGTGTGTTTTGTGATTTATACACTGAGTCTTTGTGACTCATGCTTTCCTTTTCTCTACTCTTCAGATGAGCAGTAGATCGTGGATATGGGAGCCGAGACGGACTCGAGGGGCCATCAAGTTCTATTTCTACAAGTTATTTTCTTTTGGGATTTCTTAAAGTTTAATTTATTTCATTGTTATTTCGAGAATATTTATGTAATAAGGCCCCTAGTTTTCATTCAACTCAGCAGTTATCAATGTTAAGCAACTTATGAATTTTATGATAAGGTTTATTTATACTTAATAATAAAAATACAAAGAGGTTTATTTTCAAAAAGTCTCTCCTTTATTCAAATTTAATTAACTTAACTTGTGTTTTCAAAATGCGATAAAGTGTTATGTGTTCAATAACATGCCAGATCCGGTCGAAACACATGGGCTGAGTTTAGGGTGTTACAGTAATAAGAAAGAGTGAGAAGATGAAGGGAAATGAAAAATGAAAAGAGAGGTGATATGAGTAAGGAAAGATTCGGTTATGGTGGAGAAAAGTTGTAAAAGATGAACAAAGGAGATTCGGCTATGGTGGCAATCAAAAGAGAAAGGTTAGGCAATGAGGGCTCAAGAGAAATTGGCTTGTGGTGAAGAAGAAAAGCAGGAAGAAAAAGAAAAATGAGAAGAAAGGGAAGGTTAAAGTTTCAGCTATCAAACTTGAGGGAAAAGAGAAAAGAATTGGAAAGCAGAGAGCATTGTCACTTACAGTTTCAGTAAAAAAAAGAGAGTAGAAGAAAGATACAAAATGTTTCGGCTCACACATCTTGAAGAGAAGAGAAGATGAAGAAAAATGGCTTGAGTATTTCGACACTAACAAAATAAGAAAAGAGTTGACAAGCAAAGACCCCTAATGCTTGGGGTTACCGAAAATAAAATGCAAAAACACCACAATCACCAGCTTAGATTTTCAGCACACACTTACACTACTTCCCCAAAACCGAAACACTCCCCAAAAACCCTCTCTTGACCAAAATTCTCCCCTCCAAGACCCCCACATTTGGCCAACTCTTACTCCCCCTCTCAAATCCCTTGATTTGCTCCTAGTTTCACTCGCCATCACCAATTTGAATTGGCTTGACCAATTCAACCTTCTCCAAGCTCTCTTGTCCATCTATTCCAAATGATTTGACTCGTTCAAACTCCTCCTAGAAGAGTCCCAGCTGAATGCCACCACTTCACCACTTTGGGCACAAAAATAAAGTTCCACTGTGCAGTAGATAGGACTCGAACTCCTTCCCCCTCCTGCTCCCTTGTGACGCTACTCCCTTGCTCCTTAAGTGGCGTCACTTTGCCACCACACCACACACTCCACTTGTCTCAACAAACACAAATAAATATTCTTAAAGCCTACTTCCCCTAACTCTTCCCCTTATGCCCAAAAACCAAAATTTTACCAAGGTTCTGGCTTGAACCCGAGCCTCCCCAAGACCCCCAAGCACGTCTAAATAACAAGCAGAACAAGCCAAGAACACACAAAAAACATAAAATACAGAACCCCTAATTCTAGGATGTTACAAGTTAGGTTGCTTAGGTACATGAGATTGAGGGTGGAAAATTGGCTTGGTAAATAGCCTATTTTTGTCCACACGGGCAGAGACATGGTCATGATACATGGCCGTGTTTCCCCTGATGTTGAAATTGAAATGAAGTCACTTTGCTCCACGCGGTCTCACACACGGGCGTGTGATTGGTCGTGTGGCACAAGTCAGTATACCCCCTAATTGGCACACGGCCTAGCACATGCGCGTGTGACTTGGCTGTGTTGCATACGTCAGTATACCCTACAGGTTTGGCATGGCCTGGCAAAATGGCGTGTGTGGCTATTTCAAATGGGCACACGGGCTAGACACACGGGCGTGTGGTTAGTCATGTGACCCAAGTTAGTATGTACCCCTTGTTTTCACACGGCCGTGTCTAGTGGCCGTGTGAGACACACATCTTGCCCGCACGGGTGTGTGTCCCTTGTTTGAAACAAATTTTTTACAAATTTATTTTGAGTTATCGGTTTAGTCCCAAACCACTTAAGGCCTCGCAGGCTCGTTTAAGGGACACTATGATTGATTTTGATTGAATTGTATTTGAATTGATAAGTGGTGTATGAAATGTATGTTTAAAAGTGTTGTAAGTCCGATAATGCTCCGTAACCATATTTCGGCATTGAATACAGGTGAGAAGTGTTACATTTATTGGTATCAGAGCTATAGTTTAGTCGATTCTAGGACTAACGTGTGAGAGTCTAGCTATACATGCCATATATAAACTTTGATAGTGTGATGGCTCCTGACATTTAAAAAAGTGTTTTTATATAGGAAATGGATCCCAATTGAGTGATAACTAATGAGGTTGAAAGTAATGTGCCTGCTCCTATTCAAGGGACAGCGCGATCTGATTCTAGACCCGTGACGGGTAGCCAGGGAGGATAGGCTAAAGAAGCCTTCTTCCAAATGATGAATGAGTGGTTCACTTAATATATTCAAACGAATTCGGCTGCTCAACAACCTCCACCTCCTCCTAATCCCCAATCGGTTCTGATAGCTCCTCAAGGAGTTGAACTTTTAAGATTGAATAAACATCCAGTTGATAAGATTCGTAAACACGGGGCTAAAGAGTTCAGGGCTAATGTCGACGATGATCCTGAGAGCGCTGAATTTTGGCTTGAAAATACAATCCATGTGTTTAATGAACTTTCTTGTACATCGACTGAATGCTTAAAGTGTGCAATTTCCCTTCTGAGAGACTCTGAGTATCAGTGGTGGAATACATTAGTATCAGTGGTGTCAAGAAAGAGTCACCTGGGAGTTCTTTCAGACTGAGTTCCAGAAGAAATACATCAGTCAATGGTTCCTTGATCAAAAACATAAAGAATTTCTAGAATTGGAACAAGGCCGTATGACTGTAACTGAGTATGAAAGAGAATTTGTACGGTTAAGTAAATATGCTCGAGAGTATGTTTCTACTGAAGAGATAATGTGCAAGATGTTTATTGATGGGCTGAACGAAGACATTAAACTTCTGGTTGGGATTTTAGATTTAAAAGAATTTGTTGGGTTAGTTGACTAGGCTTGCAAAGCAGAAGACTTTAGCCGAGAAACAAAGTAAGCTATTCAGAGGCTAGAGATTCAAGGAAAAGACTGATGAATAAACCTTCTCATTCTTCATGAAAGAAATTCTGAGATTCGTACAGTAGATCTAATGCATCAATGGGATATCAGAATAGAGATCGTGGAAATCAACCTATAAATTCTAAAGCTCAAGTTACATCCGTCTCAAGTGTTGGTAGTGTGAGAAATAACAAACCCGAGTGTCAACAATGCGGGAGAAGACATTTTGGTGAATGCTGGAATAAGAGTACTAAAGCTTGTTTCAAATGTTGTTTGCCAGATCACTTTATCCGAGATTGCCAAGTGTTATTTGAGAAAAAAAAATTTAGAATGTAAGATCAAGCAATACAGCTAGGGACTCAGCCGTGAGATCTGAGGCCAGAGCACCTGCTAGAGCCTACCCTATTCATGCTTGGAAAGAAGCGTTGTCCCTAGATGTTATTACCGGTACATTCTCTCTTTATGATACTAATATGATAATATGATTGCTTTAATTGACCCTGGATCGACACACTCGTATATATGTATGAATTTGGTGTTTAATAAAAGTTTGCCTGTCGAGTCTACTGAGTTTGTGATTAAAGTATCGAACCTTTTAGGAAAATATGTTTTAGTTGATAAAGTTTGCAAGAGTTGTCCTTTAATGACTTGGGGTTACTATTTTTCGACTGACTTGATGCTTTTTCCATTTGATGAGTTCGATGTGATTCTGGGAATGGATTGGTTAACTCTACATGATGCTATTGAGAACTATAGATGAAAGATTATAGAATTGAAGTGTCAGAATAATGAAATTCTTCAGATTGAATCAAATAAATCGAATGAATTGCCTATTGTGATTTTGTCTATGTCAGCTCAAAGATGTGTGAGAAAATTTTGCGAAGCTTATCTTACTTATGTTTTGGATACAAAAGTGTTTGAATCAAAGATTGAATCAATGCCAGTTGTCTGTGAATATCCAGATGTGTTTGCTGAAGAATTACCAGGGCTGCCACCTATCAGAGAGGTTGAATTTGCTATTGAATTAGTACCGAGAACTTCATCGATATCTATAGCTCTGCATAGAATGGCTTCGACAGAGTTGAAAGATTTGAAAGCTCAGTTGCAAGATTTAACAGATAAAGGTTTTGCACGACCAAGTTTTTCACCCTGGGGTGCGCCAGTATTGTTTGTTAAGAAGAAAGACGGGTCCATGAGAATGTGTATTGCCTATCGTCAGCTCAATAAGGTTACGATAAAGAATAAATATCCGTTGCCGAGAATAGACGATTTGTTTGATTAGTTCAAAAGTGCAACAGTGTTTTCAAAAATTGATTTGACATCTGGTTATTATCAGTTGCGAGTTAAAGACTCATATGTGCCGAAAACTGCGTTCAGAACGAGGTACGAACATTATGAATTCCTTGTTATGCCTTTTGGACTAACTAATGCTCCTGCCATTTTTATGGATTTGATGAATCGGATCTTTAGACCATATTTAGACAGATTTGTTGTTGCGTTCATTGATGACATTATGATCTATTTACAAGATGAGTCTGAACATGCCGAGCATTTGAGAATTGTGTTGCAGACTTTGAAAGATAAGAAACCGTATGCTAAATTCAGTAAATGTGAGTTTTGGCTCTGAGTGGTTGGATTTCTGGGGCATATTGTTTCATCTGGAGGTATTAGACTTTACTTAAGTAAGATTTCTGATATTGTTGACTGGAAACCTCCGAGAAATGTGTCTAAAGTCCATAGTTTTCTGGGCTTAGCGGGCTATTACCCAAGATTCGTGAAAGGATTTTTGATGATTGCAACACTGATGACACGACTGCTTCAGAAAGATGTAAAATTTGAACGGTTTGAAAAATGTTAGCAGAGTTTCGAATAGTTGAAAGTATTGTTAACTGAAGCACCAATTCTGGTTCAACCTGAATCGGGGAAAGAGTTTGTGATTTATAGTGACGCCTCATTAAATGGTCTGGGATGTGTTCTGATGCAAGAAGGAAAATGTAACACCCCTTACCCAAGTTCTACGCCAGATGAAACACCCCACACCCGGCCCAAGAGCCTTGACCGGATCTGGTATGTTCCTCGATGTAAACCGGTTAAAGTTGTTTTGTTACTTTGGAAAATAGTGTGTTGTGAAAGAAATATTGTTTTAGGTTGGGCTTGAGTTGAAAACAAATTCATTTTATATTGGAAACCCTTTTAGTTTTAGGTGTCAAAGCATTTAGAGTTTATTTAAAATAAAATTTCTCAATGTTTAATTGACAAAAATTTCTTAACATAATTAAATAAAAAGAAAAAAAAATAAAGTAGTTCACTATGGCTTATTACATCCAAATAAATCCCAAGATTAAAATTCAAAGTACTTAAATAAAATAAAGAGGTCCAAAATGAAAATAAATTTCCTTGCTGAGCATGGCCATCCCTAAGCTTCTGCCGACTCGGTCCATCACTGTTCGTCACCTGAAACATGTTCCCACAACGGGGTGAGTCAACAGACTCAATGTGTAACCAACACTAAGATTTAACAATTCAGGCATACATTATCATGTCATATATCAATACATATAACAGATAAACATAATGATGCAACCCAAACCCAAACCTAGATGCCATCCACTACACATCACCCGTACCAAACTGCACACCGTGGCGACTACTAAGTCAACCCTCCATCCACTACACACCATCGAAGGCAGTCGCTACAGTCGACGTGCTCATCGCCCTTATAAAATTCGTGGCATAGCCACCAGATTAAATAATTGTGATCGAAGTCACCACATTTAGATAATGTGACTGAAGTCACCACATTCAGATAATGTGACCGAAGTCACCACATTCACTTCCCCTTTTCCATATAACCCGAATGCCCCATATCATACATATCATGCACATCATGCCTTTATTCACATTCTTATCACTTTTCACATGTGTCATATAACATATATTCCTATTCCTAGTTGGAGTAGGAAACGTACCTGGGTACTTTGTACCGTAGCATGGTACCTTAGCCATATTCACATTCTTATAAACATGCTCATACTGAATATTGCCATAAATATTATTAAAAGATAGTGTGGGGTACACACCTGATTCGCTTAACAAATTCACTGAAATCCCGAAACCCCGATCTACGCTTTAGATCCTTTAGTTCCTATATTCGGCCAATACCAAGTGTTTTAAACAAAAAGTCATTCAGCCACTTAATCAAATCTCGAAGGATTAACATAACCAAAATCTTACCTTGCTGCTGATTCACTTCCTAATCAAATCCTGAAACTTGGTAGTGTTTCTTATATTCGGCTAGCACTAAATCACTTTCATAGGTTAGTTTTCGGCTTTTAATCGAATAATAAAAACATATCTCAAAACCCGAAAACAACCTCTTGCTTAGGGAGTTGTCGAAATACCTATAGGCTCATATTAGATCCGATCTCAACCTTAAACATAATAAATGGCCTTTGGCCGAATATACATATGATTTACCTTGGTTGACTAGATCCCGAATAATTCTTCTTTTAGCTGACTATAGCCAAATCCCAAAAGATCCCTTGTAGTTTCGGCTAAAACAACAATAGGGATTAGTCTTGAACTTTCGGCTAAAAGAAAAATAATGAAAAGATGACAAGAGAATCCTTACCCTCAATAATGAAATCGGCAATCCTTTACTTGAATCCACATTCTATTCGGCTATGGCCTAGATCTTAACAAGCATTCGGCTTTTGAAACTTAACAGGAAATCGGCTAGAATTTATTGGTGTTGTCGGTTTTATCAAAAGAAAAGAGAGGGAAAAGAGTCACTAGGGAATTCGGCAATGGTAGAATAAGGAGAAGGGAAATTCGGCAAGACTAGGGGATCTTACTCTCAGCTTTTTGGAGAATTGAAAAGAAAAAGAAAAAGGTTGCAGAGAGAATTCGGTAGAGGCTTCCAAGAAAAGAAAATAATGCAGAATGGCCTCTCCTTTCCTCCTATTGCCGAAATTACTAGGCCAAGACTCCCTTACTTGGCCATCACTCTCCCTTATTTTCCTCCTTATCTCTTTATTTTAAAATTAAAGAATAAATCCTTGTTTATTTCTTGAAAATAATCTAAAATAAATCCATTATTTATCCCTTATTTAGCCGAATTTAAAAAAACGAATTGGAACCTATCTAAAGCTCCTTCCTTGCCGTCCACTCCTCCCTCTTAATGCCGAAAAATAAAACTTTATTTTGCTTCCCACGCGACTCGATCCTTGGCCTTTCCTCACATGCTGGTGGCGTCATTTCCAGGGCCCTAAGTGGCACCTCCAAGTCACTTTTCCAAGCCCAATTGTGCGTCATATTTTCGTTTCATTTTCTCTTAAGGCCACATTGCTTTAGTTCCCTCTTTTCAAACTTTAAAACTTAACATTTCTAAAGCATTTCCTTACATTTCCAAGACATTTCCTTACATTTCCAAGACAAGACATTTCCTTACATTTCCAAGACATTTCCTAGGTTTTAAAAATGCACACAACACATCCATATCACAATAGACATGCTATTTCATAAAATTAAGCAAAAATGCATAAGCCCATTTTCAGGATATTACACCAGAACCGAGCTCGAGGCATTACCGTAATAAAACCACTTGATCGCCACTTAGGCTCATCGTGACTACTCTCTTAAGTCACCTCAACAACCTCAATCTCGACTTATGAGGCCTCACTCATACACACGAGGGCTCCGGAGACTATATCAGAAATTTTTCCAATTTTAAAAGTTTTCTCTTTTACACAGGGTTAACACTCCCGTACAAGAAGAGACACGCCCGTGCATAGACCCACACGCCCATGCTCCACAATCATGGTGAATACTGACTACATACACACGGTCTCAAAGCCTAGTCACATGCCCGTGTGGCTAGCCCGTGGCCAACACTGACTAAACTGACATGGCCTATGCACACGCCCGTGTGGCTAGTTCGTGGTCTATTCTGACTTAAAATGTTAACATGCAGGGGACATACGGCCAAGTCACACGCCCGTGGGTTGACCATGTGTCGCACATGGTCTAGACACACGCCCGTGTGTCTATCCACATGGACAAAAACAAAGCTATGTGCTAAGTTTCTTTCACCTCTCTAGCATACACAATATGCATTCATTCAACACATCCATAATCAACTCAAATTGAAGTGCAATCTCACATAGATAACTATAAGCTTTTCATAAAATAAGGTAGCCAACTACTATGACATTATACAAAATAGACTATCCATCTAAAGACCAACATTTCTTAGCCATTTACAACAAAATTCACTAACTTGTCTAGCCTCTATGCATGCCATATACAAAACATTAAGTCTCATGTACCAGAGTGTGTTGATAATGTGGACGATCTTCCAATTGATCCTCGTATCTCGATTCAACACTTTTACTCTATAAGATAAGGGAAAAGAAAGGGAGTAAGCTTTGAGCTTAGTAAGTTTACACATAAACAATTAAGCATCATAGTATAAGCTAAACAATAATTAGCATCATACTAACATATAATGTACAACTATGCTTACTCTTTCTATCCCTTACCACATTTCCAACACATCAGGAGTAACGTACTCATAATCATTGAAATGCATCCCTACATTCAATATCACATTTACACAATATACAACATATCATTAATTCTCGATAATACATCCACACAGCTAATCCACACAGCTAATCTTATCCATACAGCTACCTTACTCAATAATGCAACCACACAGCTAATGTCTCGGTGGTTTCGTACTTAGCCCACCACAATCAAGTAATAAGGTAGTATCACACTTAGATTACCACAAAGGTAATCATAGTAGTCTCACACTTAGCCCACTAGAAAAATATTCTTAACGATAGCATCGCACACAGCCTAGCTTGTCGTCGTTAAGCATTAAGATGGTATCGCACTTAGCCCATCATTTAGCATTATCACTACTCATACACGTAACTATTTACTCATTCATTCATGGTATCTACGACATTCACTTTACTTGAACCACATAGGTTCTCAATCATTCTCAATCATGCTACGCACTAGCTAGCATTATCAAATTGTAAGTATGAATGCCTTGTTTATGCATAGACTTACCTCGATACTCAAAAGTATAGAAACGTGCAATTTAGTCCACCACCATGCTTTTGCCTCGGTTTTGTTTTTCTTGATCTATAATGATAATTCAACTCATTAATATACACATTGACTAAATTGACTCTTATCTCATACTTTGGCAAAATTACTCTTTTGCCCCTAATCTTTCTCATATTTACCCTTTTGGCCCAAGGCTCGGAAAGTGATTTTTATTCAACTTTCTAGCCTTTCATGCTTAGTCGAATCACTTACTCAACTAAAGCAATCACCAATTCTCACCAAATCACACATGTATGACCAAACTTAAAACTTTTACAAATTAGTCCTTACATGCATTTTCATGGAAAATCACATAACAAAAGATGTTCCTACTACATCAAGCTTTCATAATCTTCCATGAAACATCAAAATACATGCATGTCATACATGGACACATTTTTGAACATCCATTACAGCTCATCAAATGGCTAAAAATAGCTTACTCATGCTACAAGGACTTCAAGAATACAAAGAATATCAAAAACGGGGCTAGGATACACTTACTAGCTAGCTTGAAAAGTTGCAGAGCCCTAACAATGGCTTCTTTCAAATTTCGGCGGCTTGGAGAAGAATATGAAAGAATTTTTTGTCATCTTTTCTCCCTTTTTAATCATTTAATTGTTAAATGACCAAAATACCCTTTTCGATAAACTTTTTATTTTAACTCATTCATGCCCAATTTTGTCCAAAAATTAGAAATTGGGAAAATTGCTATTTAAAGACCTCTAATTAATATTCTAAAGCAATTTCACACAAATAACTTCTAGAATCTCACATTTTGCAACTTTTGCAATTTAGTCTTTTTGGACAAGTCAACCGCAATTTCACAAAATTGCTTCATAAAACTTTCACACTAACATGAAAACATAGCATAGACCTCAAAAACTCATACATAGACCTCAAATTTGTGGTCTCACACCACTATTTCGAGTAGGCCCAAAACTGAGATGTTACAGAAAAGTTATAGCTTATGCTTCTAGACAGTTGAAGCCGCATGAAAAGAACTATCCGACGCATGATTTAAAGTTGGCTGTTATAGTTTTTGCATTGAAAATCTGGCGTCATTGTAACACCCCTTACCCATATTTAACTCCAGAATCGGGTACGAGGCATGACTGGACTTAACTCGCTTGAATATACAACTTTGGGCTATAAAATTTCTTTTCAACTTAAAACTTCTCATTCACATGCATATCATCCTTATTATGGGCCTATGAGGCCCTAAACATGCATACAGAGGGTTTCGAAATTTAACTGGAAACTTTTGTGCACTTAGAAAATTTGTACCTGAACAGGGCCACATGGCCGTGTGAAACGGGACACGCCCGTATGGGCAGGCCATGTGGTCACACACGGCCATGTCCCTAACCCATGTAGAATTTATTTTTCATTTCGAACCTACAGGGTTTTTCACACAGCCGGACACACAACCGTGTCATTGGCCCGTCTACCTCATACGGCCTAGACATGCCCATGTCCTCGCCCGTGTATGAAAACCTGGGTATTCTATTTATGATGCCAGCAACTCTTAAGAGGTACATGGCCTAGGCACATGCCCGTGGGATGGCCCATGTGACGAATTGAATTCTCGCAAATTTGATACAGGGGACACACGACCTATTAACACACCCATGGGGTTGACCGTGTGTCGCACACGGCCTAGAGACACGCCTGTGTGTCTACCTGTGTGGACAATTAGAAGGCTATTTTCCAAGCCAATTGCCACTCTGAAACATAAACACACATATACCAACACAAGCAACACATAGCATGGCAATAATACACTATGAAGAACCACTAATCATCATTCATACACATCAGAATTTACTCCATCATTTGCATGAACTTTCACTTCATAAAACTCATCACCATTAAAATATAAAACTTGAAAAATATCGGCCAATTCCTAATGGCCATTTACAAAATGAGAGTATAACATTATTAGCCAACACTTTGGCTTTCACATATGACATAACACAAGATGACAAAGTTCCTATACATGCCATACTCAAAATAAGTCAACTTTACTATACCAAAAGAATAATAGATAGTGTGATCCGAACTCCGACATTCTATCATCCTCGAGCTAGCTGGGCGATACTACAAGGAAAAAGGGAAAAGAGAGGAGTAAGCATATAGCTTAGTAAGTTTGCATGAATTAAAATAGAAACATAAATATTCATAGTAAAACTCATTCATCTCATAGAATTGCCATACTTACTAATACCTATTCTTGCCATCACACATCACATTATGGTTTCATAACTTGTATTTTACTCATGGTACCTGTATCACTTAGTCACATAATTTAGCACTTATGCTAACTTGAACATAAACTTAAATCATCATCATCCTTAACATAAGTGGAATTCATTATCATCCTTGTATAATTTAGCTCTATATCATCTTTGCATACTTAGCTATTTTGCCCGTTGAACTACTCAGAATATTAAAGGATACTCAATCTCATCATACATGTATCAAGATGCCAATGCCATATCCCAGATATGGTCTTATATGGGATCACCTCTTGATGCCGATGCCTTATCCCAGATATGGTTGTACATGGGATCTCTTAGCTCGATGTCGGTGCCATGTCCCAGACATGATCTTAGACGAGATCGTACATAGATGTCGATGCCATGTCCCAGACATGGTCTTACACGAGAGCTTCCTTTGGTGCGGAAGCCATGTCCTAGACATGGTCTTACACGGGACCTTTCTTATTCAATGCCAATGCCATGTCCCAGACATGGTCTTACACGGGATCAACATTCGGTGCCGATGCCATGTCCCAAACATGGTCTTATACGGGACCTACATTCGGTGCTAATGCCATGTCCTAGACATGGCCTTATATGGGACCGTCCTTATCTCATGTCATGATATAGGTATCCTCGTTATTCCAAAATTTCAACCGGGACTTCACTTAGCATAATCTCATCATTTTCTCATTTAGACATCATCAATAAAATTTCATGGAAATGATATGCATTTCTCAAAATAATAAGTAATTTAAACATAATAACATATGTAACCTTAATTTCACACAAAATTACTTTGGTACTCAAAATGTTTATGGATGTTCGATTTAGTCCAACACTTTGTCCTTGCCTCGGTTTCGGTCCGGTCTTCATGTTTCTTGATCTATAATAACAATCACTTATTTTATACTCACATTAACTGAATTGACTCATGAACCACACTTTGGAAAAATTACAATTTTGCCACTAAACTTTCTCATAATTACACTTTTGCCCCTAGGCTCGTAAAATGATTTTCATTCAACTTTCTTGTATTTCAAGCCTAGCCGAATCATTTTCTTAACTACTACAGCCGCTAATTTCCACTATTTAATTCAGGTATGACCATTTTTATAACTTTTACAATTTGGTCCTTTTATGCATTTTTCATGAAAATCACTTAGAGAAGATGTTTATCATACATCAAACTTTCATATTCTTCATTAAATCATCAAAATAAATGTATGTCATACATGGGTAAATTTTTGAACATGAACCTAGCTCAAAATATAGTTAGAAATAGCTAAATCGAGCTACGAGGATTTCAAAAATACGAAAAACATTAAAAACGGGGCTTAGAGGTACTTACAATCAAGCTTGAAAGTTGAAGAAACCCTAGCTATGGAGGGCTTGTAAAATTTAGCTATGTTGAAGAAGAAGGACAATCATTTTTGACTTCTTTTTCCCTTTTAATTCATTAATTAACCAAATGACTAAAATGACCTTAAGGCCCATTCCTTAAGATTTTTCCTTCTCATGTCCATTTTTGTCCATCTTGACATTTAATGGTCTAATTACTAAATAAGGACCTCTAGTAATCTTTATAATTATATTTCATACTAAAATCTTCTAGAATCTCATATTTTTTAATCTTTACAATTTAGTCCTAATGGACAATTTGATCACTAATTAATAAAATTTCTTCATGAAATTTTCACACAATCATGCCAACACCTCATAAGCCTCCTAAAATCATAAAACACATATTTCTACTTCGTATTTGTGGTCTCGCAACTACTATTCTGACTAGGCCCTAAATTGGACTGTTATAATTCTCCCTGCTTAGGGATTTTTGTCTCTGAAAATCTTACTAGTGAAAAGGTTTGGGTACGGGTTCCCCATATCCTACTCGGGCTCCCATGTAGCCTCTTCTACCCTATGTCTTTTCCACAATACTTTCACAAGGGCTATACTTTTATTCCTTAATTGTTTGACTTCTCATGCCAAAAACTTTACCGGTTCTTCGCTATAAGTCATGTCGGGTTAAATTTCAACCTCTCTCGGTGTAATCACATGCGAAGGATCTGATCGGTAATAACGTAACATAGACACGTGAAACACATCATGAATCTTTTCCAATTTAGACGGCAAAGCCAATCGATAGGCTGCCAGTCCTATCCTCTCTGTGGTCTCATATGGTCTGATAAAACGCGGACTTAATTTGCCTTTCCGGCCAAATCTGAGAACTTTCTTCCATGGTGACACTTTCAAGAATACTTTATCACAAACTTGAAACTCGACCTCTTTTTGTTTCAAATCCGAGTAGGACTTTTGTCTATCAAAAGTAGCTTTTAAACAATCTCGAATCACCCTTACTTTCTCTTCAGTTTCTCTAACAGATCGACCCCGTGAATCTAATTTTCCTTGAGTTCAGTCCATTATAAAGGCGTTCGACACTTACTGCCCATACAAAGCCTCATAAGGCGCCATTTTAAAAACTCGACTGAAAACTATTATTATAGGCAAACTCTACCAACGATAGGTACTTTTCCCAACTGCCCTGAAACTCAAGAACACAACACCGAAACATATCCTCTAGTATCTGTATTAACCTCTCCAATTGTCCGTCAGTTTGGGGGTGAAAGGCCGTACTAAAACTCAACTTTGTGCCCAAGGACCCTTGCAACTTTTTCCAAAATCGGGAGGTGAATCTCGGATCTCTATCCGATATAATTGATAAAGGCACTCTATAAAGCCTTACAATCTCAAAAACATACAAGTTCGCCAACTTGCCAAGTGAATAGTCGACATGTACATGTATGAAATGGGCCGACTTCGTATGTCTATCTACCACAACCCATACGACATCTTTCTTGCTCGGTGTTAACGGCAAACCCGTTACAAAGTCCATGGTAACACGACCCCATTTCCACTTGGGAACCATAATAGATTGAAGCAAACGCGAAGGAACTTGGTGTTCGGCTTTTACTTGCTGACAAATCAAGCATCTTGATACAAACTCAAAAATATCTTTCTTCATACTCGCCACTAATACCATTTCTTCAAGTCATTATACATTTTCATGCTGCCCGGATGTATGGATAGGCATCCACTATGTCCCTCATGTAAAATCTTTCGAATAAGCTCATCATTTCTCAGTACACAAACTCTATCTCTGAACATCAGACATCCATCAGAATTGATCTGAAAGTCAGACTCAACACCCGACTCGCACTGAACTCTTTTGGCTTGCAAGTTGCTGTCATCATTCTGAGCCTCGTAAATCTCTTAAAGAAACATTGGTCTAGCCCTCAACTCTGCTAGAATAGAACCATCCTCTGACAAGGTCACCCGAGTATTCAAAGCCCTTAATGCAAATAGGGATTTTCTACTCAAAGCATCGATGACTACATTTTCCTTTCCCGGGTGGTAATCAATCACTAACTCATAATCCTTTATCAACTCTAGCCATCTTCGTTGCCTTAAGTTCAATTCCTTTTGAGTCATCAAGTACTTTAAACTTTTGTAATCAGTGAATATCCGACATCTTTCACCATACAAATGGTGTCTCCATATCTTCAATGCAAACACAATGGCAACCAACTCTAAATCATGTGTCGGGTAATTATTCTCGTGTGGCTTTAACTGTCTAGAAGCATACGCTATCACTTTCCTTCTTACATAAGCACACAACCCAATCCATTCAAGGATGCATCACTATAAATCACAAATTCTTTTCCCGGTTCAGGTTGCACTAAAATTGGAGCCTCTATCAACAATGCCTTCAGTTTCTCAAAACTCTGTTGACACTTTTCTGTCCATCCAAACTTTACGTCTTTTTGTAACAACCTCGTCATAGGAGTAGCTATCACGGAGAATCCCTTGACAATCCCCCTGTAATAGCTAGCTAAGCCTAGAAAACTTCTAACCTTTGATACATTCTTCGGCAATTTCCAATCAACAATAGCTGAAATCTTACTTGGGTTGACTCAAATTTCATCTCCCGAGACAATGTGCCCCAAAAATCAAACCTCTTTGAGCCAAAACTCACTTTTGCTAAACTTGGCATACAACTGACTATCTCGTAAAGTTCAAAAAACCATCCTCAAGTGCTCGGCATGTTCATTCTCATCACGAGAATAAATCAGTATATCATCAATAAAAACCACGACAAACTTATCCAAATATGGCCGAAAGATGCGGTTCATTAAATCCATAAACACCGCAGGGGTATTTGTTAAGCCAAAAGGCATTCGTAGTGCCCATACCTCGTCTGAAATGCAGTCTTCGGCACATCTGGGCCTTTTACTCTCAATTGATAATATCCCGACCTCAAGTCTATCTTGGAGAACACAGTGGCTCCCTTCAATTGATCGAACAAATCATCGATCCTTGGCAACGGGTACTTGTTTTTCACTGTTACCTTATTAAGTTACCAGTAATCTATACATAACCTCATGGATCCATCTTTCTTTTTCACAAATAATACTGGAGCACCCCATGGAGAATAACTTGGTCTTGCAAAACCTTTGTCCGTCAACTCTTACAACTGTGCCTTCAATTCCTTAACTCAGTCGAAGCCATTCTGTATGGAGCAATCACTATAGGTGCCATACCAGGAGCTAACTTGATGCCATATTCAACGTCTCTAATCGAAAGAAACCCTGGCAATTCTTCTGGGAATACATCTGGGTACTCACATACTATCGACACTAATTCAATATTTAACTCAGTTTCTTTAGAATTCATAACAAATGCAAGATATGCTTCATACCCCTTTCTTACATACATCTGAGCAAACATATGAGAGATCACTACAGGCGATCTGTCTTGTGCATCTGATTCAACACAAAGAGTGTCCCCATTTTCACATCTCAATTCAATGTATTTTTTTCCACAATTTACTATTACATCATGAGTGGTTAACTAGTCCATACCAAGAATTATATCGAATTCATCAAATGGCAATAGCATGAGATTTTCCTTAAAATAATGACCTCTAATCATCAATAGGCAATCTTTGCATACCTTATCAACTAATACACTTTTTCCTAAAGGATTGGACACTTTTATCACAAATTCTGTGGACTCTACAGGCATGCTCATACTAGAAACTAATTTTGTAACACCCTTAACCCGTAACCGTCGCTGGACTAGGGTTAAGAGGCGTTACTAAACATTTCTAAACATTTCAAAATATCACACATCCATTTCTCAATAGATAGTTAATCATCAATCAAACATATTCAATTATAATCAGATAGTCCGTTATTGAGGCTTACAAGACCTTAAACACGTGTTAGAAAAAGGTCGGGACTAAACTGAACACTTACAAAAAATTTTAGAAATTTAAAGATTTTTTCCAAATTACAGAGGTCACACGCCCGCGTGGGAAGGCCGTGTGCCTCCTACGGCCTCGACACGCACGTGTGTCTAAGTCATGTCAAAATAGGGCATACATACTGACTTGTCCACACAGCTGTGGACACGCCCGTATGCCTCACCCATGGTCGCTACTGACTTCACCACAAGGCCAGTCACACACCCGTGTGTCTAGCCTATGGTCGATCCTGACTTGTTTTGAATTTTAACCACTAGGGACACGGTCGAGCCACACGCCCATGTGCTCAACTGTGTGGGAAAATATAGGCCATTTTCAAGGCCAATTTGCCACCTACACAAGGGTCATCCCTTCAAGCACAATTAAGCATCTTTCCATGTATCAATAGCAACCAAAAACACATCAAAATGTTCATCATATCAACCCAATTCAATCTCATTTCTAGCATACCATCTTATATGCTAAATAGCTCAACCAATTCACATGTAAAATCAGGCATGATTCATCCACAATTTCACTAAATCACTATGGCATCAATCCATCAATAAATTTACCATTCTTAAGACCATTTCATTGCCATCAAGCCATACCAAAACATACTTCATATACCATAATCATTCATGCATATTACCAACATTTATCTAGCCACATCACATGCCTATTTAAACATCTTAAATATTTTTCAAAACAACTAGCCTATACATGCCATATTCAAATATACACATCTTCAAAAGTACCAAAATAGATTGCCAATAGTGTGATAGAGATGCTAACGATCCCCGGATCAGAGCTAGCTTTACTAACACTGTAAAACAGAGAAACAAATCACACAGTAAGCTTTCAAAAGCTTAGTAAGTTTGAAATACAATACATACTACTCAATAATACCACATCAACATATATTTATACCATCACATAAATAAAGGCACAACTAGGCACATTATTAACCTCAACCACATACTCAAATATCTATTCATTCAACTCTTAAAACTATCATCAACCACATAGGTTCAAACGCACCTTGATCAACACATAGTTCCTCACCATTGATGCTACTCAATTGCTCGGTATTACATCTCATTCAACTTTTGCTATTCATTTGATTTATTCGCACACTTGGTACTAGTTTCATAACCGAAACATAATCGTCATTGCACACTTAGTGCCTATAAGTTAAACCGAACTATATCGTTATGGTACACACAGTGCTAAATCAATAAGCCGAAGTTTCTATCTTTTCGCACACACAGTGCTAATCATCTCTGTCCAGTTTCTAATTTCGCAACTTAGTGCCATCTAATTCAATTTCGCACAGCATTTCTAATCTCTTAGTTATATATAATTTCATCCAATTCACATCACATAGACATAATTTAACAACTATTATTATATCCAAACTTACGTCGGACATCAAAATATCAAAACGGTCGATTAATCAAGCACTTTGTCTTTACCTCAATCTCGATCCGAACTACTCCTTTCTTGGTCTTAAATCAAGCTTAACCCTAGCCAAATATTCAAGGCTTTTCTTCCTCCATTTTCTTTTCTAATTTTGGCACCAAGAAGATGAACATGGTTTCATCTTTTTTTTTTGTTTTATCATAAAAGCTTTAATAATTCATTTACCAATATACCCTTATAATATAACATATAAAATTTTATTATACTAAGGTTATTCTAGTCCATTTCCACCCACTATCCCTAATAATGGGCTATTTGCATCATAAAACCTCCAAATTATAAAGCCAACAACAATTAAGCACTTTAAAAATTAGAACAGAGATTTTGCATTCTACGCGATTAAGTTTTTTTTTGCTAATTAAGCACTCAAACCATAAAATTTTCACACAGACTTAATCACATATTATAAACACAGAAAATAATATTCAAATATTTTTTTGACCTCAGATTTGTGGTCTCAAAACCACTGTTTCGACTAGGGTCTAAACCGGGCTATTACAAATTTCATGCAAATGTATGAATGGGTAGACCCCGGATCAATTAAAGCAACAGCATTAATGTCATGGAGAGAAAATGTACCCCTAATTACATCAGGGGATGACATTTTTTCACGAGCGCGAATGGCATAAGTCCTCGCAGGCGTTCTACCCTCACATCTTGCAATCTACTCTCTGAGAGTACTCTTACACCTCATCCCACTTCCAGGGTTTCTCTGTTGTCTCCCTCTAGTAGTGCTTCCCAATCTCGCGATCTGAATTTTCTCTTTTTCAACCATCTCGGGGCATTCTCTAATAAAATGAACTTGGGAACCATACTTAAAACAAACCCTCGTATGTGCTCGGCACACCCTAGGGTGACGTCTGCCACACTGTGGGCATTCCGGTCGGTTAGGTCGAGTGTTCCCAGCGCTTGCAACTAAAGTAGTCTGAGCCTTGATCCCCGAGTACTGTTTACTTTTACTTCTGTTTGAAAACCCAGCTGAAGTAGCTAATCGGGTAGGGAAGTCTCTTGACTTCTTGGATGAAGATTGAAACGGCTTGTTCATTTGACTCTTTCTTGAGTCACGAGACTCCATCTCAGCTTTTCTTTTCTCTTTTAGCAATTCTTCGGCTTTGCAAGCTCGATCTACTACTACAACGAATTCCTTCAATTCCAGAACCCCGACAAACAATCGAATATCTCCATTTAATCCATCATCAAACCTTTTACACATGATGGATGTCGAAACCATTTTTTTATCGAGTTTTAAAAAATGGCAATCAACTTTAAAAAATATGAAGTCGCCACCAATCCTTTTTGTTTAGGTGTGATCGGGTCACCTATAAAATAAATTTTGGTCTACAAATTTCAAGAAGAAAATAGGCTCGGGAGTCAGTTACATGCGAGGAAGGATTAGCACCCTCGCAACATCTAAAATTGGTGCCAAATTGATTAATTGATGTTCTAATGTTGAAAAGTTTGAAATGATTTTGAAATTCTATTCTTTTTTTTCTATAATTTTAAATAACCTGATTGAATATTGAGATTCCCTTGTTCCGAAGGAATAGAGTATCACATCCAGCGCGATTAGATACGACAGTCTGAGTTCTTGAATTCAAGATCATCCCCAAAATTCTCCAAGCACATGTATTGAAATTTTGAAAGGGTATTTAGTTATTTGGACAAACAAAAAACCACACCTAGTACGATTGGGCACAATTTCTTCGAATTTCCAAACGCACAAATATTACCTTATTTTGAAAATATGGACAAAATTTGAAAGGATATTCATTTATTTGTTCAAACAAAAAACCACACCCAGCATGATTGGGCACGATTTCTTCAAATTTCTAAACGCACAAATATTACCTTATTTCGAAAATATGGACAAAATTTGAAAGGATATTCGTTTATTTGGTTAAACAAAAAACCACACCCAGCACCATTGGGCACGATTTCTTCGAATTTCCAAACGCACAAATATTGCCTTATTTTGAAAATTTACATATATGCAATTTTAAAATTGGGTCGAAACATATTTTATTTAATCATTTTTTGATAATGAGAAAATATAACATCGAGCATAGAATAATAATAGGCGAATACAACATTTATACAAATGGATGACAAGAATAATAATATGAATATACAATTCAACATATACAAAGTCAATAATCTCACAACTCTTATTTTGGAAATTCCAACATTAGTAATTAAAAAATAAAAAAAGCTAAAAATATAACTAATTGAAAACAAATTAAAATAATATACGTAAATAAATAAAAGAAACTTAATATAAAACAATGTACATATAATAATATAATATAAGCATATATAGAATAAAAAATATAATTTAGAAGAAACAAATTATACACATAATAGATATATATAAAATAATATAAATTCAATAATATATATACATAAAAGGAAAATAATTTAAATAAAATTTTATAATAAAAAAATTTGTTCATGTAATATAATGATAAGATATTTATAGTCTAAATCATATTAATTTTGAATCGTATGAATATTTAAAAGAGGGATTTAGAAAGAACATTTTTTATTTACAAGGAAATAAATCATGTAATAAAATAATTTAAAGGTTAATAGATTAACTCAAAACAATTTATTTAAAAAAACAATTAATTCAATAACACACAAAAAATATAACTCAATTGAATAAAAAAAAAACAAAATCAATAGGTTAATAAAAACTATCAAATATAATAAGGATTTAGTTGTAATACAAGCAAGTAATCAGGGATTAAAAGTACAAATAATCTCATAGCCAAAACGCAGTGCGTTGATTGGAACAGATCGAAAAAACAAGCAAATCACAGAGCTCAATCGAAATGCAAAGAAAATTATATAATAAACCTAATTGAAAGACAATATAATAAAGAAGGACTAATTGCGTAAATACTCCATTATTGCAAAAAGGCGCGGATCCTGCACTTTAAATCGGATCGGGTCGGGTAAGTTTATGCGACATCATTTTGAAGCCACTTAATCAAGCTTCAAACGACGTCATTTCTTATGATTTAAATAAGTAAATAGAACCTAAAAAAATAATCAAACCAGTTTAACCCTTCTTTGTTTCTAAACCAAACCCTAGCCCTTCCCGTTCTCTCCCTTAGCCGCAATCCAAAACCCACTCCATTTACCACCAAATCGCCACCGCAACCAGCGAAAAGCGGTACATGAATGATCCTATTTGCTTCAAGGATACCGATCTTAAAACCTCGCTCACTAACCAACATCTAACTCCGATTACGACAGAGAAGACGAAGATCAAACATTCGGCAAGGTAAATCCTTTCCCTCTCTTTTATTTTATTTTTCACATGCAAAGAAGAAAAGAAAAGAGATTCAAAGTCGACAGAATCGAATCAGAAATTGAAATAAGAAATCACCTTTTTAATCTAAAATTTTTTATATTCAATATGCGTGTGTGTGTGTGTACAAAAATCGGATCCCTCATAGATTACATTTGGCTCCCTTTTATAGCCGATTAAAAGGAAAAAATAAAAAACCCTTTTTATTCTTTATGTTACATTAGCTGTATATTTGATGTTTGTTTTCTATTTTTTCTTCTTTGTGTGCAGGTGCAAGTGCTGTAGAGGAGGCCGTTGCTGAGGTGGGGTGGCCCGAGTACCTGATTGGCGTGGGTTGTGGCGCACGTGGGGTTCGACTACTGCACTGGAAGGTTCTAGAAACCACTAGTGTTTCTGAAAAATGCTGAGAAGATTAGGTAGTTCGAGCCTACTCTGTATTGGGCCTTGTTTGGCATTTGGGCTTTGGATTTAAGAATTGGGTTTTGTATTTGGGTCGTGTTTTTTAATTTAATTCGGGTTTATATTTTGTTTGGGTCAATTGGTCTTTGCTGGGAAAAATTGTTTTGGACTTTATTTTGGATTTAATGTTTAATTTATTTATTTATTTATTTATTTTGGTATTAGGCCTGGGCAAAAAATGGGCTTTTACAGCTACCCCTCTTTGCTCATTGTCGTGTAACGAGAATAGAGCAAAGACTTCAACAAAGACCATTTTTAACTGATTTTCAAATTTTGGACATCTTTTAGTGTTTTTGTCTTCGAGTAGCTTCATTCCATCCCACTGCATCTTTAGAGGTTCGGGAACTAGTGCTTCAATCCACTCAAGGAAATTAGACTTTCAATCTGCTCCTGCAACTTCAGGATTGCCAAATATGCTATCTTCAATCCACTCCACTGCAAACTCAGGGAGACAAGATCTGATGTTTTCGATTCGCTCCTGTAACTTCAGGATTGCCAAATCTGCTATCTTCAATCTACTCCTGCAACTTCAGGATTGCCAGATTTGCTATCTTTAATCTGCTCCTACAAACTCAGGATTGCCAGATTTGCTATCTTCAATCTGCTCCTGCAAACTTAGGATTACCAGATTTGCCTGCAAGCTCAGGATTGCTAGATTTGCTATCTTCAATCTGCTCCTACAAACTCAGGATTGCCAGATTTTCTGTTCGATCTTGGTTCCTGTAATATCCTGGGTTAGGGGCTATTTTTGTTATGGCATGTTTTGCATATGTTGGTGTGCTATGTTGCTATTTTTATGTTTTAGGGGCTTAATTGTAGGCTAGGTGTATGCCTGAGTGTATGGGAAAATTTTGGTTTTTGGGTGTTAAGTCAGGGGAGCTGATGGAGCTGAGGGATGTGTATTTTATTTGGTATTTTGTTTCAAAAAAATAAGGCTAGCAAAGTGGCAAAGCATGTGCCACTTGGAGCTGAGTGTGGCGTCATCTACAAGGGGAAGGTGGCCTTGTGTTCGAGCTGCATGAGTGGCCACTTTTGGCACTCATTTTGTGGCATGGAGGAGGAGTTTGTGGCAGTTCAAACTCTGCCTAAGACTTGGTCAAATGAGGGGTTGGTAGGTGGAGAGTGAAAGTAGGAGTTTGACTTGTTCAAACTATTTTGAACTAGTGGCTTGGAGTGAGTGGGGGGGATATGGCCGAATTTTTGGGGGAGTTTTGGGGGAGTGGCCGGTTGGTAGGTGTTGGAGTAGGGGACGGCTTGGTGTGGGGAGTGGGTAGCCGAAATGCATTTTTGCATTTTTAGCATTTTTCCTTGGCAATTTCGGTCACTTTAGCTTGAAACCAATTTCTCTCTTGTTCTTTGTTAGCCGAATTTTTCCAAGTTTCCCTCTTATCTTCTTCCCTTCTTGAAAACCGTAAGACCAAAGCAAATATTGCCGTTTTCTTCTCATTTCTTTTGCACTTAGCCGATTGTGCATTTGTTCTCTCAACATCTTTTGGTAGCCGAATCTTACCCTCCCAAAAACACTTTCTCCATTCCTTTCTTCTTAAACCAAAAGCATCTACCTTGTGCATTTTTCTTTTCCTCCCTGAACTTTGGCCGTTCTTCTTCTTCTTCTTAAACATATCTTTTCTTTTGCGTCATTTTGAGATTTTAGCCGAACCCTCCCTTGGTGATTGTCGAAATTTCCTTCTAGTCTGTGTTGTCATTTTGGCCGAATACCAATCCTTCTCCTCATCTTTTGCTTGCGTTTCTTTCTGGGTCAAGACCGAATCTCTCCTCTCCCTTGTAGCTTCCTTGGCCGAATATTGGTGTTGGTAAGCTCTTGGCCGAATGGCCATTCCTTCTCTTGTTCTGTTCTTGGTCGTTTGGTTGATTAAAGGGCCGAATATGGTTATGTTGGAAGGGTTCTAATCTCTTTGTTTTAGGGTCTTTGGGAGTGTGAAGCAAACAAGGGAATCGTCATTCTTTTGTGATCGACTGGTAAGTAGGGGTAAATATATGGTATTGTTATTATTTCAATCTTTTAGGATCGATTAAGGCAAAGGTAACAAAAGATTAATAGCTCTCTTTTGAAGGTAGCCGATTGTTGGAAGGGAAGCCTTTGTGGTTCGGGTTTGATAAAGAATCAAACCAATAGCAAGGTATGATGATTCGACAAACCCCCTTTGGTTAATGGTTGTTGGCCGAATGTAGTGATGCCTAACCCCTATGTGGACCGATTGTAGGAGCTAGTCATCAAGGGGTCTTAGATCGTTTTCGTTGGGATTCTAGACTCGTAGTTATCAGGTGTGTAAACTAACACACTTCCGTTTAGTAATATGATTGTTAACTTTGTGTGTGATGATTAAAGAAAGCAATTGATGATTGATATGATACCCTAATAGGTGCGATTACGGACTCGGGTAAGTCTGTATTATTATTATGAGTTTAATGATGATCTATATGTTACCATTTGTGGATATATGTGACACGGGATATGAGATTAGACATAATAGCATGAGATGCATGATTGTATGATATGCATGATTACATGAGAATGGTATGTTGATGGGTGATACGAGTGGAGGAGCAAAGTGGTATTTTGTCTTGGCGAGCACCGGTGTTTTGGTAACACAACTTTGTGACTTTGGGTCACGGAGGTTTGGCACCTCCAGAGGTTTGGTACCTCGTCTCGTCCTCGTGTGAGTTAACACCACCGTGGGTTAGCCCCACTTGTGAGATACGGGATTGACGCCGGTGATTTGGTATCACACGATGGGTAGGCCCCATCACCCGATTTGTGACTACGGTCACGGTGCTTTGGTAGCACATTGTGTCTTTGGGACACCGGAGGTTTGGCACCTCATTACGACTTGTCCCTGTGGTTTGACCACCGTGGGTTGGCCCCACTTGAGATATAGGATCGTCTCGCTAGTGATTTGGTATCACACGATGGGTTGGCCCCATCATCATTGGATTTGTGGTTTCGGTCACGGTGCTTGGGTAGCACAATTGTGTCTTTGGGACACCGGTGGTTTTGGTACCACATTGGCGGATATTGTGTCTTTGGGACATCGGTGTTTTGGTAACACATTGTGACTATATGTCACCAGTGGTTTGGCACCACCAGTGGTTTGGTACCACACGGGGTAGAAAAGGTGATATGGATGGTTAGGATCGGGTTGCATTAATTATGTTGCTATGTATAATGTGTGTTAGCATGGTGTTTCTTCGGGAGCGGAATTTACACACTGAGTCACTCGACTCACCCTCTCCTTTAACATTTCAGGTAACTCGTAGACGCGGACTTGGAGCCGGGATGGACTTGGGGTGCACATGCCATGCTTTAATAAAAGTTTTGCTCAGACTGTTGCATTTGGGTACTTTAGCTTATTTACTTTTATTTGGGTTTTATCTGGGCTTTGTAAAAGGTCTTCTAAGATGTGCTTTATGATGTTTATGCTTTACGTTAGATTTTGATATGCTGTAACAAAATAACTTGGTACGAATTTTTATTAAAATTTGGAAAGGCCACGTTTTCAAACTAACAAAGCGATATGTTTTTAACTATACCATCGGGTATCACACCGTTTTTATAATTGAATGAAACTCAATTGGATCCAAACTTGGAACCAAAATTTTTTACTAAGACTGAATGTTCTAGTAACGATATTAAATAACTTGTTTTCTAAAAAGAAACAAAGTTTTATCAAATCTATCTAGTGCAACCTCGAAATTTTCAAACATGTTTTCCCCGTAACATGCCAGATTCGGTCGTGGTGTTTGGACTACCGGGTTTGGGGTGTTACAATTGTGGTATCAGAGCCAAGTTCAAAAGCTGTTTTGTGGGCCCGAGGCCCAAATTGTTTTCAAAAGTCCTGCTTTAAATGTTTTGGGTTAAAGACATGGCATGGTTTACAAGGCATGGCACCGAGTCTCAAAGCACTGGATTCGCCTGTGTAAGTAGTTCTAAACTCTTTCGTGAATTACTATTTGTAGAAGGGTAGGTGATATGGAACGTAGATAGATTTATAGGACTTGAACCCTAGGATTAGGTCACTCAAACACTCGAACTAAAGCATAAGACTTAAAGCACTAAACCAATCTATGACTCAGCCACGGGGCTAGGGTGTGGTAACTCCCAGACGCATGTCTAGGAAAGGATCGGAAGAGCTTGGTATTTAAGCGGTCCTCGTGACTCACCTCCTCTTCGCAGTATCCCACAGTGCGTAGCTCGAGTTCACCCTGACCAAGAAGGCTCGGTCATAGACTTAACCTAAAGACTAAAACCCGAAAAGGGAATTAGCCATGTTTTCGAAAATACAACAACCTTAATGTTTTCAAACTTTTTGCAATAAACTGAGAATGTCACTTTTACAACGAATTTTTCGATTTGTGAAAATTACAAAAATGCCCTTAGGAGTAAATTTACTAAAATGCCCCCGGTTTATAAAATCTCGAACTCAATAAGTTTGTACGAAATTCAAACACTCTGTTTTACAAAATATCAATCGAAAAAAAAAATTTTGATGTTGGAAATTTACAAAAACGCCCTCAGTCTGTGAAAATTACTAAAATACCCCTAGTTTCCAAAACGAAGTATTTTACAAAATTTTCAAAGAACACTCTCAAATTTTGGAATTCCAAAGTGACCGGTTTTACGAAAGTTTAAAATATCTTTTATTACGAAAATACCCTGTAGGGAAAAGGACGAAAATACCCTTGGGCTAGAAATGGGCAGCAATGTCCGAAGAGTGAATAGGTATGGAAAGGGTTAAGGAATGGATGTATGACCTCTTTTGGGTGAATAGGATAGAAGATTGAAACCTTGGTTGCTCGAAAAGAACCCCGATTAAACTCTATCCATAAAATTTCTTTGCGGTTAAGAAAGTGGAACGATACTAATGCATAAAAATCTTCTTAATCAGAGACGTAGATCGTTTAGTCATGAGTACTCGAGGTGGACGTGGCCGTAATACTCGTGGTCGAGGTCGAGGTAGGATGACAGTTTCTGAACCCGTAGGATCTGGTCAAGGGTCAGAAAATGAGATACCGGTTCCGCCACCAGCTGGAGGTGGTGAGTTCCAAGATCAGACCGGGGACGATGCAGTGTCACAGGCGATGCTGCGGGTGTTGGAAAGAGTAGCTGGTGTAGGTGGTGGTGCAGGAGTTAGGAAATCTGTTCCTGAGCGACTCCGGGCTAATGGGGCCGAATTTTTCCGAGGTGTATCGGGTGTTGCTCCTAGCACCTTCTTGAATATTGTTTGGAGGCAAGCCGAGGCGGATCATGGATGATCTGGACTTGACGGCTGAAGAGAAGCTGAAGGGCATCGTATCGCTTCTTCGGGATGAGTCATATCAGTGGTGGCTCACGGTTCGGGATAGTGTGGCCGCAGAAGATTTGACATGGGATTATTTCAGAGCTGCATATCAAAAGAAATACATCGGGGCTAGTTACATCGACTCCCAGCGAAAGGCATTTCTGAGGCTTGTTCAGGGGAGTAAATCTGTTGCTCGATCTGGTGAGTTCTGGCCGAGTAGGTATGCCGGGGCATTGTAGCCACCGAGCATGAGAGGTGTGTTCGTTTCGAGGATGGTGCGAGAGACGAGTTGAGGCTGCCGATTGCTCCACGGCCAGGAGCGCAAGTTTCTTTGTCTTAGTTGAGAAGGCTAAGGTAGCCGAGGGTGTTAAAGAGTCGGTAAGGCGAGCATGGGACAGGAGTAGGCTTAAGAGGAGCTTTGGGTCTTACGGATCGTCCCGTAATCCGCGAAGAGGCTAGACCAAGTGGGGCGAATCGATGCCCGCTAGGTTTGTTTGCCGCGCAGGCGCAGACCGCCGCAGATGATGTCGATGTGGGAAATCTCATTGGGGTGGTTGTTGGGTGGTGGAAAAGGTTGCTTCGAGTGTGGTTCTCTCGGATCATCGCATTAGGGATCGTCCGCGTGGGATGGCGAGGATTCGGGATTCCCGAGAGTCGTCGGCCGTAATCGATTCTCGAGAGGTAATAGACCGCCACCACGAGAGGGGCCGTGGTAATGGCGGAGGTGGTAATGGATTTGGTCGAGGTCGGAGTACCGCGAGAGGTGCGGTAGTTACGAGGCATGACACTGGCACAGTGCGGTGTATGCGACTAGGCGCCGCGAGAGGAGGCGACGCACCGGACGTAATCACCCGTGACGTTTTTGATTTTGATTCTCCTATATCGCTTTAATTGACTTGGGTTCCACGCGATTCGTATGTTGCTAGTAGTATAGTTAAGACCATGGACTTAGACTTAGAAATCGCTTCAGGCGGATGATCGTATTTAGTCCTTTAGGTCATTCCGTAGTAGTAGATAAGTGTGTATAAGGATGTACCCCTAGAACTCCAAGGGGTAGTTTTTGCTTCAGCGATCCGATGGAAGCGCCGTTCGGGAGTTCGATCCGATTCTTGGGATGGACTAGTTGGTTAAGTACCGAGGCCAAGGTGGATTGCGCGCTAAGCGCATGGTTCTATCGACGGATAAGGGAGATGAAGTGATTATGATAGGTAATAGGAGAGATTACTTATCCAATGTGGTATCGGCATTAAAAGTCGTAAAGATGGTCGGGAAGGAACATTTGTGAAGCGTATGTGGTTCATGTGTATGCCTTGGAGGCTAAAGAGTCTCTTTGTTGAGAAGGTTCGTCTTGTTAAAGAATTTGTTGATGTGTTTCAGAGGAGCTTAGGGTTTGCCACCGGATCGTGAGGTAGAGTTTGGGATAGATCTCGCTACCGTGGATCTGCGCCGAGGTGTCTATTGCTCCATATAGGATGGCGCCAAAGGAATTGGTAGAGCTTAAGGCTCGATTCGGGAGTCGTTGGATCGAGGCTTCATCGGGCCAAGTGTTTCACCGTGGGGAGCGCCGGTATTATTCGTCAAGAAGAAGGACGATGCGATGCGGATGTGTATAGACTACCGCCAACCGAATAAGTCGACGATTAAAAACAAGTATCCGTTACCACGGATAGATGACTTGTTTGATCGGTGAAAGGTGCATCGGTGTTTTCAAAGATCGATTTGAGGTCCAGGTACCATCGGTTGAAAGTTAAGGAAGCGGATATCCATAAGGCGGCGTTTGGACTCGAGACGGGCACTACGAATTCTGGTAATGCCGTTCGGGTTGACTAACGCTCCGGCGGCTTTATGGATATGATGAATAGGGTGTTCAGCGAAGATCTCGGACCGTTTCGTCGTGGTTTTTATTGACGACATCTTGGTTTACTCAAGGTCGGAAGAAGAGCATGATGCACACTTGAGAGTGGTATTGCAAATTTTGAGGGAGAAGCAACTCTATGCTAAGTTCGATAAGTGCGAGTTCTGGCTTAGTGAAGTGACGTTTTTGGGTCATGTGGTATCAGCTGGGGGGATTAGAGTAGATCCTCGGAAGGTTGAGGCGATTTTGGATTGGAAGCCTCCTAAGTCAGTCGCTGAGATTCGGAGTTTCCTGGGTTTGGCGAGGATACTACCAAGATTTGTTGAGGTTTCGTTAATTGCAAAGACCGAGATGACTAAGTCATTAAGGAAGGGAGTTCCGTTCGTATGGACCGAGAAACAAAGCAGGAGAGTTTTGATAAGTTGAAGAAGATCTTGACTGAGGCTCCTGTTTTAATTCAACCCGAGGCTGGTAAGGAATTCACAGTGTATTGCGACGCATCTCATACGGGATTGGGTTGTGTCTTTGATGCGAGAAGGTAGGGTTGTGGCTTACGCTTCTCAGCGGTGAGGCCACACGAGGTCAATTATCCGACGACGACGATTTAGAGCTAGCGGTACCGTAGTCTTCGCTCTAAAATTTGGAGGCATTACTTGTACGGTGAGAGATCAATAGTCTACCACGGATCATAAGAGTCGAAGTATCTATTGACTCGTAAAGATCCGAATTTGAGGCGGCGTAGATGGGTTGAGTTGCTCAAGGACTACGATCGTTCGATTGAATATCACCGGGCAAGGCTAACGTGGTGGGCGACGCGCGTTGAGCCGTAGGGTTGTTTCGGACTTAAGAGCGATGTTTGCCCATTTGAGTTTGTATGACGACGGGAGTATTCTCGGCGCAGAGTGCGAGTTAAGCCTACTTGGGTTGAGCGATCGAGAGAAAAAGCATTAGAGGATGAGGTTACGAGTGCGCGAAGGTTACAAGTGCGAATGGTGGTTTGGAGGGTTCTGACTTGTCTAGTGATGAGGTTCGTGTTTTCAAGGTAAGGCTTGTATGCCTAAAGATGATAAGTCGAGGCGAAGATTCTTCAGACGCACATAGCAGATCCTTATGCTATGCATTCGGAGGTAGCAAGATGTATAGGGATCTTAGAGAAGCGATTTTGGTGGCACTGCTTGAAGAAAGAGGTGATGTGAGTTTGTTGGGAAATGTCCGACTTGTCGCAGGTCAAGGTGAACATCGATTGCCGTCGGGTTTGCTTCACTGTGAAAATCCCTCGATGGAAATGGGAAAGGATAACTATGGATTTCGTCGGTGGGTTATCGCTACGCCAAGCAAGAAAGATTGATTTGGGTTATTGTGGACCGTCGACTAAGTCGGCCCATTTCATTCCGGAGAGTGGACTATTCACTTCGAGAGATTGGCGAAGCTTTATGTGTCGAGATAGTAAGGCTACACGGTGTACGCTTTTTGGTAATCTCGGATAGGGATCCTGAGTTTACGTCGAGGTTACGAGAGCGTTGCATCGAGCTCGGGTGCGCGCTTGGATTTCAAAGATGACTTTTCACCCATGATCGGCGGGATCATGTAAAAGGTTATTCGGATCTTGGAAGACATGTTGAGAGGTTGTGTTACGGACTTGAGGCGATTGGGAAGAGTTTCTCGCCGTTAGCCGAGTTCGCCTATAACAATGACTACCAA
Source organism: Gossypium bickii (assembly GCA_025503065.1). Classification (NCBI taxonomy): domain Eukaryota; kingdom Viridiplantae; phylum Streptophyta; class Magnoliopsida; order Malvales; family Malvaceae; genus Gossypium; species Gossypium bickii. Next base: position 69,841,985 of record CP106712.1, read on the forward strand.
GCAAGCATCAAAATGGCACCATATGAGGCGTATTTGTATGGTAGGAAGTGTCGCTCACCTACATGTTGGATAGAGTTAGGTGAGCGTCGGTTGTTGGGACCCGAGTTGGTTCTTTGAGATCGAGGACAAGGTTAGGTTGATCCGTGCTCGTTTGAAGGAAGCTTGGACCGGCAAAAGTCTTATGCCGATCTTAAGCGAAGAGATATAGAGTTATTTGTGGGAGATCGAGTCTTCTTAAAGGTCTCGCCTTGGAAGAAGGTCTTTGAGGTTTGGCGAGAAAAGGCAAGCTAAGTCCGAGGTTTATTGGGCGTATAAGGTATTGAGGCGAGTTGGACCGGTGGCGTATCAGCTTGAGTTGCCAGCGGAGCTTAGCCAGATTCACGATGTTTTTCACGTGTCGATGCTTCGGCGGTATCGTTCAGATCCATCACATGTAGTAGCAGTGGAGGAGATCGAGGTAAATCCAGATTTGACTATGGAAGAGGAACCTGTGCAGATTCTTGATCGGGATGTGAAGGTTCTGCGTAGGAAGTCTGTGCCTCTGGTTAAGGTACTTTGGCGGAACCATGGCGTGGAAGAAGCTACGTGGGAACCCGAGGATGTGATGAGACAAAGCAATACCGCAACTCTTTTGACTGTAATTTGGGGCGAAATTATCCTTAAGGGGGGTAGAACTGTAATATCCCGGGTTAGGGGCTATTTTTGTTATGGCATGTTTTGCATATGTTGGTGTGCTATGTTGCTATTTTTATGTTTTAGGGGCTTAATTGTAGGCTAGGTGTATGCCTGAGTGTATGGGAAAATTTTGGTTTTGGGTGTTAAGTCGGGAGCCGATGGAGTGAGGATGTGTATTTTATTTGGTATTTTGTTTCAAAAAAATAAGGCTAGCAAAGTGGCAAAGCATGTGCCACTTGGAGTGAGTGTGGCGTCATCTACAAGGGAAGGTGGCCTTGTGTTCGAGTGCGGAGTGGCCACTTTTGGCACTCATTTTGTGGCATGGAGGAGGAGTTTGTGGCGGTTCAAACTCGCCCAAGACTTGGTCAAATGAGGGGTTGGTAGGTGGAGAGTGAAAGTAGGAGTTTGACTTGTTCAAACTATTTTGAACTAGTGGCTTGGAGTGAGTGGGGATATGGCCGAATTTTTGGGGAGTTTTGGGGGAGTGGCCGGTTGGTAGGTGTTGGAGTAGGGACGGCTTGGTGTGGGAGTGGGTAGCCGAAATGCATTTTTGCATTTTTAGCATTTTTCCTTGGCAATTTCGGTCACTTTAGCTTGAAACCAATTTCTCTCTTGTTCTTTGTTAGCGAATTTTTCCAAGTTTCCCTCTTATCTTCTTCCCTTCTTGAAAACCAGTAAGACCAAAGCAAATATTGCCGTTTTCTTCTCATTTCTTTTGCACTTAGCCGATTGTGCATTTGTTCTCTCAACATCTTTTGGTAGCCGAATCTTACCCTCCCAAAAACACTTTCTCCATTCCTTTCTTCTTTAAACCGAAAGCATCTACCTTGTGCATTTTTCTTTTCCTCCCCGAACTTCTACTAGTTCTTCTTCTTCTTCTTCTTAAACATATCTTTTCTTTTGCGTCATTTTGAGATTTTAGCCAGAACCCTCCCTTGGTGATTTGCGAAATTTCCTTCTAGTCAGTGTTGTCATTTTGGCCGAATACCAATCCTTCTCCTCATCTTTTGCTTTGCGTTTCTTTACGGGTCAAGACCGAATCTCTCCTCTCCTTGTAGCTTCCTTGGCCGAATATTGGTGTTGGTAAGCTCTTGGCCGAATGGCCATTCCTTCTCTTGTTCTGTTCTTGGTCGTTTGGTTGATTAAAGGGCCGAATATGGTTATGTTGGAAGGGTTCTAATCTCTTTGTTTTAGGGTCTTTGGGAGTGTGAAGCAAACAAGGGAATCGTCATTCTTTTGTGATCGACTGGTAAGTAGGGGTAAATATATGGTATTGTTATTATTTCAATCTTTTAGGATCGATTAAGGCAAAGGTAACAAAAGATTAATAGCTCTCTTTTGAAGGTAGCCGATTGTTGGAAGGGAAGCCTTTGTGGTTCGGGTTTGATAAAGAATCAAACCAATAGCAAGGTATGATGATTCGACAAACCCCCTTTGGTTAATGGTTGTTGGCCGAATGTAGTGATGCCTAACCCCTATGTGGACCGATTGTAGGAGCTAGTCATCAAGGGGTCTTAGATCATTTTCGTTGGGATTCTAGACTCGTAGTTATCAGGTGTGTAAACTAACACACTTCCGTTTAGTAATATGATTGTTAACCTGTGTGATGATTAAAGAAACAGTGATGATTGATATGATACCCTAATAGGGTACGATTCTGGACTCGGGTAAGTCTGTATTATTATTATGAGTTTAATGATGATCTATATGTTACCATGACTGTGGATATATGTGACACGGGATATGAGATTAGACATAATAGCATGAGATGCATGATTGTATGATATGCATGATTACATGAGAATGGTATGTTGATGGGTGATACGAGTGGAGGGAGCAGTGGTATTTTGTGCTGACGAGCACCAGTGTTTTGGTAACACAACTTTGTGACTTTGGGTCACCAGAGGTTTGGCACCTCCAGAGGTTTGGTACCTCAGCGTCTCGTCCCGTGGTTAACACCACCGTGGGTTAGCCCCACTTGTGAGATACGGGATTGACGCCAGTGATTTGGTATCACACGATGGGTAGGCCCCATCACCCGATTTGTGACTACGGTCACCAGTGCTTTGGTAGCACATTGTGTCTTTGGGACACCAGAGGTTTGGCACCTCATTGCGACTTGTCCCTGTGGTTTGACCACCGTGGGTTGGCCCCACTTGAGATATGGGATAAATCTGCTAGTGATTTGGTATCACACGATGGGTTGGCCCCATCATCATTGGATTTGTGGCTTCGATCACCAGTGCTTGGGTAGCACAATTGTGTCTTTGGGACACCAGTGGTTTGGTACCACATTGACGGATATTGTGTCTTTGGGACATCAATGTTTTGGTAACACATTGTGACTATATGTCACGGTGGTTTGGCACCACCGGTGGTTTGGTACCACACGGGGTAGAAAAGGTGATATGGATGGTTAGGATCGGGTTGCATTAATTATGTTGCTATGTATGATGTGTGTTAGCATGTTGTTTCTTCGGGAGCGGGATTTACACACTGAGTCACTCGACTCACCCTCTCCTTTAACATTTCAGGTAACTCGTAGACGCGGACTTGGAGCCGGGATGGACTCGGGGTGCACATGCCATGCTTTAATAAAAGTTTTGCTCAGACTGTTGCATTTGGGTACTTTAGCTTATTTACTTTTATTTGGGTTTTATCTGGGATTTGTAAAAGGTCTTCTAAGATGTGCTTTATGATGTTTATGCTTTACGTTAGATTTTGATATGCTGTAACAAAATAACTTGGTACGAATTTTTATTAAAATTTGGAAAGGCCACGTTTTCAAACTAACAAAGCGATATGTTTTTAACTATACCATCGGGTATCTCACCGTTTTTATAATTGAATGAAACTCAATTGGATCCAAACTTGGAACCAAAATTTTTTACTAAGACTGAATGTTCTAGTAACGATATTAAACAACTTGTTTTCTAAAAAGAAACAAAGTTTTATCAAATCTATCTAGTGCAACCTCGAAATTTTTAAACATGTTTTCCCCGTAACATGCCAGATTCGGTCGTGGTGTTTGGACCGAGTTTGGGATGTTACAGTTCCCCACTCTTAGGGTGACAAGATCTACAATCTTCGACCTATTCCACTGCCGGTTAGGGAGATAGGGCTGGAATCTTGATCTGCTTCACTGCAATCTCAGGAAGACAAGATCTGTGAATTCAACAGTGTTGTGATCGTCCTCTTGGGACCTATTCTTGCTCAACAAATTTTCCCCACTGTAACTTCAAGGTTCATCTCATTATGACTTAGGGGTATAGGATTTGAATCCTTTCCAATCCATCCCACTGCAACTCAAGAATATAGAATTTGTTTCATCTTCAATTCAACCTGCTATAAATCAAGGGTATAGGATTTGTATCAGCTTCCATTTATCCTACTGTAACTCAGGGATATACGATCTGTAACTCGTTCCATCTACTGATCACTCTCGGGTGACCCAACCAGATGTGTATGCATGATGCTCGCATGGATGCAGAATATCACTTTTTCTTGAGAATGATTCTCCTTTTACACTTGGGTTAACATTGCCCACTTTTCGTTATGATTGTATTACTGATGCAATATCTTGTCATTCGGTTCAATCACCACTTTTAACAACAATCCGAATGGATAGTCTCAGTTTAAACACTTCCTTAAACTTGGTGAGTTTTAAACAATAGTCCTATTTCAAGTTCCTGTATTATATAGAAGTTTCCAGAGTAATATATGAAACACCTTTCATGAAAGTATTATTAGTCCACCAATCGTTATTTCAATGTGAAATGCTTGAAAGAGATCATAACAAAGGACAAGAAGGAAATTAATTAAGAGCATAGCTCGAAACAAATAAGCTAAGCAAAGATAGAAATTGCGACCATATTTTGAGAAGAATAATATAATCAAAAATAACAAATTTAACATAAGTAAAACAGAAACTAGGTGCCCTAGATATCGCAGCCTGAGCTTCTCTTGTTCAAACTTCTACAGGACCATTTTAAACTCAGTATGTGCTTAGGGGATCTGGAGTACTTTGTCGATGCCCCAAGATGTCTCATATTTCCTTATTGTTAATTCAAGCGTAGCAAGACTACTGTATGCTCCACTTTCAATTAAAATGTGAGCTACCCTTTTCGAGTTTTCAACTCAAACCCCTTTGGTCTCAAAGCGCCATTTGCGGGTTTTTGCCTTGGCCTCTCCTTTTTCTTTATTATTTTTTGATTGAAATTTTTATTCCTTTCTCTTTTTGATTTCTGATCTTTTGGTTTTTTATTCTTCTGAATTTTTCTTTAAAAGGTCTGAAGGTGCCCTTTGCGGGTTTTCAACTTGGCCTCTACTTTTAGCTGAAATCTGAATTCACCAGCTTGAGCATGTCCTTGCCATCCATCCTGGTCAAGGTTAATGATCTTCGAGAACAAACCTTCTTCACTACATAAGGTTTTTTCAAATTTGGCATTTACTTTCTTCTGAAGTCTTTTTGTATGAGAAGGGTTCTTCTTAATACTAGGTCTCCATCATGAAAATTCGTTAGGCGAATCTCTTTATCATAAGCCCGTATCATCTATTTTGAATACTTTCGATCAAGCCTACTGGAAACATTCTGTGTTATCCAATTCAAACAAAGCTTGGAGAAAAAGAATCTTAACCTCTTACGATTGCTTCCCTATCATAAACCAATGGGAAAGATGTTGCCCCTGTGAAGGTCCTGGCCAATGCTTAAGAAACATAGAGGGTAAATGGTAACTTCTCTATGCTAATATTCACAAATCTCAGTCATTTTTCAAAAATTTGGAATGGTTTTTTTTTGGCTGCCTTTGCTGTATTGATATAGTGTCTGATCTTTGAACAGACTGTAAATCTTTGATATTGTGCAATTATGTCAAACATATTTCCTTCTGGCATTCTTTATTGTCACTCTTTTTTTTCTTCTTTTTTTTTTTGAATTTGAATTTGCATTTGCATTTGAACTTGGACCTGAATTTGGATTTGGATTTGGATTTGAATTTGGCTCTGAATTTGATGACTGTTGACTTTGTAACTTTGGCATATGAAGTGACCTTCACCCTCTGAGTGAAGTACTTGATAACAACGAAGATGAATTGGTATCGGCTAGATGCTTTTTGACGAGATCTGCCCTATACCATTTATGGGACACCTATAGAAAGCATGAAAGAGGTACATAAATATTGTTGTCCCCAATTTGGCATTTATGACGTAACTGATGCCATTTCCTTTTCTTGGAAAACCAGTAGCCTGATCCTGCTGATTAGCTTGACCATTATGGAACCATTACCATGGGTTCTTTAAATAGCATACCCACATTTCAAGCCTGGCTTTCCTTGATATGATTGTGCGAAAACATCTTGAATTTCTTGAAAATAGCTCAATGATGTCTCGCCTTATTTCTGTGGCGAGCTAGGCTTAGATCTTTACCCCTTGCAACGTCCACTGACCCCTTTGCAAAGTATAGTCTATTTTCACTTGCTCTACCACCCTTAACAAATCAAAAGATGGGCTACAATCTTTGTCATTTTCAAAGTCTTTAGATCCCCTAGACCCATATCTCATTCAAAAAGGGAGTCTGTAACAACATCGCTCATGTCATTGATATCTAGGTACCTAGGTACAAAGGCAGTCCAAAGAATAAATGATTCTAAGGATAACTCTTTTTATGGTCATGAATAAAGAATGAACGAATATTCAGAATGAAAAAATATTTACTTAAAAAGATGCATTTTATTGAAATAAAAATTCTGGACACAAGCCCATTTCACAAAAGGATTCTTATTGCTTCTGGGCTTTAAAGCAACAAACATATTTTGAATATTGCTCTAGATCAACCCTAAAAATATAGGGATCCCTTTCACAGTCCCATTGTTTAAAATCTTCCCAAGTATGTAAGGGCTTGGAAGCTTTGGTCCTCTCTTCAGATATGTCATTAATGTTCAGATTCCCTAATATTCCTTTGGGTCTTTGATCTTTTCAATTTATTATCCATTAGGCCTTGCACGAAGGCCCTAATCTCAGTCCTTTCATCGGTTCCTCAGGTTGCTGAAATATTCTAAATTAATTAGTGGTCTTTCTACAAATTTTAATACATGTGATGTAATACAATGCAAATGTATGAAATGCAACGCCAATGCATGGAATGAATCCAAATAGAAAGAGAGAGGTTGATTCTGAATTCAATTCCATTAGAAGAACTTTTCTAGAAAACAAATATCTTTACATAAAACGGATTATATATGCGGCTTCGTCCTCATAGTCCAGGTGAAGACATTGATCTCCTCCTTCATATTCAGACGCTGCGGTCAAATGCTTCAAATCCTCCCAAAAGATGTCTCTCTTATTTCCACTTGGCTTGATCCGGGTCGTGGTTCGCTGCTCACCTATCCCTTGCGATATTAATTAGCTTCTTTAAGAAGGTTGAGGCATAACGGCTCTTGCACCATTTTTGTCAATTTGAATCCTTCGGGCAAGGTTTTGTATTCTTCCACAGACTATCAACCTTGTTCCATTGTGTTTACTCAAACCATGTCTGGACAACCGTATTATAATCCACTTTATCAAGAAATTTGTTTCCTTATGACAACCTCCTCTATTTAGCAATCGAATTATTAATCAACATCTCCTTTCTATGATGATGTAATGCAATGCAATGCAATGCAATGTAATGCAAACATAAACAACACAAAACACGTTAGCACAGGAAAAATAAACAACCAAAATAGATTACCTAAATGGGTGACCACTAGAGTTTGACATGACTCTACCTAGAGCTAACTCTTACAATTCACTATATGCGGTTTGATTCTAACGAGAGGGTACCTGAACTAGCAGGTTCCTCAATCCTCGCCCATTATAGGCTCATATGGATTGAGTTCAATTCAGGGGAATACATTTCCCTATGGCCACGCAGAGATGAAAATCTCATGAAACACATAGGTACAGATGTATCCCAGATGTAACATCCTAGATTAGGGGTTATGCATTCGTGCCTAATTCATGAGTTAGTAGGTTTTGGCAGTGTTGGAAGTGTATTAAGGGTTTTTAGAATTCTAGGATGGAAGAAGAAAGCTTTGGAAAATTATTGGTTTTTAAGTAAAAAGGGGAGCTAGGTAAATGAGGCTTTAAAAGAAACTCCGTGTGAAGCATGACACAAGGAACCATGTGGTAAAATGGCATGTTTTATGAATTATGAATGTGTTATGTGAATTCTAGAAATAAGGAAATGTATGGAAATGTAAGGAAATGTAATGAAAAATGTATGGAAATGTATGGAAATGTAAGGAAATGTATGGAAATGTATGGAAATGTATGGAAATGTAAGGAAATGTGAGAAATGTATGGAAATGTATGGAAATGTAAGGAAATGCAAGGAAATGTAAGGAAATGTCTTGTCTTGGAGATGTAGGAAATGTCCTGAAAATGTAAAGGAATAAAGAGGAAAGTCAACATTTATGGAAACTAGGAAAATGATTTAGAAATGATTCAAAAAGGAGAAGTGAACATTTCGGAAACTTGGAAATGTCAAGTTTAAAGAGCGAACGAAAATTTTTGGAAACTTGGAAATGAAAAGAAATGTCAAGTTTTAAAGCTTAAAAAGAGGAAACTAAGGCAAGGTGGCCTTAAGAAAATTAATATGAAGAATTTGACACACAAACAGGCTTGGAAAAGTGGCACAAGATGTCACTTAGGGCCTATGGAAATGGCGCCACATGCAAGGTAATGGGCACGAGTTCGAGTCACTTGGGAAGCAAATAAAGGAGGTTTTATTTTTGCTTCGAGGTAAGAGTGAGGTGGAAAGACATGCTTCTAGAAAGGAGGTGTTTTATTTTCATAAATATTCGATTAAAAAGGTGATAAATAAAGGATTTTTAAATTGGATTATTTTGAAGAGATAAATGTTGGATTAAACTCTTTTATTTATGATAATTAAAGGATAAAGCTATCAAATTGAGGAGTGGTGGCCAAGTAAGGGACTCCTTAGATGATAATTTCGTCTATAAAAGGAAGGAAGGAGGATACTCATCGGTTTTCTTTTTTTTCTCTGCTCTGTACAAATTCTTAGGGTTCTCTCCTCTTCTCTTTTCTTTTCTAGCCGGATTCCCTAGCCTCCCCTCTCTTTTATTCAAAACCAAAAACACATTCCAACCAAGCCAAAATTCTGCCAAAGCCGAATCTTTGTTATGACAGAAGGGTGTTGCCGATTTCATTCAAAAAGGTAGGATCAGCTATTATTTGATTTTCAATCTCTCTTTAGCCGAAATATAGGAATCTAACTCCTTTAGAATTCCATGGCCGAAATTTGGAAGGTTTTCTTCGAGATCTAGTAGTTGTCGACTACAAGGAGAAGTACAACGAAGTTTTGAGATTTCTAAGACTCAAGGTAAGTCACATGAATATTCGTCCATAGGCCATTTAAAGATGATTAAGTGTTAGAAATCAATCTAACATGTGCTTATAGGATTTTCGACAGACTTATAAGGCAAGGTTTTCGGGATTTGAACCAAAAAGGAAATCAACACCAAGGTAAGTGTATAAATCCTACTAGGATTTGGTTTTAAGACCAAAAAGGTTTATTAATGTGTTTGAATGATTGGCCGAATATAGGGATTAAGATCTAAATCAGTAGATCATTTCTTCGGGATTTCAAGGACTTCATTAAGCGAATCAGGTGTGTACCCTACACTACTTTGTAATATGAATTATGGTTTTATGTATTAAAATATGTGTTAATGGAAATATGAACGTGGCTAAGGTACCATGTTATGGTACTAAGTACTCAGGTACTTTTCCTACCCCTACTAGGAATATGAAATATGTTATTCGTAACATGAGAATATTATACGATTGTGAATTCTGGTATATTATGCATATTAATATATGGGGCATATGGTTGTATATTGAAAGGGGAAGTGAAAAGTGGTGACTTAAGACCACAGTAATCTGAAAAGTGGTGACCTAAGACCACAGATGCGGTGACTTAAGCCTGCAATTTGGTGTGTAGCGGAAGGAGGGTCGACTTAGTAGTCCCCACGGTGTGTTTGGCAGGTACGGGGGTGTGTAGCGGATGGACATTTAGGTTCGGGTTTAGGAATGCATCATAACTTGTATTTTATGTTTGAATGTATTGTATGCCTGATTCTATTATGATTTGGTGTCGTGTACACATTGAGTCTGTTTGACTCACCCCGTTGTGGGAAATATTTTTCAGGTGATGAATAATAATGGACCGGGTCGGCAGGAGCTAAAGGTGGCCATGCATAGCAAGGAGAAATCTAAAGATTTGGACTTTTATTTTTACCAAGTACTTTAATTTTAAGTTTGGGAGTTGTTTGATGTAATAAGGCCATAAGGCCCAAGTTGGATTTCTCTATTTCTTTGTTTCTTTTTATTTTTAACTATTATGTTTACAAATTTTTATTAAGTGAAGATCAAGTAAATTTATTTTAAAAATAAACCCTCGACTGTTTTGTCACCTTAATGAATTGGGTTTTCAAATAAAATAAGCCCAACTCAAACCAATATTTTTCTAAAATTACACAAATTTTCTCTAAGTAACAAAGAACTTTGAAACTGGTTTTTTTTAAGGAACATACCAGATCCGGTTCAGGCTCGTGGGCCAGGTGTGGGGTGTTTCACCGGAAGTAGTCCACTAGCACATGCGGAGGTGAAAACCTCACAAAGGCATAGTTTCTCACTCCCACTTAAAGGTGTGACCACAACGGTCATGCAATGCAATGCCAAAGTATTTTATGAGACTCGACATTATAGCACAAACAAATGCATCAAAAGAAACATGATTTTTCAAAACAATTTTCCAAATTTTCAATCAAAAGGACAAAAATTAATCAATTTATGGCATGACTCTCAACCAGTCCTAAGTGGAGTCGCCAAGCTGTCGAAACCATTTTTTTATCGAGTTTTGAAAAACGGGAATCGACTTTAAAAAATATGGAGTCGCCACCAATCCTTTTTGTTTAGGTGTGATCGGGTCACCTATAAAATAAATTTTGGTCTCCAAATTTCAAGAAGAAAACAGGTTCTGGATTCGGTTACATGCGAGGAAGGATTAGCACCCTCGCAACGCCTAAAATTGGTACCAAATTGATTAATTGATGTTCTAATCTTGAAAAGTTTGAAAAGATTTTGAAATTCTGTTCTTTTTGTTTTCTACAATTTTAAAACTTGATTGAATATTGAGATTCCCTTGTTCCGAAGGAATAGAGTATCACATCCAGCACGATTGGATACGACAATCTGAGTTCTCGAGTTCAAGATCATCCCCAAAATTCTCCAAGCACATGTATTGAAATTTTGAAAGGGTATTTGGTTATTTGGACAAACAAAAAACCACACCTAGCATGATTGGGCACAATTTCTTTGAATTTCCAAACGCACAAATATTACCTTATTTTGAAAATATGGACAAAATTTGAAAGGATATTCGTTTATTTGTTCAAACAAAAAACCACACCCAGCATGATTGGGCACGATTTCTTCGATATTCCAAACGCACAAATATTACCTTATTTCAAAAATATGGACAAAATTTGAAAGGATATTCGTTTATTTGGTTAAACAAAAAACCACACCCAGCACCATTGGGCACGGTTTCTTCGAATTTCCAAACGCACAAATATTGCCTGATTTTGAAAATTTTCAGATATGCAAATTTAAAATTGGGTCGAAACATATTTTATTTAATCATTTTTTGATAATGAGAAAATATAACATTGAGCATAGAATAATAATAGCCGAATACAACATTTATACAAATGGATGACAAGAATAATAATATGAATATACAATTCAACATATACAAAGTCAATAATCTCACAACTCTTATTTTGGAAATTCCAACATTATTAATTAAAAAATAAAAAAAGCTAAAAATATAACTAATTGAAAACAAATTAAAATAATATACGTAAATAAATAAAAGAAACTTAATATAAAACAATGTACATATAATAATATATAAGCATATATAGAATAAATAAATATAATTTAGAAGAAACAAATTATACACATAATAGATATATATATAAAATAATATAAATTCAATAATATATATACATAAAAGGAAAATAATTTAAATAAAATTTTATAATAAAAAAATTTTGTTCATGTAATATAATGATAAGATATTTATAGTCTAAATCATCTTAATTTTGAATCGTATGATTATTTAAAAGAGGGATTTAGAAATAACATTTTTTATTTACAAGGAAATAAATCATATAATAAAATAATTTAAAGGTTAATAGGTTAACTCAAAACAATTTATTTAAAAAAATAATTAATTCAATAACACACAAAAAATATAACTCAATTGAATAAAAAAAATCAACAGGTTAATAAAAACTATCAAATATAATAAGGATTTAATTGTAATACAAGCAAGTAATCAGGGATTAAAAGTACAAATAATCTCATGGCCAAAACGCAGTGCGTTGATTGGATCAGATCGAAAAAACGTGTAACATCCTGGAATTTAGGGGTTCTACATTTTATGTTTTCTGTGTGTCTGGCTTGTTCTACTTGTTAATTTGTTGTGTTTGGGGGTTCTGCGAAGGCTCGGGGACAAGCTAGAACCTTGGTAAAAATTTTGTTTTTAGGCACTTTAGGGGGAGAGCTGGTTGAAGCAAGCCTTAAGAGTAATTTCTTGTGTTTGTTGACACAAGAAGAAGTGTGGTAGAGTGGCAAGAAGACGCCACTTAAGGTACATGGGTGTGGCGTCACAAGGGAGCAGCAGGGGGAAGGAGTTTGAGTCTCGTCAGCAGCATCCTATAGCTTTATTTTTTGTGCTTAGGGATCTAAGGTGTTGGCATTCGGCTGGACTCTTCATGGTGGTTGGTTGAAAAAGTCAAAGTGTTTGAATGGAAGGTGTGGAGGAGTTTGTAGAGGAAGACTTGGTCTACTAATTCAAAATGAGTGAGGGGGAGTGAAACAAGGAGGGAATCGTGGAATTTGGTGAAGGTGGATAGTGTTGGCTGAATGTTGGAGAGTGGGGAGGGGAATTTTGACTATGTGTGTTGTTGGGGCTAGGGGGTGACGGCATGGGATGTGTGTTAGCTAAACCGGAAGCTTAGAGGAGTGTGTGTGCCGAATTTGTGAGTGAGCTTTTGTTTTATTTCGGGTTGCTTACTTTTGTGTGCCGAAACTCCCTAATTGCATCTAAAGTCTCTTCTCATTTCTTTTTGTTTTCTTAACTCTTTCTCATCTTTTCTTTCTTGTTGACAAACCTTCCTATTCGTGCATTTCCTTTTTCTTCAAGTTTATCAAGACATCTTTGGCCGAATCTCTCTTTACCATCCACTCTTCTCATTCAACTCTCTTTTCTCCTCTTGCTACTATCTTTTTCTGAAGCCGAATCTTCTTTTGGTTTCCTTTTCTGTTAACCGAAACCTTGCTACCTCTTACATTATTCCTTCTTCTTGTTTTTTCTTTGTGAATATTAGCCGTGTACCAAGGAGCAAGGTGTTTGTGGGATTACCGAAGGTCTTTCTCATCCGATTGTGATAGTTCAAGGTAATACGTTCACTTGTTCAAATGTTTTTCTTTTCTTCTTTTCTCTATCTGAGTTACGACCGCATGACTGAGCCTTCAATACCGATTCTTTTCTTCCATATATTTTATCTCTAGTGACTGTAGGTAGGAGGGTGCTTTTGGGCGGTATTCTCTTCTCTCGAATCTTCGGTAACCGCAAGGTAAGTGGGTTCTTCCGGTTCTTCTTTTCCTTTCGATATTATAGGAGTCATACCCGAATGGCTATTGTGTTTCGATGATTAGATTTTGGCTAATCCATTCCCTTTTCTCTCGTTTTGAAACACTTACTCCGAGAAACTCCAGAAGCCGAACGTTTGAAGTCCAAAGTCTAAAGATCGGTTGATTTCCAAATCTTACCTTTCCATTCGGGTTTAAGGTAAGGAGCCTCTTTTGTTCTTTGTGTTGAGCCTTTATTCATTACTCTGTCATAATGCAACCCTTGCTGGGGAAATCTATATTTTTGCGATAGTATAGTATTGATCCAGATTTTTCTCCATGGATGCAAGTGTCGAGCAAGCTGAGGAGGGGAGTGGACTCGTAGTCTCTGCTCCTAAACTTAAAAGGTAAGCTGTGTCAGCGGTTCGAGACTATCCGCTAGGTTATGGTAGAGAGTGGGCGTCTGCCTGGGTTAGGCAAATAGCCGTTGTCCCTGCTAGTGAAAGCGTCGATGTAGAGAGTTTAGTTTTGTGCGTTATCAGGTGTGTAATTCTCAGAAAGTCGAAACGACTGTGTTGATAGTCGTGATACCCTTATGGGTAAGGTTGGAGACGCCGGATAAGTTCCACTATGATTTTACGTTCGAATATATGTGTATGTATGTATTAGTTGACAGTTATGCATTTGAAGCATGTTAGCATTCATCTCAGTATGTAATATGTGCATTGGCTTGGGATATGGTGTGAAAGGGGAAGTGTTATTCAAAGACTGTGACAGTGGTTTGGTACCACAGTGGGTTGGCCCCACATATCTCATTCAGTGACTATGTCTCAGTGGTTTGGTACCACGGTGGTTTGACACCACGTATATATTTATCTCAGTGACTTGTCTCAGTGGTTTGGTACCACAGTGGGTTGGCCCCACACACATTATTAGTGACTCTGTCACAGTGGTCTGGTATCATGGTGGTCTGGAACCACAGTGGCTTGGTGCCACGGGCGTTTGGCTGATTCTGGTGATGTAGAGGATGGAAAATTAGGTTGGCCTGGGCTGCATTGCATACATGATTAATATGTTGTGTGGGCTTAGGCCCAATGGGCATCTGTGGGCTTAAGGCCCAGATTGCATTGTATGGGGATTTACACACTGAGTCTCGGTGACTCACCCCTTACTTAATTTTCCAGGTAATCACTAGATCGCAGATTTGGAGCCGAGGCGGACTCGAGGTGGCCATGCAGTATTTTCTAGTAAATTCATTTTCTTTATTTAATTGTACTTTTAAATTTCGGGATTTTATTATGTAATAAGGCCACTATAACTTTGAATTTGGATTTTACCTTTACACCGTTACTACACATTTTATCATGCATCTAATATGGGATTTTCCTAAAATAAAACATAAACTGATATTTTTCCAAAAATGGTGTTAACAAGAGATGACATGCGAGTAATCAATTAATTTGGAAATATTATTAAACCGCAACATTGTTTCGGACTGTCACATTTCTGGAATTTCCTAAGTTTGACTTTTACAAAATAAACTCGTTTTTAACTCCTAGTTTGTAAATAAAGCTGGGTAAGATATTCTTAAACAAAATCTGAAATTATCCTTTAAATGGACTCACTAGATGAAAAGTTTTCTCAATTCACGATGTTCCGTTAAAAATTTCAAAACTATCTTTCCTGTAACAAACCAGATTTGGTCGTAATGTTTTGACCGGGTTTGGGGTGTTACAAAACAAGCA
The DNA here is from genome assembly GCA_025503065.1 of Gossypium bickii. Taxonomy (NCBI): domain Eukaryota; kingdom Viridiplantae; phylum Streptophyta; class Magnoliopsida; order Malvales; family Malvaceae; genus Gossypium; species Gossypium bickii. The sequence continues at coordinate 69,857,107 of CP106712.1, forward strand.
AATCACTAAGCTCAATCAAAATGCAAAGAAAATTATATAATAAACCTAATCGAAAGACAATATAATAAAGAAGTACTAATTGCGGAAATACTATATTATTGCAAAAAGGCGCGGATCCTGCGCTTTAAATCGGATCGGGTTGGGTAGCTTTATGCGACGTCGTTTTGAAGCCACTTAATCAAGCTTCAAACGACATCATTTCTTATGATTTAAATAAGTAAATAGAACCTAAAAAAATAATCAAAATAGTTTAACCCTTCTTTGTTTCTAAACTGAACCCTGGCCCTTCTAGTTCTCTCCCTTAGCCGCAATCCAAAACCCCCTCCGTTTACCACCAAATCACCACCACAACCTGCGAAAAGCAGTGCACGAATGATTCGATTTGCTTCAAGGTTATCGATCTTAAAACCTCGCTCATAACCAACATCTAACTCCGATTGCGAAGGAGAAGACGAAGATCAAACATTCGGCAAGGTAAATCCTTTCCCTCTCTTTTATTTTATTTTTCACATGCAAAGAAGAAAAGAAAATAGATTCAAACTCGATAGAATCGAATCAGAAATTGAAATAAGAAATCACGTTTTTAATCTGAAATTTTTTATATTCAATATGTGTGTGTATACAAAAATCGGATCCCTCATAGATTACATTTGGCTCCCTTTTAGAGCCAATTAAAAAGAAAAAATAAAAAAACCCTTTTTATTCTTTCTGTTACATTAGCTGTATATTTGCTGTTTGTTTTCTATTTTTCTTCTTTGTGTACAAGTGCAAGTGCTGTAGAGGAGGCCGTTGCTGAGGCGGGGTGGCCCGAGTGCCTGACTATGTGGGTTGTGGTGCACGCGGGGTTCGACTGCTGCACTGGAAGGTTCTAGAAACCACTAGGGTTTCTAAAAAAATGCTGAGAAGATTAGGTTGTTCGGGCCTACTCTGTATTGGGCATTGTTTGGCATTTGGGCTTAGGATTTAAGAATTGGGTTTTGTATCTGGGTCGTGTTTTTTAATTTAATTCGGGTTTATATTTTGTTTGGGTCAATTGGTCTTTGCTGGGAAAAATTATATTGGACTTTATTTTGGATTTAATGTTTAATTTATTTATTTATTTATTTTTATTTTGGTATTAGGCCCAGGCGAAAATGGGCTTTTACAATGGCTTCGGTGGATACACACTCTCGAGCATATTTGCTAAGCCTCACAAACTCACACTCTTACTCAGTTACTGTCGTCTTACCTTGTTTCAGTTCAAGGAATTATTTTCTCTTCTGATCAATGAATCTTTGGCTAATGTACTTCTTCTGGAATTCTTCTTGGAAAAACTCCCATGTAATCCTTTCCCGTGGTACAACCGACACAAGGGTGTTCCACCACTGATAAGTAGAATCTCTCAAAAGAGACACCACGCACTTCATGCACTCTTCAGGTGTGCAAGATAACTCCTCAAATACCCTAATGGTATTTTCAAGCTAAAATTTTACCCTCTCCGGATCGTCGTCTTTACCAGCACGAAATTCCCAGGCCCCTTGTTTCTGAATTTTATCAACCAGAGGCTTTTCTCTTATTACCACTTCTACCACTTGGGGAGCTGCTGGGGTAGGCTGAGGAATAGGTAGGGCTGGAGGGGGTTGTGCTTTCAGGTTCCTACAAATGAACTCCGTATACAATGCATAAATCATATAGAGAAAGGCTTCCCTAGCCTCTTCTCCTCTTCTTTGACTCATGGTTCTTGGTATATTCTCATTTTCATTCGGCACTGTCCCTTCAGCGGGAGAGGACGCGTTACTTTCTACATCATCTACCACAGCTCTTTCAGGATCTATTTACTATATGAAAACAAAATTTAAATCGTCAGGAGTCATGACACTATCATAATGTAAATACTCATGTATATGGCATGTATAGCTAGACCCATGCTTACGCCACGTTAGTTCAAGAATCGACTAAACCGTAGCTCTAATACCACTAAATGTAACACGCCTTACCTATATTCAATTCCAGAATCGGGTACAAGGCCTTACTGGACTTAACTTGCTTGAATATACAACTTTGGGCTACAAAATTTCTCTTCAACTTAAAACTTCTCATTTACATTCATATCATCCTTATTATGGGCCTACGAGGACCTAAACATTCATGCAGAGGGTTTCGAAATTTAACTGAAAACTTTTGTGCATTTAGAAAATTTTTACCTAAAAAGGACCACACAGCCGTGTGAAATGGGACACGCCCGTGTGGGCAGGCCGTGTGATCACACACGCCCATGTCCCTAGCCCGTGTAGAATTTATATTTCATTTCGAACCTACAGGGGTTTTCGCACGGCCGGACACACGCCCGTGTCATTGGCCCGTGTACCTCACATAGCCTAGACACGCCCGTGTGGGCAGGCCGTGTGATCACACACACCCATGTCCCTATCCCGTGTAGAATTTATTTTTCATTTCGAACCTACAGGGGTTTTCCCAAGGCCCGACACATGCCCGTGTCATTGGCCCGTGTACCTTACATAGCCTAGACACGCCTGTTTCTCACTCGTGTATGAAAACCTGTGTATTCTATTTATGATGTCAGCAACTCTTAAGAGGAACACGGCCTAGGCACACGCCTGTGTGTGGCCTGTGTGATGAATCGAATCTTCATATATTTGATACAGGGGACACATGGCCTATCAACACACCCATGAGGCTGACCATGTGTCACACACGGCCTAGACACATGCCCGTGTGTCTACCTTTGTGGACAATTAGAATGCTATTTTCCAAGCCAATTGCCACCCTGAAACATAAACACACATATACCAACACAAGCAACACATAGCATGGCAATAATACACTATGAAGAACCACTAATCATCATTCATACACATCACAATTTACTCCATCATTTGCATGAACTTTCACTTCATAAAACTCATCACCATTAAAATATGAAACTTGACAAATATCGGCCAATTCCTAATGGCCATTTACAAAATGAGTGTATAACATTAGTAGCCAACACTTTGGCTTTCAAATATGACATAACACAAGATGACAAAGTTCCTATACATGCCATACTCAAAATAAGTCAACTTTACTATACCAAAAGAATGATTGATAGTGTGATCCAAACTTAAACGTTCTACGATCCTTGAGCTAGCTGGGCGATACTACAAGGAAAAAGGGAAAAGAGAGAAATAAGCACATAGCTTAGTAAGTTTTCATGAATTAAAATAGCAACATAAATATTCATAGTAAAACCCATTAATCTCATAGAACAAATACAACACAAGTTCTCAAGTACTTTGTCATACTTACTCGTACTCATTCTTGCCATCATACATCACATTATGGTTTCATAACTTGTATTTTACTCATGGTACCTGTATCACTTAGTCACATAATTTAGCACTTATGCTAACTTGAACATACACTTAAATCATTATCATCCTTAACATAAATGGAATTCATTATCATCCTTGTATAATTTAGCTCTATATCATCTTTGCATTCTTAGCTATTTTGCCTATTGAACTACTCGAAATATCAAAGGATACTCAATCTCATCATACATGTATCACAATGCCAATGCCATATCCCAGATATGGTCTTATATAGGATCACCTCTTGATGCCGATGCCATATCCCAGATATGGTCTTACACGGGATCACTTAGCTCGATGTCAATGCCATGTCCCAAACATGGTCTTATATGAGATCATACATACATGTCGATGCCATGTTCCTAACATGGTCTTTTACTAGATCATACATAGATGTCGATGCCATGTCCTAGACATGGTCTTACACAAGATTTTCATTTGGTGCCGAAGCCATGTCCTAGACATGGTCCTACACGGGACCTTCCTTATTCGATGCCAATGATCGTGTCCCAGACATGGTCTTACACGGGATCTACATTCGATACCGATGCCATGTCCTAGGCATGGTCTTATATGGGACCTACATTCTATGTTGATGCCATGTCCCGGACATGGTCTTATACGGGACCATCCTTATCTCATCTCGTGACATAGGTATCCTCGTTATTCCGAAATTTCAACCGGGACTTCACTTAGCATAATGTAATCATTTTCTCATTAAGACATCATCAAAAAAAATTCATGGAAATGATATGCATTTCTCAAAATAATAAGTAATTTAAACATAATAACATATGTAACCTTAATTTCACACAAACTTACTTTGGTACTCAAAATGTGTGTGGATGTTCGATTTAGTCCAACACTTCGTCCTTGCCTCGGTTTCGGTCCGAGCTTCATGTTTCTTGATCTATAATAACAATCACTTATTTAATACTCACATTAACTGAATTGACTCATGAATCACACTTTGGAAAAATTATGATTTTGCCCCTAAACTTTCTCATAATTACACTTTTGCCTCTAGGCTCGTAAAATGATTTTCATTCAACTTTCTTGTATTTCAAGCCTAGCCGAATCATTTTCTTAACTACAACAGCCCCTAATTTCCACTATTTAATTCAGGTATGACCATTTTTATAACTTTAATAATTTGGTCCTTTTATGCATTTTTCATGAAAATCACTTAGAAAAAAGATGTTTATCATACATCAAACTTTCATATTCTTCCATAAATCATCAAAATACATGCATGTCATACATGGGTAAATTTTTGAACATGAACCCTAGCTCAAAATATAGCTAGAAATAGCTAAATCGAGCTACGAGGATTTCAAAAATACGAAGAACATTAAAAATGAGGCTAAGAGGTACTTACAATCAAGCTTGAAAGTTAAAGAAACACTAGCTATGGAGGGCTTGTAAAATTCGGCTATGGTGAAGAAGATGGACACTCATTTTTTTAATTCTTTTTCCTTTTTAATTCATTAACTAACCAAATGACTAAAATGCCCTTAAGGCGCATTCCTTAAGATTTTTCCTTCCCATGTCCATTTTTGTCCATCTTGACATTTAATGGTTAAATTGCTAAATAAGGACCTCTAGTAATCTTTATAATTTTATTTCATACTTAAATCTTCTAGAATCTCATATTTTCTAATCTTTTCTATTTAGTCCTAATGGACAATTTGATCACTAATTAATAAAATTTCTTCATGAAATTTTTATACAATCATGATCTAAGGCCTATTTCACAGCTCGAGCTTTGTAATCGGCCCTAATACCACTAAATGTAACACCCCCAGACCTGACCCAGATGTTATGGACGAATCCAATGATATCACATCAAAGGGATAATTCAAAACGACTTCGCTTATTTAAAACTTGAGTTTAAAGCTTAGAAACCCAAAATCTATGCAACTTGTTAAATAATGATAAAAGCCTATGTTTTAAGAAAACCATGGTAAAACTTCATAAATTATTCAAGTTTAACACTTAAACAGTTGAAAACATAAGGAAACTTAAATGTAAAGTCAAATTGGAGATACAAGGCCTTATTACAAACGAAATGATTAACAATAAGTCATTCAAAAACAAATAAACAAAAACTTCTAAGTAACTTGTAGTGTGGCCATCTCTGAGTCCTCTCCCACTTCGAGCCAACTACTGACGGTCACCTGAAACATTAAATTAAAGGGTGTGAGTTTCGAAACTCAGTGTGTATGACCCTTGGTAATCCAATCAACATGCAATTATCACATTGGGCCTAAGCCCTATCAAAATCGGTGGTCTTCGGCCTTAGCACACAATGACCTCATATCACATCAGTATCACATGAATGCAATGCTCCTATCCCAAATCCAACCCTGCACTCCATTTCCCTTCCAACCCTACACTCTTGTGGGGATATAAATATCAACCCACCCATCCCTACACTCTAAAGGTAGCACCAACAACGGCACTACTCAAACGTTGCATCAAGGCTGCTAAGCATATAATGGGCTTAAAGCCACCAGTGGATCCACGGTCGTCAAGTGACTATGCGATCCTCACATATCTTCCTCCGTATCATCAAACCCACCCAAGTGCAACATATATCTCATGAATGCAACATACACATTTTCACTAGGACCACTTAAGTACCAAGCTCTCCCTAAATCCATTCCTAGACATGCATATGCCCATTGCCACATTTTAACCTAACGAGTCGTTCACAGACATGCTTGATTACTAACTTAAGTTTTATGATATTTAAGAGTTTATCAGAACTAGGCCTAGAGTCCATTAACCCTAGCATACTTTCCTAAGACCCCATAAGGCCTATTAAGCACATTTCATTTTCGTATAGCCCATTAAGCCCGTTTCAAGTTCTTATAGCCCATCTCATGTCCAAATCATACAACATCCATATCAATCCATCATTCACATATCAACTTTAGTCGACTTGGGCCCACGAATTCGGCAGGCCCATTTAGTGCCGACTTGTCGTGTGTGTGTAGTGTATGTACACATCTTTAATTGTGAAGCACGCTACGATTCCTTAGCCACGAACATATGATCAATCAAAACTAACAGTTAATGTAACAGTCCAGTTTATACCCTAGTCAGAACAGTGGTTTCGGGACCACGAATCTGAGTCTGAATAATTTTTTAATATTATATTCTATGCTGTTGATATGTGGTTTAGCATGTGTTAAATTTCTGTTAGTTAATTTGATTGTCTGTGTGGTTAATTTGACAAAAGGATTAAATTGCATGAAATGTGAAAGTTGCTTGCTAATTGCTAAAGCACCTATGTGTTGTGGCTTTATAATTGTGAGGACTCATGTGGCAAATAAGCCATCTTTGAAATAGTGGATGATTGAATGACTAAATAACCTTAGTATTAAAATTGTCTTATATGTTTAATGGATGGACAATTTAGTAATTGGATAAATGACATAGATTAATAAAATAAAAGACGAGTGTTCATCTTTATTTCTTTTCTTTTGGCCAAATGTACTGAAGAAAAAGAAAGCTTTGAGGCTTGGTATTTTTGGTTAGTTTCAAGCTTGAATTCAAGGTATGTTTTCGGTCGGTTTTCGATAATTTTTACGTTTTTGCAATCGTTGCTTTGAGAGCTATCAAACCCATGTTTCAATTTAATGAATTGATGATGTTTGTGTGAAATGCCATTGATGCTATGTTAAGTTTTGTGATGTTTTATGGTGTTAAATGATAGATATGTAATTGATGAACATACTTTGTTCTTGAATTTTTGATGAATTTAGCTAAATAGGGATAAATTGAGAAAATGGTAAACTGAGGGACTAAATTGTGAATTTGATGAAAAATGTGGGCTTGTATGTGAGGTGTATATATTCGGCTAAGCTTGTGTATAAGTGGATTTTGTGAATTTGATGTTTTGAGAAAAATAGACTAAATTGATAAAATGTGCAAATGTGAGGGCTAAATTGCAAATAGCCCTAAATGCGTATCTTTGGGTTGAATTGAATGAACTAGTGAATAAAAGAGTTAATTCTGAATATGTTTAGATCAAGAAACGAGGAAAACAGATTTAGATCACGAGAAAGCGAAAGTAAACGAGTAGCCGTTTTCATTTCTGATAAACTGAATTTGAGGTAAGTCACTATACAAATAAACGTACTTGTATGATATTACAATTGTTCATATGATTAATGTTGATAATGAATGCCTATGAGAGGTTTTGCATATGAATTTCGAGATAAGTTTGATATAGTGATTAAGTCCGGGAAGTCCCGTACGAACCTAGGAATAGATAGGATTGACTACGTCACGACATAGACATCTGTTCTGTTGTTATCATGTAAGACCACGTCTGGGACGTTGGCGTTGATTTGAGATTCGTGTAAGTCCCTGTCTGGGACAGTGGCATCGGTATCTGATTATGTGTAAGACCACATCTGGGACATTGGCATCAATATGAGCTTTACATACAAGACCACGTCTGGGACGTTGGCATCATTATGATCCTTACATGTAAGACCATGTCTGGGACATCAGCATCGTTCTGATTCGTGTAAGACCCTGTCTGAGACAGTGGCATCGATATCTGAGTACATGTAAAACCTCATCTGGGATGATGGCATTGTACTATTATACCGAGCTTCTAAGTATCCTACTGGATTCCTTATGGTTCAACGGGCAAGTCTGTGTTATGAATTGTGAATCTGAGCCATGATTGAAAAAGTGAGCGAATGTCTGTTTCAGGTATGTTTGGTACATATATACAAAAGTGTGTATAAAAAGGTAAGTACCTATAAGACTTCGACTCGAATAAGTGTATGTATAAATGTGAAGAATGAGAATCTTAAAATGATGAATGTGGCAAATGTGGCCACAAGTATGTGAAACAAAGCATAATTGTAATATATGCTAAATGGATGGAATTTGCCTATGTATCTATTTGCAATATATGCATTTTATACTAAGTTGTTTGTATATTGACTTACTAAGCTTTTAGAAAGCTTACTCTGTGTGTGTTTAATCTGTTTTATAGGTCGTCAAAGCTACTAAAGGCTCGGGACTGTCACGGATCGTCATCACACTACTAAACATATTTTGGTACACTTTTAAAATGTATAAAGATAGATACGACATGTATAGGCTAGTATTTTGGTACAAGTTGTTATGTGATCTTAGCCATGTGATTTGGCTATTTATGGATTTAGACTTTGCTTAGATGAATGTGATATATGATGCATAGCTTGGTATGGTTGAAGCATGTGAAATGGCCAAGCTTTGAGTGAGCAAATGAATGAATTATGTTTGTAATGATATGAGTTTTAGTCTTTGAAATTGTCATGGTTGAAATTGGTATTGAATGCATGGTTTGAATGATAATTTTGGTATGTTTTTTATGGTTATATGTGTATGAGATATCTTGGTAAAAATGGCTTGTAGGGATGACCCTCATGGGTGGCATTTTGGCCTTGTAAATGGCCTATAATGTCACACAGTTGTGGCACAGGGGCGTGCCTAACGATCGTGGGTGAATTGTAGGATGCAGTTTAGTATCACACGGCCTCGACACAGGCGTGTCATCTGGCCGTAGTGTACAAGTCAGTAGCTAGCTAAGAGCACACGGCTATGGTACACGGGCGTGCTTGGTGGCCGTGGTGGGGAAGTCAGTATAGGACCACGGTCAGGATCACGGGCGTGTCTGGTGGCCATGGGGATCAAGTCAGTATATAGACACGGATGGACACATGGGGTTGTCTAGAAGCCGTGGAGGGCACACGGTCCTCTCACTTGGGCGTGTCTCCCCAGTATTTTAGAAAAGTTTTAAATTTTTGAGACATTCTATATGTGTTTCAATCTAGTCCCGACTCGGTCTTTAAGCATGCTTAGGGTCTTGATGACTCATTTTAGGGACACTATGATTGTTAATCATGAATGTAATGTATGAAATGCTATGTAAGTTTCCGATATGTCTGGTAATGCTCCTAACCCTAGTCCAGCGTCGATTACGGGTTAGGGGTGTTACAGTTAATCATACGCTTAGTATCATTTCTCCTTTTTTATCAAAAGCTGAAACATACCAATCCCTTACCTTCAACGATTAAACCTATCAACCCTTCACTTATTCGCTAACCACAATTAACTCCAAGATCTGCGTTAAAGAACCTTGACTATCAAAGGCTGCACAACCAAGTGATTTACATCCATCAAAAGTCACTTTTAACCAATCCTAACCATATTCGACTAACCATTAATCCAAGAATTATAGATGAGTACACTTACCAATTGACTAGGGACATTACCACACCAAAACCCAAAGCGCGAGGAGAGTACCTCCTCAAAGAAACAACAATGATTCGATAGAGAAACACAAGGGTTCGGCCTAGTCAAGAGAATGAGTGAAAGACACAATGAGGGGTTTCGCCTAAGAATAAGATAATAAAGCCATTAAAACTTACCCCTTTTTTTGAATAAAGAAAGATTTGCTCTCTTACCACCACAAGATTACTTGCCCACAAGATTTTAGATTATAGAGTGTGATTTTTAGAAGTGAGATTCGGTTTTACAAATGGAGAAGAAGAAATTGGTGAGAGAATTTCTCTTCTAATTCGGCAATAGAAGAAATATTATGGGAGGGAAGAAGAATTCGGTCTAGGCGCTTTTATTTGGAAAAAGAAAGAAATTGTGATTACTCGGGTATTTGCCAAAAGGAAAAAAACTAAAAAGAATTGGGTGATTGGAAGGAATTTTTCCCTAATTAATCAACTAAAGCACACAAAAGCAACAAATGCCCTACTTACCCATATGACACACATATATACACTAAAAAAAAAAAAATAAACCTACACCCCTCAGTCGACTCAAACTTATCATCAATTAAATTCCTTTATTTTCTCCAAATTTTATCTTTATCCCCATACAAAACTTCCTTTATTTAGCCATAAATCTAATTTGAATTACATTCAAATTGCTTTCCCCGAACAGCAGCCATCCTTTGGTGTTTCAGTCCATTTCAAACACCTTCCCCACGCCAATAGCAAAATAGCAGGTTATTACGCATAGGGCAACGCAAAACCAAGACCTCCAGGCACCACCACGCGCTACCAGCCACTGGGATTCGAACCTGTGACCACTCGGATCCATAGCATGCTTTTCGCCACTGCACCACAACTCTTCTTATGATATATTCCATTCTCAACTTCTTTTAAGGCCTATTTCCTAGCGACCGAATCATCCAAAGAATTCTAAAAATATTCGCCACACCCAGCTTCGAACCTCCAACCTCTTCACTATGATACATGCCCCTTGACACTGCGCCGCCCGCTTTATTTAAGTCATATTTCCTCTCTAATTAATTGTAAACCTTTCTGCCAGGCTCCAGGTTTACTTAAAAAAAAAACTAATATTTAGTGCACGCCGCGACTAGAACCCTGCTCCCCCTCCTACTCGTAACGCCTTTGCCACTGGGCCAGGCGTTTCTTTGTGTCGTGAATCAGACCCAACTAATTATAAGGCATAAACTCTGGCCTTCATACTAACATATGCGCAATAAAATTTTTTTTACCAAGTCCAGGACTTGAACCTTTGACCACCATCTTATTTAGAACGCCCCAGGCCACCAGACCACCTATGTCCTTGTGCTATCTTTTAACCCAAAAATATTTTAAAAGCCTTCTGACTAACACCAACCCCACCTAAGCGTAAAAAAAAAATCACTTAAAAAAATATTTTATCACCCCAACTCGTACAAGCATAATTCATAGTCACCCATCAACCTATTCATGCATAACTAAACCAAAAAAATCAACATGCTACTCGTACAATCATGAGTAACCTCATTTTTTTTATATATATGAGTAATAAAGAGCCATCAACTATGGCCTTACACAAAAGAGTTCATCTTTGAATGAGCCAACACATTTGGCCAAAATAATATGACATACAATTAAGTCTAGTCCCTATATATGCTATACCCAAAATGCTAAGTCTAAATATACCAAGAAGTGTTGATAGTGTGGGTGATCTTCTGATTATCTTCATGTAACAGTCCAGTTTATACCCTGGTCGGAACAGTGGCTTCGGAACCACAAATTTGAGTCTGTATAATATTTAATATTATTTTCTGTGCCGTTGATATGTGACTAAGTATGTGGTAAATTTTCGTGAGCTAATTTGTCTGTTTGTGTGTTTAAATTGAGCAAAGGACTAAATTGCGTGAAAGTAAAAGTGACCTTTATTTGATTTAGTGGTTAAATGGATGTGTCTTTATAAAGATAAGACCTTATGTTGTAAATTACCCTTTTTACAATATAGTGGACGGCATATAGTCAATAATGACCTTGTGTAATATGTTTTATGCTTATAATTTTGAAGGATAAATTTGGAAATGGATTAATAATATGTTTTGTAATAAAATAAACAAATGAAAAAGTGATGTTCATCCTCATGTTTTGCCGACAATATCAAAGAAAGAAAAAGAAAGAAAACTTAAGCTAGGTTCGACCGTTCCAAGCTTGATTAAGGTATGAATTTGAGTTGGATTTTGAAAATTTTTATGTTTTTCAGATTGTTGTTTAGTTTACTATCAAGCCCATGTCTCAATTTGATGAATTGATGTTGTTTATGAGTTGTGCCATTGATGATATGTTGAGCTTTGTGATGAGTTTAGTTGTTAAATGGAAGGTTTGAGCTAGATGAACATATTTTGTTCTTGAAATTTTGATGAAATGAGCTAATTTGGGCTAAATTGAGAAAATAGTAAATTGAGGGACTAAATTGCAAATTTGATGGAAGATATGGGTTGTATGAGAAGTATGAGCACTCGGCTAAGCATGTATGTGTGATGAATTTGTGTATCTGATGTTTTGAAAAAAATGGACCAAATTGATAAATTGTGGAAATATGAGGGTTAATTTGCAAATAGCCCTAAATGTGTGTCCTCAGATTGAATTGAATGAGTTAATGAATAAAAGGGTTAATTCTGAACATGTACAGATCAAGAACCAAGGAAAGCGGACTTAGATCGCGGGAAAGCAAAAGAAACTGAGTAGCCGTTTCTGCTTCAGTTAAATCAAATCCAAGGTAAGTCATATTGCTAATAAATGTAATTTGTATTGAATTGAGCATATTCATATGACTATCAATGATAATTAATATTTATGAGATGCTATGTACATGAATTTCAATACAAGGTCGATATAGTGATAAGTCCGAGAAGTCCCGTACGAACCTAGGAATATATAGGATTAGCTATGTCATAACATAGGTATCTGTTCTGTTTTATCGTGTAAAACCACGCCTGGGACATTGGTGTTGTATTAAGATTTGTGTAAGACCACGTCTGGGACGTTGGCATCGATATGATCTTTACGTGTAAGACTATGTCTGGGACATTGGCATTGTATTGATTAATGTAAGACCCTGTCTGGGACAGTGGCATCGTTATCTGAGTACATGTAAGACCTCGTCTAGGACGTTGGCATTGTACGACTATTCCGAGCTGTCTGAGTATCCTATTAAATTCCTACCGGTTCAACGAGCAAATCCGAGCTATGAACAATTATGTGAATGTATATTCGTTTCAGGTACGTTTGGTATGTACACTAAGTGTATATAAAAGGTAAGTACCTATGTGATTTTGATTTGAAGAAATGTATGATTTAATATGAGAATGTGAATGAGATGCATGATTATGAAAGAGCTATGTATATATATGATTCTTGAATTGATGAATGTGGCAAATATGGCCAAGGATATGGACCAAAGCATATATGTGAGAAATTTGCTATGAATATGAGTTGTACCAATGTTTCTACATGCTTATATGCTTTACATGTTAAGTTTATTGGTATTATGACTTACTGAGCTTTTGGAAAGCTTACTCTGTGTGTGTGTGTGTGTTTTCTCTATTTTATAGGTCGTCAAAACTACTGAAGGCTCGGGATCGTCGAGGATCGTCATCACACTACTCAACTTGTTTTGTTACATTTTGGAAATCAATATAGCTAGAAATGGGATGTATAGGTTAGATATTTGTATATGAATATGAAGTGAACTTAGCCATGTGATTTGGCTAGATATGAGTTGAGAATAAGCTTAAATGATTATGATATATGATGCATATTTTGGTATGGTTGAAGCACATGAAATGGTTAAGTTTTTGGGCAAGTATGGATGAATAATGCTTGTGTATATATAAGTTTTAGTCTTGTGAATTTGTTATGAATGAGATTTGATTTGAATGTATATATTGTATGGTTAATTTAGTAGGTTCTTGGTTCCCAAATATGCATGAGAAGTCTTGGTAAATTGGCTTGTAGGTTCGACCCTAAATGGGTGGTATTTTGGTCTAAGAAATGGCCAATTTTGCGACACGGCCATGGCACACGGGCATGCCTGGTAGCCATGTGGTCAAGTCAGACTCGACCACGGCCTTAGCACATGGAGGTGTTTGGTGGCCGTGGAGCCAAGTCAGTTTCGACCAAGGCCAAGGTACACGGGCGTGCTTGGTGACCATGGAGTTAAGTCAGTTTGGACCACGGGGGAGACACATGGACGTGTCTAGTTGCCGTGGTAGGTACACGGCCTACCCGCACGGGCGTGTAACCCCTAAAACATAGAAAAGTTTTAAATTTTTGAAAATTTCTATATGTGTTCTGGTTTAGTCCCGACCCTATTTCTAGGTGTGTTTAAGGTCTCGATGACCTATTTATGGGACACAATGACTGATATTGATGTATGTTTTTTGAACTTCTCAAAAGGTTTCCGATCTGTCCGATAATGTGATCGTTGTTTTATGCTATATCAAAGTCTTAAAATTTATATAAAGAATGATTGAACCTAGAAATTAACTATGGCAACGATTTGAGGCAAGTGTACCTATTGAACAATAGTATAGTTAAGGCCAGACTGGAATGTCGAACCCAAAGGAACCAAAAGTACTAATACTAACTCTCTTTTTATTATTTAGCCTAAGAATTAAGGGAGTTGTTTATCTAAACTAAAATTAACTAACTACTAAACTAAAGACTCTAAGACAAAGAAGAATGAATTTGTAAAATAACTTTGAGGAAAAACCAATTGATTAAGACGACACCCAAGGAAGAATCCACCTAGACTTCACTTGTTATCTAACTCTGAACCAGACGATTTATTCATTTGACTTGATTCGTAAGATTCCCTAAGTTATATTAATCCCTCTCTCGAGGCGACTAACATCTAACCCTAGGTTGATTAATTGAAATTTCTTTCTAATTAAAACCCCTAGAATTGCATTAACTCGATCTATGGACTCCCATATTAGGTTTCACCCTAATCCGGAAAAATCTCGTCACCCTATCTCTAGGCGCGTGACCAACTCCGCTTAATTATGCTAGATCTACTCTTAGGCAGGGACTTTTGCTCCTCCACCTAAGCACATCACATTTGAATTAATATCCCGGAATCAACACAAGAATTAAGAACACATAATTAAGAACAAGTCAAATATTTATCATATAGTTCAGCAAACGATAACAAGATTCATCTTAGGTTTCATCCCTCTCAGGTATCTAAGGATTTAGTTCATAACAATAAAAGAAAACATCTCTAAAGAAAAGATAAAACAAAACATAAAAAATCCCTAAAACCCCCTGAAGGAATTGAAGGAGAGATCCTCCGTCTTGAGTATGATTCCAGCTTTTTAAGATGAATCAACTGGCTATCTTTGAGTAAATCTACACAAATCTACCCTCTTTGGTCTAGCTGGATGCCCCCTGACTAAAGCCTTGGGTTCCGGCTTCTGCCGAACTCTCCTTTAAGTTGCCTCTTTGGGTGTTTATATAGGCTTTAGATGCCCTACTTGGCCGCTAAGTATCCTAATCTAAGTAGAATTCCTACTAGGGTGTTTGAATAGGTTTTGGAATGTGTTTCTCTGCCTCCAAGTATCCAAATCCGAGTAAAACTCCTTTTGGCCGCGATAGGGACACGCCCATGGCACACGCTCGCGTAAGTCGTGGCTAGGCCGTGTTCGAGTCTGTTGAATGATACACAGCCGTGTGGTGTTGGGCCCAAGCCGTGTTGATTTTGTGATATGGCCCATTTACTCTGTTTTGGTCCCGTTTTTTGTTATTTTCATCATTCGGTGCTCTTTTGAGTATAAAACATGAAAACAAAGGATTAAGAGCACCAAATTACATAATTCGAGGCTTAAATCATCCAAAAGCATGCTAAATGTGGGATTAAAATATGTTACTTTTACGGTTTATCAAATATCCCCACACTTAAGCTTTTGCTTGTCCTCAAGCAAAATTCTCAATTTACAATTAAAACAAATTTCCTTGATTCATAATATTCATCAATAATGTTTCTTCATAATTGAAAGATAATTCATACATAGATAATTCAACTAAAAGAGTCCTAAAGATTCAAACAGTCTAAGTCATACATTTGTAGCATAAAACATAGGTGTTTCCCTTCATCTAAATAATTCCCTCTGATTCAAAATCGACAAGGGTTGACATCCTTACTAAAGATTCACTCAAATCACTTGAGGTGTTTTAAGGTTCGAGAAAAAGCACTCAAAAGTTAAACATGAGGAGTTAATCCCATAGGCTTGCATGAAAATCAAATCTCCACCACTATTATATGAGATGATACACAAATCAAAAGGTCTTTAACAGGGTTGTAACAGGGCTTGGGTTAAAGGTATGGATATAGGCTGAATTAGAGGTTTAGAATCGAGATTGACCTAACAAATTACCTAACCAGAAAAAATGAACTGAATATAAATAATCACATCAATTGAAAACTAATAATACTACTATTAATGACACGAGGTTCTTCTAAAGATGTGAATTCAACTGTTTTGAGCTCATAGAACATAGAACTAATAACGAATCTACTTCTTTTTTTTAAGAACAAGTCAAATACATGATAAAGGATGAATTTAAATAAAGATCATAGTTAGGCAACTAATCAAATCAAATCTCGACATAAGGGAAGTCAAAAGAAATGGTGATAACAAATAAAGAGGGTTTTAGGTTAATATCAGTGGGTGAATAAAAAAAAAGGGTTGTTAGGATCAACGGGGTTCACTAGGGGTTAATTATGAAGGTAGGCTTTTAGTGGAGTAAGTGGGTTAAAACCTAAGTGCCTTTATCATCTCTGTATATCAAATCAAAGGTGTGGTCTCGACATGTATAATTGAAGCAAGTTCTAGAATAACAAATCAATGTTGACACACTCATAATAAAAAAGTAAGCACGAAAGAATATATGCTCTAAAAGGTTTAAAATCTCACAAAAATTATGGGTTTTTTATATTAACCTTGTAAATTTCAAACTTCAAGGTAATAATTTGATTCAGGTAGACAACCTAACAAAATTTTAAATTTTTGAAAATAGACTCATCATGCTCGATTCTTTAGTATCTTTAAAATTTAATCATCAATGCACAATTATCAATGACTTAATCCAAAACATATCAATAAAAATCATAAATCAGGGAAATTTCATTCTAATATAATATGAGAAACTTACTTTAGAATAAGGCATAATTCAGGGATTTTCAAATAATACTATAGGTAACCCACCCACACTTAAGATGTACATTGCCCTTAATGTACAAAGATAGATAATATCAAAATAATCATAAAATCGTAAGATGGGGAGAGAAGTGAAACTTTCTGAATTTTGGATGAAGTCAATGAAAAGAAACCGAATAGGATTGGAGGTGAATGTGGGGAAGCATCTTGAACCGTTTGAAATTGAGTCCTCGAAGCAGCCATCCTGATTTTATTGTATCCTAAGCTAAATCTAATTGGCATGAAGAATAAGAAGAAAATACTAAAGAAAATAAAAATAAAAATAAAAATAAAAGTAAAAGTAAATAATGGAAAATGAAAGAAGAAAGACAACTGGAAAAGAAAACGGAAGAAGGGAGTTTAAATAGCGATGCAGCCAGTGTTTTGGGAAAATTTTTTGTCTTGTTGCCACCGTCTATAGCCACGCCCTTTTACCTACCTATGGTGCCCACACGGCCATGGCCATGGCCGTGTGCAAGACCGTGTGAGTATGGAAAACCAGCACCTAAACATGAAAATAAATAAAACTAAACTAATTATTAGGGTTAGTGCTCGGGTTGCCTCCCGAGAAGCGCTCGTTTAAAGTCTTGAGCTAGACTTACCTCTCATTCGCATAATCATGGTGGTTTGAGGAGGTGAAAATCCTTTCTCATGTGATCAATTCGGTTATTGATATAAAGTTTAAGTCGAGTAGTTTTTACCTTAAAGTTGCTGATTTTAGGACTAGTTGCCTCAACTGTTCCATCTGGGAAGATTTTGAGTACATGATCTCCTATCTTAAGCTGGGTTGTCCCATCCTTAAGTTTGTCGTGGAGTTGCCTCGTTTTCACTTCGTGTGTTTGTAGTCTCTCCTTGAAGTGTGTCTTCCATTCATCTAGTTCATCGATCCAAAGTCTTCGTTCCTCATGAATTTCTTCTTTATCTACACGAGGTTTAGGATCTGGCATCTGCGAAAGAGCTTTAAGAAATGGCAAGTTAATATGAAATTTCTTTGGAAGTTTAAGAGACTTACCGAATTGTTCCTCTCTGTGGTATTTCTTTATCGTATTGGGGTATGGCACACGAGGTTGTTACTCTATAGTTATCGGGTTTGGTACATCATGGCTTACCTCAACCTTACCTTCACTTACCACAGGCTCTTGCCTCGGGTTAGATTCCACTAACCTTTCATTGTCATGAGCTATTATGACTTGAATTTGCTCTTTTGGGTTAGTTTCAGCGTTGCTTGGCAAGCTTTCTTGTAGTTGTTCTGAGATCAGCTTAGCAAGTTGCCCTAACTGATCCTCGATACCCTGTGTTGATGCCTCAAGTTTCATTTCTTTATTTTGGAAACGTGTTTCTGTGGCTGCTATGAATTTTGTCAGCATCTCCTCGAGGTTCGACTCCTCTTCCTATTGGTGAAGTGGTTGTTGAAAATTTGGAGGAAGTTCCGGTCTTTTGCTACTTTGATCATCCCACGAGAAAGTGGGATGGTACCTCCAACCTGCATTATAAGTGTCACTATGAAAATTATTTTGAGGTCTAGAATAGTTACCCATATAGTGGACTTGTTCGTTCTCCATGCCATATCCGTAGGGTGGGTATTCAGGATTCGCCACGCCTCCTAAATTTGAGTCATATTGCATTACTGGGTGTACCTGCGAGAGACTATACAAACCATCAATCTTTTTATTCATCATCTCTAGCTGGTTAGTTAACCTGGTGACCACATCGAGGTTGAAAACATTGGCTGCTTTAGTAGGAATTGTCCTCATAACTTTCCACTGATAATTATTCAGTGCCATCTTCTCTATAAGCTAAAATTATCTGCCAAAAGCAAGTAGAGGAAAAATTAGCAAAGTAAAAAAAATAAAAATAAAAAATAATAGTGAAAATAAATTGCAATAAAAAATGACTAAAATAATAAAAATTAAGCGTTCTTAATATTTTAGTTCCTCGGCAACGGCGCCAAAAACTTGATCGTTGTTTTATGCAATGTCAAAGTCTTAAAATTTATATAAAGACTGATCAAACCTGGAAACTAACTATGACAACGATTTGAGGCAAGCACACCCATCGAACAATAGTATAGTTAAGGCAAGACAGCCCAAAGGAACCAAAAGTACTAATACTAACTCTCTTTTTATTATTTAGCCTAAGAATTAAGGGAATTGTTTATCTAAACTAAAATTAACTAACTACTAAACTAAAGACTCTAAGACAAAGAAGAATGAATTTGGAGAATAACTTTGAGGAAAAACCAATTACTTAAGACGACACCCAAGGAAGAATCCACCAAGACTTCACTTGTTATCTAACTCTGAACCAGATGATTTATTCATTTGACTTGATCCGTAAGATTCCCTAAGTTATATTAGTCCCGCTCTCGAGGCGACTAACGTCTAACCCTAGGTTGATTAATTAAAATCTCTTTCTAATTAAAACCCCTAGAATTGCATTAACTCGATCTATGGACTCTCATATTAGGTTTCACCCTAATCTGGCAAAATCTCGTCACCCTATCTCTAGGCGCACGATCAACTCCGCTTAATTATGCTAGATCTACTCTTAGGCAGGGACTTTTGCTCCTCCACCTAAGCATATCACACTTGAATTAATATCCCAGAAATATCAACACAAGAATTAAGAACACATAATTAAGAACAAGTCAAATATTTATCATATAGTTCAGCAAACGATAACAAGAGGTTTCATCCCCCTTAAGTATCTGAGGATTTAGTTTATAACAATAAAAGTAAACATCTCAAAAGAAAAGATAAAACAAAACATAAGAAATCCATAAAACCCCCTAAAGGAATTGAATGAGAGATCTTCCATCTTGAGTACGATTTCAGCTTCTTAAGATGAATCAACTGGCTATCTTCGAGTGAATCCTCACAAATCTGCCCTCTTTGGCCTAGCTAGACGCCCCTTGACTAAAGCCTTGGGTTCCGGCTTCTGCCGAGCTCCCCTTTAAATTACCCTCTTGGGTGTTTATATAGGCTTTGAGATGCCTTACTTGGCCCCTAAGTATCCTAATCTAAGTAGAATTCCTACTGGGGTGTTTGAATAGGCTTTGGAATGTGTTTTTTTGCCTCCAAGTGTCCAAATCCGAGTAAAACTCCTCTTGGCCGCGGTAGGGACACGCCCATGGAACACACCGTGTAAGTCGTGGCCAGGCCGTGCTCGAGTCTGTTGAATGAGGCACGGCTGTGTAGTCTTGGGCCCAGACCGTGTTGATTACTCTGTTTTGGGCCCGTTTTCCGTTATTTTCATCATCCGGTGCTCTTTCAAGTAAAAAACATGAAAACAAAGGATTAAGAGCACCAAATTACATAATTTGAGGCTTAAATCATCCAAAAGCATGCTAAATGTGGGATTAAATATGTTACTTTTACGGTTTATCATAACGTCTTTAACCCTAATCTGTCGACGGGTACGAGTTAGGGGTGTTACATTTTATTGGTATCAGAGCTACAGTTTAGTCGATTCTCTAACTCACGTAGCGTGTCAGAGTCTAGCTATACATGCTATATATTTGAATTGTGATAGTGTGATGAATCCTGACGTATAAAATGTGGTTTTTGTCTAAATATGGTTTTTGTATAGCAATGGATCCCGAAGGAGCCGTAGCTGACGACGTAGAAAGTAATGCCCCTGCACCCGCGCAAGGGACAGCACCCTCTGATTCAATACCGGCTACGAGAGGTCATGAGGGAGAAGCTAAACAAGCTTTCTTCCGGATGATGAGTGAATGGTTCACTCGATTCGTAAGGAATAACCCGACTTTTCTTGCAACCCCCGCCTCCAGTTAATCCCCCTCAGACATCCGATATACCTCCGACACAAATTTGAATTTGTGGAATAAGCCTCCGGTTGATAAGATCTGTAAGCTGAAGAGTTTCGGGTTACTAATGATGATGATGCTAAAAAGGCCGAGTTCTGGTTAGAAAATACTATTTGAGTATTTGATGAAATGTCTCTGACTCCAAAAGAATGCATAAAGTGTGTTGTATCATTACTCAGAGATGCAACTTATCAGTGGTGGAAAACCTTAACTTCCATTGTTTCAAAAGAGCGAGTTACATGGGACTTCTTTCAGATCGAGTTCTGGAAGAAATACTTCAGTGAGAGATTCATCGATCAGAAATGGAAAGAATTTCTGGAACCAAAACAGGGCCGAATGACTGTTACTGAGTATGAACGAGAGTTTGTAAGACTAAGTCAGTATGCCCGAGAGTGTTTTTCATCTGAAGCTATAAGGTGTAAAAGATTCGGAGATGGTCTTAATGAAGACATTTGTTTGCTAGTCGGTATCTTAAAAATAAAAGAGTTCGTAGTACTTGTTGATAAAGCGTGCAAAGTTGAGGCACTCGGGAAAGATAAAAGAAAAGCTGAGTTTGAAGCCCGAGATACGAGAAAGAGATTTTCGAGAAAATCATTTCAGTCTACTCCGAAGAGATTAAGAGATGACCAAAGTCGTTCAATAGATAAGGTGGGACATTCGAATAGAAACCGAGCTAGATCGCAAATGAGTTCCAAAACCCCAGCAACTTCAGTGGCCAGTGTTGGTAATGTGCGGATTGAGAGACCTGAATGTCAATATTTTGGAAAAAGGCATCCGGGCAGCTGTAGATTAAATCACAGAGCTTGCTTCAAATGTGGATCGCTTGACCATTTTATCCGTGATTGCCCTGAGTCTGTCGAGCCAGAGACTGTTCAAAATCTTAGATATGACAATGCACCTGTGTGGAGTAGACCTGTAAAGAATGTAAGAAATGTCAGTGGTAGTCAGAGAACTATGAGGGACACTGTTGCAATATCTGAAGCTAGAGCGCCTGCCAGAGCGTATGCTATCCGAGCTCTTAAGGAAGCTTCATCACCAGATGTTATAAAGGATACTTTTACTCTTTATGATACTTCTGTGATTGCATTGATATACCCTGGTTCTACGCATTCGTATATATGCATGAATTTAGTATTCAGTAAAACTATGCCTGTAGAGTCTATTGAGTTTGCTATAAAAGTATCGAACCCCTTAGGTAAAAGTATCCTTGTTGACAAAGTATGCAAGAACTGTCCGTTAATGTTTTGGGATATCTGTTTCCCTGCGGATTTGATGCTTTTGCCATTTGATGAGTTCGATATCATTCTGGGTATGGACTAGTTAACTTTGTATGATGCTATTGTAAATTGTAAAAGGAAGACTATTGATTTGAGATGTCTAAATGATGAGATTGTACGAGTTGAGTCTAATGATTTGAATGGATTGCCTACGGTGATATCTATTTTGAAAGCTCAAAGATATGTGAAAAAGGGATATGAGGCATATTTTGCTTATGTGATTGATTTGAAAGTGTCTGAAAAGAAAGTTGAATCAGTGCCTATTGTTTGCGAGTTTTCTGATTTATTTCCTGAAGAATTGTCGAGTTTACCTTCGATCCGTGAAGTTAAATTTGGTATTGATTTGTTGCCTGGTACGACACCTATTTCGATAGCTCCGTATAGAATGGCACAAAACAGAGTTGAAAGAGTTAAAATCACATTTACAAGAATTGACTGATAGAGGGTTTGCTAGACCGAGTTTTTCGCCTTAGGTGCTCCTATTCTGTTTGTGAAAAAGAAAGATGGCACTATAAGAATGTGCATCAATTATCGTCAGTTGAATAAGGTGACTATAAAGAATAAATATCTGTTGCCCAGAATTGATGACTTATTTGATCAGTTAAAAGGAGCTACTATATTTTCCAAGATTGATCTGAGATTGGGATACTACCAGTTGAGAGTAAAAGATTCAGATATACTGAAAAATGCTTTCAGAACGAGGTACGTGCATTATGAGTTTTTAGTTATGCCATTTGAACTAACCAATGCTCCTACTGTTTTTATGGATCTGATGAACAGAATTTTCAGACTGTACTTAGATCATTTTGTTGTGGTATTCATAGATGACATATTGATTTATTCACGTGATAAAAAGAAGCATGCTGAACATTTGAGAATCGTGTTGCAAACATTGAGAGAAAAGCAATTGTACGTGAAATTTAGCAAATGTGAATTCTGGTTGCATGAGGTTAGCATTTTGGGGCATATAGTGTCAGCTTCTGGGATTCGTGTTGATCTGAGTAAAATTTCAGCTATTTTGGATTGGAAACCTCCGAGGAGTGTATATGAAGTCTGTAGTTTCCTGGGACTAGCTGGTTATTATCGTTGATTTGTGAAAGGATTTTTAGTGTTAGCTGCTCCGTTGACGAAACTACTTCAAAAAGATGTTAGTTTTGAATGGTCTAGTAAATGTCAGAAAAGTTTTCATCAGTTGAAAACTCTGTTAACAGAAGCTCCAGTATTAGTACAACTAGAATTGGGCAAGGAATTTGTGATTTACAGTGATGCTTCATTAAACGGTCTAGGATGTGTTTTGATGTAGTAAGGCAAAGTTGTAGCTTATGCCTAGAGATAATTGAAGCCGCATGAAAAGAACTATCTGACTCATGACCTTGAGCTAGCTGCGATCGTGTTTGCACTAAAGATCTAGCGTCATTATTTGTACGGTGAGAAATGTCACATGTTTTCAGATCATAAAAGTCTGAAATATTTGATGACTTAGAAAGATTTGAACCTGCGTCAAAGAAGATGGCTATAGCTGTTAAAAGATTATGAACTTGTGATAGATTATTATCTGGGAAAAGCAAACGTCGTTGCTGATGCATTAAGCAGAAAATCATTGTTTGCATTATGTGCTTTGAATGCTCAGTTAGATTTGTCTGATAATAATTCTGTGATAGCTGAATTAAAAGCGAAATCATTGTTTATACAACAGATATGTGATGCTCAGAAATCTGATAATGAGTTATTAGCGAAATGAGCTCAGTGTGATTCGAATTATGAATCTAAACTTCAAGTTATTGATGATTGTTTGAGATTCTAAAATCGTATCTGTGTTCCAAGAAATCCGGAGTTGATTCAGTTGATTTTGGGTGAAGCACATAACAGTCGTCTATCTAGTCATCTGGGAAGCACTAAAATGTATCACGATCTGAAGCAACACTATTAGTGGTCTAGCATGAAGCGTGATATTTCTGACTTTATTTCAAAATGTTTAATCTGTCAGCAAGTCAAAGCTGAACATCAAGTTTCATCTGGGTTGCTACAACCGGTTCTGATTCCCGAGTGGAAATGGGATAGAGTGACAATGGTTTTTGTTTTTGGTTTGCCTCAGACTCCGAGAAAGAAAGATGCGAATTGGGTCATAGTTGACCGATTGACGAAATCTACCCATTTTATTCCAGTAAGATCTGACTATCCACTTGATAGATTAGCCGAGCTTTATATTTCTGAGATTGTTAGATTGCAAGGGTGCCAATATCTGTTGTGTTAGATAGGGATCTGAGGCTTACATCGAGGTTCTGGAAGAAATTGCAAGAAGCTTTAGGCACGAAACTGCATTTCAATATAGCTTTTCATCTGCAAACGGATGGTTAGTCCGAGTGGATCATTCAGATTCTAGAAGATATGTTAAGATGTTGCATTCTTGAATTTGACGGTACGTGGGAACAGTACTTGCCATTGATCGAATTTGCCTATAATAATAGTTTTCAATCGAGCATCAAAATGGCACCATATTAAGTTTTGTATGGACTTAAATGTCGTACACCTCTGTATTGGACCGAGCTCAGTGAAAATAAGCTACATGGGGTTAATTTGATAAAAGATTCAGAACAAAAAGTGAAACTGATTCGAGATTGTTTGAAAGTAGCATCTGACCGTCAGAAGTCTTATGCGGACTTGAAACGAAAAGATATGGAATTTGAGATCGGTGACAAAGTATTTCTGAAAGTATCTCCTTTGAAGAAAGTGCTTCGGTTCGGTCATAAAGGCAACCTAAGTCCGAGGTTCATCGGGCCGTATGAGATTACTGAATGTGTAGGGCCTGTTGCGTATAGATTACTTTTGCCCTCTGAACTAGAAAAGATCCACAATGTATTCCATGTTTCGATGCTCCGTAGATATCGATCCGATCCGTCACATGTAACTGCCCCATCTGAAATTAAAATCCGATCTGATATGACATACGAAGAGAAACCGATCCATATTTTAGCTCGTGAAGTGAAAGAGTTGAGAAATAAGAAAATACCGTTAGTGAATATATTGTGGAATCGGCACAGAATTGATGAGACAACGTGGGAGCTGGAAGATTCAATCACACAGCAATATCCGAACCTATTTGACGGTAAGATTTTCGGGGACGAAAATCCCTAAGGGGGGAGAATTGTAACAGTCCAGTTTATACCCTAGTCAGAACAGTGGTTTCAGAACCACAAATCTGAGTCTGTATAATATTTAATATTACTTTCTGTGCCGTTGATATGTGACTAAGTATGTGGTAAATTTTCGTGAGCTAATTTGTCTGTTTGTGTGTTTAAATTGAGCAAAAGACTAAATCGCGTAAAAGTAAAAGTGACCTTTATTTGATTTAGTGGTTAAATGGATGTGTCTTTATAAAGATAAGGCCTTATGTTGTAAATTACCCTTTTTACAATATAGTGGACGGCATATAGTTAATAATGACCTTGTGTAATATGTTTTATGCTTATAATTTTGAAGGATAAATTTGGAAATGGATTAATAATATGTTTTGTAATAAAATAAACAAATGAAAAAGGGATGTCCATCTTCATGTTTTTCCAACAATATCAAAGAAAGAAAAAGAAAGAAAACTTAAGCTAGGTTCGGCCATTCCAAGCTTGATTAAGGTATGAATTTGAGTTGGATTTTGATAATTTTTATGTTTTTGAGATTGTTGTTTAGTTTACTATCAAGCCCATGTCTCAATTTGATGAATTGATGTTGTTTATGAGATGTGCCATTGATGATATTTTGAGCTTTGTGATGAGTTTAGTTGTTAAATGGAAGGTTTGAGTTAGATGAACATATTTTGTTCTTGAAGTTTTGAGAAATGAGCTAATTTGGGCTAAATTGTGAAAATATTAAATTGAGGGACTAAATTGCAAATTTGATGGAAAATATGGGATTGTATGAGAAGTATGAGCATTCGGCTAAGCATGTATGTGTGATGAATTTGTGTATTTGATGTTTTGAGAAAAAATAGACTAAATTGATAAATTGTGCCAATATGAGGGTTAATTTGCAAATAGCCCTAAATGTGTGTCCTTGGATTGAATTGAATGAGTTAATGAATAAAAGGGTTAATTCTGAACATGTATAGATCAAGAACCAAGGAAAACAGACTTAGATCGCGGGAAAGTGAAAGTAACCGAGTAGCCGTTTTCGTTTTAGTTAAGTCGAATCCGAGGTAAGTCATATTGCTAATAAATGTAATTTGTATTGAATTGAGCATATTCATATGACTATCGATGATAATGAATGTTTATGAGATGCTATGTACATGAACTTCGAGACAAGGTTGATATAGTGATAAGTCCAAGAAGTCCCGTACGAACCTAGGAATATATAGGATTAGCTATGTCATGACATAGGTATCTGTTATGTTTTATCATGTAAGACCACGTCTGGGACGTTGGCGTTGAATTGAGATTCGTGTAAGACCACATCTGGAACATTAGCATCGATATGCTCTTTACATGTAAGACCATGTCTGGGACATTGGCATCGTATTGATTCGTGTAAGACCCTGTCTGGGACAGTGGCATCTTTATCTGAGTATATGTAAGACCTCGTCTGGGACGTTGGCATTGTACGACTATTTCGAGCTGTCTGAGTATCCTATTAGATTCCTATCGGTTCAATGGGCAAACCTGAGCTATGAACAATTATGTGAACGTATATTCCTTTCAGGTACGTTTGGTATGTACACTAAGTGTATATAAAAGTTAAGTACCAATGTGATTTTGATTTGAAGAAATGCATGATTGAAAATGAGAATGTGAATGAGATGCAAGAATGATTATGAAAGAGCTATGTATATATATGATTCTTCATTTGATGAATGTGGCAAATATGGCCAAGGATATGGACCAAAGCATATATGTGAGAAATTTGCTATGAATATGAGTTGTATCAATGTTTCTACATGCTTATATGCTTTACATGTTAAGTTTATATGTATTATGACTTACTAAGCTTTTGGAAAGCTTACTCTGTGTGTGTGTGTGTTTTCTCTGTTTTATAGGTCGTCAAAGCTACTAAAGGCTCGGGACCGTCGAGGATCGTCATCACACTTCTCAACTTGTTTTGGTACATTTTGGAAATGTATATAGCTAGATATGGCATGTATAGGCTAGATATTTGTATATGAATATGAAGTGAACTTAGCCATGTGATTTGGCTAGATATGAGTTGAGAATAAGCTTAAATGGTTGTGACATATGATGCATATTTTGGTATGGTTGAAGCACATGAAATGGTTAAGTTTTTGGGTAAGTATGGATGAATAATGCTTGTGTTTATATAAGTTTTAGTCTTGTGAATTTGTTATGAATGAGATTTGATTTGAATGTATAAATTGTATGGTTAATTTAGTAGGTTCTTGGTTGCCAAATATGCATGAGAAGTCTTGGTAAATTGGCTTGTAGGTTCGACCCTAAATGGGTGGTATTTTGGTCTTAGAAATGGCCAATTTTGCGACACGGCCATGGCACACGGGCGTGCCTGGTAGCCGTGTGGTCAAGTCAGACTCGACCACGACCTTAGCACATGGACGTGTTTGGTGGCCATGGAGCCAAGTCAGTTTTGACCACGGCCAAGGTACACGAGCGTGCTTGGTGGCCATGGAGTTAAGTCAGTTTGGACCACGGGGGAGACACATGGGTGTGTCTAGTTGCCGTGGGAGGTACACGGCCTACCCACACGGGCGTGTAAGCCTTGAAACTTAGAAAAGTTTTAAATTTTTGAGAATTTCTATATGTATTCCAGTTTAGTCCCGACCATGTTTCTAGGTGTGTTTAAGGTCTCGATGACCTATTTATGGGACACTATGACTGAGATTGATGTATGATTTTATGAACTTCTGTAAAGGTTTCCAATCTGTCCAGTAATGCCTTTAACCCTAATCCGTCGACGGATACGGGTTAGGGGTGTTACACTTTGTATCCCGAGCTGGCTCTTTAACACTATAAAACAAGGGAAATGAGAGGGAGTAAGCTTTAAGCTTAGTAAGTCCACATGTAAACAATAAGCATCATACTATATGCTAATCAATCAAAAACATTACATACTATGTAAGAACAATTCACATTTTCATAATCATGCTTACTCATCTTAACTCTTACCACATCCCAACCATATATCATATACATTGCTCACATTTATTTGTACTTATGCCCTACACTTATCACCACAAAACCACATGAAATGCATACTTAAACAGGTTTCTCGATGAACCCTTCGAAATGATACAAAGTACTCGTTGGTTTTACACACAGCCCACCATTAAACAATAATAGGGTGGTATCGCACACAGCCTACCAATAATGATAATTACGGTGGTATCGCATTTAGCCCACCAGGTATCGCACACAGCCCATCGTGAATAGAGAACAAGGGATATCGCACATAGCCCACCAACAATTACATAATTACGGATATTTGACCGTATCCACATCTCTATTCTGAGGTTCATTTAAGAATTACTCATTTTCTATCATTTTCAATCAATCTCACCAATAAGTATTTACATCCATACAATGCATCAATAGGAAACAACATATGTATTAAAGATGTATCATTTACATGTAAACTTACCACGGTGCAAAAAAATATGTCAATTTGTGGCTTAATCCGTAACCTTGCCTTTTCCGCGGTCAAGGTTGTTTCCACATTCTTCTTGATCTAAAATAATAAAATTTACTCATTTAATCACTACATAAATCATAACACTTCAAAATTTCTACTTAGGTAAAATTGACCCTTTTTGCCCTTATACTTTGGCGAAATTATGATTTTTCCCTTAGGCTTGTAAATCGCTTTTCATCACATTTTCTCATTAAACAAGCCTAGCTGAACATTTATTACTCTTATAACCATTCATAATACCAATCATTTCATGCATTTACTACTCAATTTATAACCTTTACAAATAGGTCCCTTTCGGTGTTTTCATGGTAACACCTTTCACAAAAGTTGTTTATCTAACAACCACAATTCATTTTCTTCCCTAAAAACTCAGCAAACAACACAAGCACTCACATGGAAAATCCCTAAACTTTCAACCATTTTGCAAAATAGTCCCCTTATTAGCTAGCTTAAGCTTTAGGGGTTCCAAAAGTACAAAAATTATCAAGAAAAACCTCTAAGATCACCTACTTGCAAGAGAATAGCTTGGCTGAAGGTTTGAGCTTCACAAACCTCTATTTTCACTTCAATTTTCACTGGAAGAAGAAATGGGAATAGTAAAAGATGATATCTTCTTTATTTAGTCTTATTTTATTCATTTAGTCACCTAATATCACCAAATTTTTGACCAATTTAATACTCTTGTCCCCCTTATCCTTGTGGCCAGCCAACACCCTCTCATTGGCCTAATTGCATATTAAGGACCTCCAATTTAATATTCCATAGCTGTTAGACACCTCTAGCTTGTAAAATGGAACTTCCGCACTTTATGCGATTTAGTCCTTTTTCGCAATTAAGCATACAATCATTAAAATTAAAGCACCAAAATTTTCATGCATCCTTATAATCATGCTATAAGACATAAAATAATATTAAAATAGTTTTCTTCAGCCACTATTCGAAACCACTGTTTCGACTAGCCCCAAAATCGGGCTCTTTCATACTCGGGTAACTACACCACACTAGAAGCATTGTAGATGCATAACAGAGGCACAGAAATGCAGACAGAGGCACGAGTGTGCAATCAGAGGCACTGAAGTGCAAACAGAGACACCAAAGTGTAACAGAGGCACAAAATTGGAAGTAGAGGTACCAAAGTGCAAACAAAGGCACTGAAGTACAATCCCGTACAAGCACGCATAGTAACCCTATTGGAATGCTAATTGTATCCTAGCGGTTACTACGTTCAACCGGGCATTTTATAAAAATCTATTACCTTTTTACATATGTATCAACTAGAGGCACTTCATCGTTTCTGTACTCATAATATAAATTCATTATGCTCATGTAAAAAATGTGAAATCACATGAATTGTCACCATCCATTATTCATTTTCATATGAATTTGATTTCATTATCCAATATTATATAAGCAACTTATGAAATTTCACATACATTTATACAAATAACTAAAACCAATAATATAATCTCAAGAAACTTACATTTACATATCAAAACACTATGAACTTACCTTAATCAAATTAAACATTTAAAGATACAATCTATAATTCCTGATCACCAAATACAATTTCACCAATCACATTAGTAATTGTTTACATATCCTTTGATTTGATTAATTTCTCTAGTTGATCCAAAATAATAATTTTTCAGACCTTTATCAATTTAATTTAAACAAAGTTTAAATATCTATTTACATTCATCCAAAACAAAAAATAATGATTTTAATCCTTATACGAACTTACCTCGACAAATACAATTGTAAAAATAGAGCCATCGACTAATCCAACATTTAGCTTTTCCTCGGTTTTGATCCGGTTGGTTCGTTTTGTGATCTAAATAATAATTTTTCACTCAATTAAATCCTTCAAATAACTTAAAATAATTAATACACTTATAACCCTAATTAATGGGAAATTTTCAAAATTACCCCCAATGTTTTACCTTTTATGCAAATTAGTCCTAAATCCCAAAATTTACAATCTAACCATTTTTAATTAAAAATAATGCTAGATGGTTTTCATAAGGTTCATAATTAGCCCATTTTTATCATCATTTCACAATATTTACCTTGAATTTTACTATTTCTACCATTTAATCCCTAAACATGAAAAATTCTCAAAAATCACTGAACATAACTTTTTTTATTTAGCAATTAAATTTAATAATCCATCATCTAAATTCAGAAAACATGCTAAATTTATCAAGATAAGTCCCTTAACTTTTAAAAATTTACAAATTGACCCTTCAGCTAGCTAGATTAAGCTATTACAGTAACAAAAATATAAAAATCATTAAAAATAGAAAAAAAAGGCTTACATGCAAAGTCTCTATGTTGGCCGAACCTTAAAGCCAAGAAAAATGGTGTTCTTTAGACTTCAAATTCGCTGGGAAAGAAAAATTTAGGAAGATGATACATTTTGTAATTTTTACTTTGATTACTAAGTACATATTTACTATTTTAACCTTTAAAATCATCAAATTTTACACAAATACCAAACCACGAACATCCACTAGCTTAATATATGGTACTATTATGATCTAAGTCCTTTCATTTAAGATTCCACATCCATTTAACCCTTTTAACAAAAAATATCAACTTTTGCACCTTTTTCAAATTAGTCCTTTTTAATTAACTAACTAAACGTTAAAATTTCTTAACCAAACTTAAATATGACCCTAATAACACTCCGTAAATATTTAATAAAAATGTTTATAGGCTCGGTTTATAGAAAAGAGGACCCAATACCTTATTTCTAAAATCACTTGAGTTTAGAAATTAACCACTTAAACTTGACTATACGATTAATTAGCAAAATTTATTAAATCAAAATTTCAATAATAATATATTTGACTCATAAATATTAATTAATAATATTTACAAATTCACACGTCAGATTTGTGGTCCCGAAACCACTATTTTTGACACAACTGAAAAACGGGTCATTACATTTCAGGTTAGGTATAACATAACTGAAATAAATCTTATTGTACTATATGATTTACGAGACTCAACTATAATCACTACACCAGTCTAACATTTCAAATCAATTTATTTCAATTTACAGTCTACTATGATATCATATAACTTTAGCTAATCTATTCCCAGAATAATACCAAATTCATAAAATGGTAATAGCATCAGATGAATAGGAAAATCACAGTCATAGGTTTTTAGTAGATAGTTTCAGTATACCAATTTTACTATTACACTCTACCCAATGGATTATGACCTGAACATTTAACTCAGTTGACTCAAGGAACAAATCCCTATCCATTACTGATACAATGCAAATATATGAGTAAGTTGATCCAGTATTACCCAGCACATATACAGTAAATATTGTTAAATAGATAGAACGTACCAAAAATAATATTATATGCGGTAGCTTCAGATCTAACAATCTATATATTCGTCCCACTATATTTAATTCCAGTGTTATTTCTTTGACCAAGGTGTTTTCCTTTCTAAGGCGTAGACATCTGTTTAACACTGTTCACAAACACAATTTCTCACTTATATTCATTGACCTATACAAATTCCTGTCCATATGACATTTAATGACTTTTTTTTTTTTTTGAATTCAAATATGAAGAAATTCCGGTTAATCTAGTCCCTGAATACAACTTTCGAAAGCCGTCAAATTATCTTAGTCTGTTGATAAACGAAAGATACCATAAGCAGCACTACAGGGGTAGAGGTTATAGGGCCACTAGATTGGCTCATACCAAATCTGTGAACCACTGACTCATTAAATCAAAAAAACACTTTGACTTCAATATTAGACATTTACAAGACCAATAAATGATAACTTACCTCCTGTTTCGAAGCCAGAATATTACCATTTACCTCATCAAGGTCAATATCATCAAATTCTATTAACATTAACTAAATCTGTAAGAAAATATTCTTAACCTCATTTTTAGACATTTATGGAACCGATATACTATGACTTGCACCAGAATCAATAGTCAAAAATGTTACTGTTAACTTCACTAGTTTCATCATGATTAGATTCAAATAACATTTTTAAAATCTACAATAAAACAGGGGTTAGATCGGATCAATCAATATCACACTATCACAGGTTTATATGACATGTAATTTCTAGTATCTAAATACACAACATCCAGACTAAGAATAGACTAAACCATAGCTCTAATACCATTAAATGTAACACCTCAAACTTGGTCAATATGCTACGACCAAATTTGGTATGCTACAGGAAAGGAAATGCGGAAAAACTAACTAAATATCGTGATTTGGAAAAACTTTCCATTGTGTTATTGTATTTTAGGGAAAATTAAAAGTAGTTGTTTAATTTGAAATGAATTACGAAGTCAAGTTTATTTTTTGAAAGTCGAATTTAAGGAATTTCATAAAACTTGTCAGTTGAAAACGATGTTGGAGTTTTAGGTAAAATCTCTAAATCAATTTGTTGCTTGTTATCCATCTTTAGAAAACTCCATCTTCGATAGTTTATTAAACATGCGGTGTCAGCATTATATCAAAACCCAAATTAAAGTTATAGTGGCCTTATTACATAACAAAAACCCAATTAAAAATAAGTTTGAAATAAGAGAACGAGTTTACGAGAAAAACAATGTATGGCCACCACAAGTCCACCTCGGCTCCTAATTCCGCGATCTAATGATTACCTGCAAAAGTAAGCAGAGGGGTGAGTCATCGAGACTCAGTATGTAAATCTCCATACAATGCATTCTAGGCCTTAAGTCCACAGATGCCCATTGGGCCTTAGCCCACACAGTACAACATATTAATCATGTATGCAATACAGCCTAGCCCAACCTATTTTTCCATCCTCTACATCACCTGAATCAGCCAATCGTCCGTGGCACCAAGCCACTATGGTTCCAGACCCCGTGATACCAGATCACTGTGACAGAGTCAGTAATAATGTGTGTGGGGCCAACCCACCGTGGTACCAAACAACTGTGACAATCCCGGATAAATATATGTGGGGCCAACCCACTGTGGTACCAAACCACTGAGACAAGTCACTGAGATAAATATATACGTGGTGTCTAACCACCGTGGTACCAAACCACTAAGACATAGTCACTGAATGAGATATGTGGGGCCAACCCACTGTGGTACCAAACCACTATGACAGTATCTAAATAACACTTCCCCTTTCACATCATATCCCAAGCCCATGCACATATTACATACTGAGATGAATGCAAACATGCTTCAAATGTACAACTATCAAACTAATACATACATACACATATATTCGAACGAAAAAGCATAGTGGAACTTACCCGGTGTCTCCAACCTTACCCATAAAGGTATCTCGACTATCAACACAGCCGTTTCGGCTTTCAGCCAACACAGTTAATAATGTAGTTTAACAAACAGAGTGTGAGAATTACACACCTGATAATGCGCAAAACTAAACTCTCTACATTGACGCTCTCACTAGCAAGGACAACGGCTAACCCAGGTAGACGTCGGCTCTCTACCAGAACCCGGCGGATAGTCTCGAACCTCTAACACAACATGTCTTTTAAGTTTAGGAGCAGAGACTACGGGTCCACTCCCCTCCTCAGCTTGTCTGACACTTAAACCCGAATGGAAAGGCAAGATTCAGAAATCAACCGGTCTTTAGACTCTGGACTTTAAAATGTTTGGCCTCTTGACCAACAAAACCGATTGAAAAGACTTCTTGCGGCCAAAGTTTCCTAGCACGTTGCTTCGTGATGTTCAGTTAATAGAAAAAGTGCAAGAATCGATTAGGGTGGTGACAAAGAGGATTCAACTAAGGTAATAAAAATAAAGAACAGAAAGAACAAAGAGTACGATGAAGAACGAAGTTCGACTATGGAGGAAACTAGTCAAGAACAAAGAGGAGTAGGAGTGTCGGTTTAATAGAGAGAGTAGAGAAGTAGAAAGGAGGGATGAGTGTCGGTTTAATAGAGAGAGTAGAGAAGTAGAAAGGAGGGATGGAGGTTCGATTATGGTGAAAGGTGTAGAAATGAAATAGAAAGAGAGGAGGATGAGAAGCAGGCTTTGGCTAGAGGAGAAAAGAAAATGAAGTGCAAGAAGAAAAGATGAAGAAGAAGGTTTCAGCTTTGGAGAAAAGTGTAGCAAAGAGAGTAAAAAGAAAATTGAATGAAAAGGGAGGATGACAATGGTGAAGTAGCAAGGTTTTGGCTAACACATACAAGTCAAGGAGAAAGATGAGACAAAATAAATGAGATGGAAGTTTCGGTTATAGGAAAGATATGAAGAGAAAAGAATGATGAGAGAGAAGATTCTTTGGTAATCAAAAGAATAATCAAAATATGACCAATATGCAAAAAAAAAAAAAAAAAAAAAGAGAAGATTCTTTGGATGGTTTCCACTTTACTCCTCACTCAAATGACACTTGCCACCAAACGGCACTCACCTCCCTTAATGAACAAATATGCTAAAATGAAATGAACCAATGCCTAAAGCCTATGGAATTTTGGCACACCACCTAAGCTACCACTAAACTGAATATGCTCCCACCAAGACCCCTACATTCGGCCATTACTTCCACCCAACTTGAATCCCGCGATTCCCTCCTTGTTTCACCCCCCCTCACTCATTTTGAATTAGTAAACCAAGTCTTCCTCCACAAACTCCTTCACACCTTCCATTCAAACACTTTGACTTCTTCAACCAACCACCATGAAGAGTCTAGCCGAATGCCAACACCTTAGCTCCCTAAGCACAAAAGAATAAAGCTTCTGAATGCTGCTGACGACTCGAACTCCTTCCTCTTGCTACTCCCTTGTGACGCCACTTCCCTTGCTCCTTAAGTGGCGTCACCTTGCCACTCTACCACACTCCATCTTGCATCAACAAACACTAGAAAATCCTCTTAAGGCCTGCTTCAAACAGCTCTCCCCTAAAGTGCCTAAAAACAAAAATTTTAACAAGGCTCTAGCTTGACCCCGAGCATTCCCAGAACCCCCAAACACACCAAATTAACAAATAGAACAAGCCAAACACACAGAAAACATAAAATGCTGGACACTTAATTCCAGGATGTTACATTAAATGTAACACCCATAACTAGTACCCGTCGCCGAATTAGGGTTACGGTGTACTATCGTACAATCCATAACAATCAATAACAGATAGCATGAAGTTGTCTATTTAATTAACAAATTTTCATAGCAATTCAAATCAAAGTAATATGTACACTTATGGGCCTTAAAATGAGCCTACAAGGCCTTAAAATTAGTTTAGGAACAATTAGGGACCAATTGAAAACAAATCAGAAAGTTCAGGGAAAATTTAAAAAATTTTAAAATAGGGGTCACACGTTCGTCTGACATAGCCTAGACTGTGTGGTTCTAGACATGGCCGTGTGGCCAACCGTGTGACGGACCATGGACCCTTTGAAATAATTTCACATGGCCGTGTCATAGACCGTGTAGCATTCAAAATACCCTCATAAGGCCGTGTCGTAGGCTATATCCTAGCCCGTGTGAAAACAACACCTAATAAGTCCAGGGCACATGTTCATGTGGGTTGCCCATGTGTGACAAACGGCCATGTGACAGCCCGTGACTTAGGCTGTGTGTACCCAAAAATAACCAAAATTATGCTATGTCATGTTTTTCTTTTTTTGCAATTTCATAAGAACCCGGACGAAGTCATACTAATCCAACACATATCTAGAAACATTTCATATATTCATTTACCCTATTACATCCTATATAAGCCAAGATGTTTACAAAATTTACCATAAAGAGTCCTCAGGATAATGTTATTCTTCGAGTTGATCGGATCCTCGAACTACAAAATGCAATCTGCAAAATGAATGCAAAACATGAGTAAGCT
This sequence comes from Gossypium bickii, assembly GCA_025503065.1. Lineage (NCBI taxonomy): Eukaryota > Viridiplantae > Streptophyta > Magnoliopsida > Malvales > Malvaceae > Gossypium > Gossypium bickii. The sequence continues at coordinate 69,893,590 of CP106712.1, forward strand.
TACTTGAAACTTAGTAAGTTCACTAAATCAAACAATAATCTTACTAAATTTAAACATAACAGATCAAATTATATGATTATATTACTAAGTTCATGTCAATCACAACTCACATCAAGTGAGTTTTGTACAGTACATTATTTTAATTCATATTCCATGTTCTCGTTTAGTAAGATCTCAAGTCAATAGTATCCAATCCATATCATTACACTGGTACGTAGCCTGCTAGGCATCAAGCCCAATAAAAATTGGCACCAAGCATGTTAGGCTCAAATCCCGATAAGTCACTAGCACAAATCCTGCTAGGCTCAAGGCCCGATACAAAATACCGACATAAAGCTTACTAGGCCAAAGGCCCAATACAATACACCGCCATAACAACTCAATTGTATTGTATATTCTTAACAATCAACATTCAACTTTATAATACTTAAGCTAAAAGAGTAAATCCAATAATAAATAATAAAATATAACCATATATATAATACGAACATCGAACTTACAGAACCAATTTGCATTAACGGCTCAAGTAGAGGGACTATCCATCTGTAAGAAATCTAAGACTAGCACCCAAAACTGTATAACCTTTAATGACTTGTCCTTTGTGTTCGAAGTATTTACGAGGTTCATACGGGTCATATACCTGTCCATTTCAATTAATTTTCTTTACATTATACCATTCCAAGCACACATCCATATAGTTCTTATTTATTAGACATAACACCAAATTAACTAATAATGCAATTTAGTTAAATTTACTAATTTCCATATATCATTCAATTTAGTTCATTAGTAACATAAACAATAACTATCATATCATATAATCATTTAAGCATTTCTTTGTCACATGAATTCAATTATATTCTTTCCTCACTTCCAATTATGACCCTCAATTATAATTTCATTTCAATTTGATTCAATTCCACAATTTAATATTTACTACACAAGCAAATTTAAATACAGTATACTTAAATTATTCAATAATTCACAGAACAACAACTAAATCAATTACTTTGTTGTGCGAACTTACAGGACTGATTTGTAGTAACGGTTTAGAGTATCTCAATCAATGATCGACATTGTATCAATTTATTATTTACATTTTCATTTACACACATCAATATAATCCAACATTATATAATTATGTTCATATAATATCTTTAGAAATGTACTAAAATAAAATCGTACGAACTTACTAGACTAACTGCAGTAATAATAAAAGTTTAGGGACTATTCAATAATTTTTTCTTTTCCTCGATTATCAGCTCGTCCTTGATCTAAATAATAATTTCATTCATTTAGAAATTTCCAGCAACATAATTAACTATTTAATGCAATTAAGTCCTTTTTGACATTTTACAAAATTACCCCTAATATTTTACTTTTATGCAATTTAGTCGCTAAGCTCAAAAGTTGCAATTTAATCAATTTTAATCAAATTTAAGTTCAGCCAAACTATATACTACCCTATTTCAGCATATACTTGTTGTTATTTCAAATAAGTCCTTATAATTTAATCACTTTAACATTCTAGTCCTTTAACCTTAAAATTACTAAAAATTACTTTACAAAATAGCCTTATTTAACAACCGAACTCAATGATCTATCATAAAATTCCAAGAATGTTCATGTCTCATCAATGGAATAATCCAAAACATTTTAAAATTTTACAAATTAGTCATCGAATTAGCTAAAACGAGCTCAGAAACATAAAAATTACTAAAAAGGGGCAAGGTTTACCTATCAAACGAGGAACCCTAAGCTTGTTCGAAAGCTTGCTCTTTTCCTCCCATGGTTATTCAGTTCTTGAAAGAAGAAAATTAAAAAGATTATAGTTATTTTAGCTTTTAATTTATTTACATTATATTTAATTATCAAATTACTATTTTACCCATTCAATTTAAACAATTTGAAGCCCATTACTGTAACATCCTAAATCTAGGGGTTTCTAAAATTTGGGTAATCGTATGTGTTGTGCTTGTTATGTTGTTATTTAGGCGTGTTTGGGGGGTCCTAGGGAGGCCTAGGGTCGTGTTGGAACCTTGGTAAAATTTTTCTTTTTGGGCACTTAAGGGGGAGAGCTAGTGGAGGTAGGATTTGAGTATAATTGTTTGTGTTTTGATAACACAAGTGAGCATGTGGCAAGGTGGTGTGGCGTCAAGGGGTGTGCAGGGAGGTTGGAGGTTCGAATCCCACATGCTGCAAATATGGTTTTTATTTTGTGCCCAAGGTGGAGAAGAGGTGGTATTTGGCTTGAACTCTGCAATGAGGTTGGAGACTCAGTCAAGTTAATTTGAATGAGTAGAGGGGAGTAAGTGTAGGAGAGAATCTAGGGATTTTGAGAAGGGGGTTGGGAGTTGGCTGAATATGAGAGTTGTAGTAGGTGAATTTCGGCTATGGGTTGTTTTGGCAAGGGAAATGCGGCATTTTGAAGCTAGGTAGAAAAATTGAATCCTTTGAGGGTGTGTGCATTTCGGGTCTTTTCTTCTAAAAGTCTTCTTACCGAATTGATAGTTTTCTCTCCCTCTTTTCTACATTTGGTATTCATACTCTTTTTCTTGGTTGTTACCTAAACAGCAGTGAGCCGAAACTTTCCTGCACTTCTTTGCTCATCTACTTTGTTCTACTTTCCCCTTATCATTTGTTCTCCCTTGTGTCACCATAGCCGAACCTCCTCAACATTTCTCTTCCTCTATTGCCAATAGCCGAATCTCTCTTTTCCATTTCTTACCATTTGTTTTCCCACATAGTCGAACCTTAATTCTCCTTCTTTACTTCTTTACTTTTCTCCATTAAACCGAAACCCCTACTTCTTTTGTTCTTGTCTAGTCTTTTCTCCATTGCCGAATTGGTTCTTGAAGTTTTATTTCCCTGGTTGCCGAATCTCCTCTCATACCGGTTCTTTTCTAGTTGAAGGTAGTGTGTTCACTTTCCTCTATTATATTTCCCTATCTCTTTTCTCTCTTCCCTCTTAAAGAACCAAAAACATCTACCTCTTAACTCTTTTTTTATTTTAGGTCGAATCTAAAAACCCCTCTCCACCTTGAATCGTGTTTGGTCCTTCGTGGAAGCCGAAGCTCTTGTTAAGCAGTGGCCGAATCTAGGGCATCTTGGTAAGTGGCCATGGCCGAATAGGGGGAATGTATGGATGCCCTCATTCATGATTCATTTAGGCTGAAAGGTCATTTCTTTACTACTTTGTTTTGGAACATTGGTTCTAACTCATGTTTTTATTTAGGGACTCAACCTAGTAACCGAAGGGAGTAACCAACATTCGGGTATAGCAAAGGAGTGTCGTTATTCTTGGTAAGTAGTGTGATGTGTTGTCACTTTCGACCTTAGAGTTTTGACATATTCTGATTGAGACTTTCTTCATGGAGGCGAGTGGTAGCCGTTTTAAAGGGGCATCAATTAGAGAGCCTAAGGGAAGTGGACTCGTAGTCTCTGCTACCAAGTACAAACAGCGTAAGGTGTCAGCGATTCGGGATTTTCCGCCGGGTTGTGGAAGGGAGTTGACATCCGATTTTGATAAACAAATCGTAGTTGTACGTGATGGTGAGGGTGGCATCGATCGAGAGTGTCTAGTTCTCCTCGTAATCAGGTGTGTAATCTCACACATTTATTCATTTTCTAATGTATTATTCTGTATATTGGTTGAAAATCGAAATACCCTTAATGGGTAAGATCACGAGGTGTACTTAACGGGTAAGTTTGGAAATAGGCAGGTGCACAAATTTACAATTATACCCTTCGGGTAAGTTCGGCACGACTATGTAATCTGTTTATCTGCTATATTGGTATGTTCATGCATGCATTAAATATTATGCCATAGTATATTGCATGGTATTGAGATGATTTTGATGAATCGAGAAGTGTATTTCTGTGGCTCTGCACATATTTCGGTGACTTTGTCACATTTTGTCCGGTGGCTATGCCACGTATATTTCGATAATCTAATGGCTCTACCACAATTTTGGCGGTGAGCAGTGTGACTGCCATCGAGGTGTGTAGCGGATGGAGGGTTGATTGTAAAAATCCCCACAGGTGTGTTTGGCTGGATACGGGCGGTGTGTAGCGGATGGAATATTAGGCTGGGCTGGGTTGCATTGCGTGTATTATCTATGTTGTCATGCTAATAGGGCTAAGGCCCAGTTTATTTCTGTATGGGCTTCGAGCCATTGTACTTCTGTATGGGCTAATGCCCAATTTGCCTCTGTGGGCTTAGGCCCAGTTTTGTCCGAGTGGGGAATTACACACTAAGTTCTCATAACTCACCCCACTGCTTTAATTTTGCAGGTAATTCCCAGCACTGAGGATTTGGAGCCAAGGTGGACACAGAGGGGCCATACATCGTAACTTTAGTAAATTCCGTTTTACTTTGCTAGAAATTTTATTTTGATTTAGGTTTAAAGTTTTTGTAATAAGGTATTTGGGATTTTTATTCTTGGTTTTGATTTTTAATTCGGTTACTATCTATTGTTAAATGTTCAAAATGTGCTTTCCTAAAATGTTAATAATCGTTTTCCAAAATGTTAACAAATGGTTTTCAAACTATAATTGATTAAAAGGTTCTCTTAAACGTCATAAACCATTTTCAAAACATCACATGTTCGAATTCATTGAAGCTAATTTCTGTTAGTGACAAGATTTCACCAACAACTCAAACTCGATTCCCCTAATAAAAGCAATTTTCAAATTAACCACAACTTTTTTACAATGGACATTGAGTTAAACATGTCTTTATAAACAAACATCTAATCTCGGAGTTTAAAAAAAAAGTACGAAATTTTATTCGAGAATGCAGCTTAAACCAACCTATCCATGTGACATGCTAGATCCGGTTGTAACGTCTGGGTCAAGTTTGGGGTGTTACATTTTATGGTATTAGAGCCCAGTTGCAAAACTCAGCTGTAGAATGGGTTTGAAAAACGTTTTTCAAAAATGGATTGAAAAAATGGTTTTGAAAATATATTCTCTTTGAAGGTATGGCACCCGAGTCTCCGGCACCAAATCCGTAAGTCTTCTAATTTTATTTATATATGATGGAATGATTTTAGAAATAAATTACTAGAGTTAGTGATTGTATACTGAAACTATTAGCTAAGACTATAGAGACTGAGACATTAGGAAGTTTGATCTGCGAGAACAAATCTTATACTTGTTTTACATAAGACATTTGTTAATAAACATTGGAATTATATACTGATTCATAAAATTTATAATCAAATTAATTCGATCTAGCAAACATGAGCATGAGAGGACATGGATGCGGTAGACGTGGCCGTGGTAGGGGCCGAGGTGCGGGGGTAGGATCTGAAGCATGTGGGCATATGCCTGAAATGGAAGCACCTGCATGGTGACCAAGACGGGGTCCCATGATTGAGCTGAAGGGGACGATGCTTTGTCCCAAGCTATGCCGTGAGTTCTGGAGCGGGTTGCTGGAGCAAGTACTGGGTCAGTGGCCCAAAAATCTATTCCTGAGTGACTCCGGGTAAATAGAGTTGGGATATTTAGGGGCATTTCTGGCATGGCCCCAAACGTAGCTATTGGTTAGAGGTAGTTAAGTGGATTATGGATAATCTGGACTGCATGGCGGAGGAAAAATTGAAAGGAGTAGTGTCCCTCCTACGAGATGAGGCATACCAATGGTGGCTCACAGTGAGGGAAGGTACTCCAGTGGATCGTATCATCTGGGGCTTCTTTAAGACAGTGTTTCAGGGAAAATATGTTGGGGCGAGTTATGTGGACGCCCAGAGGAAAGCATTTCTTAACTTGGTCTGGGGGAATAAATCCGTGGTAGAATATGAGGCGGAGTTCCTGAGCTTAAGTCGTTACGCTTAGCGTATAGTCGCAACCGATTATGAGTATTGTGTATAGTTCGAGAATGGTCTGTGGGATCAGCTGCGAGTACTGATAGCTCCGCAGCGGGAAAGGGATTTTGCCATTCTGGTCAAGAAAGAAAAAATCGCCGAAGAAGTGAAACGTTCTGAGAGGCAGAATTGGGATAAGGATACGGGCAAAAGTAAGAGAGGTTTTGGGACGTCAGGTTCTTCTAGGGGTTTCCAAAAGAGGCTTAGGTTAGATGGGCCAGCCCAAGCTGTAACGCCAGTTGCTGCAAGTTAGCTGCGACCTTGTGCACAATGTGGGAGAAGACATCCGGGGGAGTGTTGGAGAAGAACTAGAGGATGTTTCAAATATGGATCTAGGGATCATCTGATAAAGGACTGCCCACAGGAGTTGGCTAAGGCACGGCTAGTAGGTCAGGGATTTACATAGCCAGGAAGAGGTGGTCAGCAGCCACCGAGAGGTCGTGGTCCGGCCAGAGGAGGAAATGGATTTGGTCGAGGTTGTGGAGCACCGGGCAGAGGTGCTGGTAATACAGATTCAAGACAGCGAGGGTTAGTATATGCAGCTTGACAGCGAGAGGATGGCAACGCACCGGACATCATAACCCGTACGTTTCTTATATTTGATGCACCCTTTACAACTTTGATAGATATTGGGTCTATACATTCATTTGTTGTATGTACTGTATCTGGGACTTTGAACATTAAATCTGAGATTGCTGCTAGAGTGATGTCTGTGGTTAGCCCTTTAGGACAATCTGCCATAGTGAAAAAGTTGTTTAGGAATGTGCCTCTAGAAGTTCAGGGAGTAGTATTTCCGGCAGACCTGATGGAACTGCCGTTTGGCGAGTTTGATCTGATCTTAGGAATGGACTGGCTAGTTAAGCATCGTGCAAACTTGGATTGCGCTGCTAAGCGTATGGTTTTAAGAACTCTAGAGGATGAGGAAGTGATGATGATAGGAGAAAGGAGAGACTATCTGTCCCATGTGGTTTCGGCACTAAAGGTCGAAAAAATGGTTCGAAAAGGGTGTGAGGTGTTCCTAGCTTTCATTAGCTCATTGGATGCTAAGGAATTGTCTGTAAGGGATGTCAGAATGGTGAAGCAGTTTTCGGACATCTTTCCTGAAGAGCTTCCAGGGTTGCATCCGGATCGCGAGGTGGAATTTGGCATTGAGCTACTTCTAGGAATAGCTTCAGTGTCCATCGCTCCTTATAGATGGCACCGAAGGAGCTAGCATAACTAAAAGCTTAGATCCAAGAGCTGTTGGATCACGGGTTTATCCGACCAAGTATATCTCCGTGGGGAGCACCGATTTTGTTCGTGAAGAAAAAGGATGGGTCGATGCGTATGTGCATTGACTATCATCAGTTGAACAAGTTGACTATTAAGAACAAATACCCACTACCAAGGATTGACGACTTGTTCGATTAGCTGCGAGGAGCTTCAGTTTTCTCAAAGATAGATTTGAGATCGGGGTACCATCAGTTAAGGTTTAAGGAGGCGGATATTCACAAGACTGCTTTCCAAACTCGATATGGGCATTACGAATTTCTAATGATGCCGTTCGGATTGACTAATGCACCAGCCGCTTTTATGGACATGATGAACCAGGTCTTCCAACCCTATCTAGACTGATTTGTGGTAGTGTTCATAGATGACATTCTGGTGTATTCGAGAATAGAGAAGGAGCATGATTCACATCTTCGGACAGTTCTGCAGATTTTAAGAGAAAAGCAACTGTATGCCAAATTCAGCAAGTGTGAATTTTGGCTGAAGGAAGTGACCTTTTTGGGGCATGTTGTTTCTGCCGAGGGCATTAGGGTTGATCCCCGAAAGATCAAAGCTGTATTGGGTTGGAAACCACCGAAGTCAGTGTCAGAAAATTGAAGTTTTTTGGGTTTGGCTGGGTACTACAGAAGGTTCATGGAGGGGTTTTCGTTGATTGCCGCACCTTTAACCAAGTTATTTCGAAAAGGTGTACCATTTGTTTGGGCCGATAAACAATAGGAAAGTTTTGAGAAGTTAAAGAAGATTCTGACGGAGACACCAGTGTTGATTCAGCCTGAGGCTGGGAAGGAATTTGTCGTCTACTGTGATGCATCACACATAGGTTTGGGTTGTGTGTTAATGCAAGAAGGGAAGGTGGTAGCGTATGCATCTCGTTAACTTAGGTAGCATGAGATGAACTATCCCACTCATGATTTGGAATTAGCTGCAGTGGTGTTCGCCCTAAGGATAAGGAGACACTATCTGTACGGAGAAAAGTCGATTATCTATACAGACCATAAGAGTCTAAAATATCTCCTTACCCCAAAGGAGTTGAATTTAAGACAGTGGAGGTGGATAGAATTGCTGAAAGACTATGACTACTCGATTGAGTATCACCTGGGTAAAGCCAACGTGGTGGCAGATGCGTTGAGTCGTAAGGTGATATCGGAATTGAGAGCAATGTTTGCCCATCTTAGCCTTTACGAAGATGGTAGCTTATTAGAGGAACTTCAGGTGAAACCGACTTGGGTAAGTCAGATTAAAGAAAGGCAATTGTTGGAGAATCATTGGGTTCTCAGCTTCAACAGGTGGAAAGGGGAGAGATTGTCGATTTTGAGTTGAACAGTGAGGGGGTGCTATGTTTTCATGGAAGAATTTGCATGCCGAAAGACTCCGAGCTGAGACAGATGATTCCGCGAGAAGCGCATAGTAGCCCATACGCTATGCATCTCGGTGGAAGCAAGATGTATCGGGACTTACATGAACTGTATTGCTGGCCTAGTCTGAAATGAAAAGTTACCGACTTTGTGAGTAAGTGTTTAACATGCCAGCAAGTGAAGGCGGAACATCAGTTGCCTTCGGGATTGCTGCAACCGGTGAAGATTCTACTTTGGAAGTGGCAGAGGATAACAATGGATTTTGTTAGTGGGCTAACCCTAACGCCTACTAAGAAACATTTAGTGTAGGTAATCATTGACCGACTGACTAAGTACCGGTTCGTACCGACTATTTGTTATAGAAGTTGGCCAAGCTGTATGTGGAAGAAATTGTGAGGCTGCATGGGGTACCAGTGTCTATCATATCAGGCAAGGACCCTAGATTTACATCACGGTTCTGGAAGGCGTTGCATGAAGCTTTGGGTACAAGGCTAGATTTCAGCACAGCGTTCCACCCACAGACTGATGGTCAGTCGGAAAGGGTAATTCAGATTCTGGAATACATGTTAAGGGGCTATCTGATTGACTTCAAGGGTAGTTGGGAAGATTATCTGCCATTGGCGGAATTTGCGTATAACAACAGTTATTAGTCCAGCATTCAGGTGGCACCCTATGAGGTGTTGTATGGTCGTAGGTGTCGTACCCCTACCTGTTGGATAGGGTTAGGTGAGCGACGGTTTTTGGGTTTGAAATTGATCTCAGAAACGGAGAAAAAGGTTAAGTTGATTCGGGACCAGTTGAAAGAAGCATTTGATAGACAGAAATCGTATGCGGATCTGAAGCGTAGGGAGATAGAATTTTCATTGGGGGATCATGTCTTTTTAAAAGTTTTACCTTGGAAGAAGGTTTTAAGATTTGGACGGAAGGGCAAGTTGAGCCCTAGATTCATCGGGCCTTATCGAGTGTTGAAACGTGTGGGACCAGTGGCTTATCAGCTTGAGTTACCCCTGGAGTTAAGTTAGATACATAATGTATTCCATGTTTCGATGCTAAGGCGCTATCGTTCAGATCCATTTCACATAGTGCTGGTGGAAGAAATTGAGGTAAGACCCGATCTGTCTTTTGAAAAATAACCAGTGCAGATTTTGGATCGGGATGTTAAAATGTTGAGGAGGAAGTCGGTTCCATTGGTCAACGTGTTGTGGCGTAATTACAGTTTAGAGGAAGCCACGTGGAAGCCGGAAGAGGCAATACGACAGCAATACCCTCATCTCTTTTAATCAGGTAAATTTCGAGGCCGAAATTTTTTTAAGGGGGTAAAACTGTAACATCCTAAATCTGAGGGTCTGTAAAATTTGGGTAATCGCATGTGTTGTGCTTATTATGTTGTTATTTAGGCGTGGTTGGGGGTCCTAGGGAGGCCTAGGGTCGTGTTGGGACCTTGGTAAAATTTTGCTTTTTTGGGCACTAAAGGGGGGAGAGCTAGTGGAGGTAGGATTTGAGTATAATTGTTTGTGTTTTGATAACACAAGTGAGCATGTGGCAAGGTGGTGCGGCATCAAGGGGCGTGCAGGGAGGTTGGAGGTTCGAATCCCACATGCTGCAAATATGGTTTTTATTTTGTGTCCAAGGTGGAGAAGAGGTGGTATTCAGCTTGGACTCTACATGTAACATCTTTAAATCGGGGTCTTTGCAGTTTATCTGTGTGCATGCTGATAATGTGAATGTTATGTTAGTTTAGGGTGTTTTGGGGTCTAGGCATGAGCCAGGGGTAAGGTTGGGCCATAGCAAAAATTTTCGTTTTGAGCTTCTAAGAAGGGGGAGCTGAGTGGATTAGGTGTTAAGGGAAGTTACTGGTGTGTTTTGACACAAGCATCCCAGTGGTAAAGTGGCAAGGGGGCGCCACTTAAGCACAAGGAGAGTGACGCCACATGCAAGTGGGAGAGCCTTGGTTCGAGCTGCAGGGATTGCTTTCTGCTTATTCTTTTTGACGACAGGACAAGGGAGAGTTGTGCTCAGGATAGACACTGATGGATGGGGATGGAAGAAGTCAACAGATTTGAGTGGGTGGATGAGAGAAATGTTAGGAGTTTGAAGTGTTCAAACTTGTTTGAATGGATGAGCAAGAGAAAAGCAAGGAAAAAAAAAGGGATCGAATTGGGGGAGGGTGTTAGCCGAACTTTGAATGGTGGTAGGTGGTGTGAGCATTCGGTTATGGAGTGTGGAAAAGGGGTTTGCCGAATTTCAATAGCCAACTTAGGAGAGCATTTTCGGTTAGGCACTCTCTTGTTTTGTGGCAAACCGAAATACCCCATTGTTGCCTTTTCTCTCAAGTGCTAAAACCGAAGCATTCCCTAGAGCCTTCTCTTCTTTTTCTACCTTTGGTTTTTGCCGAAACTACAATACCCTCTACCCATCATCTCCATTGTTTTCTTCTTTTCTCTCAAAAGCCAAGAGCTGAATTACCTCTACTCTTTTTCTTCATTTTATGTGCTCCAAACCGAAATCAAAACTACTGCCCTCTCAATAGAAGGGATTATTTATCGAATGTAGTATCCGCTTTGAAGGCTGAGAAAATGGTGAGGAAGGTTGTGAGGCGTTCATGGTTCATGTTTGTGTGTTGGAGGCCAAGGAATCAACTGTAGGGAACATTCGGACGGTGAAGGAATTTACCAATGTATTCCCAGAAGAGCTTCCGGGTCTGCCTCCGGACCGTGAAGTTGAGTTTGGTATAGATCTGTTACTCGGAACAGCGCCAGTGTCCATTGCTCCATATAGGATAGCGCCGAAGGAGTTGGTGGAATTGAAAGCACAGATCCAGGGATTGTTGGACCGGGGTTTTATCCGGCCGAGTGTATCACCTTAGGGAGCGCCTGTGCTTTTCGTTAAGAAGAAAGACGGTACAATGCGGATGTGCATAGATTACTGTCAGCTAAAAAAGTTGACGATCAAGAACAAGTACCCGTTGCCGAGAATAGACGATCTGTTCGATCAACTTAAAGGTGCATCAGTCTTCTCTAAGATTGATTTAAGGTCGGGGTATCACCAGCTTAAGGTAAAGGAGGCCGATATCCATAAGACAGCGTTTCCACTCGTTATGGGCACTACGAGTTCTTAGTAATGCCGTTTGGGTTGATCAATGCACCGGCAGTGTTCACGGACATGATGAATCGGGTGTTTCAGCCGTACTTAGACCGGTTCGTCGTGGTGTTTATAGACGACATATTGGTGTACTAAAAATCTGAGGAGGAGCATGATGCGCGTGTGGTTTTGTAGATTCTGAGGGAGAAGCAACTATTCACAAAGTTTAGTAAGTGCGAGTTCTGGCTTAAGGAAGTAACTTTCTTGTGTCATGTGTGTCAGCTGAGGGGATTAGAGTGGACCCTCGGAAGATTGAAGTAGTATTGGACTGGAAACCACCTAAGTCGGTGGTAGAGATTCAGAGTTTTCTGGGTTTGGCAGGATATTACAGAAGATTTGTGGAAGGGTTTTCTTTGATAGCAGCGCCATTGACCAAGTTGCTGAGAAAAGGGGTTCCATTTGTGTGGTCATCTAAGTAACAGGAAAGTTTTGACAAGTTAAAGAGGATTCTGACAGAAGCTCCGATTTTGATTCAGCCTGAAGCAGGGAAGGAGTTTACGGTGTATTGTGATGCGTCGCATACTGGTTTAGGATGTGTGCTGATGCAAGAAGGGAAAGTAGTGGCGTATGCATCTTGACAGCTGACACCTCACAAAGTGAACTACCCGACACATGATCTGGAGTTGGCTGCAATGGTTTTCAGGGTGAAAATTTGGAGGCATTACTTGTATGGGGAGAAGTCTATAGTCTACACGGATCACAAGAGTTTGAAGTACCTTTTGACTCAAAAGGAATTGAATTTGAGGCAGCGGAGGTGGATCGAGTTGTTAAAGGACTGTGACTGCTCGATTGAGTACCATCTAGGTAAGGCTAACATAGTGGTTGACGCGTTGAGCCGCAAGGTGGTGGCGAACTTAAGAGCAATGTTTGTCCATCTTAGTATGTATGATGACGGGAGCCTATTAGCGAAATTGCAGGTAAAGCCGACTTGGGTAAATCAAGTTAAGGAGAAACAGCTAGTGGATGAGGTCCTAAGTGCTCGGAGGTTACAAGTGCAGAATGGGGGATTGGAAGGTTACAGCTTGAGCAGCAATGGAGTGTTGTGTTTCCAAGGGAAAGTTTGTATGCTGAAAGATGTTGAGTTAAGGCAGAGAATTCTTCAGGAAGCTCGTAGCAGCCCATACGCTATGCATCCTGGAGGTAGCAAGATGTCTTTGGGATTTGTGGGAGCGATTACGGTGGCCGAGTGCAGGCGAGAGGTGACAGAATTTGTAAGTGTATGACGTGCCAGCAAGTCAAAGCTGAACATCAGTTACCATCGGGTCTGTTGTAACCGGTAAAGATTCTGCAGTGGAAGTGGGAAAGGATTACGATAGATTTTGTCAGTGGGCTACCCCTTACGCCTAGCAGGAAAGATTCAGTCTGGGTGATTGTTGATCGTCTGACAAAATCAGCTCATTTTATACCGGTTCAGGTTGATTACTCACTCCAAAAGTTGGCTAAGTTGTATGTAGCGGAAATAGTGAGGTTACATGGAGTGCCGGTGTCAATTATTTCGGATAGGGATCCCAGATTCACGTCAAGGTTTTGGAAATCGTTGCATCAAGCATTAGGTACAAGGTTGGATTTCAGCACGACATTTCATCTGCAGTCGGATGGGCAATTAGAAAGGGTGATTCAGATCTTGGAAGATAAGTTAAGGGGTTGTATTTTGGATTTCAGAGGTAGTTGGGAAGAATTTCTACCGCTGGTAGAGTTTGCGTACAACAATAGTTATCAAACAAGCATCCAGATGGCACCGTATGAAGCATTATATGGACGTAAGTGTCGTACCCCTACGTGTTGGACAGAGTTGGGTGAACGTCAGTTGTTGGGTCCAGAGTTGGTTGCTGAAATAGAGGATAAGGTTAAGGTGATTCGAGCTCGTCTGAAGGAAGCTTCATATAGGCAGAAGTCTTATGCCGATCACAATCGAAGGGATATTGAGTTCGCAGTGGGGGACAAAGTCTTTTTGAAGGTATCGCCGTGGAAGAAGGTGCTGAGGTTTGGTTGGAAGGGCAAACTGAGCCCTAGGTTTATCGGGCCCTATACGGTGTTGAAACTGGTAGGACCAGTAGCTTATCAGCTTGAGCTACCATCAGAATTGAGTCAGATCCACGACGTATTTCATGTTTCCATGGTTAGGCGCTATCATTCAGATCCGTCGAATGTTGTGCCAGTGGAAGAGATAGAGGTGAGGCCGAATTTGTCTTTTGAGGAGGAACCAGTGCAGATTCTGGATTGGGATGTCAAGGTCATGTGTAGGAAATTAGTTCCTTTGGTGAAAGTGTTATGGCGAAATCATGGAACGGAAGAGGCCACGTGGGAACCAGAGGATGTTATGCGGCAGCAATACCCTCAACTCTTTTGACCAGGTAATTTCGAGGCCGAAATTATTTTTAAGGGGGGTAGAACTGTAACATCCTTAAATCGAGGTCTTTGCATTTTATCTGTCTACATCCTGATAATATGAATGTTCTGTTAGTTTAGGGTGTTTTGGGGTCTAGGCATGAGCCATGGGTAAGCTTGGGCCATAGCAAAAATTTTCGTTTTGAGCTTCTAAGAAGAGGGAGCTGAGTGAGTTAGGTGTTAAGGGAAGTTACTGGTGTGATTTGACACAAGCATCCCAGTGGTAAAGTGGCAAGGGGGTGCCACTTAAGCACAAGGAGAGTGACGCCACATCCAAGTAGGAGAGCCTTAGTTCGAGCTGCAGGGATTCTTTTCTGCTTATTCTTTTTGACGCTAGGACAAGGGAGAGTTGTGCTCAGGATGGACACTGATGGATGGCGATGGAAGAAGTCAACAGATTTGAGTGGGTGGATGAGAGAAATGTTAGGAGTTTGAAGTGTTCAAACTTGTTTGACTGGATGAGCAAGAGAAAAGCAAGGAGAAAAAAGGGATCGAATTGGGGGAGGGTGTTAGCCGAAATTTGAATTGTGGTAGGTGGTGTGAGCATTCGGTTTTGGAGTATGGAAAAGGGGTGTGCCGAATTTCAATAGCCAACTTAGGAGAGCATTTTCAGCTAGGCACTCTCTTGTTTTGTGGCAAACCAAAATACCCTATTGTTGCCTTTTCTCTCAAGTGCTAAAACCAAAGCATTCTCTAGAGCCTTCTCTTTTTTTTCTACCTTTGGTTTTTTCCGAAACTACAATACCCTCTACTCATCATCTCCATTGTTTTCTTCTTTTCTCTCGAAAGCCAAAAGCCAAATTACCTCTACTCTTTTTCTTCATTTTATTTGTTCCAAACTAAAATCAAAACTACTCCCCTCTCAATCAACTTCTTTTCTTCTCTCTCAATCCCTCTCTTGTGCTGAAATGCTTAAATCTTTCTTCTCTTCTCATCTTGGTCATAGCTGCATCTGGTACTTATCATTCTTTCTCTTTTCATCCACGTCTTGTGATAGCCGAATACCCTAGTCACTCTCACTTATTTCTCTTAATCTCCCTATGAGCCGAAACTACTTCTTCTCTTTATCACTGTTAGGCCAGAGCTATCTGCTCCTCTCAATTTCTTTGGTTCGAGATCAAGCATCATCAACGTTTGTTTTGGTAAGTTTCTTCTTTAGCTGAGTCACCCTCAATCATGTATTCTTATTATCTCTTGGGTACTCTTTTTCGGCTCTTACATCTTCTCCTCCTGATTTGCCAAATTTCCTCATCTTCTGTGCTAGTGCCGATTTCTTTTGCGGGGTTAATCGGATCTCCTGTTCAGGTTAGTAGTGATTTCTTTATCTTTCTCTTTCGGGTTTTATTGCCAAAGCCGAAGGCTATTGGGTTTCTATGTGTGGGTGTTTGGCCGATTGTAGGAAGGAGTGTTGCCACATTCTTTTAATCTCCGGGATTCGTTTGGCTTGTGAATCAAGTCTAAAAGCTTCAAGAGTTGTCGATCTAGGTAAGGGCCTTAGCCTAACTCGTTAATCTCTTTTGGTTCATTTTCTCTGCTTTGATTCGGTTAGTGACTAAGGTGTGTTATGGACTCGAAGGCTAACCAAACGTTAGGAGGGGTTGGATCTGAGACCCCAGCCCCTAAGTTCAAGAAGACGGCAGTGTCGGCTGTTCGCGATTGGCCACCTGGGTGTGGGCGGGCATCCGAGCAAAGCAATAGGTAGATAGCGGTAGTGTCGATTAACGATAGTGTCGACGTAGAGAGCATCATATTGCAGGTAATCAGGTGTGTAACTTTTACACACTTCATTAGTTAATATGTTTATCATGTATATTGTCAAAAGCAGGATTTACCGATGAAACTGTTATGTTACTCTTGTGGGTAAGAGCGAGGACTCCGGGTAAGTCCACTATTGATTGATTAAAGATAAATGCCACTATAATGTATGCATATGACATGCCATGTGATGATAGTATGTTAAGCATGTTTGTTATGCCATGAAAAGTATGTTCATAAAGTTGGGTATGATGAGAGGAGGGGGAAGACATGATTCTAGACTGCCACCAGTGGTTTTGAGCACACAGTGGGTTGGCCCCGCTTTCCATACTATTGTGACTAGTCTTAGTGGTTTTGACCACCAGTGGTTTTGACCACATATTTCTATTTTTGTGACTCGTCCCAGTGGTTTGGTACCACAGTGGGTTGGCCCCACAAGACGACATACGGGATTGTCACCAGTGGTTTTGACCACAAGGTGGGTTGGACCCACCCATACTATTTGTGACTATGGTCACCAGTTGTTTTGACCACACATATATTATTTGTGACTACGGTCACCAGTGGTTTTAACCACCAGTGGTTTTGACCATACGGGGTAGATTCAGGAGTTTCGGATGGTTAGGTTTTGGGTTGCATGACATACTTATTGACTTATGAAATTTTGTAAGAGCATTAATATCTTTGGGATGGGGAATTATACACTGAGTCTCGGTGACTCACCCATTTCCATTACATTTTGCAGATGATGCATAGATCGCGGATACGGAGCCGGGGTGGACTCGAGGTGGCCATGCGCAATTCCTTTTTCGGGTTTTATTTTAACTACTATTTTGGTTTTACTTTACTTTAAATTTGGTTTTGGGTTGTAATAAGGCCACTAGTTTTTATTGCTGGGATTATTTATCTATTTTAAATTTTCACTAAATTTTACTTAAGCTGAAATAAAACGGCATGCCTAAATAACCTATAAAATGAACGTTTTCCAAACTTCCACAAATTATCGTGAGTTTTTCTAAAACTTCACCATCAGGTAACAGTAAACAAGTTATGATAATTAGCTAACAAGATATACTTTAAAAGCTACATTTTCCTTGAAGACTAAATTCGAAACGGTTTGTAGCTACATCATTCAAACCAACTCGGCTTTTCAGAAAATCAAAAGGTTTTCTTAAAATAAAAGACGACAACTCGTTTTCAAGAACGTTTCTTTATAAAATTAAATCACCAACTTGTTTTCTTCAAAAACGTTTTTCCCTGTGACATGCCGAATTCAGTCTTAGTGTGTTGACTGGGTTTGGGGCGTTACACTGCAAGGAGGTTGGAGACTCAGTCAAATTAATTTGAATGAGTAGAGGGGAGTAAGTGTAGGAGAGAATCAAGGGATTTTGAGAAGGTGTTGGGAGTTGGCCGAATATGGGAGTTGTGGGAGGTGAATTTAGGCTATGGGTTGTTTTGGCAAGGGAAATGCGGCATTTTGAAGCTAGGTAGTAAAATCCAACTTTTTGAGGGTGTGTGCATTTCGGGTCTTTTCTTCTAAAAGTCTTCTTGCCGAATTGATAGTTTTCTCTCCCTCTTTCCTCCATTTGGTATTCATACTCTTTTTCTTGGTTGTTACCTAAACAGCAGTGAGCCAAAACTTCTCTTCACTTCTTTGCTCATCTCCTCTTTTCTACCTTCCCCTTATCATTTGTTCTACATTGTGTCACCATAGCCGAACCTCCTCAACATTTTGTCTCCTCTATTGCCAATAGTCGAATCTCTCTTTTCCATTTCTTACCATTTGTTTTCCCACATAGCCAAACCTTAATTCTCTTTCTTTACTTCTCTACTTTTCTCTATTAAACCGAAACCCCTACTTCTTTTGTTATTGTTTAGTCTTTTCTCCATTGCCGAATTGGTTCTTGAAGTTTTATCTCCCTGGTTGCCGAATCTCCTCTCATACCGGTTATTTTCTAGTTGAAGGTAGTGTGTTCACTTTCCTTCATTATGTTTCCCTATCTCTTTTCTCTCTTCTCTCTTAAAAAACCAGAAACACCTATCTCTTAACTCTTTTTTTTGATTTTAGACTGAATCTGAATACCCCTCTCCACCTTGAATTGTGTTTGGTCCTTCGTGGAAGCCAAGCTCTTGTTAAGCAGTGGCCAAATCTAGGGCATCTTGGTAAGTGGCCATGGTCGAATAGGGGGAATGGATGGACGCCCTCATTCATGATTCATTTAGGCCGAAAGGTCATTTCTTTACTATTTTGTTTTGGAACATTGGTTCTAACTCATGTTTTTATTTAGGGACTCAACCTAGTAACCAAAGGGAGTAACCAACATTCGGGTATAGCAAAGAAGTGTTGTTATTCCTGGTAAGTAGTGTGATGTGTTGTCGCTTTCGACCTTACAGTTTTGACATATTCTAATCGAGACTTTCTTCATGGAGGTGAGTGCTAGCCATTCTAAGGGGGCATCGATTAGGGAGCCTAAGGGGAGTGAACTCATAGTCTCTGCCCCCAAGTTCAAACAGCGTAAGGTGTCAGCGATTGGGATGATTTTTGTGATTGGGGAAGTGTATTTCGGTGGCTCTGCACATATTTCGGTGAGTCTGTCACATTTTGTCTGGTGGCTATGCCATGTATATTTCGATAATCTTGTGGCTCTGCCACAATTTCAGCGGTGAGCAGCGTGACTGCCATCGAGGTGTGTAGCGGATGGAGGGTTGATTGTAGAAATCCCCACAGGTGTGTTAGGCTGGATACAGACGGTGTGTAGCATATGGAATATTAGGCTGGGCTGGGTTGCATTGCATATATTATCTATGTTGTCATGCTAATATGGCTAAGGCCCAGTTTATTTCCGTATGGGCTTCGAGCCATTGTACTTCCGTATGGGCTAAGGTCCAATTTGCTTCTGTGGGCTTAGGCCCAGTTTTGTCCGAGTGGGGAATTACACACTGAGTTCTCGTAACTCACCCCACTGCTTTAATTTTGCAGGTAATTCCCAGCACTAAGGATTTGGAGCCAAGGTGGAATTAGAGGGGCCATACATCGTAACTTTAGTAAATTCCGTTTTACTTTGCTATAAATTTTATTTTAGTTTGGGTTTAAAGTTTTTGTAATAAGGCCTCTGGGATTTTTATTCTTGGTTTTGATTTTTAATTCGGTTAATATCTATTGTTAAATGTTCAAAATGAGGTTTCCTAAAACGTTAATAATCATTTTCCAAAATGTTAACAAATGGGTTTCAAACTATAATTGATTAAACAGTGGTTTCTTTTAAACGTCGAAAACAGTTTTCAAAACATCACATGTTCGAATTCATTGAAGCTGATTTCTGTTAGTAACAAGATTTTACCAACAACTCAAACTCGATTCTCCTAATAAAAGCAGTTTTCAAATTAACCACAACTTTTCGAAAATGGACATTGAGTTAAACGGGTCTTTATAAACAAACACCTAAACTCGGAGTTAAAAAAAAAAAGTACGAAATTTTCTTCGAGAACGCAGCTTAAACCAACCTATCCATGTGACATGCTAGATCCGGCCATAACGTCTGGGCCGGGTTTGGGGTGTTACAATTATTGTCCACAATCATCACCTATGGTATATTTACCATTCAAGGAGGGTTTAATTGCACAATTGATCCTTCAAATGTTTTAATTTATTAGTTAACTAAACTTTATTTCAATTTAACCCTAAACTAATTTGGACTAAATGAATAAATAACCCAAAAATTAGTGGATTAATCATATCCACCATCGCTTAAACTATCTGAACATGGTTAAATTACCATTTTGGTCCCTTTACTATTTTAAATATATAGCAGTTAACTTTGACCTCTTTTACAATTTAATCCTTTTACTATAATTAAGCAATAAGTCATCAAAATTACAGGACCAAACTTCAATTCACATGTAATACAACTCTGTAAATATTTAATAAAAATATTTACGGCCTTAAATTATGGAAATGAGGTCCTAATACCTCGTCTTCAATAACCACTTGACTTGTGGACCGAACCACTTATACGAACTTTTAATTCAGTTAATTAATATTCCTTAAATCAAAATTTAATATAAAAATTATTATTGACTTGTATAATTTTAATACTAATTATAAGAACTCGCTGGTCGAATTTATGGTCTCGAAACCACTGTTTTTGACACCATTGAAAAATGGGTTGTTATATTTTCTATCGAACCATCCTAAACCATTTCCTTTTTTTTTTCTACGACAACTTAGCATCAGTAATTGCGCTTCTTTGATATGATCAAACAACATGGTTTGACTTTCAAGTCGGCCAAGAAATTGTCGTTATCACAAATGCTGAGTTGAGCGAACATCGCCCGTAACTCAACTAGTGCTTTTCTACTCAATGCGTCAACAACAACATTAGCTTTATCAGGATGGTAATCGATAATGCAATCGTTGTAACAGCTCGGCTTAGACCCTAGTCGGAATAGTGGTTTCGGGACCAAAAATATGAGTTAGAAAAATATTTAAATATTATTTTCTATGTTTATAGTATGTGAATTGATATGTGTGAAAATTTCGTATGAAAGTTTGATCGTTTGAGTGCTCAATTTGATAAAATGGACTTAATCGCGTAAAATGAAAAAGTTACTTGCTATTTGTTAAAGTGCTATATTGCTATGTTCTTTTAATGCGGAGGCCTTAAAATGAAATTAGGCCATTAAATGATAGAATGGACGGTAGTGGACAACCATTTTTAAGTTTTTATATTATTTCATTAAGGTTAAAAAGGTAAAATGGCATATTAATAAGAAATAAAACAAAACAAAAACATAAAATGGCCATTATGTTCATCTTTTGGCCAAATAAGGAAGAGAAAAAGAAAATTTTAAAGCTTTAAATATTCAACACTTTGAAGCTCAAATTGAGGTATGAATTTTGCTTGGTTTTCGATAATTTTTACGTTTTTGAGATCGTTGCTTTGAATATTACTTAGCCCATACTTTAATTTTCAGAAATGATGATAAATTTGAAATTTTCCATTGTTGATAATGTTATGATTTTGTAGTTTGATGATGAAAAATAAATGTTTGATGTTTGATTATCATGTTTAATAAAGTGATTTTGAGTGAAAATGTCAATTTTAGACTAAATTGTGAAATGTGTAAAATATGAGGTTGAAATATGAAATAAATGAAAAATATGGGTTGTTAAGCAATAAAAAGAATTCGGCTAGCATGGATATTTAATTAATTTTGTGAATTTTGTGTGCTTGTGTAATAAGGACTAAAGTGCATAAATGTGAAATGATAGGGCTATAAAGCAAATTGTCAAAATTATGTGTTCTTGGATGAAATTGAATAAAACGTTGAGTAAGTAAGCTAATTTTGTTATTAATTAGATTGGCAAAAGCAGAATTCGAATCTAGATTGAGGAAAAATCAAAGTATCGGATTAGTTGACTTAATTTGTCGTTACTGCGAACGAAATAAGTTCTATTTTAATAGACATTACAGAATCATGTTATAAATGCATATTATTTGTATGATTGAATTCAATGCCGAATGGTAATGCAAATGTATGTATATTGAGTAAGATATATATATATGTCATTATGATATTGAATTGTTTGAGAAGTAGAATATATGAATACGATAAAGTTTTGATAAGGTGACGACAATCGAAAAGCCCTCTACGAACCCTAGGAATAGTATAGGATACATATGTCGTGACATAGGATTTCGATATGTGATTTCGTGTTAGACCACGCCTGGGACGATGGCATCGACTTGTGATTTACGTGTAAGACCATGTCTAGGACATTGGTATCGTATTTGATTTTGTGTAAGGCCCTGTTTGGACAGTGGCATCGATATGTGATTATATGTAAGACCACGTCTGGGACGTTGGCATTGTATGAGATTTCTGACTATCCGAGTATCCTTATTGATTCTGAACGGTTCAATGGGCATTCTGAGAAATAACTGATTAGGTGAATGGCATTCCGATTCAGGTACGTTGGAAGGTATACAATATTTGATAATGAAAGGTAAGTCTAAATGTGCAAAGAATGTTATGTGATGTATTTGTAAACGAAATATGAATATGTGCAAATGAAACAAGAACAAATGAATAAAATGTGATTTATAAAGTAGTATAAGTGAAATTGTCGAATACTATATGAATGAAAGGTGAATTTGAATATAAGTGATGATATGTGATTTGTATGAGAAATATATGTGATTAGATATGTTATTTAAAGAATGTGCTCATTTGGATATATGAAAGTGAGAATGGAATGTTATATGAGAATCAAATTGAATGAGCTTGTGAAAGCTAAAGTTAGTAAGTAAGTAAGTATATTATTGAATGGTGACGACTTGATATGAAATCATGTTATAAACTTGAGATAAGTTGTGTTTTGGCATGTGAGATAGCATATCATGCTTATGGTATTGTAATGAAATTATTTGTTATGTTAAGTTTATTAAGATATGAGCTTACTAAGCTTTCAAAGCTTACTCTCTGTGTTTTTCCTATGTTTATAGATATTCGGAGATTTGCTCGGATTGGAATTCGGCTGAGATCGCATCACACTATCTGGCTAATGGTTTTGGTATTTATATACTTTATGACTTGGTTATATGGCATGTATAGGCTTTATGATTGTTTGATGAATATTTTTAATTTGGGTAATTGATGCCTATGTGTTTGATGCAATTTGCCATGAAATGTGATTTGGAAATCGATGATAATTTTGAGGTGTATATATTGCCTTATGTAATGGCATAGTTTAGTATGGTTGATTAAGGTTCAAGTTGTTTTACTTGATTATTTGGTAGGTGTTGAATAATTGCTTATAATGCATGAGCTTAATCTTGATCAATGAATAGTTAGTAGATGATTTATGATTCAAGCTTGGTTTGTGATTGATGATAAAACACATAATTGAGATCGGTTGAATTGATGAATGTGAAATACAATTTGTATATGATGGAATACATATGAAATAAGAAATGAATCATGTTGGCTTCGGTATGTGTTTTGTATAGGAATGGTTATGATTTGAGTTATTGTAATGGAGAGAATTGGTATGGCAAGTTTGGTGTATAAAATAACATGTTTTGGCTACCTATTAATTGTATTGAAAGGTACAAAATGATGTGGGTTAGATGACCATGAGGAGGGTGAGAAATATGGCTTAAACCAAGCCTAATTTCGTGCCACACGGCCTGAGCACACGGGCGTGTGACTCAACCGTGTGACCCCTGCTGCTTTAGTAAAACAAGTCAGTGTGTTACACGGCCTAGACACACAGGCGTGTCTGGTGGCCGTGTGAAAAAGTTAGTATGTTTGCCCTATTTCCACACGGTCTGTGACATGGACATGTCTGGAGGCACGGCCTGCCCACATGGGCGTGCGACTTCTGTAACTTTGAAAAATGTTAAATTTTTCGAAAAATTTTGTATGTGCTTGATTTAGTCTCGACCCCTTTCCAATGCATGATAAAGGTCTAGGAGACCTTTTAAAGGGACTCTATTCCGGTGATGCCTCTTAACCCTATTCCGGTGATGGTTACGGGTTAGGGGTGTTACATTTAATTGGTATCAGAGCTATGGTTTAGTCAGTTTTAGGACTACCATAGCATATGTGAGTTTAGCTATACATGGCATATTTAGCCTGTGATAGTGTGATATCTCCCGACTTTGACGAAAATTATTTGATGAGACAGATGAGTTTTCCAACTGAGCTAATTCTGATAGTACAGAAGTAAATACTCAAATATTTGAATGAAAATGTGTTGATGATGAGTTGAGACTCATAAAGGTATGATAAGAATACAAGATATTCTGTTTTTGATAAATGCTGTAATGATATGAGTATATGAGTTGTGATATGTGGCCTATGACGACTATATGAAATGCTTTGATTATGAATTAGTTATTTGAGTTGACATATGAACTGTGTGTTAAACACAAAAGTGTTGATAAGTCAATGATTATTAAATGTTTTGAGAATGTGAAATTAGAAATGAACTGGCTATTTGTGATAGTATATGTTATCTGCATGCATGTGAGAGTTAAATTTGAGGCTTTACTACCCTCATCCTCCCTTATCAGTGAAATGTTACAATTTAGTTGTTGAAAAAGCTCATGAGTGTGGAGTTACAGAAGCTCGTGTTTGAAAGATTAGTAATGTGGTTAGAAAAGAGAATGAATCAACAAAGGAAGACGGTACTAAAAAATATATTGGACAGTTCTGAAGACAATTCAAATATGTAAAGTCACTGTTAAATAAGAAGTTATGTAATGACCCAAATTTGGGCCTAGTAGAGTTGGGCCCATTGGGCCTTAGGCGTTGGAGCGTTTAAAATTTTTGAGAACATGAGAACGGCATTTATGCAAGTTGGACCTATTAGGTGAGTGATTTTGGAATGTTAGGGGGCTTCTATGAAGTCCCGGGATCAAACTTGGGCTTTAGGAAAATTTTGATTTTAGGTGAATAAAACCCTGAGAGTTAGTAGGTAGGCTTTAAATATAAAATGTGGAGAAAAATGACAAAAGGAGTTGTGGTCTAGTGGCAAATGACGCCAAATAAGGGACAAGGTAATGATGCCATAAGGAAGCAAGGGGTCCAAAGTTCAAGTCTTGGTGCTTGCATTTTGATTTTCTTTTTAAATGGACTTTAGACTTTGGCCATAGATTTATATTTAGTTGCAAATGATTTTAGACACAAGAGGAGCTTGTGGCTTAGTGGCAAGTGGCGTGAATTGGCTGATGGGAGAGCTTGGGTTTGAATCTCATGACAAACAAGGGAGTATTTATTTTGCGGATTGGACGGCCAGAGTTGTGTTGGATTTAAACTCTACTGAAGGAGGGATCCCACATCGGAAAGCTAGCAAGAGGGAAGGTGAGAAGCTGGCTATAAATGGAGCTGTCTATGAGGAGAGGAAGGATACCTTGGTGGACGTTTGGGCATAGGAGCATTCGGAGCGCGGATTAGCTTCAGACTCCTATCAGGTGTGTATTTCGCCCTACTCTAGCTATAGAGCGGCAAATGCCGAAATGCCGATCACACAATGATGGTAGCCACACGAGCGTGCGAGCGCACATATGGGAGCTTCGATGCAATAGTCGAGGCCACCATGAGTATATTCTTGTGGGCTGATGCTGTTTGGGCCACGATGGGCCAAACGGGGTCAAGTTGGCCTAATGGGCTCGTGGGCCCATATGAATAGGTTGTATGATTGTGTAGTAGATGTTGGATTAGACTGTGTGAATCTTATATCTATGGCTAGATTTAGGCTAAATAGGCCACCCGAGCGTGTGTGCCTATTTGGGTCGAGAATGGGCCTTAGGCCCATTCGCATCATAATCTCTGTTTAGAATGCTTGAGTCGCTCGAGGCAATTGTAGACCTTCTAAGGGGTTGACAAAATTACTGAAATACCCTTGGTTTACAAAATTATTGAAATACCCCTGGTTTGCGAAATTACTGAAATACCCTTGGTTTACAAAATTATTGAAATACCCTTGGTTTGGGAAATTAATGAAATACCCCTGGTTTGCAAAATTACTGAAATACCTCCGGTTTGCGAAATTATCGAAATACCTCCGGTTTACGAAATTACCAAAATACTCTTGATTTTTGAAATTACCGAAATACCCTCAGATTGTAGAATTACTAAAATACCCTCAATGGGTAAAATCACCGAATTACCCCTGTAGGGTAGAATTATCGAAATACCCCTGAGGCGTAGGATTACCGAAATACCCTTACAGGGTAAATGACTGTTTTGCCCTTGTCGGTAAATGACTGATTTAGACTGTGAATTTGGCTGAGGTGACTGTGATTATATGGTTGTGTTTTAACTGACTTGACTGTGGGCGTGTGTCTGATTTGCTGTTAATATGTGTTGAAATGACTGTTACTAAGCATGGCCATTTTGCATACACGTGTAATGATTGAGCATGACATACACGGCATATTGCATTGGGTTGGGTTTGATGATCGGAGGAAGTGTATTCTGGTGGCCCTGGCACATTCTCTTTTAGTGGCTATGCCACATATATTATTTTGGTGGCTCAGCCACATATACCGTTATTAACAGCTTGGCTGCATTATTGGAGAGCTTGGCACTGTGCCATCTTGAATATGGCTTTGTGCCAATTGTATTTACCCGTGGCTTTGTGCCTAACAGATATCGATGACTCTGTGTAGATCCTATTTACCCAAGGCTGTGTGCCAATTATATTACCATCGCTGATGGCTATGTGCCGATTATAATTCTAGTGGCTCTGCCACATTCTGTTCTGGTGGCTACGCCACGTATATTCTGTTATTCTGGTGGCTCCGCCACTAGTTCTGTGATGAGCAACTTGTCTGCCATACTGATGTATAGAGGATGGGTGGGTCAATCTAGAAATCCCCACAGGTGTGTTAGGCTGGTACGGGTGGTGTGTAGCGGATGGATTATTAGGTTGGGCTGCATTACATTGTGCACTATCATGTTTATAGGGCTAAGGCCCAGTTTGCTTCTGTATGGGCTTCGGCCCAGTCTGGTACTGTATGGGCTCAGGCCCAGTTAATGACCGATTAGGGGATTACACACTGAGTTCTCGTAACTCACCCCCCTCTACTTTAACCTTGCAGGTGATCCCCAGCATTAGAGGATTTGGAGCTGCAGAGGACTCGGAGGTGGCCATACTTAGGATTTGCTTCATATATTCGATTTTAACTTATTTTTATTTTGTTTTCTTTAGTTTGGGTAAGTATTTTGTAATAAGGCCATTGGATTTCATTTTTCTTTTAAACTTTTGTTTCAGTTATATTTAAATTATAAATGATTAAACTCTATGTTTTCTAAAAATTTAATAACCGTTTTTCAAAATATCACGTTTCCGCAACTACACAAATTGCTGAATCTGATTTCTACGAAACACAAAGTTTTCACAAATAATAATATTAACGTTCTTACAAGAAACCCATAAAAGTAAATCTGAATTTCACAAACATCAAAGCTCGAAGTTTTAAAAGGAGTACAAAGTTTTTAACGAACGCGCAATTTTCAAAGAACCCTTTTTACCAGATCCGGCCATAACGTCTAGGCTGAGTTTGGGGTGTTACATTTTAGGGTATCAAGGCTGGTTGCAAAACTCGGCTGTGGAATGGGTTTGAAATTTTTTTCCAAATATGTTTAAACTTTGGTTTAGAAAAGTGATAGTGTTTCTGAAAGTATGGCACACCGAGTCCCCGGCTCCAAATCCGTAAGTTTCCTGACCTTATGCTCTGTTATATGCTATAATGATTGCATTTTGGTATTTATTCTATGTGTGTTCTGTTTGGATGTGATGTTTGAATATAGAAATTGTATGCATGTGTGAAAAATACCTGTTTGTTTCTGCGATTAGATGTTTGGTTGTGTGTAAGGGGTTTCAAGATTAAGTTAAAAGTGTTTTTGTGTTGTTGGGATGAGAGTACGCTGCGGGAGCGTAGTAGGATAGTTTGTGTTAAACGACTGTTAGTTAGATGGAAATTTCGAGGATGAAATTTCTTTGAGGGGGTAGATTTGTAACGACCCGAATTTGGGCCTAGTAGAATTGGGCCCATTGGGTCTTATGTGTGGGAGCGTTTAAAATTTTTGAGAACATGAGAACGGCATTTATGCAAGTTAAACCTGTTAGGTGGGTGATTTTGGAAGGTTAAGGGACTTCTATAAAGTCTCGGGATCATACTCGGGCTTTAGGAAAATTTTGGTGTTAGGTGAATAAAACCCTGGGAGTTAGTAGGTAGGCTATAAGAATAAAACGTGGAGAAAAATGACAAAAGGAGTTATGGTCTAGTGGCAAATGACGCCAAATAAGGGACAAGGGAATGATGCCACAAGGAAGCAAGGGGTACAAGGTTCAAGTTTTGGTGCTTGCATTTTAATTTTCTTTTTAAATGGACTTTAGACTTTGGCCATAGATTTATATTTAGTTGCAAATGATTTTACACACAATAGGAGCTTGTGGCTTAGTGGCAAGTGGTGTGAATTGGCTGATGGGAGAGCTTGGGTTCGAATATCATGACAAGCAAGGGAGTATTTATTTTGCAGATTGCACGGCCAGAGTTGTGTTGGATTTAAACTTTACTGAAGGAGGGATCCCACATCGGAAAGCTAGCAAGAGGGAAGGTGAGAAGCTGGCTATAAATGGAGCTGTCTAAGAGGAGAGGAAGGATACCTTGGTGGGCGTTTGGGCATAGGAGCATTCGAAGCGCGGATTAGCTTCAGACTCCTATTAGGTGTGTATTTCGCCCTACTCTAGCTATAAAGCGGCAAATGCCGAAATGCCGGTGGTGATGGTAGCCACGCGAGCGCGTGAGCGCACGTGTGGGAGCTTCGACGCGATAGTCGAGGCCACCATGAGTATATTCTTATGGGCTGATGCTATTTGGGCCTAATGGGCCCGTATGCCTATATGAATAGGTTGTATGATTGTGTAGTAGGTGTTGGATTAGACTGTGTGAATCTTATATCTATGGCTAGATTTGGGCTAAATAGGCCACCCGAGCGTGTGGGCCTATTTGGGCTGAGAATGGGCCTTAAGCCCATTCGCATCATAATCTCTCTTTAGAATACTTCATTCGTTCGAGGCGACTGTAGACCT
Organism: Gossypium bickii; assembly: GCA_025503065.1. Lineage (NCBI taxonomy): Eukaryota > Viridiplantae > Streptophyta > Magnoliopsida > Malvales > Malvaceae > Gossypium > Gossypium bickii. The sequence continues at coordinate 69,921,972 of CP106712.1, forward strand.
TCTGAGGGGTTGACAAAATTACTGAAATACCCTTAGTTTACAACATTGCTGAAATACCATTGGTTTACAAAATTACTGAAATACCCTTGGTTTACAAAATTACTGAAATACCATTGGTTTACAAAATTCCTAAAATACCTTTGGTTTACAAAATTACTGAAATACCCCTGATTTGAAAAATTATCGAAATACCCCTGGTTTGTAAAATTACCGAAATACCCCCGGTTTGCAAAATAATCGAAATATCCCAGTTTGTGAAATTATCAAAATACTTTCGGTTTACAAAATTACTGAAATACCCCTAATTTGTGAAATTACCAAAATACGCTCGGGTTGTAAAATTATCGAAATACCCTCGATGGGTAAAATCATCGAATTACCCTTGTAGGGTAGAGTTATCGAAATACCCCTGAGGGGTAGGATTACCGAAATACCCTTATAGGTAAATGACTGATTTAGACTGTGAAATTGGCTGAGTTGACTGTGATTGTATGACTGCGTTTTAACTGACTTGACTGTGGGCGTGTGTCAGATATCCTGTTAATATGTGTTAAAATGACTGTTACTAAGCATGGCCATTTTGTATACACATGTAATGATTGAGCATGACATACACGGCATATTGCATTGGATTGGGTTTGATGATCGGAAGAAGTGTATTCTGGTGGCCCTGCTACATTCTGTTTTAGTGGCTATGCCACATATATAATTTTGGTGGCTTAGCCACGTATACAGTTATAGGCAGCTTGGCTACATTATTGGAGAGCTTGGCTCTGTGCCATCTTGAATATAGCTTTGTGCCAATCGTATTATCCGTGGCTTTGTGCATAACAGATATCGATGACTCTGTGTCAATCCTATTTACCCAAAGCTGTATGCTGATTATATTACCATCGCTGATGGCTATGTGTCGGTTATGATTCTGGTGGCTCTCCACATTCTAGTCTGGTGGCTATGCCATGTATATTCTGTTATTTTGGTGGCTCCGCTACAAATTCTATGATGAGCAACTTGTCTACCATACTAGTGTGTAGCGGATGGGTGGGTCGATTTAGAAATCCCCACAGGTGTGTTGGGTTGGTACGGGTGGTGTGTAGCGGATGGATTATTAGGTTGGGCTGCATTACATTGTGCACTATCATATTTATAGGGCTAAGGCCCAGTCTACTTCTGTATGGGCTTCGATCCAGTCTGCTACTGTATGGGCTCAGGCCCAGTTAATGACCGATTAGGGGATTACACACTGAGTTCTCGTAACTCACCTCCTCTGCTTTAACCTTGCAGGTGATCCCCAGCGTTAGAGGAGTTGGAGCTGCGGAGGACTCGGAGGTGGCCATACTTAGGATTTGCTTCATACATTCGGTTTTAACTTATCTTTATTTTGTTTTCTTTAGTTTGGGTAAATATTTTGTAATAAGGCCATTGGATTTCATTTTTCTTTTAAACTTTTGTTTCAGTTATATTTAAATTATAAATGATTAAACTATGGGTTTTCTAAAAATTTAATAACCGTTTTTCAAAATATCACGTTTCCGCATCTACGTAAATTACTGAATCTGATTTGTATGGAAAAGAAAGTTTTCGCAAATAATAATAACGTTTTTACAAGAAACCTATAAAAGCAAATCTGAATTTCACAAACATCAAAGCTCGAAGTTTTAAAAAGAATACGAAGTTTTTAACGACTGCATAGTTTTTAAACAACCCTTTTTATGTGACATGCCTGATCCGGTCATAACATCTAGGCTGGGCTTGGGGTGTTACAAGTTAACTCTAATTAAATGATCTATTCAGGTATTGTAACACCCCAAACACGACTAGAAGTTAGGCCCGAATCTGACATGTCACATTGGAGTGTTTTTTCGAAACCCAGGTTTTCATTGAACAACCATTCTTACAATTAGAACTTTTCGCTATTTAAAACCTCAGATTTTGTTTCCTTTTTTTTTTTTAAATGAGGTTTATTAAAAGTCATTCTCTTGTAAAACATTGTTACCCTTAAAACTTTATTTGTTGCGAAAGCTTAATTTAAACCTGTTGCGGAAATGTGATGTTTTGAAAAAACAGTTGTTGTTTTGGTGTTCTACTTCTAGCAATTATAAACCTATAAATAAGATTCCAAATTTAAAACCCAGAAATTAGAAAGGCCTTATTACCACCCAAAAATAATAAATAAGGTAAATAAAATCCAAAGCAAGTTTAAATGAGTGGCCATCTCCAAGTCCCTCGCAGCTCTGAATCGTCGATGTATGGGGATTACCTGCATAGTTAAACAACTGGGTGAGTTTGCGAAAACTGAATGTGCACCCCAAATAAAAACAGTGATCAATAAGAATAGTTTGGGCTTGGGCGCATCTCAGAAGAAGCGTCCAATTGGGCCTAAGCCCATTACAGAACAGATGCAGTGTGGGCTTTAGCCCTAAACTGAACAGAATCGGAATAATCAAGCATGAAAAAACCCTATCCATCCAGCCTCAACACACTAGCTCCGTCCAACTATACACACTATGTGGGGATATAGTATCAACCCACCCATCCCTACACACCACATAATAGTGCCAATGCGTCACTAAATAGAATTACCGATAGGCTAATAGCCATTAGAGATACGCAGCAGTGCTGCCAGAACAGAATACTTCCTCCAATCACATAACCCAACCCCATGTTATGCAACATACACCAGTGGCATGCTATTAAATTTTATCATGCATGTAGACAGAATAAATATACATATACTAATCATCTCATGGCATACATAGTCATCCATATATCCTATCGAGTCAAAACAGACATTTTACCCATGAGGAGTATTTAAGTAATTTTACAAACTAGGAGTATTTCGGTAATTTCCAAAATTAGGGTCTTAGCCACCCGATAGAAGGTCCATCGTTGCCTCGAGCGACTTAAGTAACCTACACAATCACAATGGTGTAAATGGGCCTAAGGCCTATCACTCGGCCCAAGTGGGCCCACACATTCATGTGGCCCAATTAGCCCAGAAATAGCCTCGGCTAAACGAACAGCACAGTTCAAACCAATAGAAACCATATAACATGCATTTTATCCGTGTGGGGCACACCAGCCCAGTGGGCCCACACGACTCATTGCCCAAAAACGACCCTAGCCATGTGGACTACACAGCTTGGTCTAACATTTACCATAATATGCACATTTAATCCGTGTGGGGCCCATAGGCCTATTACGCCCACATGGCCCATTTCGGCCCCAACACGGCCTAAAACGACCTAAGCCCATGAGATCACTCATGGTGGCCTCTACTATCGCATTGGAATCTCCATACGTGTGTTCGCGCGCTCGTATGGCGACTAAAGTCGTACTTTCAGCTTTTCGGTATTCCGACATTTGCCGATCTATAGTTTGGGTGGTATATGTACACTTCTTGTTTACGAAATGTGCCGAAGTCCACGACTATAGACCTTGACTGACTGAGTGCGACGTCAGCCCACCCAAAAGGCTGACAAAGATTGCTAACAACCTCCTTAATGGTTATCTGCACAGTAATTGGATTCATTTCTCTTGTTGCTTAAACTTGTGGTTTGAATCCACACATATTGGCCTATTGAAAACGCAATATCAAAAGTGAGAAAAAGGCATTCGGCCAATACCAACCCAAGCCAACATAATCTAGTTCAGATCAATCACAACGAACAGCATTACCTTCGGTTAAGAATAAGCAAAAAGGTTCTAATCATATCTGCAGTGCTAGAGAACTCCTTCACTCCTCGAGGATTACTCAAACCCGAATGAACACAATAACCAAAAAAAAAAAAAAGAGAAAAGAATCAAAATTAGAGAGAAAGAGGAACAAAGCCGAAAAATAGAGACATAAAGACTTACCGACCGATATTTAGCCAATAGAAACCGATTGAATGAAAGGGAAAAGAGGATAGGGTCGAGAGAGAAAGAGAGGGAGAGTAAAAAAGAATCGACAATAAAGGACGCCAAAGATTGATGGAACAAAATAATAGTCAGCTTCAAAGGAGGAAAATGTTCGGTTACACAAAACTGAATGTGAGTAAAGGCAAAGTACCAATAATATTCTAGAGAAGAAAAGTGAGGGAGAGAGAAGAAGTTGATCAAGCAAAGCACGAAAATGGGGAGTAAAACCACAACTTGGCGAAATCCCGAAATGAGAATGACCAATTACCAATACCTAGCTGAATTTTTCCCCAAAAGAACTCCCCAATTTCGTTTAGCCTTCAACACACTAAATTCCCCCAACACCCCTTCGCAATCGAAATACTAAGTGCCAGAGTTCGAACCCGGCAAGACTCTTCTCCAAATTCGAACTTGCTTGATTTTCTCCTTAATTTCCTCCCATCCATCTCTTCAAATTCGGCTAACAACCACCCCATTCAAATCTGTTCAAACTCTTGGTATTTCGGTCAAACACAACTACCTCCCAAGGCCACCGGCAAAAATAATCTCCATTTGCACAAGCAGGGTTACGAACCTCAAACCAAATAGCACACTCCACACGCCACTATCCACTAGACCAGTAGGCTCCTTGCGTCATACTTTGCCCAATTTTATTTATAACCCTAGTAACCAAAGATAGGGGTTTTATTCACTTAAAACAAAAATTTTGCTAAAGCCATGTTTGAACCCAGGACTTTTCAAACACTCCTAAACACTCCTAAATCACTTAACCATCAAAGCAAACAATCAATTGTGATAATTCTTGCACACATAAACTTTTATGTGTAGCCTTCTAGCGGCTCCCACGCACAAGGCCCAATCCTACTAGGCCCAAATTTAGGGCACTACAACTCTAACCCCGTAAAGAAATTTCGTCCTGGAAATTTCCAACTATCTAATAATCACACAACATAGATTACACCACTACGCTTCTGCAGTGCATTCCAATTCTAATTGCAAATTAGGGAAATAGCATACTTTGGGTACAGTGCGTACCAGTATTCGTATCTGGATTGACTCCGTCCTCTCGGCGACGCGCTGCATAAACCAAAGCTGGCTGCCTCGCTTTCGTATGACCAGCACCTCTGCCTAAAGCTCCAAGACCCAGAACGTTTCCATCCCTGGCCTTACTACGACCTCTAGGCGGCTACTGACCACCCTTTGGTGGATGTACATTAGCCATTCTAGTAGCTTGCACCTGAACTAGTCTTCGTGGACAAACCCTGATACGGTGCTCCATCGATCCGCACCTCAAACTCGCTCCCATGCTTTTCTAGCATTCCCCAGGATGACTTCTCTCACACTCAGCACAAGGTTGAAACCTATCAGTAGGAACAGTGGGCCCAGCTCTAACTGGCCCATCAACTCTGGCCCTTTTCCTGGGCCACTGCTCGAAATCGGTGGGCTCTGCATCCCTTCTGTTTTTCCCTTTGTCTTTCTCACGATTCTGGCGCTCTGCGTCCTTCACCTCCTCAGCACTCTTAGCTTTCTCTACTAACGCAGCAAAGTCCCGCTCCCTCTATGGAGCTATCAACACTCAGAGATAAGGCCATCCTCAAACTGAACACAATGTTCGTACTCCGTTGCCACAATTTCTTGAGCATACGGACTAAGTCACAAAAATTTTGCCTCGTACCGAACCACATACTTATCACCTTGAACCAGATTCAGAAATTCTTTCCTATGAGCGTCGACATAAGTGGCGCCCACATACTTTCCCTGAAATGTGGACTTGAAGAATTACCAGGTTAATCGATCAGATGGGGTACCCTCTTTTACTGTAAGCCACCACTGGTAGGCTTCATCCCTCAGCAAGGACACGACACCCTTCAACTTTTGTTCCAGCGTGCAGTCGAGGTTGTCCATAATTCTTTCGCTGGCCTCCAACAAGTACTCCGCCAAACTTGGGGCCACGCCAGAAACTCCCTTGAAGATCTCTGCTCCATTTGACCGGAGTCATTCAGTAATAGACCCACGGCCCCCAATAACGGTATTAGGCCCAATAGACCCAGCAACTCTTTGCAAAATATGAAGCATCGCCTGAGACAGTGCATCATCCCCAGCAGCTCGGTCGAACGACCCTGCCTTAGCCACCGGTTAAGCCAGTGCTTCTCTCGCCTCGACATTGGGTGATATGATCCAGCCCGGGTTAATCGATTCATTTCACTTGTTTACCCAATCATTGACGAGGAGAATGTTCGTTGCGTTGAAATTATAAGTTTTGGTGGAAAATATGCGAAAGCTAACAAAGTGGTTTGGAGATGAAAGGTGGTTTTAGTATGAATGTAGTAGGATCGATTTAAGAATAAAATAATTTTGGGATAAATGGTGGATATGAAAAAAAAAACAAGCTTAAGTGGCAAGATCAATTCGAACTATAGCGAGTGTCGGCCCAGGACTTATATGGCTTAAGGTGAATGATGGAAATAGAAGCTGGACCTCGACCCATTACTTAACAAAGTAGGAACCAAAGGTATAAAAAGATGGACGAACACCACACGAGGATTGGTGATAAGTTCGGAAGAAGTTCGGCTGACGCCACTAGCACGCTAGATAAGTCAATTCGAGACTCACATGAAATATGAGATGGAGAACATCACAAGAACAATAGTTCATAAAATTTAATCAAAGTTCCAAAAGTAACTTTATAAAGGCTGATTTAACCTATTTATAGTGCTAGAATAGGGTAGACGAATAGTCACAAGTATTCATCTTAATGTGCTAATAAAAAGCTGAAATAAAGTTCAAGTCTCTTGACATTCTTGAACCAAATAACTCCATCATTGAATTCACTTCAATTTAGCTGAATGAATATCCTTGAATGCTTGAAAGATGACTTTTGAATTGTCCCTTGGCTAGCCAAATAGACACTAGCTCCTTAATGGTGTTTTGAATGCTTGATTTAATATTTTGAAAGAGCAAAAACAGCTGGTAGATGAAAGGGTTGCTGCTGAATTTTAAAGAGTGTTATAATGCTCTTTAAAACTCCTTAAATGATGTATAAAACTCCCTTTGTAATAGCTCCTTCTTTTGTAACCAAAAAAGCACCTGAAAAGTCACTTCAATTAAGTTTATATGACCTTGAAATGTACAGATTGTAAAGTGAAGAGACACTGCAATAAACACATTAAAATGAACTTATTAAACATATTTAAACACTAATAAACATATCAAAAATAAATACTTAACTTAAATGAATGAACTAAACATATGCATTAATTATTCCAACAACTAGTTAATTAAAGAAGCGTAAATAAATAAACTTAAACTCATGCATCAATAAATAATCCTAGTAACTAGCTTAATTAAGAGCAACACTTATTAAAGAAAGTTCAACAAAAACACTTATTAATTAAACTGAGATGAGTTGAATAAATGTCTAGCAACTCATTAAATAAACTAAGATACTTAAATGCATGGTTTGAAATGCAAACTAAATGAACAAATGGGTTACTTAATGCAAGACTTAATTTAATGATGCAGACTTAAACTAACATGGGAGTTACATAATGCATAACTTTATTAAATGCAGAACACATAAAGTGCAAATCTAAAATTAAAAATATGCAAACTTATTAATTTAAATAAAACTATATTAAATTAAAAAGTCCTTAAAACATTGGCCCAATAATGAATCAGGTCTATGAGATGTTTCACTTTGCACTTGGGCCCTTCAAGTTTAGGCCAATTCTGAGGTCGGCGAGTTGTGTCGAAACATGATGCGACCGGGTTTGCATCATTGGGCACGTGGCCTGACACCGAAGACCCAGCCCTAGCACTTCCACGGCCTTTGCCGCGGCCTCTTATACCCCTTCTAGTGCTCATTATCATGTCACGTAAAATTTGTATTAGAAATTTTATGCAATTTAGCTTATAATTCCAATAATTAAGCAGATGTTTTATGACAGTAGTAGTTATGATTTGTTTACACAGTCGTAGGCTCACTACAATTTTAGTCTCCTACGGGTTTCAGTTTTACTCTAGCTAAGAGTCTCAATATAGTCTATCAATTTAAAACAGATTTCAACATCAAGAAAAACTTACTTGGTCTGGTGCCAAAGACTCGGTGTGCCACACAACAAAACTCTTACTTCAAAAATGTTTCAAAATCATTTGTAAGAAATTTTGGAATCCCTAAAGGCTAAAAGCCCATTTCACAGCCCAAGTTTTGAACTTGACTCTGATACCACTAAATCTAATACCCCAAACCCAGCCTAGAAGTTAAGCCTGAATCTGGCATGTCACATTAGGGTGTTTTTTCGAAACCCAGGTTTTCATTGAACAACCCTTCTTACAATTAGAACTTTTCGCTATTTAAAACCTCAGATTTTGCTTGCTTGTTTTTAAAATAAGGTTTATTAAAAGTCATTCTCTTATAAAACATCGTTACCTTTAAAACTTTATTTGTTGCGAAAGCTTAATTTAAATCAGTTGCGGAAACGTGATGTTTTGGTGTTCTACTTCTAGCAATTATAAACCTATAAATAAGATTCCAAATTTAAAACCCAGAAATAAGAAAAGCCTTATTACCACCCAAAAATAATAAATAAGGTAAATAAAATCCAAAGCAAGTTTAAATGTGTGGCCATCTCCAAGTCCCTCGCAGCTCCAAACCGACTATGTATTGGGCTTACCTGCACAGTTAAACGATTGAGTGAGTTTGCGAAAACTAAGTGTGGACCCTAAATAAAAACAGCGATCAATCAGAACAGTTTGGGCCTGGGCGCATCTCAGAAGCAAAGTCCAACTGGGCCTAAGCCCATTACAAAACATATGCAATGTGGGCCTTAGCCCTAAACAAAACAGAATCAGAATAATCAAGCATGCAAAAACCCTATCCATCCAGCCTCTACACACCAGCTCCGTCTAACCGTGCACACCATGTGGGGATATTGTATCAACCCACCCATCCCTACACACCACATAATAGTGCCAATGCGGCACTAAATAGAATTTGTAGCAGAGCTGCACGAACAGTAGGCTAATTGCCATCAGAGATACGCAGCAGTGCTGCCAGAACAGAATACTTCCTCCAATTACGTAACCCAACCCCATGTTATGCAACATACACCAGTGGCATACTATTAAATTTAATCATGCATGTAGACAAAATAAATATACATATACAAATCATCTCATGGCATACATAGTCATCTATATATCCTATCGAGTAAAAACAAATATTTTACACTTGAGGGGTATTTAGGTAATTTTGCAAAACAGGGGTCTTTCCCAAATTGGTGTCTTAGCGACCCAACAGAAGGTCCATCATAACCTACACAATCATAATGGTGTAAATAGGCCTAAGGTCCATTACTCAGCCCAAGTGGGCCTGCACGCTCGTATGACCTAATTGGCCCAGAAATAGCCTTGACTATACGAACAGCATAGTTCGAACCAATAAAAACCATATAACATACATTTTATCTGTATAGGGCCCACCAGCCCAATGGGCCTACACGACCCATTACCCAAAAATGACCCTAGCCATGTGTACTACACGATTCGGTCTAATTTTACCACAATATGCACATTTAATTCGTGTAGGGTCCACAAACCTATTGGACCCACACGGCCCATTTTAGCCCTAACGCGGCCTAAAATGACCTAAGCCCATGAGAGCGCTCATGGTGGCCTCTACTATCTCGTTGGATTCTCCACACGTGTGTTCGCGTGCTTGTATGGCGACTGATGTCGTACTTTCGGCATTTGCCGATCTATAGTTTGGGTGGTATGTGTACACCTCTTGTTTACATAATGTGTTGAAGTCCACGACTACAGACCTTGACTGACTGTGTGTGATTTCAGCCCACCCAAAACGCTGACAAAGATTGCTAACAACCTCTTTGATAGTTATCTGCACAGTAAGTGGATTCATTACTCTTGTTGCTTAAACTTGTGGTTTGAATCCACATATATTGGCCTATGGGAAACGTTAATCCGAAAGTGAGAAAAAGGCATTCGGCCAATACCAACCCAAGCCAACATAATCTAGTTCGGATCAACCACAACGAACAGTATTACCTTTGATCAAAAACGAGCAAAAAGGTTCCAATCGTATCTGTAGCACTAGAAAACTCCTTCATTCCTCGGGGATTAAACCTGAATGAACACCATAACCAAAAGAAGAAGATGATGAGAATGGGCATTAGAGAAAAAGAGGAACAAAACTGAAAAAAAGAGACATAGAGACTTACCGATTGAAATTTAGCCAATAGAAACCGATTGAATGAAAGGGAAAAGAGAATAGGATTGAGAGAGAAAGAGAGGGAGAGTAGAAAAGAACCGGCAATGAAGGACTAAGGAAAAGAATGATGGAGCAAAAAAATATTCAGCTATAAGAGAGGAAAATGTTTGGTTACACAAAACTGAATGTGAGTAAAGGCAAAGTACCAATAATATTCATGAGGAGAAAAGTGAGGGAGAGAGAAAAAGTTGATCAAGCAAAGCATGAAAACGGAGAGTAAAACCACAACTTGGTGAAATCCCGAAATGAGAATGACCAATTACCAATACCTAGTCGAAATTTTTCCTAAAAGAACTGCCCAATTTCGTTTAGCCTTTCACAAAATAAATTCCCTCTACACCCCTTCGCAACCAAAACACTAAGTGCCAGAGTTCGAACCTGGGACGACTCTTTTCTAAATTCGAACTTGCTTAATTTTCTCCTTAATTTCCTCCCATTCATCTCTTCAAATTTGGCTAACAACCACCCCATTCAAATCTGTTCAAACTCTTTGTATTTCAGTCAAACACAACTTCCTCCAAGGCACTAGCAAAAATAATCCCCATTTGCACAAGCAGGGTTTTAAACCTCAAACGAAATAGCACACTCCGCACGCCACTATCCACTAGACCAGCAGGCTCCTTACGTGATACTTTACCAAATTTTATTTATAACCCTACTAACCAAATATAGGGGTTTTATTCACTTAAAACAAAAATTTTGCTAAAGCCCAGGCTTGAACCCAGGACTTTTCAGACACTCCCAATCACTCTTGCACACATAAACTTTTATGTGTAGCCTCCTAGCGGCTCCCACGCACAAGGCCCAATCCTACTAGGCCCAAATTCAGGGCGTTACAGGTATGTTATCTAAAGAAAGTAATATGTGGAAGCTTTTTTGAATTGATTTCTGTTAGTGATGGGATAATGTGAAAATTTCTGATGACAGAATAAGACAGTTGAATTATTTGATTGAAAAGATAATTGGGTTATATGTGTTTGAATCTATCTACGAATTGGAAATAAACTTTGAACGTATATGCATGAATTGAAGGATAGTCTTGAAGAAGAAATTGTATTCTTGAAGACGATACAAAATTATATCTATCAGAACGATTCTATCTGAGAAATGTTACAGTAAATTAAAGTTAGTTCGATTGTTGAAGCTTTCTTTTGCATGAAGATAATTTTGACCGAAACATTAGTTTTGGTTCAGTCTGAGTTCAATAAAAAGATTATGATTTTCAGCCTTACGTTATTGAATGGTTCGAAATGTGTTCTAATACAGGAATGTCCAAAGAATTTTTTTATGATTCGGTACAGTTAAAGCTGCATAAAAAGAGTTATGCAACATATTTGATGACTATAAGAGTTTAAAATGTTTTATGTTAGAGAAAAATCCAAACTTGGCACAGCAAGGTTAGCTCGAATTATTGAAAAACTTTTGAGTCTGTAAGTAATTATTATTCGAGGAAAACAATTATAGTTTCGGATGTATCAAATGGGAAACTCTTGTATGCTTTATGAGTGATGAAAATGTGATTGATCTTATCAGGCAATGAACAGTTGTTAGTTGAATTTGAGGCTAAATAAATGTTTATTTAGTGAAGTTGTGAAATTCAGAAGCGTGTCAGCGAATTATAAGTTAAAAAGGGGTTCAATATAAATTGATTTCTGATTCAAAACCTCAGATATGGTATCGATAATTATTTGTTATTTTGAGATAGAGTGTGTATACTAAAATCTCTATGAATACACAACAATTGCTACAAGAAACTTTCAGTGGTAATTTATTTGTTCATATGGGAATAACAAGATGCACAACAGTCTGAGATATGATATAGATGATGAGTGTGAAATGTGATATTTCTGACTTTGTTGATTATAGAAATAGAGGGTTGATGAATTCTGTATCGAGATTACCTTTATCATTGAAAAAGATAGAGTTATCTAAAATATGATTAACTGTTTGAAGAAATCTCCCTGTACGTATAGATTTTCTCTTTCGATTAAACAGTTGAGTTATCCCTTTCTGTGTTGGTAAGTCTGTCTATGGTGTCAGTTATCATTGTTTTGGATTGAGATCTGAGACTTATATGGTAATTCTGAAAGAGATTACAGTAATCTGTGAGTATGAAATTGCATTGAAATCAGGAAATACAAACTAAATTCTTGAAATATTTATTTGTCATTGTGTTTTAGAGTTTTAAAGCAATTAAGAAAGAGGTATCGTATGTGGCATTTACTTAACTCTGTTATTTCAGGATTAAGCTTTGTGAGAAAATGATCCACGTAATTAATATCGTCAGAAGAACTGAGTAGAAAATGAAAACAATTTAATACAGTTATAAGCAGTCTCAGCTAAAGATAATGTACAGCAAAAGTCAGATCATAATTTCAGTTGTGAGATTAAAGAGATTTGAAATCCCAAGCTATGTGTGAATTTGAAAAATATGGTGTCGAAGCAAATCCTTAATCTACTTTCTGGTAAGATTTTTGGGGACAAAAATCCATAAGGGGGAAAGAGTTGTAATAGCCCGGTTTAGGCCCTAGTCGGAATAGTGGTTTTGGGACCACAAATCTGAGTAAAAAATATTTAAATATTATTTTCTATGGTTATAGTATGTGAATTGATATGTGTGAAAATTTCGGATGAAAATTTGATCGTTTGAGTGCTCAATTTGATAAAAAGGACTTAGTCACGTAAAATGAAAAAGTGACTTGCTATTTGTTAAAGTGCTATATGTCTATGTTATTTTAATGTGGAGGCCTTAAAATGAAATTAGGCCATTAAATGATAGAATGGATGGTAGTGGACAACCACTTTAAAGTTTTTATATTATTTCATTAAGGCTAAAAAGGTAAAATAAAAAAAAACATAAAATGGCCATTATGTTGATCTTTTGGCCAAATAAGGAAGAGAAAAAGAAACATTTGAAAGCTTTAAAGATTCGTATAATAGCCCGATTTAGGGCCTAGTCAGAATAGTGGTTGTGAGACCAAAACTCTGAAGTAGAAATATGTGTTTCATGATTTTATGAGGCTTATGAGGTGTTTGCATGATTGTGTGAAAATTTCATGAAGAAATTTTATTAATTAGTGATCAAATTGTCCATTAGGAATAAATTGCAAAGATTAGAAAATATGAGATTCTAGAAGATTTAAGTATGACATAGAATTATAAAAATTACTAGAGGTCCTTATTTAGCAGTTAGACCAGTATATGTTTAGATGGACAAAAATGGACATGGGAAGGAAAAATCACAAGAAAAGGGCTTAAGGGCATTTTTGTCCTTTGGTTAATAAAAGAATTAAAACGGAAAATAAAGTAAAAAATCTTGTCCATCTTCTTCTCCCATGGCCGAAATTCACTAAGGAAGACATAGCTAGGGTTTGTTCATCTTCCAAGCTTGATAGTAAGTGCATCCTAGCCCCGTTTTTAATGTTCTTCGTATTTTTGAGATCCTCGTAGCTCGATTTAACTATTTCTAGCAATATTTTGAGCTAGGGTTGATGTCAAAAAATTTATCCATGTATGACATGCATGTATTTTGATGATTTATGGAAGAATATGAAAGTTTGATGTATGATAAACATCTTTTTCTAAGTGATTTTCATGAAAAATGCATAAAAAGGACCAAATTGTAAAAGTTATAAAAATGGTCATACATGAGTTAAATAGTGGAAATTAGGGGCGTTTGTGGTTAAGAAAATGATTCGACTAGGCTTGAAATACGAGAAAGTTGAATGAAAATCATTTTACGAGCCTAGGGGAAAAGTGTAATTATGAGAAAGTTTAGGGGCAAAATTATAATTTTTCCAAAGTGTGATTTGTGAGAAAATTTAGTAAATGTGAGTATTACACAAGTGAAATTGTTATTATAGATCAAGAAACACGAAGCCCAGACTGAAACCGAGGCAAGGACAAAGTGTTGGACTAAATCAAACATCCACACACATTTTGAGTACCGAGGTAAGTTTGTGTGAAATTAAGGTTACATATGTTATTATGTTTAAATTACTTATTATTTTGAGAAATGAATATTATTTCCATGAAATTTTATTGATGATGTATTAATGAGAAAATGATGGGATTTTGCTAAGTGAAGTCCCGGTTGAAATTTCGGATTAACGATGATACCTATGTCACGACATGAGATAAGGATGGTCCCGTGTAAGACCATGTCTTGGACATGGCATCGGCACCAAATGTAGGTCTTGTATAAGACCATGTCTGGGACATGGCATCGACACCGAATGTAGGTCCCGTATAAGACTATGTCTGGGACATGGCATCGACACCGAATAAGGAAGGTCCAGTATAAGACCATGTCTGGGACATGGCCTCGACACCAAAGATAGATCTTGTGTAAGACCATGACTGGGACATGGCATTGACATCTTTATATGATCTCGTGTAAGAGCATGAATGGGATATGGCATCGACATCGAGCTAAGAGATCCCGTGTAAGACCATATGAGATGAATGGATTTTACGATCAGTACTTATGTTGCAAAATTAATTCATGCAAACTTACTAAGCTATATGCTTACCCCTCTCTTTTCCCTCTTCCTTGTAGTATCGCCAAGCTAGCTCAGGGACCGTAGAACGTCGGAGCTCGGATCACACAATCAATCATTCTTTTGGTATAGTAAAGTTGACTTATTTTGAGTATGGCATGTATAGGAACTTGGTCATCTTGTGTTATGTCATATTTGAAAGCCAAAGTGTTGGCTACAAATGCCATACACTCATTTTGTAAATGGCCATTAGGAATTAGCTGATATTTGTCAAGTTTCATATTTTAATGGTAATGAGTTTTATGAAGTGAAAGTTCATACAAATGATGGAGTAAATTATGAAGTATATGAATGATGATTAGTGGTTCTTCATAGCGTATTATTACCATGTTATGTGTTTCTTGTGTTGGTATATGTGTGTTTATGTTTCAGGGTGGCAATTGGCTTGGAAAATAGCCTTCTATTTGTCCACACAGGTAGACACACAGGCGTGTGCGACACACGGTCAGCCCCATGGTTGTGTTGATAGGCCGTGTGTCGCTTGCATCAAATTTGTGAGAATTTGATTCGTCACACAGTCCAGCACACGGGCGTGTGCCTAGGCCGTGTGTGCCTTAAAAGTTGCTGACATCATAAATAGAATACTCAAGTTTTCACACGCGGGTGAGGACACGGGCGTGTGCCCGGCCGTGTGAAAACCCCTGTAGGTTTAAAATGTAGTAAATAAATTCTACACGGGCTAGGAAGATGGGCGTGTGTGACCACACGGCCTGCCCACACGGGCGCGTCTTATTTCACACGGATGTGTGGCCCTGTTTAGGTAAAAAATTTCTAAGTGCGCAAAAGTTTCCGGTTAAATTTTGAAACCCTCCGTATGCATGTTTAGGGCCTCATAGGCCCATAATAAAGATGATATGAATGTGAATGGGGAGTTTTAAGTTGAAAAGAAATTTTATAGCCCAAAGATGTATATTCAAGCTAGTTAATCCCGGTAATGCCTCGTAACTGATTCCGGAGTTGAATACGGGTAAGGGGTGTTATATTTAGTGGTAGCAGAGCTACAGTTTAGTCGATTCTCGGACTAACATAGCGTATACATGAGTCTAGTTATACATGCCATACATATGAGTATTTATGTAATGATAGTGTGACGACTCCAGACGATTTAAATTGTGTTTTCATATAGTAAATGGATCCCGATAGAGCTGTGGTGGATGATGTAGAAAGTATCGCGCCGGCTCCTACCGAAGAGACGACGCCAAATGAAAATGAGAATAGACATACGACTGTGAGTTAGAGAGGAGTAGAAGAGGCTAGGGAAGCCTTTCTCCACATGATGAATGCATGATATACGGAGTTCGTTCGTACGAACCCGAATGTACAACCTCCTCTACCCCCACCTATTCCTCAGCCTATCCAGTAGCTCCCCAAGTGGTAGAAGTGGTAAGAAGAGAAAAGCCTCCGGTTGATAGAATCCGGAAGCAAGGAACCGAAGAATTTAGGGCTAGTAAAGATGATGACCCAAAAAGAGTAGAGTTCTAGCTTGAAAATACCATTAGGGTATTTGATGAGTTGTCTTGCACACCTAAAGAATGCATGGAGTGTGTGGTGTCTCTTTTCAGATATTACGCTTATCAGTGGTGGAACACCCTTGTGCCGGTTGTACTAAGGGAAAAGATTACATGGGAGTTTTTCCAAGCAGAGTTCTGGAAGAAGTATATTAACCAAAGGTTTATCGACCAGAAAAGAAAGGAATTCCTTGAACTGAAACAAGGTAGGATGACAGTAATCGAATATGAGCGTGAGTTCAGCAAATACACTCGAGAGTGTGCATCCACTGAAGCCATTATGTGTAAACAGTTTGAGGACGAACTAAATGAATATATCAGATTGTTTGTTGGTGTCCTCGAATTGAAGAAATTTGTTGTGCTAGTGGACCGGGCTTGTAAGGTCGAGAAATTGGTGAAAGAGAAAAGAAAAGCTGAGATGGAGTCTCGTGACTTAAGAAAGAGACAAATGAACAAGTTGTTTCAATATTCATCCAAGAAGTTAAGAGAATTCCCTACCTGATCAACTAGTTTAGCCGGGTTTTCATACAAAAGTAAGAGTAAACAGTACTTGGGGAGCAAGGCTCAGACTACTTCAGTTGCAAGCATTGGGAACACTCGACCTAACTAATCGAATACACATAGTGTGGCAGACGTCACCCCGGTGAGTGCCGAGCACATGAGAGGGCCTATTTTAAGTGTGGTTCCCAAGATCATTTTATTAGAGAATGCCCCGAGATGGTTGAAAAAGAGAAAATTCACAGTCCGAAATTGGGAAGCACTACTAGAGGGAGACAATAGAGAAACTCGAAAAGTGGGATGAGTAGTAGGAGTACTTCCAGAGAGCAGGCTGCAAGATCTGAGGGTAGAGCGCCTATGAGGACTTATGCCATTCGCGCTCGCGAAGAGGCGTCATCCCCTGATGCAATTACGGGTACATTTTCACTCCATGATACTAATGTTGTTGCTTTAATTGATCTGGGGTCTACCCATTCATACATTTGCATGAAATTAGTATCTAGTATAAGCATGCCAGTAGAGTCCATAGAATTCGTGATAAAAGTGTCCAATCCTTTAGGCAACAGTGTATTAGTTGATAAGGTATGCAAAGATTTCCCATTGATGATTAAAGGTCATTATTTTAAGGCAAATCTCATGCTATTGCCATTTAATAAATTCGATATAATTCTTGGTATGGACTGGTTAACCACTCATGATGTGACAGTAAATTGTGGAAAGAAATACAATGAATTGAGGTGTAAAAATGGGGACACTATTTGTGTTGAATCAAATGAACAAGACAAATCGTCTGTAGTGATCTCTCATATGTTTGTTCAGAGGTATGTAAGAAAGGGGTATGAAGCATATCTTGCTTTTGTTATGAATGCTAAAGAAACTGAGTTAAAGATTGAATCAGTGTCGATACTATGTGAGTACCCAGATGTATTCCCAGAAGAATTGCCAGGGTTGCCTCCGGTTAGAGAGGTTGAATTTGGCATCAAGTTAGATCTTGGTATGGCAACTATATCGATTGCTCTATACAGAATGGCTCTGACTGAGTTGAAGGAATTGAAGGAATAGTTGCAAGAGTTGAAGAAAAAAGGTTTTACAAGATCAAGTTATTCTCCATGGGGTGCTCCAGTATTATTTGTGAAAAAGAAAGATGGATCCATGAGGTTATGTATAGATTACCCGCAACTTAATAAGGTAACAGTGGAAAACAAGTACCCGTTGCCAAGGATTGATGATTTGTTCGATCAATTGAAGTGAGCCACTGTGTTTTTCGAGATAGACTTGAGGTCGGGATATTATCAGTTGAGAGTAAAAGACTCAGATGTGTCGAAGACTGCATTTCGGACGAGGTATGGGCACTACGAATTTTTAGTCATACCTTTTGGCTTAACAAATACCCCTGCGGTGTTTATGGATTTAATGAACCGCATCTTTTGGCCATATTTGGATAAGTTTGTCGTGGTTTTTATTGATGATATACTAATTTATTCTCATGATGAGAATGAACATGTCGAGCACTTGAGGATGGTTTTACAGACTTTACGAGATAATCAGTTGTATGCCAAGTTTAGCAAAAGTGAGTTTTGGCTCAAAGAGGTTGGATTTTTAGGGGACATTGTCTCGGGAGATGGAATCTGAGTCGACCCAAGTAAGATTTCAGCTATTGTTGATTGGAAACTGCCGAAGAAAGTATCAGAGGTTAGAAGTTTTTTGGGCTTAGCTGGCTATTATAGGTGGTTTGTCAAGGGATTCTCCATGATAGCTACACTTATGACTAGGTTATGAAAAAAAGACATAAAGTTTGAATGGACAGAAAAGTGTCAACAAAGTTTCGAGAAACTAAAGGCATTGTTGATAGAAGCTCCAATTCTAGTGCAACCAGAACTGGGAAAAGAATTTTTGACTTATAGTGATGCATCCTTCAATGGATTCGGTTGTGTGCTTATGCAAGAAGGCAAGGTGATAGCGTATGCTTCTAGACAGTTAAAGCCACACGAGAAGAATTACTCGATACTTGATTTAGAGTTGGCTGCCATTGTGTTTGCATTGAAGATATGGAGACATCATTTGTATGGTGAAAGATGTCAGATATTCACCAATCAAAAATGTTTAAAGTACTTGATGACTCAAAAGGAATTGAACTTAAGGCAATGGAGATGGCTAGAGTTGATAAAGGATTATGAGTTAGTGATTGATTACCACCATGGAAAGGCGAATGTAGTCGCTGATGCTTTGAGTAGAAAATCCCTATTTGCATTAAAGGATTTGAATACTCGGGTGACCTTGTAAGAGGATGGTTCTATTCTAGCTGAGTTGAGGGCTAGACTGATGTTTCTTCAAGAGATTTATGAGGCTCAGAATGATGACAGTGACTTACAAGACAAAGGAGTTCAGTGCGAGTCGGGTGTTGAGTCTGACTTTCGAATCAATTTTGATGGATGTCTAATGTTCAGAGACAGAGTTTGTGTACCGGGAAATGATGAGCTTATTCGAAAGATTTTACATGAGGCGCATAGTGGATGCCTATCCGTACATCCGAGCAGCACAAAAATGTATAATAACTTGAATAAATAGTATTGGTGGCCGAGTATGAAGAAAGATATTTCTGAGTTTGAATCAAGATGCTTGATTTGTTAGTAGATAAAGGCCAAACACCAAGTTCCTTCGGGTTTGCTTCAACCTATTATGGTTCTCGAGTGGAAATGGGACCGTGTTACCATGGACTTTGTAATGGGTTTGCCGTTAACACCGAGCAAGAGATATACTGTATGGGTTGTGGTAGATAGACTTACGAAGTCGGCCCATTTCATACCTGTACGTGTCTACTATTCACTTGATAAGTTGGCAAACTTGTGTGTTTTCGAGATTGTAAGGCTTCATGGAGTGCCTTTGTCGATTATATCGGATAAAGATCTGAGATTCACCTCTCGATTTTGGAAAAAGTTGCAAGAGGCCTTGGGCACAAAGTTGAGTTTTAGTATGACCTTTGACCCCCAAACTGACGGACAGTCGGAGAGGTTAATAGAGATACTTGAGGATATGCTCCGGTGTTGTGTTCTTGAGTTTCACGGCAGCTGGGAAAAGTACCTACCATTGGTAGAGTTTGCCTATAATAACAATTTTCAGTCGAGTTTGAAAATGGCGCCTTATGAGGCTTTGTATGGGTGTAAGTGTCGGACGCCTTTATATTGGACTGAACTCAAGGAAAATTAGATTTACGAGGTCGATCTGGTTAGAGAAACCAAAGAGAAAGTAAGGGTGATTTGAGATTTTTTAAAAGTTGCTTCTGATAGACAAAAATCCTACTCGGATTTGAAATGAAAAGAGATCGAGTTTCAAGTCGGTGATAAAGTATTCTTGAAAGTGTCACCATGGAAGAAAGTTCTCAGATTTGGCTGGAAAGGCAAATTGAGTCTGCGTTTTATCAGACCATATGAGATCACCAAGAGGATAGGGCCAGTAGCCTATTGATTGGCTTTGCCATCTGAATTGGAAAAGATTCATGATGTGTTTCATGTGTCTACGTTACGTTGTTACCGATCAGACCTTTCGCATGTGATTACACCGACAAAGGTTGGAATTCAACCCGACATGACTTATGGCGAAGAACCAGTAAAGATTTTGGCACTAGAAGTCAAACAATTAAGGAATAAAAGTATAACCCTTGTGAAAGTATTGTGGCAAAAACATGGGGTAGAAGAGGCTACATGGGAGCCCGAGAAGGCTATGAGGAACCAGTACCCAAACCTTTTCACTGGTAAGATTTTCAAGGACAAAAATCCCTAAGGGGCGAGAATTATAACAGCCCGATTTAGGGCCTAGTCAGAATAATGGTTGTGAGACCACAAATCCAAAGTAGAAATATGTGTTTTATAATTTTACAAGGCTTATGAGGTGTTTGCATGATTGTGTGAAAATTTCATGAAGAAATTTTATTAATTAGTGATCAAGTTGTCCATTAGGACTAAATTGCAAAGATTAGAAAATATGAGATTCTAGAAGATTTAAGTATGAAATATAATTATAAAAATTACTAGAGGTCCTTATTTAGCAATTAGACCATTATATGCTAAGATGGACAGAAATGGACATGGGAAGGAAAAATCTCAAGAAAGGGGCTTAAGGGCATTTTTGTCCTTTGGTTAATAAAAGAATTAAAAAGGAAAATAAAGTCAAAATTGTTGTCCATCTTCTACTCTCATGGCTAAAAATCACTTAGGAAGACATCATCTTCCAAGTTTGATAGTAAGTGCATCCTAGCCTAGTTTTTAATGTTCTTCGTATTTTTGAGATCCCTGTAGCTCGATTTAGCTATTTCTAGCTATATTTTGAGCTAGGGTTGATGTCCAAAAATTTACCCATGTATGACATGCATGTATTTTTGATGATTTATGGAAGAATATGAAAGTTTGATGTATGATACACATCTTTTTCTAAGTGATTTTCATGAAAAATGCATAAAATGACCAAATTTTAAAAGTTATAAAAATGGTCATACATGAGTTAAATAGAGGAAATTAGAGGCTATTGTGGTTAAGAAAATGATTTGGCTAGGCTTGAAATACAAGAAAGTTGAATGAAAATTATTTTACAAGTCTAGGGGCAAAAGTGTAATTATGAGAAAGTTTAGAGGAAAAATCGTAATTTTGCCAAAGTGTGATTCATGAGAAAATTTAGTCAATGTGAGTGTTAAACAAGTGAAATTGTTATTATAGATCAAGACACTCAAAGCCTGGACTGAAATTGAGGCAATGACAAAGTGTTGGACTAAATCGAACATCCACACACATTTTGAGTACCGAGGTAAGTTTGTGTGAAATTAAGGTTACATATATTATTATGTTTAAATTACTTATTATTTTGAGAACTGCATATTATTTCCATGAAATTTTATTCATGATGTCTTAATGAGAAAATGATGAGATTATTCTAAGTGAAGTCCCGGTTGAAATTTTGGAATAACGAGGATACCTATGTCATGACATGAGATAAGGACAGTCCCGTATAAGACCATGTCTGGGACATGGCATCGGCACCGAATGTAGGTCCCATATAAGACCATGTCTGGGACATGGCATCGGCACCAAATGTAGGTCCTGAATAAAACCATGTCTGGGACATGGCATCGGAACCAAATGTAGGTCCCGAATAAAACCATGTCTGGGACATGGCATCGGAACCAAAGGAAGATCTCGTGTAAGACCATGGTCTGGGACATGGCATCGACATTGAGCTAAGAGATCCCGTGTAAGACCTTATTTGGGACATGGCATCGGCATCAAGAGGGGATCCCATATAAGACCATATCTGGGATATGGCATTGGTATCATGATACATGTATGATGAGATTGAGTATCCTCTGATATTCCGAGTAGTTCAATGGGAAAAAGAGCTAAGTATGCAAAGATGATATAGAGCGAAATTATACAATGATCCATTTATGTTAAGGATGATGATGATTTAAGTTTATGTTCAAGTTAGCATAAGTGCTAAATTATTTGACTAAGCGATACAGGTACCATGAGTAAAATACAAGTTATGGAAAAATAATGTGATGTGTGATGATAAGAATGAGTATAGGTAAGTATGCCTAAGCACTTGAGAACTTGTGTTGCTATTGTTCTATGAGATGAATGGATTTTACCATGAGTACTCATGTTGCTCTATTAATTCATGCAAACTTACTAAACTATATTCTTACCCCTCTCTTTTCCCTCTTCCTTGTTGTATCACCAAGCTAGCTCGGGGATCGTAGAACGTTAGAGCTCGGATCACACTATCAATCATTCTATTGGTAAGTAAAGTTGACTTATTTTAAGTATGACATGTATAGGAACTTGGTCATCTTTTGTTATGTCATATTTGAAAGCCAACGTGTTGGCTACTAATGTCATACACTCATTTTGTAAATGGCCATTAGGAATTGACCGATATTTATCAAGTTTCATATTTTAATGGTGATGAGTTTTATGAAGTGAAAGTTCATACAAATGATGGAGTAAATTGCGAAGCGTATGAATGATGATTAGTGGTTCTTCATAGTGTATTATTGCCATGTTATGTGTTGCTTGTGTTGGTATATGTGTGTTTATGTTTCAGGGTGGAAATTGTCTTGGAAAATAGCCTTCTATTTGTCCACACGAGAAGACACACGGTTATGTGTCTAGGCCGTGTGCCACACACGGTCAGCCCCATGGGTGTGTTGATAGGCCGTGTGTCCCCTGTATCAAATTTGCGGGAATTCGATTTGTCACACGGGCCAGCACATGGGCATGTGCCTAAGCACTGTGCCCCTTAAGAGTTTTTAACATCATAAACAGAATACCCAGGTTTTCACACACGGGTGAGGACACAAGTGTGTCTAGGCCGTGTGAAGGACAAGGGCCAAAGACACAGGTGTTTGCCCAGCCCTGTGAAAACCCCTATAGTTTAAAATGAAAAACAGTTAAATTCTACATGAGCTAGGGACATGGGCGTGTGTGACCACACGGCCTGCCCACACAGGCGTGTCCCATTTCACACGGGCGTATGGCCCTATTTAGGTAAAAAATTTCTAAGTACGTAAAAGTTTCCGGTTAAATTCTGAAACCTTCCATATACATGTTTAGGGCATCATAGGCCCATAATAAGGATGATATGAATGTGAATGAGAAGTTTTAAGTTGAAAAGAAATTTTATAGCCCAGAGTTGTATATTCAAGCTAGTTAAGTCCGATAATGCCTCGTACACGATTTCGGAGTTAAATACGGGTAAGGGGTGTTACAGTTCGGCACTTTGAAGCTTAAATTGAGGTATGGATTTTGCTTGATTTTCGATAATTTTTACGTTTTTGAGATCATTGCTTCGAATATTACTTAGCTCATATTTTAATTTTTGAAAATGATGGTAAATTTGAAATTTTTCATTGTTGATAATGTGATGAATTTGTAGTTTAATGATGAAAAATAAATCTTTGATGTTTAATTGTCATGTTTAATAAAATGATTTTAAGTGTAAACGTCAATTTTAGACTAATTTGTGAAATGTGTAAAATATGAGGTTGAAATGTGAAATAAATGAAAAATATGGGCTGTTATAACAATAAAGAGAATTCAGCTAGCATGGGTATTTATGTAATTTTATGAATTTTGTGTATTTGTGTAATTAATGTGAAATTGTAGGGGCTAAAATGCAAAATGTCCAAATTATGTGTTCTTGGATGAAATTGAATAAAATGTTGAATAAGTAAGTTAATTTTGGTATTAATTAGATTGGCAAAAGCGAAATTCGGATCTAGATCGAGGAACAATCAAAGTATCGGATTAGTCAACTTAATTTGTCATTACTGCGAACGAGGTAAGTTCGTATTTTAATGTCATTATATAATCATGTTATAAATGCATATTATTTGTATGAATGAATTCAATGGCGAATGGTAATACAAAAGTATGTATATTGAGTAAGATATATATCTATGTCATTATGATATTGAATTGTTCGAGAAGCAGAATATATGAATACGAGAAAGTTTTGATAACGTGACAACGTTCGAAAAGCCTCGTACAAACCCTAGGAATATTATAGGATACATATGTCATGACATAGGATTCCGATATGTGATTTCCTGTAAAACCATGTCTCGGACGATGGCATCGACTTGTGATTTACGTGTAAGACCATGTCTGGGACATTGGCATCGTATTTGATTTCGTGTAAGACCCTGTCTGGGACAGTGGCATCGATATGTGATTACATGTAAGACCACGTCTGGGACATTGTCGTTGTATGAGATTTTCGACTATTCGAGTATCCTTATTGATTCCGAACGGTTCAACGGGCATTCTGAGAAATAAATGATTAGGTGAATGACATTTCGATTCAGGTACGTTGGAAGGAATATAATATTTGATAATGAAAGGTAAGTATAAATGTGCAAAGAATGTTATGTGATTTATTTGTAAACAAAATATGAATATGTGCAAATGAAACAAGAACAAATGAATAAAATGTGATTTATAAAGTAGTATAAAGGAAATTGTCAAATACTATATGAATGAAAAGTGAATTTGAATATAAGTGATGATATGTGATTTGTATGAGAAATATATGTGATTAGATATGTTAGTTACATAATGTGCTCATTTGGATATATGAAAGTGAGAATGGAATGTTATATGGAATGTTATATGGAATGTTATATGGAATTAAGGGAATTGTTTATCTAAACTAAAATCAACTAACTACTAAACTAAAGACTCTAAGACAAAGAAGAATTAAGTGAATAGATGTTGATATTGCTTTCTCATAACATTCTCAGGCTCCCACGTAGCCTCTCCAATTCCGTGTTTGTGCCACAACACTTTCACTAAAGAAATTCTTTTGTTTCTCAACTCTTTAGTCTCTCGTGTCAGAATTCGGATCGGTTCTTTACTATACGACAAGTCTGACTGAACCTCAACCTCAGTAGGAGAAATCACATGAGACGGATCAGATCAGTACCGTCTAAGCATCGACACATGAAACATGTTATGTCTCTTTTCTAACTCAGGTGGCAACATCAATCTATAAGCAACCGGCCCAACTCGTTCAATGATCTCATACGGCCCGATGAATCTTGAACCCAGCTTGCCTTTTCTGCCAAATTGAAGTATTTTCTTCCACGGGGACACTTTCAGAAACACTTTATCACCAACTTCGAATTCAATATCCTTTCATTTCAAGTCTGCATAAGACTTTTGACGATCTGAGGCCGCTTTCAAACTGTCACAAATCACTTTCACTTTCTGCTCAGTCTCTTTTATAGGGTCAATCCCGTGAATCTTATTCTCACTCAGCTCAGCCCAATACAATGGAGTTCGACATTTTCGACCGTAAAGAGCCCCATATGGTGCCATTTTAATACTAGATTGAAAACTGTTGTTGTACGCAAACTCAATCAACGGTAAATACTTTTCCCACGTACTTTCAAACTCAAGTATACAGCATCTCAACATATCTTCGAGAATCTGAATGATCCTCTCAGACTGACCATCCGTTTGCGAATGAAATGCAGTATTGAAATGCAATTTGGTGCCTAAAGCCTCTTGCTATTTCTTCCAAAATCGTGAGGTAAATCTTGGATCTCTATCAGACACAATAGATAGCAGCACTCCGTGCAATCTCACAACTTCAGCAATATACAATTTAGCTAATCTATCGAGTGAATAATCTGTTCTCACCGAAATGAAATGAGTCGATTTCATCAATCTGTCAACTATCACCCAGATCCCATGAAGGCAATCCTGACACAAAGTCCATCGTAATTCTCTCCCATTTCCACTCAAGAATCATGATCGGCTATAACAAGCTGGACGGAACCTCATGTTCAGCTTTTACTTGTTGACATATTAAACATTTTGACACAAAGTCAGAGATGTCCCGTTTCATACCATGCCACCAATTGAACTATTTCAAATCATTATACATTTTCGTACTCCTCGAGTGAACAGTCAAACGGCTGTTATGAGCTTCATTCAAAATCATCGGAATCAACTCTGAATTTCTCGGAACATAAATCCGATCTCTATATCTCAGACAATCATCACTATCAACTCGAAATTCTGAGTCAACATTCAATTCACACTGAGTCCATTTAGCATTCATTTCAACACCACTTTTCTGGGCATCACAAATCTGACGTACAAACTTTGGCTTTACTTTCAACTCAGCCAAAACTACACTATCATGACACAGATCTTTCTGAGCATTCATTGCTCGCAGAGCACTTTCGGCTTAAAGCATCAGCTACAACGTTAGCTTTACCTGGATGATAATTAATTACAAGTTCGTAATCTTTTAACAATTCTAACCATCTTCTCTGTCGTAAATTCAAATCTTTCTGAGTCATCAAGTACTTCAAACTCTTATGATCAGTATAAATGTGACATCTCTCTCCAAATAGATAATGACGCCAAATCTTCAATGCAAACACAATCGTTGCTAATTCAAGGTCGTGTGTCGGATAGTTGTTTTCATACGGCTTTAGCTGCCTCGAAGCATAAGCAATAACTTTGCCTTCTTGCATCAGCACACAGCCCAAACCATTCAACGATGCATCACTGTAAATTATGAGTTCTTTTCCCGACTCAGGTTGAACTAACACTAGTGCCTCTGTCATCAACACATTCAACTGCTCGAAACTATGCATGCACTTTTCTAACCATTCAAATTTAACATCTTTTTGTAGCAATCTCATCAACGGAGTCGCAATCATCGAGAAGCCTTTCACAAACCGTCTATAATATCGTGCTAGTCCCAGAAAACTACGGACTTTAGATACATTTCTCAGAGGCTTCAATTCTAAAATAGCAGAGATTTTATTCGGATCAACTCGTATTCTCGCAACTGATACAATATGCCCCAGAAATCCAACCTCACAACCAAAACTCACATTTGCTAAACTTAGCATACAACTGTTTCTCACGCAGAGTTTGTAGCACAATTCTCAAATGCTCAGCACGTTGAATCTCATCACATGAGTAGATTAAAATATCATCAATGAACACCACAACAAAACGATCCAAGTACGATCTGAATATCTGATTCATCAGATCCATAAACACTGCAGGAGCATTTGTTAATCTGAAAGGCTTCACTAAGAATTCGTAATGTCCATACCTCTTTCTGAAAGTAGTCACATCAGATTCTTTAACTCTCAACTGATAGTAGCCCAATCTCAAATCTATCTTAGAGAACACTATAGCTCCTCTTAACTGATCAAACAAATCATCGATACGAGGCAACGAATATTTGTTCTTTATCGTCACTATGTTTAATTGTCAGTAATCAATACACATTCTCATAGTACTGTCTTTCTGTTTCACAAATAACACAAGAGCACCCTAGGGCGAGAAACTCGATCTTGCAAACCCTCTATCAGTTAACTCTTGCAACTGTGACTTTAACTCTTTCAATTTCGTTGGTGCCATTCTATATGGAGCTATCAAAATAGGGGTAGTCCCGGGCACTAATTCAATACCAAATTCAACTTCCCGATTCGGAGGTAACCCCGGTAGTTCTTCAGGAAACACATCTGGAAACTCACAAACCACAGGCACAGATTCAACTTTCTTTTCTACCACTTTCGTATCAATCACATATGTCAGATAAGCTTTACAACCCTTTCTCACATATTTTATAGCTTTCATTATAGATACAATAGCTGGTAACCTTTTCATATCACTAGATTCAATTCGAACTATCTCACTATTATGACTTCTCAATTCAATACTCTTCCTTTTACAATTCATAATGGCATTATGCAAAGTGAGCCAATCCATACCCAGAATTATATCAAATTCATCAAACGGTAGCAACATCAAATTAGTCAGAAAACATATATCACAAAACATCAATGGACAATTTTTGCACACCTTATCAACCAAGACACACTTGCCTAAGGGGTTCAATACTCTAACCACAAATTCAGTAGACTCAATAGGTAGAGTCTTATTCAATACTAGATTCACATACACATAGGAATGAGTAGAACCTGGATCTATCAATGCAATCACATTAGTATCGAATAGAGTAAAAGTACCAGTT
Source organism: Gossypium bickii (assembly GCA_025503065.1). Classification (NCBI taxonomy): domain Eukaryota; kingdom Viridiplantae; phylum Streptophyta; class Magnoliopsida; order Malvales; family Malvaceae; genus Gossypium; species Gossypium bickii. Next base: position 69,950,279 of record CP106712.1, read on the forward strand.
ATGACGTCTAGAGATGATGCTTCCTCTCGTGCACGTATAGCATAAGCTCGGGCAGGTGCTCTCACCTCTGATCTCACTACTATATTGGTAGTCTCTCTCTAGCTTCCACTCAAATTCCCAACATTTCTGGGTGGTCTACCCCTAGCCATTACATTACTCGATCGCACATTCTGAACATTTTCTTCCTCAGTCATCTTTGGGAAGTTTCGGATGAAGTGATCTCATGATCCACAATTATAGCAAACTCTATTGTTGTATTTGCCATAGCATTCACCCACATGTCATCATCCATACTATCTACACTTAGGTTTGTTACTTTTGGCACTATCAACACTTGATTCTATTCGAGCTTGAGTTCTTGGACCAACACTTAGTCTTGCGCGGTCCCTATTCGGATGTTCAAATGAAGTATTTGACCGGTTGTTTGTATTTCTAAATCTCTTCGCTGAAGGTTGAGAAAATTTACTCATTAATCTTTTTCTTTCATCACGAGCTTTAGAATCAGCTTTCTTCTTTTATTTACTGAGTTCTTCAGCTTTGCAAGCTCTTTCGATTAGCACAACAAATTCGTTTATATCAAGTATCCTAACCAACAACTTAATGTCTTCATCCAACCCTTCTATGAAGCATTTACACATAGTAGCTTCAGTTGAAACACATTCCTGTGCATATTGGCTCAATCTCACAAATTCCCGCTCATACTCAGTAACTGACAAACGGCCCTGTTTCAACTCTAGAAAATCTTTACGTTTCTGATCAATGAATCGTTGACTGATATACTTCTTTCTGAACTTAACTTGAAAGAAATCCCAAGTGATTCTCTCTCTCAGAACCACGGATGTCTACGTCTTCCACCAGTTATAAGCTGTATCCCTCAACAAAGAAACAGCACACTTGATACACTCATCAAGAGTCAATGACATCTCATCAAATACCCGAATTGTATTCTCGTGTAACACCCCTTACCCGTATCCTACGCTGGAACCAGGTACGAGGCAGTACCAGACTTAACAATACATTCTACCAAATCACGAGCCATAAAATTTCACTTATAATTTAAACTTTAACAAACACGTGCATACACAAGCATTACAACTCCATGACCAATATGAGCCACAACTCGTGGCCAAATACAGAATAATCCTTATTACCGTTATGAAGCAATACATTTGGTCAAATTAATTAACACATATACAAAATGACTTAGTTAAGCCCATATACATGTCATAACTTAAATCATTTATAAATAAAGATACCCATAGATAGCTTGATAGTGTGAAGCGATCTCCAACAACCTCTAGCCCGAGCTTGTTTAATAGGACTCTGAAACATGGGAAAGAAAAGGGGGTAAGCTTATAAAGCTTAGTAAGTTCACACGTAAAAATAATAAGCATTAGCAATGAATTTAGCTTACTACTAAGCTGTCATAACTTGCATAAATAATGCTAAGTTCTTACTTTCTCAACTTACTCATTTGTAGCCTTACCAAAGCCTCAAGAAGACAAATCCTCACAACAAGTTCTCAAATTGATACAATCATCAAATCACATCCTTATACCTTATTACTCATGTTCACATTAATTTGTCTACTTGAATCGCTGTCACTAAATTATTTATTTCTTGAGCTATAAAGCTCCGACTTACAAACCACTAATTTTTCCTTAAACTAGACTCATATATCTTCATACCATAAAATTTCTAGAATTTTTGGTCTTGCCAATTAGTACAGTTTATTCATTAAAATTTCCCCTGTTTCACTGTTTGACTATTCTGACCGCTCTTCACTACGAATCAAGTTTCTCGTTCAGAATTCAGATTACCTTCTTGTTTAGTTAATTTGAAACTAGAGTCGTTCAGGATTTCAGGAATATAAATTATATCCCTTAATTATTTTTTGTAAAATTTTTAATGATTTTTCTAAGTCAGAACAGGGGATCACATAATCATTCTGAACCAGTCTCACAAAAATTTAAATATCTCAAAATATAAAAATCCATTGTTTGCTCTATTTCTTTTATATGAAAATAGACTCAATAAGATTAAAATCAATATCTTATCCAACTTACGATTCAATTTCTACTATTTTTGGTGAATTTTCAAATTCACATCACTGCTGCTATCCAAAACAGTTTTATTGTAAATTTTTGCTCTATCTCACTTTTAGTTGTATTCATTATTTACCTATAACAGTCTTTCTAATTTCTGATTATATATCGAGCATATTGCTCATACGCTACACATGCATATACCTACACTTATCACTACAAAGTCACACATAATTTCACTTAATTGATTTTCCCATTGAACACTTCGGAATAATAATGGATAAGCGGTGGTTTCGCACACAGCCCACAGTTGAAGCTCTCTTGTACACATAGTGGCCTTCACTTAGTACCACTCATGTGACATAGCTCAATTGTACACATAATTCTGGCTCTCTTGCACACATAGTGGTCTTCCCTTAGCACCACTCATATGACCTAGCCATCTCATAGCTATCTAGTACACATAGTGGCTCACACTACATACCACACATGTGACCTAGCTACGTATAGCTTTCTTGTACACATGGCGTACTCTCGGTACCACACATGTGACCTAGCTACGTATATATATGTATCTTGTAGCTCTCTTGTGCATATAGTGGCCTGCACTTAGTACCACTTATGTGACCTAGCTACATACCATTTATATCTTTGATTTCGAAGGTTCAAATGGGAAGTATCTCACTTTTTAATACTTTATTTCATTCCTTCAGTAGTCAATTATGATTCAAAAATCAGCTACAATACATAAAATATGCTAATTTAACTTACATAATTACATTCTCAATCTCATCATATCATCAATTTAACTTATCCTCCCCAAATTTTTCTATTCAATACTTTCTTGATATTAAACAAAGCCATCTTCCTAATTTGGTCTTACATGTAAACTTATACCAATTCTCATCAAAATGTTGAGCCATTATTGAACATTATAATTATATTGGAAAATCAATACTAATGTTTTCATAACTAAAATTTCAATTCAACATTCAAACTTGCATCATTAAATGCTTATTAAACATATGAATTTACTTCGATACCAAAATGGCCATTTTACCAACTTTCACGATTTTTGATTTTCCTCTTGTTCTAGGTCCAAATCTCATTTTTCGGGGTCTAAGACATCACATTTCACTTATTTAATTAATGTACTACTCCAAACAGTCCCCAACTCAAACTTTGGCAAGATTACAATTTTGCCTCTAATCTTTTGTATAATTATGAGTTTGCCCCTAGGCTCGAAAATTAAACTTCATCCCTTATTCTTATGTTTTATAACATGCTGATCATTTTCCCTTCTAAGGCAACGTCAAATTCTTGCTCTAACATGCACTTATGTACATTAGGTATTTTTGCCGATTATGTCGTTTTACTTGTTTTCATTTAAAATCGCTTAGTAAAAGTTGTTTAACATAATTCTAAGCTTCATATTCTGCCATAAAACATCAAAATAAACACATTTCACCTATGGGTATTTTTCCAAATATGAACCCTAGGTTAAATTATTGCTAGAATAAGCTAAATCAAGTTACCGAGACTCTAAAAACGTAAAGAACATGAAAAATGGGGCTAGAATGGACTTACCATGAAGCTTGGAAAGCTTGAAAACCCTATCCATGGCTTCCCACATGTTAAATTCTGCCTAAGCTTGAAGATGGACAAATTTGGCATTTAAATTTTGTTTTTAATTCATTTAATTCACTAAATTACCAAAATGCCCCTTCAAAAATCCTTTGAAACATACCCATCCATGTCCATTTTTGTCCACCAACTTAACCAATAGTCTAATTATCATTTAAGGACCTCCAATTTAAAATGTCATAACAATTGGACACCTCTAACATGTAGAACTCAACTTTTGCACTTTTTTCAATTTAGTCCTTTTGACTAAATTGAGTGTCCAAACGTCAAAATTTTCGAATGAGATTTTCACGAAATCATTCCGTGAAATTGTCGACAATAAAAATATAAATAAAATAAATTCTCAGCATTGGATTTGTGGTCCTGAAACCACTGTTCCGACTAAGCCCAAAATCGGGCTGTTACGTCTCAAGCCAAAACTCAGCTCGCTCAGCATCGCCATCAGCTGTGGCCCTAAACTCTTTGGCCCCATACTTATGAATCTTATCCACAAGAGGTTTATTCAGTTGAATCGGATCTATCACTTGTGGCACAACAGGTACTTGTGGGGGTGGAGGTTGTGGAGCAGCCGAATTCATTAGAACGAACTCCGAAAACCACTCACTCTTCATTTTGAAGAAGGCTTGCTTAGCCTCTCTTCCCTCACTACTATCATTCAGCCTAGATGTGGCCAGTGCTGTCCCTTGAGTGGGAGTAGGTGCGTTACTCTCTACATCGTCAGCAACTGCTCGATCGAGATCCATTACTATATGAAAACACATTTTGAACTGCCAGAATTCATCACACTATTGTAATTTCATATATGGCATGTATAGCTAGACTCGCACGCGCTATGTTAGTTCGAGAATCGACTAAACTGTAGCTCTGATACCAATAAAATGTAACACCCCTAACCCAAAATCGTCGCCAGAATAGGGTTAAGAGGTGTTACCAAACATTCGAAACCTTTTACATCCATTTCATGACACAAAGTCAATCATCAATTAAACATACTCAAATACGAGCATATAGTCCATTATCTAGGTCTACGAGACCTTATACTTGGGTTAAAAAGAAGTCGGGACTAAACCAAACACTTATGAAAAATTTCAATATTTAAACATTCTTTAATACTATTGAGGTCACACGCCCGTGCAATCAGGTCGTGTGTCTTACACGGCTACCAGACATACCCATGTGTCCAGGCCATGTCATAACAGAGCATGCATTCTGACTTATCCCCAGGGCCACTAGACACGCACGTGTGCCATGGTCGTGTGTGTCCTTAGGCTAGCTACTGACTTGGTTACACGACCACGAGGCACGCCCATGTGCCACGACCATGTAACCTGTCCAGACACACTTCGAAGTGGTCCTTGAACCACATGGTGGAGATACACACCCGTGTCCCTTAACCAAATATGCAAAATAGGCCATTTGCAAGGCCAATTTGCCACCCACACAAGGGTCAACACTACAAGCACAATTGAGCATGTCTTCTCACACAATTTGGCAACCAAATACATGTCAAATGGTCAATATATCATCTCAACCAATCTCATTTCTAAACATGTTAATTTATAAACTAAATTGCACAACTTGAACATATTCTAAACCAAACATGATTCATCTTCAAATTCACTAGATCATACTAGCATCAATCCATCACTAACTTTACCATTCATAAAACAGTCTCCTTACCAACAAGCCATACCATAATATGCATCATATACCAAATCCATTCATGCTTATAGCTAACATATATCTAGCCACATCACATGGCTATTTACACATCTCAATTATGTTTCAAAACAACTAGCCTATACGTGCCATATTTCAACTATGTAAATCTTTCCAAAAGTACCAAAATAGATTGTCGATAGTGTGATAGAGAATGCTGACAATCCTCGAATCCGAGCTAGCTTTACTGACACTGCAAAGCATAGAAACAAATCACACAGTAAGCTTTCCAAAGCTTAGTAAGTTTGAAATACAATACAATTAATTCATTGAATCAAATCAGTGTACATATTAAACCATCACATAGATAATTTATCAATGTCACACAAATTCAACCATATCCAATACTCACATAGCATCCCATTCATCTACTTTAAATTTCATCAACCACATAGGTGTTATACATACCTTTGACAACACATAGTTAGTCACCAACAATGCTACTCACCACTCGATTTTACATATCGATCAACCTTTGCTATTCTCTTGCTTTATTCACACACTTAGTGTCAACTTATAGACAACATAAATGTCATACACTTAGTGCCAATGCATTAAATCAAGATTATATCGGTATCGCACACAAAGTGCCAATTCAATAAGCCGAAGCTTCTATCATCTTGCACACACAGTGCCAATCATTTCTATCTTGTTTCTAATTTCGCACACTTAGTGTCCTCTAATTCAATTCAGCACATAGCATTTCTAATCTCATAGTTATATAGATAATCATTTAATTCACATCACATAGAACATAAATTAACAACTTGTACTATATCCGAACTTACCTCGGACGTCGAAATATCGAAACGGTCAATTAATCGAGCATTTTATCTTTACTTCGATCTCGATCCGAACCTCTTCTCTCTTGGTCATACACATCCAAATTGAATCCATGCAATCACCAAATCATTCATTTTAGTCCAAACACACATATTTAGGGCATTTTATATAATAGCCCTCACATTTTCACATTTCGACACTTTAGTCCCTAATTCACAAAATCACGAAATACACATAATTTCATTTCATCCATGCCTAGCCGAATTCTCTCTATATTCATACAAGTCCACACATTTCATTTATTTCACATTTTAGTCCCTCAATTTACTCTTTTCTCAATTTAGCCCAATTTACTCAATTTCACCAAAAATCCAAATACAAACTATGTTAACCCAACACTAAGCTTTCATATTTTACCATCAATCAACACAAAGTTCACATGTTCATCAATGGCGCATCTCAAAATCTTCACCAATTCTCAAAATTGAAGCATGGGTTTTAAAGAGCACAAAGCAACGATCGCAAAAACGTAGAAATTATCAGAAACCGATTAAAAACATACCAGAAATTGAATCTAAAAGCTAGTCGAAACCTAGCTTCTTTTTCTTTTCTTCTTCTTTAGTATATTCGGTCAAAAGATGAATGAAAATATGCCCACTTTCATATTTTTTTTATTATATAACATTTTAATACATAAATTACTATAATAACCTTACTAATTTAATTAGAAAATCATGTCACCCAAGCCCTTAACCGTCCTTGCTATAAAAAATGGTCAAATTTCCTTTTAAGGCCTTCCTATTAGAAGAACATGGCAATTTAGAAATTAAACAATCAGCACTAAGCTTTTACAATTTACGCGATTAAGTCCTTTCTCATAATTCAACACATAGTCGATAAAATTACCATACAGAATTTTCACACAGACTATATCACATATAAGAAACACCAAAAATAATATTAAAATACTATTCTAACCTCAGATTTGTGGTCTCGAAACCACTATTTCGAGTAGGATCTAAACTAGGTTGTTACAAGTTTGGGTTGTATTTTGATGCAAGAAGAAAAAGTTATAGCTTATGCCTCCAGGCAGTTAAGATCGCATGAAAAAAATTATCCGACGCATGATTTAGAGTTGGTCGCTATTGTATTTGCATTGAAGATTTGGCAACATTATTTGTACGGTGAGAAATGCCACATTTTTACCAATCACAAAATTTTGAAATATTTAATGACTTAGAAAGATTTGAATTTGTGACAACAAAGATGTCTCAAATTGCTTAAAGACTATGAGTTAGTGATTGATTATCATCCGGGGAAAACAGATGTAGTCGCAGATGCTTTGAGTAGAAAATTTGTATTTTCTTTGAGAGCGATGAATACTCAGTTAACCTTATCTGATGATGGTTTGACTCTAGCAGAATTGAAAGCTAAACAGGTATTTCTTTAACAAATTTGTAAAGCTCAGAAATATGATAATGAATTGCAAGCCAAAAGAGTGCAATGTGAGTCGACTAGTGATTCTGACTTTCAGATTGGATCTGATGATTACTTAATGTTCCGAGGTAGAATTTGTGTACCAAAGAATTCTGAGCTCATTCAAAAAATTTTGCACGAAGCACACAGTGCTTGTTTATCTATTCACCCAGGGAGTACTAAAATGTATAATGATTTGAAACAACTATATTGGTGGTCGGGAATGAAACGAGACATTTCAGAGTTTGTATCGAAATGTTTAGTTTGTCAACAAGTCAAAGCCGAACATCAAGTGCCTTCAGGATTACTACAGCCTGTGATGATACCTGAATGGAAATGGAATAGAGTTACGATGGATTTCGTATGGGGATTACCGTTGTCTTCGAAGAAGAAATATGCTATCTAGGTAGTCGTAGATCAACTAACGAAATCTACACATTTCATTCCAACACGTACTGACTATTCACTTAATAGAATGGCTGAAGTGTATATCTCTGAGATTGTTAGATTACACGGTGTGTCAGTTTTGATTATTTCAGATAGAGATCCGAGGTTTACATCGTGATTTTGGATGAAATTGCAAGAAGCTTTAGGTACGAAATTGAAATTTAGTACTGCATTTCATCCATAAACTGACGGTCAATCTGACAGAGTAATTCAAGTTCTTGAATATATGCTTCGTTGTTGTGTTTTAGAATTTGAAAGCAACTGGGAGAAATTTTTTCTATTGGTTAAATTTGCGTATAACAAAAGCTTTTAATCAAGTATAATGATGGCACTGTATGAAGTTTTGTATGTTTGCAAATGCCGAACTCCATTGTACTAGACCGATCTGAGTGAGAAAAAGATTCACAAGGTTGATTTGATTTGAGAAACTGAAGAAAAAGTGAAAGTAGTTCGTGACAGTCTGAAAGCAGCTTTAGATCGATAGAAATTGTAAGCTGATTTAAAACATAAAGACATTGAATTTTAGATTGGTGACAAAGTATTTCTGAAAGTATCTTCGTGGAAGAAAATCCTTAGATTCAGTCGCAAAGGCAAGTTGAGTCCATGATTTATCGGGCCGTATGAAATCATTGAAAGAATAGGTCCAGTGGCTTATCGGCCAGCTTTACCGTCAGAATTAGAAAAGATCCTTGATGTATTTCATGTATCGACGTTGCATTGATATAGATCAGATCCATCACATATAATTTCTCCGGCAGAGATTTAAATTCAACTTGACATGACGTACAATGAAGAGCCGATCCGAATTTTAGCTCGAGAGGCTAAACAGATGAGAAATAAATGCATATCTTTAGTGAAAGTCTTATGGTAACGTCACGGTGTCGAAGAAGCTATGTTGGAGCCCGAAGAAGCTATGAGAAAACAATATCCTAACCTTTTCACTGGTAAGATTTTCGAGGGCGAAAATCCCTAATGGGGAGAGTTGTAACAGCCTGTTTTTAGTCAAATCAGAATAATTATTTTGAAACAACAAATTTGATGTCGAAATAATTATTTTATTATTATTTTAATGTCTACAGCATGATAATATGTTTGTGTAAAAATTTCGTTAAGAAATTTTATCGTTTGATTGCGTAATTTGATAAAAAGGACAAAATCACGTAAAGCGTAAAATTGATGTTCTAATAGCTAAAGGTGTCAAATAGCTATAGAACCTTAAATTTGAAGTCCTTATGTTGTAAATAGTCCATTTAAAACATGAGTGGACAAAGATGGACATGGTTTATATGGAATGTTAATGTTTTAGTAAAGGGTAAATAGGTAAATTAGCAAATAAATGATAAGAATTAAAAAAACATAAAATTTCCATTCATCCATCTTCCTTGCCGATTTTAAAGAAGAAAAGAAGCCATAGTTAGGGTTGCAACATTCGGCCATTGTATTGCTCAACTGGTAAGTAATTTTGACTCCGTTTTTAATGATTTCTATGTTTTTGAGATCGTTGCAACTACGTCTAACTAGTCCAGGGACTATTTTGCAAAACTGTTAAAGATTTAAAAAGTTTTCATTGATGAATAAGCATGTATTTTGATGTTTGATGATAGATTTTGAATGTTTCATGATAGTTATACAAGTTCTCTTAAGTGATTTTTTGGTGAAAATGCAAATTAGGGATTCATTTGTGAAAAGTGTAAATTTTATGGTTAAAATGTGAAATAAATGGAAAATATGGGTTGCTAGGGCCATAATGGTAATTCGTCTAGCATGGGATAGTATTGAATTTCATGAATTTTTGATTTTATGAAATAAGAACTAAATTGTAAAAGGTGTGAAACATTAGGGTCAAATGTGGAAAAATGCCTTAAAGTGAATTTTGGACTAAATTGAATAGAGAGATGATTAAATAAGTTAATTTTGATTACATATAGATCAAGAAAAGAGAAACTCGGATCTAGATCGAGGGAAAAATAAAGTTCTTGACTAATCAACTCGTTTCATCGTTATTACATCTGAGCTAAGTTTGTATGTAATAAGCATTGTTATAAATATGTTTTAAATGCTTTGATATTGTATGAACTGTGAATACAAGACTACGGACTTGTTCGAAAATGATTTGACGATGATTCAGCATTGCGATTCCCTATTGATCCTTAGGAATAGATTTGGATACTAGTGACATGTCATTAGGGAATTTATGTGATTATGTGATCTAGGTGCTGGTCCTGTACATCCTACCAGTGGCTGAGTATACCGGCATGTGTTACGGTTACTTGACGGCTTGCGTGAGTAGTACCGTGTAGTCTTGACCCACAGCTTGTGTGAGCAGGCCCGTTGATAGCTCGAGAGTGAGCATATATGTGATATGTGATTGAAATAGCTTCGACTATATATGTGGCACTTCGGGTTTTAGTTTCCCATTTATCCGATAATATTCTGAATGGTTCAATGGGTAAATGAAAGACATGATTGGGTATGAGATTGATACGAGATGGTTCATGTATGTACAGTATAAGCTTTAAATCAAAGAAATTATGAAGTGCACATATAAGTATATGATTAAAGATGTTAAAGGTTTGTTAGTTAACCTGAATTACATGTTGTTATGTTCAAATTGATGATTTGTGTGTTTATGATTAGTTTGAGTTTATTTCGTACGAGCTTACTAAGCTATAAAGCTTACTTTGTTTATTCTTTTCCATGTTTTATAGTGATTTTAAAGCTAGCTCAGATTCAGGGATTATCGAAAATTGCGTTTCACTATCCTACTATCATTTGGTACTTTTGAACTTTGGTATTTTGGTATATGGCATGTATAGGATTATGGTCATTTTAATTATGTGTTGATAATGATTTTAGCCATATAAATTGGCTTGTAAATGTATATGTTTTGGTTTGTATATAGCCATGAGAGTTTGCTTAATTTGGTTGTTTTGGATGTATATGTATATATGTGAAAATGGCTTATGATGTGGTTCATAATTGCTTGCAAATGGTTTGTGGTAGTTAATGGTTATTATATGTTTGTGATTTTAGGAAAGGTAAAATGTTTGGTTGTAATAATGCATATAGATGTTTTGTGAATTTGGAATTGTTATGATTAAAATTGGCAATACATGGTAATATGAGCATGTAAATTGTGGGTATGAAGTAGTGAATTGAGTTTGGTTGGAGTTGTTGTTAAATGCCTATTGATGCTATGTATTTGATAAACCGTAATAGTAACATATTTTAGGCCCACATTTAGTATGCTTTTGGATGATTTATCCCTTGAATTATGTAATTTGGTGCTCTTAATCCTTTAATTTCATGTTTTATACTTAGAAAAGCACCGGATGACGAAAAGAACGGAAAACGGGCCCAAAAATGAGTAAATGGGCCATATCATGAAATCAACACGGCCTGGGTCCAAGCCACACGGCTGTGCCTCATTCAACAACCTCGAACACGGCCTGGCCACGACTTATACGGGCGTGTGCCATGGGCGTGTCCCTGTCTTGACAAAGAGAAATTTCACTCGGATTAGGATACTTAGGGGCGAAGAAACACATTCAGAAGCCTATATAAACACCCTAAGTATAACCTAAAAGGAGTTTGGCAGAAGTCGGGAACCCAAGGCTTTAGTAAGGGGGCGTCCGGCTAGGCCAACGAGGGCAAATTTGTGGGGATTTACTCTACATAGCCAGTTGATTCATCTCAAGAAGCCGGAATCATACTCAAGACGGAGGATCTTCTTCAATTCCTTTAAGGGGTTTTAGGGATTTCTTATGTTTTGTTTTATCTTTTCTTCTAAGATGTTTTCTTTTATTATTATGAACTAAACCCTCAGATACCTGAGGGGGATGAAACCTAAGATGAATCTTGTTATTGTTTGCTGAACTTTATGATAAATATTTGACTTGTTCTTAATTATGTGTTCTTAATTCTTGTGTTGATATTTCTGGGATATTAATTTAAGTATGATGTGCTTAGGTGGAGGAGCAAAAGTCCCTGCCTAAGAGTAGATCTAGCATAATTAAGCGGAGTTGATCGCACGTCTAGAGATAGGGTGACGAGTTTTTGCCGGATTAGGGTGAAACCTAATATGGGAGTCCATAGATCGAGTTAATGCAATTTTAGGGGTTTTAATTAGAAAGAGATTTCAATTAATCAACCTAGGGTTAGACGTTAGTCGCCTTGAGAGAGGGATTAATATAACTTAGGGAATCCTACGGATCAAGTCAAATGAATAAATCGTCTGGTTCAGAGTTAAATAACAAGTGAAGTCTAGGTGGATTCTTCCTTGGGTATCGTCTTAATCAATTGGTTTTTCCTCAATGTTATTTTCCCAATTTCATTTTTCTTTGTCTTAGAGTCTTTATTTTAGTTGTTAGTTAATTTTAGATTAGATAAACAATTCAATTAATTCTTAGGCTAGATAATAAAAAGAGAGTTAGTATTAGTGCTTTTGGTTCCTTTGGGTTTGACATTCCGATCTTGCCTTAACTCTACTATTGTTCGATAGGTGCGCTTGCCTCAAATCGTTATCATAGTTAGTTTCCAGGTTCAGTCATTCTTTATATAAATTTTAAGACTTTGACATCGCATAAAACAACGATCAAGTTTTTGGCGCCGTTGCCGGGGAACTAAAATATTAAGAAAGCTCAATTTTTATTATTTTAGCCATTTTTATTTTTTTGCAATTTATTTTTATTTTTAACTTTGCTAAATTTTCTTTCTTTTGTTCCTTTCAGGTACCTCTAATTTATGGCTAGAAGGAACCCGACAGGACCCCTACTTTACGATAGTGATATTAAAGGTACCATTCGCAGAAATCGCAGAGAAATAAGGCGAAGCTTAAACTACATAGAAGAAGAGCAAGAAGCCGAAATAAATACTACAGAAGAGATGGCTGAAAATAATCCGCTACCTCAAGAGATGGCCGAAAATCATGCTCCTCGAACTATGTATGATTATGCTAAACCTAGTTTAACTGGAACTGAGTCAAGTATTGTTAGGCCTACTATTGCTACAAAAAAATTGAACTGAAACCTAACACTATACAGATGATACAACAGTTTGTTCAGTTTGATGGTTTGCAGGGTGAGGATCCTAATACACACTTAGTGAATTTTCTAGAATTCTGTGATACCTTCAAAATAAATGGTGTTTCTGATGATGCCATCCATCTTCGGTTATTTCCCTTTTCTTTGAGGAATAAAGCCAAACGGTGGTTGCATTCTCTTCCACGAGGGTCAATCACTACATGGGACCAAATGACCGAGAAATTTTTATTAAAATATTTTTCGCCGACCAAAATGGCCAAGTTGAGGAATGATATCTCTTCTTTTGTGCAGATGGATTTAGAGACACTTTATGATGCATGGGAGAGATACAAAAACTTGTTGAGGAGGTGCCCACACCATGGAATACCTTTGTGGCTACAGGTCCAAACTTTTTACAATGGTGTGAACCCTTCAAAAAGGCAACTAATCTATTCAGCTGCCGGTAGAACCCTGAACAACAAAACTCCTGAAGCGGCCTACGAGTTTATAGAGGAGATGTCATTGAATAACTATTAGTGGCAAGTTACAAGGACAAGGCCAGCCAAAGCAGTCAGAGTTTTCAACCTTGATACAGTAACCGTGCTATCAAATCCAACAACAAACCTACCCACAGGAAAAGAAGCCAAGCCTTGAAGGAATGCTGACAAAATCCATAGTAGCCTCCAAAACACGGTTCCAAAATATAGAAATGAAACTTGAGGCATCGACATAGGAGCTCAAGGATCAAATTAGGCAACTTACTAAATTAGTTTCTGAAATACGATCAGAAAGCTTACCTAGGGAAAATGAGCAAATTCAAGCCATAACAGCTTTAGATAGTGAAGGGTTAGATGAGCCCAATTTAATGCAAGAGAATATGGTAGAGGAAGGTAAGGTTGAAGTAAGCCAAGAAAAGCCAAAACCGGTAATCAAAGAGTACCAACCTCGCATACCATATCCCGAAGCAATAAAGAGATACGACACAGAGGAATAGTTCGGTAAGTTTCTTCAACTTTTAAAGAACTTACATATCAACTTACAGTTACTTGAAGCTCTTTCGCAGATGACAGATTCTAGGAAATTCTTAAGGGAGTTATTGACGAACAAACAAAAGATAGGCGAAGCATCACATGTGGAACTAACGCAGTGTGCTCAGTAACGTTGCAAAATAAACTACCACAGAAATTAAAAGATCCAGGGAGTTTTACAATTCCATGTTTAATTGGTAGTTTATCTATTGATAATGCTTTAGCTGATTTAGGGGCAAGCATAAATGTCATGCCTTATAAATTGTTTAAACAGCTAGGTCTAGGGAAACCCAAACAAACTAGGATGAGCATTCAATTAGCTGATAAAACTATTAGAATTCCTAGGGGTATAATTGAAGACGTTCTAGTGAAAATTGATAAATTCATATTCCCGATAGACTTTATCATTTTAGACATGGATGAGGACAATAGTATCCCCCTAATTTTAGGAAGGCCGTTTTTAGAGACTGCCAGGACTAAAATTGATGTCAGTGCAGGTGAACTCATACTTTGTGTAGGTAACGAATCGATCTGTCTTCAAGCTCTCGACTCAGCTAGGACATCGAGTAATCAAGGTGAGAACATTAATTCTATTAATAACCATTAGGTTAAACCTTCTTTTTAGGAAGCACCACGGAACTACACAACTGAGCCAGATCCTAGACCTCATGCCAACAAGAAAATAACCCATGAGGAACGAAGGCTTCAGATCGATGAACTAGACGAGTGGAAGACACACTTCAAGGAAAAATTAGGAATACACAAAGTAGAACCAACGCCACTCCAAGGAACAAACAAATTCAAGATCAGAGATCAAGTACTGTTAGATAAAGCAAACCCTCGAATACCTCCTCTAGACCTTAATACAAACAAAGAAATCTCTTTTAGGGTACTCAATGTTTTCCCATACGAAACAGTCAAGGTAAGTAATCCTACAATCGGTACCTTTAAAGTAAACGCTACTCGACTTGAATTTCACCATGATAATAGGATTAATAGCATGAGGAAGGACTTTCAACTCCTCAAACCACCATTAATATGCAAATGAGAGGAAAGTGTAGCTTAAGACTATAAATGAGTGCTTCTCGGGAGGCAACCTGAGCACTAACACTACTAATTAGTTTCGCTTTAATTCTTTTCGTATTTAGGCGTAGGTTTCCATTCTCACACGGCCATGGCCGTAGCCGTGTGGGCACCACAAGAAGGAACACGGGCGTAGGATGCATCTCTATTTAAACCCCCTTCTTCCTTTCCTTTTCCTGTTATCTTTCTTCTTTCATTTTTCATTATTTACTTTTATTCTTATTTTTATTGTTATTACTTTTTTCTTTTTCTCCAGGGCATTTAGATTTAGCTTAGGATACAATAAAATCAGATCGGCTACTTTGAGGATTCAAGTCAAACGGCTCGAGGCACTCCTTACGTTTCTCATCATCCAAAATTCAGGAAGTTTCACTTCTCTCCCTCTCTTTTGATTTTCTTACTATTTGATCATTATCTACCTTTGTACATTGAGGGCAATTTACATCTTAAGTGTGGGGGGTTAACTATAGTATTATTTGAAAATCCCTGAATTATGCCTTGTTCTAAAGTAAGTTTCTCAAATTATGATTAGAATGAAATTTCCTTTGATTTATGATTTTTGTTGATGTGTTTTCGATTAAGTCATTGATAATTATGCATTGATGATCAAATTTGAAGGATACTAGAGAATCAAGCATGATAAGTCTATTTTTCAGAAATTAAAATTTTTTCTAGGTTGTCCACCTGAATTTGAATATTACTTTGAAGTTTGAAATTTACGTGGTTGACATAAAAAACCCATAATTTTTTGTGAGATTTTGAGCCTTATAGAACATATATTCTTTTTCGTGCTCACTTTTTGATTATGAGTGTGTCAACATTGATTTGTTATTCTAGAACTTGCATCGATTATACATGTCAACACTACACCTTTGATTTGATATACAAAGATGATGAGGCACCTAGGTTTTAACCCACTTACCCCACTAAATTCCTACCTTCATAATTAACCCCTAGTGAACCCCCTTTGATCCTAACAAACCCTTTTTATTGACTCACACACTAATATTAACCCAAGACCCTTTGTATTTGTTATTACCATTCCTTTTGACTACCTTTTTGTCGAGATTTGATTTGATCAGTTGCCTAACTATGATCTTTATTTCAGTAGTAAATTCATCCTTTATTATATATTTGATTTGTTCTTAAAACAAATCAAAGTATATTCATTATTAGTTATGTGACTAAATGAGCTTATATGTTTAAATTCCAATTGCTGAATAAGAAGCTTGTATTATTAGTGTAACACCCCTTAACCCGTCTTCGTGGCCAGACTAAGGTTATGAGGCATTACTAACAAAAACACAACTTAGAACTAATATTTCATAAGCTGAATATCAAATATATCACTTTTGTACACACGCATTTAAAAACCAAAACATCTATGGATATAAAGAACAATTCATAGCATACCAAGTCCGCTTGCTTTATAATCAATCTAAAGTACATATACCAAACTTGAACACATATAACCATTGATAATTCACTTATTACGAATGATCTAATAGCATAATTATAATATGCACATTCAACCAATAAATTAAATACCTATTCAGTCATATAAAACATTTATTTCATTATACTTATGCAATTATGCCATCCACCACATCATATCCATTAACAAACCAAAATACATATGCACTTTGAAAACCGAAACAAATGATCAAATACCATAATCGAAACATACATATATGGCGGCTTATACCCATTTCTCATTTTAAATTTCACCAAACCGTACCTTAAAAGAAATTCCCAAATAAATTATTTACAAAGTTAAATAACTTCAACATTTTCATTACTTAAAAATATATCTAGACCAACCATCTCAAGAATACAACCATGAAGCATGCTTTACAACAATTCGAATCGTGACCCAATACACATAAAGATTAATCTTCAAATGAAATTCAACCGTTAACCCATTGCCAAAATACATAACTAATTTAACTCAAACATTAGTATCATAAACAAGCAATTATGTCCAATGCAAATCACATATACTTGACTAAAAGAAATAGATCATAGCCGAATTATTGAAATCAAACACACCATACACATAGCCAAAAACAATTAAAACCAACTTAAACAAAAATGATCAAGCCATTTTCGCATGGCTATATATATATATAAATAGGACATCATTCAAACGTTTATCTAGCCTATACATGCCTTTAATTCGAAATCAACTAGCTTGAAAGTACCAAAAGGGGATGATAGTGTGGTTGACTTCACCAACGATCTTTCGAGAGTGTAGCTTGACCAAAATCTATAAAATGAACAGCGAACACACAAAGCAAGTTCACTAGTTTAGTAAGTCATAAGCAACCTCAATATAACATTCGGTTACACAAACATTTAAATAATCAATTTCTAAAATTAAGCATTCATGACTTAACACATAATTTACTATAGCCAAATATCTCATCTCATGTAATACGTAAACTTTCATTACCTTGCCACCGTACATCATTTATCAAATAAATAATCCCACACATATGTATATTTTCATACCTGTACAAATACCTTAGTTCTTTCATGCTTTTCTATAACAAATTTCCTCATGGTATAGAACATATATACAAGTTCCATCTATCATATGTGTATTACTTCCTTTAAACATTTCATTTACTTATTAACATAGCATATAAGTATAACATTTAAGTATGACAAATACATACCTTGTAACCGAACTCAGAAATTTACCTTCATAACTTAAGCTTTCTTGATTTATTTTGTAACTTTACTATTTCAATATCGATGTTCGGGAATTGAAAACTCACCAGCATACAACAAGAAATTCATTGGTCCGAATCGCATACACCGGCACTTGGCCTGCTAGACTCAAAGTCCGAGATTTTAAACACCGGCATTTAGCATGCTAAGCATTAAGCCCGATATATTCACCGGTACAAGGCCTGCTAGGCTCGAAGCCCAAAATAATCCTTCAGGACTCATTTCTTAGTGCTAACATCACAAACAAATCATATGCATCATATTCCATCCACATATCCTATCGAATATACTTATTCATGTCATATTAACAAAATATATATTCAATCCAATTTAACACTTTTACATTTGGATAACACATAAATTCATACTCAAAATTATCAAATATTATCATTTAACATGTCCATAATTAACTCTTTAATATATATTTGCTTAAGGACTTACCTCGACTGTCGACAGACAACGTAGGCCGGCTATTCGGTAACCTTCGCCTTTCCCCGATCCAAACCCGTTTTTCTTTGTTCTTGATCAAGACACATTAAAATTTAGCTCATTCAAGAACATTTCATATCAATTTAGTCCCAAAACACATAAATGGGCAAATTACCATTTTACCCTTAATGTTTCACATTTTTACAATTTAGTCCTATTTGCACAAAACACAAAATACACAAAATTTCACTATAATACCTTAAGGCCGAATTCTCATAGGGACTATACAAATCCATTTCTTTCTTTTATTTTGCATTTTGGTCCCCTCAAAAATTCATTTTTGCAATTTAGCCCAAATACTCAAATTTACCAAAAATCCAAAGACAAAACATATTAATCTAACATATATCTTTCATAATTCATCAACTATCATCATAAAACTCATAAACTCATCAATGGCACATTTCAAAATATTCACCAAAATCAGAAATTCAAGCATGGGTTTTGAAGTATTCGAAGCAACGATCACAAAAACGTAAAAATTTTAGCTCACAAGTGCCGAATTTTGGAAGCTTAAAAACCTATCTTTCTTCCCTATACATTCGGCCTTCACCAACAAAAAAAAAAAGATGATATGCTTTTTCTTTTGTTTTATTAACATATATTATAACATTTAATCATTTACTTATATAACCTTATTATATAAAATTATATAATATAAATTTAAGGTTAATCTTGCCATATGCCACCTACTAACTTAAAAATGGGCTATTTACTCATTTAATACCTCATATTAAAAAGCCATTACCATTCTAGCACTTTACACTATAGTATGCAACTTTTTCACTTTACGCGATTTAGTCCTTTTTGTTAAATTGAACACACAAAGGATTAAATTTTTCTACGAAACTTTCACACACATTAAATCACATATGATAAACACAGAATATATCATTTAAATATATTTCAGACTAGGATTCGTGGCCCCAAAACCACCGTTCCGATTAGGGTCAAATTCAGACTGTTACAACTCTCCCCTCTTAGGGATTTTCGTCCCCAAAAATCTTACCGTTAAACAAAGTCGGATATTGTTGCCTCATTGAATCCTCAGGCTCCCACGTAGCCTCTTCAACTCCGTGCCGATTCCACAATACTTTCACTAATGGAATTCTCTTGTTTCTCAACTCTTTCATTTCCTGAGCTAAAATACGGATCGGTTCTTCCTCATATGTCATATCAGATCGGATTTCAATCTCAGACGGAGCGATCACGTGTGACAGATCTGATCTATATCTAAAAAGCATCGAAACGTGAAATACGTTGTGTATCTTTTCTAATTCAGAGGGTAACTTCAATCTATAAGCAACAAGCCCAATACGTTCAATGATCTCGTACGGTCCGATGAACCTCGGACTTAGTTTGCCTTTCCAACCAAATGGGAGTACCTTCTTCCACGGAGAAACTTTCAAGAATACCCGGTCTCTGACCTGAAACTCAATGTCTTTGCGCTTCGAATCAGCATAGGACTTTTGATGATCCGAGGTAGTTTTCAAACTATCTCTGATTACAGTCACTTTCTATTCCGCCTCTTTAATCAAATCAACCCCGTGTATCTTATTCTCACTGAGCTCGGTCCAGTATAACGGTGTACGACACTTGCGGCCATATAGAGCTTCGTAAGGTGCCATTTTGATACTCGATTGAAAACTATTATTATAAGCAAATTCAATCAAAGGTAAGTATCTTTCCCACGTACCTTCAAACTCGAGGACGCAACATCTCAACATGTTCTCAAGTATCTGAATGGTTCGTTCAGACTGACCATCTGTCTGTGGATGAAAGGCTGTGCTAAAGTGAAGTTTAGTACCTAAAGTATCCTGCAACTTCTTCCAAAACCGTGATGTGAATCTCGGGTCTCTGTCTGAAACAATGGAACTCGGCACACCATGTAACCTCACAATTTGAGATACATACAACTCAGCAAGTTTATCGAGTGAATAGTCTGGATGAAGTGGCACAAAGTGAGCTGATTTGGTCAGTCTATCTATATAACCTGCATCGCATCTTTCTTGCTCAGTGTCATAGGCAAACTGGATACAAAATCCATAGCGATTCTATCCCATTTCCATGCAGGTATCATGATCGGCTGAAGTAATCTAGAGGGCACTTGATGCTTGGCTTTTACTTGCTGACAAATTAAACACTTTGAAACAAATTCAGATATATCCCGCTTCATGCCAGGCCACCAATAGAACTGTTTCACATCATTATACATTTTCGTGCTACTCGAATGTATCGATAGTCGACTACTATGAGCCTCGTCCAAAATCATCAGAATCAAATCCATATTCCTCGGAACACATATTCGGCCTTTGAAGTTCAAGCAACCATTTGCATCGATTCGAAACTCTGCCTTTGCATCATTTTTACACTGAACCCGTCTAGCAATCATATCTTTGTCAATTTTCTGTGCATCACAAATTTGTTGAATAAACATCGGTCTTGCTTTCAACTCGGCTATGATCGAACCATCACCAGACATAACCATATGTGCATTCAACGCACGAAGAGCAAACAATGATTTTTGACTTAATGCATCTGCGACAACATTAGCTTTCCCCGGATGGTAGTCAATTACTAATTCATAGTCTTTCAGTAGCTCTATTCATCTGCATTGTCTCAAGTTCAAATCTTTCTGAGTCATCAAATACTTCAGACTTTTGTGATCCGAGTAAACATGACATTTCTCACTGAATAAGTAATAACGCCAAATTTTCAATGCGAAAATGATGGCTGCTAATTCCAAATCGTGAGTCAGATAATTTCTTTCGTGAGGCTTCAATTGTCTCGAAGCGTAGGCTATGACTTTGCCTTCCTGCATCAAAACGCAACCCAAACCATTCAAAGAAGCATCACTATAAATAATAAATTCTTTACCCGATTCAGGCTGAGCTAACACTAGAGCTTCGGTCAAAAGGGCTTTCAACTGATCGAAGCTTTTCTGACACTTTTTCGACCACTCGAACTTGACATCTTTCTGTAATAGCTTTGTGAAAGGTGTAGCTATCATAGAAAAACCTTTCACAAACCGTCTGTAGTATCCCGCAAGTCCCAGAAAACTTTGAATTTCAGAAACATTCTTTGGTGGTTTCCAATCAAGTATAGCTGATATTCTCGTTGGGTCAACTGAATACGATCTTTGAAAACGACGTGAAAAAGTCGACTTCCTTCATCCAGAATTCACACTTACTAAACTTTGCATACAACTGTTGATCTTGCAAAGTTTGTAGCACCAATCTCAAGTGCTCGACATGGTCGGTTTTATCTCTGGAGTAGATCAGGATATCATTTATAAATACTACCACAAATCGGTCCAAATACTGTCTGAAAACTCTATTCATTGAATCCATAAAAATTGCAGGTGCATTAGTAAGTCCAAAAGGCATGACTAGGAACTCAAAATGTCCGTACCTCGTTCGGAATGTAGTCTTTGGCACATCAGAATCTCTGACTCGCAACTGATAATAGCCCGATCTCAAATCTATCTTTGAAAACACTGAAGCCCCTTTCAACTGATCGAACAAGTCATCAATCCGAGGCAAAGGGTATTTATTCTTTATAGTCGCCTTATTTAGCTGCCGATAATCAACACTCATTTGCATAGTTCCATCTTTCTTTTTCACAAATAGAACTGGTGCACCCCAAGGAGAAAAGCTCGGTCGTACAAAGCCTCTATCTGTCAACTCTTGCAACTGTGCTTTCAGCTCTTTCAATTCAGTAGGTGCCATCCGATAAGGAGCTATCGAAATTGAAGTCGTCCCTGGTATTAATTCAATACTAAATTTTATCTCTCGAACTAGCAGTAAACCCGACAATTCTTCAAGGAACACCTCTGGATATTCACATACAACTGGTACGAATTCAATCTGCTTTTCAGACACTTTATTATCCAATACATATGCCAAGTAATCTTCACATCCTTTTCTCACATACTTACAAGCTAACATCAAGGATATTACTGCCGGTAACCCACTCAGATCATTAGATTCAACCCGGATGATCTCACCGTTCTGACATCTCAAATCAATAATCTTTCTTTTACAATTCACCACTGCATCATGCAAAGTTAACCAGTCCATTCCCAAAATTATATCGAACTCATCGAAAGGTAACAACATCAAATCAGCTGGGAAGCATGAATCCCGAATCATCAACGGGCAACCTTTACATATTTTAGCAATAAGAACACATCTACCCAAAGGGTTGGACACACGGATCACAAACTCAGTAGACTCAACAAGCAGAGTCTTACTGGATACTAGAGTTTCACACACATAAGAATGAGTCGAACCAGGAGCAATCAATGCAATCACAGCAGTATCATAAAGTGTGAAAGTACCGGTAATGACATCTGAGGAGGAAGCATCCTCTCTGGCTCGTATAGCATAAGCTCTAGCTGGTGCTCGAGCCTCAGATCGAACTGCAGTGTCCTTCGTCCCTCTCTGACTGCCACCTACATTGCTCGAATGTGCGGGGGTGGTGCGCGCCATGACGACACATTGCTTGGTTTAGCGTTCTGAGCCGTATCTTGCTCGGCCAGCATCGGGCACTCTCGAATGAAATGGTCCGACGATCCACATTTAAAGCAGGACCGATCACGAAATCTACAACTCCCAGAATGCCATTTTCCACAATGTCTGCACTCAGCCCGATTCTGCTGAACATTACCAACACTAGCCATCGAAGTGGCTCGAGAACTCACTGGAGGTCGATCTCGTCTAGACAGGTCTGAAGTAGCTCTATGTCGGCCAAAGTCATCTTTGAACTTCTTAGGCGCTGAGTGGAAAGTTTTACTCGATGATCTTTTACGAGTGTCTCTAGCTTCTATTTCAGCCTTTCTTTTCTCTTTTCCGAGCTCTTCAGCTTTGCAAGCTCGCTCGACTAGCACCACGACCTCTTTGATTTCAAGAATGCCAACAAGCAACTTTATGTCCTCATTCAGACCGTCTTCAAATCTTTTGCACATAATGGCTTCAGTTGATATATACTCTCGGGCATAACGGCTCAATCTGACAAACTTTTGCTCATATTCCATCACAGTCATACGACCCTGTTTTAGTTCCAGAAATTCTTTTCGTTTCTGATCGATGAATCTCTGACTGATATATTTCTTACGGAACTCGATCTGGAAGAAATCCCAAGTCACTTTTTCTTTCGAAACTACTAATACTAGTGTATTCCACCAGTGATATGCAGTGTCCCGAAGTAGAGATATAGCACACTTCAGGCATTCATCTGGAGTACAGGATAGCTCATCAAGTACCCGAATAGTGTTATCAAGCCATATCTCAGCTCACTTTGCGTCATCATCATCATTAGCTTTGAATTCTTCGGCCCCATATTTCCCGATTTTTTCAACAGGAGGCCTACTAGATCTCATCGGATCTATCATCGGGGGTGCTGAAGGTACCGGAGTTGGATTATTCGGGGTGGAGGTTGTTGTACGGCCGGGTTATTCTGAAAAAATTGGGTAAACCATTCATTCATCATCTGGTAGAAGGCTTGTTGAGCCTCCCCCTTATAGCTACCCGAAACTGGTTGAGAGTCTACCGACACTGATCTGCGTGCACGATCAGGAGCTACACTCTCTACATAATCTGCTACGGCTCTGTCAGGATCAAAATCCATTTACTATATAAAACATAGTCAGAAATGTCAGAAGTCACCACACTATCGTATATACAATAAAGGCATATACAGCTAGACTCTTACGTGCTATGGTAGTCCTAAAATCGACTAAACTGTAAGCTCTGATACCAATCAAATGTAACACCCCTTAACCCGTCTTCATCACCAGACTAAGGCTATGAGGCATTACTAACAAAAACACAACTTAGAACTAATATTTCATAAGTTGAATATCAAATATATCACTTTTGTACACACGCATTTAAAAACCAAAACATCTATGGATATAAAGAACAATTCATAGCATACCAAGTTCGCTTGCTTTATAATCTATCTAAAGTACATATACCAAACTTGAACACATATAACCATTGATAATTCATTTATTACGAATGATCTAATAGCTTAATTATAATATGCACATTCAACCAATAAATTAAATACCTATTCGGTCATGTAAAACATTTATTTCATTATACTTATTCAATTATGCCATCCACAACATCATATCCATTAACAAACCAAATATACATATGCACTTTGAAAACCGAAACAAATGATCAAATACCATAATCGAAACATACATATATGGCTTATACCAATTTCTCATTTTAAATTTCACCAAACCGTACCTTAAAAGAAATTCCCAAATAAATTGTTTACAAAGTTAAATATCTTTAACATTTCCATTACTTAAAAATATATCTAGACCAACCATCTCAAGAATACAACCATGAAGCATGCTTTACAACAATTCGAATCGTGACCCAATACACATAAAGATTAATCTTCAAATGAAATTCAACCATTAACATAATGCCAAAATACATAACTAATTTAACTCAAACATTAGTATCATAAACAAGCAATTATGTCTAATGCGTCTCACATATACTTGACTAAAAGAAATAAATCATAGCCGAATTATTGAAATCAAACACACCATACACATAGCCAAAAACAATTAAAACCAACTTAAACAAAATGATCAAGCCATTTTCGCATGGCTATAAATATATATATAAATAGGACATTATTCAAACGTTTATCTAGCCTATACGTGCCTTTAATTCTAAATCAACTAGCTTGAAAGTACCAAAAGGGGATGATAGTGTGGTTGACTTCACCAACGATCCTTCGAGCCCGTAGCTTGACCAAAATCTATAAAACGAACAGCAAACACACAAAGTAAGCTCACTAGCTTAGTAAGTCATAAGCAACCTCAATATAACATTCGGTTACACAAACATTTAAATGATCAATTTCTAACATTAAGCATTCATGACTTAACACATAATTTACTATAGCCAAATATCTCATCTCATGTGATACATAAACTTTCATTACCTTGCCACCGTACATCATTTACCAAATAAATAATCCCACACATATGTATATTTTCATACCTGTACAAATACCTTAGTTCTTTCATGCTTTTCTATAACCAATTTCCTCATGGTATAGAACATATATACAAGTTCCATCTATCATATGTGTATTACTTCCTTTCAACGTTTCATTTACTTATTAACATAGCATATAAGTATAACATTTAAGTATGACAAACACATACCTTGTAACCGAACTCACAAATTTACCTTCATAACTTAAGCTTTCTTGATTTATTTTGTAACTTTACTATTTCAATATCGAAGTTCGGGAATTGAAAACTCACCAGCATACAATAAGAAATTCATTGGTCCGAATCGCATACACCGGCACTTTGCCTGCTAGACTCAACGTTCGAGATTTTAAACACCGACATTTAGCCTGCTAGGCATTAAGCCCGATATATTCACCGGCATAAGGCCTGCTAGGCTCGAAGCCCAAAATAATCCACCGGCACAAGGCCTGCTAGGCTGGAAGCTCGAAATAATCCTTCAAGACACATTTCTTAGTGCTAACATCACAAACAAATCATATACATCATATTCCATCCACATATCCTATCGAATATACTTATTCATGTCATAGTAACAAAATATATATTCAATCCAATTTAACACTTTTACATTCGGCTAACACATAAATTCATACTCAAAATTATCAAATATTATCATTTAACATGTCCATAATTAACTATTTAATATATATTTTCTTAAGGACTTTCCTCGACTGTCGACGGACAACGTAGGCCGGCTATTTGGTAACCTTCGCCTGTCCCCGATCCAAATCCATTTTTCTTTGTTCTTGATCTAGACACAGGAAAATTTAGCTCATTCGAGCACATTTCATCTCAATTTAGTCCCAAAACACATAAATGGGCAAATTACCATTTTACCCCTAATTTTTCACATTTTTACAATTTAGTCCTATTTGCACAAAACACAAAATACACAAAATTTCACTATAACACCTTAGGGCCGAATTCTCATAGGGACTATACAAATCCACTTCTTTCATTTATTTTGCATTTTGGTCCCCTCAAAAATTCATTTTTGCAATTTAGCCCAAATACTCAAATTTACCAAAAATCCAAAGACAAAACATATTAATCTAACATATATCTTTCATAATTCATCAACTGTCATCATAAAACTCATACAATCATCAATGGAACATTTCAAAATATTCACCAAAATCAGAAATTCAAGCATGGGTCTTGATGTATTCGAAGCAACAATCACAAAAACGTAAAAATTATCGAAAACCGAAATCAAACTAACCTTGAATTTTAGCTTACAAGTGCCGAATTTTGGAAGCTTAAAAACCTATCTTTCTTCCTTATACATTCGGCCTTCACCAAAAAAAAAAAAGATGATATGCTTTTTCTTTTGTTTTATTAACATATATTATAACATTTAATCATTTACTTATATAACCTTATTATATAAAATTATATAATATAAATTTAAGGTTAATCTTGTCATATGCCACCCACTAACTTAAAAATGGGCTATTTACTCATTTAATACCTCATATTAGAAAGCCATTATCATTCTAGCACTTTACACTATAGTATGCAACTTTTTCACTTTACGCGATTTAGTCCTTTTTGTTAAATTGAACACACAAAGGATTAAATTTTTCTACGAAACTTTCACACACATTAAATCACATATGATAAACACATAATATATCATTTAAATATATTTCAAACTCAGATTCGTGGTCCTAAAACCACCGTTTCGATTAGGGTCAAATTCGGACTGTTACAAATAGTATTAGTATTACAAGTTTTCAATTGATATAATTATTTATTAGTAGTTCATTGTTTATGGTTAGGTAATTTGTCAAATCAATCTCTATTCTAACCCTCTAATTCAGCCTTTATCCACACCTTTAACCCAAGGCCTATTACAACCCTGATAAAGACCTTTTGATTTGTGTATCATCTCATTTTACAGTGGTGGAGATTTGATTTTCATGCAAGCCTATGGGATTAACTTTTCATGTTCAAATTTTGAGTGCCTAATTTTGAACCTTAAACACTTTAAGTGATTTGAGTGAATCTTTAGTGAGGATGTCAATTCTTGTCAATTTTGAATCAGAGGTAATTATTCAGGTAAGGGGAAACACCTATGTTTTCATACTATAAAAACTATGACTTTGATTGTTTGAATCTTTAGGACTCTTTGAGTTTAATTATCCATGCATGAATTATCTTTGAATTATGATGAAACACTATTGATGAATGTTATGAATCAAGGAAGTTTGTTTTAATTATGAGCTAAGAATTTTGCTTAAAGACAAGCAAAAGCTTAAGTGTGGGGGTATTTGATAAACTGTAATAACATATTTTAGGCCCACATTTTGTAACAACCCAAACCCGGCCCAAACACTATGGCTGAATCTAGTTTGTTCCAGAAGAAAAAAACTTTTTGAAAAAAAACCCTTTTTAAATCAATTTAAGTTGTCGAAAACCTTTTATTTTAGTGACCTTGCTAAAACCATACTTAGATTCAATTTGGAAATTTATTTGAGTCAAGTTATTATACAAACTTCAAATGTGCCCGATGGCACGATGAAAACTTTTTTTTTCGGTTTAATTTGGGAAAACATGTGTATTCAATTCAATATTAGTAAAATAGTTCAAATAGAGTATCTAACATATGAGAAATAACAGAATAAAACATCAGGAGGCCTTATTACATCCGAAATAAAATTTAACCAACAGTAAAAATAAAATAACTAAGTTAAAAGTTCATTTAATTCAAATCCACTGCATGGCCATCTCGAGTCCATCCGGCTCCACATCCGCGATCTTTGTGTCACCTGAAAAAGTAAAGGAGAAGGTGAGTCACCAAGACTCAGTATGTAACCCTTCACTCCGGTTTTAAGTAATTTCATACACAACATATAATTAACCAACATGTACCAAAACGTGCACCCAACCTAGCCAACCAAACGCCTTTGTCTACCCCGTGTGGTACCAAACCACTGCTGGTGCCAAACCACTGGTGACATATAGTCACAGATGTGATGTCAAATCACTGGAGGTGCCAAACCTCTGGTGTCCGTAGACACAATCGATTGATGGGGCCAACCCATCGTGTGATGCCAAATCACTGGCATCAATCCCTTATTATAATATGTGGGGCCAACCCACCGTGGTGCTAAGCCACTGGGACAAGACGCGATGAGGTACCAAACCTCTAGAGGTACCAAACCTCTGGTGACCGTAGTCACTTTGTGTTACCAAAACACTGGTGTCCGTCGACACAATATCACTGCCCCCTCCTCTCATCAACCCATCCCAAACAATCACAATATTCATACCATCATGTGTCCAATCACATATAACAAATTTATCATTAATCGTAAACCACATATCATGCTTCCCAAAAGCATCATAAAATCACATAATCAATCAGGGACTTACCCGGATCCTTGCTTATACCATTCATGGTATTAAATCCAAATCTACATAGATCAGGTTAGCACACACACAATAGTTTTAGTACATTTAGATAATCATAAGTGTGTATGTACACACCTGATGTCGACGATAGTCCTAAACCCGAATAGACAAATCGGCCACACAAGCTTTTCTTTGTCCCTATATTCGGCCAAACATGGGAGTTAGTACTATGGCCTATTCGGCCAAACCAAATATTTTAAAGGTTCTCTTTTTGAACCCGAATCCTTACCCGAGTGCCTTTAAATAATTACTCCAAGCGTTCTGCTTTCCTAATAATCGGCAACCTTATGTTAGTAATTTTCGGCTTATAATCACTAACTAAATAACTTGCTTAAATTAGATCTTACCATTACTTACCAAGATCGAATACTAGAGATCGTGGCTCGAATCGATCGCGCTACGTTTCTGAATACCTAAGAGATCGGTTACCAAAACTGTTTAGAAGCCTTCATTTATCAACTGCCGGAATCGGCACTTACCCTTAATAGAAATCGGCAAGGAACTGAGAAGAGGAACTATAGAGTTTCAGCTATGAATACTTACCTACTCTCAGGACCGATTGAAGAAGAAGTTGAAGGAGATCACCCTTGCTTGAGATTCGACTAAAGTTTAACAAAAGGGGAAGAAGAGAGTTCGGCTAGTGTGGAAAAGAGAAGAAAAGAAAGTGAAAGTGGGAGAGGGATTCGGCAAAGAGGAGCAAGGTGAGTTTCGGCACAAGGGTTTTATGAAAGAAGAAAAAAAAATAAAAGAAGGAGAGGAATGAGAGGAAGGGATGTTCGGCTTTGAGAAAGAAAAGGAAAATGAATGGTAGATGGGAAGAATGCTAGCCAAAATTGTCAAGTAAATGGCTAAAAAAAATTCGGCACTCCCCCCTTCACAAAAACTCCATGCCGTCCACTCTACTCCAACAAAGAGTTCAATTTTCGGCAACCTCCTTGATTTTCTCTTAGCCACCAACTTAATAAAGATTATTCAAATAATAATCCTATTAATCATAAAAGAAATATTATTCTTATTATCCCTTATTATCCTATCATCCATTTCAAGCCTTTTCTCTCTCTTCTTTGCCGTCCAAATAAGGAAATAAAAAGGGAATTCCATGACTCGAACCTAGGCTCCCCTTACTCCTTGGTGGCGTCACCTGCAGCTCCTAAGTGGCCCTCCTTTTGCCACTTTTCCAAGGTCATTTTAGTGTCAAATATTCCTCATTTATTCTTGTAACCCCTACTTACTAAGGCTCCCTACCTTTAAAGCTTCCCAATAAAATTTTCTACTATTAAAGTCACTCAGAGACCCTAATTAGCCTTATTATTCCATAAATCATGTTACAGCAATTCAAACTCAGGCAAAACAATGCAAGCACGAATAACCCCAATTTTAGGATGTTACAGCTCTACCCCCCTTAAAAATAATTTCGGCCTCGAAATTACCTGATCAGAAGAGATGGGGGTATTGCTGCCGTATCACATCCTCGGGTTCCCACGTAGCTTCTTCTACACCATGGTTCCGCCATAGCACTTTCACTAAGGGCACTGACTTTCTATGTAGAACCTTGACATCTCGATCTAAGATTTGAATTGGTTCTTCTTCGAAAGATAAGTCTGCATTAACCTCAATCTCAGCCACTGGCACAATGTGTGATGGATCTGACCGATACCGTCTTAGCATCGACACATGAAAGACGTCGTGGATCTGATTCAGTTCTGCCGGCAACTCAAGCTGATAAGCCACTGGTCCCACTCGCTTCAACACTGTATATGGGCCAATGAACCTTGGGCTTAGCTTTCCTTTTCGCCCAAATCTCAACACCTTTTTCCAAGGCGACACCTTCAGAAAGACCTTGTCTCCTACATCATACTCCATTTCCTTACGCTTCAGATCAGCATAAGACTTCTGTCTATCTGACGCTTCTTTGAGACGAGACCGAATCACCTTGACTTTGTCCTCAGTTTCTGTAACCAATTCTGGACCCAAAACTTGTCGTTCACTCAACTCCGTCCAACATGTAGGAGTTCGGCATTTTCGTCCATATATGGCTTCATATGGAGCCATTTGAATACTCGCTTGATAACTATTGTTATAAGCGAATTCCGCCAATGGTAGATACTCCTCCCAACTACCACTAAAATCCAAGACGCATCCTCTTAACATGTCCTCTAAGATCTGTATCCCCCTTTCTGATTGTCCGTCAGACTGTGGATGGAAAGCCGTACTAAAATCCAATCGTGTACCCAAAGCTTGATGCAACGCTTTCCAGAACCTTGACGTGAATCTGGGATCCCTATCCGAGATAATCGATATTGGCACACCATGCAACCTTACTATCTCCGCCACATACAACTTTGCTAGCTTCTGGAGTGAGTAATCTATTCTCACCGGTATGAAGTGAGCCGATTTAGTCAACCGGTCCACAATCACCCAAACTGCGTCCTTCTTGCTGGGCGTAAGGGGTAGCCCACTGAAGAAATCAATAGTGATTCTCTCCCATTTCCACTGAGGGATCTTTACTGGTTGAAGTAGCCCTGATGGCAACTGGTGTTCAACCTTAACCTGCTGACACGTCAGACACTTTCCCACAAACTCGGTTACCTCACGCTTCAACCCCGACTACCAGAATTTTTCCGTAGATCTCCATACATCTTGCTTCCTCCCGATGCATAGCGTACAGGCTGCTATGTGCATCTTGGAGAATTCTCCGCCTCAATTCTGTATCCTTCGGTATACAGGCTCGCCCTTGAAAATATAGTACCCCATCCCTAGACAAACTGTACCCTTCTAAACCACCATCCTGAACTTGCATCCTCTTAACCTTCAACCCTTCATCCACTAACTGCTTTTCCTTAATCTCCTCAATCCAGGTTGGCTTAACCTGAAGCTCTGCCAAAAGACTTCCATCGTCATATAGACTCAAACGAGCAAACATCACTCTTAAGTCTGTCACGACCTTCCGGCTCAACGCGTCAGCTACCACGTTAGCCTTACCCGGATGGTACTCAATTAAATAGTCGTAGTCTTTTAACAATTCAATCCATCAACGCTGTCTTAGGTTTAGATCCTTTTGAGTCAGGAGATACCTCAAACTCTTGTGATCCGTGTAGACTACTGACTTCTCCCCATACAAGTAATGCCTACATATCTTCAGAGCGAAAACAACTGCTGCTAACTCCAAGTCGTGCGTCGGGTAGTTAACCTCATGCGGTCTTAACTGACGGGATGCATAGGCTATTACCTTCCCTTCCTGTATCAACACATATCCCAACCCAGTATGGGATGCATCACAATAGACCGTGAATAACTTCCCTGCCTCAGGCTGTACCAACACCAGAGCTTCCGTCAGAATCATCTTTAGCTTCTCAAAACTTTCCGGTTGCTTCTCCGACCATACAAAAGGAACTTCCTTTCTTAGCAACTTAGTCAACGGCGCTGCAATTAGAGAGAATCCTTCCACGAATCTGCGATAGTACCCCGCTAAACCCAGAAAACTTCAGATTTCCGCCACCGACCTAGGCGGTTTCCAATCTAACACTGCTTCCACCTTGTGAGGGTCCACTCTAATCCCTTCTGCTGACACCACGTGGCCTAAGAAAGCCACCTCCCTAAGCCAAAATTCGCACTTACTGAATTTGGCGTACAACTGCTTCTCCCTCAATACTTGTAGAACTACACGTAAATGCCTGTCATGCTCCTCCTCCGTCTTTGAATAAACCAATATGTCGTCTATGAACACCACGGCAAATTGATCCAAGTACTGCTAAAATACCCTATTCATTAAATCCATGAACGCCGCCGGTGCGTTGGTCAATCCAAATGGCATTACCAGAAACTCGTAATGCCCATACCTTGTTCGGAATGCCGTCTTGTGCACATCAACCTCCTTCACCTTAAGTTGATGATAGCCCGACCTAAGGTCTATCTTCGAGAATACTGAGGCACCCTTCAGTTGGTCGAACAAGTCATCAATCCGGGGCAACGGATACTTGTTCTTGATCGTTAACTTGTTTAACTGACGGTAGTCAATGCACATCCGCATGGACCCGTCCTTCTTTTTGACAAACAGCACAGGTGCTCCCCACGGAGATATACTAGGTCGGATAAACCCTCTATCCAAAAGTTCCTGAATTTGAGCCTTCAGCTCCACCAATTCCTTTGGTGCCATTCGGTATGGTGCTATCGACACAAGTGTAGTCCCAGGTAGCAAGTCTATACCGAATTCGACTTCCCGATCTGGGGGCAGACCCGGAAGTTCTTCTGGGAATACGTCAGCGAATTCCCCTACCATTCGGACCTTTCCCACTGCTGACTCTTTAGCCTCTAAGGCACAAATTCGAACCAAGAACGCTTCATACCCTTTTCTAACCATCTTTTTACCTTCAAGGCCGACACCACATTAGATAGGTAATTTCTTCTATTACCGATCATGGCCACTTCATCCCCTTTGACTGTCTTAAGAAACATGCGCTTAGCAGCGCAATCCAACCTCGCTTGGTACTTAACCAGCCAATCAATTCCGAGGATCAAATCAAACTCCCCAAACGGCAGTTCCATCAGATCAGCTACAAATACGACCCCTTGGAGTTCTAGGGGTACATCCCTATAAAGCTTGTTCACAACTACAGAATGGCCTAAAGGGCTAATTACAGTCATCTCCCTAGAAGCAGTCTCAAAGTTTAAGTTCATAGTCTCTACCACACTACTAGCTACGTACAAATGTGTTGATCCCATATCAATTAATGCAATATAAGGAAGTCCAAAAATTAGGAAAGTACCGGTTATAACATCCGGCGCGTCACCCTCCTCGCGACGCCTCGCCGCATAGACTAAGCCAGGCTGCCTCGCCTCGGTGTTGCCTGCGCCTCTGCCCTAAGTTCCGCGACCTCTATTAGGACCATTGCTGCCTCTACCATTACCGCGACCTCTCTGTGGTCCCACATTCCTATTTCCAGTGCGGTTACGCCTCCTGCGGTGATCCCGAGCTCGCTTCCGGGGACAATCCCTCACACGGTGATACAAAGACCCACATTCAAAGCAACCTCTCTCACCGGTCCAACAACCTCCCCAATGGGATTTTCCACAGCGATGATTACCGAGGCGGTCTCTCGATTAGTAGCCATGGGCCTTGGCATGCGATTTGGCCCACTCTGTCTAGCCTTTTCTCGAATATTACCACCTGCCCCAGACGACCCAAAGCCTCTCTTCTGCCTATTCTTATCATAGCTTTGCCTCACAGATTCCTTGACACCTTCGGCTACCTTAGCCTTTTCTACCAGAGACGAAAACTCACGAACCTGCTGTGGGGCAATCAGTAACCTTAACTCATCTCTAAGCCCGTCCTCAAAGCGGACACACGGCGCTCATGTTCTAGAGCCACGATGCCTCTAGCATAGCGGCTCGCCACCTCGAAATTCCACTTCATATTCAGACACCGTCTTATTTCCCTGAACCAATCCCAAAAAGGCTTTCCTCTGAGCATCTGTATAGCTGGTGCCCACATACTTTTTCTGATTAGTGATTTTGAAGTAATCCCAAGTCAGATCATCTGCCGTAGCACCATCTCGAACCGTAAGCCACCAGCGATATGCTTCATCCTTCGAAGCTTACACGCCCTTTCAATTTCTCCTCATTAGACGGATCAAGGTCGTCCATAATCCTTTTCAGAGATTCTAACCAAGACTCTGCTTTGCACTAGGTGCCACTCCCGACACACCTGGAATACCTCACTCCGTTAGGACGATTCGCTCGGGAATAGATTTCCGAGCTCCCAAATTTCCACCAGCCCCAGCCACCATCTCCAAAACTTGCAATACCGCTATGCGAGCATCGCCTCACCATCGGTCCGATCCGCTCCTCTCACTCTAAAAGTAGGAGGTGGTGGTGGCGGTGTACTTCATTTCGTAACCACGACCCGACCGGACATGTGTTCGACCCGATCATCCTACCCTACCGCATCCACGGCGCCCACGTCCTCTAGAACTCATTCTATCTCATCTGCGCTTTAACTCGATTAAGAAAATTTTATGCGTTAGAATTTGTTCCACTTCCTTATTCGCGAAGAAATTTTATGGATAGAGTTTAATTAGGGATTCTTTCGAGCAAACAAGGTTCCAGTCTTCTATCCTAGTTCACACAAGGGAGTTCATACATCCATTCCCTAATACTTTCCATACCTATTCGCTCTTCGGACATTTCTGCCCATTTCTAACCCAGGGCTATTTTCGTCATCTCCCTACAGGGGTATTTTCGTAATAAAGAAAAGTCGTAAAATTTTAATAAAGCATGTCACTTTGGAATTCCCAAAACTGGAGAGTGTTTCAAAAATTTTGCAAAATTTAGATATATGGCAACATTTAGAAACCAGGGGTATTTTGGTAATTTTGTCAATCAGGGGTAATTTTGTAATTTTGAAACTCAGAGATGTTTTAACAGTTGTAAAACTCGGAGGGTTCCTTTTTTGAAAGTTTTCCTTTTTAAGAGGTGATGTTTGTAAAGATTCAAAAACCAGGGTCATTTCAGTAATTTTGCAATTTGAGAGCGTTTTCGTAATTTTCCAATACCAAAGTATTTTATTGATGATAATCAAAGTAGAGTTGTTGGATTTTGATAAAATAATGAAATTTTCGGGCAAAACCATTGAGTTGAAATTTATGAACCAAGGGTATTTTAGTAATTTTACCCCCTAAGGGCATTTCTGTAATTTTTCACAAATCAAGTTTTTCGGGGAAACATTGTAAAAATGGTTGTTATCAAATTTGAAAGAGTGATTTAAAAGTTTTGAAAAACTAGGGTTTTGTTGTTTTCCTCTTTTTCAAAAACATGGCTAGTTCCCTTTCGGGTTTTAGTCGTTATGTTTAGCCTATGACCGAGCCCTCTTGGTTAGGGTGAACCAAAGCTACGCACCAGGCAGGAATCGAGTGGAGAGGAGGTGAGTCACGCTGGATCGCTTAAATACCAACCAAGCTCCCACCGAACCTTTCTAGACATGCGCATGAGGTTGCCACACCACCGAGCCCGCCGAGTTAGGGTGAGCAGAAGCTACGCACTGTAGGATACTACTGCGAAGAGGAGGTGAGTCACGAGGACTGCTTAAATACTGTGCTCTTTAGGATCCACTCCTGAGACATGCGTACAGGGGTTACCACACCCTAGCTCAGTGACTAAGTCATAGGTTGGTTTAGTTCATTAAGTCTTATGTTCTGTTTGTGTTTGAGTAAACTAATCCTAGGGTTCAATATTCCTATAAGTCTATTCTACGTTCCATGCTTCCTACCCTTCTACAGAAGAAATAATTCACCAAGAGGTTCAGAAGTACTTACCTGGGCGGATCGGTGCCAGAGACTCGGGCCATGCTGCTTATAAACCAAAAAATTATTCCATAAGGCCTACCAAAACATTTTGGACCTTGGGCCCCCACAGTCGAGCTTTGAACTGGGCTCTAATACCAATTTTGTAACAACCCAAACCCGGCCCAAACACTATGGCCGAATCTATTTTGTCCCAGAAGAAAAAAAAAAACTTTTTGAAAAAAAAACCTTTTTAAATCAATTTAAGTTGTCAAAAACCTTTTATTTTAGTGACCTTGCTAAAACCATACTAAGATTCAATTTGGAAATTTATTTGAGTCAAGTTATTATACAAACTTCAAATGTGCCCGATGGCATGATGAAAACTTTTTTTTTCGGTTTAATTTGGGAAAACATGTGTATTCAATTCAATATTAGTAAAATAGTTCAAATAGAGTATCTAACATATGAGAAATAACAGAATAAAACATCAGGAGGCCTTATTACATCCGAAATAAAATTTAACCAACAGTAAAAATAAAATAACTAAGTTAAAAGTTCATTTAATTCAAATCCACTGCATGGCCATCTCGAGTCCATCCGGCTCCACATTCGCGATCTATGTGTCACCTGAAAAAGTAAAGGAGAAGGTGAGTCACCAAGACTCAGTATGTAACCCTTCCCCCCGGTTTTAAGTAATTTCATACACAACATATAATTAACCAACATGTACCAAAACATGCACCCAACCTAGCCAACCAAACGCCTTTGTGTCTACCCCGTGTGGTACCAAACCCTTTGGTGGTGCCAAACCACTGGTGACATATAGTCACAGATGTGATGTCAAATCACTGGAGGTGCCAAACCTCTGGTGTCCGTAGACACAATCGATTGATGGGGCCAACCCATCGTGTGATGCCAAATCACTGGCGTCAATCCCTTATTATAATATGTGGGGCCAACCCACCGTGGTGCTAAGCCCTTTGGGACAAGACGCGATGAGGTACCAAACCTCCGGAGGTACCAAACCTCCGTGATTGTAGTCACTTTGTGTTACCAAAACACGGTGTCCGTCGACACAATATCACTGCCCCCTCCTCTCATCAACCCATACCAAACAATCACAATATTCATACCATCATGTGTCTAATCACATATAACAAATTTATCATTAATCGTAAACCACATATCATGCTTCCCAAAAGCATCATATAATCACATAATCAATCAGGGACTTACCCGGATCCTTGCTTATACCATTCATGGTATTAAATCCAAATCTACATAGATCAGGTTAGCACACACACAACAGTTTTAGTACATTTAGATAATCATAAGTGTGTATGTACACACCTAATGTCGACGATAGTCCTAAACCTGAATAGACAAATCGGCCACACAAGCTTTTCTTTGTCCTTATATTCGGCCAAACATGGGAGTTAGTACTATGGCCTATTCGGCCAAACCAAATATTTTAAAGGGTTCTCTTTTTGAACCCGAATCCTTACCCGAGTGCCTTTAAATAATTACTCCAAGCGTTCTGCTTTCCTAATAATCGGCAACCTTATGTTAGTAATTTTTGGCTTATAATCACTAACTAAATAACTTGCTTAAATTAGATCTTACCATTACTTACCAAGATCGAATACTAGAGATCAGGGCCTGAATCGACTGCTTTACGTTTCCTGAGTACCTAGAAGAGATCGGTTACCAAAAGTGTTTAGAAGCCTTCGTTTATCAACTGCCAGAATCGGCACTTACCCTTAATAGAAATCGGCAAGGAACTGAGAAGAGGAACTATAGAGTTTCGGCTATGAATACTTACCTACTCTCAGGACCGATTGAAGAAGAAGTTGAAGGAAACCACCCTTGCTTGAGATTCGACTAAAGTTTAACAAAAGAGAAAGAAAAGAGTTCTGCTAGTATGGAAAAGAGAAGAAAAGAAAGTGAAAGTGGGAGAGGGATTCGGCAAAGAGGAGCAAGGTGAGTTTCGGAATAAGGGTTTTATGAAAGAAGAAAAAAAATAAAAGAAAGAGAGGAATGAGATGGAGGGATGTTCGGCTTTGAGAAAGAAAAGGAAAAGGAATGGTAAATGGGAAGAATGCTAGCCGAAATTGTCAAGTAAATGGCTAAAAAAAATTCGGCACTCCCCCCTTCACAAAAACTCCATGCCGTCCACTCTACTCCAACAAGGAGTTCAATTTTCGGCAACCTCCTTGATTTTCTCTTAGCCACCAACTTAAAAGTATTCAAAATATTTTAAATTCCCAAGTGCCTATTTTTCCTCCTTGCCACTTAGTAAAGATTATTCAAATAATAATCCTATTAATCATAAAAGAAATATTATTCTTATTATCCCTTATTATCCTATCATCCATTTCAAGCCTTTTCTCTCTTTTCTTTGCCGTCCAAATACGGAAATAAAAAAGGAATTCCATGACTCGAACCTAGGCTCCCCTTACTCCTTGGTGGCGTCACCTGCAGCTCCTAAGTGGCCCTCCTTTTGCCACTTTTCCAAGGTCATTTTAGTGTCAAATATTCCTCATTTATTCTTGTAACCCCTACTTACTAAGGCTCCCTACCTTTAAAGCTTCCCAATAAAATTTTCTACTATTCCGAGTCAGCTCAAGACCCCTAATTAGCCTTATTATTCCATAAATCATGTTACAGCAATTCAAACTCAGGCAAAACAATGCAAACATGAATAACCCCAATTTTAGGATGTTACACATTTAGTATGCTTTTGGATGATTTATCCCTTGAATTATGTAATTTGGTGCTCTTAATCCTTTAATTTCATGTTTTATACTCAGGAAAGCACCAGATGATGAAAAGAACGGAAAACGAGCCCAAAATGGAGTAAATGGGCCATATCACGAGATAAACACGGCCTGGGCCAAAGCCACACGGTCGTGCCTCATTCAACAACCTCGAACACAGCCTGGCCACGACTTACATGGGCATGTGTCATGGGTGTGTCCCTGTCATGAGAAACAGAAATTTCACTCGGATTAGGATACTTAGGGGCAAAGAAACACATTCAGAAGCCTATATAAACATCCTAAGTATAACCTAAAAGGAGTTCAGCAGAAGTCGGGAACCCAAGGCTGTAGTCAGAGGGCATCCAGCTAGGCCAAAGAGGGCAGATTTGTGGGGATTTACTCGAAGATAGCCAGTTGATTCATCTCAAGAAGCCGGGATCATACTCAAGACGGAGGATCTCTCCTTCAATTCCTTTAGGGGGTTTTAGGGATTTCTTATGTTTTGTTTTATCTTTTCTTCTGAGATGTTTTCTTTTATTATTATGAACTAAACCCTCAGATACCTCAGGGGGATGAAACCTAAGATGAATCTTGTTATCGTTTGCTGAACTATATGATAAATATTTAACTTGTTCTTAATTATGTGTTCTTAATTCTTGTGTTGATATTTCTGGGATATTAATTCAAGTATGATGTTATTAGGTGGAGGAGCAAAAGTCCCTACCTAAGAGTAGATCTAGCATAATTAAGTGGAGTTGATCGCACGCCTAGAGATAGGGTGACGAGATTTTTCTGGATTAGGGTGAAACCTAATATGGGAGTCCATAGACCAAGTTAATGCAATTCTAAGGGTTTTAATTAGAAAGAGATTTCAATTAGAAAGAGATTTCAATTAATCAACCTAGGGTTAGGCGTTAATCGCCTCGAGAGAGGGATTAATATAACTTAGGGAATCCTACGGATCAAGTCAAATGAATAAATCGTCTGGTTCAGAGTTAGATAACAAGTGAAGTCTAGGTGGATTCTTCCTTGGGTATCGTCTTAATCAATTGGTTTTCCCTCAAAGTTATTTTCCTAATTTAATTCTTAGGCTAGATAATAAAAAGAGTGTTAGTATTAGTACTATTGGTTCCTTTGGATTCGACAATCCGGTCTTGCCTTAACTATACTATTGTTCGATAGGTGTGCTTGCCTCAAATCATTGTCATAGTTAGTTTCCAGGTTCGATCACTCTTTATAAAAATTTTAAGACTTTGACATCGCATAAAACAACAATCAATATTGGTCCCTTTAAATTTGATGTAGGTGAGCACAAGTTTGGGTGGCAAAGTGGCTTGGTAAATAGCCTATTTTTGTCCACACAGGTAGAGACAAGGGCATGTGTCTCAGTCATGTGTTACACACGGTTATGTTGCACGGTCGTGTGTCCCACAGTGTTGAAATTGAAACCATGTCAGTATTCTCCACACGGCCTCACACAAGGGCATGTGACTTGGGCGTGTGGCATAAGTCAGTATACACTACAAGTTTGGCATGGCCTAGCACACGACCTGGCGCACGGGCGTGTATGGCCATTTTTAGGACACACGGGCGTGTAACCGAAGTCAGAGAGTTACACGGGGTTGGACACGGGTTGGGACACGACCATGTGCTCCTAATCTGAATGTCCACATGGTTTGTGACACGGGCGCGTCTTTTGGCCGTGTAGGACACACGGCCAGGCCATGTAGGCGTGTGTCCCCTATTTTTGAAGAAATATCTTAAATGTTCAAAAAGTTTCCAAAGTTATCAGTTTAGTCCCGAACCATTCACAATGCATGTTTAGGGCATCGTAGGCTCATATTAGGGACAAAATGATTGGTTGTGAATTAAATGTTTATGATTTGATTAATTGTATGTGAAATGTATGTTTATTTGTTTTATAAGTTCGGTAATACTCTGTAGCCCTATTCTAGCATTGAGTACAGGTGAGGGGTGTTACATATGAGCTTGGTGTTATGTGAATTACTAAGATTTTTAAAGGTTATATTAGTAAATTAGTTATTAAAGACTAAATAAATGAAATAAAAATAATTATCATCTTTTTAGTCTTCATCTTCAACCAATTCTAGGGCTTGAGAAGCCATTTTCATTCCTTTTCATTCGGCCAAGCTATATGTGCAATTGGTGAGTGATTTTTATCCCATTTTTAATGATTTCTATGTTTTTGATATCGTTGCAACTAGGTCCAGCTAGCCCAGGGACTATTTTGCAAAACTGTTAAAAATTTAGGATGTTGCCGTTAACGAATAAGCATGTATTTTAATGATTGATGATAGATTATGAATGTTTGATGATAGTTATATAAGTTTTGTTAAGTGATTTTTAGTGAAAATGGAAATTAGAGCAAAAGTTTTGTTTGATGAAATAAGGACTAAATTATAAAAGTTGTGATATACTTAGGGCAAAAGTGTAAATTTTATTTAATGAGTGTTTTGGATTACATTGAATAGAAAGACTATTAAATAAGCTACATTTGATTACATATAGATCAAGAAAAGTGAAATTTTGATCTAGATCGGGGGAAAAACAAAGTACTCGGCTAATCGACCTATTTCATCATTTTTGTGAATCGAGATAAGTTTGTATGATTAATAAGCTTAATATTATGTGTTTATATGTTTGAAATATTATAATTGTGATATTACGACACTTCGAAATCTATTGACAAAGCATTGACACAGTGCGAATCCCGGTTGAACCTTAGGAATAGATATGATAATATTGACATGTCATTAGGGGTTATTGTGATAATGTGATCCAGTTGCTGGTCCTGTACGTTCTACCGGTGGCCGAGTATATCAACATGTGTTGTGGTTACTTGACAGCTTCTGTGAGCAACATCGTGTATCTACGTCTTGACTGACAGCTTGTGTGAGCGGGCCCTTTGATAGCTCGACAGTGAGCATATATGTGATATGAGATTGAGATAGCATTGGCTATGTATGTGGCACTTTGGTGTGAGATTCCTGAGGATCCAATATTATTCCAAATGTTTTAACGGGAAAAAGATGGTGGTACAAGGATGTAAGAAATGATACAGATCATTTCCAGTAGTCATAAAAAGTTTGGCAAGTAAGTGATAATTTATAAGTTCATATGAAAAGTAAGTGAAAGTTGATGAATTTATACATGATACATAGAATTATGGAAATGTGCAAATTATTGAGTTCAATGTATTACTTACATTTACTTATGTTCTTTAAATTGTAAAT
Organism: Gossypium bickii; assembly: GCA_025503065.1. Lineage (NCBI taxonomy): Eukaryota > Viridiplantae > Streptophyta > Magnoliopsida > Malvales > Malvaceae > Gossypium > Gossypium bickii. Next base: position 69,992,529 of record CP106712.1, read on the forward strand.
GAATTGGCAAATTATACTTATTAATCATATGAACTTACTAAGCTATAAAGCTTACTTTGTTTATTTTTTCTGTGTTTTATAGTGATTTAAAAACTAGCTTAGATTCGGGGATTGTCGGAGACTTCATCACTTTATCAAGATATCATTTTGGTACTTTTTAATCTATGTTTTTGGAATGCATGGGATGTATTGGGAACTTTGGTCATTTTGGGTATATATGTTGATGTTGAATTTAGCCATTAGAATTGGCTTGTAAATGTTTAAGGTTTGTTGTTGTATATAGCCATGAATGTTGGCTTAAATTGTTGGTTTGGTTGTGTAATGTATGTGTGTATGGTTTATGTTTGAGTTCTATTAATGGTTATATAATGCTTGTGAATTATATGTGTGGTGGATGTTAAATGTTTGATATATGAGAAGATATATGCTTGTGAGTTTGAGCATAATGATGCATGTTTGAAATTGTTTAATTAGTTGAAATGTATATGTGAATTTGATATAAATGGATTGGTCTATTTTGTGACTTGTGTGTATTGAGAAAGGCAGTATAGAATATGCATGAATTAGGCTCGATTTGGTTGGTTGAAACACCAAATTCTACTATGTTTTGGTGCCAATTAGGTTGATGTAGGTGTGCACAAGTTTGGGTGGCAAAATGGCTTGGTAAATAGCCTATTTTTGTCCACACGAGCAAAGACACTGGTGTGTGTCTCAGTCGTGTGTGACACAAAGTCATGTACACGATCGTGTGTCTCCTAGTGTTGAATTGGAAACCAAGTTAGTATACTCCACACGGCCTCACACAAGGGCGTGACTTGGCCGTGTGGCATAAGCCTGTATACCCTACAGGTTTGGCACGGCCTAGCACACGGCCTGGTACACGGACGTGTATAGGAATTTTTAGGGCACACGGACTAGTCACACGGGAATGTGTGTTGGCCATGTGACCTAACTCAGAAATTTACACGGGGTTGGACACGGGCTGGGACACTGCCATGGGCTCCCATTTCGAATGTCCACACGGTCTACGATATGGGCGTATGTCCCCTGTTTCTGGAAAAGTTTTCTAAGTGATCTAAAAGTTTCTAAAGTTATTGATTTAGTCTTGAACCACCCTGAATGCATGTTTTGGGCCTCATAGGCTCGTATTAGGGACAATATGATTAGTTTTGAATGAATTGTATTAGAATTAACTAATTGCATGAGAAATGTATGTTTAAATGTGTGGTATGTTCGATAATAATATGGGTGAGGGGTGTTATATTTATTGGTATCAGAGCTACGATTTAGTCAATTTTAGGACTAACATAGCGTATGTGAAAGTCTAGTTATAAATGCCATATATAACATGTGATAGTGTGGTGATTCCTGACAGTTTAAAATGTGTTTTCGTATAGTAAAAGGATCCCAATCGAGTTGTAGCTAATGATGTTGAAAGTAATGCGTGTGCCTCCATTCACGGAGTAGCACAATCAGAATTGAGACCCGTATTAGGTAGCCAGGGAGGAGAGGCTAAAGAAGCCTTCTTCCAGATAATGAACGAATGGTTTACAAAATTTGTTCAAACAAATCTGGCTGCTTAACAACCTCCACCCCCACATAATCCCCAACCGGTTCCCATAATTCCTCAAGATGTGGAACTTCTAAGATTGAATAAGCCACCAGTCGATAAAATCTAAAAATACGGGGATGAAGAGTTCAGAGCTACCGTTGATGACGATCCTGAGAGAGTTGAATTTTGGCTTAAAAATACTTTTTAGGTATTTGATGAACTTTCTTGCACACCAGCGGAGTGTTTAAAATGTGTCGTTTCACTATTGAGGGACACTGCATATCAGTGGTGGAATACTCTAGTATCAGTGGTACCAAGAGAAAGAGTTACCTAGGAATTCTTTCAAGCTGAATTCAGAAAGAAATATATTAGTCAATGGTTCATTGATAAAAAAATGCAAAGAGTTTTTAGAGTTGAAACAGAACCGTATGTCCGTGACCGAATACGAGCAAGATTTCTGAGACTCAATAAATATGCTTGGGAATGTGTTTCAACTGAGGCCATAATATGTAAAAGGTTTGAAGATGGGTTAAACGAATACATCAGACTATTAGTTAGGATTCTTGAATTAAAAGAATTCGTTGTGCTGGTTGACAGAGCCTATAAAGCCGAAGAACTTGGAAAAGAAAAGAGGAATGAGAATTTCGAAGCTAGAGATTCGAGGAAAAGATCGATGAATAAACCATATCTATCTTTATCAAAGAAATCATGAGATTTGTATAGTCGCTCAAATGCTTCAGTGGGATATTCAAACAGAGATCGTGTAAAACAATACTCAAGTCCTAAAGCTCAAGCTACATCAGTATCGAGTGTTGGTAGTGATCGCTATAAATCAAAGTTTTAAAATTTATAAAAGAATGATCAAAACCTGAAAAATAACTCTGACAATGATTAAAGGCAAGTGTACCTATCGAACAGTAGTATAGCTTAGGCAAGACCAAATATCGAACCCAAAGGAACTAAAAGTACTAATACTAGCTTTCTTTTTATTATTTAGCCTTAAAATTAGAGTGAAGTTGCTTTTGACGAAGACGAAGCTAAGGACACAAAGACAAAAAGGACGAATAGGAGAATAACTTGGAAGAAAAACTCAGTTGATTACGACGATACCCTCAGGAAGAATCCACCTAGACTTCACTTATTAATTAACCCTAAATTATATGATTTTTTTACTTAGCTTGATCCGTAAGACTCCCTAACCTATATTAAACCCTCTCTCGAGGCGAATAACGTCTAACCCTAGGTTAATTAGTGGAACTCTCGTTCGCTTATAATAACCCCCTAGGATAGCAGTAAATCGATCAATGGACTCCCATATTAGGTTTCACCCTAATCTGATAAAATCTCGTAACCCTATCTCTAGGCGTTCGATCAACTCCGCTTAATTATGTTTGATCTACTCTTAGGTAGGGTCTATTCCTCCTCCACCTAAGCATATCAGATTTGGATTAAGCAACATAATTAAGAACAAACTAAGTAATTATCATATAACTTAAAAATCAAATAAAAAGATTCATCTAGTTTTCATCCCCTTTAGGTATCTGAAGGGTTTAGTTCATAATGAATAAACAAAACATCACAAGAGAAAAGATAAAATAAAACACAAGAAAATCCTAAAACTCCCTGAAGGAATTGAAGGAGAATTCCACCGTCTTAAGTATAATTTCAGCTTCTTGGGATGGATCAACTGGCTATCTTCGCATTATTCCCTAACTCTGACCTTCTCAGCTTGGCTCTTTGGCCTAGCTTTGGCGCCGGTTTCGGCTTTTACCGAACTCACCATTCAAGTTGCACCATTGGGTGTTTATATAGACTTTGTGATGCCTTACTTGGCCCCTAAGTATCCTAATTTAAGTAGAGTTCCTACTAGGGTGTTTGAATAGGCTTTAGAATGTGTTTCTTTGCCTCCAAGTATCCTTTCCTGAATGAAATTTCCCTTTCCAGCGATAGGGGCACGGCAATGGAACACGCCCGTGTGAATCGTGGCCAGGCCGTGTTTGGACTTTTAATGAGGCACGGTCGTGTTTATCGGGGTCCAGGCCGTGTTCTAGTAATTTAATGAGGCACGGCCGTGTGGCTTGAAGTCCAGGTCGTGTCAATTTCATGAATTGGTCCATTTGGCCCGTTTTAAGCCCGTTTTACGTTCTTTTCATCCTTGGATGCTTTCCTAAGTATAAGACATGAAAAGAAAGGATTAAGAGCACCGTTTTACATAAATTGAGGCTTAAATTATCCAAAAGCATGCTAAATGTGCGCCTAAAATATGTTACTTTTACGGTTTATCAGGTAGTGTGAGAAGCAATAGACCTGAATGTCAACGATGCAGAAGATGACATCCTGGTGAATGTGGAATGAATGATCGAGCTTGTTTCAGATGTGGCTGGCAAGATCATTTCATTCGAGATCGTCCCAAATTAGATGAGAAAGGCAAATTCCAAAATGCAAGACTGAGCAACACAGCTACTAGATGGAGGACACCTATAAATACGGGGAATATGACTAGTAGTAGAGGAACGACTAAAGACTCTGCTATGAGATCCAAGGCCAGAGCACCTGCTAGAGCTTACATTATTGGCGCTCGCGAAGATGCATCGTCACCTGACGTTATCACTGGTACATTTTCTCTTTATGGCACTAATGTGATTGATTTGATTGATCCTAGATCAACTCATTCGTATGTTAGTATGAATTTGGTGTCAAATAGTAGTTTGCCTATTGAATCTACTGAGTTTGTGATTAAAGTATCGAACCCCTTAGGCAAGTATGTTCTAGTTGATAAAGTTTGTAAGAACTGTCCTTTAATGGCTCTGGGTTACTATTTTCTGGCGGATTTAATGCTTTTTTCATTTGGTGAATTTGATGTGATACTGGGTACAGATTGGTTATTTCTGCATGATGCCGTTGTGACTTGTAGATGAAAGACTATTAAATTGAAATGTCAGAATAGTGAAATTCTTCGAATTGAATCTGATGGGTCAAGTGGATTACCTGTTGTGATTTCATCGATGTCAGCTCAGAGATATGTGAGAAAAGGTTGTAATGCTTACCTAGCTTATGTTTTGGATACAAAAGTGTCTGAATCTAAGATTGAATCAGTGCCAATCATCTGTGAGTATCCGAATGTGTTTCTAGAAGAGTTACTGGGGTTGCCACCGATCAGAGAGGTCAAATTTGCTATTGAATTAGTGTCGAGAACATCACTGATATCGATAGCTCCATATAGAATGGCTCGGACAGAATTGAAAGAATTGAAAGCTCAGTTGCAAGAGTTAACAGATAAAGGTTTTGCATGACCTAGTTTTTCGCCCTGGGGTGCGCCAGTGTTGTTTGTAAAGAAGAAAGATGGATCAATGAGAATGTATATTGATTATCGACAACAAAATAAGGTTACGATAAATAACAAGTATCCATTGCCGCGAATATATGATTTGTTTGATCAGTTAAAGGGGTAACAGTGTTTTCGAAGATTGATTTGAGATTGAGCTATTATCAGTTGCAAGTTAAAGATTCAGATGTGCCGAAAACTGCGTTCAAAACAAGGTACTAACATTATGAGTTTCTTTTTATGCCTTTCAGGTTGACTAATGCTCCTAAAGTTTTTACGGATTTGATGAATCGGACTTTTAGACAGTATTTAGACAAATTCATTGTTGTATTCATTGATGACATTCTGATCTATTCTCAAGATGAGTCTGAGCATGCCGAGCATTTGAGGATTGTGTTACAAACCTTGAGAGATAAGAAACTGTTTGCTAAATTTAGTAAATGTGAGTTCTGGCTCCCAGAAGTTGAATTCTTGGGACATATTATTTCAGCTGAAGGCATACGAGTGATCTGAGCTAGATTTGAGCAGTTGTTGACTGAAAACCACCAAGAAATGTATCCGAAGTTAGAAGCTTTTTGGGGTTAGCTGGTCATTATCGATGTCTGGTCAAGGGATTTTTGATGATTGCTACACCATTGAATAGATTGCTACAAAAAGATGTGAAATTTGAGTGGTGTGAGTAATGTCAATAGAGTTTCGAACAATTGAAAGCATTGTTAACTGAGGCACTAGTGTTGGTTCAATATGAATCGGGTAAAGAATTTGTGATTTTCAGTGACGCGTCATTGAACGTTTTGGGCTGTGTTTTAATATAAGAAGGAAAAGTGATAGCTGATGCCTCCAGACAGTTTAAGCCGCATGAAAAGAATTATCCGACTCACGATTTAGAGTTGGCCGCTATTTTATTTGCATTGAAAATTTGGTGACATTATTTGTACGGTGAAAAGTGCCACATCTTTACTGATCACAAGATTTTAAAGTATATAATGAATTAAAAAGATTTGAATTTGCGTCAACGAAGATGGCTAGAGTTTCTGAAAGACTATGAGTTAGTGATTGATTATCATCCAGGGAAAGTGAACGTAGTCACGGATGCTCTGAGTAGAAAATCATTATTTGCTTTGCGGGGAATGAATACTCAACTAACCTTATCTAATGATGGTTCGATTCTAGCAGATTTGAAAGCTATACTAGTATTTCTCCAGCAAATTTGTGAAGCTCAGAAGTGTGATAATGATTTGCAAAAGAAAAGAATGCAATGTGAGTCGACTAGTGATTCAAACTATTAGATCGAATTCAATGATTGCTTATTGTTCCAAGGTAGAGTTTGCATACCGAGAGATCCAAAGCTTATATAGAAAATTCTGAACGAAGTACACAGTGGTTGTCTATCTGTTCACCCGGGCAGTACTAAAATGTACAATGATTTGAAATAGTTGTATTGGTGGTCGGGTATAAAACGAGACATTTCAGAGTTTGTATCGAGATGTTTAGTTTGTCAACAAGTAAAAGTCGAACATCAAGTACCTTCGGGATTACTACAGCCTGTGATGATACCAGAATGGAAATGGGATAGAGTTACGATGGATTTTGTATCAAGTTTCCTTGTGTCTCTGAATAAGAAAGATGCTATTTGGGTTGTAGTTGATTGACTGACAAAATCCGCACACTTCATTTCGGTAGTACAGATTATTCACTTGATAAATTGGTTGAATTGTATATCTCTAAGATCGTTAGATTGCACGGGGTGCCAGTTTTGATTATTTCGGATAGAGATCCGAATAAGAAAGATGCTATTTGGGTTGTAGTTGATTGACTGACAAAATCCGCACACTTCATTTCGGTATGTACAGATTATTCATTTGATAAATTGGTTAAATTGTATATCTCTAAGATCGTTAGATTGCACGGGGTGCCAGTTTTGATTATTTCGGATAGAGATCCGAGGTTTACATCGCAATTTTGGAAGAAATTGCAAGAAGCTTTAGGTACAAGGTTGAACTTTAGTACCGTATTTCACCCGCAAACCGACGGTCAGTCTAAGAGAGTAATATAGAATCTCGAAGATATGCTTCATTGTTGTGTTTCAGAATTTGAAGGCAACTGGGAGAAATATTTGCCATTGGTTGAATTCGCGTATAACAATATTTTTTAATTGAGTATAAAGATGACACCGTATGAAGCTTTGTATGGTCACAAATGCCGAACTCCATTGTATTGAACCGAGCTTAGTGAGAAAAAGATTCACGTGGTTGATTTGATTCGAGAGACTGAAAAAATTGAAAATAATTCGTGACAGTTTGAAAGCAGCTTCAGATCAACAGAAATCTCACGTGGATTTGAAACGAAAAGACAATGAATTTTAGATCGGTGACTGATAAACCATAATCATAACATATTTTAACCCCGCATTTAGCTTACTTTTGGATGATATATCCTTTGATTTATATAAAAAGGTGCTCTTAATCCTTTCTTTTCATGTCCTATACCTAGGAAAGCACTCGAGGATGAAAAGAACGTAAAACGGGTCCAAAACAGAGTAAATAGGCCATATCACGAAGTCGACACGGCCTGGCCCAAAAGACCACACGGTCGTGCCTTGTTCAGCATCTAGAATAAGGCCTCTCCCCCGATTTACACGGTCGTGCCTCATTAAAGACTCCGAACACGGCCTGAAGTCGAGCCACACGGGCGTGCGCCATGGCCGTGTCTCTATCGCTGGAATGAGCAATTTCAGTCGGAAAAGGATACTTAAGGAGAAAGAATCACATTCCAAAGAGCCTATATATATCCCCTAAGTGCCACCATTGAGGGGGAGGCGAGCTAGGCCAAGGAGCCAAGCCGGAAAGGTCGGAATTGTGGGAATCACTTGAAGTTAGCAAGTTGATCAATCCCAAGAAGCCGGAATTATACTTTAGACGGTAGAGTTCTCCTTCAATTCCTTCAGGGAGTTTTAGGAATTTCTTATGTTTTGTTTTATCTTTTCTCTTGAGATGTTTTCTTACTTAGTTATGAACTAAACCCCTCAGATACCTGAAGGGGATGAAACCTAGATGAATCTTGTTATTTGATTTCTGAATTTTATGATAAATACTTAGTTTGTTCTTAATTATGCATGCTTAATTCAAATCTGATGTGCTTTGGTGGAGGAGGAATAGACCCTGCTTTAGAGTAGATCTAGCATAATTAAGCGGAGTTGATCGAACGCCTAGAGATAGGGTTACGAGATTTTGCCGGGTTAGGGTGAAACCTAATATGGGAATCCATAGATCGATTTATTGCTATTCTAAGGGGTTATTATAAGAGAACGAGAGTTCCACTAATTAACCTAGGGTTAGACGTTATTCGCCTCGAGAGAGGGTTTAGCATAGGTTAGGACTCCTACGGATCAAGTTAAGTAAATAAATCATATCATTCAAGGTTAGATAACAGGTGAAGTCTAGGTGGATTCTTTCTGAGGATATCATCATGATCAATCGAGTCTTTCTCTCAGTTATTTCCCAATTCGTTCTTTTTTTCTTTTTCCTTAGCTTAGTCCTTGTTAAGTTTAGATTAAAACAACTTCACTTTATTTTTAAGGCTAAATAATAAAAAGAAAGTTAGTATTAATACTTTTGGTTCCTTTGGGTTCGATATCCGGTCTTGCCTAAGCTATACTATTGTTCGATAGGTACGCTTGCCTTTAATCGTTGTCAGAGTTAATTTCCAGGTTTGATCATTCTTTTATAAATTTTAAAGCTCTAATTTCATCGATCAAGTTTTTGGCGTCGTTGCTGGGGAACTAAAATATTAAGAAAACTCTATTTTTTTACTTTTGCCATTATTTTTATTTTCAGCAATTTATTCTGTTTTTAGTTTAATTTTTAATTTTGCTAATTTTTTTTTCTTTTCTTTCCAGGTACCTCTAGTTTATGACTAGAAGGAACCCGAGAGGACCTTTAGTATACGGCAGTGATATTGAAGCTACCGCTCGGAGGAATCACTGAGAAATCAAGCGAGCCCTAAACTATACAGAAAGAGAGGAAGAAGACATATCCAATTCTACTGAAGGGATGGACGAGACTAATCCACCACCACACGATTTGGGGGAACGCAACGCTCCACGTACCATGTTTGATTATGCTAAACCACATTGAACAGGAGCAGAATCAAGTATTGTCAGGCCTGCTATAGCCGCTAATAATTTTGAATTAAAGGCTAACACAATACAAATAATTCAACAGTTTGTTCAATTTGATGGTTTGTAGGACGAAGATCCAAACACTCATATAGCTAATTTCTTAGAGTTCTGTGATAACTTCAAAATAAATGGCGTTTCTGATGATGCCATATGTCTTCGGTTATTCCCTTTTTCATTAAGAAATAAAGCTAAATAGTGGTTGAACTCGTTACAACGAGGGTCAATCACTACATGGGATCAAATGACCGAAAAATTTTTAATGAAATATTTCTCACCGGCCAAAACGGCAAAATTACGGAATGATATCTCTTCTTTTGTGCAGATGGATGTAGAGACATTATACAACGCATGGGAGAGATACAAGGATCTCTTGAGAAGGTGTCCACACCATAGTTTACCCTTGTGGCTACAGGTCCAAACATTCTATAACGGTGTAAACCCCTGAACGAGGCAACTAATCGACTCAGCAGCCGGTGGAACTCTGAACAATAAAACTCCAGAAGCAACATACGAGTTTATTGAGGAGATGTCACTGAACAATTATCAGTGGCAAGTTACAAGGACGAAACCAACAAAATCAGTCGGAACTTTCAACATAGACACAATAACCATGCTATCAACACAGATGGAGATGATGAATAAAAAGATTGGCAGTTTGTGTTCTTCGCAGGTACATCCAGTAATGTAGTGCGACGCAAGTGGAACTGTGGCGAATTCTGAGTACCCACCCTACCAACCAGAAACAGAGAGCGAACAGATGAACTATATAGGTAATAATTTCAGATCTAGTAATAATCTATATAGTAATACTTACAATCCAGGTTGGAGGAACCACCCAAATGTTTCATGGGGATGTCAGGGAAATCAAGGAAATCAAAGGCAGCAACCTCCTCAAAACTTCCAAAATCAGCCCTATCCACAAGAGAAGAAACCAACCCTCGAGGAGATACTGGCAAAATTTTCAGCGGATATAGAAAAACATATCCAAGAAACTGAGAGAACAATTAAAAACAACGAGAGCCGAATCGAGGAAATTACTAAGTCAGTTAAAGAAGTCACCAGTGCAGTCGAACAACTCGCAAAGCTCATGTCAGAATGACCGCAAGGACGTTTACCAAGTAACACCGAGATTAATCCAAACGAGCAAATTCAAGCCATAGCAGCTCAGGAAAATGCAGAGATAGACGAACCCATCTCGCAACAAGAAGACAAGGTAGACGAAGGAAAGGTCGAGGTAACACAGGAAAGGCCAAAACCGGTAATCAAAGAATGCCAACCTCGCATTCCTTATCCTGAAGCATTAAAAAGAGACGATTCAGAAAAATAGTTCGGTAAGTTTCTTAAACTTTTAAAGAAATTATACATTAACTTACCTCTTCTTGAAGCTCTTTTTCAGATGCCAGACGCGAGGAAATTTTTAAGACAGCTCTTGACAAATAAAAGCAAATTAGATGAAGAGCCACATGTAGAACTCAACGCAAAGTGCTCAGCAATTCTACAAAATAGACTACCACAGAAATTAAAAGACCCAGGGAGTTTTACAATTCCATGTTGAATTGGTAGTTTAAATATTGATAACGCGTTAGCTGATTTAGGGGCAAGCATAAATGTCATGCCTTATACATTGTTTAAACGATTAGGTCTAGGGAAGCCCAAACAAACTAGGATGAGTATTCAATTAGCTGATAAAACAGTTAGAATTCCTAGGGGAATTATCAAAGACGTTCTCGTAAAAATTGATAAATTTGTTTTCCCGGTAGACTTTGTTGTCTTAGACATAGATGAGGATAATTCGATCCCTTTAATTTTAGGAAGACCTTTTCTAGCAACTGCCAAGACTAAAATTGATGTTGCCACAGGAGAACTCATACTTTGTGTAGGTAATGAGGCAGTTACTCTTCAAGCTCTCGATTCAGCCAGGACATCGAATGACCAAGGTGAGAAAGAAAAATCAATTAATAACTATTCGATTAACCCTTCTTTTCAGGAAGCACCAGAAAAGGGCACAATTGAACCTAATCTTGAATACAACTCCAACAAAGGAATAGATCATGAGGAAGAAAAGGTTCAACCTGATGAATTAGATGAGTGGAAAACGCATTTCAAGGAAAATTTAGGGATACAAAAAATAGAGCCAAAACCACTCTACGAGATAAGCAAGTCCAAAAGCAAAGATCAGGTATTATTAAACCTATGACTATCTCCTTCGGACCCTGACATAAACAAAGGAATCCTTTTTAAGGTAATCGATGTTCTTCCACACAAGACAGACGAGGTAAGCAATTCCAATTTTGATGCTCTTAAAATAAATGCCACTCGACCTGAACCACACAATGAACATCAAACGGATAATATGAGGAAAGATATTCAAACCTTTAAACCACCCTGAATTTTTCAAACTCAAGGAAAGTCTAGCTTAAGACTATAAACGAGCGCTTCTCGGGAGGCAACCCGAGTACTAACCTTACTTATTTTGCATTTATTTTCATATTACTTTATTTTTCCTTTTTATTTTTCTTTTTAAACTAACCAGAAGTGTAGTTTTCTAGGCCACACGGCCTTATACACTGCCGTGTCTGTGGCTGTGTGGACCACCGAAACCACCACACTGATAAAGCAAAGGCCGTGCAATTCAGTCCAACCGCCCTCCAACGTCACGGATCCAACTACCCTCCCCACGGGCACTGACAATCAGCACGGCCGTGCCCCATGACCGTGTGAAGCTATTAACTTATCGAGCACGGGGAAGACATGCTCGTGCATCCCAATCGTGCCAACATACTGACTTTACAAACACGGGCATGGTGGGCTGAAACACGGGCATGGGAAACCAACACATTCCAACACACGGCCGTGCGAGGCGGCCATGTAAATCAAAACGGGCTTGGACCTCGGCCGTGGGGACGTGCCAGAATTCAAACACTATTTAAACCCCACAGCTTTTTCCTTCACCCCCTAACTTCCTCCATCCTCTTTCTCTTTAAAAATTTCTCTCTTTTACTTAAAGCCAAGTGTCCATACTCTTGAGCTACGCCAGAACCATGTGGAAGAAGCGTAAAAGGCCAAACTCCGTAAAGGAGGATGATGTACATGAGTTCATGCCGGCAGCTTCATCCAACCAACAGGCCAAGGGTCTTTGAGACCATTTAGTTTTTATTTTTCGTTTCTCTTTCCTTTCATTCTCCTTTTCTTTGCTACTCTTATCCTTAATTTAGTTTAACTTAGTTTCTTAGTGTCAGGTTCACCAGGCTACTTGGGAATCACGCCGACCACCACAATAACCACGCCACTTCCGCCACCGCCGGCACCTCCCCAGCCTTAGAGGTTACACCTACCTTGCAAACCATCCAATAATAAGGACTCTTCGGTCCTTTTATCTTTCATTTTCATTTCATTTACATTTTTTTCCTCTTTCTTTATTTTTCTTATCTTTAATTCTATACTTAGTTCAATTTAATTAGGTCTTATTAAATCTTGGCTACTTCTCAGAGCGCTACCCAATTTCTTCATCTAGCGTAGGTTCGTCATCAAGACTGACCATCACCACCACCAAAGACACTCCTCTGGGAAAAACATCCAAAAACTCAGGGAGTAATTCTTTATCCTTCTCTTTTGATTTATCCCTTAAATGTTATTATCTATCTTTGTACATTGAGGGCAATGTACAACTTAAGTGTTGGGGGGTGAATAGTTATTTTGAGAAAATGCCTAACTTTTTCATTATTCTCAAACCCTGAGGATAAAAATGCCTAACTTTCTGCATTGTTCTCAAATCCCTGAATTTAATCTTGTTTGAAAGTAATTTTCTCATATTACTAATTAAGATGAAATTTCTGATGGATTATGATTTTTATTGATATGTTTTTGAATAAGTCATAGTTAATTGTGCATTGATGATTAAATTTGAAGAATACTAAGGAATCAAGTGTGATAAGTCTAATTTTCAAAAATTTAAAATTTTAGGTTGTTAGCCTAAATTTAAATGTTATCTTGAAATTTGAGATTTACAAGGTTGATGTCAAAAACACCCATAAGTTTTGTGAGATTTTGAGCCTTATAGAGCATACATTCTTTTTCGTGCTCACTTTCTGATTATGAGTGTGTCAACTATGAACTGTTATCCTAGAACTTGCCTCGTTTATACATGTCATGACCACACGTTTGATTTGATATTATAGAGATGATAAAGGCACCTAGGTTTTAACCTACTAACCCCGCTAAATAGCCTACCCTTACAATTGATCCTTAGTGAACCCCGTTGATCCTAATAACCCTTTTTTATTAACTCACCTACTAATATTAACCCAAAGCCCTTTTGTATTTATCACCCTTTTTTTTTGACTATCCCTTAATCGAGATTTGATTTGATCTAGTTACCTAAGTATATTATTCTGGTAGTTAAATTTATCTTGTATTATTTAGTTTGTTCTTAAAAAAAATTGAAGTATATTCAGCATTAGTAGGATGAAAAGGAAGCTTATACAATCAAAGTCTATTTTCAAAAGAAAAGATCGTATTAGTAGGTTCATTATTATTTTCGGTTGATGTAAATATCATTTCAGTAGGTACTTGTCAAATTCAATCTAGATTCTAACCCTCTAATTTCAACCTTTGACCACACCTTTAACCCTAGCCCCGTTACAACCCTAACAAAAGACCTTTTGATCTATTTGTCATTTCATATTACAGTGGTGGAGATTGATTTTCAAGCAAGCCTATGGGATTAGCTTTTCAGGTTTGACTTACGAGCGATCTTTTTCTGAACCTTAAACACTTTAGAGTGATTTGAGTGAATCTTTTGTGAGGATATCAATCCTTATCGGTTTTAAATTAAAGGTAATTATTTAGATGAAGGTAAACACCTATGTTTTCGTGCTACAAAAATATGGCTTATCTTGTTTGAATCTTTAGGACTCTTTGAATTGAATTATCCATTTATAAATTATCTATGAATTAGGATAAGGCATTGTTGATAGGAATTATGAATCATGGAAAGTTTGTTCTAATTGTAAGTTGAGAATTTTGCTTGAAGACAAGCAAAAACTTAAGTGTGGGGGTATTTGATAAACCGTAACTATAACATATTTTAACCCCGCATCTAGCTTACTTTTGGATGATTTATCCCTTGATTTATATAAAAAGGTGCTCTTAATCCTTTCTTTTCATGTCCTATACCCAGGAAAGCACCCGAGGATGAAAAGAACATAAAACGGGCCCAAAATAGAGTAAATAGGCCATATCACGAAATCGACACAGGCTGGCCCAAAAGATCACACGGTCGTGCCTTGTTCAGCATCTAGAACACGGCCTCTCCCTCGATTTACACGGTCGTGCCTCATTAAAGAATCCGAACACGGCCTGAAGTCGAGCCACACGGGCGTGTGCCATGGCCGTGCCTCTGTTGCTGGAATGGGCAATTTTAGTCGGAAAAGGATACTTAGGGAGAAAGAATCGCAGTCCAAAGAGCCTATATATATCCCCTAAGTGACACCATTAAGGCGGAGGCAAGCTAGGCCAAGGAGCCAAGCTGAAAAGGTCAGAATTGTGGGAATCGCTTGAAGTTAGCTAGTTGATCAATCCCAAGAAGCCGGAATTATTCTCAAGACGGCAAAATTCTCCTTCAATTCTTTCAGGGAGTTTTTGAAATTTCTTATGTTTTGTTTTATCTTTTCTCTTGAGATGTTTTCTTTCTTAGTTCATAACTAAACCCCTCAGATACCTGAAGGGGATGAAATTTAGATGAATCTTGTTATTTGATTTCTGAATTTTATGATAAATACTTAGTTTGTTCTTAATTATGCATGCTTAATCCAAATCTGATGTGCTTAGGTGGAGGATGAATAGACCCTGCTTAACAGTAGATCTAGCATAATTAAGCGGAGTTGATCGAACGCCTAGAGATAGGGTTACGAGAATTTGCCAGATTAGGGTGAAAACTAATATGGGAATCCATAGATCGATTTACTGCTATTCTAGGGGTTATTATAAGAGAACGAGAGTTCCACTAATTAACCTAGTGTTAGACGTTATTCGCCTCGAGAGAGGGTTTAGAATAGCTTAGGGAGTCCTACGGATCAAGCTAAGTAAATAAATCATATGATTCACGGTTAGATAACAGGTGAAGTCTAGGTGGATTCTTCCTGAGGGTATCATCGTGATCAATTGAGTCTTCCTCCGAGTTATTTCCCAATTCGTTCTTTTTGTCTTTGTCCTTAGCTTAGCCGTTGTTAAATTTAGATTAAAACAACTTCACTTTATTTTTAAGGCTAAATAATAAAAATAAATTTAGTATTAATACTTTTGGTTCCTTTGGGTTCGATATCCGATCTTGCCTAAGCTATACTACTGTTCGATAGGTACACTTGCCTTTAATCGTTGTCAGAGTTAGTTTCCAGGTATGATCATTCTTTTATAAATTTTAAAGCTCTGATTTCAGCGATCAGTGACAAAGTATTTTTGAAAGTATCTTCGTGGAAGAAAATTCTTCGTTTTAGTTATAAAGGTAAACTCAGCCCGCGATTCATCGGGCCGTACGAGATTATCGAAAGAATGGGACCAATGGCATATTGGTTAGCTTTACCATCAGAGTTAGAAAAGATCCACAATGTGTTTCATGTGTCAATGTTGCACCGTTATAGATCAGATCCATCACACGTAATTTCTCCGATAGAGATTGAGATTCAACCTGATATGACGTATAACGAAAAATCGATCAGAATATTTAGCTAGAGAGATTCAAGAATTGAGAAATAAAAGCACAGCTTTAGTGAAAGTATTATGGATACGACATGGTGTTGAAGAAGCCACACGAGAGCCTGAGGAAGATATAAGAAAACAATACTTTAACCTATTCACTGGTAAGATTTTAGGGGACGAAAATCCCTAAGGGGGAAGTTATAGTAGCCAGTTTTTAGTCAAATCAGAACAGTGGTTTTGGGACCACAAATTTGAATCCAAAATATCTATTTTATTATTAAATTAAGGTCTATGGCATGATAATATGTTTGTGTGAAAATTTCGTTAAGAAATTTTATCGTTTGATTAGTCAATTTGATATAAAGGACTAAATCGCATAAAGTGTAAAACATGTGTTCTATTAGCTAAAGGTGTTTAATGGCTATAGAACTTTAAAGTGGAGGTCCTTAAGAGGTAATTAGACCATTAATGAGTTAGTAGACAATTATGAGCTTGGTTTTATGGAAATTAATAAGAGTTTTAAAGGTTATATTAGTAAATTAGTTATTAAAGACCAAATAAATGAAATAAAAACAATTATCATTTTTTTAGTCTTCATCTTCATCCGATTCTAGGGCTTGAGAAGCCATTTTCATTCCTTTTCATTCGGAAAAACTTATATGTGCAATTGGTGAGTGATTTTTATCTCGTTTTTAATGATTTCTATGTTTTTGAGATCGTTCCAACTAGGTCTAGCTAGCCTAGGGACTATTTTAGAAAATTGTTAAAGATTTAGGATGTTTCCATTGATGAATAAGCATGTATTTTAATGATTGATGATAGATTATGAATGTTTGATGATAGTTATACAAGTTCTTTTAAGTGATTTTTAGTGAAAATGCAAATTAGGGATTAAATTGTGAAATGTGGAAACTTTGTGGGTAAATTGTGAAATAAATGAAAAATATGGGCTGATATGTGTACTAGGAAAATCCGACTAGCATGGATTGGTATCAAATTGAATTCATTTGTGTTTTTATGAAATAAGGACTAAATTGTAAAAGTTGTGAAATACTTGGGGCAAAAGTGTAAATACTCTTTAGTGTTTTGGATTAAATTGAATAGAAAGACTATTAAATAAGCTAGATTTGATTACATATAGATCACAAAAAGTGAAATTCGGATCTATATCGGGGGGAAAACAAAGTACTCGACTAATCGACCTATTTCCTCGTTTTTGTGAACCGAGATAAGTTTGTATCATTAATAAGCTTAATGTTATATGTGTTTATATGTTTTAAATATTATAATTGTGATATTACGACATTGCGGAATCTAATGACAAAGCATTAACACATTGAGAATCCCAGTTAAACTTTAGGAATAGATAGGATACTATTGAAATGTCATTTGGGGTTATTGTGATTATGTGATTCGATGCCGGTTCTGTACGTCCTATCGGTGGCTGAGTATATCGGCATGTGTTATGGTTACTTGATAGCTTGTGTAATATCCGGGATTTTGGGCTGGTGCATTTTTCTTAATTGTATGAAGTAGTGTGCCTATGTGTGTTTTGAATGTGTTTTATAGAATTCAGGAACTTTAGAAGGTAGGAGAATGCCTTAGAAAATATTGTATTTTAAGTCTTGAAGTGGAGCTAAGCATGTTAGGCCTTAAGAGAATTTGTAGGGGAAATTGGACATAAAAATGGGCTTGTTAAAGTGGCAAGGAGGCGCCACTTAGAGTCTTAGTAAGTGACGCCACAGGCAGTGTGTAGGGCTTAGGTTTGAGCAGCAAGGGACGCAAATAGGAGTTTTATTTTGCAGCAAGGATGAGCAGTGGTGGACGACAATAGGACACTTGATGGATGAGCATTTGATCAAGTCAAATGCATTTAAATTTGGCTAAGGTAGGAAGATAATTGTTGATTTATTCAAATTACTTTTTTGAGTGGGTGAAGAAGAGGAAAAATATGAGAATAACAAGGGATTGGATAGAGAGAGGAAGAGTTGGCCGGCCAAGGAAGTTCTTTGGTGTCAAATTCGGCTAGGTGGGTAAGGGAGGTGTAGCCGAAATTTCTTTAGGGGATAAGTGCAATTTCGGTTCTCTTTTCGTCCTTTAGTAGTGTGCTGAAATTTCTTAAGTCAAAACACCACCATTGCCGAACCTCTCTTCATCTCTTTTCTTCCATTTGTTAAGGCCGAAATCTTCTTCTCCCTATTTCTTCATTGCCGCAACCCCTAAAGCTTCATACTTTTCCTTTTCTTTTTATTATTGAAGCCGAATCTCCCTAGTGTTCATCAAGCCGAATCTATAATCCTTTGTTATTCTCTTCTAAGCCGAATTCCCTATTTTGTGGCCATAGCCGAATGCTCCTCTACCCTTTTGGAGCCGATTTGATCATTTAATCAGGAGCCGAATCTCTCTGTTCCAAGCAAGGATATTCGATTGAGTGGTAAGGGATTCGTGGCATTTAATTTTCCTATCTTTTTCTTTTAGAATTAGCCGAAAGTTGGACTCTAATCCCATTAATGTTCTTTGGCCGAAACTATGAAGGAGGTTTCGGGATATAGTCGTTGTCGACTACAAGGAGGAGATCATTCGGGATTTCAAAATCTAAGGTAAGAAAAATGTGGTTTAGGCCGAAGGCCATTTATTCAAATGTTGGAATCGGATCTAACATACACCATGTAGGTATTTCGACATCTTCTAAGACAAGGGATAATTTCGAGATTTAGATCCACAAGGTAAGAGAGTATTAACATTCGGCCAAGGCCATATTAAGTGTTAGTGATTGGCCGATTCTAACTTTGATTTTTAGGGAAGAGTACGACCTGTTTTGGTAGATTTTCGGGATTCAGTGAACACGTTAGTAACCAGGTGTGTAGCCCTACACTAATTCCTAATAGATCTATGGTATTAATGTTATGTATGTGTTAATGGAAATATGAAAATAGGGCTAAAGGTACCATTCAATGGTACAGAGTATTCAGGTATGTTAACCTACTACTACTATTATGTCAATAATGTCATTATGAACACTGAATATGACACACATGTGAATTTGTTATGAATATGGAATAAGGTATATGGCATGATTTCTGCATGTTTTGTATTATGCATGGGCATATGGGTGATATTGAAAAGGGAAAGTGATCTGGTGGTTTTTACCACAATATCTGGTGACTCATGTCACATAATCTGAATATGGTGACTTATGTCACATATTGTTATCTGGTGACTCTGTCACATTATCTGGTGGCTATGCCACAATTTATAAGGGCGATGTGCAGTTGACTGCAGCGACTGCCTTCGATGGTGTGTAGCGGATGGAGGGTCAACTTAGTAATCCCCACGGTGTGATTGGCAGGTACGGATGATGTGTAGAGGATGGTTATTTAGGTTTGGGTTGGGATTGCATCATCACCTATATTTGATATGTATGATTTGATATGCCTAAATTGTTTGGGAGTAGTGTTGGTTGTTACACACTGAGTCTGTTTGACTCATCCCTCGTGGGCTAACATTTAGCAGGTCACACTCAGTAAATGGACCGGGTCGGCAGGAACTTAGTGGTGGCCATGCTCAGCTCAGCATTTGTTTTATTGTGAGAATTTAAATTTAAGTTTTGGATTTATTTCGGGTTTTGCTTTGTTGTAATAAGGCCATTGCTATTAAACTGTTCTACGCATGCATTTTATTTGTTTTTATCATGATACAATTATTATTAAACCAAAGGTTAAATAACTTCTCTTTAAATTAGATTTTAAATGTTTTGACACTTACACACCAACGACTTTCAACTTAATGATAAACTCTAAAAAAAAAATTCGGCATTTCTTTTAACTTATTGTTTTCAAGTACGAAAATAACATTTTAATAAAATATAGACTTCAAAAATGATATCATTTTTCATTTAACCACAACACATATCGATTTCTCTTCAAAATCACCCAAATTTTCTGAATTATCAAACAAGATTTTGAAGTGTTTACTCTAGGAGCATGCCAGATCTGGTCGAGGCACGTGGGCCGGGTTTGGGGTGTTTCAGCTTGTGTGAGCAGCATCATGTAGCTACGTCTTGATTGATAGCTTGTGTGAGCGGGCCCATTGATAGCTCGAGAGTGAGCATATATGCGATAGGAGATTGAGATAGCATTGGCTACGTATGTGGCTGTAACACCCCTTACCCGAGACCTTCGCCGGAATCGAGTATGTGGCATTACTAGACTTGACTAGAAGTTCAGGACATAAAAATTTAAAGCTGTCAAACTGCGTCATGCTGACTAAATTGACCATAACTCGAGTTACAAAACTCGAAATTCAAATCTGTAAATTTTCTTGGAAACTACACTCATATACGAATTTACCATAATTTTTCCATAATTTTTCATGTGGCCAATTAGTACAGTTTATTCATCAAAGTTATACCTATTTCACTGCTCAACAATTCTGACCTATCATTACAAAAATACAGTTATCTCATTGTACAAATTTTCAATAATGTTCTTGTTTATACCAATCAAAAATAGACTCATTAATGATTCTAAACATATAAACCATGATTCATAATTATTTTTGTACAATTTATAACAATTTTTCCAAAAAGAACAGCGACTCACGAATTCATTTAGAGCAAGTCTCACTAAAACTTAAATATCTCATAATAGAAAAATCCTTTTCCTACTCTATTTCTTTCATGTAAAAATAGACACAATAAGGTTTAATTTCATGTCTAATTCACTTTCTAATTCAATATACCCTATTTTTGGTGATTTTTCAAAATTACATCACTGCTGCTACTACATGCTGTTTTGCTGCAATTTATGGAAAAACTAGCTTCTAACCGAACATATTCACACCCCTAATTCAAGGATTCATTTCATATACATACATTTCCTTATCAAAAACAATTGAACTTCGATTAAAAATGCATAAACATCGCCAACATAACCCGACATTCGTATCAAAAACACAAAAGCATACATAACTAAAAATTTAGCCATATTCGCATGGCTGTTATATACATGAACCTTAAGTTTTTCTCAAAACAAAGACAAAGTCTTTCCTATACATGCCTTCATTCTAAAACCAAAATGAAAGAGTACCAAAATATAGATTGATAGTGTGGCGACTTTCGAACGATCCCGACGAGCTTGTAGCTTGTACTCAATCTATAAAACAGGGAAACATTTTACGCAATTAAGCTTACTAGCTTAGTAAGTCCTAAGTTCATGATAATATAACATTTAAAATATTCAACTTATGACATTGCACATATACATAAAAAAAAAAATATGTAATTTTTCACAAGGCCGATTACTATTAGTTCATCAACCCAAATAATTGCACTTCATTTCATAAACCTATATTACTTCGAAATCACAATTAAATATATTCCAAGAATCACATACTCCAAATCATGTAATTAGAGCATTCATATCCATCATAAACTCAAATATACATAACATAGTTCTCATAGTATTAACTTGACTCAATTAATATTACGCATAACATACCTTACATACTTACCTGAGTCGTTAACTAAATACCATAATTAAGGTTTACCTTGAAGAATATTCGATTCTCTTTTGTAAACTATGTCACGGCATTAAGCACGCTAGGCGTAAAAGCTCGATAAGAATCAGGCACAAGGCACGCTAGGCATAAAAGCCCGATAAGAAACAGGCACAAGGCACGCTAGGCATAAAAGCCCGATAAGAATCAGGCACAAGGCACGCTAGGCATAAAAGCCCGATAAGAAACACCGCACAAGGCACGCTAGGCATAAAAGCCCGATAAGAATCACAGCACAAGGCACGCTGGCGTAAAAGCCCGAGTCATGTCAATACGATTAAACATTCCCAACACACTTTATAACTATTATATACTGCGTCTAATTCAATTAGGCTCGCTCGCATTGAACCAACAAAACCATTTTATCATTATACAATCCAACAATTCCCATCATATACTCAACATAAATCATCAACCTAATATGTCAATGTACATTCGGCCATGATGTAAATGGATACTAATATTCATCAATTTTTAATATTCAAGATAACCATAATTAATTCTTTGACATGATTTAACTAAAGGACTTACCTCGGTTGTCGATAGTCCGTGCGAATCGGCTATTCGAGAACCTTCGTCTTTCCCCGGTCTAATTCCGTTTTTCTTTGCTCTTGATCTAAAACACATTAGAATTTAGCTCATTTAATCTCATTTCATCTCAAATTAGTTCCAAAACACACAAATGGGCAATTTACCATTTTGCCCCTAATGTTTTCCATTTTTACAAATTGGTCCAATTTACACAAAACTCAAAATATGCAAAATTTCCTAACACTATGGCTAGGCCGAATCTTCCCCATAGCCATGGGTGTCCATGCATTTCATCTATTTGACATTTTAATCCTTCACAAATTTATTCTTTTCAATTTAGCCCTATATACTCAAAATCATCAAAAACTCCAATACAAAACTTGTAAATCCTTAACATACCTTTAATCTAAAACCATTAAACATCAAAACTATCTAAACATGTTAACGGCCAAATCTTATATACATGGTATTTTCAAAAATTTAGACATGGGTCGGGTAATATACGAAGCAACGATCTCAAAAACGTAAAAATTATCAAAAACTAAACAAAATACATACCCCAAATTAAGTTCCCAATTGCCGAAATTTCAAGCTCCAAAAATGGGGTTTTCTTTTCTCACATTCGGCCATGAGAGAATGTAGATGATAATGGCTTTGTTTTATGTTTTGTTTAATATATACACTAACATTAATTTTCTTTTTATTAATAAACTAGCATAACCTTATAAATAAAATTAAACTAACATATATATTAGGCTCGCTTGGCCCATTGCCGTCCATCACCATGGTCTATGGGCTAATTGTCCTTTTAGGACACCCACTTAAAAAGCCACAAGCAAATTAGTACATTTCACTTTAGTATGCAACTTTTACGCTTTTCGCGATTTAATCCTTTTTATCAAATTGAGCACTTAAACGACTAAATTTTTCTACGAAACTTTCACACTCACTAAATCACATATAATAAACACGAAATATAATATTAAAATATTTCTCAGGCTCAGATTCGTGGTCCCGAAACCACCGTTTCGATTTGGGTCAAAATTGGTCTGTTACAGTGGCACTTTGGTGCAAGATTCCCGAGTATCAGATATTATTCCAAATGTTTCAACGGGAAAAGATGATGGTACAAGGATGTAAGTAATGATACAAATCATTTTAAGTACTCGTAAAAAGTTTGGCAAGTCAGTGATAATTGATAAGTTCATATGAAAAGTAAGTGAAAGTTGATGAATTTATACATGATACATAGAATTATGGAAACGTGCAAATTGTTGAGTTGAATGTATTACTTACATTTACTTATGTTCTTTAAATTGGAAATGAATTGGCAAATTATACTTATTAATCATATGAACTTACTAAGCTATAAAGCTTACTTTGTTTATTTTACCGTGTTTTATAGTGATTTCAAAGCTAGCTCGGATTCGGGGATTGTTGGAGACTTCATCACTCTATCAAGCTATTATTTTGGTACTTTTAAATCTATGTTTTTGGAATATATGGCATGTATAGGAACTTTGGTCATTTTGGGTATATATGCTGATGATGAATTCAGTTATTAGAATTGGCTTACAAATGTTTAAAGTTTGTTATTGTATATGGCCATGAATGTTGGCTTAAATTGTTGGTTTGGTTGTGTTTATGTTGTGAGTTCTATTAATGGTTATATAATGCTTGTGGATTATAGATGTGGTGGATGTCAAATGTTTGATATATGAGAGGATATATGCTTGTGAGTTTGAGCATAATGATGCATGTTTGAAATTGTCTAATTAGTCAAAATGTATATGTGAATTTAGTATAAATGGATTGGCCTATTTTGTGACTTGTGTGTTTTGATAAAGTTGGTATAGAATATGCATGAATTAGGATTGAATTGGTTGGTTTAAATGCCAAATTATGTTATGTTTTGGTGCCAATTAGGTTGATATAGGTGTGAACAAGTTTGAGTGGAAAAATGGCTTGGTAAATAGCCTATTTTTGTCTACACGGGCAGAGACACGGGCATGTGTCTCAGTATTGTGTGACACACGGTCATGTACGCGGCCGTGTGTCCCTTGGTGTTGAACTAGAAACCAAGTCAGTATGCTCTACATAGCCTTACACTCGAGTGTATAGCTTAGCCGTGTGGCATAAGTCTGTATACGCTACAGGTTCGTCAGGGCCTAGCACATGGCTTGGTACATAGGCGTGTATGGCCATTTTTAGGGCACACGGGCGTGTGTGTTGGCCGTGTGACCCAAGTCAGAGAGTTACATGGGTTGGACACGGGCTGGGACATGACCATGTGCTTCCATTTTGAATGTTCACACAGTCTGCGATATGGGCGTCTCTTTGGCCGTGTGAGACACACGGTTGTGCCACACGAGCGTATGTCTGCTGTTTTTGGGAAAATTTTCTAAGTGATCTAAAAGTTTCTAAAGTTATCGGTTTAGTCCCGAACCATGTTTTGGGCATGTTTTGGGCCACACAGTCGGGTTTAGTCTCAAGCCACACAAGCGCATGTTTTGGGCCTCGTAAGCTCGTGTTAAGGACAATATGATTGGTTTTGAATGAATTGTATTTGAATTGACGAATAGTATGAGAAATGTATGTTTAAATGTGTGATATGTTTGGTACTTCTCCGTAACCCTATTCCAGTGTTGAATATGGGTAAGGGGTGTTACAATATTCAACAAAGACAAATAACTAAAGGTTAGACATTTGACTCACGCATATAGCATATGAACACAAAATACACACACACAAACACACACATACACGCTATAATAATTAATAGCGTAGCGAATTAGATAAACGCAAGACATATGATAATGTACATGATAAAATCTGTGGAATTAAATTAAAATGCAAGCTCATTAGATGGAAATAAAGCTTAATCATAAGCCCTTGAAATAGGCCCATCTTGAATGACTACTTTCATTTTTCACTTAGGCCCTTCGTGTTTGGTCCAATCTCAATATCTCCAAATGTCATCGTAACATGATGTGACTAGAATCACATCAGACATTTTCTCAACCATAGGTATATTAGGCATACAAATCAAGCAACCTAACAAATCATAAGCAAAATGACCATTTCCATCTCACTCATACATATATACATATTCTATAAAAGTCACCAAGAATCAAAATTGAGCATTTTATACATAATCCTAGGTACATGCCAAGACTAAAAAGAACAAGTCACCAACTTTTGAGTTTAGGATTGTTGTTGGATGCTGATTCGATTATAGAATCGATAAGTATATAACCTACGCATGGGAAACAAAACCGTACGCTGAGAATAACTCGGTGGCATTTCTATAATCCAATAATTAAGCAAAATATATATTATTAATATGTAAAATTTAAATCAAATAGTGACATGCAATATAACCAATTCACAAAAACCAATTTACCAATATCAATACTTTGCAATTATATTTCATAATACATATGATGACTCAATTCATAAATAGACATATTCCGTTTAACCTTTCAATTTCATATCCATACATTTGATTATCAATAGTTTTTACTTACATTTCATCAACAATTTGCTGTTCCATTTCACATTTCAATTCATCTCATATCATTTTCCAATTCAATAACATTATCTCAACTTTTACCATTTGTTTCCCAATTAACATGACTCAGGCTTTGACGGATACATGGATCTAACCAATACACTAGTTTGGCACCCAGTGCCTTATCAGATAAATCTAAAGCAAATAATTGTGCCTAACACTATAAATAAGTTGACACCCAATGTCTCATCAGTTAAACCAAATTAAAATTGGCACCCAGTGCCTTATCGACTTGTAGTCGAAGTAACCCTGAACTCTTCTTATCCTATGCCATCCCAACTATATCCTACTTTACTAGAACACTTAATAGGGTTCCAATTTCATGTTTCACTAACAATAAATATCTCATTTCTTATTTATTCCCATCATACACATATAAATTTTACATATGGCAACATTAGATTATCACATTACAAACTCAATTTCACATTAATACAATATATACACTTTTCATAAGCATTTAATTCAGTTATCATATATAACAAGCAATTCAATTCAGCCCAATCCATTTCATTATCACAAATGACTCACCTCATATTCTTACCATACACAAACATTTCAAAACACATCTATTTATGTAGAGTTCGAATTATAGAAACACAAACCGTAAACTCCAAGCTGTTTGTTGATGACGTTGTCTTTTCCTTTGTTTTTTGAGGAATCCGGGTTGACTTTAGCTACAGATTAGAAATAAAACATAAAATTATCAATATACAACCATTTTTACATTCAATTTCTAATTTATGCAACTTTTGCATTTTATTCAATTCAGTCCCTAAAATCGAGACTAACATAACTTTATAATTTAACCTCCAATTTCTATACCATTTTCACTCTAAGCTTAATTTAACTCTCTATTTCACATTTCTACCACTAAATTTCAAATTTTGTGTAACATCCTAGAATTTGGGGTTTTGCATTTTGCACTATTTCATGCGTTTGGCTAGCTATGCTTGTTGTTTTGGTGTGTTTAGGGGTCTTGAGGAGGCTCGGGTTCCAGTCAGAGCTTTGGTAAATTTTTTATTTTAGGGCACATTAGGGGAGAGCTGGTGGATGCAGGCCATAAGCAAGTTTGGTTATAATTTAATGACACAAAGAGGAGTGTGGTAGAGTTGCAAGTGATTCCTTAAGGAGCAAGGGGATGACGCCACAAGGGAAGCAGAGAGGGAGAAGGTTCGAATCCCACAAATGGATTTTTGGGAGTTCTTTTTGTGCCAAGAAGGAAGGTGGTGGAGTTGGCGTGGACTCTTCTAGGAAGAGTTTGAATTAGTCAAATGAATTCAAACAGATGATTGGGAGTGGATTGAGGAGTAAGTTGAGGAGCAAGTTGAGGGATTGAGATGTGAGGTAGAGTTGGCCTGGGGAAGCTTGGGGGGAGTAAAAATTCGGCTAAGGTGTTAGATGGTACATTCGGTCATAAGGGGGAGGGGGAGTACATTTATGCTTTTTGGGATAGTTGAGGGAAAGCCGAAACTCTCTTGTAAAGTCTTTCTCTTCCTTTTGCACTTTAGTTGCTCATTCTTTTTACCAAAATCATAGCACACTTTCTTCTTCTTCTTATTTTTGGGTGTTAGCCGAAACTTAGAGGTGGCCAGTTGTGCATCTTTTTCCCCTTTATCCATTCTCGTTAAACCACCATCTATCTTCTTCAATCAAACCTCCCTTTTCCCTCTTGCGATTTGTTCTTCTCCATAGCCAAATCCTCCCTTGTGGCCATTTTGGGTTGTTCTTTTTTTTTTTTTGAGTGTGTGTGTGCCATAGCCGAATATTGTCCTTCTTTCTTACTTCTTCGTTCTTCTTAATTCTTTTCTACTCATTCTCTTCTATTTAACCGAACTCCTCTCATCTTTCCTTTCATCTTCACCATAAATCTAACCGAAACTCCATCACTTCTCACTTTTTCTTGTTGCGTTCTTCTCTCGTAGTTGGTTGAGTGGGGTGGTCGAACCTCTTTTCTCCTTTAGTTCATCAGTAAACGCAAGTAGCCAAACACTTTGTAGTTTGAAGCCCAAAGGTCTGTTGATTTTTGAATCTTACCACTCCATTCGGGTTCTTAAGTGCCAGTCAAACTAAGGAGGGGAGTGGACTCGTAGTCCCTGCCCTAAGTTCAAATGACGTGCTGTGTTGGTGGTTTGGGATTTTTTGCCGGGTTGTGGTAGAGAGCCGACATCGGCTTGGGATAGGCAAATCACTGTTATTCCTGTTAGTGAGGGTGTCGACGATATAGAGAGTCAAGTTCTTAGTGTAATTAGTTGTGTAATTCTAACACCTCCCTTTTGTTTGTTTTGTAATAAATACATGTATTGTCTAAAAGTCGGAATATCGGTAGTGGCTGTTGAGTTACCCTTGAGGGTAAAATCGGAGATACCATGTTAGTTATCTTTTTACTATGTCTTGTAAATACCTTGGCATGAACATACGGATGCTTTGATTGTTCGATGTATATTGTTACATGTTGCATTCATTACATTATGCTTATAAGTTGCATGGGATTGGGATATGACATTGATGAAAAGAGGTAATGTATATCGGTGACTCTATCACACTATTTCGATGGCTCAGTGCCACATATATCGGTGACTCGGTCACATTGTTTCAGTGGCTAGGCCACATATATCAGTGACTCTTTCACATTATATCGGCTTTGAGCAGCATGACTGTCAGCATGACTGCCAAAGAGGAGTGTAGCGGATGGAGGGTTGATTGTAGAAATCCCCACAGGAGTGTTGAGGTTGGACGTATGGAGCGGAGTGTAGAGGATGAAATACTAGGTTGAGCTGGGTTGCATTGTATTCACTATCTGATATGCCATGCTGTTAAGGCTGCGGCCCGATTCAATTTATGTGGTCTTCGGCCAAATATGTTACTGTGAGGGTTAAAGCCCAATCTGCTTCTGTGGGCTTATGCCCAGTTATCGTTGTAAGGGGAATTACAGACTGAGTTCTTGTAACTTACCCCTCAACTAATTTTGCAGGTGATACCTAGTTCCGCGGATGTGGACCGATGTGGACCCTGTGGTGGCCATGCACTGTTTCTTTAGTAAACGCTATTTTACTTTCCCTTAAATTTATCCTAATTTGGGATTTTGTTATGTAATAAGGCCACTGATATTTTAAATCGGTTTTATTTTAAACGCATTAATTATCTTTATGAATTAATCAAAACGGGGTTTTCTTAAAAACGTGATTAACTGTTTTCCAAAATGTAACAAACGTTTTACAAACAATAATGGATAACACGTCGAATTCACTTAGATCATTAACAAGTATTTTCAAAATATCACCTACCCACAATAGTTCAAGTTCGATTTTCACAATAAAGGCAGTTTCTAAATTAATTACAAGTCATCAACAATGAACTTTGAGTTTTCAAAGGATCAACCTAACTTGGAGTTTTCAAAATGGATCCAAATATTTTTAAACGATTGCGAAGTTTCATGAAAAACCTCTTATGTGATGTACCAGATCCGGTCGTAACGTCTAGAGCAGGTTTGGGGTGTTACAATTATGGTATCAGAGCCCGGGTTGCAAAATTCGACTGTGGAATGGATTCAAAAATGTTTTCCAAATTTGTTTGACATATGGTTTAGAAAAACATACTGATTTTGGAAGTATGGCAACCCGAGTCTCTGACACCAAATTCGTATGGTAAGTTTTCTGACTATTGGTTGATTTGCATGAAGTGATTATATTGTACTATGATTGCTAGTGCTAAAAAATTCAACTTTAGAGATTGAAACCTTTAGGTGTATGTGTTTTGCAAAAAACTACTTCTAATTCTATTTTCATAAGACTACTTGGCAATAAACAGTGGAAGATATACTAATTCATAAAATTTTAAAATAGATTAATTCGAATTGGTGGTCATCAGCACTAGAGGATGTGGACGTGGATTGCGTGGCCATGGTAGAGGCCGGGGTGTGGAGGCTAGACCCTCGAAATTAGGGCATGGGCCGAAAGGTGAAGTGCTAGCATCACCAGTAGGAGAAGCAGGGTCCTAGGATCGATCTGGAGGGGACGATGCTTTGTCCCAAACTATGCTGCGTGTTCTGGAGCGAGTTGCTAGAGCTAGCACGGGATCAATAGCTCGGAAGTCTATCCCTGAGTGACCCTGAGCAAATGGGGCTGAGATATTCAGAGGTATTTCCATTGTGGCCCCAAACGTAGCTGAGTACTGGCTGGAGGCAATTGAGTGGATTGTGGATGATCTCGACTGCACGACCGAGAAGAAGTTAAAAGGAGCAGTGTCCCTCCTTCGAGATGAGGCATACTAGTGGTGGCTCACGGTAAGGGAGGGTACTCCAGCAGACCGTATCACTTGGGATTTCTGTAAGATAGCGTTCCAGGGAAAATATGTTGAGGCAAGCTATGTGGATACCTAGAGGAAAGCATTCCTCAATCTGGTGTAATGGGGTAAATCTATGGCTGAATACGAGGCAGAATTTTTACGCTTGAACCGTTACGCCCGAGAGACAGTTGCGACCGACTATGAGCGTTGTGTACGGTTCAAAGACGGGCTTTGAGATGAGCTGCGAGTACTGATAGCTCCGCAACGGGAAAGAGATTTTGCCATTTTAATAGAGAAAGCAAAAATAGCTGAGGAAGTGAAGCAATCTAAAAGACAGAATCAGGATAAGGATAGGGGTAAACATAAGAGGAGTTTTGGGTCATCAGGATCTGCTGGGGGCTTCGAAAAGAGGCCTAGGTTTGATGGGCCAGGTCAGGTTGCGATGCTTGTTCCTATTGGTCAGTCTCAACCGTGTGCTCAGTGTGGGAAATCACATTCGGGGGAGTACTGGGGAAGAGATAGAGGATGTTTCAAGTGTGGATCTATGGATCATCTAATAAGGAATTGTTCGCAAGAGTTAGCTAGGGCGCGGTTGGTAAGTGAGGGTTATGCACCTCTGGGAAGAGGTGGACAGCAACTGCCAAGAGGTCGTGGTCCGAGCAGTGGGGGAAATGGATTTGGACGAGGGTATAAAGCACCGGGCAAAGGTGCTGGTAATACAGATGCAAGGCAGCCCGGTTTAATCTATGCAACTCGACAGTGAGAGGATGGCGACGTACCGAATGTCATAATCAGTACGTTCCTTATAGTTGATAAACCGCTTACTGCTTTGATTGATATTGGATAGACCCATTCATATGTTGCCTGTACCGTATCTGAAACTTTGAACATTGAATCTGAAATTGCCACTAGGGAAATGTCTGTGGTTAGCCCTTTAAGACAATTTGCAGTAGTGCACAAGTTATTTAAAAATGTGCCGTTAGAAATTCATGGGGTTGTATTTCCAGCAGACTTGATGGAATTGCCATTCAGTGAGTTTGACCTTGTCTTAGGCATGGATTGGCTGGTTAAGCATCATGCAAATTTGGATTGCGCTGCTAAGTGAATGGTGTTGAGAACTCCAGAGGATAAAGAAGTAATTGTGATAGGAGAAAGAAGGAATTACTTGTCCAATGTGGTTTCTGCACTAAAGGCTGAAAGGATGGTGCGGAAATGGTGCAAGGCATTTCTATCTTTCATCAGTGCTTTGGATGCAAAAGAATTGCCTGTAAAGGATGTTAGAACGGTGAAGGAATTCGTGGATGTCTTTTCTGAAGAGCTTTCATGGTTACCTCCGGATCGCGAGGTGGAATTTGGAATGGAGCTACTTCCGGGGATGGCTCCGGTGTCCATCGCCCCATATAGGATGGCGTCGAAGGAGCTGGTAGAACTTAAAGCTCAGATTCAGGAGTTATTGGACCGTGGTTTTATCCGACCAAGTGTATCTCCGTGGGGAGCACCGGTACTGTTCATGAAGAAGAAGGACAGTCGATGCGTATGTGCATTGACTATCGTCAGCTGAATAAGTTGACAATTAAGAACAAATACCCGTTGTCGAGGATTGACAATTTGTTCAATCAGCTAAAAGGAGCTTCAATTTTCTCGAAGATAGATTTCAGATAGGGGTATCATCAGTTAAAGGTCAAGGAGGCAGATATCCATAAGACGGCCTTTCAAACTCTTTATGGACACTACAAGTTTTTAGTGATGCCGTTCGGGTTAACGAATGCACCAGCTGCATTTATGGATATGATGAACCGAGTATTTCAACCCTACCTAGATCAGTTTGCCGTGGTATTCATAGATGACATCCTGGTGTACTCAAGGACGGAAGAAGAGCATGATTTGCATCTTTGGGTTGTTCTGCGGGTATTGAGAGAGAAGCAATTGTATGCCAAATTCAACAAGTGTGAATTTTGGCTAATGGAAGTTACCTTCTTGGGGCATGTTGTTTCTACCGAGGGGATAAGGGTTGATCCTCGAAAGATCAAAGCTGTTCTAGACTGGAAACCGCCGAAGTCTGTAACAGAAATTCGAAGTTTCCTTGGATTAACTGGGTACTACAGAAGGTTCGTCGAGGGATTCTTGTTGATTGCTGCACCACTGACCAAGTTGTTACGGAAAGGAGTACCATTTGTTTGGACTAATAAACAGAAGGAAAGCTTTGAGAAGTTGAAGAAGATCTTGACTGAGGCACCAGTGTTGATTCAGCCCGAGGCTGGGAAGGAGTTTGTCGTCTATTGTGATGCATCACACACCGGGTTAGGATGTGTGTTGATGCAAGAAGGGAAAGTAATTGTGTATGCGTCTCGGCAATTAATACCACATGAAGTGAATTATCCCACTCATGACTTGGAGCTAGCTGCGGTGGTGTTCGCCTTGAAGATTTGGAGACATTACCTGTATGGAGAAAAGTCGACTATCTACACAGACCATAAGAGCTTGAAATATCTCCTTACCCAAAAGGAGTTGAATTTAAGGCAGCGGAGATGGATTGAATTGTTGAAGGATTATGACTGCTCGATTGAGTGTCACTCGGGTAAAGCTAACATAGTGGTAGATTTGTTGAGTCGTAAGGTAATAACGGATTTGAGGGCAATGTTTGCTCATCTCAGTTTGTATGAAGATGGTAGCTTGTTAGCCAAACTTCAAGTAAAGCTGACATTGGTAAGTCGGATTAAGGAGAAGCAGTTGGTGGATGAAGTGTTAAGTTCTCAACTTCAACACGTGTAGAATAGTGAGGTAGGGGATTTAGTTTGAACAGTGAATGGGTGTTAAGTTGTTATGGAAAGGTTTGGATGCCAAAGGACATTGAGGTAAGACAGATGATTCTGAAGGAAGCACATAGTAGCCCATATGCTATGCATCCTGGTGGAAGTAAGATGTATCGAGATTTGCATGACAATATTGGTGGCCAGGTCTGAAGCGTGAAGTTACCGAGTTTGTGAGTAAGTGTTTGACATGTCAGCAGGTGAAGGTGGAACATCAGTTACCGTCAGGGTTGCGAAAGCCGGTAAAGATTCCACTCTGGAAGTGGGACAAAATAACGATGGATTTCGTTAGTGGGCTACCCCTGACGCCTACTAACAAAGATTCAGTGTGGGTAATTGTCAATCGGTTGACGTCTGCCCACTTCATACCCGTTCGTATCGACTATTCGTTACAGAAGTTAGCCAAGCTATATGTAGCGGAAATTGTAAGATTGCATAGGGTAACTGTGTCTATCATATCAGACAGGGCTCTGAGGTTTACGTCAAGGTTCTGGAAGGCGTTGCATGAAGCTTTGGGTACAAGGCTGGATTTCAGAACAGCGTTTCACCCATAGACTGATGGTCAGTCAGAAATGGTAATTCAGATCTTGGAAGATATGTTAAGGGGCTGTGTAATCGACTTTAGAGGTAGTTGGGAGGATTTTCTACCACTGGAAAAATTTGCATACAACAATAGCTATTAATCCAGCATTCAGATGGCACCCTACGAAGCGTTGTATGGCCGTAAGTGTCGTACCCCTACCTGCTGGACAGAGTTGGGTGAGCAACGGTTGTTGGGTCCGGAGTTGATCGCAGAGATTGAGGAAAAGGTTAAGTTGATTCGGGCTCGGTTGAAAGAGGCTTCTGACAGACAAAAATCGTACGCAGATCTAAAACATAAGGAAATAGAGTTCTCAGTGGGTGATCGAGTCTTTCTAAAAGTTTAACCTTGGAAGAAGGTTCTAAGATTTGGACGGAAAGGCAAGTTGAGCCCCAGATTCATCGGGCCTTATCGGGTGTTGAAACGTGTGGGACCAGTAGCTTATCAGCTTGAGTTACCTCTGGAGTTGAATCGAATGCATGATGTATTCCATGTTTCAATGTTAAGGCGCTATCGTGTAGATCCATCTCACATAGTGCCGGTGGAAGAAATCGAAATAAGACCTGATTTATCTTTTGTAGAGGAACCAGTACAGATCTTAGATCGGGATGTTAAGGTGTTGAGAAGAAAGTCAGTTCCATTGGTCAAGGTATTATGGCATAACCACGGTGCAGAGGAAGCCACGTGGGAGCCAGAGGATGTGATGCGACAGCAATACCCTCACCTCTTTTGATCAGGTAAATTTCGAGGCTGAAAATTCTTTAAGGGGGTAGAACTGTAACATCCTAGAATTTGGGGTTCTGCATTTTGCACTATTTCATGCGTTTGGCTAGCTATGCTTGTTGTTTTGGTGTGTTTGGGGGTCTTGGGGAAGCTCGTGTTTGAGACAGAGCTTTGGTAAAATTTTTGTTTCCGGGCACATTAGGGGGAGAGTTGGTGGATGCAGGCCTTAAGCAGGTTTGGTTATAATTAGTTGACCCAAAGAGGAGTGCGGTAGAGTGGCAAGTGATGCCTTAAGGAGCAAGGGGATGACGCTACAAGGGAAGCAGAGAGGGAGAAGGTTCGAATCCCATAAGTGGCTTTTTGGGAGTTCTTTTTGTGCCAGGAAGAAAGGTGGTGGAGTTGGCGTGGACTCTTCTAGGAAGAGTTTGAATTGGTCAAATGAATTCAAACGGATGATTGGGAGTGGATTGAGGAGTAAGGTGAGGAGCAAGTTTTGGGATTGAGGTGTGAGGTAGAGTTGGCCGAAAGTGGGGAAGCTTGGGGGGGAGTGAAAATTCGGCTAGGGTGTTAGATGGTACATTCGATCATAAGGGGGAGGGGAAGTACCGTTTATGATTTTTGGGATAGTTGAGGGAAAATCGAAACTCTCTTGCGGAGTCTTTCTCTTCCTTTTGCACTTTAGTTGCTCATTCATTCTTTTTACCAAAATCGTAGCACACTTTCTTCTTTTTCTTGTTTTTGGGTGTTAGCCAAAACTTAGAGGTGGCCAGTTGTGCATCTTTTTCCCCTTTATCCATTCTCGTTGAGCCACCATCTATCTTCTTTGATCAAACCTCCCTTTTTCCCTCTTGCGATTTGTTCTTCTCCATAGCCAAATCCTCCCTTGTGGCCATTTTGGGTTGTTCTTTTTTTTTTTGAGTGTGTGTGTGCCATAGCCGAATATTGTCGTTCTTTCTTACTTCTTCGTTCTTCTTAATTCTTTTCTACTCATTCTCTTCTATTTAGCCAAACTCCTCTCATCTTTCCTTTCATTTTCACCATAGATCTAACCGAAACTCCATCACTTCTCACTCTTTCTTGTTGCATTCTTCTCTCGTAGTTGGTTGAATAAGGTGGCCAAACCTCTTTCTCCTTCAGTTCATCAGTAAACGCAAGTAGCCGAACACTTTGTACTCTAAAGCTTGAAGGTCTGTTGATTTCCGAATCTTACCACTCCATTCAGGTTCTTAAGTGCCAGTCAAACTAAGGAGGGGAGTGGATTCGTAGTCCCTGCCCCTAAGTTCAAACGACGCACTGTGTCGGCGGTTCAGGATTTTTTGCCGGGTTGTGGTAGAGAGCCGACATCGGCTTGGGATAGGCAAATCGATGTTATTCCTGCTAGTGAAAGTGTCGACGATATAGAGAGTCTAGTTCTTCGCGTAAATAGGTGTGTAATTCTCACACCTCCCTTTTGTTTGTTTTGTAATAAATACATGTATTGTCTAGAAGCCGGAATATCGGTAGTTGCTGTTGAGTTACCCTTGAGGGTAAAATCAGAGATACCAGGTTAGTTACCTTTTTACTATGTCATGTAAATACCTTGGCATGAAGATACTTATGCTCTGATTGTTTGATGTATATTGTTACATGTTGCATTCATTACATTATGCTTATAAGTTGTATGGGATTGGGATATGACATTGACGAAAAGGGGCAGTGTATATCGGCGACTCTTTCACACTATTTCGATGGCCCGGTGCCACATATATCGGCTTCGGCCAAATATGTTACTGTGAGAGTTAAGGCCTAATCTGCTTCTGTGGGCTTAGGCCCAGTTATCGTTGTAAGGGGAATTACACACTGAGTTCTTGTAACTCATCATTCTGCTAATTTGGCAGGTGATACCTAGTTCCGCGGATGTGGGCCGATGTGGACTCTATGGTGGCCATGCACTGTTTCTTTGGTAAACACTATTTTACTTTTCTTTAAGTTTATCCTAATTTGGGATTTTGTTATGTAATAAGGCCACTGATATTTTAAACTGGTTTTATTTTAAACGCATTAATTATCTTTATGAATTAATCAAAACAGGGTTTTCTTAAAAACGTGAATAACTGTTTTCCAAAATGTAACGAACATTTTACAAACAATAATGGATAACACGTTGAATTCACTTAGAGCATTAACAAGTATTTTCAAAATATCACCTACCCACAATAGTTCAAGTTCGATTTTCACAATAAAGGCAATTTCTAAATTAATTACAAGTCATCAACAATGAACTCTGAGTTTTCAAAGGATCAACCTAACTTGGAGTTTTCAAAAGGGATCCAAATATTTTTAAACGATTGCGAAGTTTCATGAAAAACCTCTTATGTGACGCACCAGATCCTGTCGTAACGTCTAGGCCGGGTTTGGGGTGTTACAATTTGTGCATTTTAGTCCCTATTGCACAAAATCATCAATTGACTTTACAATTTAGTCATTTTTCAATACTAAACTAAAACTCTATCAAATTGGTCCCTAAAACTTCAACTATAAACAATGGTAACATCTTTAATCTTTAATAGTACCAAAAAATAGGACATGGGTCAACTTGCTCAAGCTACTGGAATTCCAAAAACATAAAAATTACA
Source organism: Gossypium bickii (assembly GCA_025503065.1). Lineage (NCBI taxonomy): Eukaryota > Viridiplantae > Streptophyta > Magnoliopsida > Malvales > Malvaceae > Gossypium > Gossypium bickii. The sequence goes on from CP106712.1 coordinate 70,028,955, forward strand.
AGAAAATGGACTAAATTGACTAACCACATTGAAGCTTGAAATTAAAAATGTAATTACCGATCAATTCACAACATATAGCATACATTTATCAAACATAAAGCATTCATTCTCATAAATCATTTAATACAATTGCATTGTCCCTTATAAGAGCCTACGAGGCCTTAAACATGCTTTAGAAGTGGTTAGGGACTAAACCAATAACCTACAAAATTCTTGGAAAACTTAGAAAATTTTCAATCATTTAGGGGTCACATGCCCGTGTGAACAGGCTGTGTCCCTCACACGGCTTCAGACACGCCAGTGCCATAGGCTGTATGGAAACAGGGCACACATATTAACTTGGGTCACACAACTGACCACACGCCCGTGTGCTAGGCCGTGTACTAGGCCGTGCCAAACCTGTAGGATATATTGGCTTATGCAACATGGCCAAGTCACACGCCCGTGTGCTAGGCCGTGTGGATTATACTGACTTAAATTCAATATCAATAACAAGGGAAACACAACCGTGTAACATGACCATGTGTCACACATGGCTGAGACACACGCCCGTGTCTCTAACCATGTGGACAAAAATAGGTCATTTGCAAGGCCAATTTGCCACCCTTTCTCATGCTCAATTAAGCAACCAAAATGGTACCATTTCATCATATAAAGGCACAATTCATACCATATCTATTTCAACCAAATTCAATACTCAATTCAATGCCAGTTACCTATTCAAATACTTATCAACTCAACTTCTAAAATCATACTTCACTAAAGCATTTCTCAAGCATTAAACTCCATAAATCAATTAACCATTTGCAACTATAAAACCATAACCATTTTCATACTAAACATGCCAAAATAAGCCATCACTCATGGCTATGTATACAACCAAAACATATACATTCACAAGCTATTTCTAATAGCTAAACATACAACAATATTAACATCATTTTACAAGCCAACTCTCATGGATATATTCATAACTAAAATACCACAAGTAGCCTATGCATGCCATATACCATATATTCACAACTCAAAAGTACCAAATAAATGTCCGATAGTGTGATGATGTTCTCGACGACTCCCAGATCTGAGCTAGCCTTGATTCTCTATAAAACATATAAAAATAACACAAAGTAAGCTTCATAGCTTAGTAAGCTTGTCTATGAGCAACTTAATTCATCAAATAAATGCAAATCAACCAATTTTACATAACATTACCATATACACAGTAACTACAAACCTTTCTCATATCTCAAAACATGATCAAATACCATCTCATCGAACTTTCTCTATTTAATACTTGAATAGGTTCTGTATGTACCTATGTCACCTCGTACTAACCTCTTTCTCAACCACATGATTCCTTAACCCGTTGAACCATTCAGAATAGAAGTTAGATACTCAAGGATCTCAATCGATAAGTACCTATACCATGGCCTGAAGCCAAATCAAGGTATCACTCGCACCCGTAGTGCTGATATCGTGGCCTGAAGCCAAGACAATAACCTAATAACATGTCACTAGCATCCTAAACTATTCCTAAGGTTAAACCGGGAATTTACACTTGTCGATTTCATCGTGAAACATTTTCGTAGAGTTGTATTCACAATTCAAACATTATCTGTATCTCATAAGCACATTTTATTCGATTTCAAAGCATTTAACATATATTTATAATGAAATTTCCACATACGAACTTACTTCGTATACGAAATTGACGGATCAGACTGACTACTCGATAACCTTGCTTTCCCCCAATCTAAATCCAAATTCTTTCTTTCTTGATCTATATGTATTCAAAATTAACTCATCATATTCTTTCAATTTTGTCCAAAACATACATTTAGGCCTATTTTCACTTTAGCCCCTAAACTTTCACATTTAATCAATTTAGTCCCTCTTTCACAAATACACAAAATTCACATAATTTCATTAAACCCAAGCTTGGTCAAATTTCATATAAGTCCCTAGTAGCCCAAAACATTCATTTATTTCACATTTCAACCACACAATTTGCATATTTCACAATTTAATCCCTATTATGCAATTTCATCAAAAATTACTTTACAAAACATAAAAATCTATCATCAAAAATTCATTTCATCTTCAAACACCAAAGAACACATAAGCTCATCAATGGAAGCTCTTAAAATCTTTAACAATTTTGAAATTAAAGGTACTGGCTAGCTAGAACACGAAGCAACGATCTTAAAAACGTAAAAATTATCAAAAATCGAGCTCAAAATACACCTTAATCAACTAGGAAAGCAATGGCCAAATGAAACCTAACAATGGCTTCTTGTATCTTCAATATTCAGTTATTTGGAAGAAAGATGGACAAATATTCATTTTGTTTTTGTTTTATTAACCTTTATTATCAAATTACAAAACTAACCTTATTATAAATCATTTAATAACACATAAATGTTGTCGATAAAAGTCCACTATCATTTAAAATGGTCTAATTACCACTTAAGGCCATCATATTTAAAATCCAAAGCTATTTGACACCTTTAACAAGTAGAATGCAACTTTTGCATTTTTTGCGATTTAGTCCTTTTTTCTCAAATTGAGCAACCAATTGATAAAATTAGCTAGCTCATAAAAATTTCACACATACATGGTGTCATGCTGTAAACACATAAAATAATATTAAAATAATTTTTTAACAATGGATTTGTGGTTCCAAAAGCACTGTTCCATTTTAGCTAAAATCGAGCTGTTCCAAAAAAAACCCTAAACCGTGCATTATCTTCTTCTTCTTCCCCCTTTGGATTGATTTTACATGATGAAATGGATGAATAAATTTGATGTTTCCACTATCTTTATTTTATTATGCTTTATGTTTTTTGTTTATTATTTAATATAATTATAACATGTTTCTAACAATTAACCTACATATTATCGTCCACTATCCAAAATTCAAAGTCTTAATTACCTTATAAGCCCCTTAATCATGTTCTACATTATGATTTAATAAAAATTCATACTTTTAGCACTTAGGTGATTTATTCCATATACTAAAATTAGGCATTGGTTCGACGAAATTATCTAATTGAAATTCAATTCGCTTGGAATATTAATCCGTAAATATTTAATAAATATATTTTTTGGTTTGGTTTACAAAAACGGGGTCCCAAAACCACATTTTTGACACCACTGAAGTTCGGGTTGTTACATCACCACTCAAACAATTGATCCTTCTATGTTGTCTGCCTTCCAAGCTTGGCCATATAACTTAGACAGTGAACTGTCACACATCTTATTGGGTCATATCAAGGAGCCTCCATTTTAATTTTATTGTATTTGTAGTCTTTGCTTAAGAAACTGGAAAATTATAACTTCAGATCAATCTAATTATCCTATTGATGGTGTGGGATGTTCATCACATTCTCATACTCAAAACAATGGCATTTCTTCAATTCTCAAGGGAGCTCATTACAAAGAGAAGACTACTACTGCTCCGCCACGTAAAACAACTGCAAAGAACACAAAGAAAAGGGCCAGATCAAGTGAGGCTACTCAAGAATCTTGTAGCAGTGAATGCCATCTATTAGTAAGGCATAAACCGACTTAGGAGCCTATCACTGCAATCACTCACTCAGCCCAAGTTCTTATTCTTCTCGAAATTCCCTTAGTACCAGAAGGCTCCGCCCCTCAAACAGGTTCTCTCACGCATGTTTTTTATCCCTCAATGTCATAGAACCCTACAGAGACAATCCCTCTAATTAACGCAACAGTACTTCCTCATCAACTGTAAAGTACTTCTCCTAATGAATCTAAATAGAGCTTTCATTGGCGTGGTCATTTACAGTTGGTGCCATCTCCCATATTTCTCAACTCTATATTTTAGCAACAACTAAGACTATTGCCTCAATAATTAAGAGAAGCTTTCTCTTCTTACCTTGCATTTGATTCCTCTGAATGTCCTCTATCGCTTATGGCTCAAATCTCAAAGATCATGTTTATCAAACATGGTCTTTATAGTGGGGCTCTAACAGAAACAGGTATACGATACAACAACTAAATATCAGATTTAGAGAAATCTGTGAAATATGGTGAAGACACTTTGGCTGAACTTCTCCAAAAATGTCAAGATTCAAGCAATTTGATAGTAAGATTGTATACACAGATCAAAACTCTAAAGACCAAACATGGGTATGATCAAATAAAAAAATAAATTGAAACATGAGCACCTAATTTTGGTGGGCCTCGAGTTGGCGAGTAAATGGGAATAATCTATGTGGCAGGATCCTATTCACCCAATCGATACTTTTGGTGAATAGCTTGGGTGCATAGTTGATGATAGAGTATAAAGTAAGGATTGTTCTCAGAATTTGTGGATATGTATAGAAGAAGGGATTGGTAAGTGTATCAAAGATTTTTGGGTAATGATAGTATCGCCGAATGTAAGGTACGCTAAGCTGGTCTAGTTATTGTGAAATTATGTTCTAATGAGATGGTTAGGATTGAACGAAGGGATAACTCAAGGATAAGTAAAGATTTTGGATCCTTGTATACGTTTCTCTACAACTGTAAGCCACTACTATGGTAGTTTTGAAAGTTGGTTACACATGTCAAGTTCCAATATAAGAATATGGGTTATATATATTAATTTATGTGGGCTTTATGAAAAAACAAGGAGTTATATTCTTCCTTCTATTTGAAAACACAATTACTAACTTGTTTTGAAGCTGATCGATGATCTTTCTTGCTAAGCTGAAACTAAGGATCGAAGTTCATGCAGAAGGATGTCTCATATCCTGGGTAAGTATTATGGACTTGAACGTTGACTTCTAAAAGAGTAAATCATTTCATGTGCGTAAATAATAAGATGAGGAAATAAGGTGTTGCATGGAGGTTATCTGGGTTTCAGATGGTGGTAAAAGTTATATAAATGAGTTTTAACGGTATCCCTATGTCTTATAAGTAATGACTGTTTTGTTTTTGGATTGGATGTTTGGGAATTGGAGACCAAGCTACTATTTATGGGTGTTAGGTGAGTCCCTAAGCCGACTCTTGTATGTTGTATGTTATTTATTCTAGATACTTTTGTGAAAGATCATATGAACTGTTATCTAAAACTACAAGGGACAATATGATGAACATGGTGATATATGAATGTTGGATAAGACTTGCATGTATAGTTTGTATGAACCTGACAAGTATAGAGTACATAATGGGAAATTTGGAGTCGAAAGTATGTAACAACCATTTTCAGCAAAATCATAACAGTGGTTTCGAACCACAAATCTAACGAGTAAATATTTATTTTATTCTTATTTTAATTTTTACGAGGCTATGTTAGGGTCGTGTTAAAATTTCATTAAGAAATTTTGACGTTTCCATGTTTAATTATGTGAAAAAGACTAAATCATAAAAGGTGTAAAAATGGAGTTTTAGTAGCTATAGGTATCAAATAGATATGAAACTTTAAATTGAAAGGACTTAGATGGTAAATAGACCATTTATATAGTTAGGTGGACATTTATGGATTAGTTTTATTAAAATTTTTAAAGTTTTTAAAGGTTATTTTGGTAATTAAGTAAGTAAAGGTTAAAAACATAAAAACAAAAAAATGAAAAAAAGAATATAATCTTCTAATGGTTGTCTTCTTCAATCGAAGTATTAGAACACCATAACTAGGGTTTGGTCTCTTCCATTTGCTTGCATGGTATGTATTTCGATTCCATTTTTAACGATTTTTATATTTTCGAGATCATTGTAGCTTAATCTAGCTAGCCCAGGGACTAATTTGCAAAATTGTTAAAGGATTAGGGTTTTTCCTTGAATGTTCTTACATGATTCTTGAAGTTTAATGAAAGATTATGAGTCCTTGTTGACAAATAAACAAGTTTTATACAGTGATTTTTAATAAAAATATCAATTAGGGACTTACTTGTAAAAAATAGTAAAAGTACATGGTGAAATTGTGAAATGATGTTTTGTATGAGTTTATATGGGTTCATAGTAAATTTGGTTAGCATGGGTTAGGGATGAAATTGTTTAAATTTCAATTTATGAGCTGGAGGACTAAATTGTAAAAAGGTTAAAATGTTAGGGTTAAATTATAATTATGCAAAAATATGAAGTGCGGCTGAATTGAATGATAGAATTATTAAATGGATTGATTTTTTATATTTAGAACAAGATAGACCTTGTATGGATTTAGATCAGGTAAAGCTAAAGCTTCGGATTAGTCGACTTAGCTTCTACGCCTTAATTATTGAGGTAACTTCGTATGATTAAGTATTGTTTTAGTGTTACTTTGATTCGTATGTTAATATGTTAATTGCCTTGTAAAGAAATGATGTATATCTGACGAATTTCATTAGGGTTTTCATGTTTTAGGTGCTGATCTTGAATGTCCTACCGATGGTTGAGGTCCAGCATTTGTTGCAGATACTCCACAGCTCGTGTGAGCAACATCGTGTAGCTAACATTCTGACTCACAGCTCATGTGATCAATGATGTAAAGGAATGAAAACGTTACGGTTATATGTCTAGCACACTTCGTGTGAGTTATCCTGCGTATCCGATGATATTCTAAACGATACAACGTGTATGAAAAGGAAAATAATGGTAAGTGTTCAAACAGAAATTTGTTATGTATTTATGAAAAGGGTTGAAATGGTAAGTTTCATTGGAAGTATGATATGTTAAGGAAAATGATGAATTCAAATGAATTATGTTCATGTGTAATGGCTTACCTATGTTAAATTCATCTGGGTTATGTTTGAATATGCTAATATGTGTTGTTGTTGGTGCTTAGGCTTGTGCCAAGCTTATGGTTGGATTATATTATGCTTAATCTTAATGTTATGTATTGAAATGGGTAGGTTATGTTCATGTTTTATGAACTTGCTAAGCATTAACTGTTTACATAGTTTTCTTTCCTATGTTTATAGATAATCAGAAGCTCATTCACTTTGGAAGCTTGTTAGAGACCTATCACACTATCCAGCTATTATATCTGTAGGTTTTGATGCTATGGTCAAGGTTATAATGGCATGTATAGGTTGACTTATATTTAATGGCTAATTGATGTTTATGGTATGTAAATGTTGCTTTGAACTTGTGGTACTTTTGGTATCTTGTGGATGGGATGTTAATATGTTCAAGTTGATGCATGGTTTTATGACCAAGGTGGTAAGTGTTGGTATGTTTGTAATGTGGTCAATTATGGTATGCTTTGATATGGAATTGAAATAAATGTGTTTGGATGAAATATGACTAATTAGACGTAAGTTTAGGTATAATTGCTTGATTGTAATTGAGGTGCCTATATGGCATATTGGTTGGATGGATAAATGACCTATTGAATTAGTCTTATTATGCATGTTTTTGGTATGTTTTGGTGCTTTGATTATATGTGCATATTGCTTGTAGGTACATGCTTGATGTAACAGTCTGTTTTTAGTAAAATCAGAATAGTGGTTTCGAGACCAAAAATTAAAGTCAAAATATTTATTTTATTATTATTTTAATGTTTACATCATGATAATGTGATTGTGTGAAAATTTCATTAAGAAATTTTATCGCTTGGTTGGTCAATTCGATAAAAAGGACTAAATCGTGTAAAGCGTAAAACTTGAATTCTATTAGCTAAAGGTATCTAATAGCTATAGAATATTAAAATGAAGGTCCTTATGTGGTAAATAGCCCAAAAACATGTTGGTGGGTGATAGTGGCTTGGTAATTTTGAAATTTGTAAGGTTTTTAAAGGTTAATTTTGGTATTTAGTAAATAATGGTTAAATTAAATAAAACAAAACAAAAAAAAATTATGTTCATCTTCTTCATAAAATAATAAGAACCAAATTTTACAAGGAAAAAGAGGGCTAGGGTTCGGCCAAGATTCATAAGCTCAATTAGGTACAATCTTTGTCCAGTTTTTAATGATTTTTACGTTTTTGATATCGTTACAGCTAGGTCTAGCTAGCCCAGGGACTATTTTGCAAAATTGTTAAAGATTTTGAATGATGCCTGATAAACCATAAAAGTAACATATTTTAATACCACATTTAGCATACTTCTGGATGATTTATCCCTTGATTTATGTAAAAAGGTGCTTTTAATCATTTCATTTCATGTCTTATACTCAGGGAAAGCACCGGAGGATAGAAAGAACAAGAAACAGACCTAAAACGGGGCAAATTGGGCCAAAGTGGAAATCGAAACGGCCTGGACTTAAGCCCACACGGCCGTGCCTCCTTGATAAACTAGAACACAGCCTGATCTCGATTCACACGGTCGTGCCTCATTAAAGAAATTCAAAAACGGCCTAAAGACGATTCACACTGGCGTGTGCCATGGCCGTGTCCCTGTCGTGGAGAAGAGCAATTTCATTCAGATTTGGATACTTGGGGGCAAAGAAACCTATTTCAAAAGCCTATATAAACCCCCTAAGTGTATCCTTAAAGAGGGCAGTTAGCTAGGCCAAGGAGCCGAGCCGAAAAGGTCAGATTTGTGGAAATCACTCGAAGATAGCCAGTTGATCCATCTCAAGAAGTCGAAATTCTACTCAAGACGGAGTATATCTCATTCAATTCCTTCAGGGGGTTTTAGGGATTTCTTATGTTTTGTTTTATCTTTTCTTCTGAGATGTTTTCTTTTATAGTTATGAACTAAACCCTTCAGATACCTGAAGGGGATGAAACCTAAGATGGATCTTGTTATTGTTTTCTGAACTATATGATAAATACTTGATTTGTTCTTAATTATGTGCTCTTAATTCTCATGTTGATATTTTCGGGATATTGATTCAAGATGTGCTTAAGTAGAGGAGCAAAAGTCCCTACCTAAGAGTAGATCTAGCATAATTAAGCGGAGTTGATCGCACGCCTAGAGATAAGGTGACGAGATTTTGCCGGATTAGGGTGAAACCTAATATGGGAGTCCATAGATTGAGTTAATGCGATTCTAGGGGTTTTAATTAGAAAGGGATTTTAATTAATCAACCTAGGGTTAGATGTTATTCGCCTCGAGAGAGGGTTTAATATAAATTAGGGAATCTTACAGATCAAGTCAAGTGAATACATCGTCTGGTTCAGTGTTAGATAACAAGTGAAGTCTAGGTGGATTCTTCCTAAGCGTATCGTCTTAATCAACTGAGTTTTTCCAACAGTATTTCCCCAATTCATTCTTTTTGTCTTTGTGTCTTAGCTTAGTAGTTAATAAAAATTAGATTAAACAACAACTTCACTTATTTTAGGCTAGATAATAAAAAGAAAGTTAGTATTAGTACTTTTAGTTCCTTTGGGTTCGACAATCCGGTCTTGCCTAAGCTATACTACTGTTCGATAGGTGCACTTGCCTTAAGTCATTATCAGAGTTAGTTTTCAGGTTCTATCATTCTCTTTTTATAAATTTTAAGACTCGACAGACACGATCAAGTTTTTGGCGCCGTTGTTGGGGAACTAAAATATTAAGAAAACTCTATTTTTATTACTTCAGCCACTCTTTTATTTTTATTTTTATTTTCGCAATTCACTCTTATTTTTATTTTTATTTTTTTGTTTGTTTTTGCTAAACTTTCTTTCTTTCTTTTCTTAACAGGTACCACTAGTATACGACAGTGATATTGAAGCTACCACTCACAGGAATTGCAGAGAAATTACGCGAGCCCTAAATTATACAGAAGAAGAGCAAGAAAGCAGATCCAATCCTATTGAAGGGATGGACGAGAACAATCTACCACCACAAGATGTGGCAAAAAATAATGTTCCACGTACTATGTATGATTATGCTAAACCTCATTTAACAGGAGCAGAATCAAGCATTGTTAGGCCTGCTATAGCTGCTAATAATTTTGAATTAAAGCCTAACACATACAAATGATTCAACATTTTGTTCAATTTGATGGTTTACAGGACGAAGACCCAAACACTCATATAGCTAATTTTTTTAGAGTTCTGTGATACCTTCAAAATAAATGGCGTTTCTGATGATGCCATACGTCTTCGGTTATTTCCCTTTTCATTAAGGAATAAAGCTAAACAGTGGTTAAACTCGTTACCACGAGGGTCAATCACTACATGGATCAAATGACTGAAAAATTTTTATTAAAATATTTCTCACCGGCCAAAACGGCTAAATTACGGAATGATATCTCTTCTTTTGTGCAGATGGATTTAGAGACATTATACGACACATGGGAGAGATATAAGGATCTCTTGTGAAGGTGTCCGCACCATGGTTTACCCTTGTGCCTCCAAGTCCAAACTTTCTATAACGGTGTGAACCCCTCAACGAGGCAACTAATTGATTCAGCCACCGGTGGAACCCTGAACAATAGAACTCCTGAAGCAGCCTACGAGTTTATCGAAGAGGTGTCACTGAATAACTATTAGTGGCAGGTTACAAGGACAAAACCAACAAAATCACCCGGAGTTTACAAGCTCGACGCAGTAACCATGCTATCAACACAGGTAGAAATGATGAATAAAAAGCTTGATAGTTTGTGTTCTTCGCGGGTACATCTAGTCATGCAGTGCGACGCAAATGACACTATGGCGAATCCTGAATACCCACCCTACCAACCGGGCACAGAAAGCAAACAGATGAACTGTATAGGTAATAATTTTATATCTAATAATAACCCTTACAGTAATAATTATAATCCAAGTTGGAGGAACCACCCAAATTTTTCATGGGGTGGTCAAGGAAATCAAAGACAACAACCTCCTCAAAATTTCCAAAATCAGCCCTATTCACAGGAAAAGAGGCTGAACCTCGAAGAGATGCTGACAAAATTCATGGCAGCCACAGAAACCCGTCTCCAAAAAATTGAGACAACGCTCGATAATCAACAAGCATCAATCAAAGGGATTGAGAGCCAAGTTGGAGAACTTACTAAGACAGTTGGACAACTTACTAATATAGTTTCTGAAATTCGATTAGAGATTTCTGAACGACCACAAGGGTGTCTACCAAGCAACACTGAGATTAACCCAAAGGAGCAAATCTAAGCCATCATAGCTCATGATAGTATAGGGTTAGATGAACCCAATCCAATACAGGAAAACGAGCTAAAGGAAAGTAAAGTTGAGGTAACACAAGAAAAGCCAAAACCGGTAATTAAGAAGTACCAACCTCGCATTCCTTATCTCGAAGCAGTGAAGAGAGACGATACAAAGGAACAGTTCGGTAAGTTTCTTAAACTTTTAAAGAAATTACATATTAACTTACCTCTTCTTGAAGCTCTTTTACAGATGCCAAATTTGAGGAAATTTGTAAAACAACTCTTGACGAACAAGCGTAAGTTAGACGATGAGACACATGCGAGACATGAGACACATGCGAAATTAAATGCAGTATGCTCAGCAATGTTACAGAATAGACTACCGCAAAAGGTAAAAGATCCAAGGAGTTTTACAATTCCATGTTTAATTGGTAGACTAACTGTTGGTAATGCCTTAGCTTATTTGGGGGCAAGTATAAATGTCATGCCTTATAAAATGTTTAAACAACTAGGTCTAGGGAAACCCAAAAAAAACTAGGATAAGCATTCAATTAGCTGATAAAACTATTAGAATTCCTAGAGGTATTATCGAAGATGTTCTTGCAAAAATTGATAAATTCATTTTCCCAGTAGATTTTGTTGTCTTAGACATGGACGAGGATAATTTGATTCCCTTAATTTTAGGAAGACCTTTTTTAACAACTGCTAGAACAAAAATTGATGTTGGCACAGGAGAACTCAGACTTCGTGTAGGTGACGAATCGATCAGTTTCCAAGCTCTTGACTCAGCTAGGACAGCAATTGATGAAGGTGAGAAAGTAAATTCAGTCGATAACCAAGTTGTTCAACTTTCATCGCAGGAAACACTACAAGGTTACAAACCTGAGCCAAATCATGGACCACATGCCAACAAAGAAGAAGTACATAAGGAACGAAGCCTTAGGGTTGACAAACTAGAAGAGTGGAAGACACAGTTTAAAGGAAAACCGGAACCACACGAAGTAAAACAGAAGGAGCCCCCAGAGAAGCTCATAAGAACAACAAACCACTTCAAAATAGGAGACCAGGTACTGTTAGATAAAGCAGATCCTCTCATCACCACACCAGACCTGAACACGAACAAGGAAATCCCTCTTGAGGTACGCAATATCTTTCCATACAGAACAGTCGAGGTAAGTAATTCAACATTCGGCACTCTTAAGGTAAACGCTTCTTGACTTAAACTTTATAGTGAAAATAGAACTAAAAGCATGAGGGAAGATATTCAAACTTTTAAATCACCCTGATTTTTGCAAATACAAGGAAAGTCTAGCTTAAGACTATAAACGAGCGCTTCTCGGGAGGCAACCCAAGCACTAACCCAATTTACTTTCACATTTGTTTTCATTTTTTCTTTTCTTCCTTCTTTTTGAACACCTAGTTGTAAACTAACCAAAAACGCAGATTCCAGGCCACACGGCCTTGCACACGACTGTTGCCGTGGCTGTGTGGAAGTACAGAATCTCCGTACTGACATGGCAGTGATGGTACAAGTTAGAGAAAATCAAATTTCAAAATCACGGACTCCAACCACCACCCCATGGGCACCGACAACATGCCACTGCCGTGCGAGACGGCCGTGGATGACACTGACTTATCACCAACAGGCGTGGCAATCTGTAAAATGGGCGTGGGTGAACCAACACGTTTAGACACACGGCCGTGCGAGACAGCCGTGTAAATCAACACGCCCACAGTACACGGGCGTGTGATTGTACCTGACTTGGAATTCTATTTAAACCTACCCACCCCTCCCTTTTCTCACCTATTTCTCACCATTCTTCCGTCCTTACACCTTACATTCTTAGGATTATTTGTTTCCATAACATGCTTCTCAAATTTTTTGCCAGGTCGAAGAAGTGGAAGGATCCAAGCATAGTCTCCCTCATAGAGACCGATATACATAAGTTCATGCCGGCCGCTTCATTCATTCGACAAGCCAAGGGTATTTGAGACCATTTATCTTTTGTTTCACTTTTATCTTCTCCCTTATTTTCCTTCTCTTTGACTATCTTATGCTTAATTTAGTTTATTTTATTTTAGTTTCTTAGTGTCAGGTTCTAAAGGCTGCTTGGGAATCACGCCACTTCCGCCACCGCCAACACCTCCACAACCTTAGAAGTCACACCCACCTTGCGAACCATCTACCAATAAGGATTCTCAAGCCCCATTATCTGTTAGCCTTAGTTTAATTACATTTTTATTTTCTTTCTCTTTATCTTTCTTGTCTTTATTTATATAATTAGTTTATTTTAAATATGTCTTAATAACTCTTGGCTAATTCTCTACGAGCTCCCCAATTTCTTCATCTAGCGTAGAGCTCGGTAGCAGAAACAACCCTATCGACTTCCAACTCCAGGAAACCATCAAAATTGAGGAAGTTTCACCTCTCCCTCTCTCTTAAATTGCATATCTATGTTTTTACATTGTGGGAAATGTACATCTTAAGTGTCGAGGGTGAAGAGTTATTTCGAGAAAATGCTAACTTTCTGCATTATTCTCAAATACCTGAATTATATCTTGTTCTTAAGTAATTTCCTCATATGACTAATTAGGATGAAATTTCCCTTGATTTATGATTTTTATTGATATGTTTTTGAGTAAGCCATAGTTAATTGTGCATTGATGATTAAATTTGAAGAATACTAGAGAATCAAGCATGATAAGTCTCAATTTTTAGAATTAAAAATTTTAGGTTGTCTACCTGAATCTGAATGTTATCTTGAAATTTGAAATTTACGAGGTTGATATCAAAACACACATAATTTTTGTGAGATTTTGAGCCGTATAGAGCATATATTTTTTTTCTTGCTTACTTCATTGATTATGAGTGTGTCAACATTGAACTGTTATTCTAGAACTTGCCTCGATTATACATGTCGAGACCATACCTATGATTATATATGCCGAGATGATAAAGGCACTTAGGACTTAACTCACTTACTCCACAAAAAGCCTACCTTCATAATTAACCCCTAGTGAACCCCTTTGATCCTAACAACCTTTTTATTGACTCACCCATTAATATTAACCTAAACCCCTTTGTATTTATTTTCACCATTCCTTTTAACTACCCTTATATCGAGATTTGATTTGATTAGCTACCTAATTATATTATTTCTGTAGTTGAATTTATCCTTTATTATTTGATTTGTTCTTACAAAAAAGAAAATTGAAGTATATTCAGTATTAGTATTATGAAAAGTGAGCTTATACAGTTAAAGTCTATTTATCAAAAAGGAAAGCTCATATTATTAAGGTTATTACTTTTCAGTTGATATTATCATCACAGTATTTCTAGATAGGTAACTTGTCAATTCAATCTCGATTCTAACCTTCTAATTCAACCTTTATCCACACCTTTAACCCTAGCCCCGTTACAACCCTGTAAAGACCTTTTGATTTGTGTATCATCTCATTTTACAGTGGTGAAGATTTTATTTTTAGGCAAGACTATGGGATTAACTTTTCAGGTTAGACTTTTGAGTGCTTAATTTTGAACCTTAAACACTTCGAGTGATTTGAGTGAGTCTTTTGTGAGGATGTCAATCCTTGTCGATTTTGAATTAAAAGGTAATTATTCAGATAAAGGGAGACACCTATGTTTTCGTGATACAAATGTATGACTTATATTATTTGAATCTTTAGGACTCCTTAAACTAAATTATCCATGTATAAATTATCTATGAATTATGATGAGACATTGTTGATGGGAATTATGAATTATGGAAAGTCCATTTTAATTGTAAGTTGAGAATTTTGCTTGAGGACAAGCAAAAGCTTAGGTGTGGGGGTATGCGATAAACCGTAAAAGTAACATATTTTAATCCCACATTTAGCATACTTCTGGATGATTTATCCCTTGATTTATGTAGAAAGGTGCTCTTAATCCTTTCTTTTCATGTCTTATACTCAGAGAAAGTATCGGAGGATAGAAAGAACAAGAAATGGGCCTAAAACGGACCAAATTGGGCCAAAGTGGAAATCAACACGGCCTGGACTTAAGCCCACACGGCCATGCCTCCCTGATAAACTAGAACACGGCCTGATCTCAATTCACAAGGCCATGCCTCATTAAAGACATCTAAACACGGCCTAAAGACGATTCACATGGGCGTGTGCCATGGCCGTGTCCCTGTCGTGGAGAAGAGCAATTTCATTCGGATTTGGATACTTGGGGGAAAAGAGACCTATTTCAAAAGTCTATATAAACCCCCTAAGTGTATCTTTAAAGAGGGCAGTTAGCTAGGCCAAAGAGCCGAGCCGAAAAGGTCAGATTTATGGAAATCACTCGAAGATAGCCAGTTGATCCATCTCAAGAAGCTGGAATTCTACTCAAGATGGAGGATCTCTCCTTCAATTCCTTCAGGGGGTTTTAGGGATTTCTTATGTTTTGTTTTATCTTTTCTTCTGAGATATCTTCTTTTATAGTTATGAACTAAACCCTTCATATACCTGAAGGGGATGAAAACTAAGATGGATCTTATTATTATTTTCTGAACTATATGATAAATACTTGATTTGTTCTTAATTATGTGCTCTTAATTCTTATGTTGATATTTCTGAGATATTGATTCAAGTATGATGTGCTTAAGTGGAGGAGCAAAAGTCCCTGACTAAGAGTAGACCTAGCATAATTAAGCAAGGTTGATCGCACACCTAGAGATAGGGTAACAAGATTTTGTTGGATTAGGGTGAAACCTAATATGGGAGTCCATAGATTGAGTTAATGCGATTCTAGGGGTTTTAATTAGAAAGAGATTCCAATTAATCAACCTAGGGTTAGATGTTATTTTCCTCGATAGAGGGTTTAATATAAAATAGGGAATCTTACGGATCAAGTCAAGTGAATACATCGTCTGGTTCAGTGTTAGATAACAAGTGAAGTCTAGGTGGATTTTTCCTAAGGGTATCATCTTAATCAACTGAGTTTTTCCAACAGGATTTCCCCAATTTATTCTTTTTGTCTTTGCACCTTATCTTAGTAGTTAATAAAAATTAGATTAAACAACAACTTCACTTATTTTAGGCTAGATAATAAAAAGAAAGTTAGTATTAGTACTTTTAGTTCGTTTGGGTTCGACAATTCGGTCTTGCCTAAGCTATACTATTGTTCGATAGGTGCACTTGCCTTAAGTCGTTGTCAGAGTTAGTTTCCAGGTTCGATCATTCTCTTTTTATAAATTTTAAGACTCGACAGACACGATCAATGCCATTGATGAATACATGTGTATTTTGAAATTTCTTGATAGATTATGAATGCTTGTTGATAGATATACAATTTTTGTTAAGTGATTTTTAAAGAAAATACAAAATAGGGATTAAATTGAGAAATGTTGAAGCTTTGTGGTTAAAATGTGAAATAAACGGAAAATATGGGCTGGTAGGGGTATAATGGTAATTCGGCTAGCATGGGTTAGTCTTGCATTTCATGAATTTGTGATTTTGTGTAATAAGGACTAAATTGTAAAAATGTGAAAGTTTAGAGGCTAATGTGTAAATTAGCTTAAATGCATATTTTGGATTGAATTGAATAAATAGATGAATAAATAAGTTAATTTTGATTACTTATAGATCAAGAAAATAGGAATTCAGACTTAGATTGGGGAAAAAGCAAAGTAATTGAATAGTCGGTCTTTTTCGTCATTTTCGTACAAGAGGTAAGTTCGTATATTTGAACTTAAATGTGTATTTATTAAATGGATGGATAGTATTGAGATTGTATTTATCCTATGGTTAAATGTGTAGAACTTAACTTAAATGTACGGTTTAAGTGGATGAGTTGTTGAATAAGACCATAGCTGGGCTATGGCAAATCAGATAATAAGACCATAATCGGGTTATGGCATGTGAATGTAAGACCATGGCAGGGCCTTGGCAACGTAATACGGTACAACGTTTTACTGGACATAAACTTAAACGATCATACAAAATAGAGACATGAATTTCCATCCAAATTTAAAACTTTTCATTTACATTCATATTGTACCTTAAACGAGCCTACAAGGCCCAAAACATACATTAGGAGTGGTTCGGGACTAAACTGAGAACTTTGAAAACTTTCGGAAAACTTAGAAAATTTTTCATAAAAAAGGTCCACACGCCCGTGTGGGTGAAGGGACACACCTGTGTGACATATCACACGCCCGTGCTTCAAGTCATGTCCAAAATAAGGGACATTTTATTTATGATGTCATCATCAAAATGAGGTCACACAGCCAAGGCAAACGCTTCCTTAGGCTGTGTGGCGAATTAAATTCCGAAAATCAAGTGCAGACTTCACACGGCCTGGGCACATGCCCATGTCCTATAGACATGTCTCTCACACGGCCGAGACACACAGTCGTGTCTCGCACCTGTGTGTTTACTACTAGGCATTCTGTATCTCAAAACTAAGGTGCAGAGGACACAGAGCCACAACACACGCCCTTGGGGCTAGCCGTGTGTCACACACGGCCTAGACACACGCCCGTGTGGGCAAAATAAGGCTATTTACCAAGCCTTTTTACCACCCATACTTGCACCAACCTACACAACAACAAAACCACACCAATCCAAACATATGTATGACTTCAAGGCACTTAACATGGCATAATTAAGTGCTTCAACATCATCAAACATCCATAATCACATGCAACACATCATCATTTGACCATCAATAACCATAGGCCATATCATAATGGCATTGGCACATGCATGCATATATGAGCCACATCTCATGGTCTTATAAAAATGAATCAAATACCATCATAAGCCAACACATTTGGCTAAACCAATATGACATATAACAAAAAGACCAAGTCCCTATACATGCCATACTCAAAATGTTGAGACTAACTATACCTAAAAGTTCCAATTGATAGTGTGATCGAGTCTCTGACGTCCTTCGATCCCCGAGCTAGCTTGGCGATACTATAAGAAAATGGAAAAGAAACGGGAGTAAGCATAAAGTTTAGTAAGTTTGCATGTAATAATTAACAACATTAACCATGAATTATTATACACATAACATAATGTAATTTATCACAATGTCATCAAGTAACATAGATACATTTTAAATCATGTCATTTACATAATGTACAATAAAACCCATGATCATGATTTATTCTTTCACTTTTTACCGAGATCTCATCAATTTATAATCTCAATATGTATGAGCTTTGTGTACATACCTGTACCCTTTCAACATGTTCATACCTTGTCATTTCTTTGACATAATCTTTGGACTACCCGTTGAACCACTTGGAATACCAAAGGATACTCGGGAATCACATACACATAGAATCATACCAATGCCATATCCCAGATATGGTCTTACATGGGATCACATATCGATGCCTATAGCCCAGGTATGGTCTTACACGATTCTCATATCAATGCCATGTCCCAAACATTGTCTTACACGAAATCTCATAACCATGCCGTATCCCAAATATGGTCTTACACGTACACTCAATCCCTAATGTCATGACATATGTATCCTAACTATTCCCAAGGTTCAACCGGGATTTCGAGGTACCAAATCTTCGTCAAATCGTCATCGAGTCAACATTAATATAGCCCACAAGGACAATTACACAATTCATGCAATATAAAAAATGTAATGTTGCATTATTTACACACGAACCTACCTCGGTACCAAAATATGGCTAACTATTCAATTTAGTCCACAACCTTGTTCTTTCCTCGGTTTAGGTCTGGACTCCATTTTTCCTGATCTATAATAGCAAATTTAGCTCATTTAATTATCACATTGTTCAAATCAGTCCAAAAACATACTTTGGCAAAATTATAATTTTTCCCCTAAACTTTCACATATTTATAAATTAGTCCCTAGGCTCGTAAAATGAAATGTGTCCATTTTCTTTCTTACCCAAGCCTAGCCGAACCTATATCAAGCTTATACCAGCCTACAATTTTCATTAAATCACATTTCTACTACTCATTTTCATAACTTTTACAAAAAGGTCCTTTTTAGGTGTTTTCATCAAAAATTACTTAGTAAAAGATGTTTATTACACATCAAACTTTTGTAATCTACCATGAAACATCAAAACACATGCATGTCACACATGGGTAAATTTTAAACATGAACCCTAGCTCAAATAAATGGTAGAAATAGCTAGATCGGTAGATAACAACTTCCAAAACGTAAAGAACGTTACAAATAGGGCTAGGATGCACTTACAATCAAGCTTGAAAGTTGAAGAAACCCTAGTTATGGTGACCTTAGGAATTTCGACTAAGCATGAGAAAGGTGGACATGATTTTTGAATTATTTTCCCTTTTAATTCTTTTATTAACCAAATGACCAAAATACCTTTTTTACTAAACTTTCAAATTTTACCTACTCATGCCCATTTTTGTCCATAAAAATAGAAATTGGGCAAATTTCTATTTAAGGACCTCTAATTAATAATCCAAAGTTATTTTATACTTAAAGCTTCTAGAATCTCGTATTTTGCAACTATTGCAATTTAGTCCTAAAAGTCAAATTGGACACTTATTCACAAAATTTCTTCATAAAACTTTCACACAATCATGCAAACATGTCATGGACTTCAAAACAATCATAAAACAAATATTTATACTTTGAATTTGTGGTATCAAAACCACTATTCTGACTAGACCCAAAATCGGGATGTTACAACTCTCCCCCCTTAGGGATTTTCGTCCCCGAAAATCTTACCAGCGAAAAGGTTTGGGTACTGTTTTCTCATGGCTTCCTCGAGTTCCTATGTAGCCTCTTCAACCCCATGTCTTTGCCATAATACTTTCATAAGGGCTATACTTTTATTCCTAAACTGTTTGACTTTCTGAGCCAAAATCTTAACCGGCTCTTCGCCATAAGTCATATTTGGTCGAATCTCAACATCCGTCGATGACATCACATGCGAAGGAACTGATCGGTAACAACATAGACACGTGGAACACATCATGGATCTTTTCCAACTCAGATGGAAAAACCAACTGATATGCTACTGACCCTATTCTTGTAGTAATCTCATATGGTTTAATAAAGCATGGATTTAATAAGCCTTTCTGGCAAAACCTCAAAACTTTCTTCCACGGAGATACTTTCAAGAATACCTTATCACTGACCTGAAATTCGATCTCTTTCAGTTTCAAATCTGCGCAGGATTTCTATCTATCCGATGTAGCTTTCAAGCAATCACGAATTACCTTTACTTTTTCTTCAGATCCCCTAACTAAATAAACTCCGTGAATGTGGTTCTCTTTGAGTTTGGTCCATTACAAGGGTGTTAGGCACTTACGCCCATACAATGCCTCATAAGGCGCCATTTTCAAACTTGACTGAAAACTATTATTTTAGGCAAATTCCACCAACGATAAATACTTTTCCCAACTACCTTGGAACTCAAGAACACAACACCGCAGCATATCTTCAAGAATTTGAATTAGTCGTTCAAACTAACCATCAGTTTGCAGATGGAAAGCGGTACTAAAATTCAATTTCGTACCCAACGTTTCTTGTAACTTTTTCCAAAAACACGAAGTGAACGTCGGATCTATATTCGATATAATCGACAAAGGCACTCCGTGCAATCTCACAATTTCAGAAATATACAACTCAGCTAGCTTATCAAGTGCGTAGTCGGTACGTACCGGTATAAAATGAGCTGACTTTGTCAATCGATCTACAACAACTCATACGGCATCTTTCTTTCTCGGTGTCAAAGGCAAACCCGCCACAAAATCCATAGTAATTCTCTCCCATTTCCACTCGAGAACCATCATCGGCTGAAGTAAACCCTAAGGTACTTGGTGTTTGGCTTTCACTTGCTGACAAACCAAGCATCTTAATACAAACTCTGAAATGCCTCTTTTCATTCCTAACCACCAATACATTTTCTTCAAGTCATTATATATCTTTGTACTGTCTGTATGAACAGATAAACATCGACTATGTGTTTCATGCATAATTTTCTGAATAAGATCATCATCTCTCTGTACACAGACCCTATCTCGAAACATCAAACATCCATCAGAACTAATCCAAAACTCCGATTCAAGACCCGACTCACACTGAACTCTCTTGTCTTGCAAATCACTGTCAAATTTCTGAGCTTCATAAATCTCTTGGAGAAACATCAGTCTAGCTCTCAACTCAGCTAGAATAGAACCATCATCTGATAAAGCCAACTGTGTATTCATAGCCCCCAATGCAAACAAGGATTTCCTATTCAAGGCATCAGCGACCACGTTTGCCTTTCTCGGGTGATAGTCAATCACTAGCTCATAATCTTTTATCAACTCTAGCCACCTTCGTTGCCTTAGGTTCAAATCGTATTGAGTCATCAAGTATTTTAGACTTTTATGATCAGTATACACATGACATTTCTCACCATACAGATGATGTTTCCAAATCTTCAACACAAACACAATGGCAGCCAATTCCAAATCGTGTGTCGGATAATTCTTCTCATGCTGTTTCAGCTGCCTCGAGGCATAAGCTATCACCTTGCCTTCTTGCATAAGTACACAACCCAATCCATTCAAGGATGCATCACTATAAACCACAAATTCTTTTCCCAGTTCAGGTTGTACTAAAACTGGAGCCTCAATCAACAATGCCTTCAGTTTCTCAAAACTGTGTTGGCACTTTTATGTCCATTCGAACTTGACATCTTTCTGTAACAATTTTGTCATTGAAATAGCAATCATGGAAAATCCTGTAACAAATCATCTCTAATAACCTTCTAAGCATAGAAAACTTCTAACCTTGGATACATTCCTCGACGGTTTCAAATCAACAATTGCTGAAATATTACTCGAGTCAACTCGAATACCATCATCCGAAATAATGTGCCCCAAAAATCTGACTTCTCGAAGCCAAAACTAACTTTTACTAAACTTAGCATACAACTGTTTATCTCTCAGAGTTTGCAAAATCGTTCTCAAGTGCTCGGTATGCTCGATCTCATCACGAGAATAAATTAATATATCATCAATAAAAACAACAAGAAATTTATCCAAGTACAGTCGAAAAATATGGTTCATCAAATCCATAAATATAGCAGGACTATTCGTTAAACCAAAAGGCATAACCAAAAATTCATAGTGACCATACCTTGTCCGAAATGCAGTTTTCGGCACGTCTGAATCTTTAGCTCTCAACTAATAGTAACTGGACCTCAAGTCTATCTTGGAAAATATTGTGGCTCCCTTCAATTGGTCAAACAAATCATCTATTCTCGGCAAAGGATACTTATTCTTTATGGTCACCTAATTGAGCTGTCGGTAGTCAATGCAAAGCCTCATAGATCCATCCTTCTTTTTCACAAATAATATTGGTGCACCCCACGGAGAAAAACTAGGTCTTGTAAAACCTTTATTAGTCAACTCTTGTAACTGAGCTTTCAACTCCTTTAGTTCAGTTGGATCCATTCTGTACGAAGCAATCGAAATAGGTGCAGTACTAGGAACTAACTTAATACCAAATTCAACTTCTCTAACTGGAGGCAATCTGGGTAATTCTTCCGGAAACACAATTGAATACTCACATACTATCGGCATTGATTCAATTTTCAACTCAGACTCTTTTGTATTCAACACAAAAGCAAGATAAGCTTCGTAACCCTTTCTTCTACATTTTTGAGCAGTCATAAAAAAAATTACTACAGGTAAGCTATTCGGTTCATCAGATTCAACCCAAAGAATATCATCACTTTCACCTTTCAACTCAATATTTTTTCTTCCATAATTTACTACCACATCATGAATGGTCAACCAATCCATACCAAGAATTACATCAAATTTATCAAATGGAAAAAGCATAAGATTAGTCGAAAAATAGTGACATCTAATCATCAAAGGACAATTCTTACATACTTTGTCAACCAACACATACTTGCCTAGAGGGTTTGACACTTTTATCACAAATTTTGTAGACTCATCAGGCATATTCATACTAGATACCAATTTCATACATATATACGAATAGGTAGATCTCGAATAAATTAAAGCAACAACAGATGTATCATAAAGAGAAAAAGTACTCGTAATCACATCAAGAGATGAAGCCTCTTCGCGAGCGTGAATGGCATAAGTCCTCGCAGGTACTCTACCTTCGAGCTTCACAGCTAGATCTCTGGGTGCACTCTTGCTACTCGCTCTATTTCCCGAATTTCTCTGTGGCCTCCCTCTAGGAGTAGTATTACCTGATCTTACACTCTGAAATTTCTCTTTTTCAACCATCTCGGGGCAATCTCAAATGTAGTGATCTTGGGAACAACACTTGAAACAAGTTCGATCATTCACCCGACACTCCCTAGAGTGGCGTCTACCGCAATGTGGACATTCAGGTCTACTGGGTCGAGCATTACCTACACTTGATATCGAAGTTATCTGAGCCTTACGTCCCGAATATTGTTTCTTATGGTTTCTATTTGAAAACCCAACTGAAGCACTAGATCATGTATTAAACTCTCTCGGTTTCTTAAATAAGGACAAAAGTGACTTTCCTATATGTCTTTTCTTTGAATTTTGGGACTCAAACTTAGCTTTTCTTTTCTCTTTAGCCAACTCCTCAGCCTTACAAGCTCTCTCTACAAGCACAACGAATTTTTTCAGTTCGAGAATGCCAACTAATAATTGGATGTCTTCGTTCAGCCTATCTTGAAATCTTCTACACATGATGGCTTCAGTCAAAACACATTATCGAGCGTATTTGCTCACTCTCGCAAACTCACGCTCATATTCCTTTACCATCATTCGGCCCTGTTTTAACTCAAGAACTTCCATTCTCTTTTGATCAATAAACCTCTGGCTAATATACTTCTTACGAAACTCTTCTTGGAAAAATTCCCAATTAACTCTCTCCCTTAGTATAACCGACACAAGGGAGTTCCACCATTGATAAGCCGAGTCTCTCAGAAGTGACACAACACATTTCATACACTTCTCGGGTGTGCATGATAACTTATCAAATCCCCTGATGGTATTCTCAAGCTAGAACTCTGCCCTTTCGAGATCATCATATATAATAGGTCGAAACTCTTCGGCTCATTGCTTTCAAATTTTATCCACTCGAGGTCTATCCAATCTTATAAAATCCATACCTTAGGGGTGTTATAGGAATAGGTTGAGGAATATATGTGGGTGGAGGGGGTTGAATGTTCGGGTTCATTCGAACGAACTCCATATACCAGGCATTCATCATATGGAGAAAGGCTTCCCTAGCCTCTTCTCCTTCTCTCTGACTCACAATTACGGGTCTAGTTTCAATTGGCACTGCCCCTTGAGCAGGAGCCGGCGAATTACTTTCTACATCATTAGCTTCAGCTCGATTGGGATCCTTTACTATATGAAAACACAATTTAAAAGGCCAGGAGTTGTGTAACACCCCCAGACCAGCCTAGACGTTAGGCCCGAATCCGATGATGTCACATCAAAGGGATAGTTCAAAGCAATTTTGCTAAGTTAAAATTTTAAGGCCTAAAAGCCCAAAATCCTTGAATCTTGCTAGGTAATATAAGAGCCCATGTTTAAATCTATGAAATTTATCTAGGTTCAACAATTAAGTAAATAGGTGAAACAAAAACAACAAAACTCAAAGTCTAAAGTCAAATCGGAGTACAAGGCCTTATTACATTCAACAAAAATAATGTAATTAAAATCAAGTCTTTTGAGATAAATAAATAAAACTTCTAAGTATCTTGTAGTGTGGCCATCTCTGAGTCCTCTCCCAGGTCGAGCTGTCTACTGAGGATCACTTGAAACATTTAACAAAAAGGGTGTGAGTTTCGACACTCAGTGTGCACGACCCTTGTAATCCAATCAACATGCAAATATCACATTGGACCTAAGCCCTATCAAATTTAGTGGTCTTGGGCCTTAGCCCACAATGACTTCATATCACATCAATATCACATGAATGCAATGCACCCATCCCAAATCCAACCCTGCACTCCATTTCCCTTCCAACCCTACACTCCTGTGGGGATATAAATATCAACCCACCCATCTCTACACTCCAAAGGTAGCACCAACAGCGGCACTACTCAAACGTTCCAGCAAAGCTGCTATAATGGGCTTAAAGGCACCGGTGGCTCCACGATCGTACAGCGACTATGCGATCCTCAAATCTTCCTTCGTATCATCAAAACCCACCCAAATGCATCATATATTTCATGAATGCAACATACACAATCATTTCACGACCCAGGGGTATTTTTGTAATTCTACCGTACAGGGGTGTTTAGGTAATTTTGCAAGACAAGGGTATTTTGGAAATTTTGTAAATTAGGGATATTTTGGTAATTCTATAAATCAAGAGATTTCTGGTAATTTTACAAATTAGGGGTATTTTAGTAATTTTGCAAATCTAAGGATATTTTGGAAGTTTTCAAACTAAGGGTATTTAGGTAATTTTCAAACTAAGGGTATTTTGGTAATTTTTAAATCAGGGGTATTTTGGACCCTCTCGGGTTTTAGTTATGAACTTTGGCTCATTAACAAGTCCTTGGGGCTAAAGTGAATAGACACTACCCACCAGGTAGGATTCCTGAGAAGAGGAGTTGGGCCACTAGAACTGCTTAAGTACCAAGCTCTCCCTAGATCCAATCCTAGACATGCATATGTCCGTTGCCACACTCTAACCTAGTGACTTGTCCACGGACATGTTTAATTATTATATTAAGTCTTATGTGGTTCAAGAGTTGTTCAGAACTAGGCCTAAAGTCTATTAAGCCCTAGCATACTTGTCTACTTCCCCAAAAAGCCCATCAAGCCCATTTCACGTCCATATAGCCCATTATGTCCAAATAACATCCTTATCGCCCATTAGGCCCAAATCTCATTCATATGGCCTATTAGTCCCAAAACAATTCCAGATCATGTAATATGCATGACTAACTCAATTCATATAACCAAATCAATCAATTTCATCAAACATAGCCTCAGGGCCCACCGGGCCCATTTAGCCACTTTCAGCTTTTCGACTTTTCGGCATTGTCGATATCAAGTGTGTGTAGTGTTTGTACACACTTGGTTACTGCAACGTGCTATACTATCCTTGGTCTTGAACCTACAACCAACCAACCTTCAATCAATCACCCATACTTAATCAAAATATTTACCAAAAGTCAAAGCTTTACCGTAACATTACCGTGTGCCACCGGGTTCTATTAACCCTTCCTTAGCTACTAATCTCGAGTATCCCCTAGATCTGCACTCACATATACACCATCAAACTTTGAGTGACTCATAATCCACACAAGTCACCCCTATAGATCATACTGACATTCGGCCATTTACTTAAACCATAATCGAGTTGAGTACACTTACAATTTGCTAACGATCCTTACCACGCTTGCGATCTTTGAACCTTACCCTTGTTAATAAAGATTAACGAAAATGAGAAGTTAGATAGCCCTTCGCCTTTTAACAAAACACACTAAGCGGTTAACTGAATACTTACTGAATCCACTTTTGATCTTGCGGCCTAGATAACTACTGAACGAGATTCGGCTTTTAACCTTGACTGATAGTAGGTAACAATCGATTTGTGATGGAGGAAAACAACAAAGATTCGGCATTAATAGGGATTTTGACAAGAGAAGATGATGTTACTTCGGCAATAAAAGAGTTCAACTATGACAGAATTCGGTAAAAAGGGATTCAGCTATAGGAGATTTCAGAAACAAGGCAAGGTATTTTCGGTTGTGGAAAAAAAATAAGGTTTTGGCAAGGAAAAGAAAAAGAATGGAAAATTCGGCATTACCTAGGACCCTAGAATCAAAACACACACACACATTTATATAGCCTATAGCCGAAACTTAGCCACCCCTAAAGTCCAATTCGGCACCACTTCATCCACTGCTCATCTCCTAATTTTTCTCCATGATATCTCTCTTATCATTCTCCTAAATTTTCTCTACTGATCACTTCTTCTTAGAGTCCCTCTACACGCCACTTCCAGCCTTCTAGAAGCCTAAAATTAAAGTACAAAATAAAACTAAGCTAGCACTCGAACCTCAGACCTCCCTGCATGCATATGTCGCCACCTCTCTACACCTTAGTGGCGTCACTTAGCCACTTAACCCCAGGCTTCTTTGTGCCATTTTTCACTTATTTGTTTAAAAGCCCACTACTCACAACCCCGATTCCTTAATTAATTAAATTAAGAATCCTCCACCACAAAACTCGAACCTAAAGCTTCTCTAACACACCTAGACACTCCAAATTCATTAAACCTTTAAAGCTGTCATGTCATCTGTCATTTTCTTGCTCACTTAAAAATTTTATGAGACCCAAAGCCCAATAGGCCCAATTCTACTAGGCCCAAATTCGAGGCATTACAAGTCACACCACTCTGCTTTCGCTGCGCACTCTGATTTAATAACACATAATCATTGCACGCATACAGTTTCTATACCCAAAAAATCACATCCACACAAAACATACCCTGCTTAATGGTGATTGAACAATCCCGAGACTTATGCTCCTTAGACTCGCATCTGAAACACGCTCCTGACTTCCTCCAACATTCACCTAGATGATGCCTTCTGCAATATTCGCAAGCCGGAAAGTTTGGACGTACCTTAACATGCTTCACAGAACAAGACTGCAGCCCTAGAAAACTACAATCTCTCACGCACCTAACCCGAAGTGTTTCACTAACTTCTTTAACCTCCTTCAGTACCTCCCTAACTAGCTAAGTCAGCACATCAGCCCTAACACTTCCACGGCCTCTGTCGTAACCCCTTGTACTTCTTCTAGCTGTCATCGCTGATTTTCGTATTAGAAATTTTATGAATTTAGTTCATAGTTCCACTGTTTAAAGTACATGTTTTATGCAAGTACCAAATTTTTTTAAAGTTATTTCGCGATTGTAAATCCACTGCAGGCTCAAGTTTCCTACGGGCTTTAATCTTTAAGAACCTATTTTAAATTAGCCCAATATCTAGATATAGTTTAGTAATTTAAACAAATGTAAGCACAAAAAACTTACTTGGCTCGACATCGAGGCCTCGGTGAACCACACATCAAGAATCCTACAAAATTCATTAATCTGTTTGTTTTAAAAACCCAAAATCTAAGGTGATCGTAGCTGTCAAGTCTCAAAATTTATAAAACGAGAATGACCAAACCTGGAAACTAACTCTGACAATGACTTAAGGCAAGTGTACCTATCGAAAAGTAGTATAGTTTAGGCAAGACCGGAATGTCGAACCCAAAGGAACTAAAAGTACTAATAATAACTTTCTTTTTATTATCTAGCCTAAAATAAGTAAAGTTTGTTGTTTAATCTAATTTTAATTAACTACTAAGCTAAAGACACAAAGACAAAAGGAATGAATTGGGGAAATACTGTTGGAAAAACTCAGTTGATTAAGATAATACCCTTAGGAAGAATCCACCTAGACTTCACTTGTTATCTAACACTGAACCAGATGATGTATTCACTTGACTTGATTCGTAAGATTCCGTAATTTATATTAAACCCTCTCTCGAGGTGAATAATGTCTAATCCTAGGTTGATTAATATAAATCTCTTTCTAATTAAAAACCCTAGAATTGCATTAACTCGATCTATGGACTCCCATATTAGGTTTCACCCTAATCCGGCAAAATCTCGTCACTCTATCTCTAGGCGTGCGAACAACTCCGCTTAATTATGCTAGATCTACTCTTAAGTAGGGATTTTTGCTCTTCCACCTAAGCACATCATACTTGAATCCATATCCCGGAAATATCAACACAAGAATTAAGAACACATAATTAAGAACAAATCAAGTATTTATCATATAGTTCAGAAAACAATAACAAGATCCGTCTTAGGTTTCACCCCCTTTAGGTATCTGAAGGGTTTAGTTCATAACTATAAAAGAAAACATCTCAGAAGAAAAGATAAAACAAAACATAAGATATCCCTAAAACCCTCTGAAGGAATTGAAGGAGAGATTCGTCGTCTTGAGTAAAATTCTGGCTTATTGAGATGGATCAACTGGCTATCCTCGAGTGTTTCCCACAAATCAGACCTTTTCGGCTCAGCTCCTTGGCCTAGCTAACCGCCCGTTCTGGCTTCTGCCGAACTCCCATTTCAAGTTGCCCCCTTGGGTGTTTATATAGACTTTGAGATGCCTTACTTGGCCCCTAAGTATCCTAATTCATGTTGAATTCCTATTAGGGTGTTTGAATAGGCTTTGGAATGTGTTTCTTTGCCCCTAAGTATCCAAATCTGAATGAAATTCTTCTTTCCAGCGACAGGGACATAGCCATGGCACACGCTCGTGTGAGTCGTGGCCAAGCCGTGTTCGAACTTTTGATGAGGCACGGCCGTGTTTGCTTTGGGTCAGGCCGTGTCGATTTCTCTCTTGGCCCAATTTGGTCCGTTTTATCACAAGGAAAAAAAAAAGAAAGGATTAAGAGCGCCTTTTTACATAAATCAAGGGATAAATCATCTAAAAGTATACTAAATGTGGGATTAAAATATGTTACTTTTATGGTTTATCACAAGGCCCATTTCACAGGTCGAGCTTTGCAACTTGACTCTAATACCATTAAATATAACACCCCCAGACCTGGCCTAGAAGTTAGGCCCGAATCCAGTGATGTCACATCAAAGGGATAATTCAAAACGATTTTGATAAGTTAAAATTTTAAGGCCTAAAAGCCCAAAATCGTTGAATCTTCCTAAGTAATGATAAGAGCCCATGTTTAAATTTATGAAATTTATCCAGGTTCAAAAATTAAGTAAACAGTTGAAACAAAAACAACAATACTCAAAGTCTAAAGTCAAATCGGAGTATAAGGCCTTATTACATTCAACAAAAATAATGTAATTAAAATCATGTATTTTGAGACAAATAAATAAAACTTCTAAGTATCTTGTAGTGTGGCCATCTCCGAGTCCTCTCCTAGGTCGAGCTGTCTACTGAGGATCACCTGAAACATTTAATAAAAAGGGTGTGAGTTTCGAAACTTAGCGTGTATGACCCTTGGTAATCCAATCAACATGCAAATATCATATTGGGCCTAAGCCCTATCAAATTCGATGGTCTTGGGCCTTCGCCCACAATGACCTCATATCACATCAATATCACATGAATGCAATGCACCTATCCTAAATCCAAACTTGCACTCCATTTCCCTTCTAACCCTACACTCCTGTAGGCATATAAATATCACCCCACCCATCCCTACATTCCAAAGGTAGCACCAACAGTGGCACTACTCAAATGTTGCAACAAAGCTGCTATATTGGGCTTAAAGCCACCAGTGGATCCACGGTCATCAAGTGACTATGCGATCCTCAAGTCATCCTCTGTATCATCAAAACCCACCCAAATGCAGCATATATTTCATGAATACAACATACTAAATTTCACACATTAAGCACTTAGGGGTGTTTTAGTTATTTCACGACCCAGGGGTATTTTCGTAATTCTACCCTATAGGGGTATTTAGGTAATTTTGCAAAATAGGGGTATTTTGGAAATTTTTTAAATCACCGATATTTTGGTAATTCTGCAAATCAAGAGATTTCTAGTAATTTTAGAAATCAGGGGTATTTTCATAATTTTGCAAATCTAAGGGTATTTTGGTAATTTTCAAACTAAGGGTATTTTGGTAATTTTCAAATCAGGGGTATTTTGGTCCCTCTTGGGTTTTAGTTATGAACTTTGGCCCATTAACAAGTCCTTGCAGCTAAAGTGAATAGACACTACGCACCAGGTAGGATTCCTGAGAAGAGGAGGTGTGCCACTGGGACCGCTTAAGTACCAAGCTCCCCCGAGATCCAATCCTAGACATGCATATGTCCGTTTCCACACTCTAGCCCAGCGACTTGTCCACGGACATGTTTAATTATTAGATTAAGTCTTATGCGGTTTAAGAGTTGTTTAGAACTAGGCCTAAAGTCCATTAAACCCTGGCATAGTTGTCTACGTCCCCATGAAGCCCATCAAGCCCATTTCACGTTCATATCGCCCATTATGCCCAAATCACAACCTTATGGCCCATTAGGCCCAAATCTCATTCATATTGCCTATTAGGCCTAAAACAATTCCAGATTATGTAACATGCATGACTAACTCAATTCATATAAGCAAATCAATTAATTTCATCAAACTTAGCCTTAGGGCCCATCGAGCCCATTTAGCCACTTTCGGCTTTTTAGCTTTCTGGCATTACCGATATCATGTGTGTGTAGTGTTTGTACAAACCTGGTTACTGCAATGTGTTATACTATCCTTGGTCTTGAACCTACAACCAACCAACCTTCAATCAATCACCCATACTTAATCAAAATATTTACCAAAAGCCGAAGCCTTACCGTAACCTTACCGTGTGCTATCGGGTTCTAATAGCCCTTCCTTAGCTACTAATCACGAGTATCCCCTAGATTTGCACTCACACATACACCACCAAACTTCGAGTGACTCATAATCTACAAAAGTTACCCCTATAGATCATACTCACATTTGGCCATTTACTTAAACCATAATCTAGTTGAATACACTTACACTTTGCTAACAATCCTTACCATGCTAGCGATCTCTGAACCTTACCCTTGTTAATACAAGATTAATGACAATCAGAAGTTAAATAGCCCTTCGGCTTTTAACAATTCACACTAAGGGGTTAATTGAATACTTACCGAATCCACTTTTGATCCTGCGACTAGATAACCACTGAACGAGATTCGACTTTTAACCTTGACTGATAGTAGGTAACAATCGATTTGTGATGGAGGAAAACAACAAAGATTCAACACTAATAGGGATTTTGGCAAGAGAAGATGATGATACTTCGGGTATAAAAGATTTCAGCTTTGAGAGAATTCGGTAAAAAGGGATTTGGCTATAGTAGATTTCGACAACAAGGAAAGGTATTTTCAGTTGTGGAAAAAAATAAGGTTTCGGCAAGGAAAAGAAAAGGAATGGAAAATTTGGCATTATCTAGGACCCCAGAATCGACACACACATATTTATATAGCCTATAGCCGAAACTTAGCCAGCCCTAAAGTCCAATTCGGCACCACTTCATCCACTGCTAGCACTCAAACCTTAGACCTCCCTGCATGCATATGTCACCACCTCTCTTCACCTTAGTGGCGTCACTTAGCCACTTCACCACAAGCTTCTTTGTGCCATTTTTCACTTATTTATTTAAAATCCCACTACTCACAACCCTGATTCCTTAATTAATTAAATTAAGAATCATCCACCACAAAACTCGAACCCAGAGCTTCTCCAACACACCTAGACACTCCAAATTCATTAAACGCTTATCCAACACACCTAGACACTCCAAATTCATTAAACGCTTATCCAACACACCTAGACACTCCAAATTCATTAAACCTTTAAAGCTATCATGTCATATGTCATTTTCTTGCGCACTTAAAAATTCGGGGCGTTACAAGTCGTGACCCTGTGCAAGTCATTTATGGCATGTATAGCAGGACTCGTGCACACGCTTCATTAGTCCAAGAGTCGGCTAAGCCGTAGCTCTGATACCATTGAATGTAACACTCTATACCCGTATTCGATGCCAGAACAGGGTACAAGGCGTTAACGGACATAAACTCAAACAATCATACAAAATAGAGATATAAATTTTCGTCCAAATTTAAAACTTTTCATTTATATTCATATTGTCCCTTAAACGAGCCTACGAGGCCCAAAACAAACATTAGTAGTGGTTCGAGACTAAACCGAGAACTTTGCAAACTTTAAAAAAACTTAGAAATTTTTTCATAAAAAACATCCACACGCCCATATGGGTGAAGAGACACGCCCGTGCTTCAGGTCATGTCTAAAATAGGGGACATTCTGTTTATGATGTCATCATCAAAATGAGGTCACACAGCCAAGGCACACGCCCGTGTCCTTAGACCATGTGGCGAATTAAATTCTAAAAATTAAGTGCAGACTTCACAGGCTCTCACACGACCGAGACACACGGTCGTGTCCCGTCCCTGTGTGTTTACTACTGGGCATTCTGTATCTCAAAAGCTAAGTTGCAGGGGACACACGGCCAAAACACACTCCCTTGGGAGTAGTCGTGTGTCACATACGGCCTAGACAGACGCCCGTGTGTCTACTCATGTGGACAAAATAAGGCTATTTACCAAGTCTTTTTACCACCCATACTTGTACCAACCTACA
Organism: Gossypium bickii; assembly: GCA_025503065.1. Taxonomy (NCBI): domain Eukaryota; kingdom Viridiplantae; phylum Streptophyta; class Magnoliopsida; order Malvales; family Malvaceae; genus Gossypium; species Gossypium bickii. The sequence continues at coordinate 70,062,089 of CP106712.1, forward strand.
CAACATCAAAACCACACCAATCCAAACATATGTATGACTTCAAGACATTTAACATGGCATAACTAAGTGCTTCACCATTATCAAATATCCATAATCACATGCAACAAATCATCATTCCACCATCGATAACCATAGGCCATATCATAATGGCATTGGCACATGCATGCATATATGAATAAGTTTACAACCAAATATTCATTATGAGCCACATCCCATGGACTTATACAAAATGAATCAAATATCATCATAAGCCAACACATTTGGCTAAACCAATATGACATATAACAAAAAGACCAAGTCCATATACATGCCATACTCAAAATGTTGAGACTAACTATATCCAAAAGTTCCAATTGATAGTGTGATTGAGTCTTTGACGTCCTTCGATCCCTGAGCTAGCTTGGCGATACTATAAGAAAATTGAAAAGAAAGGGGAGTAAGCATAAAGCTTAGTAAGTTTGCATGTAATAATTAACAACATTAACCATGCATTATTATACACATAACATAATGTAATTTATCACAATGTCATCAAGTATCATAGATACATTTTAAATCATGTCATTTACATAATGTATAATAAAACCCATGATCATGATTTATTCATTCACTTCTTACTGAGATCTTGTCGATTTATAATCTCAATATGTATGAGCTTTGTGTACATACCTGTACCCTTTCAACATGTTCATACCTTGTCATTTCATTGACATAATCTTTGGACTACCCATTGAACCACTTGAAATACTAAAGGATACTCGGGAATCATATACACATAGAATCATACCAATGCCATATCCCAGATATGGTCTTACATGGGATCACATATCGATCCCTATAGCCTAGCTGTGGTCTTACATGATTCTTCTATCGATGTCATGTCCCAAACATGGTCTTACACGAAATCTCATAACGATGCCATATCCCATATATGGTCTTACACCTAAACTCAATCTCTAATGTCATGACATTTGTATCCTAACTATTCCTCAGGTTCAACCGGGATTTTGTGGTATCAAATCTTCGTCGAATTGTCATCGAGTCAACATTAATCAAATCCATAAGGACAATTACACAATTCATGCAATATTAAAGCATTAAATACTTAAAACTATATTGTTGCATTATTTACACAAGAACTTACCTCGGTACCAGAATATGGCTAACTATTCAATTTAGTCCACAACCTTATTTTTTCCTCGATTTAGGTCCAGACTGTAATTTTCTTGATCCATAATAGCAAATTTAGCTCATTTAATTATCACATTGTTCAAATCAGTCCAAAAACCATACTTTGGAAAATTATAGTTTTGCCCTTAAACTGTCACATATTTACAAATTAGTCCCTAGAATCGTAAAAAGAAATGTGTCTATTTTCTTTCTTACCCAAGCCTAGCCGAACATATATCAAGCTTAAACCAGCCCACATTTTTCATTAAATCACATTTCTACTACTCATTTTCACAACTTTTACAAAAAGGTCCTTTTTAGGCGTTTTCATCAAAAATCACTTAGTAAAATATGTTTATTACACATCAAACTTTCATAATCTACCATGAAACATCAGAAAACATGCATGTCACACATGGGTAAATTTTTAAACATGAACCTAGATCAAATAAATGGTAGAAATAGCTACATCGGATGATAACAATTTCAAAAACGTAGAGGAACATTAAAAATGGGGCTAGGATGCACTTACAATCAAGCTTGAAAGTTGAGGAAACCCTAGCTATGGTGTCCTTAGGAATTTCAGCTAAGCATGAGGAAGATGGACATGATTTTTGACTTATTTTCCCTTTTAATTCTTTTATTAACCAAATGACCAAAATGCCTTTTTTACTAATTTTACCTACTCATGCCCATTTTTATCCATAAAAATAGAAATTGGGCAAATTGCTATTTAAGGACCTCTAATTAATAATCCAAAGCTATTTCATACTTAAAGCTTCTAAAATCTCATATTTTGCAACTTTTGCGATTTAGTCCTAAAAGTCAAATTGGACACTTATTCACAAAATTTCTTCATGAAATTTCACACAATCATGCAAACATGTCATGGACCTCAAAAAATAATAAAATAAATATTTCTACTTTGGATTTGTGGTCTCGAAACTAGTATTCCCACTAGACCCAAAATTGGGATGTTACAGTAAGAGAATTGATGGTAAATAGATATGTATCAGTATAAGTATGTATTGTAAACTATTCTTGTATAGAGTTAGAAGAAGTTGAGGACTTATGAGTTATGATATGGTTAAAATTTATGTTAGCTCATTGATTGATGATTTAAATGTAACACCCCTAACCCGTAACCAATGCTGGTCTAGGGTTAAAGGCATTACCGGACAAATCAGAATCTTTTACAGACATTTCATAATCTAATTCAATGAATAGAATCAAGTTGTCCCTTAAACAGGTATACGAGACCTTAAGCATGCTTTAGAAAGGGGCCGGGACTAAGCCAAACACCTAAAAAAAAATTTCTAAGTTATAGAGGTCACACGCCCGTGTGGGGAGGCTGTGTGCCTCCGACGGCCTCAGACACACCCCTGTGTCTAAGCCGTGTCCAAATAGGACATACATACTGACTTGTCCACACGGCCGTGAACACGCCCGTGTGCCTCACTCGTGGTTGCTACTAATTTGCACCACACGGCTAGTCACACGCCCGCGTGTCCAGCCTGCGGTTAAGTCTGACTTGTTTTGAATTGCAACCACGAGGGACAAGGTCGAGCCATACGCCCGTGTGCTCAACTGTGTGGGCAATTATAGGCCATTTCAAGGCCAAAATGCCACCCACACTTTGGGTCATCCCTATAAGCATATACAAGCATCAATCCAACACTTTTGGCAACCATAAACATACCAAATTGATTATCTATTTTACTCATTCAAGAACATTTCATCACAACATCTTGTATACCAATTAACTCAACTAAATCACAAGTAAATCCAAGCATAATTCATCCATAACTTACCATTTTATTATAACATCCATACATCAAATATATGCTTACTTTGCATCAATAAGCTTACCATAATTTTGACCATTTCACTAGCCATCAAACCATACCAAAATTTAGCATCATAAGACATAACTATTCATTCACATAATGTCATTATCTAGCCATATCACATGGCTATCTATACACCCTTTCAAAACATAACCATATCAACTAGACTATACATTCCATACTTAATATATACATATTCAAAAGGTACCAAAATATGATTTGAGTAGTGTGATGACGATCCTCAACAATCCCCCAGCCCTCAGTAGCTTTGATGATCTATAAAACAAAGCAAACACACACAAAGTAAACTTTCAAAAACTTAGTAAGCTATATACAAATAAACTTAACATATAAGTATTCATTATTCATATCAAATATGAGATTACTAATAGCTCATTTGGACATTCATAGTTCTTCTTGGGTCATTTGTTTAGCCATTTACTTACCAACATGCATATCACCATGTACTTCATTAAATCATAGCTTATTCATTCACATATCACATTTTACTTCATCAAATCCATACACATATCGCATTTAGGTAAGTTCATATATTTACTTACCTTTCATACACTTACATAGCGTACATATCAAACGTACCTGATTCAAGTTTACATTTCCCATAGCCTTTCATTTTCTCGAAATTGCCCGTTGATCCTTTCGGAATCAAATATGATGCTCGGAATAATTAGAATAATCGTACAATGCCAACGTCCCAGATGTGGTCTTACATGTAACCAAATATCGATGCTATTGTCCCAGATAGGGTCTTACACGAATCAAATAAGATGCCCATGTCCCAAACATGGTCTTACACGTAAAACTCAAATCGACAAGAACATTCCAGACGTGGTCTTACACGATATCACGTATCGAAAACCTATGTCATAACATATGTAATCCTATCTATTCCTAGGTTCAAATGGGACTTCTCGGACATTGATACATTGTCGATACATCTTCAAATTTCATATATTTATCATCTCGTACGCATTCATCACAATGAAATTTCATATGAACATACATAAATCAATACAAATACATTTATTTGTATATAGACTTACCTCGTACGGGAAGAACGAAAATGAACGGCTATTCAATTACTTTCGACTTTCCTCGATCTAAATCTATTTTCTTCGATTCTTAATCTATACGTATTCAAATTTAATCCATTTATTCACCAAATCATTTAATTTAATCCAAAAACACATATTTTGGCCAATTTACAAATTAGCCCCCATATTTCCACATTTTGACATTTTAGTCCTTATTTCACAAAATCACAAAATACACAAAATCTCTATTTACCCATGCTTAGCCGAATATTCATGTAGTTCATACAAGTCCATACATTTCCTTTATTTCAAATTTTAGTCCCTCAAAATATTTTTTTCTCAATTTAGTCCAACTTACTCAAATTCATCAAAAAATCCAAAGACAAACTATGTTAATCTATCACATATCTTTCATAATTCATCTTCAAACATCACAAAACTAATGAGTTCATCAATGGCACATTTCAAAACCATCATCAATTCACAAAATTGAAGCATGGGTTTTGAAGAACATAAAGCAACGATTGCAAAAACATAGAAATTATCAAAAACCGAAACCGAAACATACCTTAATTAAACCATACGCATAGCCGAAACCTAGGAAGCTTGTTTATTCTTTCTTTTTCTTTCCAATTCAGAAAGAACAAGACAAAGTGGCCTATTTTATGCCTTTGTTTTACTTATTATAAAATTATTAATTAATTTACAACTTTAACCCTTATTATAACATTATAAATTCCACTAACATATGGCATTAATGTCCATCCATAATTCAAATGGTCCAATTGCATTATAAGGACCTCACATTTATAAAGACATGAGACATAGGTGCTTTTACCATATGGCTTGCTAATTTAGCATCTTTCACAATTTGGTTCATTTCTCAAATTAAGCACATAAATGACCAAATTAAATCACGAAACTTTCACACATACTTAATCACATATCATAGGCACGGAAAATAATATTAAAATATTTTTGACTCGGATTTGTGGTCCGAAAACCACTATTCTGACTAGGGTCTAAACCGGACTGTTACATTAATTGTTAATTATGTTATCCATTTTGAAGTGTTAATGATTATTGAAATTATTTTATATTTATATACAAACTTACTAAGCTTTATAGCTTACATTGTTTATTTTCTTCAATATTTTATAGTATTTCGAAGCTAACTCGGATCAGGGAATCGTCAGGGACTTCATCACACTATCGGACATCTATTTTGGTACTTTTGAAGTGTGTATATATGGTATATGGCATGTATAGGCTTGAGTCATATAACAGCTCGTTTTTGGGTCAGATCGGAACAGTGGTTTCGGGACCACAAATTCAAAGTCCAAATATTTATTTTATTATTTTAATAAGGTCTACAGCATGATAGCTTAATTACTTGAAAGTTTCATAAAGAAATTTTACCGTTTAAATGCTTAATTCGACAAAAAAGACTAAATCGCGTAAAATGCAAAAGTGATGTTCTATTAGCTAAAAGTGTTTATTAGCTATGGTTTTTAAAATGGGCGTCCATAAATGGTAATTAAACCTTTTGAAATGTGAGTGGACATTTATGGACATTATTATGCTTGTTTTAATGGTTTTATTAGAAGGTTAATATAGTAAGCTAATGATTAATAATAGATTAAAGGAAACAAAACAAATGCTAGCTTATTTTCTCTTCTTCTAGCCGAATATTAAGGAAAGAAAACATCCATGGAAGCTCTTCAAGTTTCGGCAATTGCATGGTTATTAAGTAAGTGATTTTTGACCTGGTTTTTCATAATTTCTACGTTTTTGAGATTGTTGCAACTTAATCTAGCTAGCCTGTATCTCTGTAACACCCCTTACCCGTATTCTAAGCCGGAACTGGGCTCAAGGTGTTATTTTAAGTAAATACTCATGACCGCCACTTAGGCCCATAATAACTACTCTCTCTTATCACCTTAACAACATCATTATCAACTTACGAGGCCTCACTCATACACACGAGAACACTCGAGACTATACCAGAACTTTTTCAACCTTTAAAAAATTTCTCTTTTATACAGGGCTCACACGCCCGTGTAAAAACGTGGCACACCTGTGTGTGGACATATACGTCCATGTGCTTAAACAGTGCCTAAAAACCCCAGTATTCTATACAAAGTCCCACGGTTAGGGGACACGGCCATGTGACATGGGACACGCCTGTGTATCCCCAAGACATGCCCGTGTCTTCCACCCGTGGTCGACGCGGACTAATTTCACACGGTCTGGACACGCCCGTGTGCCATGGCCGTGTACTCTTATGCTAGCTACTGACTTAGCCCCCACGGTCACTAGGCACGCCCGTGTGCTTCAACTGTGTGACAATTCAAATACCAAAAATCAAGGTGCAGACTTCACACGGTTTAGGCACAGGCCCATGGCCTGATCGTGTGACACACACGGCTTAGACACACGCCTGTGTGCCTATCCGTGTAGACAAGAACAAGGCTGTTTTCCAAGTTCTTTGCACCCCTATAGCTTACACTACATGAACCCATTCAACATACTAATAATCATCTCATAGTTTCAATATGAACTCCCATAGATGGCTTTGAAATTTCATAAAATGATAAAATAAGCCATCATTCATGGCAATTTACAAAATAAATGTCTTAACAAGAGCCAATACACCTTTGGACAAAATAACAAAATAATCTAACTAGTCTAGCCCCTATACATGCCATACACAAAATCAATAAGTCTAATTATACCGAAGTGAGCAGATAGTGTAGGCGGTCTTCTAGCTATCGGTGTATCCTGGCTCAGCTCTTAAGCTCTATAAAACAAGGGAAAGAAAGGGGAGTAAGCCTTAAGCTTAGTAAGTTCACATGTAAACGATATAACATATTAACATGTATTAAACAATTCATAGCATTTTGCACCCAACGAGAAACAATCTACATTCATGATCTTGCTTACTCATCTCCTTCATTCACGTACTCTAACCACATCACAAGCATAATGCATACATTCGTTAATGGATCCCATGCACTTAGCATCACAAAATCACATAATACAACACATCTAAATCCCTTACTCGTCGTCGGATCACTCGGTGGTTTCACACTTAGCCCACCATCAGTCTTTATTAGGGTGGTATCGCACATAGCCCATCAAAAAGGTTAGTTAAGGTGGTATCGCACACAGCCCACCAAATGATAAATAGATGATGGTATCGCACAAAGCCCATCATAATTAAATAATAAGGTGGTGTCGCACTTAGCCCACCAAAAGATAAATAGACGATGGTATCGCACAAAGCCCATCGTAATGAAACAATAATTAATCAATGACGACCACATTCAATTCACTTGAATCACATATGTTCTCAATCATGTCATACACCAATTAGTAGCACAATGTATATAAATATAATTGTATTGTTTACACATAAACTTACCTCAATGCAAAACGTGCTAATTAGCGATTTACTCAATCACCTTGCCTTTCCCACGGTCAAGGTTGATTCCATGCTCTTCTTGATCTATAACAATGAAATTCATTCGTTTAAATCATTCTATGATCATAATACATCAAATTCTACACTTGGGCAAAAATGACCATTTTGCCATTGTACATTGGCAAAATTATGATTTTGCCCCTAGGCTCGTAATTTATTTTTCATCACATTTTCTTGATAAACAAACATAGATGAACATTTATTTCTCTTACAACTACTCACCATTTCAACTATTTCATGCATTTATGACACAAATTAAATCTTTGCACTCAAGTCCTATTTAGGTGTTTTCATGCTAACACCTTTCACAAAAGTTGTTTCTCACCTCCCTAACATTCATTTTCTTCCATTAAAACTCAGCTAACAACATAAATACTCTTATGGCAAGTCTCTAGACTTTCAACCATATCTCAATTTAGTCCCATCATCAGCTAGCTTGAGCTTTGGGGACTCCAAAAAGTACAAAGATTATCAATTAACACCACCAAAAATCACATACTTGGGTGAGGACAAGTTGCTGAAATTTCAAAGCTTCAAAACCCCTCTTTTGAGTGTAAAAATCGGTGGAAGAAAAAAAGAAGAGGAAAAAAAAAGATGATAGCCTTCCCTTATTTTATCATATTTTAGTCAACTAGTCAACAATTTTCACCAAATTTGACTAAAATTAATGCTCTTGTCTCCCCTAGCTTCCTATGGTCGGCCATCACTAAATAAATGGCCCAATTACACTTTAAAATCCTCCAAATTTACATTTTATAGATATTAGGTACCCCTACCTTACAAAATAGAACTTTCGCACCTTATACGATTTAGTCCTTTTTCATAATTAAGCATGCCATTGCTAAAATTAAAGCACCAAAATCCCCATATAGCCATATATTAATACCATAACACATAAAATAATACTAAAATAAATTTCTCCAACCTCGGATTAGTGGTCCCAAGACCACTGTTCCGACTAGCCCCAAAATAGGGCTGTTACAGCTCTCCCTCCCTTTAGGGATTTTCGCCCTCAAAAATCTGACTGTTAAAGGGGTTTGGATATTGCTCCCTCATAGCTTCCTATGGTTCCCACGTAGCCTCTACCACACCGTGTTTTTGCCACAACACTTTTACTAAGGCTATGTCCTTATTCCTTAACTGTTTTACTTCTCGAGCCAAAATTTTAATCGGCTCTTCCTCATATGTCATATCTGGTCATATCTCAGCTTCTATTGGAGGGATCACGTGCGAAGGATCGGAGCAATAGCGTCTTAGCATTGATACATGGAACACATTGTGAATTTTCTCTAACTCTATCGGTAAAGCCAATCGATATGCCACTGGTCCAATCTCTTCAGTAATCTCATACTGTCCTATGAATCTTGCACTCAATTTACCTTTTCGACCAAATCTTAATATTTTCTTCCACGGTGACACTTTCAGAAATACCTTTTTGCCCACTTGGAACTCAATTTCTTTTCTTTTCAAATCTATGTACGACTTTTGCCGGTCCGAAGCAGCTTTTAGACTATCCCGGATCACTTTCACCTTTTCCCCAGTCTCTTTAACTAGATCAATCCCATGAATTTACTTCTCTCTCAGTTCGGTCCAATACAAGGGAGTCCGACACTTACAACCATATAAGGCCCCATACGGTGACATATGTATGCTCGACTGATAACTGTTATTGTAAGCAAATTCGACCAAGGGTAGATATCTTTCCCAACTACCTTCAAACTCTAATACGCAACATCAGAGTATATCCTCAAGAACTTGAATCACCCTCTCAGACTGTCGTCAGTTTGAGGATGGAATGCAGTACTAAAATTCAACCTTGTACCTAAGGCCTCTTGTAACTTTTTCCAAAATCTCGAAGTGAATCTTCGGTCTCTATCTGAGATAATGGATATAGGTACTCCATGCAATCTTACCACTTCTGCAATATACAATTTGGCTAACTTATCCAGCGAATAATCAACACGCATCGGTATAAAGTGAGCCGACTTCGTTAACCTATCAACAACAACCCACACAGCATTTTTCTTTTTCGGAGTCAAAGGCAACCCCGTCACGAAGTCTATGGTGATCCGATCCCACTTCCACTCGGGAACCATCACTGGTTGAAGTAATCCTAAAGGCACTTGATGCTCAGCTTTCACTTGTTGACAAATCAGACATCTTGTTACATACTCTGAGATGTCTCTTTTCATTCTCGGCCACTAGTAGAATTTCTTCAGATCATTGTACATTTTCGTACTGCCCGGGTGTACTGACAAATAACTAATATGTGCTTCTTGTAAAGTTTCTCGGATCAACTCGTCATTTTTGGGTACACAAATTCTATCATGGAACATTAAGCAACCATCCGAACTTACCCAGGATTCAGAATTAATTCCTGATTCACACTTAGCCTTTTTAGCTAGTATCTCACTATCATTCCCTTGAGCCTCACATATTTGTTGAACAAATAGCAGTCTAGCTCTCAACTCAGCCAGTATAGCACCATCATCAGACAATGATAAACTTGTGCTCATAGCACTCAAAGCATACAAGGATTTTCTACTTAAAGCATCCACAACTACATTCATTTTTCCCGAATGGTAATCGATCACTAGCTCGTAGTCCTTCAATAGTTCGAGCCACCATCGTTGCCGTAAATTTAATTCCTTTTGATTCATCAAGTACTTCAAAATCTTACGATCTGTGAAGATTCGGCACTTCTCACCATATAAGTAATGTCGCCAAATCTTCAACGCGAAAACAATTGCGGCCAACTCAAGGACATGAGTCGGATAATTCTTCTCATGTGGTTTTAGCTGCCTCCAGGCGTAAGCGACTACCTTACCCTCTTGCATCAACACACAACCGAGACCATTTAACGACGCATCACTGTAGACCACAAACTCTTTTCCGGACTCAGGTTGTACCAAAATCGGTGCCTCTGTCAATAATGTTTTCAATCTCTCGAAACTTTGTTGGCATAATTCAGTCCATTCAAACTTAACATCCTTGTGCAATAGTTTCATCATCGGAGTAGCAATCATAGAGAATCCCTTCACAAACCGCCTATAGTACCCAACTAAACCCAAAATGCTTCTAACTTCTGACATGTTCCTCGGCGGTTTCCACTCCACAATAGCTGAAACCTTTTCCGGATCAACTCTAATACCTTCACCCGACACAGTATGTCCTAGGAATCCTACCTCTCGAAGCCAAAACTCACTCTTACTAAATTTAGCATATAACTGCTTGTCTCTCAAAATCTGTAAGACGATCCTCAGATGCTCTGTATGATAACTCTCATCTCGAGAATAAACCAATATGTCATCAATAAAGACAACCACGAACTTTTCCAAATATGATCAGAAAACACGGTTCATTAAGTACATAAAAACCGCAGGAGCATTCCTTAAACCAAACGACATGACCAGAAACTCATAATAACCATACCTCATCCTGAATGCTATTTTCGACACATCTTGTTCCTTAACCCTCAGCTTGTAATATCTGGACCTCAGGTCAATCTTGGAGAACACCGTAGCTCCCTTCAGTTGATCAAATAAATCATCTATCCTTGTAAAGGATACTTATTTTTCACTGTCACCTTGTTGAGTTGTCTATAGTCTATACACAACCTCATCGATCCATCTTTCTTTTTCACAAATAGTACCGAAGCACCCCACGGTGAAAAGCTCGATCTTGCAGAACCCTTATGCATCAACTCTTGCGACTGGACCTTCAGTTCTTTCAACTATAACGGCGCCATCCTATATGGAGCGATGGAAATAGGTGCCGTTCCCGAAACTAACTCAATCCCAAACTCAAGATAATCTAGGTAACTCTTCCAAGAATACATCTGGATACTCACATACAACTGGCACTGTTTCAATCTTTAATTCAGACTCTTGAGTGTTCAGTACAAAAGCGAGATATGACTCACATCCTTTTCTCAAATATTTCTCAGCCACCAAGGAAGAGACCACCATTGGTAAATTATCTGACTCACCCTATTCAACCCGAATAACATCTCCGTTTTCACATCTCAATTCAATGAATTTACTACCATAATTCACTAGAACACTAAGAGCGGTCAACCAATCCATACCAAGAATCAAATCAAAATCATCGAACGGCAACAACATAAGGTTTGCCGGGAAACACTGACCCCAAATTGTCAAAGGTCAATTCCTACACACCTTATCAACTAATGCCTATTTACCTAGTGGGTTTGACACTTTTACCATAAATTTTGTAAACTCCACGGTCATGCTCAAACTAGATGCCAATTTCATACAAATATAAGAATGAGTTGATCTCGGGTCAATTAAAGCAATAACAGAGGTGTCATAGAGAGAAAATGTACCCGTTATTACATCTGGTGATGATGCCTCTTCTCGAGCGTGAATAACATAATTTCTTGCTGACGCCCGACCCTCTGACCTTACAATAATGTCCTATGATACACCTCTACCACTAGTTCCGCCCCCCGGGTTTTTTTGTAGCCTACCTTTAAAGGATGCACTGCTTGATCTTATCTCTTGCTTCCTCTCTTTATCATCTCTTTCAGGGTAGTTTCGGATGAAATGGTCGGGGGAGCCACATTTGTAACAATTTCGATTGATTCCTTAGCACTCCCCAGTGTGATATCTGCCACAACTTGGGCACTATGGTTTGGACTTTGGATTGCCCACAAATGCCATTGAGGTGGCCTGAACTCTTGAACCGGAATACGTGTTGCCTCATTCTCTTGCGAATACCTGACTAATGTAGTCATCCGAGGGTTCACTTCCTTAGACCTCTTTGATTAAACTTGGTATGATTTGCTCATCGGTCTCTTTCTTGCATCCCGGGCCTCAGCCTTCCTCTTTTTCGTACTCAACTCTTCAGCCTTACTAGCCCTATCCACTAAAACCATGAATTCCTTTAGTTCTAAAATCTCGACTAATAGTCTAACATCTTCATTCAACCCATCTTCAAATCTCTTGCATAAAGTAGCTTTTGTGGATATACATTCTTGCGCATACTTGCTGAACCTAACAAATTCGCGCTCATATTCCTCCACAGTCATTTTTCCTTACTTCAACTCAAGGAATTCTTTTCGTTTCTGGTCTACAATTCGTTGACTTATATACTTCTTTCGGAACTCTTCCAAAAAGAAGTCTCATGTCACCCTCTCCTTAGGAACCACTGAGGTCAATGTTTTCCACCAATGGTAGGCCGAATCCCTCAGCAAAAATACAGTGCATTTCAAGCTCTCCTCAGGTGTACAGGAGAGTTCATCAAAAACCCTCATTGAGTTCTCCAGCCAGAACTCCACTCGCTCAGGGTCATCATCTATATTACTAGCTCAAAAATCCTCAGCCCCTTGCTTTCGGATTTTGTCTATCGGGGGCTTAGTTGTCCTCACCATTTCTATATCTTGGGGAGCCACATGAACTAGCTGAGGTATAGGAGGAGGTGGAGGAGGTTGAGCATTGGGGTTTGCTCGTACGTACTCAGTGTACCAGTTACTCATCATTTGGAGAAAGGCCTCCCGAGCTTCTTCTCCTTGACCCCTAGTTTCGGGTTTAGTCTGCACAAGCGCGGTCCCTTGAGCAGGAGCCGGCATATTACTAGCTGCGTCATCAGCAGCCGATTGATCGGGATCCATATACTACATAAAAAAATTTAAAATCATCAGAATCCACCACACTATCATTATACGCTAAATGGCATGTATAGCTCGACTCCTACACACGCTACGATAGTCCTAGAACTGACTAAACTGTAGCTTTGATACCACTAAATGTAACACCTCTTACCCGTATTCTAAGTTGAAACAGGGCTCAAGGCGTTATTTTAAGTAAATACTCATGACCGCCACTTAGGCCCTTAATAACTACTCTCTCTTATCACCTTAACAACATTATTATCAACTTACGAGGCCTCACTCACACACACGAGAACACTCGAGACTATACCGGAACTTTTTCAACCTTTACAAATTTTCTCTTTTATACAGGGCTCACACACCCGTGTAAAAATGTAGCACACCCATATGTGGACACACATGCCCATATGCTTAAATCATGCCTAAAAACCCTAGTATTTTGTCCAAAGTCCCACGGTTAGGGGACACGGCCATGTGACATGGGACACGCCCATGTATCCCCAAGACATGTCTGTGTCTTCCACCCGTGGTCGACGCGGACTAATTTCACACGGTCTGGACACGCCCATGTGCTTGGATTTTTCTCTCTAATTCTTTTTACTTTGACCATATCTCACGATAACATTTTTCTCTCCTTCATTGCTGATCATTCGGTTGTTTTCTCCACTCTCGCACTGTAGTGAACAAAGGATCTCACTTGTTCTTCCTTGGTCGAAACCTCTAGTTCTCTTCTGTCGAGGTTGGTAAGTATAGGTATAAGTAAATACTTTTGGAGTTACTTCAAAGCTTACCTAATTTTGCTAGGTTCAACTGTCATACAAATAGTGGTTAATAAGTGTTCGGTTGGGTAATAGGAATTAGTGGTCATTCGGTTTCAACAATTTAAGTGGGCAGGAATCAATTGTTCAATGTGGTAAGTGAATGATGGTGAAGTGATTAAGTATTTCGATTAGGGTCGTTTTAATTTAGGTTGACAGATGACTAATCGAATGTTTGTGGTGAACTTAGATTTTGGATTGCTCAAGGACTGTGTGTGCGTTTCCATAACCAGGTGTGTGTAATACAATTCTGACTATGGGAATCGACAAAAACTCATAGTGTCCATACCTCATTTGAAAGGCAGTCTTTGGCACATCGGAATCTCTGACCCTTAACTGATAATATCCCGATCTCAAATTTATCTTCGAAAACACTGAAGCCCCTTTCAACTGATCAAACAAATCGTCAATCCGAGGTAACGGGTATTTATTCTTTATAGTCACCCTGTTCAGCTGCCGATAATCAATACACATTCGCATAGTCCCATCTTTCTTTTTCACAAATAGAACTGGTGCACCCCAAGGAGAAAACTTGGTCGTGCGAAGCCTCTATCTGTCAACTCTTGCAACTGTGCTTTCAATTCTTTTAATTCTGTAGGTGCCATCCGATAAGAGCTATTGAAATCGAAGTCGTTCTCGGTACTAATTCAATGTCAAACTCTATTTCTCGAACAGGTGGTAATCCCGGTAGTTCTTCGGGAAACACATCAGGATACTCGCACACAACTGGTACGGATTCAATCTTCTTCTCAGTAATTTTACTATCCAACACATAAGCCAGGTAAGCTTCACACCCTTTTCTAACATATTTATGAGCAAACATCGAAGATATTACTGCCGGTAACCCATTTAGGTCATTAGATTCAATCCGGATAATTTCACCGCTCTGACATCTCAAATCAATGATATTTCTTTTGCAATTTACCACTGCATCGTGCAAAGTTAACCAATCCATACCCAAAATTATATCGAACTCGTCGAAAGGTAACAACATTAGATCAGCTGGGAAGTATAAATCCCGAATAATCAACGGGCAACCTTTACACATTTTGTCGACTAGAACACACCGACCCAAGGGGTTGGACACGCGAATCACAAACTCAATAGACTCAATAGGCAGAGTCTTACTGGATACTAAAGTTTCACACACTTATGAATGAGTCGAACCCGGATCAATCAATGCAATCACAATAGTATCATAAAGAGTGAAAGTACCGGTGATAACATCTGGGGAAGAAGCATCCTCTCTGGCACGTATAGCGTATGCTCTAGCAGGTGCTCGAGCCTCAGATAGAACTGCAATGTCCTTAGTTCCTCTCTGACTACCACCTACATTCCCCGAACGTCTGGGTGGTCTACCTCGTGCTGACGTGTTACTCGGTCTGATATTCTGGGCCGTATTTTGCTCGGCTTGCATCGAGCACTCTCGAATAAAATGATCTGATGATCCACATTTAAAGCAGGACCGATCATGAAATCTACAACTCTCAGAATGCCATTTACAATAATGCTTGCATTCAACCCGATTCTACTAGACATTACCAACACTGGCCATCGAAGTAGCTCGAGAACCCGCAGGAGGTCGATCTCGTCTAGAGAAGTCTAAAGTAACCTTATGTCGACTAGAGTCATCTTTAAACTTCTTTGGTGCAGAATGAAAGGTCTTACTCAATGATCTTTTTCGAATGTCTCTAGCTTCAAACTCGGCTTTTCTTTTCTCTTTTCCAAGCTCTTCGGCTTTGCAAGCTTGTTCGAAAGTACCACGAACTCTTTGATCTCGAGTATGCCAACTAGCAATTTAATATCTTTTACACATAATGGCTTCCGTTGACACACACTCTCGGGCATATCAGCTCAATCTGATGAACTTCCGCTCATACTCAATTACAGTCATTTGACCCTGTTTCAACTCTAGAAATTCTTTTTGTTTCTGATTGATGAATCTCTGACTGATATATTTCTTACGAAACTCACTCTGGAAGAAATCCCAAGTCATTTTTTCTTTCAGAACCACCGATACTAGTGTGTTCCACTAGTGATATGCAGTGTCCCTTAGTAAAGATATGGCACACTTCAAGCATTCGTCTGGAGTACATGGTAGCTCATCGAGCACCCGGATAGTGTTATCAAGCCACATCTCAGCTCGTTTCGCATCGTCGTCATCATTGGCTTTAAATTCCACGGCCTCATATTTCCTGATTTTATCGACGGGAGGCCTACTAGATCTCATCGGATATATCATCGGAGGTGCTGAAGGTATCGGAGTTGGATTATTCAGGGGTAGAGGTTGTTGTACAGCCGGATTAGTCCGGATAAACTAGGTAAACCATTCATTCATCATCTGGTAGAAGGCTGGCTTAGCCTCCCCCTCATGGCTACCCGAAACAGGTCGAGAGTCTGCCGGCGCTAACCCATGTGCTAGATCAGGTGCTACGCTCTCTACATCATCAGCTATGGATCTGTCAAGATCCATTTACTATAATAAACACAATTTGAATGTCAGAAGTCACCACACTATCGTATTATAAAATTAAGGCATGTATAGCTAGACTCACACGCACTACGGTAGTCCTAGAATCGACTAAATTGTAAGCTCTGATACCAATCAAATGTAACACCCCTAACCCGTATTCATCGCCGAATTAAAGTTACAGGCATTACCAGATAAGCCACAACCCTTATTCAGTCAATCAGTCTTAGTTAATCATGCTTATCAAGAGACACGATCATAAACAAATAATCACATAGGTGTAAAGCATACTTAATATATATTAAACTAAGTTATGTATATATATACATTATAGTCATTGATGAACATAATTAGTCACACCATGTACATATTATTATTACATACCAATAATAAAATACTATGAACCTTAATTGTTCCATCTTTAAAATTTTACCATATCTGAGCTATTAAACTATCCATGTCTAATAGATAAAAATAAGCATGATCTAAATGTCATCTCATAATAACTTCCTATTATGACCGAATTCATATGGTTTGAAACCTATCTCCACATTGTCGAATATATATACAAACTCATTGCAATTCAAAATTTTATCTCCACATTGAAAATTTTATCTTTGCAATTTAGCCCAAAATACTCAAATTTACTAAAATTTCCAATTCAAAACTTGTTAATCTACGTCATAACTTTAAAATAAAATCATCAAACATCAAAAATCTTAAAAACATGTCAATGGTCGAACATCATTCATGTGTTAATAACAAAATTTTCAGCATGGGTCAGCTAATACTCTAAGCAACGATCTCAAAAACGTAAAAATTATCAAAAACTGACTAAAATACATACCCGATTTAAGCTTGAGTTATGGCCGAATGAACAAGCTCGCACTCCTTTTTCTTTCTTTCTTGTTTTGGTGATGAAAAAAATGAAGAACAAAGTTCTATTTCATGTTTTCTTTTAACTAAAATAACATTTTAACCAATGTACAAAAATACCCTTATTGTATAATATAATTAACATATACATATAAGGTTATTCTAGTCATATGCCACCCACTACACATAAAAATGGGCTAATTTCCCTTTTGATGCCCCATATTAAAAAGCCATAATCATTTTAGTGCATTTCACTATAGTTTGAAACTTTTACCTTTTACGCGATTAAATGCTTTTTCTAAATTAAACACACAATTGATTAAATTTTCCTACGAAACTTTCACACACATTAATTCATATATAATAAGAACAGAATATACTATTTAAATATTTCTCAGAATCGGATTCGTGGTCCCGAAACCACTATTCTATTTAGGGCCAAATTCAGACTGTTACATTTTTGCTGATTTGTTTTATAACTGCTAGAAGTAGGGTTAATTGAGTTTCCAAAAGAATGAGGTGTTTTAACAAATTTCACGCAAATGCACAAACTATTTTAAAAGCTTCCGCGACAAGTAACATTTTGGAAATTAATGACGTTTTGGAAATTTAATATCATTCTTGAAGTAATAACTTCTTGATAATAATTCACGTTTTGGAAATGAAAGACATGTCTTCACAAAATAATAAAAAGAGGTTGAATAGAAAAGAGAGTTTTTAACGACTTGTTTTATGAAAAACACTTCAATGTGTCATCACCAGAGTTGGCCATAACGTACAGGCCGAATTTGGGGTGTTACATTTAGTGGTATCAGAGTCAAGTTGCAAAAGTTGACTGTGGATTTGGGTTTTGTTTAAAACTCGAATTTCTAAAGAACTGTTTGCAAATGATTTGAAAGGTTTTGAAATGTTTTACCGAGTGTGTGGTACATCGAGTCTCTGGCGCCTATCCTATAAGTGTCCTAAAACTGTTGTTTGTTTTAATCTAAAATGCTATAAATAGAAAATAATGAGACTACTGTAGGTAGAAGACTGTACTGAAACACTCTAGTTAGTGTGAACTGAAAACTGTAGTAAGACTATGATCTACGAAAACGAACTCTGAATTACTGATAATGATTTGCATAAAACTTTGCTATTAAATAACTGAAACTGCAAACTGATCTGCATAAAACTGTTAATTTAGATAAAGCATAATTTGATAATGAGCATAAGTGTAACACCTTTACCCGTGTTCGACGCTGGAACCAGATACGAAGCATTATCAAACTTAACTTGCTTAAACATACAACATTGGGCTATAAAAATTTCATTTCAAATTAAAACTTCTCATTCATATACATAACATCCTTATAATGGGCCTACGAGGCCCTAAACATACATACGAAAGGTTTCAAAATTAAATTGGAAACTTTTTTGCTCTTAGAAAAAAATTGCCTAAATAGGGCCATACGGCCGTGTGAAATGGGACACGCCCGTGTGCTCATACACGCCCTTGTTCCCAGCCCGTGCGGTATTTATTTTTCATTTCGAACCTACAGGGGTTTAATTTTGTCGTTTAGGTGTCCGATTAAATAAAAGGACGTAATCACGTAAAATGCAAAAGTTACAAATTAATGTGTAAAGTGCTAAATTGATAGTGGCTTTTTACTATGCGGTCCTTGAAGGGCAATTAGCCCATTTTTATTGGTAGTGGATGGTAATAGGCATATTATATAAAGATTTCATATTATTTTATAAAGGGTAAAAAGGTAATATACATATTATTATGTAATAAATAAAATAAAACATAAACAACCATGCATTTTGTTCATCTTTCTTGGCCGAATATTAAAGAAAAGAGAAAGGAAAAAACTTAAGCTACATTCGACACTTTGAAGCTTTGATTTAGGTATGTGTTTTGTTCGGTTCTTGATAATTTTTACGTTTTTGAGATCGTTGCTTAGAAATGAACAAAACCCATGTCTTAATTTTTGATTGTGATGATGATTTTGTGTTTTGCCATTGATGATACCTTGTGTTTTTTGGTGTTTCATGATGAAATATGAATTATATGTGTTAGATTAACAAGTTTTGTCTTTGAATTTTTGATGAAATTGAGTAAATAAGACTAAATTGCAAAAATAAGTTTTTGAGGGACTAAAATGTGAAATAAATGAAATGTATGGACTTGTATGAGTGTAAGGAACATTCAGCCTAAGCATAATATAGTCAGATTTTGAATATTTTATGTTTTGTGCAATAGGGACTAAATTGTGAAAGTGTGAAATATTAAGGGTAAAAATGTAATTTTCCCATTTATGCGTTTTTGGTCTAAATTGAATGAAAATATGTTTGAATGAGCTTAATTTGGAATTATTTAGATCAAGAGAAAAAAGGATCGGGATTGGATCAAGGAAAAGCAAAGTTAAGCGAATAGTCGGGAAACATAGTTCGTCGATATCCGAGGTAAGTTTTAAGCAATTGAATTGAGTTGAATTTATCTATAATGATGTACATGTATTTAATAGAGGTAAATATATACAATGTTGATATTGCCGAATGTGATATTGATTGGGAGATGAATATAGTCGAATGTGATGCATACATATATGTTAATAATATAGCCATGTGTGATATTGATTTGAGAGATGAATACAGCCGAATGTGATGTATATTTATATGTCAATGATACGGCCGAATGTGATGTTGATATGGAGATGAAATAAGCTAATTAGTATATATATGTGTAATTGAGGTTTAAGTCTTATGAATGTGCTTAATTAAACGAATAACAAGTTCAAGTTATGCACTAAGTGTGCGAATTTAAATACCAAGCACTATGTGTGTGTACGATACATTACAGGGTTTGGCACTGAGTGTGCTGGTTTATTGATCCATCAAGGATATCGGTTATTGAAAGTATTAAGCGAAATAAAATGATCAGATATGTGATGATATATCATATATGGATAGTAAAGTAAGTATTGCGGTTGAAATAAAATTAAGTATTTTGCATATCAATATGTGATTTATAAAGGTTAGAAATATAAGTATAAATTCGGTAAGTGATATATGTATATGAAATTAAGCAAATGTGATGTGTATATATGTATATATACACATATGTATTTTTTTGAGATGAGAAAGTGATTTATAGTTCAATGTGAACCTATTATTTAATGTGTGAGTATTCAGCCTTAAGGCTATGATATATGAAAGTCTATGAATGGTGTTATAACTTATAATTATGGTTATAAATCTTGATGGTGATTATAGTAAGTTGACCTATTATATATAATAGTATAATGCATAGTTGTTATATAATTGCTTCTATTATATATAATAGTATAATGCATAGTTGTTATATAATTGCTTATAACTTACTAGGCTGTTAAAGCTTACTTGGTTCTTGGTTGCTCTCGTGTTTTAGATTTCTTTTGGGTGATCGTTACATGCTCGGGGATCATCGCTAGCTCGTCACACTATCATCAATATTTTGGTACCTTTTTGAGGTTAAACTTAAAGTTTATGGCATGTATAGGCTATGTCACTTTTGAGTTTATTTCGAATGATGTGTATATATATATGCCATGCAAAAGTGGCTAAATTGTGGTATTTTGGTATTAAGTGAATTCGGTCATGGTGTCAACTTATTGTGAAAGTATAATTCCTGATGTGTTTACGCTTGGTGTTTGAATATGTAGCTTGATTGATCTTTGAGTTAAATCATAGTTGTGTAATTTCGACCATGGTGATTGTATGATGTGGTACATAATTTTCATGATAGGTATGAATGGCATTATAGGTTATTTATGTTTTAGGTTTTTTGTAAGATATATATGGTTTTGATAAATTGACTATGTCAATTATAAGAGATGTGATCGATTATATGCTTGGATGCTTTCGACAATTGGTATTGAAGTTGGTATATCCTAGATTCGGTTAAGTAATGTTTTGGTATATATGTATATTTGGTTTTGATAATTGTTAATTTGTTTTAGTAAAGTGATTATAAGCATGTGCATATTCGGCTATTGTAACTTCAATGACCAAATGAATAGTAACTTTTGCTATTTGATGAATAATGCTTATATATGAATTTGACTATATTGATATAAGATATGTCTGTTAATGTTTGAAGCATATTATGAAAGTGCATCATTACTTATAATGTATTCAGTTATGACCATATAGATAGTAAATAATTGTTATGACTTGTGCTATGTCTGGTAATGCCTTGTAACCCTAATCTGGTGACGGATACAGGTTAAGGGTGTTACATTGATAGTGTGATCTGAGCTCCGACGTTCTACGATCCCCGAGCGAGCTTGGCGATACTACAAGGAAAAGGGAAAGGAGTGGGGTAAGCATATAGCTTAGTAAGTTTTCATGAATTAAAATAGCAACATAAGTACTCATGATCAAATTCATTCATCTCATAGAACAATAACAACACAAGTTCTCAAGTACTTAGACATACTTACTCATACTTACTCTTACCCATCACATATCACATTATGGTTTCATAACTCGTATTTTACTCATGGTACCTGTATCACTTCATCACGTAATTTAGCACTTATGCTATCTTGAATATAAACTTAAAACATTATCATCATTAACTTAAATTTAACACTTTGTCATCTCTGTATCACTTAGCTCTTTATCCTCTTTATATAACTTAGCTTTTTTGCCCGTTGAACTACTTGGAATATCGGAGGATAGTCAATCTCATCATACATGTATCACGATGCCAATGCTATATCGCAGATATGGTCTTACATGGGATCACCTCTTGATGTCAATGCCATATCCCAAATATGGTCTTACACAAGATCTCTTAGCTCGATGTCGATGCCATGTCCTAGACATGGTGTTATACAAGATCATACATAGATGCCAATGCCATGTCCCAGACATGGTCTTACGCGAGATCTTTCTTTGGTGCCGAAGCCATGTCCCAGACATTAGTCTTATATGGGACCTTCTTTATTCGGTGCCGAAGCCATGTCCCAGACATGGTCTTATACAAGACCTACATTCGGTGCCAATGCCATGTCCCAGACATGGTCTTATACGGGACCTTTCTTAGCTCATGTGGTGACATAGGTATCCTCGTTATTTCGAATCTTCAATCGAGACATCAACTTAGCATATTCTCATCATTTTCTCATCGAGGCTTCATTAGTCGATTTTCATGGGAATGATATTCTTTATCATAATACCAAGTAATTTAAAATATAAAAAACACTATGAAACTTTAATTTCACACAAACTTACCTCGGTACTCAAAATAGGTGTAGATGTTCGATTTAGCCCACAACTTTATTCTTACCTCGGTTTCGGTCCGGGCTTTGTGTTTCTTGATCTATAATAATAATTTCACTTTTTAATACTCACATTGACTGAATTGACTAATGAATCATACTTTGGCAAAATTATGATTTTGCCTCTAAACTTTCACATAATTACACTTTTGCCCCTATGCTCGTAAAATGAATTTTATTCAAATTTCTTGTATTTTAAGCCTAGCTGAATTATTTTCTTAACTACAACAGCCCCCAATTTCCACTATTTAACTCATGTATGACCATTTTTATAACTTTTACAATTTGCTCCTTTTATGCATTTTTCATGAAAATCACTTAGAAAAAGAAGTTTACCATACATCAAACTTTCATATTCTTCCATAAAACATTAAAATACATGCATGTCATACATGGGTAAATTTTTTGAACATAAACCCTAACTCAAAATATAGCTAGAAATAGCTAAACCGAGCTACGAGGATATCAAAAATACAAAGAACATTAAAAACGGAGCTAGGAGGTACTTATTATCAAGCTTGGAAGTTAAACAAACCCTAGCTATGTCTTCCTTAGTGATTTTAGGCCATGGGATAAGAAGATGAACACAATTTTGACTTTGTTTTCCTTTTTTAATCTTTTATTTACCAAATGACAAAAATACCCTTAAGGCCTCTTTTTTAAGATTTTTCCTTCCCATGTCCATTTTTGTCCATCTTAACATATAATGGTCTAATTGCTACATAAGGACCTCTAGTAATTTTTATGATTCTATTTCATACTTAAATTTTTTAAAATCTCATATTTTCTAATCTTTCCAATTTAGTCCTGATGGACAATTTAATAATTAATAATAAAGTTTCATCATGAAATTTTCACACAATCATGCAAACACATCATAAGCCTCATAAAAATCATAAAACACATATTTCTACTTCAGATTTGTGGTCTCGCAACCACTATTCCGACTAGGCCCTAAATCGGGCTGTTACAATTTCCCCCCTTAGGGATTTTCATCCCCGAAAATCTTACCTGTAAAAAGGTTTGGATACTGGTTTCTCATAGCCTCCTCGGGCTCCCATGTAGCCTCTTCTACCCTATGTCTTTGCCATAGTACTTTCACAAGAGCTATACTTTTATTCCTTAGTTGTTTAACTTCCTGTGCTAGAATCTTAACCAGTTCTTCGCATAAGTCATGTCGGGGTGAATTTCAACCTCTTTCGGTGTAATAACATGCAAAGGATCTGATCGGTAGCGTCGCAACATAGACACGTGGCATCATGAATCTTTTCCAATTCAGACGGCAAAGGCAATCGATAGGTCTATCCTCTCGGTAATCTCATATGGTCTGATAAAACGCGGACTCAATTTGCATTTCCGGCTAAATCTGAGAACTTTCTTCTATGGTGACACTTTTTATAATACCTTATCACCAACTTGAAACTCAATCTCTTTTTGTTTCAAGTCTGAGTAGGACTTTTTTCTATCAGAAGTAGCTTTTAAACAATCACGAATTATTTTTACCTTCTCTTCGATTTCTCTAACCAGATCGAACCTGTGAATCTGATTTTCTTTGAGTTCATCCAATACAAAGGCATTTGGCCCTTACGCCCATGCAAAGCCTCATAAGGCGCCATTCTCAAACTTGATTGAAAACTATTATTATATGCAAACTCAACCAGCGGTAAATACTTTTACCAGCTGCCCTGAAGCTCAAGAACACAACATCGGAACATATTTTCAAGTGTCTGTATTAACCTCTCCGACTGTCCGTCGGTTTGTCAGTGAAAAGCCATACTAAAACTTAGCTTTGTGCCCAAAGCTTCTTGCAACTTTTTCTGAAATCGGGATGTAAATCTCAGATCTCTATCCAATATAATTGATAAAGGCACTCCATGTAGCCTCACAATCTCAGAAACATACAAGTCTTCCAACTTATCAAGTGAATAATCAACACGTACTGGTATGAAGTAGGCCGGCTTCGTAAGTCTATCTACCACAACCCATACGACATCTTTCTTACTTATTGTCAACGACAAGCCCGTTACAATGTCCTTCGTAACACGATCCCATTTCCGCTCGGGAACCATAACAGGTTGAAGCAAACCCGAAGGTACTTGCTGTTTAGCTTTCACTTGCTGACAAATCAAGCATCTTTATACAAACTTAGAAATATCTTTCTTCATTCTCGGCCACCAATACCATTTCTTCAAATTATTATACATTTTTGTGCTGCCCAGATGTACAGATAAACTTCCGCTATGTGCCTCTTATAAAATCTTTCAAATAAGATCATCATTCCTCGGTACACATACTCTGTCTTTGAACACCAAACATCCATCAAAATTAATCTAAAAGTCAGACTCAACACCCGACTCGTATTGAACTCTTTTGGCTTGCAAGTCACTTTCATCTTTTTGAGCCTCATAAATCTCTTGAAGAAACATTGGTCTAGCCCTCAACTCAGCTAGAATGGAATCATCATCTGACAAAGTCACCCGTGTATTCATAGCTCTCAATGTAAATAGAGATTTCTACTCAAAGCACCGGTGACTACATTCGCCTTTCCCAAGTGGTAATCAATGACTAGCTCATAATCCTTTATCAGCTCTAACCATGTTTGCTACCTTAAGTTCAATTCCTTCTAAATCATCAAGTACTTTAGGCTCCTATGATCGATGAATATCCAACACCTTTCACCATACAAATGGTGTTTCTATATCTTCAATGCAAACACAATGGCAGCCAACTCTAAATCATGTGTTGGATAATTCTTCTCATGCAGCTTAAACTGTCTAGAGGCATATGCTATTACCTTGCCTTCTTGCATAAGCACACAGCCCAATCCATTCAAGGATGCATTGCTGTAGATCACAAATTCTTTTCCCGGTTCAGGTTGCACTAGAATTGGAGCCTCAGTCAGCAATGCTTTTAGTTTCTTTAAAACTCTGTTGGCACTTTTCTGTCCATTCAAACTTTACGTCTTTTTGTAACAACCTCGTAATAGGTGTAGCTATGATGGAGAATCCCTTGACAAACCGTCTGTAATAGCCAGCTAGGCCCAGAGAAATTCTAACCTCTGATACGTTTCTCGGTTGCTTCCAATCAATAATAGCTGAAATTTTTCTTGGGTCAACTCGGATTCCATCTCCCGTGACAATGTGCCCCAAAAATCCAACTTCTTTGAGCCAAAATTCACTTTTGCTAAACTTGGCATAAAATCGTCCTCAAGTGCTCGGCATGCTCATTCTCGTCACGAGAATATATCGGTATATCATCGATAAAAACCACGACAAAGTTATCCAAGTATAGCCAAAAGTTACGGTTCATTAAATCTATAAACACAGCAGGGGCATTTGTTAAATCGAAAGGCATGACTAAAAATTCATAGTGCCCATACCTTGTCTGAAATGCAGTTTTCGGCACATCTGAGTTTTTTACTCTCAACTGGTAATAACCGGACCTCAAGTCTATCTTGGAAACCATAGTGGCTCCCTTCAGTTGATCAAATAAATTGTCGATTCTTGGTAATGGATACTTGTTCTTCATTATTACCTTATTAAGCTGGCGATAATCTATGCATAATCTCATGGAACCATATTTCTTTTTCACAAATAATACTGGAGCACCCCATGGAGAATAACTTGGTCTTGCAAAGCCTTTGTCCATCAACTCTTGTAACTGTGTCTTCAATTCCTTCAACTCAGTTTAAGCCATCCTTTATGGGGCAATCGATATAGGTGTAGTACCAGGGGCTAACTCAATGCCGAATTCAACCTCTCTAACCATAGGCAACCCTGGTAATTCTTCTGGGAATACATCTGGATACTCACACACTATCAGCACTGATTCAATTCTTAACTCAGTCTCCTTGGTATTCATCATAAAGGCACGATAGGCTTCATACCCTTTCCTTACACATTTCCGAGCAGACATATAAGAAATCACTACAGGCAATTTGTCTTGTTCATCTGATTCAACACGAAGAGTGTCCCAATTTTCACATCTCAATTCAATGTATATCTTTCCACACTTTACGTCACATCATGAATGGTTAACCAGTCCATACCAAGAATTATATCAAATTCATCAAATGGCAATAGCATGAGATTCGCTTTAAAATAATGACCTCTAATCATTAATGGGAAATCTTTGCAGACTTTAACAAACTAATACGCATTTGCCTAAGGGGTTGGACACTTTTATCACGAATTTTGTAGACTCTATAGGCTTGCTCACACTAGATACTAATTTCATACAAATGTATGAATGGGTAGATCCCGGATCAATTAAAGGAATAATGTTAGTATCATGGAGAGAAAATGTACCGTAATTACATCAGGGGATGGTGCCTCTTCACGAGCGCGAATTGCATAAGTCCTCGTAGGCGCTTTACCCTCAGATCTTGCAGCCTGCTCTCTGGGTGTATTCTTACTACTCGTTCCACTTCTCGGGTTTCTCTGTTGTCTCCCTCTAGTAGTGCTTCCCGATCTTACACTATGAATTTTCTCTTTTTCAACCATCTCAGGGCATTCTCTGATAAACTGATCTTAGGAACCACACTTAAAATAGGCCCTCTCATGCACTCGGCACTCACTGGGGTGACGTCTACCACATTGGGGGCATTTCGGTCTATTAGGTCAAGTGTTACCAACACTAGCAACTGAAGTGGTCTATGCTTTAGACCCTGAGTATTGTTTACCCTTACTTCTATTCGAAAATCTAGCTGAAGTAGCTGATCGGGTAGGGAAATCTCTTGACTTCTTGGAAGAGGATTGAAACAACTTATTCAGTTGTCTTTTTCTTGAGTCACTAGACTCCATTTCAGCTTTTCTTTTCTCTTTAACCAACTCCTCGACTTTACAAACCTGGTCCACTAGTACAACAAATTCCTTCAATTCTAGGACACCAACAAATAATCGGATATCTTCATTTAACCCGTCCTGAAACCTCTTACACATGATAGCTTCAGAGGACACACACTCCCGAGTATACTTGCTGAGCCTTACGAATTTACGCTCATATTCAGTTACTGCCATTCTACCTTGTTTCAGTTCAAGGAATTCTTTTCTTTTCTGATTAATAAATCTTTGGCTAATGTACTTCTTCCGGAATCCTTCTTGGAAAAACTCCCATGTGATCCTTTCCCTTGGTACAAACGACACAAGGGTGTTCCACCACTGATAAGCGAAATCTCTCAAAAGAGACACCACACATTTCATGCACTCTTCAGGTGTGCAAGATAACTCATTAAATACCCTGATGGTATTTTCATGCCAGAATTTTGCTCATTCTAGATCATCATCTTTACTAGCACAGAATTCCTCGGCTCATTGTTTCCAAATTCTGTCAACTAGAGGTTTTTCTCTTCTCACCACTTCTACCACTTGGGGAGCTACAGGGGTAGGCTGAGGAGTAGGTGGGGGTAGAGGGGGTTCTGCATTTAGGTTTGCAAGAACAAACTCCGTATACCATGCACTCATCAAGTGGAGAAAGGCTTCCCTAGCCTCTTGCCCTCCTCTCTGACTTACAGTCGTAGGTCTATTCTCGTTTTCATTCGACACCGTACCTTTGGTGGGAGCCGGCGCGTTACTTTCTACATCATCTGCCACAACTCTATCGGGATCCATTTACTGTATGAAAACACAATTTAAACCGTCAGGAGTTGTCACACTATCATTATGTAAATACTCATATGTATGGGATGTATAGCTAGACTCATGCATATGTTACGTTAGTCCGAGAATCGACTAAACCGTAGCTCTGATACCACTAAATGTAACACCCCTTACCCGTGTTCGATGTCGAAACGGGATACGAGGCATTACTGAACTTAACTTGCTTAAACATACAACTTTGGGCTATAAAAATTTCATTTCAACTTAAAACTGCTCATTCATATACATAACATCCTTATAAATAGGCCTTCGAGGCCTTAAATATACATACGGAAGGTTTCGAAATTAAATCAGAAAATTTTGTGCTCATAGAAAAATTTTGCCTAAATAGGGCCACACGCCCGTGTGGGCAGGCCGTCTGGTCACACACGTCCTTGTTCCCAGCCCGTGCGAAATTTGTTTTTCATTTCAACCTACAGGGGTTTTCACATGGTCGGACACATGCCTATGTCAATGACCCGTGTCCCTCACACGGCCTAGACACGCCCATGTCCTCACCCGTGTGTAAAAATCCTGGGTATTCTATTTATGACATCAGTAACCTCTTAACGGGCACATGGCCTAGTCACACGCCCGTGTGCTGGCCCATGTGACGAATCAAATTCTCGCAATTTGATACAGGGGACACACAGCTTGTCAACACACCCATGGGGCTTACTATGTGTCACACACAGCCTAGACACACACCCGTGTGTCTACCCCTGTGGACAATTAGAAGGCTATTTTCCAAGCAATTGCAACCCTGAAACATAAACACACATCTACCAATACAAGCAGCACATAACATGAAAATAATACACTATGAAGAATAACTAATCATCATCCATACAGTTCACATTTTACTCCATCAACTTCATAAAATTCATCATCATTAAAAATAAGAAACTTGACAAATATCAGCCAATTTTCCACTGGCCATTTACAAAATGAGTGAGTAACCTTAATAGCCAACACTTTGGCTTTCAAATATCACATAACACAAGATGGCCAAGTTCCTATACATGCCATACCCAAAATAAAACAACATTACTATACTAAAAGAATGATTGATAGTGTGATCCGAGCTCCAACATTCTACGACCCCCGAGCTAGCTTGGCAATACTACAAGGAAAAGGGAAAAGGAAAGGGTAAGCATATAACTTGGTAAGTTTGCAGGAATTAAAATAGCAACATAAGTACTCGTGATCAAATTCATTCGTCTCATAGAACAATAACAACACAAGTTCTCAAGTACTTAGACATACTTACTCATACTTACTCTTACCCATCACATAACACATTATGGTTTCATAACTCGTATTTTACTCATGGTACCTGTATCACTTCATCACATAATTTAGCACTTATGCTATCTTAAATATAAACTTAAATTATTATCATCCTTAACTTAAATGTAACACTTTTTCATCTCTGTATAACTTAGCTATTTATCCTCTTTACATAACTTAGCTCTTTTGCCCATTGAACTACTCAAAATATTAGAGGATACTCAACGTCATCATACATGTATCACGATGCCAATGCCATATCCCAAATATGGTCTTACACGGGATCTCTTAGCTCGATGCCGATGCCATGTCCTAGACATAGTCTTACACGTGATCTTTCTTTCGTGCTGAAGCCATGTCCCAGACATGGTCTTATACGGGACCTTTCTTATTCGGTGCCGATGCCATGTCCTAAACATTGTCTTATATGGGACCTTTCTTATTTGGTGCCAATGCCATGTCCCAGACATGGTCTTATACAAAACCTTTCTAATTCGATGCCGATGCCATGTCCCAGACATGGTCTTATACGGTACCTTCCTTATCTCATGTGGTGACATAAGTATCCTCGTTATTTCGAATCTTTAACCAGGACTTCAACTTAACATATTCTCATTATTTTCTCATCGAGGCTTCATTAGTCGATTTTCATGGGAATGATATTCTTTATCATAATATCAAGTAATTTAAAATATAAAAAAACACTTTGAAACTATAATTTCACACAAACTTACCTCGGTACTCAAAATAGGTGTAGATGTTCGATTTAGTCCACAACTTTGTTCTTGCCTCGATTTCGGTCCGGGCTTCGTGTTTCTTGATTAATAATAGTTTCACTTGTTTAATACTCACGTTGACTAAATTGACTCATGAATCATACGTTGGCAAAATTATGATTTTGCCCCTAAACTTTCACATAATTACACTTTTAACCCTAGGCTCGTAAAATATTTTTATTCAACTTTCTTGTTTTTTAAGCCTAGTCGAATTATTTTCTTAACTACAAAAGCCCCCAATTTCCACTATTTTAGTCATGTATGACCATTTTTATAACTTTTACAATTTGGTCATTTTATGCATTTTTCATGAAAATCACTTAGAAAAAGATGTTTATCATACATCAAACTTTCATATTCTTCCATAAAACATCAAAATAGCATTTCATACATGGGTAAATTTTTGAACATAAACCCTAGCTCAAAATATAGCTAGAAATAGCTAAATCGAGCTACGAATATCTCAAAAATATGAAGAACATTAAAAACGGGCCTAGGAGGTACTTACTATCAAGCTTATAAGTTGAACAAACCCTAGCTATGTCTTCCTTAGTGATTTTCGGCCATGGGAGAAGAAGATGAACACAATTTTGACTTTTTTTCCCCTTTTTAATCTTTTATTTACAAATGACAAAAATACCCTTAATGCATCTTTCTTAAGATTTTTCCTTCCCATGTCCATTTTTGTCCATCTTAAACATATAATGGTATAATTGCTACATAAGGACCTCTAGTAATTTTTATGATTCTATTTCATACTTAAATCTTCTAGAATCTCATATTTTCTAATCTTTGCAATTTAGTCCTAATGGACAATTTAATCACTAATAAATTAAATTTCCTCATGAAATTTTCACACAATCATGTAAAAACATCATAAGCCTCATAAAAATCATAAAACATATATTTCTACTTCAGATTTGTGGTCTCGCAACCACTATTCTAACTAGGCCCTATATCTGGCTGTTACAACAAGAGGTACTCGCGGACGGGGTACAAGAGGCCGTGGTAGAGGCTATAGAGGTGCTCGAGCTAGGTCTTCATCGTTTGACCATATACCAAATTTGGAGACTAGTGAGACACCAGCTTCACCTGTGACTCAGACTGGGTCGCATGATCGAGTGGCTAGGGATAACGCACTGTCCCAAGCCATGTTGAGAATTTTAGAGAGGGTCGCCGGGACCAATACTGGTACTGGGGCGTGAGAGTCAGTTACGAAACAACTCCGGTCCAATGGAGCCAAGATTTTTAGGGGTATTATTGGAGTTTCCCCTAACGTTGTTGAGTACTGGATAAAGGCCACAGAGAGGATAATGGATAACTTAGACTGCACCCCAAGCAAATATTTAAGGGTATTGTTTCGCTGCTACGAGATGAGGCATATCAGTGGTGGCTCACAGTAAAGGAGAGAACTCAGGCCAATCGACTGTCTTGGGAGTTTTTCAAGACTTCCTTCAAAGGAAAGTATGTAGGGGCAGCTATGTGGATGCCCGAAGAAGAGAGTTTCTAAATTTGACTCAGGGGGATAGATTAGTGGCCGAGTATAAGGCCAAATTTCTATGATTGAGCCGCTATGCGAGAGGTATGGTGGCTACTGAGTACGAGCGATGTGTTCGCTTCGAGGATAGCCTTAGGAACAACCTAAGGGTTCTAATAGCTCCACAGAGGGAGCGGGACTTTGCTGAACTAGTTGATAAGGGGAAGATCGCCGAAGAAGTTAAGCGTATTAAGCGTCAAAACCATGAGAAAGAGAGAGGTAGGAACAAGAGGGATTTGGAGCCTTCGATTTTCATTTTGAGGCCTATGAAAAAGGCCAAGTAGATGGGCCGATCAGAGTTGGGGCCCCTGTTTCTGCTACTGGATAGCATCCTTGTACTGATTGTGGAAGATGTCATTTAGGCGAGTGTTGGAAAAGAACTGGGGTATGTTCGAGGTGCGGTTCATTGGAGCGCCTAATCAGAGAGTGTCCACGGAGGCTTGATCAGATGCAAGCTCCTGGTATGGGTACTGCACAGTTGCAGAGGGGTGTTCAGCAGCTACTAAGAGGCCACGGTTAGGCTCGAGGTGGTAATGGGTTGGGCCATGGGTAGAGAGCACTGGGCAGAGGTGCTAATCAGACTGAGGTGAGGCAGCTGGCTCTGGTATATGTGGCATGTCGTCGAAAGGAGGGAGAAGCTTTGGATGTCGTCACGGGTATGTTCTTAATTTTTAATGTACCTTATAATGCTTTGATAGATATAGGATCCACTCATTCCTATGTTGCCTGCTTTGTTATTAAAAACTTAGGGATTTTGGTTGAGAGTACAAGGGGTAACCTTTCTGACTGATCTAATAGAGCTCCCGTTCGGGGACTTTAATTTAATACTGGGGATGGACTGGTTGTTCAAACACTGAGTGAGTTTGGATTGTGCTACTAAACGGGTTATACTGAGGTATGAGGAGGACAACAAGGTAGTTGTAATTGGGGAACGTCTTTGAGGGCTGAAAAGTTGGTTCATAAGGGGTGTGAGGCGTATCTGGCCTACATCAGTGTTTCAAATTTAGGGGATTTTTCAGTTAAGAATATAAGGACGGTTAAGGACTTTTCGAAAATTTTTCCTGAAGAGTTACTTGGGTTACCTCCAAATCATGGAGTTTGGGATTGATCTCCTTCTTGGTACAGCTTCGGTGTCCATCGCCCCTTATAGAATGGCACCGAAAGAGCCTGCAGAGCTTAAGGCTCAAATCTAAGAGTTACTAGATCATGGGTTCACCCGCCCTAGTGTGTCTCCGTGGGGAGCACCAGTTCTGTTCATAAAAAGAAGGATGGATCCATGCGTATGTGCATTGATTATCAAAAATTGAACAAGTTGACCATCAAGAATAAAATCCTCTGCTGAGGATAGACGACATGTTCGATCAGTTTCGAGTAGCTTTAATTTTCTCTAAAATTAACCTCCGATCTAGGTACCATCAGTTGAGAGTTAAGGAGGCTGATGTACACAAGACTCCGTTTAAGACTCACTATGGGCATTACGAGTTCTTAGTAATGCCGTTTGGATTGACGAATGCATCAGTAGCCTTTATGGATCTAATGAACCAAGTGTTCTAGCCCTATTTGGATCGATTCGTAGTAGTCTTTATTGATGAAATTCTGGTGTATTCAAAGACCGATAATGAACATGATGAACATCTCTGAGTGGTTTTACAAGTTTTGAAGGAGAAACAACTATACGCCAAGTTCAGTAAGTGTGAGTTTTGGTTAAAAGAAGTAACATTTTTGGGCCATGTGGTATCTGCTGAGGGGATTAGGGTCGATCCTCTAAAGATTGAAGTTGTCTTAGATTAGAAGCAGCCTAGGACTGTATCAAAGATTCGCAATTTTCTGGGACTGGCTGGGTATTATCAATGATTCGTAGAGAGCTTTTCTGTAATTGCAGCACCCTTGACTAAGCTACTACATAAAGGTGTGTCGTTTAACTGGACTAATGCATAGCAAATGAGTTTTGAGAAGCTCAAGATTGTATTAACCGAGGCCCCTATTCTGATACAACCAGAGTTTGGGAAAGATTTTACTGTGTACAGTGATGCATCACATGTTAGTTTAGGATGTGCGTTGATGCAAGAGGGTAAGGTGGTTGTGTATACATCTCGATAGCTTAAGACTCATGAGGTACATTATCTGACGCATGACTTGGAGTTGGCAGCAGTGGTATTTGCACTAAAAATTTGAAGGCATTACTTGTATGGTGAGAAGTGTATCATTTACACTAATCACAATAGTCTCAAATACCTCCGCACTCAGAAGGAGCTAAACCTTAGGCAGTGTAGATGGATTGAGCTGCTAAAGGATTGCGAATGTATGATTGAATACCACCCTGGTAAGGCCAATGTGGTGGCCGACGCACTGAGCCGTAGAGCTATGACAAATCTGAGGGCGATGTTTGCTCGTCTCAGTTTATTTGATGATGGTAGTCTGTCGGCTGAAATGCAGGTTAAACTTATGTGGATCGAGCAGATTAAGGGTAAACAGTTAGAGGATGAGTCACTAGGTCTTTGATTTTGACAGATTGAGAGTGGTAATACATCAGATTTTGGATTGAATAATGAAGGGGCTCTCTGTTTCTGTGAGAGAGTCTATGTACAGAATGATGCCAAGTTGGGACAGTTTATACTACAAGAGGTGCATAGTAGCCGATATGCTATGCATCCTGGTGGGAAAAAGATGGATCAAGACCTTCGTGAGTATAGGTCTTAAGCGAGATGCTACTGATTTTGTGAGTAATTATTTAACATGCCAGCAGGTTAAGGTTGAACATCAGCTACCCCCAGGTTTACTACAGCCTGTTAAAATACCGCTTTGGAAGTGGGAAAGAGTGACAATAGATTTCGTAAGTGGGTTGCC
The DNA here is from genome assembly GCA_025503065.1 of Gossypium bickii. Classification (NCBI taxonomy): domain Eukaryota; kingdom Viridiplantae; phylum Streptophyta; class Magnoliopsida; order Malvales; family Malvaceae; genus Gossypium; species Gossypium bickii. The sequence continues at coordinate 70,096,836 of CP106712.1, forward strand.
CTTAACACCTACTAAGAAAGATTTAGTGTGGGTCATCGTGGATCAGTTGACCAAGTGTGCCCATTTCATACCTGTTCTTACTGATTATTCTCTACAGAAGCTGGCTAATATGTATGTGTCAGAGATAGTGAGACTGTAATAGGTACCGGTTTTGATAATATCTGATAGGGATCCTCGCTCCATGTCTTGGTTCTGGAAGAAGCTACATGAAGTGATAAAACGTAATATATACATATTTTAATCCCACATTTGGTATACTTTTGGATGATTTATCCCTTGAATTGTGAAATTTGATGCTCCTAATCTTTTAATTTAATGTTTTATACTTAGGAGAGCATAGGAGGATGAAAAGAACGAGAAACGGACCAAAAAAGGAGAAAATGGGCCAAAGTAAGAAATCCATATGGCCTGGAGTTCGCCAATGGTCGTGCCACTTTAGTAGACTCAAACAAGGTCCTGGGCTCAATTCACACAGGCGTGCTACACAGACGTGTCCCTACCGTAACCTGTTTTAATTCCACTCGGAAATGGATACTTAGAGGCAAAGAAAGACATTTCGAAAGCCTATATAAACATCCTAAGTGTATCCTAAAGAGGAGGAGGATAGAGGTCAACAAAATTTCGACAGAAGGCCTCCGTCAGGGTTTTTTTCACAAGAGCAAAGCCAGATAGGGCTGAATACAGAGGATTACTCCAAGAAAGCCAGTTGATCCATCTCAGAATCTAGAATCACACTCAAGACTGAGGATATTTGTTTCAATTTCCTTTAGGGGGTTTTAGGTTTTTCTTTTTGTTTTGTTATTTAATTTCTTTTGAGATGTATTCTTTTATAATTATGAACTAAACCTCTCAAATACCTGAAGGGGATGAAACTTAAGACAGATCTTGTTATTGTTTTCTGAACTGTATGATAAATACTCGATGTGTTCTTAATTATGTATTCTTAATTTTTTCTTTAATATTTAAGGATATTGATCCAAGTATTGATGTGCTTATTCAAAGGAGCAAAAGTCCATGTTTATGAGTAGATCTAGCATAGTTAGGCGGAGTTGATCGCACTCCTAGAAATAGGACGACGAAAATCTGCCGGATTAAGGTCAAACCTAATATGGGAGTTCATAGATCGAATTAATGTAACACTAGGGGTTTTAATTAGAAAGAGATTTCAATTAATCAACCTAGGGTTAGACGCTAGTAGCCTCAAAAGAGGTATTAATATAAATTAAGGAATCTTACGGATCAAGTCAAGTGAATAAATCGTCTGGTTCAGAGTTAAATAACAAGTGAAGTCTAGGTGGATTCTTCCTCGGGTATTGTCTTAATTAATTGGTTTTCTTAAATGTATTTTCCCCAATTCATTCTATGTGTCTTAGCATCCTTAGTTTAGTAATTAGTTAGATAGATATCAATCCTTTTTATTTTAGGCTAGATAATAAAAAGAAAGTTAGTACTAGTACTTTTGGTTCTCTTGGGTTCGATATTTCGGTCTTGCCACTACGCTATACTACTATTCGTTAGGTGCTCTTGCCTTAATCGTGGTGATAGTTAGTTTTTAGGCTCAATCATTCTTTTTATAAATATTAAAGCTTTCAAACCACCATCATGAAGCTCTGGGTACAATGTTGGACTTCAGTACTGCGTTCCATCCTCAAACAGATGGTCAATCTGAGAGGGTGATTCAGATTCTGGAAGATATGTTAAGGGGTTGTGTAATAGACTTCCGAGGCAGTTGGTAGGACTATTTTCCATTGGCATAGTTCACTTACAACAACAATTACCAATCTAGCATAAAAATGGCACCTTACGAGGCATTATATGGGCGTAGGTGTCGTACTCATTTGTGTTGGACTAAGTTGGGCGAGCGTCGTGCTCTGGATCCTGAACTAGTTTCTGATACCGAGGATAAGGTCAAGTTGATTCGAGATCGACTGAAAGAGGCATCTGACAGCAAAAATCGTATGCAGATCTGAAGTGTCGAGAGATAGAGTATTCTATGGGGGACTTCTTGTTTCTCAAGGTCTCCCCATGGAAGAAGATACTGAGATTTGGACGCAAGGGTAAGTTGAGCCCTAGATTCATTGGGCCTTATCGCATACTAAGATGAATGGGACCAGTTACCTACCAGTTAGAGCTACCACCGGAGTTGGAGTGGATTCATGATGTTTTCCACGTCTCGAGGTTGAGACACTACCGCTCTGATCCCACACACATTGTCCCAATGGAGGAGATTGAGGTAAGGCTAGACTTATCTTTTGAGGAAGAGTCGGTTCAGATTTTAGATCGTGCTGTTAAAGTTCTGAGGAGGAAGACGATTCCACTCATTAAGGTTCTGTGGCATAACCATGGCTCGGAGGAGGCCACGTGGGAGCCTGATGATGCTATGCTACAGCAGTATCCTCATCTGTTCTGATCAGGTAAAATTTAGAGGCCAAAATTTTCTTTAAAGGGGGTAGAGTTGTAGCGCCCTAATAATTCTTAATTTTTATTTTCGTATGTTGTGGCACAAATATCCATCTGCTTCAGTGGTTAAGTGTTTCGGGAGTGTCTAAAAAGTCTTAGGCTCGAGCCTTGGCTTGGGAAATTTTTTCTTTTTATTGAATAAACCGCTATCTCTAGCTAGTAGGTTAGAGTGGAGTGTTAATGTGCAAGGGGTCTAGAGTTCAAGTCCCAACGCTAGCATAGGGATTTGTTTTTACAACGTGGCGGTGATAGAGTCGTGTTTGACCAAACTATAAGGTGTTGGAGGTGTGGGGGACTGTAGTTTTCGAATTTTAGGAGAAAATATGGGGATATTGGAGGTTATCACGATTTAGGGAGTGTTTAGGGGAGAAAAATAATGGAATTTAAGGATATAGGAGTGTTAGTGCCAAACTTGAACTCTGGTATCTCAAGGGTTCGGCTTTGAGTGGTTCTTTTCTCCATCTGTTTTGTTTTTCTGCCAATTGTTCCCCTCTCCAACTCATTCTTCTTCTTGGAATGTTTCTGTTGAATTTTGTTCCCCTTTTTCGCACTTTGCTTCCATAAAAATCTCCTTACAGCTGTCAAAATTCTGTTGTTTTCACCTCTATGAAATTGTTTTATTCTTTTTTTCTTTTTTGTCTCTGAGCTTTCTTTTCAAAAATTCGGTCAATAGCTTTTCTTTCCATTGTGCCGAATTCCTCCTCTTAGTTTTCCTACCCAAAAATTGCGATTTGGGCATTGGGTTCTTTCGGTTGTGCGGGCGATTGTTTTTTATCTTCTATTTCCCTCTTTGCCGAATTTTTGTTGAGTTTTGTGCTTGGGTTTTTCTCTTTAATTCTTTTCGGTTTGGCCATATCTCACGGTAACATTTTTTCTCTCCTTCATTGCTGATCATTCGGTTGTTTTCTCCACTCTCGCACTGTAGTGAACAAAGTATCTCACTTGTTCTTCCTTGGCTGAAACCTCTATTTCTCTTCTATCGAGGTTGGTAAGTATAGGTATAAGTAAATAATTTTGGTGTTGCTTCAAAGCTTACCTAATTTTGTTTGGTTCAATTGTCATACTAATAGTGGTTAATAAGTGTTCAGTTGGATTGTAGGAATTAGTTGTCAGTCGGTTTAGACAGTTTAAGTGGGCAGGCCTAGATTCTTCAACGTGGTAAGTGAATGATGGTGAAGTGATTAAGTATTTTGATTAGGGTCATTTAAATTTCAGTTGACAGGTGACTAATCGAATGTTTGTGGTGAACTTAGATTTGGATTGCTTAAGGACTGTGTGCGTGTTTCCATAACCAGGTGTGTGCAATACAATTTCGACTATGGGAATCGACAAAATCCGGAATAAGAGAATGCCGACGTCACACGAGCGTACAAGGGCTTGAGGTCGACAAGGCCGACCATGGGCGATTTCATGGACTGGGCCGAATTGGGCCATGTGGGCCCCACGGGCATGTGGGCCCCACATGGGCGATCCACACAGACATGCGGAGATATTGGGTCAGGCCATGTGATCCACATAGCCAAGTCCATTCTGGGCTGTGTGGGCCATACGTGTGTGTAGATGCACATGGGCCCGCATTATGGGCCGTGGGTCCATTTTTACTGTTTGACTGTTAAGGTTGCATGGGTCACCGAAGATGACTGTGGACCTACTGTAGGGTTAGTAATCTTACCTAGACCACTAATTGATTGAATGACTATTAAGCCCTTGTGTGATGTATATAGACTTTTGTACATGAAGGACTATACTTTAGCGTGCTATTTTGACTTCATTGAATACATGTATGATATTTTGATATGACCTGACATGATATCATGATGGATTGCATGAGGGTGGGTTTTATATTGATAGGGGGATGTGTACTAAAATGCTTCGAGCCTAAATTATTGGCAGCCCAACTGCATATTACTGCCTAGTGCCACATTCGGTACTGTCTGGAGTGTAGGGATGGGTGGGTTGATTATATCCCCAACATGGAGTGTAGGGTTGGACGGAGATGGAGTGTAGAGGTTGGCTAGGTAGGACTTGTATGCTGTATGATTTGTTACTGATATTGTAATGGGCGAAGGCCCAAATGCATGACCACCTCTGTACTGAGATGGGCTAAAGCTCAAACTGTTACTGTCACTGTTACTGAATAAGGGCTTAGGCCCGGACTGTATTTGCCTTCTGTCTGTTTGATTTATAAGGGATTACACACTAAGTTGTCATAAACTCACCCTTCTAACTTGACTATATAGGTAATCCCCAGGCATAAGCGGGTCGGTGATGCGGAGGACTCGGCGGTGGCCACCCAACTTACTTCTTCTATTTAAGTACTTAAATGAATTTTAATTTTATTTTGGGTATTTTTCTGTAATAATGGCCTTTTTAGATTTTTATTTTAATTTGGGATTTTTGTTGATTTGTTTTATAACTGCTAGAAGTAGGGTTAATCATGTTTTCAAAAGAATGAGGCATTTTAACAAATTTCACACAAATACGCAAACTATTTTAAAAGCTTCCACGACAAGTAACATTTCAGAAATTAATAACGTTTTGGAAATTTAAAATAGTTTTGGAAGTAATAACTTTTTGATAATCATTCATGTTTTGGAAATGAACGACATGTCTTCGCAAATAATAAAAAGAGGTTGAATAGAAAAGAGAGTTTTTAACGTCAACTTGTTTTATGAAAAACACTTCAATGTGACATCACCAGATTCGACCATAACGTCCAGGCCGGGTTTGGGGTGTTATACAAGAGGAGCTTACTGATCATAGCTCAAAAGAGAGGAAATGATAATGAATTGACGAATTACTGATGTATATCACCCGAGTATCCTTTGAAATTTTAATAGGTTCAACGGGCATAAATTCTGTTATTAGTTATGTGAAAAAGCTATGTGTTATACGAATGAATTACTGTTATATGAATGAAGTATTGTTTAGACAAATCAGTTACTATTATCAAATGAATTACTATTTATATGATTGAAAGTGAAATGTTACAAATGATGTACATGATATATGAATTTGATATAATACATTGATGTATAAAATTGAGATAAAGGTTGATTATATGTACTTATGAGACTAACATATTGATGAATGTTTGTGTATAGGCATTTGGCAAGTGAATTTGATATACTTTATTTATGGCAAGTTAAATTCAGAATTATACGGGGCTTACTAAGCTATAAAGCTTATTCTGTCTCTTTTCCATGTTTTATAGAGGTTCGGTAGCTCTCTCGATTCGGTTAAATTCAGAGATACGCATCACACTCTCTAGTTGCCGATTGGTACCTTTAACTTTACGGATATACGTAAATATGGCATGTATAGGCTAGTTTTAAAGATGATAATTATGGTTACTTGATATAGTAATTTTGGGACATTTTGTGGTATAAGTTAAAACCATGTGATTTGGCTTAACTTGGTATAATGTTTTGATTGTGTATAAGTATTCAAATTTGGTTTATGATTTTGGCTGCTTATTGTATGATGAAATGGTACCATTTGACCTTGTGTAGGTACATTGAATTTGGGGTGGCAAATTGGCCTACTTTTGTCCACATGGCAGAGACATGGACGTGTGTCTCAGCCGTGTATGACACACGGTCACGTTACACAGCCGTGTGTCCCTTGGTGTTGAAATTGAATTCAAGTCAGTATGCTCCACATGGTCTCGCACACGGGCGTGTGACTGGCCGTGTGGTACAAGTCATTATACCCCCTAAGAGGCACGTTGCTTAGCACACGGGCTTGTGTGGCCACTTCGAAGGGCACACGAGCTAGACACATGGGCGTGTCTGGATCCATGTGAGGCACACGGTGTATTTACACGGATGTGTGACCCCTATATGTTTGAAATTTTTCTAAGTTTCCAAAATTTTCATATGTTATCAGTTTAGTCCCGAACCACTTCTAAAGCATGTTTAAGGCCTCATAGGCCCTTATAAGGGACAATGTGTTTGTGACTGAATGATATTTGAGTATGAATGCATAAATGTATGAGTTATGTATATTAAATGATGTGTATTGATCGGTAATACCTCGCAAACCTATTCCAATGATGGATACGGGTTAGGGGTCTTACAAGTCATTTTGGTATAATTGATGAATATGTGTTCAGGCCATTTAAGTTGGCTTGTGATGATGAATTTGTTAATGTTTAAAGATGTGTACATGGCTTTGTGTTAAGTTTGGTAATTGACCTATATTGAGTGAATGAGGTTGAATTGATAATGCATGTTTGAAATGGTTTAATTAAAGGAGTTATATATGTGAATTATGTGTAGTAAAGCAATATGAGTTGATAGGTACTTGAATTGATAAATGGTATTGAATTGAGTATTAAAATGATTGAAATAGATATAGTATGATTGTCTATTGATTGATGACTTTTGGCTGCATATTTGTGTCTTAAAATGGTACCATTTGAGCTTGTGTAGGTATGTGAAAAATGGATTGCAAAATGGCTTGGTAAATAACCTACTTTTGTCCACACGGGCAAAGACACGAGCGTGTGTCTCAGCCATGTTGTAACAGCCCATTTTTAGGTCAAATCAAAGCACTGGTTTCGAGACCACAAATTCAAAGTAAAAATATTTATTTTATTAATTTAATAAGGTCTACAACATGATAGATTATTTATGTGAAATTTTCGTAAAGAAATTTTACTGTTTAAATGCTTAATTAAGTAAAAAGGACTTAATCGCGTAAAGTGTAAAACTTGTGTCCTATTGGTTAAATTTGTCTAATGGCTATGGATCACTAAATTAATGATCCTTATTATGAAATTAGACCATGTATAATGAAGATGGACATGTATGGACATATATTTTGCATGTTGTTAATATATTAATAAATGTTAAATTAGTAAAATGCAAAAAAAAAAAAAGTAAAGATTAAATAAAACAAAAGCCATATTATCATCATTTTTCTTCTTCATAACCGATTAACAAAAGAAAAAGAACCCAAAGAAGATATATTAGGGTTTGGCACACATTTGGATTGATTAAGGTATGGTTTGAGCTTGATTTTTTATATTTTTACGTTTTTGATATCGTTGCTTTGTATTCTTGTAACAGCTCGATTTAGGGGCTAATCAGAACAGTGGTTTTGGGACCACTAATTTGAGGTTGAAGAAAATTATTTTGATATTATTTTATGTATTATAGCATGTTTATAAGGATGCATGAGAATTTTGGTGCTTTAATTTTAGCGATTGAAGGCTTAATCGCGAAAAAGGACTAAATCGCATAAAATGCAAAAGTTCTATTTTACAAGCTAGGGGTGTTTAATGGCTAAGAGATATTAAATTAAAGGTCTCTAATGTGCAAATAAGCCATTCAAGAAGGAATGGGTAGGGACAAGATTATTAAATGGGTCAATTGGTTAGGAAGAAATTGGTGACTAAATTTCTTTTTAAGCATAAGATAAAGAAAAGAGTGATATCATCTTTTCTTCACCACTATCACCACCGAAAATACCAGCTCAGAGGGGGGTTTTGAAAGCTTTGAAATTTTAGCAACTTATCGTCATCCAAAGCAAGAAGAACCAAGAATCAACCTCAAACGGGAAAAGAACAAAATACTATATCGACAATCTAGCCTATTTTAAAAACGAGGTAAGTTTTTATGTGATAAATTTAGCAATTACACCATCATGTTTGAGAATGTTTGATATTATGATGATACATGATATTCTACTAAATTGAGTATTTGACATTGAAAGAGTAAGTTGAGATGTTGAAGTCCTATTTGGACTATAATGAATGTGCAAACACTCTCATTGAGACATGAGATGGAAGAGGTCCTGTATAAGACCATGTCGGGGACATGGCCTCGGCACGAAATTGAGATCCCGTATAACACCATATCTGGGATATGGCTTCGGTATTGAATATGAAAAATCGTATAAGACCATATCCGGGATATGGCATCAATATTGATGTAAGGTTCCGTGTAATACCATATCCAGGATATAGCATCGATATATAGAGATGATCCATGTGAGACCACATCCAGGATGTGGCATTGGCTTCATGTTTATGCAAACGATAATGAATATGTATCTTGGAGTATCCCTAGTGATTTAATAGGATAAATAGATCAGCTTAGAAATAGAAACGAGAATTGTATTAAAGCTATGTGATTGAGTTAACACAGGTACCCGTGAGTAATTCACGAAGAACATTTACGATATGTGGCATGGTGTGTGCTAGATAAGGGCAAGTATGAGTAAGTATGGCAAGGTGCCTATGACCTTGTGTGTGATTATTTAATGCCATGGATGGGCATTGTCATAAGCTTATTGTTGCTATTTATTTCCATGCAAACTTACTAAGTTTTATGCTTACCCCTTTCATTGTCCTTTTCCTTGTAGTATTGCCAAGTTAGCTCGAGAATTCGTGAACGTCGAAGTTGGAGATCACACTATCGACCACTTTTTGGTATAGCCAAATTAGATTTATTTTGAGTACGGCATGTATAGGACTTGAATGTTTTGGTCATGTCATCTTTGCAAGCCAAATGTGTTGGCTACTATAGTTGGTTCAATTCATTTTGTAAATGGTCATTAAAGTTGGGTGGCCAATTCTCGACTAGTTCTTATATATATATATATATTCATTGATGATGAATCATAAAGTTTATGCTTGTGTGGATGCTTGATTTGAGTTGGTATAAGTATGGTTGCTATAAAGGGTGGCATTTGGCTTGGAATATAGCCTTTTTAATGTCCACACGGGTAGACTCACGGACGTGTGTCTAGGCCGTGTGTGATACACGGTCAGCCCCATGGGCGTGTTGATCAGTCGTGTGTCCCTATGTGAGCTAGGTTTACAAGTCAGTATGCTCAGTAGTAAACACACGGGTAGAGACACAGCCGTGTGTCTCAGCCATGTAAGAGGCATGGCCTTGGACATGGCCGTGTGCCAGTCGTGTGAAGTCTGCGCTTGAAGTTAAGAATTTAATTCAACACATGGCCTAAGGACACGGGTGTGTGCCTTGGCCATTTGACCTTAGTGAGGTGATGACGTCATAAACAGAATGCCAAGGTTTCGGCACACGGGCATATGTCTGGCCATGTGAAATAAGTCAGTGTCAACCACTGGTGAAGAACACGGGCATGTATTAGGGGAACACGGGCGTGTCCCTTGAACAACTCGGGCGTGTGGCCCCTATTTGGACAAAAAATTTCTAAACGGGATATTTATCGGTTTAATTCTAAAATCTCCTGGAAGTATGTTTAGGGCCTCGTAAGCCCAAAATAAGCAGGATATGAGTTTAAATGGAAAGTTTCTAAGCTGCAGCAAAATTTTATATCTCGATGTGTCATGTTTAAGCAAGTTAAGTTAGGTAATGCCTCATATTTGGTTTCGGCTTCTAACACGGGTAAAGGGTGTTACATTTATTGGTATCAGAGCTATGGTTTAGTCAATTCTAGGACTAATGTAGCATAAATATGAGTCTAGCTATACATGCCATACGTAAGAGTACCTGTGTGATGATATTGTGATGGCTCCTGACATTTTAAATTGTGTTTTTATAGAGTAAATGAATTCTAATCCCGACTAAACTGCAGCTGATGATTTTATGAATAATGCGCCGACTCCTTCGCAAGGGATTGCACCAGTAGATAGTAGACCCAAGACCTTGGGTCAGGGAGAAGAGGCCCGAGAAGCCTTTCTCCACATGATGTGCAACTGGTACACTGTGTACATTCGAGCAAATCCTAATGCTCAACCCCCTCCACCCCCACCTATCCCTCAACCCGCTCCTGTAGCTCCTCAAGTGGTTGAGGTACTGAGAAGAGAAAGGCCTCCGATCGATTAGATATGGAAATAAAGAGTCGAGGAATTTCGGGCTAGTAAGCATGATGACCCAGAGAGAGCAGAATACTGGCTCGAGAATACCATCAGGGTATTCGATGAGTTTGCATGTACACCTGAAGAATGCATAAAATATGCGGTATCTCTCTTGAGAGATTCTGCCTATCAGTGGTGGAACACCCTTGTGTCAGTGGTAACAAGGGAGAGAGTTAGCTGGGAATTCTTCCAAGAGGAATTTCAAAAGAAGTATATCAGCAAGAGATTCATAGACCAGAAGAGGAAAGAGTTCTTGGAGCTAAAGTAAGGTCGAATGACGGTGACTGAATACGAACGTGAGTTCGTAAGGCTTAGTAAGTATTCCTGGAAATACGTGTCTACCGAGGCTATCATGTGCAAAAGGTTCGAGGATGAGTTAAATGAAGATATCCGTTTATATGTTGGAGTCCTTGAACTAAAAGAATTTGTAGTGTTGGTAGATAGAGCTTGTAAAGAAGAAAATTGGCTAAAGAGAAAAGAAGAGCTGAGATTGAGTCCCGTGACTCGAGAAAAAGGCAATTGAGTAAGTCCTACCAATCGTCACCTAGGAAATTGAGGGATTTTGCTACTTGAGCAGCCACTTCAGTTGGGTTTTCAAATTGAAGTAAGGGCAAACAATTTTCGAGGTCTAAAGCGTAGACCGCATCAGTTGCTAGTGTTGGCAATACCCGATCGAGTAGACCGGAATGCCTGCAGTGTGGCAGGCATCATTCTGGTGAGTGCCGAGCAAATAAGAAGGCTTGTTTTAGATGTGGGTCTTTAGACCATTTTATCAGAGATTGCCCCGAGGTGGGCGAGAAAGAAAAGTCCCAAAATGCAAGATCAGGAAGTGTTGCTAGAGGAAGACCGCAGGGAAAATCGGGAAATAAGATGAGTAGAAAAAATTCATCTAGAAAGCAGACTGCAAGAGTCGGGGGTAGAGCACTGGCGAGAACATATGCCACTCATGCTTGTGAAGAGGCATCTTCCCCTGACGTGATCATGGATACATTTTCTCTCTATGATACTCGTGTTATAGCTTTAATTGATTCGGGATCTACCCACTCATACATATGTATGAAATTAGTCTCTAGCTTGAGCATGCCTATAGGGTCTACTGAATTTGTAATAAGAGTGTCTAATCCCCTAGGCAAGTATGTGTTGGTTGATAGAGTATGCAAAGGTTGCCCTTTGATGACTAGGGGTCATTGATTTCTGGTTGATCTTATGTTATTGACGTTGGATGAGTTTGATGTCATCCTTGGGATGGATTGGTTAGTCACTCATGATGTAATTGTGAATTGTGGAAAGAAGTTGATTGAGTTGAAATGTGAAAATGAGGATCTTATTCGTGTTGAATCAGATAAGAAAGACAGATCACCAGTAGTGATATCATCCTTGTTGACTCAGAAGTATTTAAGAAAAGGGTACGAAGCGTACCTTGCCATTGTGATGAATACTAAAGAGATTGAATTGAAAATTGAGTTGGTACCTATAGTATGGCAGTATCCAGATGTTTTTCGCAAGGAATTGCCAAGGTTACCTCCGATTAGGGAGATTGAACTTGGGATTGAGTTAGCTCCGGGTACCGCCACCATTTCTATTGCTCCATATAGAATGGCTCCAACTGAGCTAAAAGAATTGAAAGCACAGTTGCAAGAACTAATGGATAAAGGTCTTGCAAGACCAAGTTATTCTTCGTGGGGTGCTCCCGTATTATTTGTGAAGAAGAAAAATGGTTCCATGAGATTATGCATAGACTATTGGTAAATTAACAAGGTAACTGTGAAGAAAAAGTACCTGTTGCCGAGAATTGATGATCTATTTGATCAATTGAAGGGAGCCACGTGTTTTCCAAGATAGACTTAAGGTCTGGGTACTATCAGTTGAGAGTCAAGGACTCGGATGTGCCGAAAAATGTATTCCGGACGAGGTATGGCCACTATGAATTTTTGGTCATGCCATTTGGTCTAACAAATGCCCCTGTCATTTTCATTGACCTGATGAATCGCATTTTTCGGCCATACTTGGATAAAGTTGTTGTGGTATTTATTGATGATATATTGATCTACTCTCGGGATGAGAACGACCATACTGATCATTTGAGAAAGGTTCTGCAAATTTTGAGAGATAAACAATTATATGCCAAGTTTTATAAAAGTGAATTTTGGCTTAAGGAAGTTGGATTTTTGGGGCACATCGTCTCAGGAGATGGAATCAGAGTTGACCCAAGTAGGATTTCAGTGATTGTAGAATGGAAGCCACCAAGGAATATAACCGAGGTTAGGAGTTTTCTAGGCCTAGCCGGTTACTATAAACATTTTCTTAAGGGATTTTCCATGATAGCTACTCCAATGACAACACTATTGCAAAAAGACGTGAAGTTTGATTGGACAAAAGGTGCCAACAGAGTTTTGAGAAACTAAAATCGTTGTTAACTGAGGCTCCTATTTTGGTGCAACCTGAGCCGGGAAGAGAATTTTTGGTTTACAGTGATGCATCCATGAATGGTTTGGGTTGTGTACTTATGTAAGAGGACAAGGACATAGCATATGCTTCTAGACAGTTAAAGCCACATGAAAAGAATTACCCGACCCATGACTTAGAGTTGGCTATCATTGTGTTTGCATTAAAGATTTGGAGACACAATTTATATGATGAAAGGTGTCAAATATTTACAGAACATAAAAGCTTAAAATATTTGATGACTCAAAAGGAATTAAATTTGAGCAATGAAGGTGGTTGAGCTGATCAAGGATTATGACTTAGTAGTTGATTACCACCCGGGAAAGGCGAATGTGGTCACCGATGCTTTAAGCAAAAAATCATTGTTTGCGCTAATAGCTCGGATGGCTTTGTTAGATGATGGCTCTATTCTGGCCGAGCTGAGGGCTAGACCATTATTTCTTCAAGAGATTTGTAAAGCACAGAAAGAGGACAGCAACTTACAAGCCAAAAGAGTTCTATGTGAGTCAGATGTTCAGTCAGACTTTCGGGTAAATCCTGACGGATGTTTGACATTTTGAGATAGGGTCTGTCTACCCAGAAATGATGAACTTATTTGAAGGATTTTGAGTAAGTCACATTGCGAATGTTTAACTGTACACCCAGGCAGCACAAAGATGTACAATAACTTGAGGAAATGGTATTGGTGGCCTAGCATAAGGAAAGACATTTCTAAGCTTGTATCGAGATGTCTGATTTGTCAGCAAGTGAAGGCTGAACATCAAGTACCTTCGGGTCTACTTTAGCCCATAATGGTTCCTGAGTGGAAATTGGATCGTATTACTATGGACTTCATGATGGGTTTGCCGTTGATACCGAAAAAGAAAGATGTTGTATGGGTCATAGTAGATAGACTTACCAAGTCAGCCCATTTCATACCAGTACGAGTCGATTACTCACTTGATAAGTTGGCTGAATTGTACGTGTCAGAGATAGTAAGACTCCATGGTGTACTGTTGTCGATTATTTCGGATAGAGACGTCACGATTTTGGAAAAAGTTACAAGAGGCCTTAGGCAAAAAATTAAGCTTCAGTATAGCTTTCCATCCACAAACCGATGGGCAATCGAAAAGAGTAATACAAATAATCGAATACATGCTCCGATGTTGTGTTTTAGAATTCCAATGTAATTGGGAGAAATACTTACCATTGGTGGAATTCGCCTACAACAACGGTTTTCAGTCAAGTTTGAAAATGGTGCCTTATGAAGCATTGTATGGGCATAAATGTCGAACACCCTTGTATTGGACAGAACTCAGAGAGAAACAAATACATGGGGTCGATTTGATCAGGGAAACTGAAGAGAAAGTAAAAGTGATACGTGAATGTCTGAAAGCGGCCTCAGATAGTCAAAAGTCCTATTCAGATTTAAAAAGGAAAGAGATTGAGTTCCAAGTAGGTGATAAAGTGTTTCAAAAAGTATCACCTTGGAGGTAAGTCCTCAGAATTGGCCGAAAAGGCACACTAAGTCCGCATTTTATCGAACCTTATGAAGTTACCGAGAGAATAGGACCGGTAGCTTATCGTTGGGCCTTGCCACCTGAACTGGAAAAGATTCATGATGTCTTTCACATATCCATTTTATGCCGATACCGTTCGGACCCTTCACATGTCATAGTACAAACAGAGGTATAAATTCAACCGGGCTTGACTTATGATGAAGAGCAGGTTAAAATTTTAGCACAAGAAGTCAAACAGCTTAGAAACAAAAGTATAGCCCTTGTCAAAGTGCTATGGCAGAGACATGGAATAGAAGAGGCTACTTGGGAGCCTGAAGAGACTATGAGGAACCAATATGCCAACCTTTTTGCCAGTAAGATTTTCGGGGAAAAACTCCTTAAGGGGGAAGAATTGTAACAGCCCGATTTAGGGGCTAATCGGAACAGTGGTTTTGAGACCACTAATCTGAGGTTGAAGAAAATTATTTTGATATTATTTTATGTGTTATAGCATGTTTATAAGGATCCATGAGAATTTTGGTGCTTTAATTTTAGCGATTGATCGCTTAATCGCGAAAAAGAACTAAATCACATAAAGTGCGAAAGTTCTATTTTACAAGTTAGGGGTGTTTAATGGATAAGAGATATTAAATTAGAGGTTCCTAATGTGAAAATAACCCATTGAAGAAGGGATGGCCGGCCATAGGGTCAAGATTATTAAATGGGTCAATTTGTTAGATAGAAATTGGTAACTAAATTGATTTGTAAGCATAAAATGAAGAAAAGAGTGATATCACTTTTTCTTCACCACTTTCACCACAAAAGTACCAACTTAGAGGGGGTTTTGAAAGCTTTAAAATTTCAGCAACTTATCCTCATCCAAAGCAAGAAGAACGAATAATCAACCTCGAATGGGGAAAGAACAACATACTAGACCGACAATCTAGCCTATTTTGAAAACGAGGTAAGTTTGTATGTGATAAATTCAACAATTACACCATCATGTTTGAGAATGTTTGATATTATGGTGATACATGATATTCTACTAAATTGAGTATTTGACATTGAATAAGTAAGTTGAGATGTTGAAGTTCTAGTTAGACTGTAATGAATGTGCAAACACTATTATTGAGACATGAGATGAAGAGGTCCCGTATAAGACCATGTCGGAGACATAGCCTTGGCACCAAATTGAGGTCCAGTATAAGACCATATATGGGATATGGCTTCGGCATTGAATATGAAAAATCGTATAAGACCATATCCAGGATATGGCATCGATATTGATGTAAGGTTTCGTATAAGACCATATCCAGGATATGGCATCGATATTTAGATATGATCCATGTGAGACCACATCCGAGATGTGGCGTTGGCTTCGCGATTATGCTAACGGTAATGAGTATGCATATTTGAGTATCCTTGGTGATTTAGTGGGATAAATAGATCAGCTTAGAAATAGAAATGAGAAGTGTTTTAAAGCTATGTGATTGAGTTAACACAGGTACCCGTGAGTAATTCACGGAGAAAATTTACGATATATGGCATGGTGTGTGCTAGATAAGGGCAAGTATGAGTAAGTATGGCAAGGGGCCCATGACCTTGTGTGTGGTTATTTAATGCCATGGATTGGCATTTTCATGAGCTTATTGTTGCTATTTATTTCCATGCAAACTTACTAAGCTTTATGCTTACCCCTTTCATTGCCCTTTTCCTTCTAGTATTGCCAAGTTAGCTCGAGAATCCGCGGACGTCGGAGTTGGAGATCATACTATCGACCACTTTTTGGTATAGCAAAATTAGGTTTATTTTGAGTATGGCATGTATAGGACTTGAATGTTTTGGTCATGTCATCTTTGCAAGCCAAATGTGTTGGCTACTATGGTTGTTTCAATTCATTTTGTAAATGGTCATTAAAGTTGGGCCAATTCTTGACTAGTTCTTATATATATATATATATATATATATATATATGATGATGAATCATAAAGTTTATGCTTGTGTGGGTGCTTGATTTGAGTTTGTATAAGTATGGTTGCTATGAAGGGTGGCATTTGGCTTGGAATATAACCTTTTTAATGTCCACACAGGTTGACACACGGCGTGTGTCTAGGCCGTGTGTGATACATGGTCAGCCCCATGGGCATGTTGATCATCCGTGTGTCCCCATGTGAGCTAGGTTTGCAAGTCAGTATGCTCAGTAGTAAACACACAGGTAAAGACATAGCCATGTGTCTCAGCCGTGTGTGCCCAGGTCGTGTGAAGTCTACACCTGAAGTTAGGAATTTAATTCAACACACGGCTGTGTGACCTTAGTGAGGTGATGACATCATAAACTGAATTCTAAGGTTTGGGCACACAGGCTAAGACACGGTCGTGTCGAGGCCATGTGAGGGACACAGGCGTGTGTCTGGCCGTGTGAAATAAGTCAGTGTTGACCACAGGTGAAGAACACGAGCATGTCTCAGGGGTACACAGGCATGTCCCTTGAACAACACAAGCGTGTGGTCCCTGTTTGGACAAAAATTTTCTAGACTCATAAAAGTTCTCGGTATTATTCTGAAATCTCCCAAAAGTATGTTTAGGGCCTCGTAGGCCCAGAATGAGCAGGATATGAGTTTAAATGGGAATTTTCTAAGCTGCAGCGAAATTTTATAGCCCGGTGTGTCATGTTTAAGCAAGTTAAGTTAGGTAATGCCTCGTATTAGGTTCCGGCTTCGAACGCTGTTAAGGAGTGTTACAATTCTAGCTAGCCCATGCCCTAATTTTTGAAGTTGTTCATGATTTTGTGAAGTTTCATTGTTGAATATTTGAGTTATCTGATGTTTAATGATGAATTTTGAATATTTGTTAATAGTTAAACTAGTTTTGTAAAGTGATTTTTGACAAAAATGTCATTAAAAGTGTGAATAAAATAAAAATATGGGCTGCTAGTATTGTATAATAAATTCGGCTAGGCTTGGGTTTCATGAAAATTGATTGAATTTCATTTTTACGAGGTTAGGGACTAAATTGTAAAAAATGTAAAACATTGGGGGCGAATGTGAAATTTTCCAAAATTAGGAGATATGGACTTAGTTGAATTAAATTACTATTGAATGGGTTAAATTTGATATATTATAGATCAAGATAAGCAAATACCAGAACTAGATCGGGGAAAGAGTAAGGTTGGAGAATAGACGATAATTTCCATCCGAGGGATACGATGTAAGTTCATATAATTAATATCGAACTTTTATATATTGGTAAATATTTGAAATGAACGTATGTGATTGAATAATTGATATACTTAAAATATGAATGCCTTATCAAAATAATCTATTGCTTACCGAGCCCCGTTTGAACAGTATGAATTCCTAGGATACGAGTGACATGTCACTAGGGTTACCGTTTTGGTTGAGCTTCTGCATTTGTTGCAGACTCACCACAGCTCGTATTAGCTTACCGATATATCAGCTTATAAGAGCTTCCTGTTCCCAGCTCGTATGAGATTACTATTAAGCTCGTCAGAGCTTACCGTTTTAGCTCAATAGAGCTCACTACTCATCAGCTTAGGAGGAGCTTACCGATCATGGCTCGAAAGAGCAAAAATGATAATGAATTGGTGAATTACTGATGTATATCACCTGAGTATCTTTTGAAATTCTAATATGTTCAACGGGCATAGATACTGTTTATACGGATGAGTTACGTTTTTAAATGAATTATTGTCTATATGTTTGAAAATGAGATGTTAACAATGTTGTATAATATATATGACTATGGTATAATGCAATGTATTGAGATAATGGATGATTTCATGTATTTAGGTAACTAACTTTTGTTGAATGCTTATGTTTAGGCATTTGGTAATTGATTTGAATACATCTTGATTATTTGCTTTGATTATCATATA
The DNA here is from genome assembly GCA_025503065.1 of Gossypium bickii. Lineage (NCBI taxonomy): Eukaryota > Viridiplantae > Streptophyta > Magnoliopsida > Malvales > Malvaceae > Gossypium > Gossypium bickii. The sequence goes on from CP106712.1 coordinate 70,114,966, forward strand.
AAGGGTAAGTTTAATTCTAAATATACAGGCTTACTAAGCTATAAAGCTTACTCAGTTTCTTTTTCTATGTTTTATAGAGGTTTGTTAGCTCGCTCGTTTCTGGCAACTCGGAGTTACTCATCACACTATCCAATTTCTAATTGGTACTTTTGAACTTGTAAATTTATGTAAATATGGCATGTCTAGGCTAGTTTAAATGGTGATAGTTATGTTTACTTGAGAATTATGATTTTGGTATATTTTATGTATAAGTTAAGCCAAGTGATTTGGCTTATTTTTGGTATCATATTTGGTTGTGTATAAGTGCTTAATTATGGTATGTTTTGGGCAAGGAATTGATGGAATGAAAATGTGCAATTGATGTCTTGATATGTAGTTGATATATGAATGGATTATGCATGGTATTAATTAGGTAATTGAGTATTGATAAACCGTAATATATACATATTTTAATCCTACATTTGGTATACTTTTGGATGATTTATCCCTTTAATTGTGGAATTTGATGCTCCTAATCCTTTAATTTCATGTTTTATACTTAGGAGATCATAGGAGGATGAAAAGAACGAGAAACGGACCAAAAACGGAGAAAATGGGCCAAAGTAAAAAATCCACATGGCCTGGAGTACGCCACACGGTCGTGCCGCTTTAGCAAACTCGAACACGGCCCTAGGCTCGATTCACACGGGCGTGTCCCTACTGTGACCTATTTTCATTCCACTCGGAAAAGGATACTTAGAGGCAAAGAAAGACATTCCAAAAGCCTATATAAACACCCTAAGTGTAACCTAAAAGGGAGAGTTGGACAGAGGTCGGCAGAAGTTTGACAGAAGGCCTCTGTCAGGGTTCGTTTGACAGGAGCAAAGCTAGAGAGGGCTGAATACAGGGAATTACTCCAAGAAAGCTAGTTGATCCATCTCAGAAGCAGGAAGACACTCAAGACTGAGGATTTTCCCTTCAATTTCCTTCAGGGGGTTTTAGGGATTTCTTTATGTTTTTCTATTTAATTTTTTCTGAGATGTATTCTTTTATAATTATGAACTAAACCCCTCAAATACCTGAGGGGGATGAAACCTAATACGGATCTTTTTATTTTTTTTTTAAACTGTATGATAAATACTTGATTTTTTCTTAATTATGTGTTTTTAATTCTTGTTTTAATATTTCAGGATATTGATTCAAGTATTGATGTGCTTATTTAGAGGAGCAAAAGTCCCTGTTTAAGAGTAGATCTAGCATAGTTAAGCGGAGTTGATTGCACTCCTAGAAATAGGGTGACGAAAATCTGCTAGATTATGGTCAAACCTAGTATAGAAGTCCATAGATCGAATTAATGCAACACTAGGGGTTTTAATTAGAAAGAGATTTCAATTAATCAACCTAGGGTTAGACATTAGTAGCCTCGAAAGAGATATTATTATAAATTAGGGAATCCTACGGATCAAGTCAAGTGAATAAATCATCTGGTTCAGAGTTAAATAACAAGTGAAGTCTAGGTGGATTCTTCCTCGGGTATTGTCTTAATCAATTGGTTTTCTCAAAAGTATTTTCCCCAATTCATTACCTGTGTCTTAGCATCTTTAGTTTAGTAATTAGTTATATAGACATCAATCCTTTTTATTTTAGGGTAGATAATAAAAAGAAAGTTAGTACTAGTACTTCTGGTTCCTTTGGGTTCGACATTCTGGTCTTGCCACTAAGCTATACTACTGTTCAATTGGTGCGCTTGCCTTAATCGTGGTGATAGTTAGTTTTTAGGCTCGATAATTCTTTTTATAAATATTAAGACTTTCAGACACGATCAGGTTTTTGGCGCCGTTGCCGGGGAACTGAAATATTAGGAATGCTCAATTTTTATTACTTTAGCGATTTTTCTTTTATTTATTTATTTCATTCTAATTTTCAATTTTTGTTTTCTGGTCTCTCTTTTATTTTTCTTCTGATAGGTTTTTCTAGTTTATGACTAGAAGGAAGCCGTCAGGACCTTTGATTTTTTACAGCAATATAGAAGGTACCATTCGCAAACACTGCAGAGAAATAAGGCGAAGCTTGCAATACACAAAAAAAGAGTAAGAGGACAACACCAATAATACCGAAGAGATGGCTGATCCCTAAAACAACCCGCTACCTCTTGTGGTCGCGGCAGATCCGATGAATCAAAATCATGTTCCGCGTAATATGTATGATTATGCCAAGCCTAGTTTAATTGATACTGAATCAAGTATTGTTGACCTACTATTGCTGCAAATAATTTTGAACTGAAACCTAACACTATACAGTGATATAATAGTTTTTTTAGTTTGATGGTTTGCAGGATGAGGATCCTAACATGCACTTAGCAAACTTTTTGGAATTATGCGATACATTTAAAATTAATGGCGTTTCTGATGATGCCATTCGCCTTCGATTGTTTCCCTTCTCATTGAGAAACAGGGCCAAACTGTGGCTGAAGTCTCTTCCACGAGGATCAATCACTACATGGGATAAATGACCGAGAAGTTCTTATTAAAACGGCCAAGTTGAGGAATGATATCTCTTCTTTTGTGCAGATGGATTTAGAGACACTTTACGATGCATGGGAGAGATACAAGGATCTATTAAAAAGGTGCCCTCACCATGGGTTACCCTTGTGGCTACAGGTTCAAACCTTCTATAATGGTGTGAACCTCTCAACAAGGCAACTTATTGACGTAGCCGCCAATGGAACACTGAACAATAAGACCCCTGAAGCAGCTTAAGAATTTATTGAAGAGATGTCACTAAATAACTATCAGTGGCAAGTCATAAGAACAAAGCTGACAAAAGCTGCCAGTGTTTTCAACCTTGGCGCAGTTACTATGCTATCAAAACAGGTAGAGCTTTTGAATAAAAAGATTGATGGTTTGTGTGGTTCTTCGCAGGTACATCCAGTTACACAGTGCGATATGAATGGAGGAGGAATGAGCAGTACAGAATACCCACTTTACAACCCGAGCGCTGAAAACGAACAAGTTCACTATATGGGTAATAATTCTAGACCTCAAAATAACCCGTATAGTGATACTTATAATCCAGGTTGGAGGAGCCACCCCAGTTTCTCATGGGGTGGCCAAGGAAATCAGAGACAACAACCCCTCCCAGGCTTTCAACAGCAACCCTACCCATAAGAAAAGAAGCCGAACCTTAAGGAGATGCTAACAAAATTCATCGCAGTGTCAGAAACTCATTTCCAAAACAACACTTAAAAATCAACAAGCATCGATCCAAAGGACCGAGAACCAATTAGGTCAGCTTGCTTAGCTGATTTTAGAACGACCACAAGGTAGCTTGCGACAACACTAAAACTAAGCCAAATGAGCAACTTCAAGCCATAATAGCTCACAATAGCGAAGGGTTAGATGAACCCAAAGTAAGCCAAGAGAATGTGGTAGAAGAAGGTAAAGTTGAAGTAAGTCATGATAAGCCAAAACCGGTAATTAAAGAGTACCAACCTCGTGTGCCATACCCCAATGCGCTGAAGAAAGACTACATAGATGAACAATTCGGTAAATTTCTTAAACTTTTAAAGAAATTACATATTAACTTACCGTTTCTTGAAGCTCTTTCGCAGATGCCAGATTCAAGGAAATTTTTAAAAGAGCTTTTGACAAACAAACGAAAGTTAGACGAGGAATCACATATGGAGCTAAACGCAGTGTGCTCAGCAATTTTACAAAATAAACTACCACAAAAGTTAAAAGATCCAGGGAGTTTTACAATTCCATGTTTAATTGGTAGTTTATCTGTTGATAATGCTTTAGCTGATTTAGGGGCAAGCATTAATGTTATGCCTTACAATGTTTAAATAACTAGATCTTAGGAAACCTAAACAAACTAGGATGAGCATTCAATTAGCTGGTAAAACTTTTAGAATTCCTAGGGGTATAATCGAAGATGTTCTAGTAAAAATTGACAAATTCATATTCCCAGTAGACTTTGTCATTTTAGACATGGATGAGGACAATAATATTCCTTTGGTTTTAGGAAGACCCTTTTTAGCAACTGCTAAAACTAAAATTGATGTTGGTACAGGTGAACTCATACATCGTGTTGGTGACAAAACGATCACTCTTCAGGCGCTTAACATAGCTAAGATATCGAGTAATGAAGGTGAAAACATCAACTCTACTAATGACCATTTGGTTCAACCTTTTTTACAGGAGACACCGCGAAATTACACAACTGAGCCATATCCTAGACATCGTGCCTACAAAGAAATAACTCACGAGGAGCGATGGCTTCAGATCGATGAACTAGACGAGTGGAAGACACATTTCAAGGAGAAACTAGGAACACACGAAGCAGAACCAAAACCACTCCATGAGCCAAACCATTTTTAGATCGGGGTCAGGTATTGTTGGATAAGACAGACCCTCGAATCCCCACTTCAGACCTGAATACAAATGAAGAGATTACTTTTGAAGTGATGAATATCCTCCTATATGGAACAGTCGAGGTAACTAATCCCAAGTTCGGCACTTTTAAGGTAAACAATACTTGACTCGAACTATATAAGAATCATAGGACTGATGGCAGAGGGAAGAAGTTTCAACTCCTCAAACCACCATGAATACGCGAATGAGAGGTAAGTCTAGCTTAAGACTTTAAACAAGCGCTTCTCAGGAGGCAACCCGAACACTAACCCTATTAATTTTCATATTCTTATTTTTATTTTTACTTTTAGTACCTAACTACAAACTAACCAAATTAACGAAGTGCAGGTTTCCTACCACACAGGCTTGTACACGGGCATAGTAGTGGCCGTGTGGACACCACAGATTTACACACTAGCGTGGCAGAGACCGTACGAACCAAGGATGAAAGATCTCTGAACCACGGGCGACGAAAAAATGCCACGGCCATGCGATACAGCCGTGGTCGACACTGATTTATCAACATGGGCGTGGTGATTACTACATGGACGTAGGAGAAACGAACGAAGCCCAACACGACCTTGCGGTACGGCTGTGTGACCTAACACACCCGTGGCATACGGGCGTGGGGACTTTTGAGTGCATTTAGTTTTTCTTTTTCTTTTCATTCTTTTCTTCTATCTCTCTCCTCTTTAATTTATATGATTATATTTTGATTTTCTTAATTTAGGTTCAACGAGCTATTAACAAACGACCACACCACTGGAGCATTATCCTCTAACTCGGCCCGAATTTCCCTCGTTTCTTTTCTTTGACTCCATCCAAACTTCAGGAGGTTTCACTTCTCTGCCTATCTTTTGATTTTCTCACTATATTTTCATTTCATCTATCTTTGTACATTGAGGACAATGTACATCTTAAGTGTGGGGGGGTTAACTATAGTTTTATTTGAAAATCCTAGAATTATGCCTTATTCTTAAGTAATTTCACTATTAAAATGAAACTTCTATTGACTTATGATTTCCATTGATATGTCTTGGATAAAGTCATAGATAATTACGCATTGATGATTTAAACTTTAAGACATTAGAGAATCAAGCATGATAAGTCTATTTTCAAAATTAAAAATTTGCTAGTTTGTTGACCTAAATTTAAATATTACTTTGAAGTTTGAAATTTACAAGGTTGACATCAAAAACCATATTTTTTTGTGAGATTTTGAGCCTTTAGAGCATACATTCTTTCGTGCTCACTTTTATTGTTGCTTTGAGTGAGTCAATATTGATCTGTTATTCTAGAACTTGCTTCGATTATACATGTCGAGACCACCCATTTGATTTGATATACAGAGATGATAAAGGCACTTAGGATTTAACCCACTTACTCCATAAAAAGCCTACCTCTATAATTAACCCCTAGTGAACCCCCTTTTTGAACCTAATCAATCGTTTCTTGATTTACCGCTAATATTAACCCGAAACCCCGTTATTAACTTGTTCATCCCATTTTCTTGACTCCTTTTTTGTCGAGATTTGATTTTGAACAGTTACCTAACTATGTTCTATATTTCAGTTGTTAAATTTCTTTCTTATTATTGTAAATACTTGTTGTAAAAAAAACTTCAGAAAGTTATTCATTATTAGTTCTATGTTGTTTGAGCTTAAGCAATTAATTCCACATTCTGTGAAGAAGCTCGGGTTATTAGTGTTACAAGTTTTCAATTATGTAATTATTCAGGATTAGTTCATTTTTCTAGTTAGGTAAATTGTCAATTCAATCTCAATTCTAACCCTCTAATTCAGCCTCTATCCAGACCTTTAACCTAAGCCCCGTTACAACCCTTTTAAAGACCTTTTGATTTGTGTATCATCTCATTTTATGGTGGTGGAGATTTGATTTTCATGCAAGCCTATGGGATTAACTTTTCATGTTTGACTTATGAGTGCTTTTCTTGAACTTTAAACAGTTTGAGTGATTTGAGTGAATCCTTAGTAAGGATGTCAATCCTTGTCGGTTTTGAATCAAAGGTGATTATTTAGATAAGGGGAAACACCTGTGTTTTTGTGCTACAAAAATTTATGACTTAGACTATTTGAATCTTTAGGACTCTTTGAGTTAAATTATCCATGTATAAATTATCTATGAATTATGATAAGACATTGTTGATGAGAATTATGAATCAAGGGAAGTTATTTCTAATTGTGAGTTGAGAATTTTGCTTGAGGACAAGCAAAAGCTTAAGTGTGGGGGTATTTGATAAATCGTAATATATACATATTTTAATCCCACATTTGGCATACTTTTGGATAATTTATCCCTTGAATTGTTGAATTTGATGCTCCTAATCCTTTAATTTCATGTTTTATACTTAGGAGAGCATAGGAGGATGAAAAGAACGAGAAACGGGCCAAAAACAGATAAAATGGGCCAAAGTAAGGAATTCACACGGCCAGGAGTTCGCCACACAGCCGTGCCACTTTAGCAGACTCGAACATGGCCCTGGGATCGATTCACACGAGCGTGCCACATGGGCGTGTCCCTGCCGTGACCTATTTTAATTCCACTCAGAAAAGGATACTTAGAGGTAAAGAAAGACATTTCGAAAGCCTGACACACAAGCGTGTCTTCGGCCGTGTGATTCAAGTCAGTATGTATGCCCTGTTTCCACACGGCCTAAGACACGGGCGTGTCTATTAGCCGTGTGAGGCACACGGTCTGTTCCCACGGGTGTTTGACCCTTATTCGAAAAATTTCCTAATTTTGCTCAATTTGATTATATGTTGCCAATTTAGTCCCAAATTGTAATAGTCCAGTTTAGACCCTAGTCAGAATAGTGGTTTCGAGACCACAAATCTGAGTCAGTAAAATATTTTAATATTATGTTTAATGCTTTTGGTATGTGAATTAGTATGTGTGAAATTTCTGTGAGTTAATTTGTCCGTTTGAGTTCTTAATTTGAGTAAAAGGATTAAATCACATAAGTAGTAAAAGTAGCATTCTATTGATTAATGATCTATTTGGTGTGGTTTATTAAATGTGGAGGATTTATATGGCAAATTGGCCATAAAATGAGTGAGTGGACGGCAATGGTCTTTAATGACCTTATGAATATATGTTTTGTTTTATTTTATAAAAGGTTAATTATGTCATTTATGTATTAAAATGTTTTATGATAAAAAAAGTATGAAATTAGCTAAGCTCATCATCTTCTTGCCAAAAATCAAAAGAAAATAAGGGTTTAAAAAGCTTTCACACATTCGACACTTGCAAGCTTTGATTAAGGTATGTTTTGACTTTGGTTTTTGATGATTTTTATGTTTTTGAGATTGTTGCTTAGTCTACTATCAATCCCATGTTGCAATTTGAAGAATTGATGATGTTTATGAGATATGCCATTGATGAAATGGGGAGCTTTGTGATGAGTATTGGTATTAAATGAAGGATATGTGTTTAATGAACATGTTTTGTTCTTGAATTTTTGGTGAATTTAGCTAATTAGGGCTAAATTGAGTAAATAATATTTTGAGGGACTAAATTGGTAAATTTGATGAAAAATATGGACTTATATGGTCCCTAGAGAATTTTGGCTATGCATGTGTGTGAACAAATTTTGTATATTTGATGTTTTGAGAAAAATGGACTAAATTGATAAGATGTGCAAAATCTGAAGGCTAAGTTGCAAAAAGCCCTAAATACGTGTATTTGGATTGAATTGGATGAATTAGTGAATAAATGAGTTATATTTGAATATGTATAGATCAAGAATCGAAGAAAACGGACTTAGATCGCGGGAAATCAAAAGTAATTGAGTAGTCGTATCTATTTCCGTTAAATCAAACTCGAGGTAAGTCGATATACAAATAAATGTATTTGCATTGAACTATTTGTGTACAAATGGAATTTGAATTGCTATGAATATCCATAGTGATGGAATGTATATGAAATACAAGTTACGAAAAAGTCGACAAGTTGATAATGCCCGAGAAGTCCCGTTTGAACCTAGGGATAGATAGGATAGTATATGTCAGGACATAGGTTTCTATTGTGTGATATCATGCAAGACCACGTCTGGGATGTTGGCGTTGATTTGAGATTTCGTGTAGGACCACATCTTGGACAATGGCATTGATATGAGATTTACGTGTAAGACCATGTCCGGGACATTAGCATCGTATTGATTCGTGTAAGACCCTGTCTAGGATAGTGGCATCGATATCTGATTACATGTAAGACCACGTCTGGGACGTTGGCATTGTACTACTAATCCGAGCACTTTGAGTATCCTATTTAGTTTCAAACAGTTCAACGGGCAAGTCTGAGATATGAACGACTATGTGATTTGTATATGCGTTTCAGGTACGTTTGATAAGTACACTATGTGTGTATGAAAGGTAAGTGTCTATATGAACTTACTATGATGAATATGTGTATTTGAAATGATGAGGTAATCTACGAATATATGCTTGAATAAGCTATGTGTACATGTGATATTTGAGTTGAAGAATATGGTAAGATATGGCCAAGCAAATGAGCCAAAGAATATATGTGATGAATTTGCTATGAGAACCAGTATTTTTATTGTATCAATATGGTTATGTGCATTTTATGCTAAGTTTATTTGTATATGGCTTACTAAGCTTTTGAAAGCTTACTCTGTGTGTGTTGCTCTTTCTTATAGATTGTCAAAGCTACTGAAGGCTCGGAGACTGTCGAGGATCGTCATCACTCTACTCAAGCTTATTTTGGTACTTTAGAAATGTGTATATAGTTAAATACGGCATGTATAGGCTAGTCATTTTGGATTATGTTTGAAAATGTGTATAAATAGCCATGAGATGTGGCTAGATAAATGTTGTAATAGGCATGAGTGAATATGTTATATGATGCATGATTTGGTATGGTTTGATAGCTAATAAAATGGTCAAGGCTATGGTAAGCATATGAATGCATTATGAGTATATATATTTGAGCAAAGGAATGAGTATATGAATGGTAAATGTAGGTGAATCATGCTTGAATGTATATGTGTATTAGTTGTGCAAATTGGCATGATTGGAAATGAGATTGGATGTAAAGATTTGTTGAATAATTTGACATGTTTTTGGATGTTAATTGTGCATGAAATGAATTGGTATATTGCTTGTAGGGTTGACCCAAGTGTGAGTGGCATTTTGGCTTTGCGAATGGTCTGTTTTGCACACACGGTCATGGCACACGGTTGTGCCTGGTGGTCGTGTGAACAAGTCAGTAGCTAGCCTAATTTTACACGGCCATAACACACGGGCGTGTCTGGTGGCCATGTGAATAAGTCAGTATACATGCTCTGTTTTGGCATGGCCAGGACATATGGGGGTGTCTAGTAGCCGTGGGAGGCACACGGCCTGCCCACACGGGCGTGTGACCTCTGTAACTTAGAAAAGTTTTAAATTTTTGGGATATTCTCTATGTGTTCGGTTTAGTCCTGACCCTATTCTAAAGCATGATTAAGGTCTCGTTGACTTATAAAAGGGACACTTTGATTGTGATTGATGAATTGTATTATGAAATATCTGCAAAAGTTTCTAATCTGTCCGGTAATACCTTTAACTCTAATCTGGCGATGGATACAGGTTACGGGTGTTACACGAATGCATGAATTAAGCTTTATATGCTCGATTTAAATATATATTGAATGTGAATGAATGATATTTACTAAAATGAGATGATATTTGATAAATGATTATTCTAAACTGAGTTACTAGTCTGGTAATGCCTCTTAACCTATTCTGGCGACGGTTACGGGTTAGGGGTGTTACACGTGTGTGACACACGGTCATGTTACACTGCCGTGTGTCCTCTGGTGTTGAAATTGAAATGAAGTCAGTATACTCCACACGGTCTCACACACAAGTATGAGATCGTCCGTGTGGAACAAGTCAGTATACCCCCTAATTGGCACACGGCCTAGCACATAGGCGTGTAACTTGGTCGTGTTGCATAAGTCACTATACCTTACAGGTTTGACACGGCCTAGCACACGGCCTGCCGCACGGTCGTGTGTGGCCACTTCGAAGGGCACACGGGCTAGACACGCGGGCGTGTAGTTGGCCGTGAGACCTAAGTTAGTAACTTCACTTATTTGGACACGGGTTGGGATACGGCCATGTGGTCTCATTTCGAATGTCCACATGGCCAGTGACACGGGCGTGTCTGGTGGCTATGTGAGACACATGGCCTGGCCACATGGGTGTGTATCCCCTGTTTTGAAAAAAAATTTCTAAGTGTGGAAAAGTTTCCTGAGTTATCGGTGTCGTCCCAAACCACTTCTAATGCATGTTGAAGGCCTCGTAGGCTCATTTAAGGGACACTATGATTGATTATGATTTCAATAGTATTCAAATTGATAAATTGTGTATGAAATGTATGCTTAAAAGTGTTGTAAATTTGGTAATGCTCTGTAACCCTATTTCAGCGTTGAATACGGGTGAGAGGTGTTACATTTATTGGTATCAGAGCTACAGTTTAGTCAATTCTAGGACTAAAGTAGCATGTGTGAGAGTGTAGCTATACATGCCATATATAACATGTGATAGTGTGATGAATCCTGACATTATAAACTATGTTTCTATATAGTAGTAGATCCCGAATGAGCTGTAGCAGATGATGTTGAAAGTAATGAGCCAGCTCCCGCTAAAGGGACAGGGCCCTCTAAATCTAGACCCGTGTCGAGTGGTCATGGAGGTGAGGCTAAAGAAGCCTTTTTCCAGATGATGAACGAGTGGTTCACTCAATATGTTCAGACAAATCCAGCTGCTCAACAAGCTCCACCCCTGCCAATTCCTTAACCAATTCTCGTATTTCCTCAAGTTATTGATCCTATAAGCTTGAACAAGCCACCAATTGATAAAATTAGTAATCATGGGGCTGACGAGTTCAGGGCTACAGTTGACGATGATCCTGAGAGAGTTAAATTTTGGCTTGAAAATAAAATCAGAGTATTTGATGAGTTGTCGTGTACACCCAAAGAATGCATTAAATGTGTTGTATCCTTGTTGAGAGACACTGTGCATCAATGTTGGAATACTTTGACATAAATGGTACCGAAAGAACGAGTTACGTGGGATTTCCTTCAATCTGAGTTCAGAAAGAAATATATCAGCCAGAGGTTCATTGATTAGAAATGCAAAGAGTTTTTAGAATTAAAATAGGGTCATATGTCTGTGACAAAATATGAACAAAAATTCGTGAGGCTCAGTAAATATGTTCGACAATGTGTTTCAACGAAAGCTATTATGTGAAAAATATTTGAAGATGGATTGAACGAAGATATCAAATTGCTAGTCGAAATTCTAGAGTTGAAGAGTTTGTAGTACTTGTCGATCGTGCTTGCAAAGCTGAAGAACTGGGCAAAGAAAAGAGAAAGGCTGAATCTGAAGCTAGAGATTTGAGAAAGAGATTGATAAATAAACCCCATCACTCTTTATCCAAGAAATCACGAGATGTTTATAGTCGATCAAATGCATCGATGGAGTACTCTAATAGAGATCGTTGGAAGCAAATTACAAGTTCAAACACTCCAACTATGTCAATGGCAAGTGTGGGTAATGTTAGATCGAATAAACCTGAATGTGGACGATGTGGAAAATAACATTTTGGAGAGTGTAGAATGAATGAAAAAGCCTATTTTAGATGTGGTTCACATGAACACTTCATTCGAGATTGTCCTGAGTTAGATGAGAAAGATAAATCTCAGAGTGCAAGACAAAGCAACACGACTGCAAGAGGAATACCATTCCGTAATGTTGGAAATGTGAGTGGTGGTAGAGGTGAACACGAGATGCTACTATGAGATCAAAAGCTAGAGGACCTGCCAGAACTTATGCTATTCGCACTCACGAAGAAGCGTCATCTCCAGATGTTATTACCAGTACATTCTCTCTTTATGACACTGATGTAGTTGCATTGATATATCCTGGATCAACTCATTCATATATATGTATGAACTTAGTGTCTAGTAAGAATTTACTTGTTGATTCTACTGAGTTTGTTATAAAAGTGTCGAACCCCTTAGGCAAATATGTCCTGGTTGACAAAGCTTGCAAGAATTGTTCATTAATGACTTAGGGTTACTACTTTATGGCTGATTTGATGTAGTTGCCATTTGACGAGTTTGATGTTATTCTGGGTATAGACTGGTTGACGTTGCATAATGCAGTAGTAAATTGTAGACGAAAGACAATTGAGTTGAAATGTCAGAATAATGAAACTCTCAGAATCTAATCAAATGATTTGAAGGGTTTACCAACTGTAATCTCATCGATGTTAGCTCAAAAATATGTGAAAAAGGGATACAACGCATATATTGCATATGTACTTGATACGAAAGTGTCAGAAACAAAGATTGAATCAGTACCAATTGTTTGCGAGTATCCAGATGTGTTTCTGAAAGAATTACCGGGTTTGCCACCAATCAGAGAGGTTGAATTTGCTATTGATTTAGTACTGGGAACTTCACCAATATTGATAGCTCCATACAAAATGGCTCTGACAGAGTTAAAAGAGTTGAAAGCTCAGTTGCAAGAATTAACTAATAGAGGATTTGCAAGATCAGTTTTCTCACCCTTAGGTGCACCGGTGTTGTTTGTAAAGAAAAAGGGTGGTTCTATGAGAATGTGTATAGACTACCGAAACCTCAACAAAGTGAAAATCAAGAATAAAGTATCCTATATTAAGAATTGACAATTTATTTGATCAGTTGAAAGGTGCAACAATGTTTTCAAACATTGATTTAACATCTCGTTATTATCAGTTGCGAGTTAAAGACTCATATGTGTCGAAGACAACGTTCAGAACGAGGTAAGGACATTATGAATTCCTTATTATGCCTTTTGGATTCACTAATGCTCCTGCCATTTTTATGGATTTGATGAATCAAATTTTCAGACCGTATTTAGACAGATTTGTGGTTGTATTTATTGATGATATTATGATTTATTCTCGAGATGAGTCTGAGCATGCTGAGCATTTGAAAATAGTGTTACAGACCTTGAGAGATAAGCAATTATTTGCAAAATTCAGTAAATGTGAGTTTTGGCTCCGAGAGGTTGGATTTCTGGGACATATCATTTCAGATAAAGGTATTAGAGTTGACTCAAGCAAGATTTCTACAATTATAGGTTGGAAATCCCCGAGAAATGTATTTGAAGTCTGAATTTTCTAGGACTAGCTGGCTATTATCGATGTTTTGTGAAAGGATTCTCTATGATTGCAACACCATTAACTCAATTACTTCAGAAAGATGTAAAGTTTGAATGGTCTGAGAAGTATCAACAAAGTTTTGAACAGTTGAAAGCGTTATTGACAGAGTCACCAGTGTTAGTACAGCTTGAGTCAGGTAAAGAATTCGTAATTTTTAGTAATGCATCATTGAACGGTTTGGGTTTTGTTTTGATGCAAGAAGGCAAAGTAATAGCTTATGCTTCTAGACAGTTGAAGCTGCATGAAAAGAATTATCTGACACACGATTTAGAGTTGGCCACGATTGTGTTTGCATTAAAGATTTGGCGACCGCACTTGTTTGGTCAGAAATGCCACATTTATACAGACCACAAGAGTTTAAAATATTTAATGACTCAGAAAGACTTGAATTTTCCACAACGAAGATAGCTTGAATTATCGAAAGACTATGAGCTAGTAATTGATTCTCACCCTAGGAAAGCGAGCGTAGTTGCTGATGCTTTGAACAAAAATTCATTATTTGCTTTGCGTGCAATGGATACACAGTTAGCTTTGTCTGATGATGGTTCGATTGTAGCTAAGTTGAAAGCGAGATCATTATTTCTTCAGCAAATTTATGAAGCTCAGAAATATGATAGTGAATTGCAAGCTAAAAGAGTGCAATGCGAGTCGACTAATGATTCAGAGTACCAAATTGGATCTGATGATTGTTTAATGTTTCGAGATAGAACTTGCGTACCAAAAAATCTAGAGTTGATTCAAAAATTTTATACGAGGCACATAGTGGTTGTTTATCCGTTCATCCTGGAAGTACTAAAATGTATAATGATTTAAAGAAATCGTATTGGTGGTCGGGTATGAAACGAGACATTTCTGAATTTGTAGCGAAATGTTTAGTGTGTCAGCAAGTTAAAGCTGAATAGTGCCACCAAGTTTGCTTCAGCTTATGATAATACCAGAGTGGAAATGGGATAGAGTGATTATGGATTTTGTACCGGGATTGCCCCTAACTCTGAAAAAGAAAGATGTTATCTGGGTTGTCGTTGATTGACTAACGAAATCTTCTCATTTCATACCGGTACATACAGATTACTCACTTAATAGACTAGCTGAATTGTACATTTCTAAGATTGTTCGATTGCACGGGGTGGCACAATCTATTATTTCAGATAGAGATCCAAGGTTTACGTCATGGTTTTGGAAGAAACTGCAAGAAGCTTTGGGTATGAAGTTGAATTTCAGTACAGCTTTTCATCCGCAAATTGACGGAAAATCTGAATGAATAATTCAGATTCTTGAAGATATGCTCCGATGTTGTGTTTTAGAGTTCGAAGGCTACCGGGAGAAATATTTTCCACTGGTTAAATTTGCATATAACAACAGCTTTCAATTGAATATAAAGATGGCACCGTACGAAGCTTTGTATGCTCATAAATGCTGAACTCCATTATATTGGATCGAGCTTAGCGAGAAATATATTCACAAGGTTGATTTGATTAGAGAAATCGAATAAAAAGTGAAAGTAATTCGCAATTGTTTGAAAGCAGCTTCAGATCGTCAGAAATCGTATGTGGATTTGAAACGAAAAGGCATTGAATTTCAAATCGGTGACAAAGTGTTTTTGAAAGTATCCCCGTGAAAGAAAATACTTTGCTTCGGCCGTAAAGGCAAATTGAGTCCAAGATTCATCAGGCTGTATGAGATCATCAAAAGAATAGGTCTAGTGGCATAGCGGCTAGCTTTACCGACTGAGTTAGAGAAAATTCACAATGTTTTTCATGTTTCGATGTTGCGTCGATATCAATTGAATCCCTCACATGTGATTTCTCCGTCAGAGATTGAGATTCAACTTGACATGACATACAACGAAGAACCGATTAGAATTCTAGCTCGAGAGATCAAAGAGTTAAGAAATAAAAGCATAGCTTTAGTGAAAGTTTTGTGGCAACGACACGGATTCGAAGAGGAAACGTGGGAGCCAAAGGAAGCTATGAGAAAACAGTACCCTAATCTATTCACTAGTAAGATTTTCAAGGGCGAAAATCCCCAAGGGGAGAGTTGTAATAGCCCGGTTTTAGTCAAATCAGAATGGTGGTTTTGAGACCACAAATATAAATTCAAAATATTAATTTTATTATTATTTTAATATTGACAGTATGATAATGTGATTCTGTGAAAATTTCGTTAAGAAATTTTATCTTTTGGTTGGTCAATTTGATAAAAAGGACTAAATCGTATAAAGCGTAAAACTTGAATTCTATTAGCTAAAGGTGTCTAATAGCTATAGAATATTAAAATGAAGGTCCTTATGTGGTAAATGGCCCAAAAACATGTTACTGGATGATAGTGGCTTGGTAATTTTTATATTTGAAAGGTTTTTAAAGGTTAATTTTGGTATTTGGTAAATAATGGTTAAATTAAGTAAAATAAAACCTAAACTTTTATGCTCCTCTTCTTCCTAAAATACTAAGAACCAAATTTTACAAGGAGAAAGAGAGCTAGGGTTCAGCCAAGCTTCATATGCTCAATTAGGTACGGTTTTTGTCCAATTTTTAATGATTTCTACGTTTTTGAGATCGTTGCAGCTAGGTTTAGCTAGTCCATGGACTATTTTGCAAAATTGTTAAAGATTTTGAATGATGCCATTTATGAATAAATGTGTATTTTGAAGTTTCTCAATAGATTATGAATGCTTGTTGATAGATATACAAGTTTTGTTAAGTGATTTTTAATGAAAATACAAAATAAGGATTAAATTGAGAAATGTTGAAACTTTGTGGTTAAAATGTGAAATAAATGGAAAATATGTGCTTCTAGGGGTATAATGGTAATTTGGCTAGCATCGGTTAGTCTTGAATTTCATGAATTTGGTATTTTGTGTAATAAGGACTAAATTGTAAAAATGTGAAAGTTTAGTGGCTAATGTGTAAATTAGCTTAAATGCATATTTTGGATTGAATTGAATAAATAGAGGAATAAATAAGTTAATTTTGATTACTTATAGATCAAGAAAAGAGGAATTCAGACTTAGATTGGGGAAAAAGTAAAGTAATTGAATAGTCGGTCATTTTCGTCAATTCCGTACAAGAGGTAAGTTCGTATATTTGAACTTAAATGTGTATTTATTCAATGGAATAATAGTATTGAGATTGTATTTATCCAATGGTTAAATGTGTAGAACTTAATTTAAATGTACAGTTTAAGTGGATGAGTTGTTGAATAAGACCATAGCTAGGCTATAGCAAATCGGATAATAAGACCATATTCGAGTTATGGCATGTGAATGTAAGACCACGACAGGGCCTTGGCAACGTAAGTATAAGACCATAGTTGGACTATGGCATCGGAAAATCGAAGTAATTATCGAAAAAAATTATAAGATCGAATTGATTTGGTAAGAGAATTGATGGTAAATAGATATGTATCAGTACAAGTATGTATTGTAAACTATTCTTGTATCGAGTTAGAAGAAGTTCAGTACTTATGAGTTACGGTATGGTTAAAATTTATGTTAGCTCATTGATTGATGCTTTAAATGTTAATTATGTTATCCATTTTTAAGTGTTAATGATTACTGAAATTATTTTATATTTATATACAAACTTACTAAGCTTTATAGCTTACTTTGTTTATTTTCTTCTATGTTTTATAGTATTTTGAAGCTAGCTTGGATTCGGGAATCGTCAGGGACTTCATCGCACTATCGGACATCTATTTTGGAACTTTTGAAGTGTGTATATATGGTTTAATTAAAGGAGTTATATATGTGAATTATGTCAAGTAAAGCAATATGAGTTTATATGTACTTGAATTGATAAATGGTATTGAATTGAGTATTAAAATGGTTGAAATAGATATACTATGATTGTGTATTGATTGACGACTTTTGGCTGCATATTTGTGTCTTAAAATGGTACCATTTGAGCTTGTGTTGGTATGTGAAAAATGGGTGGCAAAATGGCTTGGTAAATAGCCTATTTTTGTCCACACGGACAGAGACAGGAGCATGTGTCTCGGCCGTGTGTGACACATGTGTTAAAATTGAAATGAAGTCAGTATACTCCATACAGTCTCACATACGAGCCTGTGAGAACGTGTGGCAGAAGTCAGTATACCTCATAATTGGCACACGACCTAGCACACGGGCGTGTGACTTGTCTTTGTTGCATAAGTCACTATACCCTACAGGTTTGACATGACCTAGCACACGGCCTGGCAGGCAGTCGTATGTGGCCACTTCGAAGGGCACACGAGCTAGACACATGGGCGTGTGGTTGGCCATGCGCCCATGTGACCTAAGTCAGTAACCTCACTTATTTAGACACGGGCTAGAACACGTCCATGTGATCCCATTTTGAATGTCCACACGGGCGTGTGCCCCTATTTTGAGAAAAATTTTCTAAGTTGTGTGCCCTAGTTTTGAGAAAATTTTCTAAGTGTGGAAAAGTTTCTCGATTTATCAGTTTAGACCCAAACCACTTCTAATGCATGTTTAAGGCCTCGTATGCTCATTTAAGGGACACTATGATTGATTGTGATTTGAATTGTATTCAAATTGATAAATTGTGAATGAAATGTATGTTTAAAACTATTGTAAATTCGGTAATGCTCTGTAACCCTATTCTAGCGTTGAATACGAATATTTCCTAAAAGGGCTAGCTATATCCGAGCAATTATGTTGGAGTTGAGTCGTATAGCTTCTCATCTATTATGGCTTGGACCTTTTATGGCAAATATTGGTGCACAGACACCCTTTTTCTATATTTTCAGAGAAAGAGTGAAGGGTGTTACACTTGACTGGGTGAAAGAAATAGCTTAATTTTGGCCAATTTCTTGTCCACGCAGCCTAAGACTCGGGCGTGTGTCTCAGTCGTGTATGACACAAAGCCATGCGACACGCCCATGTGTCCCCTATAGGTTCTAAAGGTTGCAAGTCAGACAGTTACACGACCTAGAACATGGGCATATGAGGCCATTTCGAAAGTTACATGGCCTACCACACGGGCATGTGGCTTGGTCGTGTGACTTAAGTCAGAGAGTTACACGGGCATGGGCACAGGCTGGGAAATGGCCATGTGTTCCTATTTCGATTGTTACATGGCCTGAGACACAGTCGTGTGTCTCAGCCATGTGAGTCACATGGCCGTGTGACCGCTGCAATTTGAAATTTCCAACTTTTTCTTTAATGTTCCAAATGTTTTTGATTTAGTCCTGAATCATTTGTAAAGTGTTTCTAAGGCCTCGAGGACTATATTAAGGGATGATATGCATGTTTATAAATTGATTATGCTATGTTTAATATCAATGTTTGGAACTGTATGTTTTTAGGTTACGATTTTACGGTAATGCTTCATAACCATATTCTGAAGACGAATACGGGCTAAAGGTGTTACAAAGTATAACTATAAGAGAATTTCTGAGATGTAGGTTATGTTTGGTGCAAATGCATGAAAGGTTTAATATGTGAGTCCATGTTTGCTCACTGTGGTGGAGTCTAAAAGGGGTCTGTTGGGACTTTAATCATGATGTCTGAAAAGAAAGCCAGTGGCCATGGCACTATATTTTGTAAGCCCGTAGTTGGGCTATGGCATCATATGGAAAGACCATATCGTGTAAGACCATAGCTGGTGGGTATTATCATCGTATAGAATAAACTAAAGGAAGGTTATTACCCAATGGGGTTTTATATGTAACTGAGGAGGATGAGGGGCAAACCTCATGAAACGTGAGTCTAGGTGAATCCCTATCCTGAAAACACTAAGAAATGGAGCCTTTTGTGGCAATCTATGAAATGGAAGCCTTTGTGGCGATCTGTCAAATGGAAGCCTTTGTGGCGATCTATGAAATGAAATCCTTTGTGGCAATCTATGAAAGAGAAGCCTTTGTGGCAATCTACGAAAGGGAAGCCTTTGTGGCAATCTATGAAATAGAAGCCCTTTTGGCGATCTAAGGAAAGGAAAGCCCTTGTGGAAAATGAAAAAAGGAATGCCTTTGTGGCCCATACAAACAAATGGCCCTTATGGAAACCATCTGAAGAAAACGCCTCTATTGCAGACATTAGAATTAATAAATGGTGTTCCTGAATAACTCTAAAGGCATAATATGTGTGGCAAACTCTAAATGAACGATAGGTATAACAAACCTTGAAAGAAAAAATCTTGTGGTGTATCATGTTACACTTTCGATAAGAGAATTTAATAAGTTTCCTTTTTGGTAAGCTCTATATGAGTTGTTGGGGCGGATCTTGCATAATCTTAAGATAAGAACAGAGAAATTGGAATGCGCCAAAGCATGTGGCAAATTCAAATTATGGGTTAACTAGACTTGAAGAACAAATCTGGGTAAGGGCTATGTCTAGTAAATTGAAGAAGGCTATATGTCTATAATTATTCGAAGAAAAAAAGGTATTCACTAGAAAGAATCAAACCGTATAATTAGAGAATATATCTTCTAACTATGAATGAAATCATTTGTGGACTTCGAAGAAACGATGACTTAAAATATGTATGTAATAATAATAATATTTTGTCTGCATAGGCCTTCGGAATGGGTATGGTTAAGGAATCACGATAGTGTAGAGTGAAGAACATGAGTAATGTACCGAGATGCAGAAAGTAAGGCATGGTTTCAGAAGTCAGGGGTGATAACTAGAGTACGAAGAATGGCACTCTAGGAAGGTATTTGCTAAAGACACGTTGAAAAAAAAAAAAAGAGCAATGATGGCAAACTGAATTACCAGATGAGAAATACAAAAATGGTTGAGGTAAATGGTGTTTATCTTACTAATTTCTCATGAAGTTATCTCTATGCTTTATGTTTACAGGTATGTTGATTTGGGTCTACACCAGGAGGACGACGTTAGGGCTACCAAAGAAGTGGCAGGGCGGGCTATTATGCATACAGAATGAGTCGATAGCATAAATGTAGTCAGTAGCATCACTTAATATTTACTTAGGATAATGTAATTAAGTTTTGAGGTTTGCCTGAAGTCTTTGTAATAGAAATTCTTGTACGATAATGGTAATTATTTTATGTATATCAATTGAAATTTTAGTTTGGGATTTATTTTAATTTAAGTTGTAATAATTTATGAAACTCATGTATGAATATTCAAGTAAAAGTATGTATTTGTGTTGTAACACCCGAGATCCAAATCCAGTGAATTAGATTGGGTCAAAGGCATTCCAAATTTTGGTATTAGAGCCTAATTTAGTTGGTTTTTGGACCATAAAGATAAAAGATCCCTGTATGCATAATGCACTGTGCCTTTCTTAGTCTCCCAGGTATGATTAAAAAGTTTGTTTATATGTAAGGTAAAAGATGTAATGAAATAATAAGACATTAAAGAAGGTAAACAAATGATTGTATTAATGAGAAAGAAAAACATTACATGGTTCAAGTTTGGCAAAATGAAAGATAAAATGGAAATGAAGTACATGACAAAAGACATAAATTTCAGTCCTCCCCTTCACCAGGCTGATCAGTGGGCTCAGTAGGGACCTCTTCAGTAGGAAATGTAACCTTTTGAATCTGATCTTCTAGTACTGAGCCCTCCTTATTGTCTTTAATAATAGGTATGAATGGGCTGATAAAACCTTATAATTGCCTCCAATCCCTCTAGAAAGCTTCCCACTCTTTAACCTCTACGTGGTTAACATCAAAGCCAAGTGAGTCAATGGACTTCCATTTGAGATCAAAGGGACCTACAACTACTTGGGCATATAAGATTAAGTTGGACTTCCACTCTGGTAGGGCCTCAACAAGGTTCCTATGGGTGTTTTCCTGATACTTCTTGAAGGCTTTTTCATGAGAACGACAATGGTTCTCCTGCTTGCCATGTGACTCTCTCCCGGAGCTTTGAGTTTTTCTTCCCAAGCAAATTTCTCACCCTTTAGTGAATTGACCTTCTTTTTCAGTTACTCATTTTTAGTTTGAGCGTCTCTTTTTTTGTTTGTTAGAATGGAAAGTTGTGCGTCCAATTTTCCAATCAAATTGGTATCCTCTCAATGGTGTTGGTGTAGCTCAACTAAAGAGTCGTCGCCGGATTTTGCAGCCTTCTATGTAACACCCCTATCCCGTGTCTGTCACTGGATTAGGGTTAGGAGCATTACTGGACAGATCGAAAAACACTTACAGAAATTCATACATTCATCCATCAATCTAAAATGTAATGTCCCTTAATACGGTCAACGAGACCTTAAGCATGCTTATGAACCTAGGTCGGGACTAAACCGAAACACATACAAAATTTCATGGAAAATTAAAACTTTTCTACGTTTCAAGGGTTACATGCACGTGTGGGCAGGCCGTGTGCCTCCCACGGCTGCTAGACACCCCCGTGTGTCCTCCCCGTGGTAGAAACTGACTTATCTTCCACGGCCACTAAGCACACCCGTGAACTCAGGCCGTGGTCGATCCTGTCAAAAATCACATGACTACTAGGCAGCAGACACGTCCGTGTGCTAAGGCCGTGTACTCTTGTGCTAGCTATATACTCAGCCCATGGTCACTAGGCACGCCCGTGTGCCACGACCATGTGACATTAGAGGCACTTTTCAAGGCCGAAATTCCACCCATTTGGGTCATACCTACAAGCAATGTCAACCAACTCATTTCATACCCATATATCAAGCAAGAACATACCAATTAACCGTCCAATCTATACATTCAATAACGATTTAAACAATGTCAACTTCCAAGACCAAAACATATAACAAAAGTATAATACATTCACTTGCTTAACTCAAAAGCTTGATCATTTCATGAATCAACTAGCCATGCCAAAAGATGATTCATATATCATGATTATAATGCATAATCTCAACTCATCTCTAGCCAAATCCCATGCCTAAGTTAATATAACAACATATACCAAAATACTAGCCTATACATGCCACATCTAGCTTTATACACTTCCAAAGTGTACCAAAATGAATTTACTAGTGTGATGATGATCCTTGACGGTCTCGAGCCTTCAGTAGCTTTGACGACCTATAAAACAGAGAAAACACACAGACCGAGTAAGCTTTCCAAAAGCTTAGTAAGTCATATACAAATAAACTTAACATTTAAACCATTTAAGCATATATAACCATTGGCACAATTCATATTCATGGTGTATTTCTCTCATAAATGCATTAAACCATAACCTTGGTCATATTTGTCACATTCATCAATTCAAGAATCACATGTATATACATAACTCTTACATAACTATTCTTGTATCTCATTCACATTCTCATAATCAATTGTACATTTCCTCAAATCAAACTCACTTAGTTCCTTACCTTTTTATACACACTCAGTGTATATACGAAACGTACCTGAAACGGATAATCATTCACTTAATTGATCATCGCTCGGATTTGCAATTCGTATCACAGACTTGCCCATTGAACCTTTATGAATCTAATAGGATACTCAGAAAGCTCAGAATAGTCGTACAATGCCAACGTCTCAGATGAGGTCTTATATGCACTCAGATACCGATGCCACTGTCCCAGACAGGGTCTTACACGAATCAATACGATACTGATGTCCCAGACACGGTCTTACACGTAAAGCTCATATCGATGCCAACGTCCCAGACATGGTCTTACACGAAATCTCAAATCAACGCCAATGTCCCAAACGTCGTCTTACATTATAAAACAGAACAGATACCTATGTCATGACATAGCTAATCCTATCCATTCCTAGGTTCGAACGGGACTTCTCAGACATTGTCGCTATAACAACCTTATCTCGTAATTCATATGCACAACATCTCATAAACATTTATTACCATTATTAGTCATATGAGCATTTATAAATTCATACAAGTACGTTTATTTGCATAGTGAGTTACCTCGAATTCGATCTATCGGAATGGAAACGGCTACTCGATTACTTTCGCTTTCCCGCGATCTAAGTCTGTTTTCCTCGGTTCTTGATCTAAACATTTTCAGAACCCTTTTATTCACTAATTCATTCAATTCAATCCATACACATATATTTAGGGCTATTTGCAAATTAACCCTCATATTTGTACAATTTATCAATTTATTCTATTTTTCTCAAAATATCAAATTCACAAAATCGACCCATGCTCATGCTTAGTCGAATGTTCCTACATCTCATACAAGTCCATATTTTTCATCAAATTTGTAATTTAGCCCTTCAAATTACTACTTTCTCAATTTAGCCCTAATTAGCTAAATTCATCATAAATTCAAGAACAATGTATGTTCATCTAGATCAAATTTTTCATTTAACACCATAAATCATCACAAAGCTCAACATATCATCAATGGCATATCTCACAAACATCATCAATACACAAAATTAATACATGGGCTTGATAGTAGACAAAGCAACGATTGCAAAAATGTAGAAATTATCGAAAACCGATTAAAAACATACCTTGAATTTGAATCAAAAGCTAGCCAAAACCTAACTTATTTTTCTTTCTTTTCTTTTGTTTGTTTTTCGGTGGAAGAACACATGAATTTGCACCATCTTTTAACTTTTTTTTTTATAAAGGACCCCAGTTCCTAACCTGACTTTCTACTAAAATCAAGATCGAGAAAAGGAAGTTTTCCAATCATTGACTCAAACCCATTGGCGAAGTCCACTCAGCGGAAACACATATTAATGCACAAATGACATAATTAACCTTTAATAATACTTATCAAAATCATTCATAAGATGGACATAAATGTCCACTACTATGAATAAAGGTATAATATCAACATAAGGACTCCACCTTTAATAAGCCACAACACATTGATACCTTAACAAATAGCATGCTATGTTTGCATTTGATGCAATTCAATCGTTTTATCAAATTAAGCACACAGAAGGACAAATTAACTTACAGAACTTTAACAAATGCTTAATCACATATCATAAGCACATAAAATAATATTAAAATATTATACTGACTCAGATTTGTGATCCCGAAACCACTGCTCCGACTAGGGTATAAACCAGACTATTACAATCCTCCCTCCTTAGGGATTTTCGTCCCCGAAAATCTTACCGTTAATCAGGTTTGGATATTATTGTCTCATTGAATCTTCAGGTTCCTACATAGCCTCTTCTACTCCCTGTCGATTCCATAATACTTTCACTAACGTAATTTTCTTATTTCTCAACTCTTTTTCTTCACGAGCTAAGATACGAATCGGTTCTTCTTCGTATGTCATATCTGATCGGATTTTAATTTTAGAGGGAGCAATTACATGTGACGGGTCAGATTGATATCTACGAAGCGTCGAAACATGAAATACATTGTGTATCTTCTCTAGTTCAGAGGGCAATCTTAATCTATATGCAACAGGCCCAACTCGTTCAATGATCTCATACGGTCCGATGAACCTCAGACTTAACTTGCCTTTACGTCCGAATCGGAGCACTTTCTTCCATGGAGACACTTTCAAAAATACTTTGTCGCCGATCTCAAATTCTATATCTTTTCATTTCAGGTCTGCATAAGACTTCTGACGGTCAGATGCTGCTTTCAAACAATCTCAGATCAGTTTCACTTTCTGTTCTGAGTCTTTTATCAAATCAACCCCATGTAGCTTATTTTCACTGAGCTCAGTCCAATACAAAGGTGTACGACATTTACATCCGTACAAAGCTTCATAAGTTGCCATTTTGATACTTGATTGAAAATTGTTATTGTATGCAAATTCAATCAATGGCAGATACTGTTCCCACGTACCGTTAAACTCAAATATACAACATCTTAACATATCTTCTAGAATCTGAATAATCCACTCGGATTGACCATCTGTTTGCGAACGAAAAGCTGTACTGAAATGTAGTTTCGTGCCTAAAGCTTCTTACAATTTCTTCTTGAACCTCGATGTAAACCTCGGATCCCTATCAGACACAATAGATAGTGGCACCCCGTGCAATCTAACAATCTCAAAAATATAAAATTTGGCTAATGTGTCAAGTAAATAGTCAGATCTTACCGAAATAAAATGGGCAAATTTCGTCAATCGGTCAACTATGACCCAAATCGCATCTTTTTTCTCAGAGTCTGAGGCAAACCAGAAACAAAATCCATTGTTACTTTATCCCATTTCCACTCAGGAATCAGAATCGGTTGTAGCAACTTAGACGAAACTTGATGTTCGGCTTTCACTTTTTGACAGATTAAACATTTCGAAACAAAGTCAGAAATGTCTCGTTTCATACCAGACCACCAATAGTGTCGTTTCAAATGATGATACATTTTTGTACTTCCCAGATGAATAGATAAACGACTATTATGAGCTTTACACAAAATTAGCTGAATCAATTCTGGATTTCTTGGAACACAGAGACGACCTCGAAATCTCAAGCAGTCATCAATAACTCGGAATTCAGATTTAGAATTCGAATCACATTGAGCTCGTTTCTCTAATAACTCATTATCATATTTCTAAGCATCACATATCTGCTGTATAAACAATAGTTTCACTTTTAATTCAGCTAACACAGAAATATCATCAGACAAATATAACTGAACATTCAAAGCACGTAATGCAAACAATGATTTTCTACTCAACGTATCAGCAGCAACATTCACTTTACCCGGATGATAATCTATCACAAGCTCATAATCTTTTAACAGCTCTAGCCATCTTCTTTGACGCAGGTTCAAATCTTTCTGAGTCATCAGATATTTCAGACTTTTATGATCTTAAAACACATGGCATTTCTCACCATACAGGTAATGGCACCAAATCTTAAGTGCAAACATAATCGCAGCTAGCTCAAGGTCGTGAGTAGGATAATTCCTTTCATGGGGCTTCAATTGTCTCATGGCATAAGCTACAACTTTGCCTTCCTGCATCAAAACATATCCCAGACCATTTAATGAAGCTTTACTGTATATAATAAGTTCTTTACCTAACTCTGGCTGTACTAACACTGAAGCTTCTGTTAACAGAGTTTTTAACTGATCAAAACTTTTCTGGCATTTATCCGACCATTCAAATCTAGCACCTTTCTGAAGTAATCTAGTCAACGAAGTAGCTATTTCATAAATCGATGATAATAACCAGCTAAACCCAGAAAACTTCAGACTTCAGATACATTTCTCGGAGGTTTCTAATTCAGAATAGCAGAAATCTTACTTGGATCCACTCGGATTCCAGAAGCTGACACAATATGTCCCAGAAAACTAACCTCATGCAACCAGAATTCACATTTGCTGAATTTCGCATACAATTGCTTTTCTCTCAGAGTTTGCAACACGATTATCAAATGTTCAGCATGTTCATTTTCATCACGTGAATAAATCAATATGTCATCTATGAATACCATAACAAATTGATCTAAGTACGGTCTGAAAATTCTGTTCATCGGATCCATAAAAACAAATGGAGCATTGGTTAGTCCAAATGGCATAACTAGAAACTCATAATACCCGTACCTCGTTCTGAAAGCAGCCTTTGGAATGTCTGAATCTTTAACTCTCAATTGGTAGTATCCCGATCTCAGATCAATCTTACAAAATACAGTAGCTCCTTTTAATTGATCAAATAAATCGTCTATTCGAGGAAACAGATATTTATTCTTTATAGTCACCTTATTCAACTGATGATAGTCAATGCACATTCTCATTGTGCCATCTTTCGTTTTCACAAACAGAACAGAAGCACCCCAAGGCGAGAAACTCGGTCTAGCAAACCCTCTATCGGTCAATTCTTGCAACTGTGACTTTAGCTCTTTCAATTCTGTTGGTGCCATTCTATACGGAGCTATCGAAATAGGTGTAGTACCAGGCAGTAAATCAATATCAAATTCAACTTCACGAATCAGAGGTAAACCCGGTAACTCTTCAGGGAACACATCAGAATACTCACAAACAATAGGCACTGATTCAACTTTCTTCTCAGATAGTTTCGAATCAATCACATAAGTGAAATATGCCTCATAACCCTTTTTTCACATAACTTTGAGCTTTCAAAACAGATATCACAGTAGGAAATCCATTCAAATCATTAGACTCAACTCGTACAATCTCATCATTTGAACATCTCAAATCAATAGTCTTTCTTTTATAGTTCACAACAACATCATGCAAAAATAGCCAGTCCATACCCAAAATGATATCAAACTCATCAAATGGCAAAAGCATCAGATTAGCAGGGAAATAGATATCTCGAAACATTAACGGACAGTTCTTGCATACTTTGCCAACAAGGACACTTTTACCTAAGAGGTTCGATACTTTTATAGTAAACTCAGTAGACTCTACAGGCAATGTCTTGCTGAATACTAAATTCTTGCATATATACGAATTGTAGAACCAGGGTCTATTAATGCAATCACAGAAGTATCATAAAGTGTAAAGGTACCCATTATAACATCTAGTGATGAAGCTTCCTTACGAGCTCGAATAGCATACGCTCTGGCAGGTGCTCTAGCTTCAGATTTTACAACAGTATCTGTTGTAATTCTCTAACTACCACTGACATTTCTTACATTTTTCGAAGGTCTACCTCTCAAAGGTGCATTATCATATCTTAGATTCTGAATAGTCTCTGGCTCTACAGACTCAGAGCAACCACGGATAAAATGGTCAAGTGATCCACATCTGAAGCAAGCTCTGTCATTTAATCTACAACTTCCTAGATGCCTTTTTCCACAATGTTTACATTCAGGTCTCTTAGTCTAGACATTACCAACACTGGCCACTAAAGTTGCTGGGGTTTTGGAACTCTTTTGCGATCTAGCTCGATTTCTGTTCGAATGTCCCACATTATCTCTGGAACGACTTTAATCATCTCTAAATCTTTTGAGAGCAGACTAAAATGTACGACTTTAATCATCTCTAAATCTTTTGAGAGCAGACTAAAATGTTTTACTCTGAAATCTATTTCTCATATCTCGAGCTTCAAACTCAGCTTTTCTTTTATCTTTCCCGAGTGCCTCAGCTTTGCACGCTCGATCAATGAGTACTATGAACTCTTTTATGTCTAAAATCCCGACTAGCAAACGAATATCTTCATTAAAGCCATATTCATATCTTTTACACATTATAGCTTCAGATGATACACATTCTCGAGCATACTGACTCAGTCTCACGAATTCTCATTCATACTCAGAAACAGTTATTTGGCCCTGTT
Source organism: Gossypium bickii (assembly GCA_025503065.1). NCBI lineage: Eukaryota > Viridiplantae > Streptophyta > Magnoliopsida > Malvales > Malvaceae > Gossypium > Gossypium bickii. Next base: position 70,143,683 of record CP106712.1, read on the forward strand.
TAAGTTCCAGAAATTCCTTCCGTTTTTGATCGATGAATCTTTCACTGATGTATTTCTTTCGAAACTCGATCTGAAAGAAGTCCCATGTAACTCATTCTCTTGGAACAACAGAAATTAAGGTTTCCCACCATTGATAAGACGCATCTCGAAGCAAAGATACAACACACTTTATGCATTCTTCCGGAGTCAGAGACATTTCGTCAAATACCCGGATCATATTCTCTAACCAGAACTCGGCCTTTTCAGCATCATCGTTATTGGTAGCCCGGAACTCTTCGGCCCCATACTTACGGATCTTGTCAACCGAAGGCTTATTCAACGGATTTAGATTTGCAGTCAGAGGTATATCGGATGCTTGAGGGGGATTAACCGGGGGTGGGGGTTGTGAAACAGTCGGGCTATTCTTTACAAATTGAGTGAACCACTCACTCATCATCTGAAAGAAAGCTTGTTTAGCTTCTCCCTCTTGACCTCTTGTAGCCGGTCTCGAATAAGAGGGTGCTGTCCCTTGCGCGGGAGCAGGCGCATTACTCTCTACATCGTCAGCTACGGCTCTTTCGGGATCCATTGCTATATAGAAATCACATTTTATACGTCAGGATTCAGCACACTATCACAATTCAGATATATGGCATGTATAGCTAGACTTTGACACGTTACGTTAGTCCGAGAATCGGCAAAACCATAGCTCTGAGACCAACCAAATATAACACCCCTATCCCGTGTCCGTCGCTGGATTAGGGTTAGGAGCATTACCAAACAGATCGAAAAACACTTACAGAAATTCATACATTCATCCATCAATCTAAAACGTAATGTCCCTTAATACAGTCAACAAGACCTTAAGCATGCTTATAAATTTGGGTCGGGACTAAACCGAAACACATACAAAATTTCATGGAAAATTAAAAATTTTCTAGGTTTCAGGGGTTACACGTCCGTGTGGGCAGGCCATGTGCCTCCCACGGCTTCTAGACACCCCTATGTGTCCTCCCCGTGGTTGAAATTGACTTATCTTCCACAGCCAGTAAGCATGCCCGTGTACTCAGGCCGTGGTCTATCCTGTCAAAAATCACACGGCCATTAGGCAGTAGACACGTTCGTGTGCCAAGGCTGTGTACTCTTGTGCTAGCTATATACTCAGCGCACGGTCACTAGGCACGCCCGTGTGCCACGACCGTGTGACATTATAGGCCCTTTTCAAGGCCAAAATTCCACCCATTTGGGTCATACCTACAAGCAATGTCAACCAACTCATTTCATACCCATATATCAAGTAAGAACATACCAATTAACCATCCAATTTATACATTCAATAACCATTTCAACAATGCCAACTTCCAAGACCAAAACATATAACAAAAGTATAATACATTCGTTTGCTTAACTCAAAAGGTTGATCATTTCATAAATCAGCTAGCCATGCCAAAACATGATTCATATATAATGATCATAATGCATAATCTCAACTCATCTCTAGCCAAATCCCATGACTAAGTTCATATAACAACATATACCAATATACTAGCCTATACATGCCATATCTAGCTTTATACATTTCCAAAGTGTTCCAAAATGAATTTACTAGTGTGATGATGATCCTTGACGGTCTTGAGCCTTCAGTAGCTTTGACGACCTATAAAATAGAGAAAACACACACACCGAGCAAGCTTTCCAAAAGCTTAGTAAGTCATATACAAATAAACTTAACATTTAAACCATTTAAGCAAATATAACCATTGGCACAATTCATATTCATGGTGTATTTCTATCATAAATGCATTAAACCATAACCTTGGTCATATTTTTCACATTCATCAATTCAAGAATCACATGTATATACATAATTATTACATAACTATTATTGTATCTCATTCACATTCTCATAATCAATTATACATTTCCTAAAATAAAACTCACTTAGGTCCTTACCTTTTTATACACACTCAGTGTATATACGGAATGTACATAAAACGGATAATCATTAAATTAGTTGATCATCCCTCAGATTTGCAATTCGTATCACAGACTTGCCCATTGAACCTTTATGAATCTAATAGGATACTCAGAAAGCTCAGAATAGTCGTACAATGCCAACGTCCCAGACGAGGTCTAACATGCACTCAGATATTGATGCCACTGTCCCAGACAGGGTCTTACACGAATCAATACGATGCTGGTGTCCCACACATGGTCTTACACGTAAAACTCATACCGATTCCAACGTCCCAGACGTGGTCCTACACGAAATCTCAAATCAACGCCAACGTCCCAGACGTGGTCTTACATTATAAAATAGTATAGATACCTATGTCATGACATAGCTAATCCTATATATTCCTAGGTTCGAATCGGACTTCTCGGACATTGTCGCTATATCGACCTTATCTAGTAATTCATATGCACAACATCTCATAAACATTCATTACCATTATTAGTCATATGAGCATTTACAAATTCATACAAGTACGTTTATTTGCATAGTGACTTACCTCGAATTCGATCTATCGGAATGGAAACGGCTACTCAGTTACTTTCGCTTTCCCGTGATCTAAGTCTGTTTTCCTCGGTTCTTGATCTAAACATATTCAGAATTAACCCTTTTATTCACTAATTTGTTTAATTCAATCCATACACATATATTTAGGGCTATTTGCAAATTAACCCTCATATTTGCACAATTTATCAATTTAGTCCATTTTTCTCAAAACATCAAATTCACAAAATCAACCCATACTCATGCTTAGCCGAATGTTCCTACATCTCATACAAGCCCATATTTTTCATCAAATTTGTAATTTAGCCCTTCAAATTACTACTTTCTCAATTTAGCCCTAATTAGCTAAATTCATCATAAATTCAAGAACAAAGTATGTTCATCTAGCTCAAATTTTTCATTTAACACCATAAATCATCACAAAGCTTAACATATCATCAATGGCATATCTCACAAACATCATCAATACAAAAAATTAATACATGGGATTGATAGTAGAAAAAAACAACGATTGCAAAAACGTAGAAATTATTGAAAACCGATTAAAAACATACCTTGAATTTGAATCAAAAGCTAGCCAAAACCTAACTTCTTTTTCTTTCTTTTATTTTGTTTGTTTTTCAGTGGAAGAACACATGAATTTGCACCATCTTTTAACTTGTTTTTTTTATAACACATATTAATGCACAAATGACATAATTAACCTTTAATAATACTTATAAAAATCATTCATAAGCTGGACATAAATGTCCACTACTATGAATAAAGGTATAATATGCACATAAGGACTCTACCTTTAATAAGCCACAACACATTGGTACCTTAACAAATAGCATGATAAGTTTGCATTTGATGCAATTCAATCCTTTTATCAAATTAAGCACATAGACGGACAAATTAACTTACAGAACTTTAACACATGCTTAATCACATATCATAAGCACAGAAAATAATATTAAAATTTTATACTGACTCGACTTTGTGGTCCCGAAACCACTGTTTTGACTAGGGTATAAACCGGACTGTTACATTCTATAAGCTAGATAACGTATTCCAGTATTGCCTGTTGGCAACTCAAAGAGCCCCACTCTAAAGACCTTACTCGATAGACATAATATCTGAAACTTGGGCCATAACAGTTAGAGAATCCTCATTTGAAATGGATGCAAGATAAGAAAAGAAATCTTCACTTCACTAAGGAGGTAATAGACTCCATTGTTGTTGGGAAATGGTGCTCAAAGGTGTGGAGGTTGGCACAAGCTCCAAAATAGCTCGCCAAGGGAAGATACTCCCTGTTTCAGCAGGGGTAGCATATGATGTACCAGACTTCTTTGAAAATGAGGATCAAGAATTGCATCTGAAGGATTCTCTGATAAAAGAGGATCAGGAGAAGGTATGGGATAAATGGAATGAGTGCCAGACTCCTTTGAAAATGATGGAATCTTTGGAAATGATAGAAATGATAGAACTGAATGTGCATGGTTGACAGTAGCCACGGGCTCCCTCTGTGACTTACGTCTTACGAATGGAGGGCAATCACTACTACCTAATTCCTAAGTGTTTTCTTCCACTCTAATCCTTTTCCTTATTTTCTTTATTGTTGTTTTACTCGACAATGCAGTAGTAGTCTTTCCCAAGCCACGATTTCCCTTGAGGATAGACGAGATATCCATGTCTTGAGATTTTGATTGAAATAAAGACCATTCACCATCAACAGGAGAATTAACCTAATCAGAAGCGGTAGTAAAAGATGTATCAAGATTAGTGATGAGATTCCAATTTTGAGGAGGAAAGCCAGTAATACGATAAAAAATAGAGTGGTGGCTCTCTTATGTCTCGTAAAAGGATTTTTACCAAGTATTCCTTGGAATTATAAAGCCAATCTTAGAACCACATTTGAGCCTACAGGTGACCCTTAAGTATTTGTCCTTCCTTTGGGGTATGTTAGAAATGTTGTTCGAAATGATAGGCTCACACCAGAATGTGAACTGAAATAGGCGTTACCAGTTGAAACACCTTGTCGAATTACCTTCAATTAATAAAACTTCTGAAAATCCCCCAGCATAGGTGGCTCATTATGCATGCAACAGTCAATGTAGTAGGCCATCAGCATTTACCAAGATAGCATTGATAAGTGCCTAGACACAATATCATACTTATTTAGGAAAGAACAGAAGGGATTTCAAGGAAAATGAAAAGCAGCTTCTAACAGGATTAATGTAACGACCCGAATTTGGGCCTAGTAGAATTGGGCCTATTAGGCCATGGACACGGGAGCATTTAAAATTTTTGAGAACAAGAGAATGGCACTAATGCAAGTTGGACCTATTAGGTGAGTGATTTTGGAAGGTTAGAGGGCTTCCATGAAGTCCCGGGATCAAACCAAGGCTTTACCAAAATTTTGGTTTTAGGTGAATAAAACCCTGGGAGTTAGTAAGTAGGCTTTAAGAATAAAATGCGGAGAAAAATGACACAAAAGGAGTTGTGGTCTAGTGGCAAATGGCGCAACATGGGAGACAAGAAAGTGACGCCATAGAGGAAGCAAAGGGTCCAAGGTTCAAGTCTTGGTGCTTGCAATTCATTTTGATTTCCTTTTAAATAAACTTAGACTTTGGCCCATAGACTTATATTTAGTTGCGCATGATTTTAAACACAAAAGGAGCTTGTGTTATGGTGGCATGTAGCGTCTGGATCATAGGAGAGGGCAAGGGTTCGAATCCCATTGCAAGCAAAAAGGGATATTTATTTTGCTAAGTTGGGACGGGAAGTGGTTGTGATGGATTTAAACTCTGATGAAGGAGGGATCCCACATCGGGAAGCTAGAATGAGGGAAGCGAAGAAGCTGGCTTTAAATAGAGCAATCTATGAGGAGAGTAAGGATACCTTGGTTGGAGTTTGGGCATAGGAGTGTTCAGAGCGTGGATCAACTCCAGATTCCTATCAGGTGTGTATTTTGCACTACTCTAGCTGTAGAGCGGCAAGTGCCGAAATGCCGGTCACATGGCGATGGTAGCCAGACGAGCGTGCGAGCGCACGTGTGGGAGCATCGATGTGATAGTTGAGATCATCATGGGTGTTCTTGTGGGTTTAGGTTGTTTGGGCCACGATGGGCCGAAAGGGGCCAAGTGGGCCCAATGGGCCCGTGGGTCCATATGAATAAATTGTATGATTGTGTAGTAGATATTGAACTGGTCTATGTGAATCTCATATCTATGGCTAGATTTGGGCTAAATGGGCCACATGAGCGTGTCGATCCATTTGGGCCGAGAATGGGCCCTAGGCCCATTCGTATCGTTATCTCTGTTTAAAATACCTTTGGTTTAAAATTACTGAAATACCCTTGGTTTACAAAATTACCGAAATACACCTAATTTGTGAAATTATCGAAAGACCCCTAATTTGTGAAATTACCAAAATACCCTCAGATTGCAAAATTACCGAAATACCCCTAATTTGTAAAAGTACCGAAATACCCACAGATTATAAAATTACCGAAATACTCCTGATTTGTGAAATTAACGAAATACCCTCGAATTGCAAAATTATAGAAATACCCCTAATTTGTGAAATTACCGAAATACCCCTAGTTTACAGAATTATCGAAATACCTCGATTTGCAAAATTACTAAAATACCCCTGGTTTACGAAATTACTAAAATACCCTCTACAGGTAAAGTTACCAAAATACCCTTTATGGGTAAAGTTACCGAAATACCCTCGACGAGTAAAATTATTGAGATGCCCTTACGAGGCGAAATGACCGTTTTACCCCTAACCGATTAAATGATCGTTGTACCCTTGTGGTAGTACTAGTGTTGAATGTGTTAATTGTATGATTGATTATGTTTGAGATGCACTGCATACATGGATTAGTTATGAGTAGAATTACTAAATTGCCCTTGTAGGGTAGGATTACTGAAATACCCTTATAGGGTAAAATGACTATTTTGCCCTTAAGGGTAAAAGACTGATTTTGTGCCTTGACTTGACTGTGATCGTATGACTGTGTTTTAACTAACTTGACTGTGGTTGTATGACTGATATGCTTTTATTACATGTTTAAATGACTGTTACTGAGTATGGTCATTCTGCATACACATGTGATGATTGAGCATGACATACACAACATATTGCATGGGGTTGGAACAAAGTTATAGAGGAAGTGTACGGCCCATTGCCGTTCTGTACAAGGCTTTAAGCCTTTCTGCAATAAATATGGCTCTGTGCCATCTTGATTATGGCTTTATGACAACTGTATTTACCCGTGGCTATGTGCCTAACATATATATTGATGACTCTGTATCGATCATAATTACCCGTGGCTGTATGCTGATTATATTACCGTCGCTGATGGCTATGTGCCAAACTTATTACACTCACCGATAGCTTTGTGCCATCCTGATTATGGCTCTGTGCCATCCTGATTATGGTTTGTAACCATTCGCGCATCGCTTTTAGCCGTTCATTAACCAGCGGTGATGCTACGATATTTATGGCTTTTAGCCATTCTGTCTACAGTGCCGAGCCGTTCTGTTGACTTTGTGCTGCAACCGATGCTAAGCTTGGTGTGTTGGCTGGGTAGGTTGACATGGTCCCCACATGGAGAGACTGGTTGGTACGGGTGGAGAGTTTGGCTGTTATGGGTTGGGTACATATTCATTGCATTGATATGATTTTGGGGCTAAGGCCCAGATTGTTACCGAATAGGGCTTAGCCCCAGATTGTTACCAAATAGGGCTTAGGCCTAGACTGTTATCGAATAGGGCTTAGGGCCAGACTAATACCGTATGGGCTCGGGCCCAGTCTGTGACCGTAATAACGGATTACACACTGAGTTTTCATAAACTCACCCCGTTTTTAATTATGCAGGTAATCCCCAGCCTTAGAGGATTTGGAGCTGCGGAGGACTCAGAGGTGTTCACACGTCGGATATGGTTTAATGACTAAACTTCGCGATTTTAGTTTAATTTAGTTATTTTAAATTATTGGGTTAATAATTTTTGTAATAAGGCCGTTGGGTTTTTATTTTTAACTTATATTTGGTATTTCTTTAAATTACAAACTGCTGGTTTGTTAAACACAGGTTTTTAAAATTATAACCATTGTTTTCAAAATATCATGTATTTGCAAATGTTTGAATCAAACTTCAGCAACAAACAAGGTTTTGAAAGTAATAATGATTTTTGCAAGAGAATGACTTTAAATAAACTATGTTTTGAAGATAAGCAAACGAAATCTGAGGTTTTACATGGCAGAAAGTTTTAAATTCTTTAAGAAAGGTTTCTAATGAAAGCATGGTTTTCGAAAAACTCTTCAATGTGACACGCCAGATTTGGCCTAACTTCTAGGCTGGGTTTGGGGTATTACAATTAAGTGTAAAATGAAACCTCTAGTCTTACTATTTAGACAACATTTTTTAGGTCGCTGAAAAAAGAACGCGAAGTTTAGATTTGAATACCTTGAGCTCCGAGATACCTAGCCATCTCATTCTTGGTGGTGCTACAAGTAATCGACTGAGTTTTCACCAGAGGCAAGGTATTTTCGAGACCATGAGGTCCAAATGGAACAGATATGGAACAACTGATGTTTTGGTTCATTTTTTTCGAGCCCTCCCTCGAGTAGTGGTTCTAACCATTTTGATGACAAGTGTGTGAAAAATATAGGGAAAGAAGGGAAGAACGATTAGTACCTTTGAACAAATAAAGCCAAAGAGAGCAGAGAATGAGAAGAGTAGACAAGAAATTAGGGATTTATATAAGTGAAAAAGAAAAGGGGATGTTGAAATGACGGGGATAAATAGAGGTAATCGTGTGAGAGAAGTTAGGTGAAAGACGATTGTTTGGGTTCTCCAATAAGGTGATAACATCTGCCATGAGGCTAGTTGTGGAAATTTGAAATTCTGGTGAAAACAACTAAGTGTGGGTCTCGACTAATAGGGCTAACTAGTGATATTCTAAGTGAATATGGACTTCTTGTGATGCGCCATTTGGGTGGCTAATGATTTCACGAAAAACTGTGTCTATTCTCTGCGAAGTTGTGGTTCGTTATGGAATGTGCAAGTACATAGAGTCATTATCAAGTAATAAGTAAATAAAAGAGTTAATGTCTTCACAGGGACTGCATTTGTTAATAAAAAAATTGTAAAATTAAGAATTTACAAGTTGGTAAAGAAAACACAATAATTTGGAGTGATGAATAAAATTAATTTAATTAACTAACTACAAATGAATTAACCTAAATGCAATGAAATGGTTTTAGCAACAATTTCACAAGTTTTAACAATAATAACATGAATAAGCTAGACCAATTACAACACTTGACTCAATTCATTCTTCATCATGTTTAACAATGTTATGGAAAAATTCCATGGCAACTCAATCATTCATTAACTTGGAATCTAATATAAGTTCTTTCGAAGTCTTGTACTTAGAAAAACATCTATATTTCTATGTCCATATTTAACTAAGGATTCCTTAGAATTTATATGAAGTAACATGGGCAGATTAGGTTTGAATCAATTTAATCACATAAACTTAAAGTTATGCAAGGTAATAGTGCTCTCTTGAGTTATTGCGAACCTTTAATTTAATCAGATTAGGATCTAAATTTATCATGCACCTTCCAATTATTGTTTCCATTAATCACCATTTAATTAGGACTGATCAACTACTTCTAATGCATCCAAACATATTTTAAAGCATGAATAAACATGAATGATTTTAATTAGAAACATGAACAACTGAGGCACAAAACATCACAAAACATCAAAACATGAGCCGAATGAATTTAAATCAAATCATTGCAACTATTCTAGATAAAATAAATTTAAGTCATTATCATTAATGGAAAAACATTTAAACAATTTACAAACATGTTTGAATAAAAAAAATTAAAGAATAAGGAAGAAGAAACTCCTGATGAATTTAGTGATTCCCGAAGACTGGTCGCAGTGGCTTCCTCCATTTCTCACGGTTGCTCCTTCACAAATTGCTCCTCAAGGTGGTTGACCAAGAGAGTTTTTTCTCAAGGGAAATATTAGCTAAAGAAATGGATAAATGGATGGCTTATGCGTGGAAGAGAGGAAAGAAATATAAGAGAAAGATGATAGAATTGTGAATTGAGGGATGATTGAAATGGGAGATGGGAGGTGGTATTCATACTAGAGGAATGGTTTGGGAGTTTTCTAAAAATAGCATGGATATCCCTTATATTTCTCCCTTTCTTGGCAGTCCGTAAAGTGTGGAGAGAGGGTTGAGTGGTTGCTTGATTCATGCTTGATTTTATGCATGAATCATGCAAAGGGTTGGACGGTTTTCAAGGGTTTAGTTGGGGGTTAACTTCTGAATTTTTTTCACATCTGCAAGGACCTTCAATTCAACTATTCCAAAGCCGATTTGGGCTCTTCTCCCCCTTGTTGGACGATTTTGATAACCCCAACTAGCTAGCAAACTAGCCCTTCTCAGCAACCAACTTTCAACTAGCCTTGATTAATTTTCTGGCTTAAAATTGTTGTGTTGTCGTCCACATGGAAAGGATATTAGCTCATGTCCATGTGTTTCTTAGCTCCCACGTTTTTTAGTTCAGTGGTCCAAGTGCAACAATGTAACACCCCAAACCCGACCTATACGTTACGACCAGATCTGGCATGTTAGAGGGTGAAGTAAAAACGAAGTCTTGTTTATAATAGGAACAATCGTACTTGTGAAAACTTTTCGATTTCAAGCGATGTCTTTGAAAATAGGGGTTTGGTAGTATAAGAAAAGTTCCAATTTTATGTTAATCATATATTCATTATGTTTGGTGATATTTGGAAGAAACATGTGTCTTGAATTACTTGTATATTGAAAACCCCATTTTTAATTTCGTGATCAAGTTTGCATAGTGTCAATTTTTTAAATAACCATAAATAAATAAAATAAAATAAAACCCAAATAATAATTTAAAAAAAAAACCTTATTACACCAATAAAATCCTTAATTTAAACTTTAAAGTAAAGCAAGAAAAAGTTTACGATAAATAAAGTCTTTATGGCCTCTACGAGTCTGCCTCGGCTCCCATATCCACGGTCTACGGATTACCTAAAAGGTTAAGCAAAAGGGGTGAGACACCGAGACTCGGTGTGTAAATCCCCTATAACACATAATCGGCTCGAGGCCCACAATCACATATTGGCCTTAGCCAACTCAGGATGACATAAAACTAGATGAATGCATCATGACCCAGCCCAAACCTAATTTTTCCATCCTCTACACACCAGCCCGTACCAGCCAATCACACCGTGGGGATTTCTACAATCAACCCTCCATCTGCTACACTTCATATGTGGCACCTAGCCACTGGTGACAGTAACAAAATATCATATGTGGGGCCAACCCACTTGTGGTACCAAACCACTAGTGACAATCCCTAATAATCATGCATGTGGGGCCAACCCACTGTGGTACCGAACCACTGGGACAAGTCACGAAATCATATGTATATTGTACCAAACCACTGGTGGTTACAAACCACTGAGACTTAGTCACGAAGTCAAGAATGTGGGGCCAACCCACTTGTGGTACCAAACCACTAGTGACAGTCTTAAGCACTTCCCTTTCACAACATATCCAACCCATGCATAACATATGTCAACCAAATGAAAGTATCATGCTATTTAAGTGAACAGTATCCTTATGGCATACATATATGTTAACTCATACATAACAACAAGATACTTACCTGGTATTCCAATCATACTCATATAGGCATAATGACTATCCGTCTAGTCACTTCGGCTTTTCAGCCCCAAACGATTAGTATCACATATTAATATTAAAGTGTGAAGTTTTACACACCTGACTACACGCAGCACTATGCTATCAATGTCGACACTATCACTAGCAGGAACTACTGCTATCTGTCTACTATTCTGCTCAGAAGCTAGCCCACAACCTGGTGGCCAATCTCGAACAGCAGACACCGCGCGCTTCTTCAACTTAGGGACTGTGTTCATGGGTCCAACCCCCTCCTTTGCCTGATCGGTATTGGATTCCATCAAAAGATCTTGTCAGAGGGTACTATAAGGAAATATGGTTGTTTAACAACAACACAGGGTTAAGATAACGAATACGATAAGCGAACCTAAACAAAAATCTAAAGAGAACCCCTTACCTTGAGATCCCGGAAAGAGATATAGGGCTCAGAGATTAACAATTCCCGGCTTAAGATTCAGATGATTTGATTAGCTTGAAATCTCGGAACACGCGCCCCAAAGGAAAACAAGAAGATAAAAAATGTCAGTCCTAACGATGGCCTCATCAAGCCAATTAGCCATCGGCTTTGGCTTCTAAAACCGAAAGGGAGATAAAAAAATAGAAGAAATCGCCCCCTTACCTTATCACCGAAGATTCGAATAACATCTAAGAGGAATCGGCACAACCACCACAGTAAAGAAGATTCGAAAATGACTATGGTAGAAGAGAACAAGATAAAAGAATCGAAAATGGAAATCAAAAAACTTCAAATGGTGGCTTAGGAGTTTCGACTTTCAGAGAAATCAAGAGAGGAATGTAGGAGAATGGCTAGGGGATTCAGCCTATAGAAGAAAAAGGAGAAGAAATTGAGAGTTTAGGGGTTTCGGCTTTGAGATAGAACAAATGAAGAAAAGAAAAGATGAGAAAGAAATAGAATGAAATGAAAAGGTGATAAGAATGGTCAAAGACCTTAGGGGTTTTGGTTTTTTGTGGAAAGGTGAATAGATGAGGGAATAAGGGATTGTCGAAATGGTAGAAGTCTCAAAGATTGTTTTGGTCAAGAGGAGAAGGAATGGAGAAGACCTTGTTTAATAGAAAAGAGAAATGCTAAGGGAAAGAAGGTGTAGCTAAGTGATTCGGCAACTATCAAGAAACAAAAATTCGGCACCTACCTCTCCAAAGCCGAAAATTGCACCACTAGAGAACTAAAATGCCTTATGACCTTAATTGAAATTCGACACCCGCCAACCAAGCTAGAACCGATTCCTTCCCTAACCCAGTGTTTGAAATTCGACCAACACCAAGATCATATGCCCAACCCTTACTTTCCTCCTTAATTCACTCCTGGACACTCATTTGAATAAGTTTGAATGCTTCAAACTCCACTTTTTCCTCTCATCCACTCATTCGAAATATTTGACTTAGTCCATCCTCCCATCCTGAAGTGTCCCAGCCGAACTCTGCTTCTACTCCCCTTGGCCCCCAAAAATAATTCCCGAAATGAGCTTCATGTGACTTGAACCTGCTCTCTCTCTGCTCCCTTGTGGCGTCACCTTCCAGCCCCTATGTGGCGTCACCTTGCCACCCTACCAACACCTTGCTTGTGTCAACCTAGTCTAAACAACCACCCTTAGGTCCTCTTCCAGCTAGCTCTCCCACTAAGTGCCCTAAAAGAAAATTTTGGCCAGGGCTCCGGCTTATACCCGGGCCTTTCCTAGAATCTCATACACCCTAAACTAGCACTTTAAACAAAGGACAGACACAAACACATCAAATGCATAACCCTAAATCAGGATACTACAGTTCTACCCCTCTTAAGAAAAATTTCGGCCTCAAAATTACCTGATCAAAAGAGATGAGGGTATTGCTGTCGCATCGCTTCTTCTGGTTCCCACGTAGCTTCCTTAGAACCATGCTTACGCCACAAAATCTTAACTAACGAAACTATTTTCCTGCGTAACATTTTGACATCACGATTTAAAATCCGAACTGGTTCCTCTTCGAAGGATAGATCAGGACTTACTTCGATCTCTTCCACTAGTACCACTTGAGATGGATCTGAACAATAGCGTCTTAGCATCGAAACGTGAAACACATCATGAATCTGGCTTAACTCTGCAGGCAACTCGAGTTGATAAGCTACTGGTCCCACATGCTTCAACACACGATAAGGCCCAATGAACCTGGGACTTAGCTTGCCCTTCTGTCCAAACCTTAGCACTTTTTTCCATGGTGAAACCTTTAAGAACACTTGGCCACCTACCTCAAATTCTATATCCTTACGCTTTAGATCAGCATAGGATTTCTGCCTGTTTGACGCTTCCTTTAAACAAGTCCGAATTAGCTTAACCTTATCTTCCGTTTCCTAAAGCAATTCTGGTACTAACAATTGACGCTCGTCCAACTCTGTCCAACATGTAGGAGTACGACACTTCCAACCATATAACGCTTCATACAGTGCCATCTGAATACTCAATTGGTAGCTATTGTTATACGTGAATTCTGCTAAAGGTAGAAATTCTTCCCAACTACCTCTGAAGTCTAAGACACAGCCCCTTAACATATCCTCTAGGATCTGAATTACCTTCTCGATCGCCCATCGATTGTGGATGAAAATCAGATCTTGAAATCTAACTTTGTCCCCAACACTTGATGCAATGCTTTCCAAAATCTTGACGTGAATCTCGGGTCTCTATCTGAGATGATAGACACTGGTACCCCATGCAATTTTACGATCTCTGCTACGTACAATTTAGCCAATTTCTGGAAAGAGTAGTCAACCTGAACTGGTATGAAATGAGCAGACTTTATCAATCGGTCAACAATTACCCATACCGAATCCTTTTTAGTAGGCGTAAGGGGTAGCCCACTAACAAAATCCATCGTGATCCTCTCCCACTTTCATTGCAGAATCTTTAACGGCTGCAACAAACCCGAAGGCAACTGATGTTCAGCTTTCACCTACTGGCATGTCAAACACTTACTTACAAATTCGGTTACTTCTCGCTCCAGACCCGGCCACCAAAACCATTCTCACAAATCTCTACACATCTTACTCCTGCCAGGATGCATAGCATATGGGCTACTATGCGCTTCCTGCAGTACCAATTGTCTTAACTCAACATCCCTTGGCATGCAAACTTTCTTACGGAAACACAGAGCCCCATCACTGTTCAAACTAAAATCCCCTGCCCCATCCTTCCAAACTTGAAGTAGTCGAGCACTCAAGACATCATCCAATAACTACTTCTCTTTGATCTACTCTATCCACGTCGGTTTCACCTGAAGCTCCGCTAATAAAATTCCATCATCGTACAAGCTGAGATGAGCGAACATTGCTCTCAAATCAGAGATCACCCTACGGCTTAATGCATCTGCCACCACATTAGCTTTACCCAGATGGTATTCGATCGAAAAATCATAATCCTTCAATAGCTCAATTCACCACCGCTGTCTCAAATTCAATTCCTTCTGGGTAAGGAGATACTTTAGGCTCTTACGATCTGTATAAATAACGGACTTCTCTCCATATAGATAATGCCTCCAACTTTTCAAAGCAAACACTACTACCGCCAATTCCAAATCATGCGTGGGATAGTTTAACTCATGCGGCCTTAACTGCCGAGACGCATACGCAACAACCTTTCCATCTTGCATCAACACACATCTTAAACCCGTGTGTGAAGCATCACAATAAACCACAAACTCCTTTCCAGCCTCTGGCTGAATCAACACTGGAGCCTTCGTCAAAATCCTCTTTAGCTTCTCAAAACTTTCCTGTTGCTTGTCAGCCCAACCAAAAGGTACCCCTTTCCGCAACAACTTGGTTAATAGTGCTGCAATCAAAGAAAAACCTTCAACAAATCTTCGGTAATATCCAGCAAGACCAAGAAAACTTCTGATTTCTACCACCAACTTGGGTGGCTTCCAATCCAAGACAGCTTCAATTTTCTGAGGATCAACTCTAATCCCCTCTGCAGACACAACATGACCCAAAAAGGTAACTTCTTTCAACCAAAACTCACACTTGCTGAATTTGGCGAACAGCTGCTTTTCTTTCAGAATTTGCAAAACCACTCGAAGATGTGAATCGTGCTCCTCCTCAAACTTTGAATAAACCAGAATATCTTCTACAAACACCATGACAAACTAATCCAAATAGGGTTGGAAAACTCGGTTCATCATTTCCATAAACGCTGCTGGTGCATTGGTTAGCCCAAACGGCATCACCAAAAATTTGTAATGTCCATAGCAAGTACAAAACTCCATCTTATGAATGCCCGCCTCCTTGACCTTAAGCTGATGATAACCTGACTGCAAATCTATCTTCAAAAAGACTGAAGCCCCCTTCAGTTGATCGAACAAGTCATCAATTCTCGGCAGCGGGTACTTATTCTTGATGGTCAATTTGTTCAACTGGCGGTAGTCAATGCACATACGCATTGATCCATCCTTCTTCTTGACGAATAGCACCGGTGCTTCCCAAGGTGATACACTCGGTTGGATAAGACCTCGATCTAAAAGTTCCTGAATCTAAGCTTTCAATTCCACCAATTCTTTGGGCGCCATCCTATATGGGGCAATCGATACCGGCGCTCTCCCCGGATAAAGATCAATACCAAATTCCACCTCTCGATCCGAAAGTAGTCTTGGAAGCTCTTTCGGAAACACTTCAGGACACTACCTCACTGTCCTAACATTCCCCACAGCCAAATCCTTGACCTCCAAAGCACAGACCAAAGCTATGAATGCCTCACATCCTTTGCTCATCATTCTTTCAGCCTTTAAAGCGGACACTACCTTAGACAAATAGTTCCTCCTTTCTTCTATTACCACCACCTCCTCGTCTTCAAGAGTCCTGATCACCATGCGCTTAGCAGCACAATCTAGATTCACTCGAAACTTTACTAACTAGTCCATGCCTAAGATCAAATCGAACTTTCTGAACGGAAGTTCCATTAGATCAGCTGGACACACCACCCCTTGCACTTCTAGAGGTACATCCTTATAAAGCTTGTTCACCACTACAGATTGTTCTAGTGGGCTAATTACAGTCATCTCCCTAGAAGAAATCTCAGAGTCTATGCCTAAGGTTCCAGATACCTTACTAGCAACATAAGAATGTGTTGACCCTATATCAGTCAGTACAGAAAAAGGCAATCCAAAGATTAGAAATGTACCGATTATGACATTCGGTGCGTCACCCTCCTCTCGGTGTCTAGCTGCATAAACTAACCCGATTGTCTCGCATCAGTGCCTCCTGCACCTCTGCCTGGTGCTCTACGTCTATAACCAAAACCATTACCCCCTCTCACCAGACCACGACCTCTCTGTGGTTGCTGACCAACTCTTCCTGATTGAACATGACCCTGACCCATTGGTTGCGCTCTGCCCCTCTCCTATAGACAGTCCCTTATTCGATGCTCGGTAGACCCACACTTGAAACAGCCTCTACTACCAGTCCAACATGCACCAAAATGAAATTTATCACATCGAGCACACCTCGGAGGCCGACTATCAACAGCAGGACTCACAACACGATTCGGCCCTTCAACCCTAGGTCTCTTCTAAAATCGCCCCACTGATCCTAAAGAACCAAAATTCCTTTTATTTCTATTTCTCTCCTGATTCTGCTTTTCGAACTGATTCACCTCCTTGGCTATCTTAGCTTTTTCCACAAGAATAGCAAATTCCCTCTCTCGCTGTGGAGCTATCAGCACTCGTAACTCATCTCTCAGCCCATCCTCAAACCGAACACAACGTTCATGGTCTGTGGCCGCAATACCCGGGCATAACGGCTTAAACGTAAGAATTTCGCCTCATACTCGGACACCGACTTACTCCCCTGAACCAGATTTAAAAATGCCCTACCCTGGGCATCCACATAACTTGATCCGATGTACTTCCTCTGGAATGCTATTTCAAATAAATCACAGGTAATATTATCAACCATCGTACCATCCTTGACCATGAGCCACCACTGATAGGCCTCGTCTCGAAGAAGAGACATGACTCCTTTCAACTTCTCCTCTGCCGTGAAGTCAAGATCATCCATTATACGCTCAACTGCTTCTAACCAATATTTAGCTGCGTTGGGAGCTACACCAAAAACGCCCCTAAACATTTTTGCTCCATTTTCTCGGAGTCGTTCAGACACGAATTTTCGAGCCCCAGCTCCCATGCTCGCTCCAGCAACCCTCTCCAAAACCCGTAACATCACCAGAGACACTGCATCATCTCCGCCCGTTTGGTCCTGAAAATTAGCTTTCGCCGCTGGCGGTACTGGCATCTCATTTCCTGACCCACATCCTGGCTCCGAAGGTTCAGACCCAACACCTCGGCCTCTACCACGGCCGCACACAGCACGTCCACGTCCCCTAGTACTCATTGCTACTGATACGCCCTTATCTAATTAAAAGTTTTATGAATTAGTATTTCTTTCACTGTTTAATACCGAGCAATTTTATGAGAAATAGCTTTTAGAGAGTAGTTTTCGCAAAGCACATCACAACCTAGAGGTTTCAGTCCCTAAAATTTGAATCCCCTAGAGCTAACAAGTATATATTTTTCTTTCATGCTAACAATCATTGCATGCATACATCATCAGCAGTTTTAGAACACTTACCTGGGTGCACCGGGTGCCGACAGACTCGGATGCCATGTTCCAATCAAAACATTCCCAAAAATCATTTAGACCAACTTAATAAAACATCAGTGAACCCATTTTCACAGCCCCAGTTTTGCAACCAAGGCTCTGATACCAAAATTGTAACACCCTAAACCCGGCCTATACGTTACGACTAGATCTGGCATGTTATAGGGTGAAGTAAAAACGAAGTTTTGTTTGTAATAGGAAAAATCGTACTTGTGAAAACTTTTCGATTTCAAGCGATGTCTTTGACAACAGGGGTTTGGTAGTATAAAAAAAGTTCCAACTTTACATTAATCATATATTCGTTATGTTTGGTGATGTTTGGAAGAAACATGTGTCTTGAACTACTTGTATTTTGGAAACCCTATTTTTAATTTCGTGATCAAGTTTGCATAGTGTTAATTTTTTAAATAACAATAAATAAATAAAATAAAATAAAACCCAAATACTAATTTTAAAAAAAAAAAACCTTATTACACCAATAAAATCCTTAATTTAAAATTTAAAGTAAAGCAAGAAAAAGATTACGATAAATAAAGTCTTTATTGCCTCCACGAGTCCGCCTCGGCTCTCATATCCACGGTCTACGGATTACCTGAAACGTTAAGCAAAAGGGGTGAGTCACCGAGACTCAGTGTGTAAATCCCCTATAACACATAATCGGCTCGAGGCCTACAATCACATATTGGCCTTAGCCTACTCAGGATGACATAAAAGTAGATGAATGCATCATGACACAGTCCAAACCTAGTTTTTCCATCCTCTACACACCAGCCCGTACCAGCTAATCACACCGTGGGGATTTCTACAATCAACCCTCCATCCGCTACACTCCATATATGGCACCTAGCCACTGGTGACAGAGTCACAAAATATCATATGTAGGGCCAACCCACTTGTGGTACCAAACCACTAGTGACAATCCCTAATAATCATGCATGTGGGGCCAACCCACTGTGGTACCGAACCACTGGGACAAGTCACGAAATCAAGAATGTGGGGCCAACCCACTTACGGTACCAAACCACTAGTGACAGTCTTAAGCACTTCCCCTTCACAACATACCCAACCCATGCATAACATATGTCAACCAAATGAAAGTATCATGCTATTTAAGTGAACAGTATCCTTATGGCATACATATATGTTAACTCATACATAACAACAAGATACTTACCTGGTATTCCAATCATACCCATATAGGCATAATGACTATCCGTCTAGTCACTTCGACTTTTCAGCCCCAAACGATTAGTATCACATATTAATAATAAAGTGTGAAGTTTTACACTCTTGACTGCACGCAGCACTATGCTATCAATGTCGACACTATCACTAGCAGGAACTACTGCTATCTGTCTACTATTCTGCTCAGAAGCTGGCCCACAACCCAGTGGCCAATCTTGAACAGTAGACACTGCGCGCTTCTTGAACTTAGGGACTAGGTTCACGGGTCTAACCCCCTCCTTTGCCTGATCGATATTTGATTCCATCAAAAAATCTTGTCAGAGGGTACTATAAGGAAATATGGTTGTTTAACAACAACACAGGGTTAAAATAACGAATACGATAAGTGAACCTAAACAAAAATCTAAAGAGAACCCCTTACCTTAAGATCCCGAAAAGAGATATAGGGCTCAGAGATTAACAATTCCCGGCTTGAGATTCAGATGATTTGATTAGCTTGAAATCCCGAAACACGCGCCCCAAAGGAAAATAAGAAGATAGAAAATGTCAGTCTTAACGATGGACTCATCAAGCCAATTAGCCATTGGCTTTAGCTTCCAAAATCGAAAAGGAGATAAAGAAATAGAAGAAATCGCCCCCTTACCTTACCATCGAAGATTCGAATAACATCTAAGAGGAATCGGTACAACCACCACAGTAAAGAAGATTCGGCAATGACTATGGTAGAAGAGAACAAGATAAAAGAACCAAAAATGGAAATCAAAGAACTTCAAATGGTGGCTTAGGAGTTTCGGCTTTTAGAGAAATCAAGAGAGGAATGTAGGAGAATGGCTAGGGGGTTCGGCCTATAGAAGAGAAAGGAGAAGAAAATGGGAGTTTAGGGGTTTCAGCTTTGAGATTGAACAAATGAAGAAAAGAAAAGATGAGAAAGAAATAGAATGAAATGAAAAGGTGATAAGAATGGTCAAAGACCTTAGGGGTTTTCGTTTTTTGTGGAAAGGTGAATAGATAAAGGAATAAGGGATTGTCGAAATGGTAGAAGTCTCAAAGATGGTTTCGGTCAAGAGGAGAAGGAATGGAGAAGACCTTGTTTGATAGAAAAGAGAAATGCTAAGGGAAAAAAGGTGTAGCTAAGTGATTCGGCAACTATCAAGAAACAAAAATCCGGTACCTACCTCTCCAAAGCCGAAAATTGCACCACTAGAGAACTAAAATGCCTTATGACCTTAATTGAAATTCGGCACCCCCCAACCAAGCTAGAACTGATTCCTTCCCTAACCCAGTGTTTGAAATTCGGCCAACACAAAGATCATATGCCCAACCCTTACTTTCCTCCTTAATTCACTCCTGAACACTCATTTGAATAGGTTTGAATGCTTCAAACTCCACTTTTTCCTCTCAGACACTCATTCGAAATATTTGACTTAGTCCATCCTCCCATCCTGAAGTGTCCCAGCCGAACTCTACTTCTACTCCCCTTGGCGCCAAAAATAATTCCCAAAATGAGCTTAATGTGACTTTAACCTGCTCCCTCTCTGCTCCCTTGTGGCGTCACCTTCCAACCCCTATGTGGCGTCACCTTACCACCCTACCAACACCTTGCTTGTGTCAACCAAGTACAAACAACCACCCTTAGGTCCTCTTCCAGCTAGCTCTCCCACTAAGTACCCTAAAAGAAAATTTTGGCCAGGGCTCCGGCTTATCCCCGGGCCTTTCCTGGACTCCCATACATCCTAAACTAGCACTTTAAATAAAGCACACACACAAACACATCAAATGCATAACCCCTAAATCAGGATATTACAAACAAATTGAGCAGAAAAAAATTATATGTAGCATAAAATAGTAAAATTTTAATACTTAATTTCATAAAATTATACACTTTACTAAAATTATGCCCAATGTCTTAATATGAACTAAATCGATTCAATTAGTTGTCCATATGCTCAAAATTTGCATAGATTATAAGTAAAAAGGTACTAAAAAAACCTATATAATTTAGACGTATCACACCCTTAAACTTAATCCATTGCTCGCCCCGAGTAATGTTTCATGCAAAGTAAAAATTAGGGCAATCTTGCACAATATTTACAAAGAATCAACTTTTCACATAATCATACAACAAAAAATTAATGTTCATAATCTCTTCTTACTAATAAATTGCTCACATGCAGATAATATTTGAAAATCTTATGTTAAGTAAAAGAAAATGCTATCATTTGTCACAATTTGCATGCATTACAAAGTCATATATAAAAGTCACCATTCAATAAATTTTCCTTATCTAGTTAGACAAAACATTCCTAAGGTTTAATTATTGTTCTTCATATGTTGCACTTAATAATTTCTCTCCACTAATGTAGTTGGCATAATTATCTGTTAAACTAAGCTTTATTTGATAAAAGATTTTGAGATAACAAATTGAAGTGTTTTTGAATATAAGTTAAAATTGACAAAATGATTTTCAAATTTGAAGTCTAAGACATAAAACTTTGAATATTTACATTAAAATCTTAGAAAATTTTGAAACAATTTTAAAATCAATTGAAAATGATATTAGCCAAGTCAAAATGATTTCAATCAAGTTAAAACCGATCAAAATGATCTTCAAACAAGTCAGAATTGCTCTAGGCCAAAAAGTATCGATTCCATCTGGCCAAGTGTCGATATTTTTGGAATTATCGATACCCTTTGAAAGTTGAGACCAAACATGCATTTTGTTTTCAAAAACCCTAAAAATTACCGATACCATTTTTCTGGTATGGATACATTCGGAGAATAATCAAACTTTTCTTAAAAATGATACCAAAATAGCATTTTATTTCTTATAAAACCTACAAAGTATCAATCCGTTATCGATACCTATGTCAAAAAGTATCGATAAAACATTTTTTTAGTATCGAATAATAAATCCCAACGGTAACTGAATCATCATTTATTACAAAAATTACCCTTTTATTTGGTACCGATACTCGCAGTTGCAGGTGAAATAAATGCTCTGGTTTTACATCCCCAATGACCATATTCACTACATCAACAACCTCAATGACTGAAAATCTATTAAGGGGTATAAATGCCATCTTCCAAAGACCTACAACTACAAGAAAAGCAATTTCAAGCAAAAATCATCAATCAAACAACCTTAGAGCTTAATACTTTCACATTCTTCTTACATACACTTGTGAGCTTCATATCTATTCTCTTTCTCAAGTGTATTTTATTGTATTTGAGCTTCATTTTGCAAACAACTTAATCTTGTAATGATTGTTTATTTGTTTACTTATTTGTATCTCTTAGAGAGGGTGTGTAACTTGAGATTTGGAGTAGAAATCTTGGGAAGTTGTAAGGTTAAACCTTGTCCTCAAAGGTTGAACAAATTAGTGAACTTGGGAAAATCTTTAGTGGTGGAAAGCTAAGGTAGTGGAGTAGGCAATTGGGGTCGAACCACTCTAAATTATTTGTGTTCATTGTTTCATTTTTTGTATTTGCTTTCACCAAAATTTTTAAAGGCCAATTCACCCCTCTCTTAGCATTTTCGGTTTGTTCCATCAAGCTAACAATTGGTACCAGAGCTAGAACTCTAGAGACTTTTTTACACCAAGAGCAAAGATCCTCAAAATATCCAAGATGGAAGCCACAAGTTAAGAATTTTGCTTCATGGCATTGGAGCAAAATTCCACCATATTGGGCGAAGGGCATTCCACCATGAAGCCTCTTTTATTCAATGGCACCAACTACTCATATTGGAGAACAAGAGTGAAACTATTCAGCCAAGCTAACGACTATGAAGTTTGGAGAATAATTAGTAATGGTTCATCCATTCCAATAAAGAGGGATAAAGAGAAGTGATTTTTAGGCTAAACCATTCATCCAAGTTATTCATCCAATTCACCCCCTCTTGGCATTTTCAGTTTGCTCCATCGAGCTAACATTATCAAAATCAATAGGTCTTTTATAAGGTTGTAATGGGGCTAGGCTCAAGGTAGGGATAAAAAGAAGTGATTTTTTAGGCTAAATCATCTTAATCCTAACTTTGTCTTGGATCTTTTCAGGGTAAAATCTTCCTACTAATAGAGTTTAACACCCCTAAACTTAATTTGAAATTTATGCTCAACAATATATCTCAACACTTGAGTAGATATTTTTCTCTCTCTCTCTCTCTCTCTCTTTTTTTTTTTTTTTTGAATATGTACATCTTTCTGAATTTCCCCCCCGAATTTTACTCACCAAGACAAGTATAGTTAAGAGTAGTGTAAAATAGGGTTAAAATTTAAAAGATGATAATATGGTAGCTTATTATATAAATAAGTAACAATAAAATAGGCTATTTGGCTCAAACTAAGGCTTCAAGGGTTAAATTCATATGGTAGGCTTGAAAGGCTAAAACGATCCAAAAAAAATGTACCTAAATCATATCTAGATTCTTATGCCTCCTAGGATCTCACCTCAAGAAAGTTACTAAGACAACTCTAAAGACTTAAACCTTCATGCATGTTTATTTCTAAGGAAAGTAAATTTTCATGTCAAAGACTATATAAGGCTAATGAAAAATACAAGCATAACATAACTAAGCTAACATATAACAAGAACTTAAATACCATCAGAAATTATACTGCATATAGGCTAAGTTATTAACAAAAATTATTTTTAAGAATTACTTTATTTTAGCATACTTATGTGTGAAAATTGAAAAATTTTAAGGAACAAACAATTTATTTATCTACTAAAATTAAGAAGAAACTCAACAGCAACTCCAAAATGGAATCTACTCTACTGGTCCTTTGCCTCGACCACTCGGACCTTCACTAGCTTCTTGGGCTAAAGAAAACACAATTATGATGATCATATTATTTATCTACTAAAATTTAACATGCATGCATGAATTAGTTGCATGCAACCCCTAATCAGGAAGCCTCCTTTCGAAAGAACCAGTTCTAAAAATCTATGCATGCACTGCTGCAAAAATGTAAATCCCCTTGACAACAACATAAGGGTTTTCTAGAAATTACCAGTAAGCTGGTACTTAATAATGGCATTTTGACTAGATACTAGAAACCTTCCTCGTCTTCTCTAACGAGGATACCTTAAAAACTTCTCATACACTTTGAGAAAAACACCAGGAAAACAAAAGGTGGAATATGCCAATGATAGCATCCTTATATAGCACAGACAGCGGGAACAAAGCTTATTGAGAAGATCAAAAAATCTCACTATTGCCCGTGAAACCCGAGAATAAACTTTCCTACCAATTTGA
Source organism: Gossypium bickii (assembly GCA_025503065.1). Lineage (NCBI taxonomy): Eukaryota > Viridiplantae > Streptophyta > Magnoliopsida > Malvales > Malvaceae > Gossypium > Gossypium bickii. The sequence continues at coordinate 70,168,006 of CP106712.1, forward strand.
AGTCCAATTATCTACAATACCCTAGTTCAATTTCAACTAAGTCTCAACTAAACTCTGACGATAATCACCAGACATCATTTTCATGCTAAAACACTGAAAATAGGTCTATCAATTCGTGAACTAACAAGTCCACCCAAAGTATCTCGAGTTGGTGGATTATTTCACATAAGAGTCCACCAAACCTTGGAGCTCGAGTCTGCCAAATGGAGAATTCCAATAAGGCATTCTGGATTTGGGCATACTGTCGAATCCATGCAATATGCCACCCATAATTTAACAGATAATTCACCAATCTATCCCTTTTTCTACCCTTGGCTTAATCGACTATGCGCCAAACAGTGTATCGATATGGTCTTCATCAGGTAGGCTATTACACTTAACATGTTAAATCTATTCATAATTGAATTAGGTAATCTAAAATTAAAATTTTAGAATCAATTGCTATCGAACTAAATTTACAATTTATTCCTAAGATTCTATTAACATGCTCCTAACCAATCACTTGTATTTCTACAAGCTAAAACATATGGGAAACATGCAATGATGAAAATTTAAAAACTATTTAAAGATAAAGAAAATAAAATAATAGAAAAAGAAAAAGAAAATTTTTAAAATTTTCTAAGTCATCCCCACACTTTATTTCACACATTGTCCCTAATATACAGTAAGAATATAAAGGAAAGAGGTTACCCGATTGGCGTGATGTGAGCAACACAAAAATGGTGGGACTACTCCTTTCGATTTTGGCTCGATCTTGTAGTTCTTCCAAGAATTGTGGGGTTCCTACAAAGAAAAACTAAAACACACACACATATATATATATAAACAATTAAATCTTAATTAATTAAAACTAAAACAAAAATTAGAAATAAAAAAAAGTACAAAGCTGAATAAAAATAAGAATATTCAGAAATAGTTGGACTCAGATTCTGACTCCTCCATCATATGTGCCTTGCCCCTCCCGTGCCCCACCGATGCTTTCATATCTCACCTTCTCGAAGTTTGGGTCGGGCTTCTCAAAGTTTGGGTTGGGCTATGATGGCTCAAGTCGTGGATCACCATGCCCTTCGTGCTGGTCTGGTCAAAATACTCAATCATAGTTTGATGGCACAGTCAGAGTCTCCTTTTCCTAACCATTATCATCCTCATCATTGTTGGCGCCCTCCTTGCCTTGCGGTGGGAGTCTCTCGAGCATGTCCAAGAGTGGTGCTAGTGTAGACCACCCATTCTATTCTGCAATGCAAATTAGAATGACACCCATATCTTGCATCCTCGGGTTTGCCACTCTGATTTTGACATATATGTGAGCCTCGTCATCTTCAACATGTGAGCTTTACTCTTCCTCTTCATTGGCCCCTAGGTGTCACTTTTTTGCTCATTTTCTCGATTTTGCTTCCTTTAGAGCTCGATCAATTGGCCGTATAAGTTGTCCTTATCACGCTCCTTTTAGGTCTCGTGAACGGCTCGATCAGGGACATTGGAACGTCAACTTGGTGGCATAGAGTGGTGATCAAATGTGGGAAGTACATACTATTCTTTTGGATCCATATGCACTTTAGCATTTCCACGTAGATCTAGTGGACATTACAAATTTCATCTTTCAAAAATATAGAATAAAGCATAACCGCTCGATAAGCGGTAATGTTTGAAGCATTATGAGTCAGTGCTAGGCGGGTGCAAATGAATTGCATCTACATATTGGCTATCAGGAACAAGATGGGCGTGTTAAATTTCAAGGGAACCTCGGAATTGGTTTTGCGAGTCCACCTCCCACACCCCTCTGTCAAATAGTCTAATATACCTGACTGGCCGCGTGCATATTAAAACAACTACTTTATTAAATAATTTTTAATGTCCAGTTTTACTGCAAACGTACAGGTCAATTGTAATAATTTTAGTGTTCCAATGAATCACTAAAGTATTCCAAGGATCGAACCCAAAGAAAGAGGCGATTAAGCAATGATTAGCATACACAATAGAGTCTAAGTGGCTGCTAATACGATTTTATATCATGACAATTCATAAAGGGAAGTTTTGCAAGAAAATTAAATATTCTACTCTAAGGACTAAATTGCAAGAAATGTAAACTACTGAGATTATCCAGCAAATCACTAATGGGGGTTGGTTGACTTCAATGTGGTTCACCAAATCTTGGTTTGGGTATATAGATCGCTTAAATTACTAAGTGGCTCAATTTTATCTCTCGATCTCAACTTCACCGACTTATACAAATTAGGTTCGGCTTATTAATCGATCTCGTCGGTTAATCTAAGACTAATGAATGGGTGCATGATAAGATTACCTCTCGATCTCCCTTTATCTTGATATTCCCTTAGGGGTTCCACTACCTAAGTTCTTAGTTCTATTCAAATTAGTCCAATTTGTTACGCTTTAGTCCCGTGTCCAAAGATTTTAGTTTATCCATATCTCCATCAACCAACCTCCTTAAAGGTTTAGTTACACATGCTCAAAGTACAAAAAAAAAAAACAATGGAAGACAAGGCAACCTTGAAAGTAAACTCTAAGAAAAATATAACAGTTGATATTTTTATGCAAGAAAACTTAATTAGCATGAAACCAAAAGCATTTAACAAGAAAATCTAAGGCAAGAAACATAAAAGAAACAAGCTTTAACATATTTAAAGTAAAATAAACCGAAATACAATAAACTAAAGCTTAAAGAGTCTTGAAAGCAAAGTACATGAATTGAAATGCAAATAAACCTTAGCTACAGTGTTAACTAACAGCAAGAACAAGAAGTAAATTCATAAAATAAATTCTAATCTAAGGTAAAAGAAGAGAGAAAAACTAAAAACCCTAGAAAAGTGCAAAAAAAATAAAGAAAACTTAAAGAAGACTAAACCTAAAACTAACCTAGAATGTGTCTCTCTCCTCCTCAGCAATTTTTGGCTATTTTGAAGGGTGTTCTGATGACTTCTCGATATCAACATTTCCCCTATACGAGCCTTGTGTGATTGGTGGGTCGGGTAGACAAGGTTGTCTTTTTTTCTAAGTTTTTCCCTCTGACGAAGGCGATATCATGATACCTAGAAGAGGATATTGCGATATCTTGGGCAGTATTGAACTTGAGGTCTTCTTTGAGAGGTGGATACTACTAGAGGTATCGCTATTCCAGGGGTTGGGTATCGTGATATCAATGCCCTAGATGCCATTTTAGCTCGTTTTCAACATCTGACATGTCTGTACATCATCAAACACATGTCAGACCTCCTAGTGGCACTATTACCTGAAAATTATAAAATTATGAAAATAAAAAAACTAAGCTAAAAAAATTCTATTTTGCTTGAGAAAAATCTCTTTAAGTGTGTTAGAAAAGCCTAATTTTCCACATTATTTGTGGCAAATCATATTCCTCCACACTCAAGTCTTTGTTTGTCCTCAAGTAAACACACAAAATGTAATATCCGGGATTTAGGGGTTATGCGTTTTAAATTAAATGTATATGGTGGCATGCTTGTGTGTGATTTGTATGTGTTTTGGGGGCTTCAGGAACCCTGGGGTGTAGGTGGATGCCTTAGAAAAATATTTGATTTTAAGCCTTAAAGAGGGGCTAAGGGAGCTAGGCCTTAAGGAGTTTATTGTGTGGCTTATGACACAAGAATTTAACTGGTAAAGTGGCAAGGGAGGCGCCACTTAGAGCACAGGAGAGTGATGCCTCAGGGAGTGAGAAGGGGCTTAGGTTCGAGCAGCAAGGGGAGCATTTTGGGGTTGCTTTTTGCGTCAGGCAGGAGAGGAGTTGGACGGTACAAGGACTCTGAAGAGATGAGTGATAGACTTGGTCAAATTTATTTGAAAATTTGGCTAACAAGGGAGATAAGTGTTGACTCATTCAAACACTTTTTGAATGAGAGGTGAAGAGGAAAAATAGGAGGAAAAGAAGGGATTTGAGAAGAGGGGGAGAGTTGGCCGGCCAAGGGACTCCTAGGATGACATTTTCAGCCATGTAATTGGGGGGAGGAAACCGAATATGCATAGTGAGTTTTAGGCATCTTTTGTGCGATTTCTTTCTCCCGGAAGCTTTCGTATTCTTTTGCCAATCGAGGTCGTAAACCAAAAAAGACCACTCGTGCACTCTTCTTCTTCTTTTAGTTTGTTCTCTCTTTTTCTTACACCTACTAAAAGCCGAATCCATCTAGCACCCTAGCCGAATCTTTATGTCTCATTTCATCACTTCTCTATAGCTTTTCGGTTGAGTTTCTCTCTATACTTCCTTGAAGCCAAATCCTTGATTGAGCCACACCACCATTCTTTTCTTCCTCTTTCTCACCAAAGCCGAATCGCACCAACCTTCAACCTTTTCTCTTTTTCTTTTCACGATTCTTCAAAAGCCGAAGGTATCTCCGGACTATAGCCGATTGTTCTGAAGCACTAAAAGCTGAAAGCCAATCATCTTTCTTCTCTTGTCGATTTCTTAGAGCCAGTGATCAGTGCGTTTGGTCACTCTTATTCGGTAAGGGATCTCTTCTGGTTCAAATCTCTTTCTCTTATTTTAGCCTATCAAAATCAAGGACACTAATCCCTATATCTCATTTGGCCGAAATCATGAAGGTGGATTTTGGGATTCTTTGTAGCCGATGTTAGAAGGAGATCTTTCGGGATTTTAACGATCCAAGGTAAGCAAGGTATACCATTCAGCCAAGGGCCACTTCTATTGGTTTTAATGCACTAAAGCTGATTCTAACTTAAGCCATGTAGGGATTTCGACAACTTCAGGAGCAGACAATAGTTTCCGGGATTTAAGCAAGCAAGGTAAGAGAGTTGTAATATTCGGCCAAAGGCCATGTTGTTTATTAGGGGTTGGCCGATTCTAACTATGGTATTTTAGAGGGTTTTCAACAGAGATAAAGGAGGAGTATTGGGATTCAGATCTATTTCGGTAAAGGTAGTTAAGTTATAGATTGTATTTCGTTTAGATCTTATATGTCGATTAACCGGGTTTTGATTAAGTGTTCCTCAATGGATGTGAGTACCAGTGGAGGAGAGAAAGGGGTAGTTCCTACCCCTAGATTCAAGAAATACTCAGTTTCTATCGTATGTGATTGGCCACCGGGTTGTGGGCCAGCATCGAAAAGGGATAAGCAGATCGCTGTTATCCCTGCTAGCGAGAGTGTCGGTATCGAGAGTGTCATTCTCACTGTTATCAGGTGTGTAACGCCACACTAACTTCCCGATAGATTAATAGTATTAATGTTAAGCATGTGGTAATAAGAAATATGAACGAACATGGCTAAGGGTACCATTCAATTGGTACGGTGTATTGTGCACGTTACCCTTAACACTCCGTTAATAATGTTTACAAACATTGATATGAAAATATGTGTAACTTCATTATGGCTTTGGGGTAAGGCATGCTGCATGATAGCTGTATGTTTTGTATGATGCATGGGTATATGGGTGATAATGATAAAGGGGAAGTGTTCCGGTGGTTTTACAGTATTATCCGGTGACTTATGTCACATATTATGAATCCGGTGACTCTGTCACATTATCTGGTGGCTATGCCACGTCATAAGGGCGATGTGCGATTGGCTGCAAATGATCGCTTCGAGGGTGTGTAGCGGATGGAGGGTCGATTTAGTAATCCCCACTGTGTGATTGGCAGGTACGGGTGGTGTGTAGAGGTTGGATACCTAGGTGGGTTCGGGATTGCATTTTCATTCTTCTATGTACATGTGATTTAATATGCTATGGTTCGATGTGCTATGTTATGGTCTTATGGCCAAATATGACTAAAGAATGGGCTTTGCCGAAATGTTTAAGATTAAGGCTATGATCGGTTGGGTTTTGGTATAGCTGTTACACATTGAGTCTGTTGACTTACCCTTCGTGGGCTAACTTTTTGCAGGTGATGCATAGTATTATGGATCGGGTCAGCGAGGACTACGGGGTGGCCATGCTCAGCATTTTCGGGTTTTCGAATGGATGAATTTTGCGTTATATTAGCATACTTTTCTTTTGGGATTTATTTGGTATTTTAAAGTTGTAATGAGGCCACTATTTAATTGTTTAAGTTTTATGTTCTCAGTTTTATTTTCATACGATAATCGACAAATAAATAACTAAACATTTTTCTTAAACAACTTCAAATGTTTTAACACTTAATCCATTACGGTTTTCAACTTAATGAGCTCTAAAATCCGGCATTGCTTTCAATTTGTTAGAAATGAAGAAAACGTTTTTTTTAAAGAAATACATACTGAACTACAACTCGGTTTCCAACTCGCTAAATTTTCAAACTTGTTTTAATAAGTCGACATATTTTATCAAACCATGAAACGAGATTTAGTTAAGTTTTTCGATGGAACATGTCAGATCCAGTCGAGGCTTGTGAGCCGGGTTTGGGGTGTTTTACAAAACATGCAAAAAGACGACCCTTGGACTAAATCAAACAATTAAGTTATATAGTTATACAATATCAAATTTGTACAAGAATTACTTAACATGCAATTTAAGAATGATATCTAGCTAATTTACCTACTCATAATGCAAATATTATTAATTCAAAAAGTTAGAGCGTCAATAGAGATAGGGACAATGTAAATGAATATATGTACAAATGTTATCCGTCAAAATAAATTATACGGATCGCTCATAGATATTTAAAAGGAATTGTTCATGTTCATTCTAACAAACTCAAGCTATATACAAATTGATGCTTTGGTGACTTATTCTCATCCCAAACTTCTTTTAGGCTTGTAACATTCTGAGGCTGAGGTTGGTATAGTTTTTAAGGATTGTTATCTCAAAATGTTCCAAGGACGTCGGAGATCGTTTCACACTATCAAAGGATTATTTCGGTATTTTGTGACTCGAAACGTTTTAAGTTATTGCATGTATAGGGACTTAGCCATTTTGTGTGTATGTCCTTATGATATGGCTAAACAATGGCTTGTAAATACTTTATGATGATTAGCCATTAAAATGGCTAATTAAGAACATGTTTTGGGTGTTATGTATGCCTAAATGATACTTATTACAAAGAAATTATGAAAGAGTAAAATTTGCAGCAGTGACGTGATTTTGAAAAATCACTAAAGATAGTAGAAACGGAATTAGGGTGTGAATCAGGTATAGAATTAAATATTATTGAGTCTCTTTTTATATGAAAGAAATTGTGTAGGCAAAAGAATTGTATATTATGAGATAATTGATTTATAGTGAAGAAGGGTCAGAACCATTAGATAGTGTAACAGGGGAGACTTTAACTAATAAACTGTACTAATTAGCCACACCAAAAATTCTAGAAAAAATTATAGTAAGAAGATATATGAGTCTAGTTTCAAGGACAATTTACGGATCTAAATTTCAAGTTTTTTAACTCAAGTTATAGTCAATTTAGTGAATGTTACGCAAATGGACAGTTTCATTATGAATAGGGAAATAAATTGTTTTGATTTTTTTAAGAAATCAGAAATTTTTTTAATGTTTCTGGTTTGGTCCCGGACCGTTTCTATTGCATGTTTTAGAGCCTCGAAGGCCCTTTTTAGGAACATATTAGATGTATGTGAACGAAATATTTTAAAAGAAATTTTTTATGCCTCGAACTAGTATGTTAAGTCTGGTAATGCCTCGTACTTGACTCTGGCAACGGTCACGGGTAAGGGGTGTTACATTTATTGGTATCAGAGCAAGAGTTTAGTCGGTTCTCGGAATATTCAGTATGAGTAAGAGTCTAGCTTTACATGTCATACTTATATTTTGATGGTGTGACGACTCTTGACGTTTTTAAAAATGTTTTTCTTTTATAGTTATGGATCCCGAACGAGCTGGTGCAGATGATGTAGAGAGTAATGCGCCCGCTCCCGTAGAAGGGACGGTGCCAGCAGATAGTAGTTACAGTTAGTTAGGGAGTAGGGGCTCGAGAAGCCTTCTTCCAAGTTATGATTGAATGGTTTGCCGAGTTCGTTCGTACGAATCCGGCCGTTAGACATCTACCCCCTCATTATCCTTAGACCACCCATGTAGCTTCCCCAGTCACAGATCTAGTCAGAAGAGAGAAGCCACCCGTTGACAAGATTAGAAAACAACGGGCCGAAGAGTTTCGGGCTACCAAATATGATGATGCAGAGAAAGCTGAATTTTGGCTCGAGAATACTATCAGAGTCTTTGACGAGTTATCCTGCACACCGGAAGAGTGTATTAAGTGTGTGGTGTCAATTCTTAGAGATTCGGCCTACCAGTGGTGGAAGACACTTGTGCCAATAGTACTGAAAGAAAGAGTTACCCAGGATTTCTTTCAGGAGGAGTTCTATAAGAAATACATCAGTCAGAGGTTCATTGACCAGAAAAGAAAAGAGTCCCTTGAGTTAAAACAAGGTAAGATGATCGTGACTGAGTATGAACGTGAATTTGTCAGACTTAGCAATTATGCTCGAGAGTATGTCTCTATAGAGGCTATCATGTGCAAAAGATTTGAGATGGGCTCAATGATGATATCCGACTATCGGTGTTCTAGAGTTAAAAGAGTTTGTTGTTTTAGTTGAACGAGCCTGTAAGGCAGAGGAGTTGTTGAAAGGAAAGGGTAAAGCTGAAATTGAGATGTAAGATACGAAGAAAAGATAGATGAGCAAGTCGTTTCAGTCTACATCCAAGAGGCCTAGAGAGTTCTCTACAAGATCTAATTTTTCAGTCGGGTATTCTAGCCGAAACAGACATAGAAGATTTATGGGTCCGAAAGCTCAAACCACTTTGATTACGAGTGTTGGCAGTATTCAGCCTGATAGACCCGAGTGTTTTCAATATGGTCAACATCATCCAGGTCAATGTCGAGCAACTGAGACTGGTTCTTTCCAATGTGGTGCGCCAGATCATTTCATTCGGGAGTGTCCTAAGATGGTTAAAAGAGAAGTAATACCGAGTGTAAGATCAGGCAATGCCCCCGTTAGAGGCAAACCTCAGAGGAATCCGGGAATGTGGGTAGGTAGAGGTACATTTAGAGATTCAGCAATGAGATCAAATGTTAGAGCACCCGCGCTGTAACACCCCAAACCCGGCCCATGCGTAATGAGCGGATTTGGTATGTCACACGAGCAAAACATGTTAAACCCTTTTTAATAGTTTTGTTAAAAACAAGAAAACAAGTTTAATTTGATAAAATACTACTAACCTCGAAGATTTGATTGATAAATCAAAAAATTTGAACTAATGATCTTACAAAACTGTGACTTTTGAAAACGACGTTGAAAATTCGAAAGAGAATCCGAGTCTTTTGAAAATAGCGTTAATAGTTCAAGAGAAAATATCCGTGTTAAAAATATTTGTAAAAGTTTATTTTGAAAATTCATTTGTTATTCGATTTTGGAAACCATTATTTAAGTTTTCAGAAAATTCCCTTTTTAAACAATTTTAAAAAAAACAAAAAAAAAACATCCCAACCATAAAGCAAAAATAAAAATAGTCCAGAGGCCTTATTACAACATTTAACCCAAAATAGTAAAGTAATAAAATAAACAAGAAAGAAGTCTAAAGTCCAAATAAACCATTTCTGAAGTATGGCCTCCATCGAGCCATCCATAGCCCAAGCCTATAACATCAAGCATTACCTACAAGGGTTAAGAGAAAGGGGGTGAGTTACAAGAACTCAGTGTGAAATCCCCTTACCGTTATCCATTAGGCCGGAACTCATTTAGCAATATTTTGGGCCTAAGCCCATTTAAAATAACAATAATGTATCAAATATAACATGCATATGAAATGCAAATTCCCAACCAAACCTAGTATTCCATCCGCTACACACCACCCGTACCAACCAACACACCTGTGGGGATCTTTAGTCAGCCCACCCTGCCAACACACCATTCGCAGGCATTAAGCTATTTATATCAAATATAATTGTGGACAAGCCACCAGATTAACAGAATTTACGTGGCATTGCCACTTTATAGATTTGTGGCAGAGCCACCAGAATTATGTAGCAGAGCTACCAAAATATGTGGCAGAGCCACTAGAACTTCTCTTCAACAATATCCCATCCCATGCAAAATCATGTATATAATACATAACAAATCACAATATAACAACAGTAATTTATTTGGATATTTATTACAAAATTATGGCCCATTATCTCAATTAATCAAAAAGGCCCATTAAGCAAAATATCAGATTTGGCCCATTTAGCAAAATATCAGATTGGCCCATTAATCAATATGTCCTTTCGGCCCATAAGCAATTTCGTATTTCGGCCCTTTAGGGCATTTCCATAATTCGGCCCGTAAGGGCAATTTTGTGATTCGGTAATTTACCCACTAAGGGTAATTCGGTAATTTTGCAATCCAGACTTAACTACTAATTTGGGCATAACAATTTAAAACTGTCCATCTACGTCGTACTGACCAAATTGACTATAACTTGAGTTAGAAATCTCGAAATCTAAATACGTAAATTTTCTTTGAAAGTAGACTCATATATCTTCTTACTACAACTTTTCCAGAATTTTTGGCTCAACCATTTAGTAAAGTTTATTCCTTAAATTTTCCCTTGTTTCACTATCCAACAATTCTGACCTCTCTTACCTAAAATTCAAATATCTCATTGTACAGTTTTCATATGTTGCTCCCACTTGTTTCTTTTGAAAATAGACTCCCTAAGGAATCTGTACATATAAACTATAACTCATAATTCACTTTTTAAAATTTTATATGATTTTTCCAAGACAGATCAGGAAACCACAAAGTCATTTAGAACCAGTCTGACTAAAATTAAGATATCTTAGAATATAAAAATTCTTTTCCTTCTCTGTTTCTTCCATATTAAAATAGACACAGTAAGATTTAATCTGATATCTTATTCCCTTTCTAATATACTTTCTCCTATTTTACATGATTTTTCAAAAACACATCACTGCTTCTAATTAAAACTGTTTTATTACAAAATACGATTACCACTACGATCATACGCACGCCCGAGTGATCATGGTTGCCGGTTTTTGGTTTTCTTCGGTATTTCGACCGACTCATAGAATATTTCATACAAAATTTCAGAGAAGTGTGAGATTACACACCATTTTAGATATGTATACGGAAGGTACGGGATTACACACCTTATTAGGATTCCCTAAAGAACCACTCTTCGTTGACCCACTATATCCGAAGGATTTGCAAAAAGAATATATCGAGTGATTTCATCCCTAAAACATAATTGATTAGTCGAAACTTCAATCCGATTTGCAACATAGCCAAATAGAGATATAACAAAAAATCCAAAATGAACCCCCTTACCTTATCGATATTGGATCAATCTCCACCGTTTGACTTCGGCTAGAACAATACACGGTCTCCCACTTAAAACACTACGAAAAGAGGGTGATTAAGACATGAAGAAGTGGAAGATAACACCATTTTCAGTTACGATCACGATTTACAATCGAATAGTGATAAATACTTATTCGGCTAAAGAGAAAAGAATATGATCATAGAAAAGAATTCACTTACCGATTTAATCGAAAAAGGAATGTCACCTCAAACGAGAAAGAAATTATGAAGGAGTGATTGTGGATTGAGAGTTTTGGCTATAGAAGAAAATGAACAAGAATAGTTTCGATTATGAGGAATGATCAAACAAGAATATGTGATTTAATGGTGGTGTCGGTTTAGATAAGAGAAAAGATTAGAGGAATAGTTAAAAGGAAAAGGATGGGAGGTTGGATGGATGCTAGGTGATTCGGCTATCAAAGGGAGATGAACAAGAGATAAAGGTCTTGATCAAACAAAAGAGGAAGAAGATGCACAAATGTGCTAGGAGGATTCGGCAAAGAGGAGAGAATAGGAGAAAAACCAAAACTCACAAAGAGTAGCAAATTTTGAGAAAAAGACACATTTGATGCTAAAGGTATTTTTGACCAAAACAAACACTTTAGTCTTACCAAAACACCAAGCAAAATTTGGCTATCACCCTTTAGCCCTAAAACCGTCCACATTCATGCCCCTAATAGTCAAAAATTTGACAACCACCCTTTCCATAACACATCCCTTGAAAAAAGGCCACATGTTCCCCCTATTTTCCCCTTTCTCTTGATTTCTTTCCTCACATTCATCCTTTCCTATTTTCCTTAGCCATCTTGCCAAACATAAAAAGTCCACCTTGCCTTATTTACATTCTTGGCTGACACTTAAGGAAAGAGTGCAAAAATAATAGTTAAAGTTTGCACACAATGGGATTTGAACCTCTTCCCTCAAATTCCATCACTTGATGCCATAACCTCTTTAGCAATAGCTCATTTATGCAAACACATTACTCATTTATTACTCTAAGTCTTGAAGCTACTTACCATCTCTCCTTAAAGTGCTAAAAAACCAAATTTTTTTTCTAAGGTCCAATTAAACCCGAGACTTCATAGAAATCTCGTAACCTTCCAAATTCACTTAACTAATAAGTTCAATTTGCAATAATGCCATTCTCTTGTTCTCAAATTTTAAACACTCCTACGCTCAAGGCCAATTGGGCCCAATCCTACTAGGCCCAATTTTGGGATGTTACACCCGCAAGGACTTATGCTACCCGTGCTCGTGAAGAGGCATCTTCCCCTAACGTAATTACGGGTACATTTTCTCTTCATGATGTTAATGTTATTGCTTTGATTGATCCGGATTCAACCCATTTCTATATTTGAATTAAATTGATGCCTAGTATGTACATGCCTATAGAGTTTACAGGAATTGTGATTAAAGTTTCGAATCTATTAGGTCAGTATGTGTTAGTAAACAAAATATGTAAAAATTGCCCTTTACGATTAGAGGTTACTGTTTTTCGGCCGATCTCATGCTATTGCCATTTGATGAGTTTATGTGATTCTTGGTATGGATTGGTTAACTGCACATGATGTGATAGTGAATTGTGGAAAGAAATTCATTGAGTTGAAATGTAAAAATTGTGAAATTCTTCAGGTTAATTCAGATAAGTCAGATAGTTCAATTACCATGATTTATGTTATGTCTGCTCAGAAATGCTTGAGGAAAGGATGTGAAGCTTATATTGCTTTTGTGTTGAATACTAAAGATTTAGAATTGAAAATTGAATCAGTGCCTATGGTAAGTGAGTTTCTTGATGTGTTTTCGGAAGAACTACCAGGTTTGCCTCCTATTAGAGAAGTTGAGTTTGGTATTGAATTGATTCCAAGTGCCACACCTATTTCTATTGCTCCTTATAGAATGGCTTTTTGATGGAATTGAAAGAATTGAAAGCTCAGCTGCAGGAATTAACTGATAAAGGCTTTGCAAGACCTAGTTCTTCACCATGGGGTGCACCAGTATTATTTGTGAAAAAGAAGGACGGTCCCATGAGATTGTACATAGACTATCGGCAGCTTAACAAGGTAACCATCAAGAACAAATATCCACTGCCTAGAATAGATGATTTGTTTGATCAATTGAAAGGAGCCACTGTGTTCTCTAAGATAGATTTGAGATCTAGATACTATCAGTTGCGAGTTAAAGAGTCAAATGTTCTGAAGACTGCTTTCCGAACTAAGTATGGTCACTATGAGTTTCTTATGATGCCATTTGACTTAACTAATGATCCCGCCATTTTCATGGATTTAATGAACTGAATTTTCAGACCTTACTTGGACAAGTTTGTAGTTGTGTTCATTGATGACATCTTGATTTATTCTCATGATGAGACTGAGCATGCAGAGCATTTGAGAACAGTTTTACAGACTTTGAGAGATAATCACCTTATGCCAAGTTCAGAAAAAGTGAGTTCTAGTTACGAGAAGTCTATTTTCTTGGACATATTGTCTCAGGTGAAGGTATTAGAGTTGATTCGAGCAAGATTTTGGCCATTGTTGATTGGAAGCCTCCCAGGAATATATCAGAGGTCAGAAGTTTTCTTGGTCTTACCGGTTATTATAGACGATTTGTAGAGGGATTTTCCATGATAGCTACTCCATTGGAAAGATTGCTATAGAAATCTATCAAGTTTGAATGGACTGGGAACTGTCAGCAGAGTTTTGACAAGTTAAAGACATTGTTGACTGAAGCTCCTGTCTTAATACAACCAGAATTGGGTAAAGAGTTTATGATTTACAGTGATGCATCCTTGAATGGACTCGGCTGTGTACTTATGCAGGAAGGAAGGGTAATTGCTTATGCTTCTAGACAGTTAAAGCCACATGAGAAAAATTATCCGACACATGATTTAGAGCTAGTTGCTATTATATTTGCATTGAAAATTTAGAGACATCACTTGTATGGTGAGAAATGCCGAATATTCACTGATCATAAAAGTTTGAAATACTTGATGACTCAGAAAGATCTGAAGTTGAGGCAAAGAAAATGGCTAGAGTTGATTAAAGATTATGAGCTAGTGATCGATTATCACCCGGGTAAGGCAAATGTTGTTGCTGATGCTTTGAGTAGAATCTTTATTTTCATTAATAGCTTTGAACACTAGTTTGGCCTTATCAGATGATGGTTCTATCTTAGCTGAGTTGAGAGCTAAACTGATGTTTCTTGAAGAAATTTGTAAAGCTCAGAAGGATGACAGTGAGTTAGAAGCCAAAAGAGTTCAGTGCGAGTAAGGTGTAGAGTCTGATTTTCAAATCGATTCTGACGGTTGTTTGATGTTCAAAGACAGGGTATGTGTACCAAAGAATGATGAGCTTATTCAGAAGATCTTACAGGAAGTGCATAGCAGTTCTTTGTCTATTCATCTAGGTAGTACAAAGATGCATAATGATTTGAAGAAAAAGTATTGGTGGGCAGGAATGAAAAGAGATATTTCAGAGTTTGTTTCTAGATGCTTGATCTGTCAGCAGGTTAAAGCTGAACATCAGGTACCTTCAGGTTTATTGCAGCCTGTATTAGTTCCCGAGTGGAAATAGGACCAAGTTACTATGGATTTTGTGACAGGATTACCTTTGACACCGAGTAAGAAAGATGCAGTATGGGTTGTGATTGATAAACTAATGAAATCGGCTCATTTTATCCCAGTTCTTATGGATTATTCACTTGACAGGTTGGCCAAGTTGTATATTTCTAAGACAGTCAGACTACATGGAGTACTGCTATTTATTATCTCAGATAGAGATTCGAGATTTACTTCACGATTTTAAAAGAAATTGCAGGAAGCTTTAGGTACAAAGTTGAGTTTTAGTACAACTTTCCATCCTCAGACTGATGGTTAGTTAGAGAGAGTTATTCAGGTACTTGAAGATACGCTTAAATGTTGTGTATTGGAATTTCAAGGTAGTTGGGAGAAATATTTTCTGTTAATAGAGTTTGCCTATAATAATAGTTATCAATCGAGTTTGAAGATGGCACCTTATGAAGCTTTGTATTCGCATAAATGTCGCACACCTTTGTATTGGACAGAGCTTAAGGAAAATCAGATTTACAGGGTTGATCTAGTCAATGAAACAGAAGAGAAAGTAAAAGTCATTAGAGATTACTTGAAAGCAGCTTCAGATAGACAAAAATCCTATACAGATTTGAAAAGAAAAGAGATTGAGTTTCAAGTTGGTGATAGGGTATTCTTGAAAGTATCCCCATGGAAGAAAGTTCTCAGATTTGGCAAGAAAGGCAAACTAAGTCCACTTTTTATTAGACCGTTTGAGGTGATTGAGAGAGTTTGGCCATTGGCATATCGGTTAGTTTTGCTGACTGAGTTAGAGAAGATCCATGATGTGTTTCATGTGTCTATGCTACGTCGTTATCGTTCAGATCCACCGCATGTGATTTCGTAGACAGAGGTTGAGATTCAGCCAGATATGACTTACGGTGAAGAACCGGTAAAAATTCTAACTCGAGAGGTTAAGCAATTAAGGAACAAAAGTATTGCACTTGTGAAAGTATTATGGAATAGGCATGGGGTAGATGCGGCTACATGGGAGCCCGAAGAGACTATGCGAAAATAATACCCAAATCTCTTCACAGGTAAGATTTTCGGGGACGAAAATCCCTAAAGGGGGAGAAATGTAACATCCTGAAATAGGGCCTAAATGGAACAGTGGTTGCGAAACCACGAATTTGAGATAGAAAAGTTTATTACGATTAATTATTATGATTTACCGAGTGATTAAATACATGTGTTAGAGTATCGATAAGAAATTTTATTGATTGCATGCTTAAATTGCCTATTAGGACTTGTTTGCAAAAGTTGCTAAATAAGGGTATTAAATCATAAAGTACTTGATTCAAATGGTGGTTTGAAGTAGGAGTCCTTAAATGGTAATTAGACCATTATAATTTCCATAGACAAAAATGGACATACATAGATAAAAATAACTAAAGTTTTAATGAAGGGCATTTTCATCATTTGGAATTAAAAAGGAATTAAAAGGGAAAAAGATGGCAAAATGCTGTCCATCTTCTTCATTAGGCCGAAATTTCAAAAGGGACACCATAGCTAGGGTTTCTTCAACTTCTCAAGCTCATAGTAAGTGCATCCAAGCCCCATTTTTAATGTTCTTTACGTTTTTAGAGTCCTGGTAACTTGATTTAGCTTATTCTAGCAATAATTTAACCTAGGTTCATATTTGGAAAAATACCCATAGGTGAAATGTGTTTATTTTGATGTTTTATGATAGATTATGAAGTTTAAAATTATGTTAAACAATTTTTGCTAAGCAATTTTAAGTGAAAATGAGTAAAACAAGTTAATTGGTAAAAATATCTAATGTTCATAAGTACATGTTAGAGTGAGAATTTGATGTTGTCATAGAAGGGAAAAATGATCAGCGTGTCATAAAACATAAGAATAAGGGATAAAGTTTAATTTTCGAGCTTTGGGGCAAATGTGTAAATATGTAAAATTTTAGGGGAAAAATCGTAATTTTGCCAAAGTTAGAGTCAAGGACTGTTTTAATAAATGTGAGTATTAAATAAGCTAAATTTTCTATTATAGATCAAGAGGAACGAAATTCGGAGTTAGACCGGGGAAAGAAAAAGATAGTGGACTAAATCAATATAGTTGATCGTATTTTGTTTCGACGTAAGTTTGTGGTAAATAAATGCAATATTCTATTATTTTACATTTAATACTATTAAATTCCAGCATTTACATATTTATTCTGTAAATTTATCATTTAAAGACTCAAGCATGAATTGACGGAGAAGCAATCTCAGAAAGTCCCGGTTGAACCTTAGGAATGTGTAGGATACAAATGTCATGACATTAGGGTTTAAGGAAATCATGTAAGACCATGTCAAGACATGGCATTGATAAGTTTCTATAAGGCAAAGATCCCATGTAAGACCATGCCAAGGCATGGCATTAGGGAGTTCATAAGGAAAGGATACCACGTAAGACCATGTCAAGACATGGTAATGGTAAGTTTCAAAGGGAAAGGTACCCGTGTATCCTTAGTATTCCAAGTGGTTCAACAGAAAATTCAAAGAGTATACCAAAGGAAAGGTAAGACAAGTTCATGCTAAAAAGATACAAGTAAGAATTCAAGACTTAAGCATATTGAGTTAAAGGCTTAAATGATCTTGATAAGAAAAGAATAAGATAATTCATTTAGAATGTTGTTATTCATTTACATGCAAACTTACTAGGCTTTATGCTTACTCCCATTCTTTTCTCTCTTTTTATATTATCGCAAGCCAACTCGAGGATCGCAAGGACGTCGGAGATCGTTTCACACTATCAAAGGATTATTTCGGTATTTTGTGACTCGAAACGTTTTAAGTTATTGCATGTATAGGGACTTAGCCATTTTATGTGTATGTCCTTATGATATGGCTAAAGAATTGCTTGTAAATACTTGATGATGATTAGCCATTAAAATGGCTAATTCAGAACATGTTTTGGGTGTTATGTATGCCTAAATGATAGTTATTACAAAGAAATTATGAAAGAGCAAAATTTGCAATGGAACAGTTTTTGGATAGCAACAGTGATGTGATTTTGAAAAATCACTAAGGATAATCGAAATGGAATTATGGTGTGAATTAGGTATAGAATTAAATCTTATTGAGTCTATTTCTATATGAAAGAAACGGTGTAGGCAAAAGAATTGTATATTATGAGATAATTGATTTTAGTGAAGAGGGGTGAAGCAAGTCGGAGACGTTGTAATAGGGAGACTTTAACTAATAAACTGTACTAATTGGCCACACCAAAAATTCTAGAAAATTATAGTAAGAAGATATATGAGTCTAGTTTCAAGGAAAATTTACGGATCTAAATTTTGAGTTTTTTAACTCGAGTTATAGTCAATTTAGTGACTATGACACAAATGGATAGTTTCATTATGAATAGGGAAATAAATTGTTTTGATTTGTTTAGGAAATCAGAAAATTTTTTAATGTTTCTGGTTTGGTCTCGAACCGTTTCAATTGCATTTTTTAGGGCCTCTAAGGCCTTTTTTAGGAACATATTGGATGTATGTGAACGAATTAAATTTAAAAGCAAATTTTTATGCCCCGAACGAGTAAGTTAAGTCTGGTAATGCCTCGTACTCGACTCTGGCGATGGTCTCGGGTAAGGGGTGTTATATCGAGACAATTTTATGCTCCTTTCTTTTTCTTGTTTTGAGCATTTTTACACTTTGTTTGTTCTTTTCTCTCACAATGCTTTTGATCCTCACTTTTCTTTCTTTCATTTTTTTTCTTTTCTTCAAACACTATTTCTAGCTAGAATCATTTACGAGCTAACTTAACCCCAGTTCACTAATCACTCGAATACATTTTTGTGAGAAACCTCTATAACTCTCCTACCTAACCCTCGATGTCCATGGCTTGACGCCTATCAATAGTGTAGTACAAAGTTCAAGGACAATGAAGGGTTGAGTTGTGAACTCAATTTAGGCTCAAGGTTTCAAACACAGGGGCTCATTAAGAAAGGTCACTTAAGGCTCAAATTCAGGAACTAGGGATAATGTAGTGTTTAATTTTATCCTTTAGGCTCAAGGCTATACAAACAATGCCTAAGGTCTTCCCCGGATTAGTCACCTATGAAAAATTCTTTAAGCATACATCTATTTAAATGAGCAATTAGCAATTCGAATTATTTATCTACAAGCATCCGTATCTTTTATTCATCCTATGGTACATTTTATATTTTCATTTCGGCTATTACCTCTAACCTATTATACCTATTAACTAAGTGAACTAATTAATCTACAATTAAGATGAATAAATTATCTAGTATCATTCAAAATTTATCAAAGTCCAAGCACCATGCAATAACAAAAAATAAAAACAAAGAAGAAGAAAAATAGTTTTGGAAAATTTCAAAATAAAAACGAAAAATATTTTTGGGATTTTTGAAATTTTTTTTTTGAACAATGCATAAAAACTAAAATAAACACACAAATAAACATAAAAACAAACAAAAACACACACACACATAAAACTTATGTGCACCTCCCACACTCAGACTACACATTGTCCCCAATGTGTTCAAAATAAAGGTTAGGAGGTTACTGGACTTCCCTAGAATGGTGCATCAAACTAGCTCGGGCGTCCAACTCCTCTTTGAAGCTCTATATGTTGTGTAGTTTTTTAGGGTAACTCGCTGCACATAAGAAAATTAAACAAAACAATAAAAACAAACTGTAGCAACATAAAAATAAAGATGTCCAAAAATAAAACTGAAAGTGTTTAATAGTTTACATGTAGCATTAAAATAAAAATAAATAAAATGCAAATGCATGAAACTACTCCAAATCATCCTTGAGACCCTCACTTTTTTCCTACGATTCATTTTCCTTTATCGCACATGACAAGTTTTGAGATTTGTTGTCAACTAGACTACTCACTTGGCTCTCGAAATATGGGTCCCCCTCTTATCGAGGGTTACGTGTCGACAAATATCTCGAAAAAAGTCATTCTGATATGACATGTCGTCTTTAGTTGCCTATTTATCCTCCTCATCATCGTTATTCTTCTCACCACATTCTTCTTCTTCCTCTAATGCCTTGTCCTTGGATGAATCGCTTGATCTGATGGGATATTGTATGCTCTGTCCCCCTTGGCTCTTTACGAACATGTCTATGCCTATTTACATGGACTCCAAGAGTCGTACATTGTATTGCATGTAACAGTTGAATTTACGCTCCCACTGGGTAGGCTCATCAGTCTTCTTCGCCTTTGTCTTAGTGGGTCTCTTCGGGGGAGTGGGAGGCATCTCCATTTTGTGCTTTCTTCGTTGGTTCCAATTTTGAATTTGTTATTGGTGAAGAGCTTGGAACTGGTAAAGCATTGAGTCACCAATTATGTTGTGGAAAAGTTAATGTGATTGCTTGGGAGGCATCTCCATTTTATGCCTTCTTTTTATGGCCCACTTTAGCTTTTTCCATACACTTCCTCATTTCATTATTAATCCAATGTCCTATGCAAATAAACTTGCGCTGCAAAATGGAGAAAAGAAGCACAACTCAAAAAATGTTAACAGTGTTAGTGTTGAGTAAAGGGCGAACATGTGAATTGTATCCACATCTTAGCTATGGGGAACATAATTGCTGGTGTAAAAAATGGAAATTCAGTTCCTCCATCACGTTTCCATACCCCTAGGTCTCCGGTTAAAAATTTCAAAATGACATCCATATCCATATTTGAAAAACGATCAAGATCAATTTTTGAATATCGTCCTTCGGATAAAAAGGAACTCTGTAATTTTCACAAATACGTCCAGGGGCAATGTCTATCCATTCATACCTTAGTATACTGATCATCTTCTGCAAATTTTAAATTAGTGTAAAACTTTAAAACTACGAGTATAACAATAGGCGTAGTTGGTAGAACCACAAATTGGTTCCACCGATGGCGACGAACTAAATTCCAAATTTGCAAGCTAGGGCAGCTAAGTCAAAACCACATTCATAGATGAACAATCAAGCTTGTATTGATTGAAAATATTTTTCCGCCTATTCAGACAGAAATTTGTCCTTGTTATATCTGGATGATTAGATAGAGTGGGTTTGACCTCGAAACCGTTTAGGGGCTCTTGGTTCCATTTTGAAAATTCTTTTTCTTTCAACAAGCAATTGAATTTAAAATAATCCCAACTACTCAACTAACCAAGAATTAAATAACTATAGTATTCGAGAATTAAAATGAATGAAAGTAAGTAATAATAAAAAACATTATTAAGAGCAAGGAAGATTAAACCGAATTGATTCATTATTAGTTGACGTGATTGAGGTGACGTTCCAAGATTGATCTCAAGCATGCTCAAAATATCTAATTATTTACAAATCTTTTTCTATTCGGTACAAGCGGTAAGTTAAAATTTCAACTTCGAGTGGTCGGTCACACCACGGGAACAGTGTTTCATCGGTGTCTTTGACACTTGAACTCGTCATTTGTTCAGCACCAGACCAAGGCTTCTTGAGAGTCGTATTTTCTTCTTTATCCTCGTTCATTTTCAGATTCTCTTGTGTGGCCCGCCAACACCTAAAAAATTACACCATTCCATGAAAGATGCAAATTGGTTAGCATGATAGCATTTTGTCTCAATCACTTGGCTTGTGACGGTAACGCCTCCTCAGACTTAGGCTTGACACATTTGTAAACCTTGGTTTCCCCTTTGATATCCATAATCAATTCGCCTCGTCCTACATCTATGGTGGCACTATATATGGTTAAGAAGGCTCTCCCTAAGAGTATAAGAATTTCTAGATCCTCCTCGAAGTCAAGCATAATAAAGTCGGCAGGAAAAATGAATTGTCTAACCCTCACTAACACATCTTCAAGGAATCCCTTAAGGCATACTAAAGATCAGTCGGCTAAATGCAAAGTGACTTCTGTTTTCTTAAGATCTCCCAAACCAAACCTCCTATAAATTAACAATGGCATGAGGTTGATACTGGCTCATAGGTCACATGGGGCCTTCCCAAAACTCACTCCTCCTACCTCAATGGGGATGGTAAAGCTATCGGGATCCTTTAGTTTGGGAGGAACTCTCCTAGACTCTACCGCACTACATTTTTTATTAAGTGCAATTTGCTCTCTTCTCCATATTCTCCTCTAACGAGACATTACTTCCCTAAGAAACTTAGCATATTTGGGCATCTTTTCAAGAAGTTCTAACAAAGGGAGGTTCACATTCAAGGCTTTAAAAATCTTGAGGAAATCTATGAACTCCTCATCAACTCTCTTCTTCTTCTCCTCTAAACGGCTCGAAATGCATACGAGTTTTGGGTTAGGTGGTGGGTGTGAAATGGGTCTATCCTCGGTTTTAACTTGCGCGTGTTCACTCTCAGGTTTCTCCTTTTTAACTACCTCTTCTCCAACACTAGAAGTGAAGGTGCTCTCATCCTTCTCACCTACTTCTTTCTCCCTACAATCTGGTCGAATAGGTTCATTAACCACAGACTCGGATCTAAGGATTATATCCTCTATTCCCTACATAATTAGCCTCTATATGGTTGCTCTCAGCATCATGCCCTGCATTAAAATTGGTTAGATTGGGTTGGTTTTGGACTTGCGTCTTGGTCGCATTCATGTCCAATTGGTTAAGCCTCTAGACGACTTATTGATACTTATCCTTGCTAGTGGTAGTATTTGCTTACGCTTGTTTGGCTCGATATGTGAATCATTCAGTTAGCCACATGTAAGAGTTCATCACCATATCCTTGATGAGTTGACAAGCATTGGCATAAGACTTTGACATGAATGCTCCAACAGATTCTCCATCACGACTAAAGCGTAAATTCCCATCAAGTCCATTGTAAAAGACTTGAAGTTGTAGCCAATCTTGTAAACCATGGTATGGACACTTGTGCAACATCAATTTGAAGAGCTCCCAAGCCACGTATAATGGCTCTCCTTCCAATTGTTAAAAATTCGTAATGTCCATTCAAAGTTTCATCGTCTTGCTTGGTGGAAAATATTTTGCAAAAAATTTGCTCACTAGCTTATCCTAAGTGTTGATTGAATCTACCAGCTATGAATCTAACCCCATAAAAGCATCGCCAGTAAGAGAGAAAGGGAATAACATAAGATGAATAGCATCATCGGATACCCCATTATATTTGAAAGTATCACAAATAGTTAGAAACCGCTTAAAGTGTTGATTAGGATCCTCATTCATTGACCCTTGAAATTGAAGGTTCGATTGTATCATTTGGATCATTGCCAGTTTAATTTCTCCTTGCGAATCTTCGATAGGTTGCTTTCTTGGTGGAAATGGAATGTCTCATAAGTTTCGCTCTTCTTGCATGTATGATGACACATTCCAGTTCTATCTCAAATGGTAAGACACCATCACCGGTTTGAGGCATACAATGTTCCTACAAGCACGAGAGATTGAAAAAAATTAACTAAAAGTAGAATAACACAAAAAATAAATGGAAAATAGAGTTGTATCTAAAAATCCTACTTGGACTACTTATCTCTACCTAAAAGTGTGCACTAAAAATTACTTAATTTTACACCGTCTTCCCTGACAACATCACCAACAACTTAACCGGCTAATTGCGTGCGCATTGAAACAACTAATTTATGAAACAATTTTTAAAGTCTAGTTTTACTGCAAGCATAAAGGCCAATTGTAATATTTATAGTGTTATAATAAATCAGCGAAGTATTCAAAGGATTGAACCCAAAGGAAGAGGAGATTAGCAATTATTAGCATACATAATAGAGTCTAAGTGGCTACTAATATGATACGATAATTCATAAAGGGAAGTTTTGCAAGAAAATTAAATATTCTACTTAAGGACTAAATTGAAATAAATGTAAACTACTGAGATTACCCAGCAAATCACTAATGAAGAGTTGGCTGACTTCGATGTGGTTCACCAAATCTGGGGCTAGGGACATAAATCAGTTAAATTGCTAAGTGGCTCTATTTTATCTCTCGATCTCAACTTCACTGACTTAGACAAATTAGGTTTGGCTTATTTCTTGATCTCGCCTGTTAATCTGGGACTAACTAATGAATGCACAACAAGATTACCTCTCGATCTCCCTTTATCTTGATATTTCTTGGGGGCTTCACTACCTAAGTTCTTAGTTCTATTCAAATTAGTCCAATTTGTTACGCTTTAGTCCTTTGTCCAAATATTTTAGTTTATCCACATCTCCATCAACCAACCTCCTTAAAGGTTTAGTTACACATGTGCAAAGTGAAGAAAATAAACATAATAATGGAAGACTAGGCAGCCATGAAAGTAAAGTCTAAAAAAAATATGAAAGTTGAGATTTTTATGCATGAAAACTTAAATAGCATGAAACCAAAAGAATTTAACAAGAAAATCTAAGGCAAGAAACATAAAAGAAACAAGCTTTGACATATTTAAAGTAAAATAAGCTGAAATACATTAAACTAAAGCTTAAAGAGTCTTGAAAGTAAAGTATAGGGACTGAAATGCAAATAAACCTTAGCTACAGTGTTAATTAACTTAACTGACAACAAGAACAAGAAGTAAATGCAGAAAATAAAGTTTAATATAAGGTAGAAGAAGAGAAAAACTAAAAGCCCTAGAAAAGTGCAAAAAAAAAAAAAAACTAAAAAAACTAGAGAAAACTAAACCTAAAACTAAGCTAGAATGTGTCTCTCTTATACTTAGCAATTTTTTGTTGTTTTAGAAGGTGTTTTGATGACTTTTTGATGCCAAAATTTCCCCTACATAGGCCCTGTGTGATTGGTGGGTCGGGTAGACAGACAAATTTTTCCCTTTTTGTCCAAGTTTGTCCCTTTGATGAAGGCGATGTCGCGATGCCCAGAAGAGCATATCGCAATATCTCAAGCAGTATTGTCTTCCTTGAAAGGTGGATATTACGATACCCAAGGAGGAAGTTACGATACCACTAAAAGGTCTCCTTGATCTTCTATAGTGCTAGAGGTATCACAATTCTAGGGTTTTGATATTGAGATACCCTTGCCTTAGATGTCATTCTCGCTCGTTTTCGACCTTCAAAATGTCCCTGCATAACTGAAACACACGTTACATGTCCCAATAGCACTATCAGCCAATTTGGGTAAAAAAATAGTCAAAAACAATATATTTTCTCTTATTACCCAATAAATATAAAAATAAAAATATAACAAAAAACTAAGCTAAAAAATCTATTTTGCTCGAGAAAAAGCTCCTTAAGTGTGTTAGAAAAGCTTAATTTGCCACATTGGTTTGTAGCAAATCAATACCCTCCATATCAAATTGCTTAAACATGAATAAGTCTAAGGTCTCTAGATGGTCATGAGTATAATACGGGGCATCGTAGTATCGACAAATCTCTCGAGGTGTAATCGACACCTATTTTCCCCAGAAGTAACACGAGTGATCGTCTCACTCCATTGCTTGAGATTCTCCCTATCTTTCAAGGAGGCATAAAACTCGTAAACGATAGCGTCAGCCACTAGTATGGTTAGTGTTATGCAAAAATTGTTCCAATGGTGGGATCGTACCAACTGCCATATCTCAATGCAAGCGGACATGGTGCGATCAAACCCACGCTCTAGGATAAACAAACGCCCACTTATTTGGAGGAAAAACCCCTCAACTTTCTAGTTATGGAAGCAATTGGCATCAATATTGCTCGGTGCCTCGGCAGTATGTTGAGTTTTTTGTGGTGCCATTTTTTAAATTAAAGTAAAATAACGACAAACCCAAATAATAAAAGTGATAAAAAGCAAGGTTAGAACATAATACCTCGAATAGTTGCCGACAAAACTCGACCCTCAATCCATGTGGAATAAAAGATGAGAACTAAAAAATAAACTAATGAAAAGAGAATAAGAGAACTTACTTATGTGAATCAGAGGTTGAGAATATGAAGACTCGAAGTTATGTTACGAGTAAGAAGTGCGGTGGCTCAATGATGAGGTTTTCTCTTCTTTGGGTGTTTTGGCTGTGTATTTTTATGCCTAAAAATGATGGGTCTAAATAGACTTTCAATGAGCTTTCTGTCTGAAATGGCCCAATATCGGCTGTAAAACACAGGTGTGTCGTGCCATAGCTTGTGCATGGTGTGACACAACAGTTTAACATCAGGTATTTTTGCTTCGAAGTGATGTGTCGCACCATGGCCTATGCATGGCGTGACATGATGTTACTCCTAGCCCTTTGTGATGTGTCGATGTCTTTTGGTATTCATTTTTTGTCCTCGATTGGCTTTTCTAAGTCTCGTCACGTCCAAAAATCAAATTTCTCCTAATTCTAACATGTAATTACACTGTAATTATCCTAAAATCTAACTTTAAACTAAAAATTGAAACTAATTTTCAATATTTACAAGTTAATTAAAGTTCAATGGTCAATATTATGTCATGCTATCGGACGTGTCCAGCAATTCTCTAAACTTCACCGTTGACTTCAATCGTCATTCACGACCATCGCATGCCTTCCAATTGATTCTATTCTCTTCTAGATCTCGCCATTTGTCTCGTTCTCTCTCCTTATGAGTATCTATACTTACATAGCTCAGAAAGTACCTTTGATCAAGGTCGTTAGGGATTAAATTGAATAATATATAACATTCCTCCCTAAGCAATCCCTCATTTTGAGAATTTCAACCACATTTAGACACTTCTATCTCGTCATCATTTTTTATCGTAAGCTCATTTTGCTCGCGACCGATTGTCGATTTAGAAGTGGCTAAAAATGGCGTACCCAATAGATTGGGGATTTCCCAGTCTTCCTCAAAGTCGAGGACTACAAAGTCAATGGATTAGGAATCATCGTGCATTGATCAATACATCCTAGTGTACACCTTTCGGGTGCACTAAGGATCAATCGGCTAGTTGTAGCATTATTGAGGTATTTTTAAGATCACTGAGTCTAAGTTTTTGATAGATCGATAAGGGCATTAACTTTAAGCTAGCCTCTAAATCGCAAAGGGCTTTGCATGTCGATCCTCTATCTCTATTGGGATCATAAAGCTACCCAGATCTTTTAATTTCAAGGGTATCCTCTTAGTGATTAAAGAACTACATGAGGCATCAATGTCAATTTGCTCGCCCTTTTTCATCTTTCTATGTCGTGCCATAATTTTTTTATATACTTGGCATATTTCAAAATTTTATTTATAAGCTCTGAGAGCAGCATATTAACATTAAGGGATTTAAATAAATTCAAAAACTTACAAAATCTTCCTCGTCCCTCTTTTGTTTGTCCTCTAGCCTCATCGGGAATGATACCTTCGTTGTGCTTGAAATTGAAATTGTTGGATCACGCATCGATTTGACTACCTCCTCGATCGGCTCGTGGGGCTTGGATTCCTCCACTTTCATGGGTTCGTCAACCTCTTCAAGAACCTTCTTCTCTTCATGGATGGACATACTTGACGACTTCAATTCTTTGTCCGGTCGCAAAGCGATCGCCTTTATGTGCTCCTTTACATCTCTCCGAAGATTATTCTCTGTATTTCTAGGGAGACTCTGGCCATTTTATGTTTGAAACATCGTCATTAGCTGGCTCATTTGGTCGTAGGGACTATCTATTCGGGATTTGAGTCATCCACATCTAGTTTGGACTTGTTGAATGTCCATTTTCATGGTTTACATCTCCTCTTCTAGTCAATCAAGTCTTTAACCACATGCAACATGGTCATTGCCCATGGATCTTTATTGCATTGGTGGAGGCTGATAAGGAGGAGTTTGTCGAGTTTGTGCTTGATTCACTTCTCTTTGGTTGTCTCCCCACTTAAGGTTCGAATGATCCCTCCAACTGCGAATGTAGGTATTTGAATAGGGATCTCGACCCCTATTACTTGCGTAGCTCCCCTCTTCCAGTTGGTTTTTAGAATGTGGCTCCATTCTAGTTGGCTTGACAAGGGTCTCTAAACAATTAAGCTTCTATAAATTATTTTTTCAATTAAATAATTTTCTCAACCCAATTCTAATTCCATTAAAGTCATGACAATTTTTCCGTAAAAGAATCTATGATAAAATATATTTAATTTTCTTTTTCAATGGATTCATAATGACTAATTAATTTAATTTCATTTTTGAACTTCAATTATTTAATTATAGTTAATTAAATAATAATTTGAAAACCTTAAATTAATTCTCAAGTCATTTCTATACTTAGTGAGAAAACGCATACATTTGTGAATGCAACTCATTTCTCCAACTTCATCATTTTCATTTATTTTTGTTTATTTGCTTCTACATGCAATTCATTTCTGGTTTCAACGAGCTAGCAAGGGATCGATTGGACATACATAATTAGGGTTCAACTAATTTATAATTTACATTTTTTTGCCTATTATTTATATGCTTATTTAGTCTTGTAGTCATTCAACTATAGTATCGTGACTGAGTTTTCCCTAATTACATATTATTACGAAAGCTACTTAATAATTGTTTGTCCAATGATCTTATCATAAGTGTGTTGCCATCATAAGGTATCTTTAAACTCTTTGGAATAAATTTGTTCTCCAAATATGGTCCTATTTTATCTCACAGTAATCATTACATTTTTCTTCATGAAAAGTCAATCACTATCAAAAAATAATTGAATTATTTATCACAAAGACAAATGACCCATAACCACGTTTACTTTTCATCTATCATGTAATGCCGATGAGAGGACGTGGTTTACCCTTTAGTTGGGCTATGAATTCTACTATTGTGAATGATACTACATATTGTAAAAATCATTTGCCTAACGCACCAGATTTCAGTTCCATTCTTAACTGATTTTCAATTTATTTGATTAAACTTTTAGATTCTTGAAGATATTGGAATTCCTTCTTGTTGTGGTTGCCTTCATTTTCCAATAAAGCTTATTTTTCATTCAGTTTACTTCAAGTTGATTGTTCGAACTTTTAAAATTCACTCCCAAGTTCAGCATCATCAAGTATCTTAAACCAGATATGACTTGGAATTTGAACCTAACTTGTTTTGGATAAAACCAAAATAAATGGGCCTCAACCTCAACCTTATAATAAAACTTTTTAAAATAAATCTGAAATTGTAAAGGAATTTATTTATTTTTAACTTTATTTTTTAAAATTTTTCTAAAAAAATAATAATTGAAATAATAATTTATTTTATTTTATAAAATAAAGACAACAAAAAAGTGATTATATTTTTTAAAAAAAAATTTCCCAAAATCATACTTATGTGAATATCCAAATATCCACCCTCATGCCAATTTTTCAAATAATTAAATCAAATCACTTTAGAAATAAATTAAAATTAGTTTCAAATGAACTCGGACCAAAAATAAATAAAATCTAACTTAATTCAATCTAAAACCCTTAAAATTTATGAAGGGAATTCAATCCATCGTTATTTCAACTTCAAGAATTAATTCCAATTTCAAAATTAAATTAGTATTAACTTTAAAATCGAAACAATTCTACTTAAAAATATTTCATAGCCCTTCAATGAGTTCAAAGCCCAATTGAAATTGCATACCCTCGTCAATATTAGGTGTTTACATTGGACGAAAATATTAAACTAGACCCGACGCTTTTGAGCATGTAATGGCTCCAATGATTTTTTTTATTATTATATAATTTCTATTACTACCCAAAAGAACCCTAAACCTTGCACTCAAACTTACTTTCTACTAGTTATTGTAATAGCAATAATACCAATTGAATTGAGACTTAATAAAAAATATGACCAAATAACAAAGAATGAATAATTTCAACGTTTAATCTGTATAATAGTTGCATTGAAAAAAAAGTACATATAGCAATTTGAGAAAAAAAATGTAGATATAGGTTTTGTTTAGTAGAATGAAAAGAAAATTAGAAGGATGAAAAACTGAAATGATAGAAAATTAAAAGAATGGAAAATATAATTTTTCTTTCAATAAGTGTACTTGATATGAAAGATCAAAAAATGAAAAGAAAAATACTTTATCTTCCCATTTATTGCTTGGTAGAGTTGAAAAATGGAGAAAATAAAATAGAACATTTGAAAAATACATAATTTTGAACTAACATACACATCTCTCTTTTTTTTTTTTCTCCTCTTATTATTCCAATTTAAAACGATTAATTTTTATGTATTAGAGTGAAAAATGATCATCCTTCCTATTTCTTTCCTCCCAACCAAACATGCTCAAAATTTATTTTCTTCTCACTTTTCCACTCCCTCCCATCCCTCCACTTTTTTTCATCTAACTAAGCAAACCTTTAAACTCCATAGCTTACTTGGTTTAATGAAACACCTATTTATTAGATATGCCAAGCTTAAGAGAAAATATAATATTTAAATTGTAGTTTTGGAGTCATGTTCATTATTTTTTTCCCTTGCCCCGGGGGGGCGGGGGGGGGGGGGAGGGGGGTTAAGGGGTAAACCCCAAAAAATGTACATAATATGGTTCCTCAATTTAGAATACCCAAGTATAATTTAATTCTTACCGGCATCGACATGATTAGCTCTTCTCAAGTCAAATCCAAGAATAAGATTTGTGATTCCATCTTTGACAATGAAAATAGTGATACTGACAAAAGAATAGATAGTGCTGAATAATTGCAACCTCAAAATCTCTCAAAGTCAATTTCAAATAAAAAGCAAGCACTCAATGCATTTACTTCAGATCCTCCAGCTTGAACATCAATCTTTTCCATCATCGTGTCTTCTACATACCGATATGTGAAGTGTAAAAATGGCCTTTCATTTTCATCATACTGCTGCTAATATTATACTCAAAGATATATGAGCTTTCACACGGTATCTTAATCACAAAACAGAGTTCTCCACAATCAATTTCCATTATGTTTTCCCCGGAGATAACAAAAGCCATCTAACAACTGCCCCAAAATTTCATGAAGCCTGCTCCATTGTAGTTGCTTCCTTGCAGTTAGGCCTTAACTATTCATACTTGTTTTTAACTATTCATACTTGTTTCTTTAGCTCTTTTCTTGATAATCTCGACCAACTGGCCAGCTCTTGACACAGCATTTTCAGATAAAAATCTATGCTTAACAAGTTCTCTCGGATCATTACATGTTTTTAGCATATCAGACAACTGCCTTATGGATGTCCTCCTTGCTTGTGATGAGTCCTCATCTCCACCATATGTATTGGGCAATTTTTTGGAAGAATGGATAGAACTCATAATACCACATAGTTTCCTTGCCATCTTTGTCATTCCCCTTTTCTTTAACTCATCATTCATTCTCTGGAAAGTGAGGTATTGTGGAGCCAAACCCCTTTGTATCATGTCCTCAAACTCCCTAAAAGCATCTTCAAACCTATGCATTTTACAAAGCAAATGAACCAACATAGTGCTAGAAGCCAAGTCCCTATCGTATCCCCTCACCATCATTTCTTTGCTAACCTGAACTGCCAAGTCCAACCTCTCCTCCTCACACAGAAGCTTCAACAAAACCTGGTAAGTAAGCCGATCAGGAGTATGACCAGACTGAATGATCTTTGTATAAAGGTTCATTGCTTCCTCAATTTTCCTGAATTTCAAGAAATATCGAAAGAAATAATTGTAGGTTGTAGTGGTTGGGATGCAACCCCTGCTAATCATCATCTTAAGTATTTTACTAGCTCCTGCTAAATCTTTGGACTTGCAATAACCTTTTACTAAAGAGTTATATGTCGAAATATCAGGGCTAAGTTCACAGAACAAAACTCGTCCCATCATCACTAATGCATCCTTTAACCTACCTGCTTCCCCCAGTGCATCAATAATTGGATTATATACTTTTAAGTTCGGCTGAATTCCTACTCCCTTCATTTCATCAACCAATTCCATTGCCCTCTCAACACGTCGCATAGTACAGTATCCTTCTATTAAGGTACCATATGATACAACACTAGGTGACACACCATTCTTTTTCATGTCCAACCAAAGTTTCTCTGCATGCTTGAGCTTTCTCAACCGTAACCATCCATTTAATAGCATGTTATAAACCTTGATTGATGGAACCCAACAAAGATCTGTCTCCTTTTTTCTAGAGAAATATTCACTTGCCACCCCAACGTGCCCTTCCTTACATAGTGAGTCCAAAATTATTTCAAAAAGATTACTTTTGTCATTAGAACTGCAAATTTTATCTAAACAGCTTGCAAATTCAAATGTCCGGATAGCAGGCTGAGTCATACCTGCATGATTATATACTGCATCACTAAACCAAAAGAAATAAAAAATTCAATGGGAAATTTAAACTCTTTAAAGAAGGTTTATTTTCTTATCATGTACTAATTTTAAATGATCATATTAACTTAATGATTCAATGTTGAGTTTCATTAGACAAGTACATTTACCTGCTCAATTATAGTAGTAATCCATAACTTCTCAGTCCAAAACAAATATCTTATTCACAGAGTTGCAAATTCATCATCGAATTGGTATATACTGCACATGTGGGTAGATATACCTGCTCCAAATATGGGACAGTAGTAATCCATAATTTCTTGGTCCAAGAACAATATCTTATTTACGGATTCGCAGATTCATCATCGAATTGATAAAAATCTGAACATGTAAGAACATGCACCTGCTCGAGATATAGGGTATAATAGTAATCCATAAGTTCTTAGTCCTAAAACGATGTCTTATTTACATATACCGTCTCGATATATAGGATATTAATGAGCCATAATTTGTTATTCCGAATCCAATATCTTATTTAGGGATTTGCAAAATCATCATCTATATGCCTACCTTAAATTCGTTAAGAAAACAATATTGAAGGTCAATAGTGCAAAATGTAGACACAGAAATAGAATGTGAAGAATTGCTTTATCAGGAATTCAGGAGTCCAAGATTAAATTTCTAAGAAAAAGCAAGTTCAAAGCTTTTTACGCAAAGCATGAAGGAAATTACCAGCGCGAGCGTACCGTCTGATCAAAATTATAAAGGTATTGACAGAAACCAAATTGGAACCCTCCTTCCCAACATCAATCCGATCAAGAACCAAAGTCCAGGCGTCCTCAAACTTCCTAGCTTTACCAAGAATATTGATCATCGAATTAAACAACGTCGCAGAGGATTCAAACCCAGGTTTCTTTTCAGCCCAAAGAAATAAATTATGCAACAATTTTGGAGAAGAATCAAAGCGTTCGAATATTGCTTGGACCAGATCCGGGTCAGGGTCTACCCTTGTTTGGTCCAAAGCGGACTCGAAAGATGAACTGGAGGTAATGGCTGGGTCTTGGAGGAGATTGGAGATGATGGAAAATTTGTTTTGGGAGAAACCGGAGGTGGGAGTTGGGTGAGGTCTGGTGTTAGAAAGAGGAGATGAAGACGGTGAGGGCCACTTCATAGAAGGATCACCTTTTTTGGAAATCCGTGATTGATCGGAGAAGAATAGCCTTCGCAGATAATTTACATTCAGAAGAAGGAAACGGCGTTGCTGCTGACAGAGAGACTTCATTTTTCTGCCTCTTCCAAAGAAATCCTGAGGTTTTAGGTGGGTTTTAACGGTCGTATTATCGTTGGGTAAAGACCCAAATAATTTCGAGAAATTTGAAAGCCCATTAATATTGGCCATGATCTTGAGAATTTTGAAAAATTCCCACTCTAACACTGCATTTGAGGCCCAAAATGTTAGAAATCGAACGTTTTGAAACGAAGAAAAAATGCAAGAAGCATATAGCAAGCAGGAAAGTAGAGAGAAAAAAATGGCTCCACTAAACTAGCATAACACCCCAATTATCAGGTAAATTGTAGACAGTGGTGCTTTAAAAGAACAAATAGAAAAAAAAAAAATAGATGGTAGTTTGTGGTTATTAATGTTTTTGTAACTATACTACCAAGTAATAGCATTCCCTACGGGAGCACTTCTCCATGCATTGCTCCATAGGCAAACTACATACATGGGAGCCAGGAGCCTTGCCCCCATGATACCAACTCCATGGGCAAAGCTAAGCACCAAGACTTGTCATTTTCATGTGGTCTAATCATAATGAGCAAAGCAAAGCAATTTAAGTTGAAGTTGCAAGCATTTGTGCAAGAATTCATTTTCAGCCATTTTGTGAAATAATTTTTATTTAATAAAATTCTGCCTTTGTGCATATTTTCCAAGTGTGGACAGATTTAATCATTGTCTGAAGTTACGATTACTTATCAAGTTGTAGCATCTTTGATTTTTCATGTCCCTTTCATCGATGTTTCTAGTTTCAAGTCAATTAGGGGTTCCATAAGAAGATTGATTAATTGGCAATTTTGATCATAAGTTCACCATGTAATGTCCCAAATCTCCGGTACAGTAAACAATACTGTTTTGAGACCTAATACAATGTAGCTTTGAAGAAAAAAAAAAGAGTTTAATAAGTGAAGTCTTAAGGAATTATTTTATTTTTAGAAAAGGGAATCGCGAGAACGATTGTGAGTATGAGATATTGATATTAGAGGCCAAATCATAAATTTGAAATGTTAGAGGATTAAAATGCAATTTGACTAAATTGAGTAAATATTAGTTAATAATGATTGCTGGACATTAGTATGATTTGGAATATGTATTATTATGAAAGAAACCACTTTATGGACTAAATTATAAAATTCAAAAAGTATGAGGACCTAAAGTGTGAATTTCCCAACAATGAAAAAATAAGTTAAAAACCATGAATGAACTGCCATATGATGGAAGAGTAAGTGTAAAGAAAAAAAAAGGATTTCGGGACTAAATTGAATGGAAAAGTTTAGGGACTAAATCACAAATTTCCCATTTTATCTTGAAATGACCTAAATGCAAATTTCTGCATGGACTGTTATTGATTATGGATGATATGTATAAATTATTGAAATTTTGAGGTATTAAGTATCATAACGGAATAAAGAAATATCGTAAAAGAAAAAGGAGCTAAAGTGCAATTTTACCTCATAAGGGGTATTTTGCTCATTTTACATGGAATCTAATTGGAAATATTATATTTTTTTGGTCAAGACCAAAGTATCCACAAAAGACAATAATGACTAATCCCCTTGCCATGGGTGCTCTTCAAAGATGTAAATGGTTGGCCACAAAATCTACTTTATTCCCATGAGCGAGGATCGAAACCCAAACAAGGGTTGAAGTAAAGAACCACCATTTGAGATAAAAAATTTATTGTTGTTATCTTTTATTTTAAAAAGTTTTGATATAACAAAATTAACTAAAAGATTATCCTTAATCAAATTTGAAAAATTCATGAAAAAAAATCATAGAATTCAAGTGTTTCCAAACTATAACATTGATTAAAATGATTTAGAATATTTTTTATTAGATTAATGTAACATCTCCAAATTTTTTATCTGACATGTGGCACTATTTCGATAACAAATATAGTGAATTTTCTAAAAGATTAGAAAATTTGTCAAGTAATATAATTATTATCATAATAAAGTGATTTTGGATATAGGAATTAGTGAAAAGAGTTTTGGAAGTGAGAATGTGACAAAAAAGACTAGATTGTAAATTTTGAAAAACTTGAGGACTGAAGTGCAATTCTGACCCAAATGTGAAAAGCAAGTTGTTACCTGTAACATCCTAGATTAGGGGTTATGCGTTTGTGCATAATTCATGAGTTAGTAGGTTTTGGCAGTGTTTGGAAGTGTATTAAGGGTTTTTAAAATTCTAGGATGGAAGAGAAAGCTTAGAAAAATTATTGGATTTTAAGTGAAAAGAGGAAATGAGGCAAAGAGGCCTTAAGGAAAATTTGTGTTGGACTCATGACACAAGGAAGGCATGTGGCAAAGCGGGCTCAGTGGGTATGTTGGAAGTGTTATGAGGAGTTTAGGAACCCTAAGGTGTATGGAAATGTATGGAAATGTATGGAAAAGTATGGAAAAGTATGGAAATGTAAGGAAATGTATGGAAATGTATGGAAATGTATGGAAATGTATGGAAATATATTGAAATGTATGGAAATGTATGGAAATATGTGGAAATGTATGGAAATGTAAGGCAATGTAGGGAAATGTAAGGAAATGTAAGGAAATGCTTTGGAAATGTTAAGTTTAAAAGAGGAAAGTGAACATTTTTGGAAACTAGGGAATGTAAGGAAATGATGTGGAAATGATTCAAAAGAGGAAAGTAAACATTTCTGGAAATTTGGAAATGTAAGGAAATGTCAAGTTTAAAAAGCCGAACGAAAATTTTTGGAAACTTAGAAATGACCTAGAAATGTCGAGTTTTAAAGTTTAAAAGAGGAAATTAAGGCAAGGTGGCCTTAAGAGAAAAAGTATGTGAAATTTGACACACAAACAGGCTTGGAAAAGTGGCCTGGAGATGCCACTTAGGGCCTCTGGAAATGGCGCCACATACAAGGGTATTGGGCCTGAGTTCAAGTCACGTGGGAAGCAAATAAAAGAAATTTTATTTTGCTTCCAGGAGAAGTGAGGTGGACGGCACATGGCTATAAATTAGGAGCTTTTATTCTTTTATTTTTAAGAGATAAAGGGTGGATAAATAAGGGATAAATAATGGATTTATTTTAGATTATTTCCAAGAGATAATAGATGGATAAATATGGATTTATTTCTTTTATTTTGATAGATAAGGAAGAGATAAAAGAGGATTATTATTAGTATTATTTTTATTAAGAGATAAGAAATAATTATTGGATTAAGTTTTATTAAAGTGATAAATCAAGGGATAAAGCTATCAAAATAGAAGAGTGGTGGCCAAGTAAAGGACTCTAGCTAGTAATTTTGGCTATAAAAGGAAGAGTAAGGCTATTCTTCATTCATTCTTTTCTCTTCAAGAAAACCTCTACCGAAATTCTCTAAAGTTTCTCCTATTCTCTCTATCGAATTTTCTCTGCCATTATTCTTTTTTTTCTCTTTTCTTTTCTTCTTCTATTACAAACACAATCAAAAGCCGAAAATACCAATAGCCCTAGTCGATTTCTCACTAAACCTCAAGAGCCGAAATTGTTATCCATATCAAAGCCATAGCCGAATACTGCTAAGAGTTCAAGCAAGAGTTCCATCAAATTCTTCAGTAAGGGTAAGATTAGGTTAGATTCTCATTCTATTTCTTTTAAGGCTGTTGAAATTAAGATTCTAATACCCTTAATATCTGTTGCCGAAGAGATCTTTCGGGATTTACTAAGTGTCGACTACAAGGAAGGAGAAGTTCTTTCCCCGAAGGTACACCATAAGTCGCGTGTTCCCTAGTTATTTACGCGAGTTTTGGATTTAAAATCCACAAGGTAAGTGTCTATAGCCTTCGGCCTAGGCCTATATTTTAGTAGTTAGATCTATTATTATGTGTTTTAAGTCAAAACTATGATTCAAGAGATCTAGTGAGTGGCCGATTTCAAAGGAGAAGAATACAAGTTTTCGGGATTTGACTATAGTCAATTCGACAACAAGGTAGGTTTTAAGAATACAAATCCTACTAGGATTTGGTTTTATAGGCTTTATGCTAACATATTAAGGTTACCAAATGTAGGAATTGAGATCTAAAGCAATAGATCGATTTTTTTCGGGATTTCAAGGAATTCGTTAAGCGAATCAGGTGTGTACTCCACACTATTTTGTAATATGAATTATGGTTACATGTATTAAAATATATGTTAATAGAAATATGAGCATGGCTAAAGTATCATGATATGGTACTAAGTACTCAGGTACGTTTCCTACTTATACTAGGAATATGAAAAATGTTATTCAGAAACATGAGAATATGATAAGAATTTGAACTATGGTATATTATGCATATTAATGGGGCATTTGGTTGTATATTGAAAGGGAAGTGAAAAGTGGTTATTTAAGACCACGATGTCCGAAAAGTGGTGACTTACGACCACGAGATCTGAAAAGTGGTCATCTAAGACCACAAGATGTCGAAAAGTGGTTTCCTAAAACCACAGATGCGAGCCTTAAGCCCGCAAATTGGTGTGTAGCGGAAGGAGGGTCGACTTAGTAGTCCCCACGGTGTGTTTGGCAAGGTGCGGGGTGTGTAATCGATGGACAAATAGGTTTGGGTTTGGGAATGCATCATAACTTGCATTTTATGTTTTGAATGTGTAACTATTGTATGCCTGATTCTATTATGATTTAGTGTCGTGTACACATTGAGTCTGTTTGACTCACCCCATTGTGGGAACATTTTTCTGTGATGATGACCAGTAATGGACGGGTCTGTGAGAACTTGTGGTGGCCATGCTCAACATGAAGTTTATATTTTTATGGACTCTTGAATTTATTTTAGTACTTTGAATTATGTTGGGAATTATTTGATGTAATAAGGCCATAAGGCCATGATGAACGATTTTATTTCTACTTGTTGTTTTATTGTGTTACAAATTTTGATTAAGTTAAAGACTAAGTATTTTATTTTAAAATATACTCGATATATTTATTACTTAAAATAAAAAGAGGTTTTCTAATATAAAAATCAAATCATTTTTAACACAAGCCCAACCCAAACAATTTTTTTAAAATCACACAAGTTTTTCACAAAGTAACGAAAGAATTTGAATCGGTTTACTTGAGGAACATACCAGATCCGGTCCAGGCTCGTGGGCCGGGTTTGGGGTGTTTCAGTTTGGTATCAGAGCCCAATTTTAAAACTCTCGGCCTGTGGGCTAAGGCCCAAAACGTTTTCAAAGCGAGCTCAAATGATTTTCTTTGAAAATAGCAGGTTTCTCGGCATGGCACCTCGCCTCCGACCCATGATCCACGGTAAGTACCCTAACCATTTGGGTTATTATGTGATTTATATTATGTTATGGAAGGGTAGAAAAAGGAATGGAATGTAGAATAGCATGATAGGAACTTGAACTCTAGGACTAGTCTACTCAAACACAAATACATAAGACTTAATACTTACTCAAACAAACCTATGACTAAGTTACTGAGTTAGGGTGTGGCAACCTCTGTGCGCATGTCTAGGAATGGTTTCGGTGGGAGCTTGGTATTTAAGCAGTCCGCGTGACTCACCTCCTCTCCACTCAAATCCTGCCTGGTGCGTAGCTTCGGTTCACCCTAACCAAGAGGACTCAGTCACAGGCTAAACACAATAACTAAAACCCGAAAGGGAACTAGCCGTGTTTTTATAAAAACCCTAGTTTTAAAACTCTTAAAATTACCTTTTCAATTTGTGAGAACTATTTTTACAAAATTTTTCGAAAAATTTCTGATTTATGAAATTACAAAAATACCCCTAGTGGTAAATTACAAAAAAACCCTTGGTTTATGAGATTCCCAAAATACCCACAGTTCTTATCAAGATTTCATTACTTTATAAAATGTTCAAAAACCCTAATTTGCAAATTATCAAAATACCATGATTTTGGAAAAAAAAAATTTACGAAATTGCCCTTAACTCACAAAATTACCAAAATGACCCTAATTTTCAAAATTTTTGCAACATCACCGTTTTGGAAAATAAAATTCTCAAAAAGAACCCTCAAAGTTTTGCAAATTTTGAAATACCCCTGAATTATTAAACTTTACAAATTTACCCTGGTTTGTAAAAAAAATTACCGAAATACCCCTGAAATTTCAAAATTACCGAAAGGCCCCGAGATTTCAAAATAACCAAAATACCCTTATTGACAAAATCACCAAGGAACCTTATTTTGACAAATTACGAAAATACCCACAGAGGACAAAATTACGAAAATACCCCCGGGTAGTGGAAAAACAACAACAATGAAAACTACAACATTTCTCCGAATGAACGAAAGTTCATAATTGGTTGATGAATGTGAGCGTGACTTTCTCGAATAGTGAACTTGAGTGAGAACTTTGTTTGATCGAAAGAACCACTTCTAAACATCTCTTTTCATAAAATTTTTCGCGGTTAATAAGTGGAACAAAAAAATTTCGATGCATAAACTCTTTAATCGGATTAAATCGCG
The DNA here is from genome assembly GCA_025503065.1 of Gossypium bickii. NCBI lineage: Eukaryota > Viridiplantae > Streptophyta > Magnoliopsida > Malvales > Malvaceae > Gossypium > Gossypium bickii. The sequence continues at coordinate 70,207,624 of CP106712.1, forward strand.
ACATTAGAAATGAGTTCTAAGGGGCGTGAACTTAGAGATTGTGCCTAGAAAGTATGATGGTTTTATTAAGATCGAGTGCGCAGCGTAAGCATAGTGCGGTGAGAAGGATTGTGCTGGTACATTAATAAGTAATTTCGAGGACGAAATTATTTTTAAGGAGGGTAGAAGCTGTAACATCCTAGATTAGGGGTTATGCGTTTGTGCATAGTTCATGAGTTAGTAGGTTTTGGCAGTGTTTGGAAGTGTATTAAGGGTTTTTAAAATTCTAGGATGGAAGAGAAAGCTTAGAAAAATTATTGGATTTTAAGTGAAAAGAGGAAATGAGGCAAAGAGGCCTTAAGGAAAATTTGTGTTGGACTCATGACACAAGGAAGGCATGTGGCAAAGTGGGCTCAATGGGTATGTTGGAAGTGTTCTGAGGAGTTTAGGAACCCTAAGGTGTATGGAAATGTATGGAAAAGTATGGAAATGTAAGGAAATGTATGGAAATGTATGGAAATGTATGGAAATGTATGGAAATATATTGAAATGTATGGAAATGTATGGAAATGTGTGGAAATGTATGGAAATGTAAGGCAATGTAGGGAAATGTAAGGAAATGTAAGGAAATGCTTTGAAAACGTTAAGTTTAAAAGAGGAAAGTGAACATTTTTGGAAACTAGGGAATGTAAGGAAATGATGTGGAAATGATTCAAAAGAGGAAAGTAAACATTTCTGGAAACTTGGAAATGTAAGGAAATGTCAAGTTTAAAGAGCCGAACGAAAATTTTTGGAAGCTTAGAAATGACCTAGAAATGTCGAGTTTTAAAGTTTAAAAGAGGAAATTAAGGCAATGTGGCCTTAAGAGAAAAAGTATGTGAAATTTGACACACAAACAGGCTTGGAAAAGTGGCCTGGAGATGCCACTTAGGGCCTCTGGAAATGGCGCCACATACAAGGGTATTGGGCCTGAGTTCAAGTCACATGGGAAGCAAATAAAAGAAATTTTATTTTGCTTCCAGGAGAAGTGAGGTGGACGGTACATGGCTATAAATTAGGAGCTTTTATTCTTTTATTTTTAAGAGATAAAAGGTGGATAAATAAGGGATAAATAATGGATTTATTTTAGATTATTTCCAAGAGATAATAGATGGATAAATATGGATTTATTTCTTTTATTTTGATAGATAAAGAAGAGATAAAAGAGGATTATTATTATTATTGTTTTTATTAAGAGATAAGAGATAATTATTGGATTAAGTTTTATTAAAGTGATAAATCAAGGGATAAAGCTATCAAAATAGAAGAGTGGTGGCCAAGTAAAGGACTCTAGCTAGTAATTTTGGCTATAAAAGGAAGAGTAAGGCTATTCTTCATTCATTCTTTTCTCTTCAAAAAAACCTCTGCCGAAATTCTCTAAAGTTTCTCCTCTTCTCTCTGCCGAATTTTCTCTGCCATTATTCTTTTTTTCTCTTTTCTTTTCTTCTTCTATTACAAACACAATCAAAAGCCGAAAATACCAATAGCCCTAGACGATTTCTCACTAAGCCTCAAGAGCCGAAATTGTTATCCACATCAAAGCCATAGCCGAATACTGCTAAGAGTTCAAGCAAGAGTTCCATCAAATTCTTCAGTAAGGGTAAGATTAGGTTAGATTCTCATTCTATTTCTTTTAAAGTTGTTGAAATTAAGATTCTAATACCCTTAATATCTGTTGCCGAAGAGATCTTTCGGGATTTACTAAGTGTCGACTACAAGGAAGGAGAAGTTCTTTCCCCGAAGGTACACCATAAGCCGCGTGTTCCCTAGTTATTCGGTGAGTTTCGGGATTTAAAATCCACAAGGTAAGTGTCTATAGCCTTCGGCCTTGGCCTATTTTAGTAGTTAGATCTATTATTATGTGTTTTAAGCTGAAAACTAACAGATTCAAAGGATTTAGTGAGTAGCCGATTTCAAAGGAGAAGAATACAAGTTTTCAGGATTTGACTATAGTCAATTCGACAACAAGGTAGGTTTTAAGAATACAAATCCTACTAGGATTTGGTTTTATAGGCTTTATGCTAACATATTAAGGTTACCAAATGTAGGAATTGAGATCTAAAGCAATAGATCGATTTTTTTTTTCGGGATTTCAAGGAATTCATTAAGCGAATCAGGTGTGTACTCCACACTATTTTGTAATATGAATTATGGTTACATGTATTAAAATATATGTTAATAGAAATATGAGCATGGCTAAAGTACCATGATATGGTACTAAGTACTCAGGTACGTTTCCTACTTCTACTAGGAATATGAAAAATGTTATTCGTAACATGAGAATATGATAAGAATTTGAACTATGGTATATTATGCATATTAATGGGGCATTTGGTTGTATATTGAAAAGGGAAGTGAAAAGTGGTGATTTAAGACCACGATGTCTGAAAAGTGGTGACTTACGACCGATGATCTGAAAAGTGGTCATCTAAGACCACAGTAATCTGAAAAGTGGTTTCCTAAAACCACAGATGCGGACCCTTAAGCCCGCAAATTGGTGTGTAGCGGAAGGAGGGTCGACTTAGTAGTCCCCACGGTGTGTTTGGCAGGTAGAGGGGTGTGTAGCGGATGGACAAATAGGTTTGGGTTTGGGAATGCATCATAACTTGCATTTTATGTTTTGAATGTGTAACTATTGTATGCCTGATTCTATTATGATTTAGTGTCGTGTACACATTGAGTCTGTTTGACTCACCCCGTTGTGGGAACATTTTTCAGGTGATGACCAGTAATGGATCGGGTCGGCAGAACTTGTGGTGGCCATGCTCAACATGAAGTTTATATTGTTATGGACTCTTGAATTTATTTTAGTACTTTGAATTATGTTGGGAATTATTTGATGTAATAAGGCCATAAGGCCATGATGAACGATTTTATTTCTACTTGTTGTTTTATTGTGTTACAAATTTTGATTAAGTTAAAGACTAAGTATTTTATTTTAAAATATACTCGATATATTTATTACTTAAAATAAAAAAAGAGGTTTTCTAATATAAAAACCAAATCTGTTTTTAACACAAGCCCAACCCAAACAATTTTTTTTAAAATCACACAAGTTTTTCACAAAGTAACGAAAGAATTTGAATCGGTTTACTTGAGGAACATACCAGATCCAGTCCAGGCTCGTGGGCCGGGTGTGTGGTGTTTCATTACCTGTAGTTTTTCTAATGTTTTGATATAACAAAGCCAAATTATAAATTCTCACTTAGTCAAATTTGCAGCCAATTGATATAAGCTCTCAAAATTATTTTCAAAGTGTTTAGAAACTCAAAATTGAAAATTACTTTGAAAAATATTGATTCGAGACCAATTTTAATCTATTGGGACACTTCGACTGATACAAGCAGATACCTATATCGATAGAACTAAGCCAAAGAGCACCTGACGCGAGTCTCAAGGTCCAATTTCAGTCCTTAGATGTAATGAGCTTACACTACCTCAAGGCATAATAATAAGGTCAAAGGCCAAGCAAATCAAACCAAGATTCGATAAAGATAATATGTGAAGATGAATGTTTTTGAGGAAAGGGGAAATGATACATGCACGAAATTGGTAAATTTATTAAAGTCAATTTAACCAAACTGCCAATTTTTAAGCTGAAAAGATTAGTCAACTTGTAACAAATTTTTGGATGGGATCTAGACATTTATGGACTTAGATTTCTGAATAGAGGTTGAAGATCTATCTATTAACTTCAAAATAAACTTTGAATCACTCAATTTTGATTTTGGGAGCTCAAGTTATAATTGTTTTAGTAAAAAATGTGCAAGCAGAATTTCTGGACAATATTATTACAGAAATTACGAGTTTTGGGCTTTTTAGTGGAGTTTAAATCATATTGGGCTTGAGTATCAAGCTTAATTTTTATTATATAAGAGTCCAATATTTTATTTATTAAGTTTTATTATTTTATTATTTATTTCTAATTTTAGATAATTTTTAAGTATTTTATGTTATTCAGGAGTTTTATGTCAACAAGAAAGTTTAGTTTAAAACTATTTGTTGTTTAGATTAATTAGAGTTTCAATATACTTGAGAGTTTTATTTAGATGTATTTAGCTAGCCTATATAAAGGTCTCTTCATTGTACACAAACAATCAATTCATTCATTATTCATTTTGAGTTAATAAAATTCTATTTGAGTTTTCTTTTTAAGAATTTCTCGAATTTTTTTTAGAAGAGTTTTAACAATCTTTTCATATTGTAGGGATCATTTTTAAGCTTTTTCTTGCCAAATTTTCTTTCTTGGAGGGAAAACTAGAGCCGTTTAAAGGAGGTTGTGGATTCATCAGGTTTTCAAGGCTCCTTAGGACTTCTACACGCCATCTTCATCTTCTTCTATCTATCTTCTTTATTTTCTTCTTTATTAAATTTTGTTCCTGCTTAATTATTCAAATCATTGATTTATTTAATTGTTTTCTTTCTATATTAATTATATATTTTAATAGCTTCTTTTAATTTTTCTTTAGATTTTATTAGGATTTGTTTGTGTTTCATGTTATGTCAAAATCCAAGTGTTTTTTCCGATCATCTAGAGTTCTAAGTCAAATCCGCAACTTGGACAAACTTATGATCTTGTTCCATGTGATTCCTTATCATTTGGTATCATTTTATTGGGTGTTTTAGGTGTTATTTGTGTTCTTATAAATTGATTTTCAGCAAACAGCCTCAAAACAATTTTTTTACCTAGAAAGTTTTTAGGAAAAAAATATTTTTTAGTGGATAAACTTTTCTAAACGATCTGAAATTTTACATACTGATTCTTGACACTTTATTAAAATATAAAAAATATTTTCCACAAAAAAGTGATTGAAAAAGTGCAAAAACAAAAAAAAAATACGAAAAAAGATAAAACATATTTTATTGGTTGAATTTCGTGCCGAAACTTTCCAGTTACTTAGCAATTTTTCGATCTTTCGGGTTTCAGCGATTTTCATTGACTCTCAGGCTTAGGTTTTCATTTTTTTTTCTTTTTATTGTTCTTTTACACATTCTGGCTTACTATTGTTTCTTGTGTTAGTAGGTTAAATCACATTGCACATTCCTTCCTTCGTGCAACACAATTCGTTGGTGTCTAGCCGATTTTGGACTCCTAGTGCCATTAGGTTTGCTTTGCTAGATCGATTCTCACACATTCTAATTGATTAATATAAACTTTTTAAAAGACTCACAAGACTATTTCTTACCGCATTGAGAGTTTCTATTTAGAAAAATAGGAACCAACAATATAGGGTTTTGATGCCACAAGAAAAACCTTGATAAGTCCAGATAAGTTTTTTCAAGAACAAATAGATAGAATGCTCACAAATTATAAAAATGTTCATTAGTCTAGAATGCTCAGAAATTATAAAAATGTTCATTAGTTTTGAAAGGGTTTACAAGCTACTATTTATAAACATTGTCATGGCATGTGAAGAGCCAAAATTCAGCCATTAATGAAATCTAAAATTGTAAGGCTCTAAAAATTGGGCTAGTAGTTTCGGGTAGGTTTATTTGGTTCGAAGTGAAAAATAGGAGTTAATCGGGTTTATTAGTAAATTTTTTATTATTATTTAGTTAGCTTAATTTCATTTAAAAATCGGAAAATAATATTCCAGAAATTAAAAATATTTTTAGAAAATTTAATTTTATAGTTTTAAATAATTTTTTGGTAAAATAAATATTTTGGGTCAAATTAGAATTGAAAAATAAATTAAAATAGGGGTTTAATTGAGAAATTTTAAAATATTAATTACATAGGAGCATTTTGAAAAACAAGGAAAATATTTGAGTTGTTCTATGGTAAATTACCCATATTTTTGGAATTTTGGAGGAAGAGGATTATTTAATAAAACAAGGGAATTGTGGGATCAGATGCAAGTTCTTCAATTAAAAAAATATTGCCCTCCTCACTTCACACACAATTCTCACCCGATATCTAAGCATTTTCTCTCATTTTTCATTTTCATTTTCAAAGTCCACATATCAAAGATTAGATCTCATCTTTTATTCTCTCAAAATTCTCCAGAAAATATTTCCAAAGTTGAGAAAAAACTCATCCGAGTTCTTCAAAAATCTTGAGCCAATCTTCAATATTGGTGATTCCAAATCGATTGAAGTATTTTCTCAACAATCTTCAAGGTTGTTTTAATCATTATTTTCGATCTAAATTGATTAAAATAGTTTTTCAAATCTTGATCTCTTAAGCTCTTAAACATGAGATTCATCAATGGTGAATTCATGGTTTTGAGTTGGAATCCAAGTTTAAATGGATATTTTAGCTCAAATCATGTTTATTAAGAGGTTTTTTATCAGAAAATAAAAGATCAACTCGTTTGGTTGATCAATTTTGACAAATCCGTTTTTTTAACTAAGAACATGAGTTGATTTTCCGGAAAATTATGAAACAGTTTGTTTGATGAAATTGATGCTTAGGTTTTGTGTTGATAGATTAGGGATGATGTTTAGAAATTATTTTTGGTGTAGAGAAGGTCATTTGGGGCTGAAATATGTGTTTTGGCTAGATCGTGAGTTTTCGATAAGGTAGATTAGAGAGGCGTTTAAGATCTGTGTGGTTCATGATTTTTTTATTTTCTTATTGTTAATGATAGCTTGTAACATATATTTTTCCTTTGTTTAAGATCCACATCGAGGAGGGGCTACTATTAATTAGAATTGAGGTCCAAACACAACTACTTGATACACTTTGCCTTGAGAAGCAAAGTGTGAATGTGAGTGGTTTTAAAAGGTAATTGGTAAACATGTATATCTACATTCTGAATTGAGGTTTTGAATTGTGTTTATAGTGATTCAATTGTATCTCAAATGGTTTAGATTTCAAAATTGATTTTAATTTTATGAAAGCATATTTGTAAATAATTTATGGAAACTGTGAATAGAGTGTTTGATATGGTTGATTTGAATTGTATTGATTAATAATTGGAGCATGGATTACTGTATATTAGAGCACTTGGTGATGATTTTATAGTTGGTTTTAGATCCATGGACAAAGACACTTATTAAGCTTATCTATGTTGATGTTAAAATTGCTAAGTGACGTGCTTTAAATTAAATTTTTATATCCTGAATTAAGTGCTTAAATATTAGTGTTTATGCCCAGTGTATTTGGTTATATTGGCAACAATGCATGGTGGATCCATTGGATATAGACGGCATGCCATAAGATTAGTGAGTACTCACCACTACATGTGTTATTTGTGAGCATATGGCTATAGAGTATTGACTTTGCTAGAGTGAACAAGGAAGTGTTGAGCCTTTTTTCTCCACTCAATCATTGGCGATTTCGAGGCAACATAATGGATTGTGTGGCTACGCCCCACTCAACCGAAGTATTGTATTCGATATTTGGGAAATTGGAGATCCGTTTATCCAATTCATGATCACATGTTTATATTTTTTCATAGATGTCATTTGCCAATATAAGTGTGTGTATGTTAAATATATTATGTTTTCATGTCATAATAAATGTGATTTTTACTCATGGAATAATATGTGGAATTATGATGTTCTGATGTTGCATTGCGACTGGAAATTTTAGTCAATTGAATGGCATAATTGAGCGTGAAAATATAATTGAAACTATAAATCATATACCTGAAATTTGATATATGATTTTCCTTGGTTTAAGTATGTCTTTGGTGTGATTTACTTATTGAATTTATGGCCATTCAATAAGCTTTTTCAGCTCACACCCTCACAACTTTGGGCAAAGTTTTTCCAGCTTTGGGGAGTTAAGGAGCAAGGGCAAAGTGTAACACCCCAAACCCGGCCCATGCGCTATGACCGGATCTGACATGTCACATGAGAAAAACATGTTAAATCCTTTTTATTCGTATTAAAATAGGTATTGATTTGTTAAAATCAAGAAAACAAGTTTGATTTGAAATATTTGATAAAATTTCTACTAACCTCGAAGATTGATTAATAAATCGATAAATTTGAAATAGAGATTTTATAAATCGTGACTTTTGAAAATATCGTTTGATAATTCGAGAGAAAATTTTTGAGTTAAAATATTCGTAGAAGTTTGTTATAAAATCCATATGTTAATCTATTTTGGAAAATCTTTATTTAAGTTTTTAGAAAAAATTCCCATTTAAAATAATTTAAGCAAAATAATAAGTTGTCAAAAATAAAGCAAAAATAAAATAATTTAGAGGCCTTGTTACAACTTTAAAACCCATATAGTAAAAGTAGTAAATGGAGAAGAAATTTAAAGTTCAATAAAAACCATTTCTGAAGTATGGCCTCCACCGAGTTATCCATGGCCGAAGTCCACGTCACTGAGCATTACCTACATGGATTAAGAAAAGGAAGGGGGTGAGTTACAAGAACTTAGTGCATAATCCCCTTACCGTCATCCACTGGGCCTGAACCCATTTAGCAATCATCTTGGGCCTAAGCCCATTAACAAAGTAATAAATAAATAGAAAGAATGCATGAGTGTATGCAACCCATCCCATCCAGCCGATCTCTCCCCTGTACCAGCCAATCTCTTCTGTGGGGATCAAGTCAACCCACCCCGCCAGTCTCTCCAATTTGCAGTCAAGCTGCCATTTATAATAATAATTCGCAGGCTAGTGGCCATTTATAACAAATTTCGATTGTGGGCAAGCCACCAGAATCACAGAGTATCATATTATCAAACATATTTGTGGCAGTGCCACCGGAATTACTTCTCTTCAACATTTTCCCAACCCATGCAAAATCATGTAAATGCCTCATACATAGCAAATCATGATATTTACAAATATAACAACAATAATTAATTCAGAAAAAATTCGGCCCATTAACACTTTGCAAATCGGCCCATTAAGGCAATATATCAATTCGGCCCATTAACACTTTGCAAATCGGCCCATAAGGACATTTCAGTACATCGGCCCATAGGGGCATTTCGGTAATTTGGCCCATAAGGGCATTTTTGTAATTCGGCCCATAAGGGCATTTTCGTTATTCAGCCTATAGGGGCATTTCGGTAATTCGGCCCATAAGGGCAATCAATCAAATCGGTCCATTAAGGCATTCTATCAAATCGGCCCATTAAGGCAGTCTATCAAATCGGCCCATTAAGGCAATCTATCAAATTGGCCCATTAAGGCATTTTCATATTTCGGCCCATAGGAGTATTTTCGTAATTCGGTAATTTACCTTCCAAGGGTATTTCGGTAATTTCGCAATCCAGACTTAACTACTAATTTGGGCATAAAAATTTAAATTGTCCATCCGCGTCATACTGACTAAATTGACTACAACTCGAGTTAGGAATCTCGAAATTTAGATCCGTAAATATTCCTTGAAACTAGACTCATATGTCTTCTTACTTAATTTTTACAGAATTTTTGGCTTACCCATTTAGTACCATTTATTCCTTACAGTTTTCCCTTGTTTCACTGTCCAACGATTTTGACCTCTCTCATCTTAATTTCAAACATCTGACTGTACGATTTTCATATATTACTCCCACTTGTTTCTAATGAAAATAGGCTCATTAAGGAATCTATACATATAAACTATAACTCATAATTCACTTTGTACAATTTTATACGTTTTTTCCAAGACAGATCAGGGAACCACAAAGTCAATTAGAACCAGTCTCACTAAAATCAAAATATCATAGAATATAAAATTCATTTTCTTTCTCCGTTTCTTCCATATCAAAATAGACACAATAAGCTTTAATTAGATATCTTATTCACTTTCTAATTCCCTTTCTCCTATTTTTCATGATTTTTCAAAATCACTTCACTGCTGCTGACCAAACTATTTCATTGCAAAAATATGGTTACTACTACAAAAATATGCACGCCCGAGTGGTCACGGATGCCGATTTTTGGTTTTCTTCGGTATTTCAACCGAATCACAGAATATTTTATGCAAACATTCAAAGAGATGTGAGATTACACACCATTTCAAACATGTATTTGGAAGGGTACGGGATTACACACCTTATTCGAAATCCGTAACACGATACTCTTCACGGCACCTAAAGGTACAATCGGTCAACAATTAGTCCAAAGCCCAATTTACAACTTCAATCAAGTATTGTGATTGATTAACAATCTATATCACTTACCAACAATCCGAGTCTCTTATTACGAGGGATAGGTGTTCGATTGGCCCTCCGATAAAGTACTTCGAGACCTACTTACCAACCTTCTTCCAAAAGCCAACGGCTAGAAAGATGATGAGAGTATAAGCTAACACTCTACCTATTTGGCCCACACCAAGAGAACCAAGAAGATGGAAGTAGCAAAGAATAGATTCGGCCTTGGTCAAAAGAACAGGGTGAATAATCGGTTTTAGAAGAGAGAGTAAAAGAGAGATATGAAGAAAATAATAGAAGAGGAAGAACATTACCTTGCAACCACTGAAAACCCGAAAAGGCAAAGAAGCTTCGGCAACCACAAAAAAAAACAAGTTTTGGCTATGAAATGAAGTTGATGTTTTGGTTGTGGTGTGTAAAAAAGAATTTTTGAAAAAAAAAAGAGTAGAAGTCAATAGATAATTTGAAGTTTTGGCCAAGAGGGAATGCAATCAAAAGAACAAAAATATTTAGAAAGGAAAATGAAATGACCCCCAAAAAAATGTGAAAATGCAAGGGAGAACTAGAGAAATTCGGCTCCCCCTATTTCACTAACCAAAACATTGTATTCATCTTTTCCAAAAAGATGAACATTAACCAAAATAAAGTCTTTCCAAAACACCTTCCACACTATATGCCAACATGTTCCCCTCTCTTACCATTTTCCTTCATTTCTTTCCCTCTTTTTCCTTAGTCTTTCTCCTTACCATAATCCTTAGCCATCTTTCCAAAAATTAAAAAGTATTCCTTACCTTATTTGATGCCATGGCCGACACTTGGAAAGAAAGCACAAAAAATAAATCCAAATTTGCAAAAGATGGGATTTGAACCCTTTCCCTTCATGCTCTCCACTTAACACCACACCACTCCATCATGTGCTCAGCTTATGCTAGCAAAATACACTCTTATTTCCTTAAGCCTTGATGCTACATACCTTCTCTCCTTAAAGTGCTTAACCATAAAAATTTTCTTATAGCCTAACTTGAACCCGAAACTTTCTAGAACTACGTAACTTTCCAAAATCACCTTCCTAATAAGTCCATCTTGAAATAATGCCGTTCACTTATTCTCAAAAATTTTAAACACTCCTACGCCCAAGGCCCAATGGGCCCAATCCTACTAGGCCCAAATTCGGGTCGTTACACAAAGCTAGTCCAAGTTTAACGCTACTTGGTAGTAGAGATTAAGGACTTTTCTATAGATACTTTAGAGGGCATTGTGGCATTCAATTGGGATAATTTGCTACACTTGTAATGGATGTTTGAGACTTACATTTGGATATTAATTTTGAGATGTTATATTTGTTTTTTTTTTTTGTTTGGTTTTATGGTTAAATGTTGAGTGTAGTATTGTATGTTGCTAAGTGATAACATGGTGATTGAAGCATGAAATTTTCACTAATACATTTTAATTGTAGTTTGTCAATGAGTGGATAGCTTTGTGACTAAGGTAAGTCCATTGTATGTTTTAATTTTTGTTTGTTAAGCATGATTTTGAATGTTTAAATTATTATACACATGTTGTTTATTAGTTGTAACTAGATTAATTAGAGTTGTATATATGACTAAGGTAATAAAACTCTGCTAATATAGCCTTAATTAATAAACAGATTAAAAGAAAGTTGGTAATCATTTAGAATTAAAATCGGGTATGTTTAGCTTTAAGTGGTGAAATGACATAAATACCCTTAAAGTTAAATCCTTAAAGGAAGTTTTAAAGTGATTCACAAATCGCTTCCGCAAAAAGATTAGATAGTTATTAGTTAGAATTGATGTGTTATAAGGTTGGGGTGTGCTTTAGGTGATTTTGTGTTGGAGAATCACTTCAATGACTAATATGTCGCTTTGGATTTGAGCCAGTCCGTTCCAGTTGGGTTTGAGGTGTCATAAGAATATTCTAAAATACTTAAATTCTGCATTTCAACAGAACAACCAAATGACCCATCTTAAATATTTGTTCATGCTTGCTTGGTGATTAAGAAATGGCTTCATAAATTCGTCCATGCATGCTTAAAGGGGAAGCAATATCTAGAAGTCAAAAACGACCCCTATGATGGATGGTGGCCTTTAATGGTGAATGGAAAATTCCAATAGACAGCTTCTAGAAAGCTTCATTCAGCTTCCAACTTAATGGTGCATTAACTCAGTTTTGTGTTGACCAAATGGTCATTTTTAAGCCCATATGAACAACCATTCTTAAGTGTGAAAACAAGGGATGCTTTGCAAATCCAAACAGCCACAAGGTGTGAACATCTTAACTCCTTTTTGCCAAAAATGAGCAGCCCTTTTTTATGTTTTAATTAGACTGACCATTGGCGTCTCTTAGGACAATAAATACATATTAGGACACACTAAATGCACCAATAAAGCTGTAGTAAACTTGGACAAAATTTAAACACTCTTTTAAGACAAATTAAACATGCTTAAATCACACAATAAACATGTAGTGAAATAGACATATGTAAAACATGTAATAACACAACATAAGCAAACACACACATATAATAACACAACATAATTAAACACACACATATTAAATATATAATAGAACAAAACAACATTAAAAGTTGTAGAATTAATTTTATTAAATAATGTAGCCCTTAGAAATCCACGTGCAAAACATTGCATGCACTTGGGACGTTATTAGGGGCCCAATAAGAATTGGACTTGTCACAGTCGGTCTAAACTTGCTGAATCAAGCCCACCATCGCCTGTTTAAGCTTCTTGGCTCTAGCACACGTTATAGACCTGATGGGAATTTCAATTGGATCCTCTCTTAAAATGGGCAACTGGGAGTTTGGTCTACTTGATGAGCTCGAGTTCATTTCAATCGTTCCCGTGCATGTCTAACCCAAAGACCAAGCATGAGATGATTGTAACCACATACTCGTTTTACCTTATTTGTTAATACAAGGCATTTCCATTGTTATTTCAGTTTCCTTTTCTGTGTGTACAAATAAACTGGTTTAATAAAGTCTTGAGAATAATATGATTATTCTTAAAAGGTCATTAGTCAACTATTATTATAGGCTTGGACAATGATAATGCATTGAGACTAATGTGTAGTTGATTGATGACAAAGTGTTGTCATTGACATAGGCTTGAACAACATACCGGACTGTCCCACTATGAGTATGGTTCTTGGATTATTATGTAATAGTCACAGCATTACTCATAGTGATAATTATTTATATGATCCTCAGACTTGAGATCATCATTGTCCCAACATAGTGAGTTGTATATTTTGACACAATCAAACATCTACCATAACATGTTATACTATAAAGATTGATGTTGGGTATGTTGCAATCTATGTAGAGAGATATGGTTGATCAAGAAAAGATTTATACCTCCTGCATAATAGGAGCAATATCTTAGGTGTCTTGATGGAGTGAGACTAGAAACGCATGGCCATTCTCGAATAATTTTATATGAGATATCACACTTATTTGTTTATTGTAGTCTACTCAGAAAATCAAGAGATATGAGATTGGACTATACAAGTGTGACTATTCCATGACTTGTATCTAATCTAGGTATTAAGGATAAAAGGATATAGTACATGAAACAGATTATCACAAAAAGGTTATGTTGAATCACGACTTCTTGTATCTTGCATAGCAATGATGCATTGCTAGATGCCACTCATTGCTTGTAATATTAGAAACGTTCTAGTATTACTACTAACGTTACAAGAGCCTACAGGGTCACACCCTATAGTTGAAGCGAACAAAATCCAAATACATTTGGTATTGTATTTAGCTATCACATGAATTAAATTAGTTATTGAATTAATTTAATTTGATAATTAAATATTGAACACATTATATGTACAAGCTTGTTGTACACATATGGAGCACATATATAAAATTAATATATTATTTTGATTCATACAAATTATTAATTGAATATATTTTACTGAAATTATTATTATAAATAGTTATAATAATTTCAGTCAAAATGTAACAGGACATGGAAATTGATATTCTTCAGGAAGGAATATAATTTTTGTTATGACTTTCCATCAGTCAAAATGTAAAAGGACATGGAAATTGATATTCTTCATGAAAGGATATAATTTTTATTATGGCTTTCCATTTGTTTCTCTAAAAAAAAGGGAATAATCCTATTTTTTTCCTCATATGTGATATCAAACAAAAATAAAAGGAAAATGGATCCCTGATATGTTAGGGTTACCAAAAACACAAACACACAGCTCAAAAGGTCTAGCAACCATTCTTGAAAATGCTCTTTGAAAAGTTCAAGAGAATTTTGTTGTTCATTCTTTGACTGGGTGGATTATGTAGAGGCCAAGACATTATTGTTGCGGTTTGGAATCGACATCTTTGAAAAGAATCTTACCAACAACCTTAAATGTCATTTTTTAATTTTGAAAGGTATATTTTTTAGCCTTGTTTCAACCTGATTCGTTCTTCGTACATGGATCCATGGCTGATGATCGTTGGAATACTTTTTTCGCTGTGCCGCGAGACGTATCGGTGATCCAACATACTGTCCTAGCGAAATACCTCTGTTCTATGTTTATTGTCTCTGCGGACTATGTTTGTTTTTTGTTTACTGTCCTAGCGGACTATCTTTGTAATTCCGAAATTGGGCCTAGTAGGATTGGGCCCATTGGACCTTGGGCTTAAGAGTGTTTAAAATTTTTGAGAATATGAGAATAGTGTTATTGCAAATTGGACTTATTAGTTAAGTGAATTTGGAAGGTTACGAGGTTTTTATGAAGTCTCGGGTTTAATTGGGCCTTAGGAAAATTTTGGTATTTTAGCACTCTAAGGAGAGATGGTAAGTAGCTTCAAGACTTATAGAAATAAATGAGTAAAGTGCTTGCATAAATGAGCAATTAGTAATGAGGTTATGGCATCAAGTGATGGATTTGAAGGGAAGAGGTTCGAATCACTTTGTGTGCAAATTTTGACTAATATTTTTGCAGTCTTTCCTTAAGTGACGGCCAAGAGGTATTTATGGAAAGTTTGAATTCATTATTTTTGGTAAGGTGGCTATAAGAATAAGGCAAGGTTGAAGTTGGGGAAAGGAAGCAAGAGAAATAGGTAAGTAAGGGGGACATGAGGCTTCTTTCGTGGGTGATGTTTTGGAAAGTTTGGGTGGCCAAACTCTTATCCTAAGGGGGGATGCATGTGGACGGTTTTAGGGTAGATAGGTGGCTGAAATTTTACCTTGGCATTTGGTAAGGTCTTGGTTTTGTTTTGGCCAAAAATCCTATTGCAACCTTTGTGTCATCTTCTCTCTTTTTCCTACTTTCTTTGCCGAAATTTTCTAGCACAATAGTGCAATTTTCTCTTCTCTTAAATTGGTCACATATTCATCTTTTGTCTAATTTCCTTGATAGCTGAATATCATTGTTCATTCTCCTCCATAACCGAAACCTTTTCATCATTCTTTCTTTCTCATTCCTTAAGCAATCGGTAAGTATTCTTTCCAATGATTTATTTTCTTCTCTTATGACCGAATCCATACTTTGGTTTTTGGATGGTGATTTTGACCGAGACCATCACCTTACTTTCTCTCATACGAGATCGTTTTCTTCTTCATAGTGATATAGAGGGAGGTCGAATACCATAACATCGCCTAATCATCTCTAGTCATAGGACGACCGTGAGAAACGGGATTATAATCAATTAAGGTAAGGAAGATCTTTCATAGTCCATTCGATATCTCCATTTGGTTATTGAGTTAATCGGATTGAAGGTTGGCTAATTGATATTGTTGGTAGGATCGATTCTTGGTGCATCAAGGGAGATCACAGTCATGGTAAGTGGAGTTAGCCTAATAAAGTGTTTCTAGTTACGATTATCGAAGTTGAGACTAACCTTCTATCAACTATCATTATAGGTGTTGAAATCGGTAGAAAGCACAACTCGTAATCAAGGTGTGTAATCCCGTACCTTCCGTATATGGTGTGTAATCTCACACTTCTCTGAAATTTTGTATGAAATATTCTGTGATTCGGTAGAAATACCAAAGAAAACTGATAACCGGCATCCGTGATCACTCGGACGTACGTATGCTCGTAGTGGTAATCATGTTTTGTAATAAAATGTTTTCGGTCAGAAACAGTGACGTGTATTTGAAAAACCACGAAAAATAGGATAAAAGGAATTACAAAGTGAATAAGATATCAAATTAAATCTTACTATGTCTATTTTAATATGGAAGAAACGAAGAAGGAAAATGAATTTTAAATTCTGAGATATGCTAATTTTAGTGAGACTGGTTCTGAATGACTTCCTGGTATTCTATTCTGTCTTGGAAAAATTGTATAAAATTTTACAAAGTGAATTAAGAGTTATAATTGATATTTATGGATTCCTTAGTAAACCTATTTTCAATAGAAAGAAGTGAGAGTAGTATATGAAAAGCGTACAGTAAGATATTTGAGATTAAGGTAAGAGAAGTCAGAATCAATGGACAGTGAAACAAGGGAAACTTTAGGGAATAAACTGTACTAAATGGTTAAGCTAAAAATTCTGGAAAAATTATAGGAGAAAGATATATGAGTCTAGTTTCAAGGAACATTTATGGATTCAGATTTTGAGTTTTTTAACTCGAGTTATAGTCAGTTTAGTCAGTATGACGCAGATGGACAGTTTCGATTTTATGCCCCAAATTAATAGTTAAGCCTAGGTTACGAAATTACCGAATTACCCTTAGTGGGTAAATTACCCAATTACCCTTAGTGGGTAAAATATTGAATTACCCTTAGTGGGTAAAATAACGAAATGTCCCTATGGACCGAATTACGAAAATGCCCCTATGGGCCGATTTGATAAGACTGCTCTATTTTGGCCAAATGTGATATGTGATAAATGGGCCAAATGTGATACTTGATTTATGGGCCAAATGTGATATTGGCTACATGAGCCAAATTGTAAAATAGGCCAAATTGTGAAATGGGCCAGTTTGTAATAATTCTTTTACAGGCTTTATGTTGGAATTATCATATGAATAAATTGTTGTGCATCTTATATACATGATTGCATGGGATGGGATAATGATGAAGAGAAGTTTTGGTAGCTCTGCTACATAATTCTGGTGGCTCTGCTACAAATATTGTAAATGGCCACTGGCCTGCGAATTATTGAATTAAATGGCATAATGCTTGCGATTGGTGTGTTGGCGGGGTGGGTGACTAAAGCTCCCCATAGGTGTGCTGGTTGGTACGGGTGGTGTGTAGCGGATGGAAATTTAGGTTTGGTTGGGAATTGCATATCACATGCATTTTATAATTGTTAAATTGTTATATTTGTAAATAGGCTCAGGCCCAATAAATGCTTAAATGGTTATGGCCCAGTGGACTTGGTAAGTGGGTTACACACTGAGTTCTTGTAACTCACCCCCTTCTTTCTTAACCCTGTAGGTAATGCTCTGTGAGGTGGACTTGGGCCATGGATGACTCGGTGGAGACATACTTCAGAAATGGTGTTATTGAATTTTAAATTTCTATTTTCATTTATTTTATTATTTTGCTATTTTGGTTTAAGTTGTAATAAGGCCTCTGAACTATATTTATTTTTGCTTTATGGTTGGGATGTTTTTATTATTTTTCTCAAATTGTTTTAAATGGGAAATTTTCTAAAAACTTAAATAAAGGTTTTCCAAAAACGATTAACAAATGGATTTCAAAATAAACTTTTACAAATATGATTTAACTCGAATTTTCTTTCAAATTATTAATGACATTTTCAAAAGTCACGGATTTAAAGTTCAATTCCTTGATTTGTGATTTGTCAATCAATCTCTCAAAAATACTTGTATTTTATCTATGTTTCCGCAATGTTTCAAAATGCTTTTGCAACTCTATTTCAAAAGTCACATTTTCGTAAATCGTTTATTTCAAATATGCTTTCGCAACCGAAAAGGTTTATTAAAGATAATTATGTTTTCATGTAGACACAATTGCTTAAGTGTTTTGGGTTTTAACAAAGAGGCTGTAATTCTCAAACAAGTTTTTAACAATTGCAAAGATGGTTTTGAAAAAAAAAAAACACTTCCATGTGGCACGCCAGATTCGGGCCTAACTTCTAGGCCGGGTTTTGGGTGTTACAATCTTTGTTTTGTGTTTACCGTCCAAGCGGACCATCTCTATGGATGTTATGGAGTCTTTCATCCATGGTCTTACACCGATTTTCCATCCTAGTGTACTATCGTATGATGCCATAGAGTCTTTCATTCTTAGTCTTACTCATTATAATTGGCTACCATAATGTCTTTTATTTATGGTCTTGCACTGTATACCTTATACCTTGTACCATACTGCCATGGCATCTTTCATCCATGGTCTTATGCTACGTACATCAAACTAGATTGCCATAGCATCTTTCATCTATGGTCTAATGCCATATACCATCGTCATGGTGTCGCCCTGAAGGACTAGTCGATACTGCTGTCGCGGTAAATACCTTGTCATGTTTCTTAAATCCTCCTCCCATTACCTCCTTTACATCACCTAACATTGATGTTCAAACACCGCAGTGTTCCCTTCACAAGGCCCGGAGCTTCACCCGTGGCGATAACTAACAGGGTCACTCCCCATTTCCCTTCCTGACTTCATCTATCCCATAAAGGTTTTTCCCACAATTATCATGCAAAGCATGCACATCATATTTCATGGCTACCTGGTGTACGTCATACTATGACCATTTCATGCTTACTGGCATGCATCTACAAATATTCATGTTTATGCAAACATGGCATACTCAGACAGCATAGATCATTGTTGGGATCACCCGTATGCCCCGTGGCGCAACGAAAAAAATATTCCGACGATACACAGCCAAGGATCCATGAGCGAGGAACGAATCGGGTTGAAATAGAGTTGGAAATATACCTTTTTTTACTAAAAACGTTGAAAGGATGTTGCTGATTTGATGTCAATTCCAAGCCACAACGAAAACATCTCGACCTCTACGTAGTCCACCCTGTCAAAAACAGATAGTCACTTTCTCTTGAACTTTTCAGAGAGAATTAAAAACAATTGCTAGACTTTTTCAATTATTAAGTTTGTAACCTTAACACACTAAGTGATTATCATCCTTTTATCCTACTTGATATCACATATTAAAAAGGAAAACCATGATTATTCCCTTACTAAAAGGAAAACCATAGAGAAGGCAAATGGAAAGTTAGAAAAATGATTTATATTCTTTCCAAAAGAATATTAATTTCCATGCCTTTTATAGTTTGACTGAGATTAATTAATATAATTGTTTATATCAAAAAATTACGTAAAATATATACAATTACTATTTTGTACGCAAATTCATATATTAATTATATTCTTTCCAAAAGAATATTAATTTCCATGTCTTTTATATTTTGGCTGAAATTAATTAATATAATTATTTATATTAATAAATTCGGTAAAATATATATAATTAATATTTTGTATGAATCAAATTAATGTATTAATTATATTCTTTCCAAAAGAATATTAATTTCCATGTCTTTTCTATTTGACCGAAATTAATTAATATAACTACTTATATTAATAAATTTAGTAAGTTATATACAATTAATATTCTGTATGAATCAAATTCATATATTAATTATATCTATGTTCTCTATTTGAGTACAACAAGTTTGTACATATAATGTGTTTAATATTTAACTATTAAATTAAATTAATTTAACATTTATTTTAATTTATGTGACAATTAAATACAATACCAAATGTATTTGGATTACATTCGTTTCAACTATAGGGTGTGACCCTGTAGGCTCTTGTAACGTTGTTAGTAATACTAGAACGTTTCCAACATTGCAAGCAATGAGTGGCATCTAGCAATGTATCATTGCCACCCAAGTTAGAACAAGTCGTGATTCAACATAACCTTTCTGTGATAATCTTTTCATGCATTATATCATTTTATCCTTAATATCTAGATTGGACACAAGTCATGAAATAGTCACACTTGTGTAGTCTAATCTCATATTTCTTGATTTTCTAAAAAGACTACAATAAACAAATAAGTGTGATATCTCATACCAACTTATTCAAGCATGGTCATGCATTTCTAGTCTCACTCCATCAAGAGGCCTAAGTTATTGCTCCCGTTATGTAGTAGGAATAAATCTTTTCTTGATCAACCATATCTCATTACATGGATTGGGATATATCCAACATTACTCTTTATAGTACAACCTGTTACAGTAGACGTTTTGACCGTATCAAAATATACTACTTATGATGTTGGGACAATGATGATCTCTAGTCTGAGGATCATATACACAGTTATCACTATGAGTAATGTTGTGACCATTACATAATAATCTAAGAAACATACTCATAGTGGGTTAGTCCAATATGTTATTCTCTAACACATACATACTCATGTATTGATTTTGACATCCCTATGTCAATGACAATTCTTTGTCATCAATCAACTACACATTAGTCTCAATCCATTATTGTTGTCCAAGCCCACAATAATACTTGACTAAGGACCTTTTTAAGAATAATCATATTTTCTTAGGACTTTATTACAATTCAACTTATTTATATACAAAAAAAAAAAAAAAGAAACTGAAATAATAATGGCAATGCCTTATATTAATAAATAAGGTAAAACAAGTATGTGATTACAATCATCTCATGATTGGCCTTTGGGCATACTCTAACAATCATAACTATTGAAAAAGATGGACATCACATATATAATAAGGGTAATTACATGTTATTATTTACTATCATGATAGGTTAGCCCAAATTAAAAGTGTTCTAATTTGGTTAAAATTTTATTCGGCTTTAATTATTAACTAAAGTATGGGTCAAATATGTGTAGATACTCTAGTAATAGAATTCTAATCAAATTCTAATTAATGATGGGCTAATTAGAATTTTATTAGAACTAATATGCCAAGGTTATAAATATTAGGGTTATTGTCCCCAAATTATACACAAGATATCTTTTCTAATATCCCATCATTAGGAAAGAGAGAGCAGATATTCTCTGAATTTCTTATGTGCTAATTTGGAAGATCAAATCCCCAAGATCTAATAAAACTTTAAGGAATTCATGGATTCAGGTACGCTTCCGCATCTAGTTTTGTTATTGATTTATTCTTGATGATTTGACATGATAGATCCTACTTTATTAAGTTTTATTTCAGATTTATTTTACAAATATAACAATAACATCCATGGTTAGAGTTTTAGAAACTCACTTGCAGCTTCATCGTCTCCAAAGGTTACCTTTTCGAATGCCAGAGCTTTCATTCTCCAACTTGTCGGTTTCCTTACTTTTCAATCTTAATCCTCATGAATTTTGCTCCATACAAAACCTTCCATGGCCTATTCTTCTTCAAAGTATCTAAATAAGAAGATGAATAAAAGAGAAAATGAAATAGAATCGGGACAAAAATCATCCCTAGGAAGCCATCTCCCAGCTATTTACGGCCCTTCCTACGTTACCAACCTTATGAGAACCATCCATTTCTAATCATGCTGTCCCCCACTAAGGAACCACCATTCTAACCAAACTAGGTTTGGTTTTCAACCATGTCCAATTCAGTTTTCAACTTTCCCATTTCTTTCAATAGAGGCCCCCAACTTGCGGTCTCTTTCATTTTAGTCCTTTAATTATTTCAAGTTTCTAGGTTAATTGGAAATCGGGTGTTACAGAAACCTCATCTAACTTTGAAACATGACGGTTTTATTTTAGTGGAGTTGAGAGCTAAACCTATTTTTCTTCAAAGAATATAAGAGTTATAGATAAGTGATTTTGAATTGTTCACTAAACGAAAAATTATTGAAAATGATTAGACTTTAGAGTTGAGTATTGATGTTAATAGGAATCTATGCTTTTGAAATCGTTTGTGTGTATCAAGAAATTTACACCGATGGTCCGTAATAAAAAGAGAATCTTAGAATACGTGGTTAAATGTTAGATATGCCAACAAGTTAAAGTTGAGTATCAAATTCCATCAAGTTGGTTACAGTTATGGTGATTCTGGAATGGAGATGGGAATGAGTTACAATGGATATGGTATCGAGTTTACCATTGTCACTAAAAAATGAAGATGCAACCTAGATTACGTGATGTACCACTATCTATCAATTCAGATTGAAACATAAGATGTACCTCTGGATTTTGGGTAGATTATAAGAAGTCTTGATCACGAAATGAGATTTCAATATAGCGTATCATCTTCAAACTAAAGGACAATCAGAATGGATAATTCAGATATTCGAAGACATGCCACATTGCTATAAAATTTAATTTGAAGGCAGTCAAGAGGAATTCTGTAACACCCCAAACCCGGCCCATGCGTTACGAGCGATTTTGGTATGTCACACGAGCAAAACATGTTAAATCCTTTTTATTCGTACTAAAATAGGTATTGATTTGTTAAAATCAAGAAAACAAGTTTGATTTGAAATATTTGATAAAATTTCTACTAACCTCGAAGATTGATTGATAAATCTATAAATTTGAACTAGAAAATTTATAAACCGTGACTTTTGAAAACGACGTTGAAAATTTGAAAGAGAATCCGAGTCTTATGAAAATAGCGTTAATAGTTCGAGAGAAAATATCCGAGTTAAAATATTTGTAAAAGTTTAGTTTGAAATCCATTTGTTAATCAATTTTGGAAAACCTTTATTTAAGTTTTTAGAAAATTCCCTTTTTAAACAATTTAAGAAAAATAATAAAAACATCCCAAATAATAAGTAAAATAAAAATAGTCCAGAGGCCTTATTACAACATTTAACCCAAAATAGTAAAGTAATAAAATAAACGAGAAAGAAGTCTAAAGTCCAAATAGACCATTTCTGAAGTATGGCCTCCACCGAGTCATCCATGGCCCAAGTCCACGTTACTGAGCTTTACCTGAAAGGGTAAAGAGAAGGGGGTGAGTTACAAGAACTCAGTGTGTAACCCACTTACCGTTGTTCACTGGGCCAAAATCCATTAAGCAATTATTTTGGCCAAAGCCCGTTTACAATAATATAAATGTATCATATATATAATATGCATATGGTATGCAATTCCTAAACCAAACCTAGTTTTCCATCCGCTACACACCACCCGTACCAACCAACACACCTGTGGGTGATCTTTAGTCAACCCACCCTGCCAACACACCAAACGTAGGCATTAAGCCATTTATATCAAATTTGTGGACAAGCCACCAGATTAACAGGATTTACATGGCATTGCCATTTTTCAGATTTAAGGCAGAGCCACCAGATTTATGTAGCAGAGCTACCAGAACTTCTCTTCATCATTATCCCATCCCATGAAAAACATGTATATAATGCATAACAATTCAAAACAATGTATTCAGATATTTCTTACAAAATTTATGGCGCATTATAACAATTTATCAAGTTAGCCAATTAAGCAAAATATCTTCTTGGCCTATTTCGCAATTTATGTCAAATTGGCCTATATAGCAAATTATCAATCGGCCTATATAACAAATATCAAACGGCCCTTATAGCAAATTATCAATCGCCCACATAATCATATATCAATTTGGCCCACATAATCATATATCAATTTGGCCCACATAGCAAATATATGGATTTGGCCCACATAACAAATATATCGATTTGGCCCATTAATCAAAATATCAGATTGACCCATTTTGCAAAATATCAGATTGATCCATTAATCAATATGTCCATTCGGCCCATAAGCAATTTCGTATTTCGGCCCTTTAGGGGCTGTAACATCCTGGAAAGGGCCTATGCATTTTCGGTTTAATTGTATGAAATGACAAGTCTTAAGCATTATGAATAAATTTTTGATATTTTTGGAAACTCGTAAATGTATGAAAATGCATGGAAATGAAAATGAACATTTTGGAAACTGAACATTTTTGAAAACTGGAAATGCATTAGGACATGAACATTTTAGGAAACCCAAATGTAAGGAAATGGTTCAAAAATGGAAAGTACACATTTTTGGAAACTAAGAAATGAAAATGGAAATGATCCAAAAATGGAAAGTATACATTTTAGGAAACTTGGAAAAGTAAGAAAATGGCAAGTAAACAGAGCCGATCGAAAATTTTAGGAAACTTAGAAATGATACAGAAATGTCAAATTTTAAAGTTTGAAATAGGAAATAAGGGCAAGATGGCCTTAAAAGAAAAAGTTGGTAAAATTTGACACACAAACGGGCTAGGAAAAGTGGCCTGAAGATGGCACTTAGGGCCTATGGAAATGGCGCCATGTGCAAGAGGCATGGGCCAGGGTTCGAGTCACGTAGGAAGCAAATAATGAAGGTTTTATTTTTGCTTCCCAGGCTAGAGGGTGGATGGCACATGCTTCTAGAATTAGAGGTGTTTTAATTCTATAAATATGTGAATAAATAAGTGATAAATAAAGGATTATTTTGTTATGAGATAAAAGATGGATTAAACACTTTTATTTTTAAATAAAATAGATGATATTATCACAAGGAAGAGTGGTGGCCAAGTCAAGGACTCTTGGCCTGATAATTTCGGCTAAAGGAGGAGAATTAAGGCTATTCTCTCATCTCTCCTAAGCTCTGCCAAAATTCCCTAGTCAAAAACCCTCTCTGCCGAATTTTCTCTAGCAAAGTAGCTTCTCTTTCATCCATATTTTCCTCTCCAAAATTCTTCTATTCTCCTCTCTGTTTCCATTATCAAAGCCGAATCTTTATGGCTTCAAACAGGAGTGCCATCGACTGTGGTAATAAGGTAACAAAGGATTCTTGTGTTTACTTCTTTTTCAATCAAGATTTAGGACTAATCTTTTTGGATGTCTCTTGGCCGAATATCCAAGGAAGGATTTCGGGCTTTCAGATCTAAGGAATCAAGGAAAGAGTTTCGGGAAATTCAAGGATTTAAGGTAAGACACCTGTATGGTCGGCCAAAGGCCATATTTTATTTGTTAAAGTTGGATTAAATCTAACTTATGGTTGTAGGAATTTCGACATCCCTAGTAGAGCAAGGAATCGATTTTAGGAATCTCATCACAAGCTAAGAAGTTATATTCGGTCTTGGCTCTCTCTTAAATAATTAGATCTATTTGTTTAACCGAAGACTAATCAAATCAGTGGATCGAGTGGGTAGCAGAATTTCAGGGAGGAATACCACAATTTCGGGATTTGATTCGGCAACAAGGTAGGTAATGCAAATCCTACTAGGATTTGGTTTTTAAGCCAAATAGGGTTGTTAATATGTTTTAATGATTGGCCGAATATAGGAGTTAAAGATCTAGATCGGTAGATCGTTCTTCGGGATTTCAAGGAATCTATTAAGCGAATCAGGTGTGTACTCACACTAACTTTCAATATATTATGGCAATAATTATTTTAATATATGAATATGCATAAGAATGAGAATGTGGCTAAGTACCACAAATGTGGTAAAGAGTACCAGCACGTTTCCTACTTCTGATAGGATTACGAATATGATATATTTTGAACATGTGAATAGTAACATGAATGAGAAATAAGTATGTTATGCATGATATAATAATATTTGGGGCATTTTGGGCTATATGTGAAAGGGAAGAAGGTGTTGACTTCGGTCTCACTAGCGGAATATGGTGACTACGGTCACATAATATGATTATGGTAACCGGTTACATCATCCGAATTTGGTAACCGGTTACATTATACGAATATCTTTGTCTAATGACACAAATTATATGGGCGATGAGCACGTCGATCATCGCAATGACGCGCTTCGATGGTGTGTAGCGGATGGAGGGTTGACTTAGTAGTCCCCACGGTGTGACTGGCAGGTATAGGTGGTGTGTAGCGGATGGACAAATAGGCTTGGGTTTGGGTTGCATCATTTTGATATGAATATGTACTTGATATGAACTTGTATGCCTGATCTGTTGATTGTTAGTATTGTGTACACATTGAGTCTGTTGACTCACCCCATTGTCGGACTATTTTTCAGGTGATGATCAGCAATGGACCGGGCCGGAAGGAGCTTAGTGGTGGCCATGCTCAGCAAGGATTATTTTACTTCATTTGGACATTATATTTTTTTTAAGTACTTTTAATTTTATGATTGGGTTTTATTTGATGTAATAAGGCCATAAGGCTCAAGTTGAATTTCTTTATTCCTGTTTAAATTTTTATTTACTATGTTACGAACTATTTTTTTTGGATTTAAAGTCCTAGTAGAATTAATTATTTAAAACCCTAAATTATTTTGTCACCCTAATTAAATGATTTCTAAGTAAGACAAGTGGGCTTTCAATCTAAGCCCAACCCAAACCAATATTTTTCTCAAAATGCACAAATTATCTCTAAGTAATAAAGAACTTCAAAACCGTTTTTCTTAAGGAACATACCAGATCCGGTTCAGGCTCGTGGGGCCGGTGTGGGATGTTTCAGGGGCATTTCCATAATTTGGCCCATAAGGGCAATTTTGTAATTCGGTAATTTACCCACTAATCGTAATTCGGTAATTTCGTAATCCAGAACTACTAATTGGGCATAACAATTTAAAACTGTCCATTGCGTCGTACTAACTAAATTGACTATAACATGAGTTAGGAATCTCGAAATCTAAATCCGCAAATTTTCCTTGAAACTAGACTCATATATCTTCTTACTACAATTTTTCCAAAATTTGTTGCTTAACCACTTGGTATAGTTTATTCCTTAAAATTTGCCCTGTTTCACTGTCCAATAATTCTGAAATCTCTTACCTTAATTTCAAATCTCTCACTGTACGATTTTCATATATTGCTCCAACTTGTTTCTAATGAAAATAGGCTCACTGAGGAATCTATACATATAAATTATAACCCATAATTCACTTTGTACAATTTTATATGATTTTTCCAAAATAGATCAGAGAACCACGAAGTCCATCAGAACCAGTCTCACTAAAATTAACATATCTCAGAATATAAAATTCCTTTTCCTTCTCAATTTCTTCCATAATAAAGTAGACACAGCAAGCTTTAATTTAATATCTTATTCAATTTCTAATTCCCTTTCTCCTCTTTTTCAAAAACACGTCACTGCTTCTAACTGAAACTATTTTATTACAAAATATAATTACCACAACGATCATACGCACACCCAAGTGAACACGGATGCCGGTTTTTGGTTTTCTTCGGTATTTCGACCGATTCACAGAATATTTCATACAAACTTTCAGAAAAGTGTGAGATTACACACCATTTCAGATATGTAAACGGAAGGTATGGAATTACACACCTGATTTCGATTACCTAACGAACCACTCGTTGATGACCTAGAACAATACCAACCAAAAGTTATCCTCGAATTTCCAAAAGATTTCGTATCAGTTACACTTGAATCACTTACCACTATGTTCGAAGGTAGAATATATTGAGTGATTTGTCCCTAAAACATATAGTCGATTATTTCAAATTATTACTCCGTTAGCAACCAATCGAATATTGAATAATATCAATAATCCATAAGAACACCTTAACTTATCGATATTGGATCCAATTCCACCGTTTGACTTCGGCTAGAACAATACACGGTCTCCCACTTAAAGTATTACGAAAAGAGGGTGATTAAGACATGAATAAGTGAAAGATAACACCATTTTCGGTTACGATCACGATTTACAACCGAATAGTGATAAATACTTATTTGGCTAAAGAGAAAAGAATATGATCATAGAAAAGAATTCACTTACCGATTTAATCGAAGAAAGAATGCCACCTCGAAGGAGAAAGAAATTCTGAAGGAGTGATTGTAGATTGAGAGTTTCGGCTATAGAAGAAAATGAACAAGAATAGTTTCGGTTATGAGGAATGATCAAACAAGAATATGTGATTTAATGGTGGTGTTGGTTTAGAGAAGAGAAAAGATAAGAGGAATGGTTAAAAGAAAGGATGGGAGGTTGGATGGATGATAGGTTGTTCGGCTATCCAAGAAAGATTAACAAGGGATGAAGGTTTTGACCAATCAAAAGAGGAGGAAAATGCACAATTGTGCTAGGAGGATTCGGCAAAGAGAATAGCAAATTGGGAGAAGATGACACTAAAATTGCGAATGAGATTTTTGACTTAAAACAATACCAAGACCCTACCAAATGCCAAAGTAAAATTTTAGCCACTATCTACCCCCAAAACCGTCCACATGCATTGCCATAAGTGTCAAAATTTTGCCAACCATACTTTCCATATTCTCCATGAAATAAGCCACTTGTTCCCCTTACTTGCCTTTTCCTTTTGATTCTTTTCCCCAACCTCAACTTTTCCTTAATTCCTTAGCCACCTTACCAAAAAATAAAGAAGTCAAACTTGCCATAAATACCTCTTGGCCGATACTTAAGGAAAGAGTGCAAAAATAAAAGTCAAAATTTGCACACAATGGGATTTGAACCTCTTCCCTCAAAGTCCTTCACTTGATGCCATAACCTCTTTACTAATTACTAATTTATGCAAGCAATTTACTCACTTATTTCCATAAGCCTTGATGCCACTTACTATCTCTCCTTATTAGGCTTAAACACAAAATTTTACTAAGGCCCAACTTGAACCCGGAACTTCATAGAACCCCGTAATTTTCTAAAATCACCTTCTTAATAAGTCCAACTTGAAATAATGTCATTCTCTTGTTCTCAAATTTTTAAACACTCCTACGCCCAAGGCCCATTGGGCCCAATCCTACTAGGCCCAAGTTTGGGATGTTACAATTCTACCCTCCTTAAAGAAATTTTGTCCTCGAAATTTCCAACCAACTACTAAACGCACCGTTCAAATCACACCACTATACTTTCGCTATGCACTCTGATCTTAATATCACTTAACATTAGCTTGAATCCTCTTTCACACAACCAAACGTCTAACCACAGAAGCAAATAGTTATCTACCATTTATACTTAGAATTTTCTACATTCAATCATCACGTCCAACCAAAACAGACCTGACTTGATGGTGATGAAACAATCCCGAGCCTTATGCTCCTTAGACCAGCATCTCAAGAATGCACCTAACCTTTTCCAGCATTCTCCCGGATGAGGCCTTTTACAATAATCGCAAGCCGAAAAGTTTGGACGTGCCTTGACACACTTCACGGAACGAGACTGCGATCCAAAAGAACCACGATTTCCTTTCTTCTTATAGTCCACACTCCTAACTCGAAGTGCTTCACCGATTCCTTTAACCTCCTCCAATACTTCTTTAATTATCTGAGTCAGCTCGCCAACCCCAGCTCGATCATGAGATCCCGTCTCAGCCACTGGCGATGCCAACGCCTCCCTTTCGGGCACATGCTTCAGTGTCGAAGATCTAGCCCTAGCACCTCGGCCTCTACCTCGACCACGTCTACCGCGTCCACGTCTTCTAGCGTTCATGTTCACTAATGTCGACTTAATCTTGATTACGAGTTTTATGAATCATTATGCTATTCAATGTTTATTAAACGATGTTTTATGGAGTATGAATAGAAAAGTTGTTTTCGAGTGTCAAATCCGCATCCTAGAGTCCCAATCTCTATAGTTTCAACTCCTAAAGCTAACAGTTCTAGAGTATTCTATTTCGTAGAATTTTTGTACCACAGTAATAACACAATAATCATAAAATGAAAACAAATGCTTACTTGACTTGGTGCCGGATACTCGTGGTGCCATACTTCCTTTAGAACATATATTTATAAATCAAAATTCTAAACAGCTTTGGAAAATGCTTTTGAACCCAAACCACGGCCGAGTTTTGCAACTGGGCTCTGATACCATTAAATGTAACACCCCAAACCCGGCCCATGCGTTACGAGCGATTTTGGTATGTCACACGAGCAAAACATGTTAAATCCTTTTTATTCGTACTAAAATAGGTATTGATTTGTTAAAATCAAGAAAACAAGTTTGATTTGAAATATTTGATAAAATTTCTAGTAACCTTGAAGATTGATTGATAAATCTATAAATTTGAACTAGAGAATTTATAAAACGTGACTTTTGAAAACGATGTTGAAAATTCGAAAGAGAATCCGAGTCTTATGAAAATAGCGTTAATAGTTCGAGAGAAAATATCCGAGTTAAAATATTTGTAAAAGTTTATTTTGAAATCCATTTGTTAATCAATTTTGGAAAACCTTTATTTAAGTTTTTAGAAAATTCCCTTTTTAAACAATTTAAGAAAAATAATAAAAACATCCCAAATAATAAGGAAAATAAAAATAGTCCAGAGGCCTTATTACAACATTTAACCCGAAATAGTAAAGTAATAAAATAAATGAGAAAGAAGTCTAAAGTCCAAATAAACCATTTCTAATGTATTACCTCCACCGAGTCATCCATGGCCCAAGTCCACGTTACTGAGCTTTACCTGAAAGGGTTAAGAGAAGGGGGTGAGTTACATGAACTCAATGTGTAACCCACTTGCCGTTGTTCACTTGGCCAAAATCCATTAAGCAATTATTTGGGCCAAAGCCTGTTTACAATAAATAAATGTATCATATATATAATGTGCATATGATATGCAATTCCCAAACCAAACCTAGTTTTCCATCTGCTACAACAACCCGTACCAACCAACACACCTGTGGGTGATCTTTAGTCAACCCACCCCGCCAACACACCAAACGTAGGCATTGAGCCATTTATATCAAATTTGTGGACAAGCCACCAGATTAACAGAATTTACATGGCATTGCCATTTTTCAGATTTGTGGCAGAGCCACCAGATTTATATAGCAGAGCTACCAGAACTTCTCTTCATCATTATCCCATCCCATACAAAACATGTATATAATTCATAACAATTCACAACAATGTATTCAGATATTTCTTAAAAAATCTATGGCCCATTATAACAATTTATCAAGTTGGTCAATTAAGCAAAATATCTTCTTGGCCCATTTCGCAATTTATTTCAAATTGGCCTATATAGCAAATTATCAATCGGCCCATATAACAAATATCAAACGGCCCATATAGCAAATTCAATCGGCCCATATAGCAAATTATTAATCGGTCCACATAATCATATATCAATTTGGCCCACATAGAAAATATATCGATTTGGCCCACATAGCAAATATATCGATTTGGCCCATTAATCAAAATATCAGATTGGCCCATTTTGCAAAATATCAGATTGATCCATTAATCAATATGTCCATTCGGCCCATAAGCAATTTCGTATTTCGGCCCTTTAGGGCCATTTCCATAATTCGGCCCGTAAGGGCAATTTCGTAATTTGGTAATTTACCCACTAATGGTAATTCGGTAATTTCGCAATCCAGACTTAACTACTAATTTGGGCATAATAATTTAAAACTGTCTATCAGCGTCGTACTGACTAAATTGACTATAACATGAGTTAGGAATCTCGAAATCTAAATCCGTAAATTTTCCTTGAAACTAGACTCATATATCTTATTACTACAATTTTTCCAGAATTTTTGGCTTAACCAATTAGTACATTTTATTCCTTAAAGTTTCCCTTGTTTCACTATCCAACAATTCTGACCTCTCTTATCTTAATTTCAAATATCTCACTGTACGGTTTTCATTTGCTCACACTTGTTTCTAATGAAAATAGGCTCACTAAGGAATCCACACATATAAATTATAACCCATAATTAACTTTGTACAATTTTATATGATTTTTCCAAAATAGATCAGGGAACTACGAAGTCAATCAAAACCAGTCTCACTAAAATTAACATATCTCAGAATATAAAATTCTTTCTCCTTATCCATTTCTTCCATAATAAAGTAGACACAGTAAGCTTTAATTTGATATCTTATTCACTTTTTTATTCCCTTTCTCCTATTTTTTGTGATTTTTCAAAAGCATGTCACTACTTCTAACTGAAACTGTTTTATTGCAAAATACGATTACTACTACGATCATACGTATGCCCGAGTGATCACGGATGCCGGTTTTTGGTTTTCTTCGGTATTTCGACCGATTCACAGAATATTTCATACAAACTTTCAGAGAAGTGTGAGATTACACACCATTTCAGATATGTAAACGGAAGGTACGAAATTACACACTTGATTTCGATTTCCTAACGAACCACTCGTCGATAACCTAGAACAATACCAACCAAAAGTTAGCCTCGAATTTCCAAAAGATTTCGTATCACTTACACTTGAATTACTTACCACTATGTCCGAAGGTAGAATATGTCGAGTGATTTGTCCATAAAACATATAGTCGATTATTTCAAATTATTACTCCGTTAGCAACCAATCCAATATTGAATAATATCAATAATCGATAAGAACTCCTTACCTTATCAATATTGGATCCAATTCCACCGTTTGACTTTGGCTAGAACAATACACGGTCTCCCACTTAAAGCACTACGAAAAGAGGGTGATTAAGACATGAATAAGTGGAAGATAACACCATTTTCGGTTACGATCACGATTTACAACCGAATAGTGATAAATACTTATTCGGCTAAAGAGAAAAGAATATGATCATAGAAAAGAATTCACTTACCGATTTAATTGAAGAAGGAATGTCACCTCAAACGAGAAAGAAATTATGAAGGAGTGATTGTGGATTGAGAGTTTTGGTTATAGAAGAAAATGAACAAGAATAGTTTCGGTTATGAGGAATGATCAAACAAGAATATGTGATTTAATGGTGGTGTTGGTTTAGAGAAGAGAAAAGATTAGAGGAATGGTTAAAAGAAAGGATGGGAGGTTGGATGGATGATAGGTTGTTCGGCTATCCAAGAAAGATGAACAAGGGATGAAGGTTTTGACCAAACAAAAAAGGAGGGAAATGCACAATTGTGCTAAGCGGATTCGGCAAAGAGAATAGCAAATTGGGAGAAGATGACACTAAAATTGCAAATGAGATTTTTGACTCAAAACAATACCAAGACCCTGCCAAATGCCAAAGTAAAATTTCAGCCACCTATCTATCCCCAAAACTGTCCACATGCATTCCCATAAGGGTCAAAATTTTGCCAACCATACTTTCCATAGCATTCTCCTTGAAATAAGCCACTTGTTCCCCTTACTTGCCTTTTCCTTTTGATTCCTTTCCCCAACCTCAACCTTTCCTTAATTCCTTAGCCACCTTACCAAAAATAAAGAAGTCAAACTTGCCATAAATACCTCTTGGCTGACACTTAAGGAAAGAGTGCAAAAATAAAAGTCAAAATTTGCACACAATGGGATTTGAACCTCTTCCCTCAAAGTCCTTCACTTGATGCCATAACCTCTTTACTAATTGCTCATTTATTCAAGCAATTTACTCACTTATTTCTATAAGCCTTGATGCCACTTACTATCTCTCCCTAATAGGCTTAAACACAAAATTTTACTAAGGCCCAACTTGAACCCGGAACTTCATAGAACCCCGTAATTTTCTAAAATCACCTTCTTAATAAGTCCAACTTGAAATAATGTCATTCTCTTGTTCTCAAATTTTTAAACACTCCTACGCCCAAGGCCCATTGGGCCCAATCCTACGAGGCCCAATTTTGGGATGTTACAAATTCATATTGTTAATTGAGTTCACGTATAATAACAGTTATCGGTCGAGTATCAAAATGAAACCATACAAGGTTTTCTACGAATGTAAATGTAGAACTTGGTTGTACTGGTTATAGTTGAAGGAGAGAAACATAATAGGGACTGGTCTGATTTTTAAGACAAACAATAAAATCAGGATTATATGAGAGACTGTTTAAAAGTCACCTCAGATTGACAGAAATCGTACGTTGAATTGTAGAGAAATTATCGAATTTCAAATCGGTGATACAAAAATATGGTATCGTCGTAGTATGAAAGAGGATATGTAGAAGCTAGAAAATAACCATGAGATTTGTAGTACCTTAACCTTTTCGCAAGTGAAAATTTCACGGACAAAATTTCATAAGGAGGGAGAGTTGTAACAACCCGGTTTTCAATGTTGTCGAAAATAGTGGTTTCAGGACCAAAATTCTGACGAGTGAGTCTGTTAATATTTTCAACTTAAATATGATGTTACTGTAAATTTTGAATTTATATATTTTATTAATTGGTCAGTCAGTCAAGGTACAAGTGGTTCATGCTAAATGTCTGTGATGATGGAAAATGAGGTATCAAGACCTCATTTTTATAAACCAAGCCCGTAAATATTTTTATTAAATATTTTTTGAGTTTTTATATTGGTGAATTGAAATTTGGTTAGATAATTTTTCTGAATTAGCAACTACTTAAGGTACAAGAACTCAACCGTAAAAAATGTAAAAATTAATCGCTATTGATTTTTATTAATTAAAAAGACTTAAATAACATTATTTCAAGGACTTAATGGCCACATTAGATTATAGTGGATGGAAAATACATGACTTTGGCTTTATTTTGTTATTGAAATTATCATTGAAAGTAAAGAAAATAATAAAACATTAAAGTAGTGGAAAGACAGAATTTTTCATTGTCGTCTATTTTACAGTTCGAACACGATGGATGGAGGAATTGAGAGCTTCAAATTCTTCCAAACAATCAGCCCTTGCGTGTGGTGAATTCGAGATTGGGAATTGTACCAAATTAGAATTAATTGATGAAAAAGGAAAATTACTAATTAGTCCTTAAAGAATAGACCATTATCTGTTTTTTTAGGTAAGTTCATATGGTATGTTTGTGTTGAATTGTTATGTATTTAAAAATATAATTGTAAATATGTGTAATTGAAATATTGATTGTTTACGATTTGGTACAAAAAGATGAGATATGGGTTAAATCACAAAAAAAAAAAAAAAGAAAAATTGACTAATAAATTGAATATAATTGTAACACCCCAAATATCTCTTACATTTATTTACGTGTGTCTGTGACACAAATATCTGTATGCTTCAGTGGTTAAGTGTTCTGGGAGTGTCTGAGAAGTCTTGGATTCAAGCCTTGACTTGGGCAAATTTTTGTATTTTTATGAATAAATCCCTATCTCAGGTCAGGAGGTTTATAGTTATATGTTGGTAAAATATGTCAGAATAGGCCTGCTAGTCTGGTGGTTAAGTGGAGTGTCAAGATGTTGGTGGTCTTGAGTTAGAATCCCTGTGCATGCAAGGGAGTGTTTTATTTTGCTGCTTGTGCCGTGTGGGTGTTTTTAGCCGAAACACTGAAGTATTTGACTGGAACTTAAATTCGATTGTTGACGAGATTGTGGTGGATGGTTTGGGGGAATTTGAGGGTTAGTGGGAGTGTGATGGACGGTTTTAGGAGGGAAGTTAGGGATATGGGGAGAGAGTTAAGGGAATTAGGGGGTTTACAAAAAAAATTTGATCACTTCTTTTCTTTTTCCAATTTCGGCTTAAGCATTGGTTTTCTCTCAACCTTTTCTGTCAACTGATCTTCTTCCATGGTGCCGAATATTACTGTGATTTTCGACTATTTTCTTTTCCCCTCTCCTTTCTTTTTTATTTATTTTTCTCTTGGTTCTGTCGATTCCCTCCTTTCCATTTTGTTGTCGATTTCTCTTGTTTTCTAACCTTCTTCTTATTGCCGCAACTTGTCATCTCTACTGTGGTTTCGTGCGTTGGTGGTAAGTTTTGTAACTATGGTGTATTTTGGTTATGGATTCTTGGTAATTGGCCGACTGTTTCATTGATGAAGGTTAAGGGCTGGAGCGATTCGCTTAGTGTTGGAGTGGTGTGGCCTATTGTTACTCTCTTAGTAGGTAAGGTGGTTGTGTTTGTGAATTAGGGGAAGCTTTTCCTTTCTTTTGGTTATGAAGATGAAATTTACTGTTGACATTGGGTCTTCCAGAATTGGTAGCAGCGAATTGTGGGAATGGTGACCTGTCTTGTTCGGTTTCGTAGTGGCGGGTTGCTTGGTTTTGAAGGTAAGTAACGAATGGATTGAACGAATCATTGTCAATGTTTTGGTTTTGAATTAACTATGAGTTAGGATTGATTGTGCAGTTTGTTTGTTGACCATAAGTGTTGGTGATCTCGGAAGTGCTTTTACGTAGCAACGAACCAGTTGTGTAAACACGACTCTGGAAATGGAAATTAGCGAAAAGCCGAAAAATGTGAAAGTCGAAGCCACACAGGCGTGCGGTCACCCGTGTGGTAGGCCGTGCAATCGGACACAGGCGTGTGATCGATAAGGCAAGCTATGTGTGATTCATGGGCCGGACAGAATTAGGTCGTGTGGGCCCCACATATATGTGAACCCCGCACGGGTGAACCACACGAGCATATGGGATTATTGGACCAGGTCGTGTGATCCATACAGCTAAGGCCATTTTGGGCCTGGTGGGCCACACGGGCGTGTGGACCTACATGGGTAAAATACATGGGCTTGTGAGCCCATTTTCATTGTTTGACTACTAAGGTTGCACGGGTCACCCGAGTCGACTGTGGACCTACTGTAGGGTCGGTAAGATTACCTAGATCCCTAATTGACTGAATGACTGTTACATTCACATACTTTATATATATACATGTACGAATGTATTTTGAGCATGCTGTTAAAACTGTACTGAATACATATATGATACCATGATTTGACATGAAATGATTGTATGATACATTGCATGGGGATGGGTTTATTTTGTTCGGTGGAAGTGTACTGAAATGCCTCGAGCCTTCGCAATCGGTACTACTTGGAGTATAGGGATGGGTGGGTTGATTATATCCCCACATGGAGTGTAGGGTTGGACGAAGATGGAGTGTAGAGGCTGGTTGGGTAGGATTCCCTGATTGCATATTGGTTACCATTAGTGTTACTAAGATGGGCTAAAGCCTGAATTGATATTGATATTGTAATGGGCTAAGGCCCTAACTGAAACTGAAACCGTTACTAAAATGGGCTTAGGCCCAGATTGTGATTGCTTTCTATCTGGTTGTTTTATATGGGATTACACACTGAGTTTTTGTAAACTCACCCTTCTATTTTAACTGTATAGGTAATCCCCAGACATAGGCAGATCAGTATGACGGAGGACTCAAAGGTGGCCACAGGACCTAAATTGTTTGATTTAGTACCTAATAATGATTTTTAATTTTATTTTAGGGTATTTTACTGTAATAATGACCTTTTATGGATTTTCGTGGTTAAATTGGGATTTCTATGGTTCTAATTTACAACTGCTAGTAGTAGGGTTATTCGAGTTTTCAAAATGAATCAAATGCTTTAACAAAATACACTCAAATACGCAAACTGATTTTATAAGCTTTCGCAATAGGTAACGTTTTGGAAAATTAACAACATTTTGAAAATGAATAATTTTGTGATCATGAACTACGTTTTTTTAACTGAATGACTCATCCTAGAATTTACACAAGTTTTTGTAAAGTGGTTAAATGGAAAAGAGGTTTTTACAACAACTCAATTTTTTCAAAAAACGCTACCATGTGACATCGCTAGATTCGGTCATATCGTCCAGACTGGGTTTGGGGTGTTTCATTTAGTGGTATTAGAGCCAGGTTGCAAAACTTGGCTGTGGATTTGGTTTTTGAAATTGGGTTTTCTTTTAAAGCACTGATTTTCAGACGATTGAAATATCTCTCACAATATGTGTGGTACACCGAGTCCCGGTGCCAATTTCGTAAGTTCATTGAAACTGTTATATGTTCTAAACTGAAACTACTATAGATAGTATATACTACGACTAATATAGATAGACTGTACTGAAAACACTCAGGATAGTGTATACTGATACTGTAGTAAAATCATTAGACACTGATAGACTCTGCATCGTACGAAAACAAACGTTACACTTTTGATACTGATTTCATAAAATATTTGTTAATAGGCAACTGGAACTATAAACTGATGCATAAAACTGTTAATACAAAAAACCGCAATTAGACAATGAGCGCAACAGGTACTCGTGGATGGGGTACAAGAGGCCGTGGTAGGGGCCGTAGAGGTGCTCGAACTAGGTCCTCATCAAATGGCCATATACCTAATTTAGAAACTAGTGAGACACCAGCTTCACCTGTTATTGAGATTGGGTCTCATGATCTAGCGGCTGGGGACGACGCACTGTCCCAAGCCATGTTAAGGATTTTGGAAAGGGTCGCTGGGCCCAATATTAGAGCTAGAGACCGAGGGTCGGTTACAGAATGACTTTAATCTAACGGAGCTGAGCTCTTTAGGGGTATTGCTGGAGTTGCCCCTAATGTGGTTGAATACTAGATTGAGGCCATAGAGAGAATTATGGACGACCTGGACTGCACCTCTGAGCAAAAATTAAAGGGTGCTGTATCACTGCTACAAGATGAGGTATATCAGTGGTGGCTCACTATTAAGGAGGGCACTCATCTCGATCGACTGACCTAGGAGTTCCTTAAGACTGCTTTCCAGGGGAAGTATGTGAGGGCCAGTTACATGGATGCCCATAGGAGAGAGTTCCGGAATTAGACCCAGGGTGATAGATCAGTGGCCGAGTATGAAGCCTAATTTCTGTGACTAAGCCGTTATGCACGTTGTATGGTGGTGATTGAGTATGAGAGGTGCGTTCGCTTCGAGGATGGCCTCAGGAATAATCTGAGGGTACTGATAGCTCCACAGAGGGAGTGAAACTTTGCTGCACTGGTCAATAAGGTGAAGATCGCTGAGAAAGTGATGCACGCTAAGCGCCAGAACAGAGAGAGAGGTAAGAATAAGAGGGATTTAGAGCCCAAGAAAAAGGCCAGAGTTGATAGGCTGACCAGAGTCGGGGCTCCTATTGCTGCTACAAGATAGCCACCGTGTATTGACTCTGGTAGACGCTATCAGGGCGAGTGCTGGAAAAGAACTGGGGTTGTTTGAGGTACGGTTCATTAGAGTACCTTCTTAGTGAGTGTCCGTGGAGGTCCGATCAAATACAAGCTTCTGGCATGGGTATTGCACCACCACTGAGGGTAGTTCAATAGCCACTGAGAGGTCGTGGTCATGCTAGAGGTGGTAATGGTTTGGGCCGTGGTCAAAAAGCACCGGGCAGAGGTGCTGGTCATACTGAGGCAAGGCAGCCGGCTCTAGCTTATGTTGCACGTCGCCAAGAGGAGGGTGATGCTCCGGACGTCATTACAAGTGCATTCTTTATTTATAATGTACCTTATACTACATTGATAGATATAGGATCCACTCACTCCTATATGGCTTGTAATGTATCTAAAAGCTTGGGTTTACTGGTTAAGAGTACTACGAGTGAGGCCACTGTACTAAGCTCATTGGGGTAGTCAATAAAGGTTAACAAACTATTTAGAGATGTTCCTTTAGAAGTTCAAGGGGCTATCTTTCGGGTTGATCTAATGGAACTGCCTTTTGGATAATTTGATCTGATACTGGGAATGGACTGGTTAGTCAAACACCGAGTGAGCTTAGATTGTGCCACAAAAAGGGTTGTGCTGAGAACTGAGAAGGACAGCGAGGTAGTCGTAATTGGGGATTCTTCTGTTATAGATATCAGGACGGTTAAGGATTTTCCAAACATTTTTCCTGAAGAGCTACCTGGGTTACCCCCGAATCGTGAAGTAGAGTTTGGGATTGAGTTCTTTCCCGGTATAGCTCCGATGTCCATCTCCCTCTATAGAATGGCACCAAAAAAGCTTATAGAGGTTAAGACCCAGATTCAAAAGTTATTGGATCGTGGGTTCATCTGCCCTGGTGTGTCTCCGTAGGGAGCACCAGTACTATTTTTGAAAAAGAAGGATGGATCCATGTGTATGTGTATTGACTACCGTCAACTGAACAAGCTGACCATAAAGAATAAGTACTCCCTACCGAGGATAGACGATATGTTTGACCAGTTCCGAGGGGCTTCAGTTTTCTCCTAGATTGATCTATGATCAGGATATCATCAGTTGAGGGTTAAGGAGACTGATGTGCACAAGACAACATTTAGGACTCGATACGATCATAACGAGTTCCTAGTGATGCCATTTGGATTGACGAATGCACCAGCTTCTTTTATGGATCTAATGAACCGAGTGTTCCAACCCTATCTGAATTGGTTCGTAGTGGTATTTATTGATGATATACTGTTGTATTCAAAAACTGAGGATGAACACAATGAACACCTCAGAGTGTTTCTACAGATTCTGCGAGAGAAACAACTGTGCGCCAAGTTCAGTAAATGTGAGTTCTTGTTATGTGAAGTAACGTTTTTGGGACATGTGGTTTCTATTGAGGGGATTAGAGGCGATCCTCGAAAGATTAAGGCTGTCTTGGATTGGAAGCAGCCTAAGACTGTATCTAAGATCTATAGTTTTCTAGGACTAGCAGGGTATTATCGAGGACTTGTAGAAGGGTTTTCACTGATTGTAGCACCTTTGACTAAACTACTACGTAAGGGTATGCCATTTAACTAGACTACCATACAGCAAAAGAGCTAGGGAATCTCAAGGCTATTGACAGAGGCCCCTATTCTGATATAGCTAGAGTCTGGAAAAAAGTATACTATCTACAGCGATGCATCACATGTCGGTTTGGGGTGTGTGTTGATGCAAGAGGGTAAGGTGGTAGCATATGCATCTCGTCAACTTAAGACTCATGAGGCGAATTATCTGACGCATGACCTAGAGTTGGCCGTAGTGGTGTTCGCACTGAAAATCTGGAGGCATTACCTATACGGCGAGAAGTGTACCTGATCACAAGAGCCTCAAGTACCTCTTCACTCAGAAGGAGCTGAACCTTAGGCAGCGTAGGTGGATTGATCTACTTAAGGACTACGACTGTACATTTGAATATCATCCTGGTAAGGCCAATGTGGTGGCCGACGCACTGAGCCATCGGGCTATGACTGATCCGAGGGTAATGTTTGCTCGCCTCAGTTTATTTGATGATGGTTGTCTATTGGCCGAACTTCAAGTTAAACCAATGTGGATAGAGCAAATTAAGGGTAGTCTTTGGGTCTTTGCTTTTGACAGATTGAGAGTGGGAATACTGTGGACTTTAGACTGAATAGTGAAAGGGTACTCTATTGCCGTTGGAGAATCTGTGTACCAAATGATACTGAGTTGAGGCAGTCTATACTACGAGAGGCGTATAGTAGCCCTTATGTTATGCATCCTAGCAGAAATAAGATGTATCGAGACCTTCGAGATTTATATTGGTAGCCAGGTCTTAAGCGTGAGGTTACAGACTTTGTGGGTAAATGTCTAACTTGTCAGCAAGTTCAGGCTGAGCATCAGTTACCTTCAGGGTTACTTCAGCCAGTTAAGATTCCACTTTGGAAGTGGGAGCGAATGACTATAGACTTCGTTAGTGGGTTACCCCTCACACCCACTAAGAAGGATTCAGTATGGGTCATCGTGGATCGATTGACCAAGTCCGCCCATTTCATGCTGGTTGTACCGATTACTCTCTACAAAAGCTGACTAAACTGTATGTGTCTGAGATAGTGAGACTGCATGGGATACCGATTTCAATAATATCTGAAGGGGATACTCGTTTCACGTCTCGATTTTGGAAGAAGCTACATGAAACTTTGGGTACAAGATTAGACTTCAGTACTGCATTCTATCCTCAGACCGATGGTTAGTCAAAGAGGGTGATTCAGATACTGGAGGACATGTTAATGAGTTGCGTGATTGATTTTTGAGGCAGTTGAGAGGATTACCTGCCGCTGGCAGAGTTTGCTTATAACAACAACTATCAGTCTAGCATTCACATGGCACCATATGAGGCATTATATGGTCGTAGGTGTTGCACACCTTTATGTTGGACTGATTTGGGCGAGTGATGTGTTCTGGGCCCTGAACTAGTTTCGGATACCGAGGATAAAATTAGATTGATTCGAGACCGACTGAAAGCGACATTAGATAGATAGAAGTCCTATACGGACATAAAATGACGTGAAATTGAGTATTCTATGGGAGACATCATTTTTCTCAAGGTCTTGCCGTGGAAGAAGTTACTGAGATTTGGGCGTAGGGGAAAGTTGAGCCCTAGATTTATTGGACCCTACTGTGTGCTTAAGTGAAGTGGGACCAGTTGCTTACCAGTTGGAGTTACCTCCGGAGTTGGATCGAATTCATGATATTTTTCATGTCTCGATGTTGAGGCGCTACCGCTCTGATCCCATACATATTGTTCCAGTGGAGGAGATTGAGGTTAGGCCAGATTTGAATTTTGAGGAGTCGATTCAGATATTGGATCGTGATGTAAAAGTTCTGAGGAGGAAATCTATTCCACTGGTTAAGGTTCTCTGGCATAATCATAGCATTGACGAGGCCACGTGGGAGCCTGAGGATGCGGTGCATCAGCAGCACCCTCATCTATTCTGGTCAGATAAATTTCGAGGCCGAAATTTTCTTTTAAAGGGGTAGAGTTGTAACGCCCCAAAAATTTCTTATATTTATTTACGTGTGTTTGTGACACAAATATCTGTCTTCTTTAGTGGTTAAGTGTTGTGGGAGTGTCTGAGAAGTCTTGGGTTCAAGCCTTGACTTGGGCAAATTTTTGTATTTTTATGAATAAACCCCTATCTCAGGTCAGTAGGTTTATAGTTATATGTTGGTAAAATATGTTAGAATAGGCCTGTTGGTCAGGTGGTTAAGTGGAGTGTCAAGATGTTGGTGGTCTTGAGTTCAAATCTTTGTGCGTGCAAGGGAGTGTTTTATTTTGTTGCTTGTGCCGTGTGGGTGTTTTTAGCTGAAATACTGAACTGTTTGATTGGAATTTAAATTCGATTGTTGACGAGATTGTGGTGGACGATTTGGGGGGAATTTGAGGGTTAGTTGGAGTGTGATGGACGGTTTTAGGAGGGAGGTTAGGGATATGGGGAGAGAGTTAAGGGAATTAGGGGGTTGACAAAAAAAAATTGATCACTTCTTTTCTTTTTCCAATTTTGGCTTAAGCATTGGTTTTCTCTCAACTTTTCCTGTCAATTGATCTTTTTTCGTGGTGCCGAATATTGCTGTGATTTTTGGCTATTTTCTTTTCCCCTCTCCTTTTTTTTTTATTTTTCTCTTGGTTCTGTCGATTCCTTCTTTTCTTTTTTGTTGCCGATTTCTCTTATTTCCGAACCTTCTTCTTGTTTCCGCAACTTGTCATCTCCATTGTGCTTTCATGCGTTGGTGGTAAGTTTCGTAACTGTGGTGTATTTTGGTTTATGGATTCTTGGTAATCGGTCGATTGTTTCATTGATGAAGGTTAAGGGCTGGAGCGATTCGGTTAGTGTTGGAGCAGTGTGGTTCTGCTGTTACTCGCTTAGTAGGTAAGGTGTTTGTGTTTGTGAATTAGGGGAAGCTTTTCCTTTCTTTTGGTTTTGAAGATGAAATTTACTGTTAACATTGGGTCTTTCAGAATTGGCAGCAGCGAATTGTGGGAATGGTGACCTGTCTTGTTCGGTTTCATAGTGGCGGGTTGCTTGGTTTTGAAGGTAAGTAACGAATGGATTAAATGAATCATTGTCAATGTTTTGGTTTAGAATTAACTATGAGTTAGGACTGATTGTGAAGTTTGTTTGTCAACCATAGGTGCTTGTGATCTCGAAAGTACTTTTACGTCACAAACGAACCAGGTGTGTAAACACGACTCTAGAAATAGAAATCGGCGAAAAGCCGAAAAACGTGAAAGTCGATGCCACACGGGTGTGCGATCACACCTGTGGTAGGCCATGCGATCAGACATAGGCGTGTGATCGACGAGGCAGGCTATATGCGATTCATGGGTCGAGCAGAATTAGGCCGTGTGGGCCCCATAGGCGTGTGGGCCCAACACGGGTGAACCACACGGGCGTAAGGGATTATTGGGTTTAGGCCATTTTAGGCCTGGTGGGCGACACAGGCGTGTGGGTCCACATGGGAAAATTACATGGGCTTGTGGGCGCATTATCACTGTTTGACTGCTAAGGTTACACGGGTTGCCCGAGTCGACTGTGGACCTACTGTAAGGTCGATAAGATTACCTATATCC
Organism: Gossypium bickii; assembly: GCA_025503065.1. Classification (NCBI taxonomy): domain Eukaryota; kingdom Viridiplantae; phylum Streptophyta; class Magnoliopsida; order Malvales; family Malvaceae; genus Gossypium; species Gossypium bickii. Next base: position 70,251,502 of record CP106712.1, read on the forward strand.
CTAATTGACTGAATGACTGTTACATTCACGTTCTTTATATATATACATGTATGATTGTATTTTGAACATACTGTTAAAACTTTACTGAATACATATATGATACCATGATTTGACATGACATGATTGTATGCTGCATTGCATGGGGATGGGTTTATTTTGTTCAGAGGAAGTGTACTGAAAGGCCTCGAGCCTAATTTACTGATAGCCCGGCTGTAAACTACTATTTTAGTGCCGCAACTGGTACTACTTGGAGTATAGGGATGGGTGGGTTGATTATATCCCCACATGGAGTGTGGGGTTGGACGGAGATGGAGTCTAGAGGCTGGTTGGGTAGGATTTCCTGATTGCATATGGGTTACCATTATTGTTACTGAGATAGGTTAAAGCCTGAACTGATATTGATATTGTAATAGGCTAAGATCCTAACTAAAACTGAAATCGTTACTGAAATGGGCTTAAGGCCAGATTGTGATTGCTTTCTGTCAGGTTGTTTTATATGGGATTACACACTGAGTTTTCATAAACTCACCCTTCTGTTTTAACTGTACAGGCAATCCCTAGACATAGGCGGATCAGTGTGGCGGAGGACTTAGAGGTGGCCACACGACCTAAATTATTTGATTTAGTAGCTAATAATAATTTTTATATTTTATTTTAGGGTATTTTACTGTAATAATGACCTTTTTGGATTTTTATGGTTAAATTGGATTTCTATTGCTCTGATTTACAACTGCTAGCAGTAGGGTTATTCAAGTTTTTAAAACGAATCAAATGCTTTAACAAAATACACTCAAATACACAAACTGATTTTAAAAGCTTCTGCAATAGGTAACGTTTTGGAAAATTAACAACGTTTTGAAAAAGAATATTTTTGTGATCATGAACTACGTTTTTTTTAACTGAACGACGCATCCTAGAATTTACACAAGATTTTGTAAAGAGGTTAAATAAAAAAGAGGTTTTTACGACAACTCATTTATTTCGAAAAACGCTACCATGTGACATCGCTAGATTCGGCCTTAACGTCCAGACTGGGTTTGGGGTGTTACAATAATAAATTGCAATATGATATTGATTACTTGAATTGAATCAGATTAATATGGTTATGTTTGATCATCAAGATAGAGGACTAATTGAATAGATTTATAAATATTATATATTGTTGTAATTGCAAAATTGGCTTTAAAATACAATAATTTATAAAGTTATACATACAAATTGATGATTTATAATAGCCTATTTTTAGTGGTGTCGAAAATAGTGGTTTTGAGACAACAATTCCAAAAAGTGAGTTATTATTTTGATATTTATTTAATGTCAATGGGATTATATTAGGGTCGTATTAAAGTTTCATTGAGATATTTTGAAGTTTACATAGTTAATTAAGTAAAAAAGACTAAATAGTAAAAGGAGTTAAAGTTGAATTCTATTAGTTAAAAGGGCTAAATGACTATGAAAAGGAAAACTAATAAACTCAAATGGTAATTATACCATAAATAAGATACTGGATTGTGATGGATAGGTTTTGTGATAGTTTAAATCATTTATAATGGTTAATTTAGTAATTTAATAAATAAATGAAAAAGATAAACTAAACCAATGTATCATCTTCCTTATTCTTTCATTTGAAAACCTAAAATAGCCATTAGAGAAGGAGGAGAGTTCACCTAAGCTTATTCAAGTGCATGGTATGTGATTTCGATCCCGTTTTTAATTATTTTTATGTTTTTGTGATCGTTTTAGCTTGATCTAGCTAGCTCGGGGGTTAATTTGAAAAACTGTTAAAGGTTGAGGGACTTGCCATGGTTGTTTTTCAATAGGTTTAAAGTTATTTGATAGATTATTAATCTTTGTTGTAAAAAAAAACATGTTTTGTTAGATGATTTTTGATGAAATTGAAAATAGGGATTAAATTGTTTAAAAAAAATGTAAACCTATGGGTTTTATTCTGCAATTGTTGGAAATAATGGGTTGTTTCAAGGTCCCTTGTAACATTGGTTAACATCGATTTAGGTTAAAATGGTTAAATTGCAAGTTATGGGCTTATGGACTAAATTGTGAAAAGTTAAAATATTAGGGGTAATTTCATAATTTTACATAAATACGAAATATGGATTAAATTGAATACTAGAGTTACTTAATTGAATGAAATTATTTTTTTAAATCAAGATAAACAACAACCGAACTTAAATCGATGAAAGGCTAAAAGCTTCAGATTAGTGTTCAACTCTACTTCTACAACCAAAGTTATCGAGGTAAGTTAGTATGAATTATGATCGTATTAATGTTAGCTAAATTGATTATTTGATATGTTGTATTAATATAAACAGACTTGAAATTTCATATGTATCGATGATTGAGTAATTGACGAATAATGAATCACGTTTGAACCTAAAGAATTCTTAGGATACGAATGACATGTCATTAGGGATTTCATGTTCTAGGTGATGGTCTTGAATGTCCTACCGATGGATGAGGTCCTACATTTGTTGCAAATTCTCCACATCTTGTGTGAGCAGCATCGTGTATCTTACATTTTGACCCACAACTCATGTAAGAATGCCCATTTCACAGCTCGTGTGAACACTATTGAAAAGGAAAGGTTACGGTTATATGGAAAGGCACACTATGTGTGTGAGCATTCCCGAGTATCCGATACAACTCTATATGGTTCAATGGGTAAGAAAAGGAAATGGCATGGTAAGTGTACAAATGAAACGGTTCATGATCATATGAAAAGGTTGATGAGTTAAATGATGTGTATGTGAAACTTACTTATTATTTGATTGAATTCATTTGTATCATGGATAAGTATACTAACTTGTGAGTTGATGGTTCTTGTATAGGCTTATGCTAAGCTTGTGGTCTTGGTTATGATATAATGCTTATTCTATAAATTATGCTAATGAAATGGTAAGTTATGTTTAAGTTTATACGAGCTTACTAAGAATCATTTGCTTACGTAGTTACTCTCCTTTGTTTTATAGATGATCGAAAGCTAGATCGGTTGGAAGTTTGTCATGGATCAATCACACTATCCAGCATCCATTTGGTAGTTTTTGTGTATTTTGGGCAAGGTTATAAATGTCATGTATAGGATCTTTCGTTATGGTATTTCTTGAATATGTAATGGTTGATTTGGTTAGTACATGTTTTTGAAGTTTATGCTTGTTTTGTTGTTGCTCTTTGGAAACTTACCAAGTTAGGTCATTTTGGCCACTTTTAAGAGTTTGTATATAAGACCTTTTGGTATGTTTGTGATGGCATGTAAATGGTCATTTTTTATATGATTTGGTAGATGATTGAATTAGGTTATATGCTTGAAAAGTAGCTATGCTGCTTAGTTTTGATCCAAGTTGTTTTGATACAATTGTGGTGCCTCTGAATGGCATATTGGTTAGATGAATTAGGATGTTTGAAATGATATGTTTAGATGTATTTGAATGATGTTTAAATCCCTTGAATGTGTGCCCAAGTGGAATGGTTAGTTAGGTATGATTTGGTCTTGAAATGGCTTGAATTTAGGGTCAACTTATGGATCACACGGCCTGGGACACGGGCTGTCACACAGCCATGTGGCCTGGATATATGGTCGTGTGACACACACAGCCTGGCTACAATGCCATGTGTGGCAACTCAGAGTTACACAGTCTGGCACGCAATCGTGTGACCCTACTCAATGAGTTACATGGGTGAGGACACGGGCTGGGACACAGCCGTGTGTCATTTGTTTGATTGTTACACGATCTATGCTATATCACACAACCGGGTGTAGCCTATTTTCACATTTTTTACATATTTTTCTTAAAACTTCTGTTTTGTTTCAAATTAGTCTCGAATTGTTTCTAACCTATTTTTAGGGCCTCGAAGGCTCGATTTAGGGAACATATGCATGTGTTAAATATGATTCTGATTGAGTCTAATTTATTAAATGTTATGATGATAAATGTGTTTCAATTGATCGATAATGCTCTGTAACCTGAATACGATGACAGAGACGGGTTAAGGGTGTTACATTTAGTGGTGTCTGAGCTACGACTTAGTCGGTTCTTGGACTAAAAGTAGCATGTATAGAATTTAGAAATACATGCCATTTTATAACCTGTGATAGTGTGATATCTTCTGACTCAAAATGAATTATGTTTTCTTATAGATAAAAGATGTCATCCAACCGAGCCGATTTTGATGACGTTGAAAGTAATGCACAAGCCTCCATTCATGGAGTAGTTAGCAGTGGGCCTGTAGCTGAGGACCAGAAAAGTGAGGCTAAAGAAGCTTTCTTCAAATAATGTCTGAATGGTTTTTTGAGTTCATTAGAACGAACCCGATGGCTCAACGACCTCCACTGCCTCTCGTATCCCAACCTGTTCCCTTTATTCCTCAAGGTTTGGGACAAGCATGTGTAGACAAGCCTCCAGTTCATAAAATACGTAAGTATGGGGCTGAAGAGTTTCATGGTACAAATAAAAACGACCTTGAAAAAGTTGAGTTTTTGTTAGAAAATATTGTGAGAGTTTTTGATGAACAGTCTTGTTCTCCCTATGAATGTTTAAAGTCTGCAATATCTCCATTAAAAGACTCAGCGTACCAGTGGTGGAATACTTTGATTGCGGTGATGTCAAAATATCATATAAATTTGGATTTCTTTCAGACAAATTTCAGGAAGAAATATGTTAGCCAGCGATATCTTGATAAGAAAAGGAAAGAATTTCCTGAGTTAAAGTAGGGTCATATGACTGTAGCCGAGTATGAAACAGAGTTTGTGTGACTTAGAAAATATGCTCAGGAATGTATACCATTAGAGGCTGTTGTGTGCACCCGGTTTGAAGACAGTTTAAACAAAGATATCAAGCTGTTGTTGGGATTCTTTAATTGAAAGAATTTGTAGTTTTGGTGGATTGAGCACATAAAGCAGAAGAACTTAGTAATAAAAAAAAGGCAGATTTCGAGGCTAGTGACACTGGTAAACGACCTATGGGAAAATCATTTTTTTTCTCCATCGAAGAAATCAAAGGAATTTCACAGTCGTACATCAGCTTCAGTAGGATTCTTGGGAAGAGATAAAGGGAAGCAACATTCAAATTCAAGACCTTAGGCTACTCTAGTAGTGAGTGTGAGCAGTGTTTGAAATAATAAACCTGAATGTCAAGACGATTTCAAGGAATGCAGATTAAGAGACGAATCACGCTTTAAATGTGGTTCCTATGACCATTTCCTTCAAGACTGCCTTGAGAGATCTAATAGAGAGAAAGCTTTGAACACTAGTTCTAGTAACACGACTATGAGAGGAAGACCATCCAAAAATAGTGGTAATACGGGTAATAGTCGAAGTGGAAACAAAGATTCTACCATTAGATCTAAGACTCGGGCACCAGTTAGGGCTTATACAATTTGAGCTCGAGAGGAAGCTTTGGCACATGATGTGATTACTGGTATATTTTATATCTTTGATACTAATGTTAACACTTTGATTGACCCGGGGTCAACGTATTCATATATATGCACAACCTTAGTGTCAGATAAAAAAAACCTTATGAATCAACTGAATTTGTGATCAAAGTAACAAATCCTTTAGGTCAGTATGTGTTTGTTGGTAAAGTTTGTAGAAATTTTCCTTTGATGATTCGAGATTGCAACTTTCCAGCTCATTTGATGCTATTACTATTTGATGAGTTTGATGTGATTCTTGGTATGGATTGATTCACACTACATGATGCTGTTGTGAATTGTAAATGAAAGCAAATTTTGTTGAATGTCAGAATGGTGATGTAGTCAGGGTTGAATCTGATAAATTTGATGGTATAGTTAATATAATTTCAGCTATGTTAGCTCAGAAATATGTCAGAGAGGGTTGTAGGGATTATCTAGCTTATATATTTGATTCTAGTGCTTCAGAATTGAAATTAGAGTTAATTTTGACTGTTTGTGAGTTCTTGGATGTATTCCCAGAAGAGTTACCAGGGTTACTACCGGTCAGAAAGGTTGAAGTTGCTATTGAGTTAATACTATGAACTTCTTCAATATCGATAGCTCCGCATAGAATAGCACCTACAGAATTGAAAGAGTTGAAAGCACAGCTGTAAGACTTGACAAATAGAGGCTTTTTTTGCTCCCTGAGGTGCCCCTGTGTTGTTTGTTAAGAAAAAAGATGGGCCAATGAGATTATGTTTCGACTATAGACAGCTTAACAAAGTCACGATCAAGAACAAGTATCCTTTAGTGCATATTGATGATTTGTTTAATCAGCTGAAAGGTGCAACAATATTTTCAAGGATTGACCTCCGTTTTGGATATTATCAATTATGAGTTAAAGATTCGGATGTGTCGAAGACTTCTTTTAGAACCAGGTACAGACATTATGAATTTTTAGTTATGTCGTTTGGTTTAACCAATGCCCCTGATGTGTTTATGGATTTGATGAACAGAATATTTTGGCCGTATTTAGAAAAATTTGTAGTTGTATTCATTGATGATATTATGATTTACTCCCAAGATGAAAATGAGCATGCACAGCATTTGGGAATGATTTTACAGATTTTGCGCAATAAACAGTTGTTTGCTAAGTTTAGCAAGTGTGAGTTTTGGCTTCGAGAAGTTGGATTTTTGGGACACGTTGTTTCGAAAGACGGTATTAGAGTTTATCCGAATAAAATATCAGCTATAGCAGATTGGAAGCCTTCGAGAAATGTTTCAAAAATCCAAAGTTTCTTAGGTCTATCCAGATATTATCAGATATTTGTAAAAGGGTTTTCGATGATTGCTATATCGTTGACGAAGTTATGCCAAAAATATGCATTGTTTGAATAGTCTGAAAAGTGTCAGCAAAGCTTCGATCAGTTGAAAGTGTTATTGACCGAGGACTTTGTGTTGATTTAGCCTGAGTCCGGCAAGGAATTTGTGATTTATAGTGATGCTTCACTAAATGGTTTAGGTTATATTTTAATGCAAGAAGGCAAAGTGGTAGCTTTTGGTTCCCAACAATTGAAACTGCACGAGAAAAATTATCCAACTATGATTTAGAGCTTGCAGCTATTGTATTCGATTTAAAGATCTGGTGACACAATTTGTACGAAGAAAAATGTCACATCTTCACGGATCATAAAAGTTTGAAGTATTTGATGTCATAAAAAGACTTGAATTTGAGACAGCGTAGATGGTTGGAGCTGCTAAAAGATTATGATTTGATCATTGATTATCATTCAGGAAAAGCTAATGTTGTTGTTGCTACTTTGAGTAGAAAGTCCTTATTTGCCTTGCGAGCTTTGAGCACTCAGTTGATGTTGATTGATGATGGTTCCATTGTAGCGGAATTAAAAGCTAAACTGACATTTTTACAGCAGATTTGTAAAGCTCGAAAAAGTGATTCATAGTTGATTGCTAAACAGGAACAGATTGAAAAGATACCCGATTCAGAATTTCATGTTAGTTCTGACGGTTGTTTGTATTTTTAAAACAGAATATGTGTTCCGAGGAATTTTGACGCCGTTCAGAAGATTTTATAGGAAGCTCACAATAGTAATTTTTCAATACACCTAGGTAGTAATCAAATGTATGGTGACTTGAAACAGATGTACTGGTGGCCAGGTATGAAACGAGAGATATTAGAGTTTGTATTGAAATGTTTGATTTGTCAGCAAGTCAAAGCCGAGCATCAGATACCTTCTGGACTATTACAACTATGATGATTCCAGAATGGAAATAGGAATGAGTTACGATAGATTTTGTATCGGAATTGTCTTTGTCTCATTGGAAGAAAGATGCTATTTAGGTTATTGTGGATCGTTTAACTAAATCCACACATTTCATTTCGGTACGTACAGATTTTTCACTCGAGAAGTCGGCAGAATTGTATGTTTCTGAAATTGTTAGACTACATGGTGTTCCAGTGTCTATTATCTCTAATAGAGGTCCACAGTTCACCTCTCAATTTGGAGTAAATTTTATGAAGCTTTAGGTACTCGACTGCATTTCAGTACAATATTTCATCCATAGAGTGATGGTCAGTCTGAACGAGTGATGGTCAGTCTGAACGAGTGATACATGTACTCAAAGATATGCTCCGCTGTTGTATTTTAGAGTTCGAGGGTAGCTGGGAGAAATTTCTTCCATCAGTTGAGTTTGCATACAATAATAGTTATCAGACGAGTATTAAAATGGCGCCATATGAAGCTTTGTATGGTCGAAAATGTCAAACTCCAATATACTGGACTGAACTGAGTGAGAAAAAGCTTTTCGGTGTTGATTTGATTCGAGAAGCCGAAGAAAAGGTCAAAGTAATACATGATAGTTTAAAAGCTACTTCTGATCATCAGAAATCTTATGCGGATTTGAAAAGAAAAAACATTGGTTTCAAATTGGCGACAAAGTGTTTCTAAAAGTATTGCCTTAGAGAAAAGTTCTCTGTTTTGGCTGAAAAGGGAAGCTTAGTCCACAATTCATCGGGCAGTATGAGATCATTGAGAGGTTGGGCTAGTGGCTTATCGTTTGGGTTTATAGTCAAAGTTAGAGAAAATACATAATGTATTTCATGTGTCGATGTTACGAAAGTATCAGTCAAACCCTTCGCATGTAATTTTGCCTGTTGATGTTGAGATTCAGCCAAATATGTCATACAATGAAGAACTGGTCAAAATTTTAGCTCGGGAAGTCAAAGAGTTAAGGAATAAATGTATATTATTAGTTAAGGTTCTTTGGCAATGTCATGGAGTCGAGGAAGCTACCTAGGAACCGAAAGAAGCTATGAAAGTGCAATAACTGAACCTATTTTCTGGTAAGATTTTCGGGGACGAAAATTCCTTTAGGGGGAGAGTTGTAACAGCCCGTTTTCATTGGTGTCAGAAACAGTGGTTTTGGGACCACAATTTCAATGACTGAGTTATTATTTTGATATTTATTTAATGTTTACGGGATTATATTAGGGTAGTATTAAAGTTTCATTGAGAAATTTTGAAGTTTAAATAGTTAATTAAGTAAAACAGACTAAATCGTAAAAGGTGTAAAAGCTGAATTCTATTAGTTAAAAGGGCTAAATGACTATGGAAAGGAAAACAAATAAACATATATGGTAATTATACCATAAATAAGATAGTAGATTTGATGGATAGGTTTTATGGTAGTTTAAATGATTTATAAAGGTTAATTTAGTAATTTAATAAATAAATGAAAAAGATAAACTAAATAATAGCCATTAGAGAAGGAGGAGAGTTCGGATAAGCTTATTCTAGTGCATGGTATGTGATTTTGATATCGTTTTTAATGACTTTTATGTTTTTGTGATTGTTTTAACTTAATCTAGCTAGCTCGGATGTAACGCCCTTAACCCGTATCCGTCGCCAAAATGGGTTATGAGGCATTACCGATCTAAACCCAACCCAGAACAGGCATTCATATACATAAACCATACTTCTTTATTACAAGTTCGATTCAAATGAATTTCACTCGCATGGCTATCAAATTTCGAATTTATTATCGAACATACTTCAATTATATAACATTACATCATAGCTGATCAAATTTTATCAATAATTATATCATACTCACTTTGCATATATAAAAATCAACATATACCATTTCATTCATAGAACTTTTTAAAACATTATCATAGCAACTATCTCACATGCATGTAATCAGCCAACCATTTACCTAACCATTTTAATATGTCTCATAGCCAAATACACAAGCACATTATGACCAAATTATTAAAGCAACTCATAAGGCCAAATATGCCCAAAGTATTACATATTCAATAATCTAAATCTAATGAACATTTAATCAATAATGTACTCAGCTTCTCACGGCATTTATGCATTTATTCATATCCCATTATATATACTAAGACACATTACATGCTCGTCAATACAATACATATACTAAAACCGAATCTCATAGTCACTTACATAGTCTAATCAAACATGTTTTAAGCTTACTAAAAGAGCTATTTATAAGTGATGCATATGTTTACACAATCAAGATATATAACCCAAAATACCATTCATACATATCATGAAACTTACTTACCCAATTATGCAAAATACCATGGTCAAAATTTCACAACTATTAACTAACTCAATATTCAATCAAACCAAGAACATCTACCACACATTATATACTATATGGTATACTTCTAAAATGAGCTAAATACTTGATCAAGTACATATCATGAATAACTTCATTATCAAACCATATGACCAAACACAAGCATAATTACACTATGAAATATACTTCCATAATAAGCCAACACCATGACCAAATTCGCATAAGTCCTAAATATTAAGATTCAACCATTTTCGCATGGCATAATATATATATACATAACCCAAAACAATCATTTCAAGATATAACCCAGCCTATACAGGCCATAGTTTCAAAAATTCAGCTTCTAAAATACCAAAATTAGTCGATAGTGTGATAGACTTTGACAATGATTCCCGAGCTCGTAACTTGTCTCCAAAATCTATAAAACAATGCAATTAAACACATACAGTAAGCTATCATAGCTTAGTAAGTTATACGCAATTTCTTGATAACAATGCATTAAATCATTATATATAAAATATAATAAAAATTTAATAGACAATGATCCATCAACTACTCATTTACTTGTGCAACCACATAACATTTCTTACCTCTCAAATTCAAGCCGAACCTAATATGAAATTTTTTTTCTCATGCATTATATATTCAAGTTCCAAACTATTCAAACATATATCTTATACCAAATTTCCACATATTCGAATCACATTTTGTGATTCATATAACAATCAATATGATTTTGTAAACATTTACACATATCAACTTATATCATCTAAACTATACATTTAAAAGAAACATTCCATCCAATCCACAAATAATCACTTACTCTTGATTTCAAATACCACTTCTCATAGTTTCAATACTTACTAAATTTGATCTTTGAATTGAAAATTAACTCGTACCCTTATTACTTGTTAATCGATTTCACACACATAATGCTCGATAATTAACTTCGCACACTTACTGTTTTCACACACTTAGTGCTCGGTAATTAACTTCACGCCCTTAGTACATAATGACCGATTTCTTACACTTAATGCATTTCTCAACCTTATTACACATTTATATATACACACATAAGAACTAAACCTCAACTATAAATATACGAATTAGCTTATTTCAATCTCAATAATCAACATCCCATTCGGGTGTACCAATAGCTCATATACATACCTCACATTCGGCTATACCATACACATATATAGATATCACATTCGACTATATTATACATACTTCCATTAAATTCATGCACACCACTATAATTAAATCCAAATAAACTCAATTGCTTAAAAACTTACCTCGAGTATCGACGGACTATATTTTTCGACTATTTGACTAACTTCGCTTTTCCCCGATCCAATCCCGATCCTTTTTGTTCTTGATCTAATAAATTTCAAATTTAGCTAAATTAAGTATAATTCCATTGAATTTGATCCGAAAACACATAAATGGGCAAATTACCATTTTTCCTGACATTTTACACATTTTACAATTTAGTCCTTTTTGCACAAAACACAAATTACACAAAATTTGACCACACTTCTTTAGGGCCGAATATTCATAGCCTTATTACAAGCTCATACATTTCACTTATTTCACATTTTGACCCCTTAATTTACAAATTTCACAATTTAATCCTATTTAGACATTTCTACCAAAAATGCTTTAATTAAACTTAACAATCTAACATCCTATATTTATTTTCCACCACTAAACATCAATGTCATCAAGCTATCAACAATGGCATTTCATGAATACATCATCAAATTCAAAAATTCAAGCTTGGGCTAGCTAGTATTCAAAGCAACGATCTCAAAAACGTAAAAATTATTAAAAATAGAACTCAAATCACTTACCTATTTGAACTTGTAATAGCCGAATGTGCCAAAGCTTCAAAACTCTCTTTTTTTTCTTAGTTTCGGTCACTCTTGAGAAAGATGAACACTTTCTCTTTCATTTTTATTTTTATTCAATTATAATCTATTAACATATATTAAATTATTACATAATATCATAAAATATATAATAAACAATTCAATTTACTATTACATGCATACCCACCTGGCCACTATGCTCATTTTATGGCCAAATTGCTACTTAAAACCTCCAATTTATAAAGAAAACAACAATTAGGTACTATCTCATTTAACCATCAAATTTTCATTTTACGCGATTAAGCCTTTTTTCAAAATTCAGCACCAAAACGATTAAATTTTAATACGAAAATTTCACACACACCAATTCACACATAATAAACATAGAAAAATAATATTAAAATATTTTTTTGAGTAGGATTCGTGGTCCCGAAACCACTGTTCCAATTAGGGCCAAAATTGGGTTGTTACATCAGAGGTTAATTTGCAAAACTATTAAAGGTTAAGGGACTTGCAATGGTTGTTTTGAATAGGTTTGAAGTCATTTGATAGATTATTAATCTTGGTTGTAAAATAAACATGTTTTGTTAGATGGAATTGAAAATAGGGATTAAATTGTTGAAAATATAAATCTATGGGTTTTATTGTGCAATTGTTGGTAATAATAGTTTGTTTCAAGGTCCCTTGTAACATTGGTTAACATGGATTTAGGTTAAAATTATTAAATTGCAAGTTAGGGCCTTAATGACTATATTGTGAAAAGTTAAAGTATTATGGGTAATTTCATAATTTTACATAAATATAAAAGATGGATTAAATTGAATACTATAATTACTTAGTTGAATGAAATTATTCATTTAGATCAAGATAAACAACAACCGGACTTAAATCAATGAAAGGCTAAAGCTTCGGATTAGTGTTCAACTCTACTTCTACAACCAAAGTTATCGAGATAAGTTCGTATGAATTATGATCGTATTAATGTTAGCTAAATTGATTATTTGATATGGTGTATTAATATAAACAGACTTGAAATTTCATATGTATCGATGATTGAGTAATTGACGAATAATGAATCTCGTTTGAACCTAAAGAATTCTTAGGATACGAATGACATGTCATTTGGGATTTCATGTTTCAGGTGGTGGTCTTGAATGTCCTACTGATGGCTGAGGTCCTACATTTGTTGCAGATTCTCAACAGCTTGTGTGAGCAACATCGTGTATCTTACATTTTGACACACAACTCGTGTGAGAATGCCCATTTCACAGCTCGTGTGACACTATTGAAAAGGAGAAGTTATGGTTATATAGAAAGGCATACAATGTGTGTGAGCATTTTCAAGTATCCGATACAATTCTAGATGGTTCAATGGGGTAATAAAAGGAAATGGCATGGTAAGTGTACAAATGAAACTATTCATGATCATATGAAAAGGTTGATAAATTAAATGATGTGTATGTGAAACTTACTTATTATGTGATTGAATTCATTTGTATCATGGATAAGTATACTAACTTGTGAGTTGATGGTGCTTGTATAGGCTTATGCTAAGCTTCTAGTCTTGGTTATGATATAATGCTTATTCTATAAATTATGCTAATGAAATGGTAAGTTATGGTTAGTTTTATACGAGCTTAATCAGAATCATTTGCTTACGTAGTTACTCTCCTTTGTCTTATAGATGATCAGAAGCTCAATCGGTTGGAAGCTTGTCATGGATCAATCACACTATCCAGCACCCATTCGTTAGTTTTTGTGTATTTTGGCCAAGATTATAAATTGCATGTATAGGATCTTTCGTTATGGTATTTCTTGAATATGTAATGGTTGATTTGGTTAGTACATGTTTTTGAAGTTTATGGTTGATCTGTTAAGCACTTGTACAAAGTGAAAAAGTTTTGTTCTATAAGCTAAAGGTGTCAAATATCTATAGAATATTAAATTGGAGGTCCCTAATATGTAATTAGGCCCTTAGGAACGTGTTGACCGGCCATAGTGGACAAAGAAATAGAAATTAGTCAAAGTTGGTGGAAATGTGGTGACTTAATTGATGAAATAAAATAAAATAAAGAGAGAAAGCTTCATCTTTTTCATTCACCCTTCTCTCCGCCAAAAAATATCAGCAAAATAGGGGTTTTAGAAGTTTGAAATTTTCAGCAACTTACAACCTTTGCAAGTAAGTGATTTTGATGGTCATTCTTGATAATTTTTGTACTTTTGGGACCCTTGTAGCATGATCTAGCTAATGAGGAGCCTATTTTGTACTATGGTTGAAAGTCTAGGGTCTTGCCATGAGAGCATTAATGTTGTTTGCTGAAATTTTATGGAAGAAAATGAATCTTGGTTGTTAAATAAACAACTTTTATGAACGGAGTTTCCATGGAAACACCTAAAAAGGACCTTTTTGCAAAGTTGTAAAATAGGTAGTTAATGTGGAAATTTGATGAAAAATGATTTACGAGCCTAGGGTCAAAATCATACTTTTGTAAAAGTTAAAGGGCGAAATGGTAATTTGACCAAAGTAGGAATTTTGAAATGCTTTGATTAATATGGTGATTAAATAAATAAATTTTGTTATTATAGATCAAGAAAAATGGAGTCTGAACCTAGACCAAGGGAAAACCAAGATAGTGGACTAAATTGAATTAGTCACCCACTTTTTGTATACCGAGGTAAGTTGTATGTGAATGATACAACTCTATTGTTATTATGCTTTTAACCATTGATATTGCATAATATGTTTGATTATTGCTATGAATATGCATGACAAAAGTTGATGTGATGTACTCCCGGTTGAACCTTAGGAATAGATTGGATATCAAATGTAATAGCCTAATTTAGGGGCTAGTCGGAATAGGGATTTCTGAACCACTAATCCAAGGTTAGAGAAAAAAATTTTAGTATTAGTTTATGTGTTATAACATGATTATATGAGCGCATGAAAATTTTGGTCATTAATTTTAGCGATTACATGCTTAATTGCGAAAAAAGACTAAATCGCATAAAGTGTAAAGTTTTGTTCTACAAGATAGAAGTGCCAAATAGCTATAGAACCTTCAATTGGAGGTCTTTAAGGTGCAATTAGACCCTTAGGAAAGGGTTGGCCGGCCATTGGGGACAAGAAAATAAGAATTTAGTCAAAGTAGGTGAATTAGGTGACTAATTGATGTAATAAAAAAAAATAAAGAGAAAGATGATATCACATTTCATCTTCATCTTTTTCCACCGAAAATATTAGCCAAAGAGGGCTTTTGGAAGCTTAAAATTTTCAGCAACTCCTCATCCTTGCAAGTAAGTCATCTTGATGATCATTTTTGATGATTTTTGTACTTTTGGAACCCTTGTAGCTTAAGCTAGCTAATGAGGGAACTATTTTGCAAAATGGTTGAGAGTCTAGGGTTTTTCCATGAGAGAACTAGTGTTTTTTTTCTGAATTTTTATGGAAGAAAATGAAACTTGGTTGTTAAATAAATAACTTTTGTGAAAGGGGTTTCCATAAAAACACCTAAAAAGGACCTTTTTGTAAAGGTTGTAAAATAGGTGGTAAATGTGTGAAATAATTGGTATTTTGAATTGATATAACAGTAATTAATGTTCAGCTATGCTTGTTAAAGGAGGAAATTTGATTAGAATCAATTTACGAGCCTAGGGGTAAAATCGTAATTTTATGAAAGTTTAAGGGCAAAATGGTAATTTTTCCAAAGTAGAAATTTTAAAACATCTTGATTTATGTGGTGATTAAATAAGTGAAATTGCCATTATAGATCAAGAAACACGAAGCCCAGACCGAAATCGAGGAAAGAACAAGGTGGTGGACTAAATCGAACAAATATACATATCTTGGTACCGAGGTAAGTTTGTGTGAAATCAAGCTACATAATGTTATTATGTTTTTAAATGCTTGATAGCATGAGAAATGCATATTATTTTTATGAAATTGGTTAATGATGTCTCGATGAAAGTATGACGAAATTTTGTTAAGTCGAAGTCCCGCTTGAACCTTAGGAATAGTAAGGATACCATTGTCACGAAGGAGATTAAGGAGGTCCTGTATAAGACCATGTGTGGAACACGGCCTCAACACCGAAAGGAGATCCCGTATCAGACCATATCTGGGATATGGCATTGCCATCGAGTAGTAATTCTGTGTAAGACCACATCGGGGACCTAGCTTTGGTATGTAATCGTGTAAGACCATTTCTGGGACATGGCATCGATATACGATCCCGTGTAAAACCATATCTGGGATATGGCATTGGCATTGAGATGTGACCACATGTAAGACCATATCTGGGGTATGGCATTGGCATTGTATTTCGTGTATGATGATTCTTGTGTATCCTCAAGTATTCCAAGTGGGTTCAATGAGATAAGGAGTTAAGTTTATGTTGAAGATGAAATTAGTGCTAAAGTTATATGAGGAAGTGATACAGGAAAATGTGAGTAACTTACGAGAAATGTGTCCGATATGTGATATGTGATTGGTAAGAGTAAGCATGAGTAAGTTATGGCAATGTGCTTAAGAATTTGTGTTATTACTCAATGTAATGTATGGATGTTATCATAAGCCTTTATGTTGCTATTTATTTCATGCAAACTTACTAAGCTTTATGCTTACCCCTTTCTTTTCCATTTCTTATAGTATTGCCAAGCTAGCTCGAGGATTGAAGGAAGTCAAAGGCTTGATCACACTATCGGTTGGAACATTTGGTATAGTTAGACTTATCTTTTTGAGTATGGCATGTATAGGGACTTAGTCTTTGGAAAGTGTCATATTGCTTTGGCCAAATGTGTTGGCTTAACTTGGAGATGAATTCATTTTGTATAAGGCCACGATTGATGGCTATTACTCATTATTGTTATATGAAAATAATGATATTTTTCATGGATGTGCAAATTGCATGGTTGAGTATTTGGTATATTATTGCATGAATGTGTAGGTTGTTTGATATGGCTTATGTTGGTGCAAGTAAAGGTGGCAAAAAGGGCTTGGTAAATACCCTTGTTTATGTCCACATGGGTAGACACACGGGCGTGTGTCTAGGCCGTGTGTGACACACGGTCTGCCTCATGAGCGTGTAGTTAGGCCGTGTGTCCCCTTGCATCTTAAGTTGGTAAAATAGAATGCCCAATAGTGACCACACGGACTGAGACACGGCAGTGTGTCTTGACTGTGTAGAAGACACGGCCATAGGACATGGGATGTTCCAGGCCGTGTGAAGTCTGCACTTGAATTTAGGAATTTAATTTGCCACACGGGCTGAGGACACGGGCGTATGCCTTATCCATGTAACCATATGATGTTGCTGACGTCAGAAACAAAATGTCAAGGTTTTTGTGCACGGGATAAGACAAGGACCTGTCATAGCCGTGTGCGGGATACGGACTATGGACACGGGCGTGTATCAGGCCGTGTGAAAACCCCTATAGGTTCGAATTGAGATAATAAATCCATATGGGCATAGAATAGGGTGTGTCCCTATATGCTTAGGCCGTGTGAATCACACGATTTGTCAACATGGCCATGTTATCAAGTCACACGGGCGTGTCACATTTACACATGGACGTGTGCCCCTGTTTTTAATAACATTTTCCAAGGTTTTCCAAAGAACTCGATTTGATCTCGAAACGTTTCTGTAACATCCCGAATTAGGGCCTACTCGAAACAGTGGTTTCGAGATCACAAATATGACGAGGAAAATTTTATTTTTATTATATTTTTATGGTCTACAATTTTACAGAAAGATTTCGTAAAAATTTCGTTTAAAAAAAATTCGACGTTTGAGCACTCAATTTAGTCAAAAGGACTAAATTGTAAAAAGTGCAAAAGTTGAGTTCTATATATTAGAGGTGTCAAATTGCTATGAGTTTTAAATTGGAGGTCCTTAAAAGGTAATTAGACCATTGGATAACTTGATGGACAAAAATGGGCATGAATAGGACAAAATTGAAAGAAAAGCCTTAAGGGTATTTTAGTCATTTAGTGTTTTTAATGAATAAAAAGACAAAATGCAAGAAAAAAATCTGCTCATCTTCTTCAAGTTGCTACAGAAAATTTCTAGACTCCATGGCTAAGGGTTTCAAGCTTTTCAAGCTTCATAATCAAGGAAATCAAGATTCGGGCTTAAATCGAGAAAATGCAAGGTTATAGATTAAAATGGTAAATTGCCGTTTCTGGATCCGAGGTAAGTTGGTGTGTTAATAATAATGCAATAATGTCGTAATGTATATTTGAAACCTAAATTTTGGTAGTAAATTGATTTTTCTGAATTACATGTTTAGTATATTATGTTGGTGATTTGATTTAATAATATATTTATGATAAAAGGTGACATAGGTGACATGGAAAATGGGTTGAAATGTTGTGCTTAAAGGTGTTTTCTATGCCTATGGTTATTATGTGAAAGGGAAAGTTAATATGTAAGTAATGCATCTATTTTACTTGTTCAATAATTATTTTGCTAGATATTATGGAAATCATTGGGTGATAACTAAAATATGAAAATGTATGGAATGAGAAATTCTCGATTGAACCTTCGAAAAACCGAGAGATACAGACAATATGTAGCTAGGTCACATGATAAGGGACCTTTACCGTGTGCACAAGAAAGCTGCGAGATGGAAAATTTTGATATGTAGCTAGGCCACATGGATGATAAGGGACTTTCACCATGTGTGCAAGAAAGGTACGGGATAATAATTTCATATGTAACTAGGTCACATGTGTAATACTATGTGTATACCATGTGTACAAGAAAGTTACGGGTTATGAGTAGCTAGGTCACATGAGTGGTTCCTACTGTTGGACGCCATGTAGACAAGAAAGTTACGAGATGGAATGGCTAGGTCACAAGGGTGATAAGGGACCTTCACCATGTGTACAAGAAAGCCGAATTATGTGTAGGTGGAGCTATGCGCTGAGACCACCGAGTATCGGGCGTTTTCCGAAGGGGTTCAACAAGATAACTTACTAATGGTGATTGGTGCGATCATGTTATGAATAAGTGCAGGTGTGAATGTGACCAATTGAGAAATGTGGCAAATGTACGTGTGAGCAAGTATTTGTGTGAACAAGGGTGCATGTGACCATGTGTGTATGTGCATAATGTGTTTGATATGTGATACGTGATTGAAATGGTGGTAAGGCTGATATGGTGTAAGCGCCACTATGAATACTCGTAAGTATTGGTGATGATTATTCATTTGTATGGCTAGTATTGAACATGCTTGGTGTTATGTGTGCATATATGGAAGTAATATAAAGAAAACATGGGAGAGTAAAATTTTCAGTAAAATAGATTGAAACAGCAGCAGTTACGTGATTTTGAAAAATCACCATAAATAGTAGAAATTGAATTATATACTAAATGAGAGATGAAATTAAATCTTATTGAGTCTATTTTCACATAAAAGAAATGGTGTGAGTAAATAAATTTTCTATTATGAGATATTTAAATTTTGGTGAGACAGGGTCTGAATGGTTTTGGAAATCCCCTGTTCCAAATTTGGAAAATCACTAAAAATTGTATAAAAATGGTTATGGTGTTTAATTTATATTCTCAGAATCCTTTTTGAGTTTACTTTCAAGAGAGACAAATAGGAAGGTTATCCAAACTCTTTATCATGATAAATTTTAATTTTAGTGAAGAGGTGTTAGAGCTATTGAATAGCAAAACAGGGGAAACTGTAATGAATAAACTGTATTGATAGGCTAAACCAAAAATTCTGGAAATTTTATGGTAAGACGATATGTGAGTCTAGTTTCAGGGAAAATTTACAGATCTTAGTTTGGAGTTCCGTAGCTCTAGATATAAATAATTTAATGACAGTGACTCGAGAAAACTGCTTAACTGGAATTTGAATAAATAGAAAGAATATGAAGATAGCATGTTATCGCATTGCTTATTATTTTCATGCGAGCTTACTAAGCGTAAAGCTTACTCCCTTCTTTCCATTTCTTTTAGTTTTGTCAGGTCAGCTCGAGGTTGGAGATCGTCGGAGGCAGCATCACACTATCAAGCCATTATCCTTGGAGTATTGGCATATGTATGTTAATTGTTTTCAAGTGAGTAGCATGTATAGGGACTTAATTTTTCTATGATGGATGTTGTTGTGATTAGTAAAATGTATTGGCTTATATTGATTTGTTGATTATAGCCATGAGATGTAGCTTATGATGATTTTGGCTTGTAAGCCTATTTGTCCATGGTATGTGTTAATGTCTTGTTATGTGGTATAAGTGATTAAATAGATGACAAGGTCAAATGCATGTGTTTGAAAAGTTTTAATTTTGGGCAAAATTTTGGTAACCCGGTTTTGTATGATTGTGAATGTTTAATCCGATAACGCCTCGAACCCTATCCCGGCTTGAAAATACTATCAGGGTATTTGATGAACTATCTTACACACCCGACGAGTGTATGAAGTGTGTTGTGTCTCTCTTAAGAGATTTGACTAACCAGTGGTGGAACATCCTTGTGTCAGTAGTACCAAAGGAGAAAGTTAATTGGGAATTTTTCCAAGATGAGTTTCGAAAGAATTATATTAGCCAAAGGTTCATCGACCAGAAAATAAAGGAATTCCTTGAGTTAAAACAAGGCAGATTGACTATAACTAAATATGAACGTGAGTTTGTAAAGCTTAGTAAATACACCCGAGAGTGCGTATCGACTAAGCCATTATGTGTAAAAGGTTTGAGGATGGGTTAAATGAGGATATCCGCTTGTTTGTTGGTGTCTTAGAACTAAAGGTGTAACATCCTGAAAAGGGCCTATGCATTTTCGGTTTAATTGTACGAAATGACATGTCTTATGTGTTATGAATGTACTTTGAACATTTTTGGAAACTTGGAAATGTATGGAAATGTTAAGTTTAAAGTGAACATTTTTGGAAACCTGGAAATGTAAGGAAATGATTTAGAAATGATTCAAAAGAGGAAAGTGAACATTTCTGCAAACTTGGAAATGTAAGGAAATGTCAAGTTTAAAGAGGGAAACGAAAATTTTTGGAAACTTGGAAATGTAAGGAAATGACTTAGAAGATGTCGAGTTTTAAAGTTTAAAAGAGGAAACTGAGGCAAGGTGGCCTTAAGAGAAATTGTATGTGAAATTTGACACACAAACAGGCTTGGAAAAGTGGCCTGGAGATGCCACTTAGGGCTTCTGGAAATGGCGCCACATACAAGGGTATTGGGCCAAGGTTCGAGCTGCAGGGGAAGCAAAATAAAAGAGTTTTATTTTGCTGCAAGGAGCAAGGGAGTTGGACGGCACAAGGCTATATTTTAGGAGTTTTATTCTCTTTAAAATTCGGCTAAATGATGGATAAATGAGGGATTAATTCTTTTTTTTTAAATAAAGAAATAAGAAGGGAAATAAGGATAAGTGTTGAATTATCTTTTATTTTCTTTTAGGTGATAATTAAAAGATAAAATTATCACATAGGAAGAGTGGTGGCCAAGTAGGGGACTCTAGCCTAGTAATTTCGACAATAAAAGGAAAAGGGAGGCCATTCTGCATTATTTTCTGTTCTTGAAAGCCTCTGCCGAATTCTCTCTGCCATTATTCTCTTTTCTTTTAAACTTTGCCAAGCCAAAAACTCAAGAAATCATTGTCGAATTCTTCATCTTTCTCTTCTCACCTTTTTGTCCCATTCTACTTAGGCCGAATCTCTCCCTCCCAAAGGTTCCTCTTTGTCGAAATTCTTAGATCAAAATACCTTAGTTGCCGAACCTTTGTAAGTTCCATCTCTTTTCTCCATCAAGTCTCAAAGCCGAATACTTCTGTGGTGATAAACATAGGTGCTGTCGATTTCTTCAGTGAAGGTAAGATCCAATTCGGTTTTCATTCTTTTTCTATTAGGCTTATCGAAATCTGAGATCTAATCTCTACTGTCGCTCTATAGCCGACTATTTGAAGGAAGTTTTGGGATTTAGGCGTTGTTGACTTCAAGAAGGGATATTTCGGGATTTCAAATCATAAGGTAAGTACATGTGTATATTCGGCCAAGGTATATTAGTGATTTAAGATCTAATTCTTATTTACTTAAAAGCTGAAAACTAACTAAGTCGAATGATCTAGCATTGGCCGATTGAAGGAAGGAGTAACACAAGTTTTCGAGATTTGATTAGTAGTGAAATCGGCACCAAGGTAAGAATTTGATTACAATAATCCTATTGGGATTTGGTTTTATGGCTGAAAGGTTTTTATTAAATTTCCAAGTATTGGCCAAATATAGGCATTAAAGATCTAAAGCAGTAGATCGAATTTTCGGGATCTGAAGTGAACTTGCTAAGTGAATCAGGTGTGTACCATACACTAATCTTAATAGATTTATGGCTTAAACTTGATATATGTGTTAATATGAAAGTGTAAGAAAGTGGCTAAGGTACCATGATATGGTACAAAGTACTCAGGTACGTTTCTTACTTGTAACACCCCAAACCTGGCCTATAAGCCTCAACCGGATCTGGTATGTCACGGAGTGAAAACGTTTTGAAAAATTTGGATTTACAGTGGAAATCTGAAAATAATGTTGTAGTTATAAAATGGTGTCTATTAAAACTCAGGTGAGATTGGTTTTTTCTTTTATAAACATGGTCGTGTTGAAACCTTTGAAAACATTGGATCGTTTTAACTTTTTAGAAACATCTGAGATTCTTGTTAACTTGGTAAATTTTGTTACCCGATGGTAACATCCTTGGCAGCGTCACGATTACTAATTTTGAAAACGTTACTTTTAACCGATCGGTTTAACAGTTTATAAGTTCATTAGCAATATAATAGAATTAAAGTAAAAGCAACTACTTAAACACCCAATAATAATTAGCGGCCATATTACAAACCAAATCAAAACTTAGCAAATAGTAAACTTTAACGGTACGAAATAAAATTTCGAGTCCAAGGAACAAGCGTGGCCGCCTCGAGTCCTCTCCAGCTCCATCTCCGCGATCTACTCACCTGCAAATGATATGGGAAGGGGTGAGTCACCAAAACTCAGTGTATAAATCCCCAACCTGAAAATACCACTCATACATAAGATATTAGTAAGACACGCAATTATGCAACCCAAACTAGCCATCCATACTCCTTTTTCTACCCCGTGTGGTACCAAACCACTGGTGGTGCCAAACCAATGGTGGCCGAAGTCACAAATATCAAATGATGGGGCCAACCCATTGTGTGGTCAAAACCACTGATGACCATAGGTCACAATATCAACATGTGGTACCCAACCACTGGTGGTGCCAAACCACTGGTGATCGAAGTCACAAATATCAATATGTGGTGCCAAACCACTGGTGGTGCCAAACCACTGGGACTTAGTCACAAAATATATCAACAGTGTGGTCAAAACCACTTGTGGTCAAAACCACTGGTGACCGAAGTCACAAATATCAAATGATGGGGCCAACCCATCGTGTGATCAAAACCACTGGTGACAGTCCATAGAGATCATCTCCCTCCTCTCATCAATCCCACCATCATCATGCTCACATAACAGTATCATGATCCCATATATCATGCATTTGTATATAGCGTAGCATTTAACAGCATATGATGGCATACACAACATACATCATAGATCAAGTAATCGGGGACTTACCCGAAATCCAAGCTTATGCCCACAAGGCAAAGTTACTACATGAGAGGTTATATATATGTATCATCGTAATAACAGTTTATACTAGTAAAGTGTGTAAGCTGTTTAATCGAAGATCTAAAGAGAATTCCCGGATCTATGTGATATCACAAAAGTCTCGAAACGTATTCCCAAATTTTTATAACTTACCAAAACAAAACGAAATCCCGGAAGCCTCCGTTTTCCTTTGCCGACTAGCCCCTAACATCATAGTGTACGCTAGGTTAAACCTATGTATCAAAAATGGCCTTTGGCCGAATATGCTTAACCATTTACCAATCTTACCAAAATTCCAAAGTTATCATTTGTCTTGTTGATATCCCTTGAGGAATTAAATCCCAAAATGCTCCTTCAAAGTACCTTAGCGTCGGCTACCTTCAAAAGAGACACCTAGAATGGCTTAAAGGGCATTCGGCCATCCCTAAGGCCTAACAACAAGATTCGGCACACTAAAAATTAAAGAGGGTAAATTGATTTCTTAGGAAGAAATATACTTACCCCCAAATGTTTGAAAAGACCAGAGGAGAGTAGGCTTCGGCTATAACCTTCAATGCCAAGGGCATTCGGCTTTCAGACTTGTGGCAAAGTAGAGCACAAGAGTTCTATAAGATTCGGTTATGGCACTTCAAAAATGATGGAGAAGTCGGCCACAATGTGTGTTGTATGTTTCAAAGAAGAATCAAAAGTAGCAAAAGGGGAAGAAGGGTGTAACACCCCTTACCCGAGACCATCGCCGGAGTTGAGTAAGTGGCATTACTATACTTGACTACAAGTTCAGGACATAAAAATTTAAAACTGTCAAACTGCGTCATGCTGACAAATTTGACCATAACTCGAGTTACCAAACTCGAAATTCAGATCCGTAAATTTTCCTTGAAACTAGACTCATATAAGAATTTACCATAATTTTTCCAGAATTTTTGGTCTGGTCAATCAATACCAGATTTTTCTTAAAGTTTCCCCTGTTTCACTGTTGACGATTCTGACCTATCATTACAAGAACACACTTTTCTCATGGTACAAAATTTCAATAATGTTCTTACTTATTCCAATCAAAAATAGACTCATTAAGGATTCTAAGCATATAAACTATGTTCTCTAATCTTTTTTGTACAATTTATGACAATTTTCCCAAAACAGAACATGGACTCACGAATTCATCCAGAACAGGTCTCACTAAAATTTAAAAATCTTATAACATAAAACTCCTTTGCCTACTCTGTTTCTTTCATATCAAAATAGACCCATTAAGGTTTGATTCTATACCTCATTCACCTTAACTCAACTTATCCTATTTTTGGTGATTTTTCAAAATCACATCACTGCTGTCAACTCGAATTCTTTTTATTTCGAAAATACGATTAACTAGTTTATAACTTCCTTACTTAATTTTATTTAAACTCTATGCCTTAACCATACATATATATATATACAAAAAAAAAAAAAAACAATCCCATATGTAATTTAGGCCATGATCAAATTTAAAACATACATTTATGAACGAGCAAGTTATAAATTTGAACATATAACGATACACAACCAAAGGAAATAGCCATTTTCGCATGGCTATATTCATGTACAAGGTCAAACATCGTATGGTTCTAAAACTTCATCTAGCCTATACATGCCTTCTAATTCGTAACCAAAATTCAAAATACCAAAGGAAGGCGATAGTGTGGTTGACTTCTTGAAAATCCTTCACGAGCCCGCAACGTGACCAAAATCTATAAAACAAAGGAGAACATTTCACATAATTAAGCTTACTAGCTTAGTAAGTCCTAACTCATGATAATAAAACATTTAATTATTTACGAAATGAAAGCAATCAACTTATGGCATTTCACATAGGCAATTAAGTAAATTATTTATACAAAGCCAGATACTAGTAATTCATTAACCCAAGTAAATTAGGAATCATTTCCTTCAACCTACATTTCTTCGCAGTTCATATAAGCATATCGCATGAAAATCTCCTTTCTTAACATTTATACTTGAAAACCAATTGTTCCATAATAGCACATTCTAAGCTCGAATTCCATCATATTACATCCATCAATATTAACTTGAACACATATAACACAATTCTCATAATATTAATTTGACCCAAGTAATATTAAACATAGCATACCTTACATGCTTACAGAACCGTATACTCAATAAAATAGCTTTAAATTGTCTTGAACAAAGATTCAATTTCTCTTTTGTAAAATACATCACGGCATCAAGCTCGCTAGGCGTAAAAGCACGAAAAGTAACACCGGCACAAGGCACGCTAGGCGTAAAAGCTCTGAAAAGTAACACAGGCACAAGGCAAGGCGCTAGGCGTAAAGCCCGATAAATAACACCAAGACAAGGCACGCTAGGCATAAAGCCCGATTATGTCCAGCACGAGGCTGCTAGGCTCAAGCCCGAATGTCGAATAGTTTTACATGCTTTTCACATTTCACTATCACATATCGAACCATATGCATTTATTCACATTGCATTAAAAATATTTGAAATCAATCCAATCCATCATCATCACATTCGGCCAACTCATGGTTTTACACCAAACTTATACAAATTTTATCATTCATTAGATTTGTAAATAACCTTTAAACATAAGGTAGCTCAAGAACTTACTTATTCACCTTGCCTTAGCCAAAATAAATTCACTTCAATACTATACATTCACATTTGGCTATATCATGAATTTATACTCTAAATTTCCACAATTCATCATTCACTAAGTTCATAATTAATTTATTGACATATTTTAGCTAAAGGACTTACCTCGATTGTCGATAGTCCGTATGAATCGGCTTATTCGAGAACCTTCGTCTTCCCAGGTCTAATTCCGTTTTTCTTTGCTCTTGATCTAAAACACATTAGAATTTAGCTCATTTAATCGCATTTCATCTCAATTTAGTCCCAAAACACACAAATGGGCAATTTACTATTTTGCCCCTAATGTTTCCCATTTTTTACAAATTGATCCAATTTACACAAAACTCAAAATATGCAAAATTTTCTAACACCATGGCTAGGCCGAATCTTCCCCATAACCATGGGTGTCCATGCATTTCTTCTATTTAACATTTTAATTTTTCACAAATTTATTCTTTTCAATTTAGCCCTATATAGTCAAAATCACCAAAAACTCCCATACAAAACTTGTAAATCCTTAACATACCTTTAATCTAGAACCATTAAACATCAAAACTATCTAAACATGTTAATGGCCAAATCTTATATACATGGTATTTTCAAAAATTTAGACATGGGTCGGATAATATACGAAGCAACGATCTCAAAAACGTAAAAATTATCAAAAACCAAAAACCGACCATACCTCAATCAAGCTCCTTATCTTGCCGAAAATCAAGCTTCAACAATGGAGTCTCTACTTTCTACATTCGGCCAAGAAGAAGAGAACAAGGTATGTTCTCTTTCTCCCCACTTGTTTTTATTATTTAATGATAAAACAAACACATATTATTAACATTATTTTAACACATTAATATAACTATATAATAAACTAAATTAACATATAATTTGGACTTATAAAGGCCCATTGCCGTCCCTTAATATGGTTAATGGGCTAATTGCCCTTTTGGTACACCCACTTAAAAAGCCACAATCAATTTAGTACTCCTCACTTTAGCATGCAACTTTTGCGCTTTTCTCGATTAAATCCTTTTTATCAAATTGAGCACTTAAACGACTAAATTTTTCTACGAAACTTTCACACTCACTAAATCACATATAATAAACACAAAATATAATATTAAAATATTTCTCAGGCTCAGATTCGTGGTCCTGAAACCACCGTTCCGATTTGGGTCAAAATTGGTCTGTTACAAAGGGAGTTTCGGTTTGAACATCAATAAAAGAAAATGAAAGAAAATTTGTGTTAGCCGAAAACAGTCCCTAGAGCTCCTTCAAAAACGAAACTCAAGCCTTTGGCCTCTCTCTTTTTTCAGCCAAGAAGAATTTTGGAAAGAAAAGAAGAACAAAATGATGAATTTCGGCACCTCCAACAGCCTTCAAAACCGACCAAGCAAGCTCCCAAGAGGATGCTTCACTCGGCCATCACAATGCAAGGTAAAGAAAACAATTTTCATGAATTTTGGCCATGCTTCATTCAGCCATGCTCTCCTCCCCCATTGATAATTTCTATCATCATTTACAATTAAAACATTATTTCCCATCACTTATTTCCTTCTTCCAATAATAAAAATTATACCCATACTCTTAATCCCCTCTTCCAATAAATATCTTAAAATAAAAGGTTGTTCCCATACTCCATCACAAATTAAAAATACAAGCAGCCATCATGCATCTTCATGCATTCACGTGACCATGCGCAGGCCACAACTCACGCCACAAATAAAAAGAAAATTTCCAGCCAGGTGCTACCCCAAGGTCTCGAACCTGAGACCTGGAGAAACTCCCTAAGCCTCCAGCCACTCGGCCACTGCGCATTTCATGACATAAACGCATCAAAATTTTCTTTTAAGCTTTTATCCCTTGGCTCCTTCATGCATTAATGCCAAGGCAAAATAAAACGCCCAACTGATGCTCCCACTCCTCGAACCCAAGACCTCACTGCCGCAGCCCTCCTATAGCGCCCTTAGCTACTCGGCCAAGGCGTCTTTTGTGACATAACTCGTCACTATTTCCTTTTAAGCACTCCATTGATAGCTCTCTTTCCTTAACGCCGAAAACAAAAACGAAATGCCCATGCGCTTCCATCAGGACTCGAACGCGAGTCCTTGTGCCGCAAACACTTATCGCGCCTCACACCACTTTACCACATTGACTTTCATGTCTACCCATGCTCGCAAAATCCTTTTGAAGCCTCCTTAAACCCTTAACGCCAACTTGCAAAAATGAAACATGCCTATGCCGCGCCCAAGACTCGAACTCCAGACCTGATATGGCGTTGTTTCCAGGCCTTAAGTGACGCATGGAAGCCACTTTACCAAGGCCTGTTATATGCTAAGAACGCCCGCTATTTAACCTTAAGGCTTCCCTGGCCCAGTTCTCCTTTTAACGCCAAAAATTAAAACTCCCCAACAAAATTCCTGGGGTTCGAACCCTCTTGCCACTTGGTTTCTCATGTCAAACCTTTCCAAAAGTTTCTCTTAACCCTTATCTCACCTAGCTCCCTCCACTTAGGCACTAAAAAAAATTTTTTTTTACCCCTATTTCAGGATATTACAATTCTACCCCTTTAAAAATAATTTCATCCCCGAAATTACCTGGATCAGAAGAGTTGGGGGTATTGTTGCCGCATCACATCCTCGGGTTCCCACGTGGCCTCTTCCGTGCCATGGTTTCGCCATAGCACCTTTACCAACGGTACCGACTTCCTCCTCAGAACTTTGACATCTCGATCTAAAATCTGTACCGGCTCCTCCTCAAAAGACAAGTCCGCGTTTACTTCAATATCCGCAATTGGTACGATGTGTCATGTGTCATGGATCCGATCGATAGCGCCTAAGCATTGACACATGGAAGACATCATGAATCTGACTTAATTCTGCCGGCAACTCGAGCTAGTAAGCTACTGGTCCTACACGTTTCAAAGACGTATGTATGCGCCCGATGAACCTAGGGCTCAGCTTGCCCTTCCGGCCAAACCTCAGCACCTTCTTCCAAGGTGATACCTTCAAGAAGACCTTATCACCCACTGCATACTCCACATCTCGGCGCATAAGATCGGCAGATGATGATTTACGTCTGCATCGATGCCTCCTTGACGAGCCCGAATCACCCTAACCTTATCTTCTCATTTACGCCACCAACTGGACCCAACATCGACGCTCGCCTAGTTCTGTCTAACAGGTAGGAGTACGGCATTTCCGACCATACAGCGCCTCATATGGTGCCATCTGAATACTCGCTTGATAATTGTTGTTATAAGCGAATTTCGCCAAAGGTAGGTACTCCTCCCAAGCGCCACGGAAGTCAAAACACGACCCCTTAACATATCTTCCAACACCTGGATTACTCTCTCAGATTGTCCATCAGATTGTGGATGAAAAGCCGTGCTGAAATTTAACTTCGTACCCAATGCCTGATGTAAGGCCTTCCAGAATCTCGACGTGAACCGGGGATCTCTATCTGAGATAATGGACACAGGTACTCCATGCAACCGCACTATCTCAGCTATATACAGCTTGGCTAACCTTTGAAGCGAGTAGTCAGCCCTTACTAGTATAAAATGGGCCGATTTAGTTACCCGATCTACTATCACCCATATAGAGTCTTTCTTACTGGGCGTAAGGGGAAGCCCACTTACAAAATCCATCGTAATCCCCTCCCACTTCCACTATGGGATCTTTACCTGGTTTAATGACCACGATGGCAAGCGATGCTCGGCCTTAACTTGGCGGCATGTCAGACACTTGCCCACTAACTCGGTTACTTCCCGCTTAAGACCCGGCCACCAAAACTGCTCCCTTAAATCCCGATACATCTTGCTGCCTCCAGGATGCATAGCGTACGGGCTGTTATGCGCTTCTTTAAGGATCCGCTGCCTCAAGTCATCATCCTTAGGCATACACACTCTCCCCTAAAAATACAACACTCCATCATTACCCAAGCTGAAACCTTCGGCCTCACCACTCTATACTTGCAACCTCCTGGTACTCAAAACTTCGTCGGTCAACTGCCTCTCTTTAACTTCATTGATCCAAGATGGTTTCACCCACAATTCTGCCAGAAGACTACCATCCTCATAGAGACTTAGGTGAGCAAACATTGCTCGCAATTCTGCCACCACTTTACGACTCAAAGCATCAGCGACTACATTAACCTTGCCCAGATGGTATTCAATAGAGCAATCGTAGTCCTTCAACAACTCAATCCACCTCCGCTGCCTCAGATTTAAATCTTTTTGGGTCAAGAGGTACTTCAGGCTCTTGTGATCCGAGTACACCACCGACTTCTCCCCATACAGATAGTGCCTCCAAATCTTCAAGGCAAAAACCACAGTAGCTAATTCCAAATCATGTGTCAGATAGTTACCTTCGTGAGGCCTCAACTGCCGGCGAAACATAAGTGACTACCTTCCCTTCTTGCATCAACACACACCCTAAACCAGTATGCGATGCTTCACAATATACAATGAATTCCTTTCCTGACTCAGGCTGAATCAAGACTGGTGCTTCTGTCAAAAACTTCTTGAGTTTGTCGAAGCTCTCTTGCTGCTTCTCAGACAACATAAACAGAACTCCTTTTCTCAGTAACTTGGTCAATGGTGCTGCAATTAAGGAGAAATTTTTCATGAATCTTCGGTAATATCCTGCCAACCCCAGAAAACTTCGAATTTTCATAACCGACTTTGGTGGTTTCCACTCCAATACTACCTCAATCTTACTAGGATCCACCCTGATCCCCTCAGCTGAAACAACATGCCCTAAGAAAGTTACTTCCTTAAGCCAGAACTCACATTTGCTGAATTTGGCGTACAACTGTTTCTCCCTTAGCACTTGCAGAACCACATGAAGGTGTGCGTCATACTCCTCTTCAGACTTCGAGTACACCAAAATGTCGTCTATAAACACTACGATGAACCGATCCAGATAGGGTTGGAAAACCTGGTTCATCAAGTTCATAAACGCGGCTGGTGCATTTGTCAAACCAAAAGGCATTACCAAAAACTCGTAGTGCCCATACCGAGTTCGGAATCTTTGTCTTATGGATATCGACTTCCTTCACCTTGGTGATGATGATACCACGACCTAAGGTCGATCTTAGAGAAAACTGATGCACCCTTGAGTTGATCAAACAAATCATCAATCCTGGGCAAAGGATACCGGTTCTTTATGGTCAGCTTGTTCAGCTGTCAATAGTCTATGCATATCCTCATTGTTCCATCCTTCTTCTTGACAAAAAGCACTGGAGCTCCCCAGGTTGATACACTCGGTCGGATGAACCTTCTATCCAGCAACTCTTGGATCTGAGCCTTCAACTCCACTAATTCTTTCGGTGCCATCCGATACGGAGCTATAGATACTAACGCGGTTCCAGGTAACAAATCTATACCAAACTCAACCTCACGATCAGGAGGTAGACCCGGGAGTTCTTCGGGAAACACATCAACATACTCCTTACGATGCGGACATCTCTAATAGCTGTATCCTTAGCTTCCAAAGCACGAACATGCACTACATATGCCTCACAACCTTTCCTAACCATCTTTTCCGTCTTCAATGCCGAAACCAATTTAGATAGGTAATTTCTCCTCTTACCTATCATTACTACCTCATCTCCTTTCACGGTCTTTAACACCATGCGCTTAGCTGCGCAATCCAGGCTAGCTTAATACTTTACTAGCCAATCCATCCCGAGAATCAGATCGAACTCCCTAAACGGTAGTTCTATCAAATCAGCCAAGAACACGACCCCTTGGAGTTCTAGGGGTACATCCCTGTAGAGTTTATTTACTTCTATCGAGTGTCCCAGTGGGCTTAACACAGTCATCTTCTTAGAAGTAAGCTCAATGTCTAAGTTCAGAGTTTTCACTATGCTACTTGCAATGTATGAGTGAGCCGAGCCAACATCAATCAAGGTGCTATAAGGCACTCCAAAGATCAAAAACATACCGGTTATGACGTCCGGTGCGTCGCCCTCCTCTTGACGCCTCGCAGCATAGACCAAACCAGGTTGCCTAGCCTCAGTACCACTGGTACCTCCACTCGATATCCCACGACCTTTGCCAGCACCATTACCTCCCCTTCCTGCACCATGACGTCTTGGTGGCTGCTGGTTATCCCTCCTATTCAATGGACATTCCTGACCCTCAGACCTTAGCCTAGCTGCCTTTTTCGGACAATCCTTAACTCGATGTGTCACGGATCCACATTTGAAGCATCCCCGATTACCTTTTCAGTACTCCTCCGTGTGAGACTTTCCACACCGAGCACACCGTGGCGGCCATTGAGTATTAGCAGCAGCAGCAGGCCTAGCAGCTTGATCTGACCCACCATATCTTGTCTTCTTCTACTGATTTCCAGGAAACCTCGAAGATCCAGAGCTCCTCTTATTCCAGCTCCTATCCTGATTCCGTCTAAAAGACTGTCTTACCCCTTCAACAACTTTAGCCTTCTCTACCAGAACAGCGAACTCCCGTTCTTGTTGCGGAGCTATCATCATCCTCAACTCATCCTGCAGCCCATCCTCGAATCTGACATAGCGTTCATACTCAGTACCCACGATACCACGAGCATACCTACTCAATCGGAGAAATTCAGCCTCATACTCTGCCACTGTCTTATTACCCTGAACCAGATTCAAGAAGGCCTTCCGTTGCGCATCCACGTAGCTAGCTCCTATATATTTCCTCTGGTAGGCTACCCTAAAGAATTCCCATGTGAGATCCTCCGCTGTCGCTCCGTCCCTTACGGTGAGCCACCACTGGTATGACTCATCCCGAAGTAGGGAGATTATACCCTTCAGTTTTTCCTCAGCTAAAAAATCCAGGTCATCCATGATCCTCTCAGTTGATTCCAGCCAATACTCCGCCGTACTGGGGGCCACACCTGATACACCCTAGAATATCTCCGCTCCATTCGCTCGGAGTCGCTCAGGTATAGATTTTCGAGCTCTTGTACTTCTACCTGCCCCCGCCATCATCTCTAGAACTTGCAGCATAGCCTGCGATACTGACTCGCCTCCCGTCTGATCTTGTTGTCCAACACCGAAAGTAGGGGGTGGTGGTGGAGGTGGTATCTCATTATCAGATCCCTGGCCCGACCTAACGGGTTCTGACATAGCCATCCAGCCTCTACTGCGTCCACGACGGCCACGGCCTCTAGAACTTATCTCTTATCGCGTGATCTATTTAAAAAGTTTTATGAGTTAGTCATTGTTCCACTGATTATTAGCGAAGAAATTTTTATGCATGGAGTTTAGGAGTTGTTCTTTCGATCAAACAAGCTTCAAGTCTTCTATTCTAATTCAAAGATACACATTCACTTATTCCATCACCTTTTTGTCCTATTTCTACCCCAGGGGTATTTTCGTCATTTGTCCTACAGGGGTATTTTGGTAATAAACCAGGGTAAATTTGTAATTCTTAAAAAATCAAGGGTATTTTAAAAATTTGTAAAACTTGGGGTTGTTTTTGAGAATTTGTTTTCCAAATTGGTAGTGTTGCAACAATTTTGAAAATCAGGGTCATTTGGTAATTTTGTAAGTTAGGGCAATTTCATAATTTTCCAAAATCATGGCATTTTGATATTTGCAAATTAAGGTTTTGGATAGTTTGTAAAATAAGAAAATTTTGTTGAATTTGGGGGTAACTTAGTAATTTTTGAAACCAGGGGCATTTTTGTAATTTTACCACTAGGGGTATTTTTGTAATTTTTCGTAAATCAAAATTTTTCCGAAAATGTTGAAAATATAGTCTTCACAAGTTAAAGGGTAATTTTTAAGAGTTTTAAAACTAGAGTTTTTATAAAAATACGGCTAGTTCCCTTTCAGGTTTTAGTCATTGGGTTTAGCCTATGAACAAGTCCTCACGGTTAGGGTGAACCAGAAGCTACGCACTGCAGGATTCGAGAAGAGGAGGTGAGTCACTAGGACTGCTTAAGTACCAGGCTCTTCCGGATCCAATCCTAGACATGCGCACAAGGGTTACCACACCCTAACTCGGTGACTTAGTCATAGGTTTTTTTAATTAGGCAATTAAAGTCTTATGCAATTGTTGGGGTAAACTAGTCCTAGGGTTCACATACCTTTCATACTATCTACGTTCCATTTCTACCCCCTTACAGATAATAATTCACACAGAGGTTAGAAATACTTACCCGAGCGGATTGGTGCCGGAGACTCGATGCCATGATGTTCAAAACCATTTTCATAATATTTCACAGAGGCCTATCAAGAAAGCATTTTTGGGCCTTGGCCCCCACAACCGAGTTTTGAATCGGGCTCTGATACCAAATTTGTAACACCCCAAACCCGGCCCATAAGCCTCAACCGGATCTGGTATGTCACGGAGTGAAAACATTTTGAAAAATTTGGATTTACAGTGGAAATCTGAAAATAATGTTGTAGTTATAAAACGGTGTCTATTAAAACTCAGGTGAGATTGATTTTTTTCTTTTATAAACATGGTCGTGTTGAAACCTTTGAAAACATTGGATCATTTTAACTTTTTAGAAACATCGGAGTTACCGTTAACTTAGTAAATTTTGTTACCCGATGGTAACATCCTTGAAAACGCGTAGGATTACTAATTTTGAAAACGTTACTTTTAACCGATCGATTTAACAGTTTATAAGTTCATTAGCAATATAATAGAATTAAAGTAAAAGCAACTATTTAAATACCCAATAATAATTAGCGGCCATATTACAAACCAAATCAAAACTTAGCAAATAGTAAACTTTAACGGTACGAAATAAAATTTCGAATCCAAGGAACAAGCATGGCCGCCTCAAGTCCTGTCCGGCTCCATCTCCGCGATCTACTCACCTGCAAATGATATGGGAAGGGGTGAGTCACCAAAACTCAGTGTATAAATCTCAAACCCGAAAATACCACTCATACACAAGATATTAGTAAGACATGCAATTATGCAACCCAAACTAGCCATCTATACTCCTTTTTCTACCCCGTGTGGTACCAAACCACCTGGTGGTGCCAAACCACCACAGTGACCAAGTCACAAATATCAAATGATGGGGCCTACCCATCGTGTGGTCAAAACCACTGATGACCATAGGTCACAATATCAACATGTGGTACCCAACCACTGGTGGTGCCAAACCACTAGGACTTAGTTACAAAATATATCAACAGTGTGGTCAAAACCACTGGTGGTCAAAACCACTGGTGACCGAAGTCACAAATATCAAATGATGGGGCCAACCCATCATGTGGTCAAAACCACTGGTGACAGTCCATAGAGATCATCTCCCTCCTCTCATCAATCCCACCATCATCATGCTCATATAACAGTATCATGATCCCATATATCATGCATTTGTATATAGTGTAGCATTTAACAGCATATGATGGCATACACAACATGCATCATAGATCAAGTAATCGGGGACTTACCCGAAATCCAAGCTTATGCCCACAAGGCAAAGTTACTACATGAGAGGTTATATATATATCATCGTAATAACAGTTTACACACCTGTTTAATCGAAGATCTAAAGAGAATTCCTGGATCTATGTGATATCACAAAAGTCTCGAAAGGTATTCTCGAATTTCTATTGCTTACCAAAACAAAACGAAATCCCGGAAGCCTCCGTTTTCCTTTGTCGACTAGCCCCTAACATCATAGTGTACGCTCGGTTAAACCTATGTATCAAAAATGGCCTTTGGCCGAATATGCTTAACCTTTTACCAATCTTACCTAAATCTCAAAGTTATCGTTTGTCTTGTTGATATCCCTTGAGGAATTAAATCCCAAAATGCTCCTTCAAAGTACCTTAGCATCGGCTACCTTCAAAAGAGACACCTAGAATGGTTTAAAGGGCATTCGGCCATCCCTAAGGCCTAACAACAAGATTCGGCACACTAAAAATTAAATAGGGTAAATTGATTTCTTAGGAAGAAATATACTTAACCCCAAATGTTTGAAAAGACCAGAGGAGAGTAGGCTTCGGCTATAACCTTCAATGCCAAGGGCATTCGGCTTTCAGACTTGTGGCAAAGTAGAGCACAAGAGTTCTATAAGATTCGGCTATGGCACTTCAAAAATGATGGAGAAGTCGGCCACAAGGTGTGTTGTATGTTTCAAAGAAGAATCAAAAGTAGCAAAAGGGGAAGAAGGGAGTTTCGGTTTGAACATCAATAAAAGAAAATGAAAAAAAATTTGTGTTAACCGAAAACACTCCCTAGAGCTCCTTCAAAAACGAAACTCAAGCCTTTGGTCTCTCTCCTTTTTCGGCAAAGAAGAATTTTGGAAAGAAAAGAAGAACAAAATGATGAATTTCGGCACCTCCAACAGCCTTCAAAATCGACCAAGCAAGCTCCCAAGAGGATGCTTTACTCGGCCATCACAATGCAAGGTAAAGAAAACAATTTTCATGAATTTTGGCCATGCTTCATTCAGCCATGCTCTCCTCCCCCTTTGATAATTTCTATCATCAGTTACAATTAAAACATTATTTCCCATCACTTATTTCCTTCTTCCAATAATAAAAATTATACCCATACTCTTAATCCCCTCTTCCAATAAATAACTTAAAACAAAAGGTTATTCTCATACTTCATCACAAATTAAAAATACAAGCAGCCATCATGCATCTTCATGCATTCACGTGACCATGCGCAGGCCACAACTCACGCCAGAAATAAAAAGAAAATTTCCATCTAGGTGCTGCCCCAAGGTCTCGAACCCAAGACCTGGAGAAACTCCCCAAGCCTCCAGCCACTCGGCCACTGTGCATTTCATGACATAAACGCATCAAAATTTTCTTTTAAGCTTTCATCCCTTAGCTCCTTCATGCATTAATGCCAAGGCAAAATAAAACGCCCAACTGATGCTCCCACTCCTCGAACCCAAGACCTCACTGCCGCAGCCCTCCTATAGCGCCCTTAGCTACTCGGCCAAGGCGTCTTTTGTGACATAACTCGTCACCATTTCCTTTTAAGCACTCCATTGATAGCTCTCTTTCCTTAACGTCGAAAACAAAAACAAAACGCCCATGCGCTTCCATCAGGACTCGAACGCGAGTCCTTGTGCCGCAAACACTTATCGCGCCCCACACCACTTTATCACATTGACTTTCATGTCTACCCATGCTCGCAAAATCCTTTTGAAGCCTCCTTAACCCCTTAACGCCAACTTGCAAAAATGAAACGTGCCTATGCCGCGCCCAAGACTCGAACTCCAGACCTGATATGGCGTTATTTCCAGGCCTTAAGTGACGCATAGAAGCCACTTTACCAAGGCCTGTTATATGCTAAGAACGCCCACAATTTAACCTTAAGGCTTCCTTGGCCCAGTTCTCCTTTTAACGCCAAAAATTAGAACTCCCCAATGCAATTCCTGGGGTTCGAACCCCTGCTTCGCCGCACCATTCAAGCTCCCCAGGTAGCGCCCCTAGCCATCTTGCCACTTGGTTTCTCATGTCAAACCTTTCCAAAAGTTTCTCTTAACCCTTATCTCACCTAGCTCCCTCTACTTAGGCACTAAAAAAAAAAATTTACCCCTATTTCAGGATATTACACTACTCCCACTAGGATTACCAAATATATTATATTTAACATGTGATAAGTGATAAGAATGTGAAATTTGGCATGTTAATGCATACTATGTATGTTATGGGACATATAGGTTATTGAAAAGGGGAAGTGAATGTGGTGACCTAAGACCACGATATTTGAATGTGGTGACCTAAGACCACGAGATCTGAATGTGGTGACCTAAGACCACGATATCTGAATGTGGTGACCTAAGACCACGATAGCTGAGTGTGGTGACCTAAGACCACGAATACTCATAAGGGCGATGAGCACGTCGACTGCAACGACTGCCTTCGATGGTGTGTAGCGGATGGAGGGTTGACTTAGTAGTCCCCACGGTGTGCAGGATGGTACGGATGATGTGTAGCGGATGGCATATATGTTTGGGTTCGGGTTGCATCATTTGTTTATATCTGATTTATGAACGTGTATGTAATATGATAATGTATGCCTGAATTGTTAAATTTTAGTGTCGGTTAGACATTGTGTCTGTTGACTCACCCCGTTGTGGGAACATTTTTTTCAGGTGACGATCAGCAATGGACCGGGTCGGTAGGAGCTTAAAGGTGGCCATGCTCAGCAAGGAATTTTATTTGGACATTTTATTTTTATTTAAGTATTTAAAATTATTTGGGTTTATTTGATGTAATAAGGCCATAGTTGAGCTATTTTACATTTATTTTATTTATTATGTTTACAAATTTTTATCAATTAAAATTTAAGTAAATTTCTTTTAAACTAAACCCTAAATGTTTTGACACCTAAGAT
The DNA here is from genome assembly GCA_025503065.1 of Gossypium bickii. Classification (NCBI taxonomy): domain Eukaryota; kingdom Viridiplantae; phylum Streptophyta; class Magnoliopsida; order Malvales; family Malvaceae; genus Gossypium; species Gossypium bickii. Next base: position 70,290,016 of record CP106712.1, read on the forward strand.
AAAGGGATTTCAATATAAGATAACCTTGTTTTCAACTCGAGCCCAACCCAATTCGAACTTTCTCCCAAAATCACTTAAAGTTTTTCAAAGTGCAAACGAATTTGAACCGGTTTTCTTCGAGGAGTAACCAGATCCGGTCAAGGCTTGTGGGCCGAGTTTGGGGTGTTTCAGTTTGGTACCAGAGCCCGTTTCAAACTCTCGGCCTGAGGTTTAAGGCCCAAAATGTTTTCAAAGTGAGCCCAAATAAGTTTTATGAAAACATTTTTTTTGAAATAAGCAGGTTTTGGCATGGCACCTAAGTCTCCGACCCGCAGTCCACCAGGTAAGTACTTCTATCCATTTGTGTGATTTATAGTATGATGTATAGAAGGGTAGAAATGGAATGGAACGTAGAAAGAGTATGATAAGTATTCGAACCCTAGGACTAGTTTACCCCAACTATTACATAAGACTTAATGCCTAATTAAACAAACCTATGGTTAAGTCGCCGAGTTAGGGTGTGGCAACCACTGTGCGCATGTCTAGGATTGGATCCGGAAGAGCCTAGTACTTAAGCAGTCCTAGTGACTCACCTCCTCTCTTATTTGAAATCCTACTGCAGTGCGTAGCTTCAGTTCACCCTAACCAAGAGGACTCGGTCATAGGCTAAACACAATAACTAAAACCCGAAAGGGAACTAGCAGTGTTTTTTTTTTCAGAAACCCTAGTTTTAAAAACTCTTAAAATTACCTTTTTAATTTGTGAGAACTATTTTTACAAAATTTTTCGAGAAATTTCTGATTTATGAAATTACAAAAATACCCCTAGTGGGAAAATTACGAAAATGCCCTTGGTTTATGAAATTCCCAAAATACCCACAATTCTTATCAAAATTTCCTTACTTCATAACAAGTCCAAAAACCCTAATTTTCAAATTATCAAAAATACCTTGATTTTGAAAAAATTACAAAATTGCCCCTAACTTACAAAATTACCAAAATGACCCTGATTTCTAAAAATGTTTTTTGCAACGTCGCCGTTTTGGAAAGTACAATTCTCAAAAAGAACCCTCAAAGGTTTGCAAATTTTGAAATACCCCAGAATTATTAAACTTTACGAATTTACCCTGGTTTATTACCAAAATACCCCCGAGATTCAAAATTACCGAAATGCCCTCGAATTTCAAAATTTTCCAAAATACCCGGGAATTTAAAAAATTCTAAAATACTTTTTGACAAAATCACCAAGGAACTTTTTCTTTTGAAAAATTACGAAAATACCCCTGTAGGACAAATTACGAAAATACCCCTCGATAGTGGAAAAACAACAACAATGAAAACTACAACATTTCTCTAAATGAACGAAAGTTCATAATTGATTGATGGATGTATGAATGAAAAGACTGTGTGCATGTATGAATACGAAAGAACCACTCCTAAAAATTCTTTTCATAAAACTTCTTCACGGGTAATCAAGTGAAACAAGGACTAATTCATAAAACTTCTTAATCAGATCATGACGTTAGAAATGAGCTCTAGGGGACATGGACGTAACGTGCGAGGACGCGGTAGAGGTAGGATGACCGTGTCGGAACCCGTTAGGTCGGGTCAAGGGTCTGACAATGAGGTACCGCCACCACCACCCCCAGCTGTTGGTGTTGAGCAGCAAGCTCAGACGGGGGATGATGCTGTGTCACAGGCTGTGCTGCGAGTTCTTGAGTTTGTGGCTGGCGCAGGAGGAAATTCGGGAGCTCGAAAGTCGGTACCTGAGCGACTTCGTGCCAACGGAGCTGAGGTGTTTTGTGGAGTGTCGGGTGTGGCACCCAGTACCGCTGAATATTGGTTGGAGGCAACCGAGCGAATTATGGATGAGCTCGATCTGACCCCTGAGGAGAAGTTAAAAGGAATGGTGGCACTGCTACGCAATGAATCGTATCAGTGGTGGCTCATGGTTCGGGATAGTGCCACAGCTGAGGATCTGACCTGGGATTATGTTAAGGCCGCATATCAGAAGAAATATGTCAGCACAAGGTATACTGATGAGCAAAGGAAGGCTTTTCTGGGACTGGTTTAAGGGAACAAGTCCATAGCCGAGTATGAAGCTGAATTTCTGAGGTTGAGCCGATATGCTCGAGGAGTAGTGGCTACGGAGCATGAGCGATGTATCCGATTTAAGGACGGATTAAGGGAGGATTTGAGATTGTTAATAGCTCCACATCAGGAGCAGGAGTTTTCTGCCTTAGTAGAGAAAGCTAAGGTAGCTGAAGGGATTAAGGACTCTACAAGGCAGACCTCCGATTGAAATAGGCCATAAAGAGGTTCTGGATCATCTGGGAATAAGAGGCCCAGAGTTGATGGGCGCGAGGTCGACAAGCTACTACAGGAGAGGCGATGTCGTCCTTGTGATCAGTGTGGAAAGAAGCACTTAGGAGAATGTTGGAAAAAGACAGGAGGATGCTTTAAGTGTGGGTCAAAGGACCATATGATTAAGGACTGTCCTATGGAATCAGAAGAGAGTCGGCCAGCAACTCAGAATGTTAATCAGGCTGGTAGAGGTGGACAGCAGCCTCAGTAAGGTCGTGGACTGAACCATGGAGGAAATGTCTCGGGCCGAGGATGTGGAGCACCAAGCAGAGATGCTGAAGGTGCAGACGCGAGGCAACCAAGGTTGGTTTATGCAGTTGGCCGTCGCGAGGAGGAAGAGGCGCCAAATATGACAACGGGTACGTTCCTTATTTCTGGAATACCCTTAATTGCTTTGCATGTTATAGGGTTAGCTTATTCTTGTATTGCTAGTAAAGTGCCTGAAACTATGGATGTGAACCTAGAGAATGTGCCTAGAAAGTATGATAGTTCTTTAAGATCAGAGTGCGCAGTAATAGTGTAGTGGGGTAAGTTAGACCGTACGATTGTTCGTTAGTAAGAAATTTTGAGGACGAAATTATTTTTAAGGGGGGTAGAACTGTAACATCCTGAAAAGGGCCTATGCATTTTCGGTTTAATTGTACGAAATGACATGTCTTATGTGTTATGAATGTATTTTGAACATTTTTGGAAACCTGGAAATGTATGGAAATGTTAAGTTTAAAGTGAACATTTTTGGAAACCTGGAAATGTAAGGAAATGATTTAGAAATGATTCAAAAGAGGAAAGTGAACATTTCTGGAAACTTGGAAATGTAAGGAAATGTCAAGTTTAAAGAGGGAAACGGAAATTTTTGGAAACTTGGAAATGTAAGGAAATGACTTAGAAGATGTCGAGTTTTAAAGTTTAAAAGAGGAAACTGAGGCAAGGTGGCCTTAAGAGAAATTGTATGTGAAATTTGACACACAAACAGGCTTGGAGAAGTGGCCTGGAGATGCCACTTTAGGGCTTTCGGAAATGGCGCCACATACAAGGGTATTGAGCCAAGGTTCGAGTTGCGGGGAAGCAAAATAAAAGAGTTTTATTTTGCTACAAGGAGCAAGGAGTTGGACGGCACAAGGCTATATTTTAGGAGTTTTATTCTCTTTAAAATTTGGCTAAATGATGGATAAATGAGGATTAATTCTTTTTTAAATAAAGAAATAAGAAGGAAATAAGGATAAGTGTTGAATTATCTTTTATTTTCTTTTAGGTGATAATTAAAAGATAAAATTATCACATAGGAAGAGTGCTGGCCAAGTAGGGGACTCTAGCCTAGTAATTTCGGCAATAAAAGGAAAAGGGAGGCCATTCTGCATTATTTTCTGTTCTTGAAAGCCTCTGCCAAATTCTCTCTGCCATTATTCTCTTTTCTCTTAAACTTTGTCAAGCCAAAAACTCAAGAAATCATTGTCGAATTCTTCATCTTTCTCTTCTCACATTTTTGTCCCATTCTACTTAGGTCGAATCTCTCCCTCCTAAAGGTTCCTCTTTGTCGAATTTCTTAGATCAAAATACCTTAGTTGCCGAATCTTTGTAAGTTACATCTCTTTTCTCCATCAAGTCTCAAAGCCGAATACTTCTGTGGTGATAAACGTAGAGTCTTTGTCGATTTCTTGATGAAGGTAAGATCCAATTCGGTTTTCATTCTTTTCCATTAGGCTTATCAAAAATCGAGATCTAATCTCTACTGTTGCTCTATGGCCGACTATTTGAAGGAAGTTTCGGGATTTAAGCGTTGTTGACTTCAAGAAGGGATATTTCGGGATTTCAAATCATAAGGTAAGTACATGTGTATATTCGGCCAAGGTATATTAGTGATTTAAGATCTAATTCTTATTTATTTAAAAGCCGAAAACTAACTAGGTCGAATGATCTAGCATTGGCCGATTGAAGGAAGGAGTAACACAAGTTTTCAGGATTTAATTAGAAGTGAAATTGGCAACAAGGTAAGAATTTGATTACAATAATCCTATTGGGATTTGGTTTTATGGCTGAAAGGTTTTTATTAAATTTCCAAGTATTGGCCGAATATAGGCATTAAAGATCTAAAGCAGTAGATCGGATTTTTGGGATCTGAAGTGAACTTGCTAAGTGAATCAGGTGTGTACCCTACACTAATCTTAATAGATTTATGGCTTAAACTTGATATATGTGTTAATATGAAAGTGTAAGAATGTGGCTAAGGTACCATGATATGGTACAAAGTACTCATGTACGTTTCCTACTCTTACTAGGATTATGAAATATGTTATATTTAACATGTGATAAGTGATAAGAATGTGAAATTTGGCATGTTAATGCATACTATGTATGATATGGGGCATATGGGTTATTGAAAAGGGGAAGTGAATGTGGTGACCTAAGACCACGATATTTGAATGTGGTGACCTAAGACCACGAGATCTGAATGTGGTGACCTAAGACCACGATATCTGAATGTGGTGACCTAAGACCACGATATCTGAGTGTGGGGACCTAAGACCACAAATACTCATAAGGGCGATGAGCACGTCGACTGCAGCGACTGCCTTCGATGGTGTGTAGCGGATGGAGGATTGACTTAGTAGTCACCACGGTGTGCAGGATGGTACGGGTGATGTGTAGCGGATAGCATATAGGTTTGGGTTCGGGTTGCATCATTTGTTTATATCTGATTTATGAATGTGTATGTAATATGATAATGTATGCCTGAATTGTTAAATTTTAGTGTCAGTTACACATTGAGTCTGTTGACTCACCCCGTTGTGGGAACATTTTTTTCAGGTGACGATCAGTAATGGACCGGGTCGGTAGGAGCTTAAAGGTGGCCATGCTCAGCAAGGAATTTTATTTGGACATTTTATTTTTATTTAAGTATTTAAAATTATTTGGGTTTATTTGATGTAATAAGGCCATAGTTGAGCTATTTTACATTTATTTTATTTATTACGTTTACAAATTTTTATCAGTTAAAATTTAAGTAAATTTCTTTTAAACTAAACCCTAAATGTTTTGACACCTAAGATAAAGGGATTTCAATATATGATAACCCTGTTTTCAACTCGAGCCCAACCCAATTCGAACTTTCTCCCAAAATCACTTAAAGTTTTTCAAAGTGCAAACGAATTTGAACTGGTTTTCTTCGAGGAGCATACCAGATCTGGTCAAGGCTCGTGGGCCGGGTTTGGGGTGTTTCAAAAGGAATTTGTGGTGTTAGTAAATAAAGCTTGCAAGGCTGAGGAGTTGGCCAAAGAGAAAAGGAAGGCTGAAATCAAATCTCGTGACTCGAGGAAGAGACAATTGGGTAAATCATTTCAACCCTCATCCAAGAAATCAAGAGAGTTTACAACTCGATCAGCCACTTCAGCTGGATTTTCAAATAGAAGTAAAGGTAAACAGTACTCGGGGTCTAAAGCTCATACCTCTTCGATTTCTGGTGTTGGTAATACTTGACCAAGTAGACCGGAATGTCCATAGTGTGGTAGGCGTCACCCTGGAGAGTGCCGAGCAAACAAGAGAGCTTGTTTCAGGTGTGGATCCCCAGATCATTTTATTAGAGATTGCCCCGAGATGATTGAAAAAGAAAAATCTCAGAGTACAAGATCGGGAAGTACTGCTAGAGGAAGGTCAAAGAGAAATCCGTGAAATGGAACAAGTAGTAAGAATACACCTAGAGAGCAGACTGCAAGATCTGAGGGTAGAGCGCCTGTGAGAACTTATGCCATTCATGCTCGCGAAGAGGTGTCCTCCCCTGATATGATAACAGGCCCATTCTCTCTCTCTGATACTCATGTTGTTGCTTTAATTGTTCCGGGCTCTACCCACTCATATGTTTGCATGAAATTAGTATCTAGTATGAACATGCCTGTAGAGCCTATAGAATTTGTGGTAAGAGTGTCAAATCCCCTAGGAAAATGTGTGTTAGTTGATAAGGTATGGAAAGATTACCCTTTGATGATTAGAGGTCATTCTTTTCCGACTAATCTCATGTTATTGCCGTTTGATGAATTCGATGTAATTCTTGGTATGAAATGGTTAACTGCTCATGATGTGATAGTAAACTATGGAAAGAAATATATTGAATTGAAATGTGAAAATGGGGATACTCTTCATGTTGAATCGATGAAAAAGACAGATTGCCTGTAATGATTTCTTATATGTCTGCTCAGAAATATGTAAGAAAGGGATATGAAGCTTATCTTGCCTTTGTGATGAATGCCAAAGAGACGAAGTTAAGAATTGAGTCAGTGCCGATAGTATGTGAGTATCCAGATGTATTTTAAGAAGAATTGCCAAGGTTGCCTCCGGTTAGAGAGATTGAATTTGATATTGAGTTAGCCTCTGATACTGCCTCAATTTCAATTGCCCCGTATAAGATGGCTCCAACTGAGTTGAAAGAATTGAAGGCACAGTTACAAGAGTTGACGGATAAAGGTTTTGCAAGACCGAGTTATTCTCCGTGGAGTGCTCCCGTATTGTTTGTGAAAAAGAAATATGGTTCCATGAGGTTATATATAGATTATCAGCTTCTTACTAAGGTAACCGTAAAGAACAAGTATCCCTTGCCAAAGATCGATGATTTGTTTGACCAACTGAAGGGAGCCACTGTGTTTTCCAAGATAGACTTGAGGTTCGGTTATTACCAGTTGAGAGTCAAAGACACAGATGTGCCGAAAACTACATTTCGGACAATGTATGGACACTATGAATTTTTAGTCATGCCTTTCGGTTTAACAAATGCCCTGCCGTGTTTATGGATTTAATGAAATGTATCTTTCGGCCATATTTGGATAAATTTGTTGTTGTCTTTATTGATGATATATTGATTTATTCTCGTGATGAGAATGAGCATGCTGAGCATTTGAGAACGGTTCTACAAATTTTACAAGATAATCAGTTATAAGCCAAGTTTAGTAAAAGTGAATTTTGGCTTAGAGAAGTCGGATTTTTGGGGCACATTGTTTTGGGAGATGGGATTCTAGTTGACCCGAGTAAAATTTCAACAATTGTTGATTGGAAACTGCCGAGAAACGTATCTAAGCTTAGAAGTTCTCTAGGCCTAGCTGGTTATTACCGACTGTAACACCCCTAACCCATATGCGTCGTCGGATTAGGATTAAAGGCGTTACCAGACAGATCGGAAAATTTTACAGACATTTCATAAAACAATTCATTAATCGTAATCAAAGTGTCCCTATTATAGGTCAACGAGACCTTAATCATGATTTAGAATAGGGTCAGGACTAAACCGAACACATATGAAATTTCGTGAAAATTTAAAAACTTTTCTAAGTTACAGAGGTCACATGCCCATGTGGGCAGGTCGTGTGCCTCCCACGGCTACCAGACACACCTATGTGTCCTGGCCGTGCCAAAATAGAGCATGTATACTGACTTATCCACACGGCCACCAGACACACCTGTGTGCCATGGCCGTGTAAAATTAGGCTAGCTACTGACTTATTCACATGACCACCAGGCACGCCCGTGTGCCACGGCTGTGTATGCAAAACAGGCTATTTGCAAGGCCAAAATGCCACCCACACTTGGGTCAATCCTACAAGTAATATACCAATTCAATTCATGTACAATTGACAACCAAAGACATTTCAAATAATCAACAATACACCACATTCAATCTCATTTTCAATCATGCCAAATTGTACAACTAAAACACACACACATATATATATCTAAGCATGATACATCCACATTTACCTTTCATATAACCACTTCTTTGATCAATCATACATACTCTAATTTCATCTATATGCTTACTATAAACTTGACCATTTCATAGTCATGAGATCATGCCAAAACCAACATCATATACCATATTGCCAAAACCAACATCATATACCATATTCACAATGCATAAAACCAACATATAACTAGCCACATCACATAGCTAATTTCATATCGCAAACATATACCAAAAAGACTAGCCTATACATGCCATATTTAGCTATATACATATTTCAAAGGTACCAAAACAAGTTTGAGTAGTGTGATGACGATCCTCGACGGTCTCTGAGCCTCTCGTAGCTTAAACGATCTATAAAATAAAGCAAACACACACAGAGTAAGCTTTCAAAAGCTTAGTAAGCCATATACAAATAAACTTAGCATAAAAATGCGCATAACCATATTGATACAATAACATTATTATTTCTCAATATAAATTCATCGCATATTCTTTAGCTCTATTGCTTAGCCATAGTTTACCACATTCTTTGACTTAAATATCACATATACACATGGCTCATTCAAGCATATCTTCACATATTATCTCATCATTTCAATACACATATTCATCTTAGTAAGTTCATATAGACACTTACCTTTCATACACACTTAGTGTACATATCAAACGTATCTGAAATGGATATAGAAATCACATAGTCGTTCGTATCTCGGACTTTCCCGTTGAACCATTTGAAACTAAATAGGATACTCAGAGTGCTTGGAATAGTCGTACAATGCCAACATCCCTGACGTAGTCTTACATGTAACCAAATATCGATGCCACTGTCTTAGACAGGGTCTTACACGAATCAATACGATGCCAATGTCCCAGACATGGTCTTACACGTAAATCTCATCTCGATGCCAACGTCCTAGATGTGGTCTTACACAAAAATCTCGAATCAATGCCAACGTCCCAAACGTGGTCTTATATGATTTCATATAACAGACACCTATGTCATGACATATACTATCCTATCTATTCCTAGGTTCAAACGGGACTTCTCAGACATTAACACTATGATGACTTTATCTCGGAATTCATGGACACAACATCTCATATGCTTTCATCATTATCAATAATCATATGAACATACATAATTCGATACAAATACATTTATTTGTATATAGACTTACCTCGGATTCGGATATTCGATCGGATTCGGTTATTCGACTAATTTCACTTTACCACGATCTAAATCCGTTTTCTTCGGTTCTTGATCTAAACATATACAAATTTAATCCATTTATTCACCAAAACATTCAATTCAATCCAAATACACATATTTAGAGCAATTTGTAATTTAGTCCTCACATTTTTACATTTGGACAATTTAGTCCCTATTTCACAAAATCACAAAATACACCAAATTTGCTTTTACCCATGCTTGACTGAATACACACTATACTCATATCAATCCATACATTTCATTTATTCCACAATTTAGTCCTCCAAAATAATTATTTTCACAATTTAGCCCAAATTCACCAAAAATTCAAGAACAAAACATGTTCATTAAACACATATCTTTCATTTAACATTAATACTCATCACAAAGCTCACCATTTTATCAATGACACATCTCATAAACATCATCAGTTCTTCAAATTACAACATGGGCTTGATAGTAGACTAAGCAACAATCTAAAAAACATAAAAATCATCAAAAACTAAGTTAAAACATACCTTAATATGGATTAAACCTAGCCGAATACCCTAGCTCAATTTTTCTTTCTTTTCTTTCTTCAATTTCGGCACAAAAAGATGATAAAGGCCATCTATTATGTTTTATCTTATTATAACATATATATTAATCTATTTACCTTATTAACCTTTCAAATAATAATTAAAACAAACATATGTTAAAGGCATATTTGTCCATCAACTATCCACTATCTAAAAAAAATGGTTTAATTGCCTCATAAAGCCTCCTCATTAAAAGCCATCTCAAATAGGTGTCTTTTCATAAAGCATGCAGATTTTGCATTCAATGCAGTTTAATCCTTTTATCAAATTAAGCAGACAAACAGAAAAAGTAACTTACAGAATTTTAACACATGCTTAATCTGTAACGACCCGAATTTGGGCTTAGTAGAATTGGGCCCATTGGGCATTGGGCACGGGAGCGTTTTAAATTTTTAGAGAATAAGAGAACAGCTCTAATGCTAGTTGGGCCTGTTAGGTAAGTGATTTTGGAAGGTTAGAGGGCTTCTATGAAGTCCCGGGCTCAAACTTTAGCTTTAGGGAAATTTTGGTCATAGGTGAATAAAACCCTGGGAGTTGGTAGTAGGCTGTAAGAATAAAATGTGGAGAAAAATGACACAAGGAAGGGAATGGTCTAGTGGCAAGGCGTCATTAAGGAGATAAGTGAGTGCTCGGGTTCAAGTCTTGGCGTTTGCATTTCATTTTGATTTATTTTTAAGTGAACTTAGACTTTGGCCATAGACTTATATTAAGTTGTGCGTGTTTTAAGAGAACAAGGAGGTAGTTGGTAAAGTGGCTAGCGGCGTGGATTATGCTACAGGGGAGCCTGGGTTCGAATCTCATGAGTAGCGAAAAGGGGATATTTATTTTGCTAAGTTGGGGCAGCAAGAGTTTGTGTTGGATTTAAACTCTATTGATGGAAGGATCCCACATCGGAAAGCTAGCAAGAGGGGAGGTGAGAAGCTGGCTATAAATAGAACCAATCTATGAGGGAGGAGACACACCTTGGTTGGCGTTTAGGCACAGGAGTGGTCGGAGCGCGGGTTAGCAGCTTCAGATTCCTATCAGGTGTGTATTACGCCCTACTCTAGCTGTAGAGTGGCAAATTGCCGAAATGCTGGTCACATGGTGATGGTAGCCACACGAGCGTACGAGCGCACGTGTGGGAGCTTCGACGCGATTAGTCGAGTCCACCATGAGTATTCCTGTAGGTTAAGGCTGCTTGGGCCACGATGGGCCAAAGTGGGCCCAGTGGGCCCGTAGGCCCATATGAATAAGTTGTATTATTGTGTAGTAGATGTTGGATTAGACTATGGGAATCTCGTATCTGTGGCTAGATTTGGGCTAAGTGGGACACAAAAGCGTGTGGGCCCATTTGGGTAGAGAATGGGCCCTCGACCCATTCGCGTAGTTATCTCTGTTTAGAATACCCTTAGTTTACAAAATTATTGAAATACCCTCAGTTTACGAAATTACTGAAGTACCCTTAATTTGTGAAATTACTGAAATACCCTCTGATTGCAAAATTACTAAAATACCCCTGATTTGTAAAATTATCGAAATACCCCTGATTTGTGTAATTACCAAAATTCCCCCGGTTTGAAAAATTACTGAAATACCCCGATTTGCAAAATTACCCAAAATACCCCCAATTTGTGAAATTACCAAAATACGCTGATTTGCGAAATTACCAAAATACCCTCGATTTGTGAAATTATCCAAATACTCCCGATTAGCAAAATTACCGAGATACCCTGATTTGTGAAATTATCGAAATACCCACAATTTGCTAAATTATCGAAATACCCTCGGTTTGCGAAATTACTGTTTTACCCTTAAACAATAAAATGACCGTTGTACCCTCGTGGTAGTACTGGTGTTGTATGTGTTAATTGTATGATTGATTATGTTTGAGATGCGTTGCATACATGGATTGGTTATGAGTAGAATTACCGAACTACCCTTGAGGGTAGAATTACCGAAATACCCTTATAGGGTAAAATGACTGATTTACCCTTGTAGGTAAATGATAGACTTGTGCAATGAGTGGACTAATTTGACTGTGGTTGTATGACTGATATGCTTTTATTACATGTTTAAATAATTGTTACTGAGCATAGCCATTTTGCATACACGTGTAATGATTGAGCATGACATACACGACATATTGCATGGGGTTGGGATTGTTAATACGGAGGAAGTGCTAATAGGATCGCAAGGTCGCTTGGCGACTGTGGATCCACCGAAGGCTTTATAGCCATCGTAGGCTTTTTAGCCACCGAGCAGCCATGCTGCACCAATAATGTTACCGAGGACTGTGTGCCATTAATATGGGCTTCGTGCCGTAATTATGGGCTTTATGCCAATACCGAAGGCTTTATAGCCACCGCAGGCTTTTTAGCCACCGAGCAGCCATGCTGCACCGATAATGTTACCGAGGGCTGTGTGCCATTAATATGGGCTTGGTGCCGTAGTTATGGGCTTTGTGCCAATACCGAAGGCTTTTTAGCCACCGAAGGATTTTTAGCCACCGAGCAGCCATGCTGCATCGATAAGTTAGTGCCACAATCGGTGCTACTTAAGGAGTGTACGGATGGGTGGGTCGATTAAATCCCCACAGGAGTGTACGGTTGGACAGGAAACGAAGTACAAGGTTGGTATAGGTATTAATGCATTGCATATATGATTTTTAATATTAAGATGGGATTAGGCCCAGATAATTATAATGTGTGACATATGATTTGGGCTAAGGCCCAACTGAGGATTTTATGGGCTAAGGCCCAATTGCCACCATTACTGAAATGGGCTTCGGCCCAAACTGTTGTGATTCATGTTCTTACTAATGAGGGTTGTGCACACTGAGTTTTCGTAAACTCACCCCCTTTTTTTAATTTTTCTCAGGTAATCCTCAGTAGGCGGTTCGACGTACCAGAGGACTCGGAGGTGGCCACACTACAAGCAGTTTCGGTTTTCCATATTCTACTTATTTTATTTTATTTTTGGATTCATATTTTGTAATAAGGCCTATCTTAAATTCCAGTTTTTAGTTTGGGATTTTTAGTTTATTATGTTTTAAATCTGCTCAACATTTGATCGCAGTTTTCCAAAGCAATATAGTTTTCAAAACACTTCACTTTCGCAACTAAATTGTAAATATCACGTTTTCATAAGTCAATTGTTTTAAATTAAGCTTCCGCATTGAACAAGGTTTTGAAGGTAATGACTTCTTAATAAATGTTGATTATTAATAACAATCGCAAACTTGGACTTTAGTTTTTAAATGTCAAGAAGGGTTTTCAGTGAAAATGCGGTTTTCGAGAAACACCTCAATGTGACACGCCAGATTCGGGCCTAACTTCTAGGCCGGGTTTGGGGTGTTACATAATCACATATCAAAAGCACAGACAACAATATTAAAATATTTTACTAACTCAAATTTGTGGTCCCGAAACCACTATTCCGACTAGGGTATAAACCGGATTGTTACAATTCTCCCCCTTAGGGATTTTCGTCCATGAAAATCTTATCGTTAAACAAATTCAGATATTACTGTCTTATTGAATCTTCAGGCTCCCACGTAGCCTCTTCTACTCCGTGTCGATGCCACAACACTTTTACTAACGAAATTTTCTTGTTCCTTAACTCTTTCACTTCACGAGCTAAGATACGGATCGGTTCTACTTCATAGGTCATATCAGATCGAATTTCAATCTCAGATGGAGTAATCACGTGTGACGGATCAGATCGGTATCTACAGAGCATCGAAACATGGAATACATTGTGCATCTTTTCTAACTCAGATGGCAGCAACAATCTATGTGCAACTGATCCAACACTTTTAATGATTTCATACGGCCCGATGAACCTTGGACTCAATTTGCCTTTGCGTCCAAATCTAAGTACTTTCTTCCATGGAGATACTTTTAAGAAAACTTCGTCACCGATTTCAAATTCAATGTCTTTTATTTTTTAAGTCTACATAAGACTTCTGACGATCAGATGTTGCTTTCAGGATATCACAGATTACTTTCACTTTCTATTTAGTGTATTTTATCAAATCAACCCCGTGTAACTTCTTTTCACTGAGTTCAGTCCAATACAGAGGTGTTCGACATTTACATCCGTTTAAAGCTTCATAAGGTGCCATTTTGATGCTTAACTGAAAAATGTTGTTGTATGCAAATTCAACCAATGGAAAATATATTTCCCACGAACTATTAAACTCAAGGATGCAACATCTCAACATGTCTTCGAGATCTGAATAATCCGTTCGGATTGACCATCCGCTTGCAGGTGAAAAGCTGTACTAAAGTGCAATTTAGAACCTAAAGCTTCTTGCAATTTCTTTTAGAACCTTGATATAAACCTCGTATCTCTGTCTGAGACAATGGATAGTGGCACCCCATGCAATCTCACAATCTCAGAAATATAAAGCTCCGCTAATCTATCAAGTGAATAATCAGATCGTACCGGAATAAAATGGGCAGATTTCGTCAATATATCAACTATGACCCAAACCGCATGTTTTTTTCTCGAAGTTAGAGGAATTTCAAAAACAAAATCCATCATCATTCTATCCCATTTCCACTCGGGAATCAGAATCGGTTGTAACAAACCAGATGGAACCTGATGTTCAGCTTTTACTTGTTGACAGACTAAACATTTCAACACAAAGTCAGAAATGCCTCGTTTCATACCTGACCACCAATGGTGTTGTTTTAGATCATGATACATCTTTGTACTTCCCGGATGAACAGATAGACGATTATTATATGCTTAATTCAAAATCAACTGAATCAACTCTGAGTTTCTCAGAACACAAATTCAATCTCAAAATCTCAAGCAATCATTAACATCAATTAGAAATTTAGAATCAAAGTTCAAATCATACTGAACTCGCTTTGCTAATAGTTCGTTGTCAACTTTCTGAGCATCACAAATTTGTTGTAAAAACAACGGTTTCACTTCCAATTCAGCTATCACTGAACTATCATCAGACAGATCTAATTGAGCATTCAAAGCACATAGTGCAAACAATGATTTCCTACTCAGTGCATCGGCAACAACATTTGCTTTACCCGGATGATAGTCTATCATAAGCTCATAGTCTTTCAACAACTCTAACCATCTTCTCTTTCGCAAATTCTAATCTTTCTGAGTCATCAGATATTTCAGACTTTTATGATCCAAAAATACGTGACACTTCTCGCCGAACAGATAATGACGCCAAATCTTTAATTCGAATACAATCGCAACTAATTCAAGGTCGTGTGTCGGATAATTCTTTTCATGCAGCTTTAGTTGTCTTGAAGCATAAGCTATAACTTTACCTTCTTGAATCAGTACACATCCCAAACCATTCAACAAAGCATCACTGTAAATACAAACTCTTTGCCTAACTCTGGCTGTACCAAAACCCGAGCTTCAGTCAACAAAGTTTTCAATCGATCAAAACTTTTTTGACATTTATCGGACCATTCATATCTCACATCTTTCTGAAGCAATCTAGTTAACGAAATAGCTATCATCGAGAAACCTTTTACAAATCGACAATAATAACCAGCGAGTCCTAGAAAACTGCAAACTTCAGACACATTCCTCGAAGGTTTCCATTCCAGAATAGCAGAAATCTTACTCGAATCGACTCGTATTACAGAGGTCGATATAATATGGCCCAGAAAACTGACTTCACGTAACCAGAATTCACATTTACTAAATTTCACGTACAATTGCTTTTCTCTCAGAGTTTGTAACACAATTCTCAGATGTTCAACATATTCAGTTTCATCCCGTGAATAAATAAAAATGTTGTCAATAAATACAGCAACAAATCGATCTAAGTACGATCTGAAAAAATTCTGTTCATCAAATCCATAAAAATAGCAGGAGCATTCGTTAGTCTGAAAGGCATAACTACAAACTCATAATGTCCGTACCTCGTTCTGAAAGTAGTTTTCGGAATGTCTGAGTCTTTTACCCTCAACTGGTAGTAACCCGATCTCAGATCTATCTTTGAAAATACGGTAACTCTTTTTAGCTGATCAACCAAATCATCTATTCTGGGAAACGAATATTTTTCCTTTATTGTTACTTTGTTTAACTGACGATAATCTATAGACATCCTCATCGTGTCGTCTTTCTTTTTCACAAACAGAATAGGAGCACCCCAAGGTGAGAAACTCTGTCTTGCAAATCCTCTATTTGTCAACTCTTGCAACTATGACTTCAGTTCTTTCAACTCTGTTGGTGCCATTCTATACGGAGCTATCGAAATAGAGGTCATACCAGGCAACAGATCAATACTGAATTCAACTTCGCGTATTGGAGGCAATTCTATTAGTCCTTCAGGGAACACATCAGGGAACTTACAGACAACAAGCACTGATTCAACTTTCTTTTCAAGTACTTTCAAATCAATTACATAAGCAAAATAAGATTCATAGCCCTTTTTCACATAGCTCTGAGCTTTCAATACAGATATCACAATAGGTAACCCAGTCAAATCATTAGACTCAATACGAACTCTTTCACCATTCGGACATCTCAAATCAATTGTCTTTCTTTTACAATTCACAATAGCATCATGCAATGTCAACTAGTCCATACCCAGAATGATACCAAACTCATCAAATGGTAATAACATCAAATCAGCATGAAAACAGATATCTCAAAACATTAACAGGCAGTTCTTGCATACTTTGTCAACCAAAACACTTTTACCTAAGGGGTTCGATACTTTTATAACAAACTCAGTAGACTCTACCGATAAAGTCTTACTGGATACAAAGTTCATGCTTATATACGAATGAGTAGAACCATGATCTATTAATGCAATCACAGAAGTGTCATAAAGAGTAAATGTACCCGTTATAACATTTGGATATGAAGCTTCCTCACGAGCTCGGATAGCATACGCTCTGGCAGGCGCTCTAGCTTCGGATCTCACAAAAATATCTCTCGTAGTTCTCTAACTACTACCAACATTTCTTCATTTTGAGAAGATCTACCTATCGCTGAAGCGTTATCAGATCTTGGATTCTGAATAATCTCTGGCTCGACAGACTTTGGGCAACCATGGATGACATGGTCTAATGATCCACATCTGAAGCAAGCTCGGTCATACAATCTATAACTTCCCGGATGCCTTTTACCACAATGCTTACATTCAGGTCGCTCGGATCGGACATTTTCAGCACTTGCCATTGAAGTTGCCGGACCTTTAGAGCTCAACTGTAATCTTGCTCGATCTCTACCAGAGTATCCTACATTGACTCTCGAACGACTTTGTTCATCTCTAAATTTCTTTGAAATAGGCTAAAATGATTTACCCAGAAATGTCTTTCTTACATCTCTAGCTTCAGACTCAGCTTTTCTTTTATCTTTCTCGAGTGCCTCAGCTTTATATGCCCGATCAACAATCTTTTATCTCAAGAATCCCTACTAGCAAGCAAATAACTTCATTAAGGACATCTTCAAATCTCTTACACATTATTGCTTCAGACGATACACATTCTCGAGCATATTGACTCAATCTCATGAATTCTCTTTCATATTCAGTGACAGACATACGGCCCTGTTTCAAGTCTAGAAATTCCTCTCATTTTTGATCAATGAATCTCTGACTGATATATTTCTTTCTAAACTCAGACTGAAAGAAATCCCAAGTAACTCGTTCCTTTGGAACCATAGAAATCAAAGTCTTCCACAACTGATAGGTCGCATCTCGTAATAAAGAAACAACACACTTTATGCATTCTTCGGGACTCAGTGACATTTCATCAAATACCCGAATTGTGTTCTCTAGCCAAAACTCTACTCTCTCAGCATCATCATCACTAGTAGCCCTGAACTCTTCAGGCCATACTTGCGAATTTTGTCGATCGGAGGCTTGTTCAATAGATTTAGATTCATAACCAGAGGCACAACTGAAGTCTGAGGGGGATTAATTGGGGGCTGAAGTTGGGAAACAGTCGGATTTTTTCTCACAAGTTGAGTGAACCACTCACTCCTTATTTGGAAGAAAGCTTGTTTAGCTTCCCCCTCTTGACCGCTCGTAGCCAGTCTCGAATCAGATGGCGCTGTCCCTTAAGCAGGAGCAGGGGCATTGCTTTCTACATCGTCTGCTACAGCTCTTTCATGATCAATTGCTATACGTAAATCACATTTTACACGTCAGGATTCATCACACTATCACAATTCTGATATATGGCATGTATAGCTAGACTCTCACACGCTACATTAGTCCGAGAATTAGCTAAATCGAAGCTCTGATACCAATCAAATGTAACACCCCTAACCCATAGTCATCACCGGATTAGGGTTAAAGGCATTACCAGACAAATCGAAAACTTTTATAGACATTTCATAAAACAATTAATCAATCGAAATGAAAGTGTCCCTATTATAGGTCAACGACACCTTCACTGTAGGAAAACAGACTTTTTGCGGAGTTTTTTTGGCCTTTAGCGTAAGCGCCGCAAAAAATTCCGCTATAGACAACGCCACTAAAATTTGCGGCGTTTATGTGAAAAAAAACGCTGCTAAAGACCACAACTTTTAGCGGCGGTTTTATAGAAAACCCCGCTAAAAGTCCTGGTCTTTAACGGCGCTTTTATAGAAAACGCTGCTAAAAGTCCTGGTATTTAGCGGCGCTTCTATAGAAAATGCCGCTAAAAGTCTTGGTCTTTAGCAACGCTTCTATAGAAAACGCCACTAAAAGTCCTTGTCTTTAGCGGCGCTTTTTTAGAAAACGCCGCTAAATGTCCTGCTCTTTAGCGGCACTTTTTTATAAAACGCCGCTAATTTGGGAGGATTTGCAACATACCTTTTTCACCAATATCCCACCCTTCCTGCATAAAATCAAACCAAAAACAGTAAATGTAGCATGAAATCTAACCAAAAACAGCAAATATAGCATGAAATCCAACAAAAAAAAGCAAATCTAAATGATACAAAATTATACGAAAGATATATGATATAATAATAAATGAAGTATAATTCAAAAATTTCTTACAATAATGTTAAAAGTTACAAGAAAATAAATGTCTAAGATGGCAGCATTTGCGACTACTGGAATATTTTCATCATAGTCTAAAGGTGTAGCTGGAGTTCATCATACTTTCTACTCTGCTCTGCTTCCTTCACTGTTGCCTCTGCTTCCCTCGCTGCCCTCGCTACTGCCTCTGCTTTAAGTTGTAGCTAAAGTTCTTCATATTTTCTTTGAACCTCAGCTTCTCTCGATGCTACCTCTGCTTTAAGTTGTAGCTGGAGTTCTTCATATTTTCTTTGAACCTCAGCTTCTCTCGGTGTTGCCTCCGCTTTAAGTTGAGAAATTTGCTCAACTGTACTTGCTTGCATTTGAGCTATCTGGTCTCTTAACCTCTGAACTCCAGCTTGAGCTTGACTCCCGGAAGGCATGTATTGCTGCGAGTTGGATCCAAAATATTCGGTCGGGTTAACACCAGATCCTTGAAATCGAACCTGACCATACCTTTCAGGACCCAAAACTTCATTAATAATCCTGTTATCAATGTCCTCAAAATTAACAGAACTATCAGTCGAAGCAATCGCTTCATACTCCGCCTTCTTATCTTTCAGTTTCTCCTAATAAATCAATTAAAGAGATAAAAATGAAATATATAATAAAAAAGGAATGCAACATAACTTAAAATTATTTAAAACTATTAAAGACAAATTAAACCATTATAATTAAACATTATAAATATTTATAATAAATCAAATTTTATTAAGTAAGTATACCTCTCCTTTCTTTGAATTCCAGAATCTAATTGCATCTTCCCATTAGTACCTCAGCATTCCCGGCGGGACATTTCGCAATTTTTCTTCGAGGCTTATGTATTTCTTAAAATAATCTTTTTTCAAAGTGCTTTTATGGTCTCTCCATTTTTTACCCAATGTCTTCTTGATATAGGCATCCGAGACCTGTAAAGCAAATCTCTCCTAAAAAACACAAGTTTAGAAAGTAAATATAAATGAAACTTAAACAAAAGTATTATAAATTACATTCACGTTTTGTTACCTTAATATTATTGAGAGCTTGATTCTTGTTGCTATTAGGCATGTGATGCCATGATTCGTAGTTGATGGCCAACATATTGGCATTTCGTGCTATAATGCCCAAATAGCCTGCCAAAAGTCGAGCTTCTGATCCAACAGGCTAACCATGACTGTTTCTACTTTGACACGTTCGAAAGGATTTAATTAGTATAAATCTTTAAGTAGCATACGTCCTCAACCTCTGCGCGCCCCACCACTTTCAGTTGGAAAATAATATATTATTATATTGAAATTGAGAAATACGAGCAATAATAAAAGTCTATATGCATGTAAAATAAACTTAATATTACTTTGAAATTCTGCAGGCTCGTCAACTGTCTCCGGCACATTCGAAGATCTAATAGCTGTCTGCTGTTCACTATTTCCTTCTTCCGAATTTGGAGTATTCTGGACAATACTTAAATTTCGTAATTTTCTTCAACGCATTTTTCCTGCAATACACATAATAGTACATATAAAATAGTTAAATTATATAACATGACCAATATTAAAATTATAATATTACATATATTTAGAAAATAGTAAAATTTTACTACATCATAATTCGTAAATATCTTCGTCCACGTCCTGACGAACCCATTGAAATTGTGTACTAGTACTAGGGATATTTTCATTTAAGTTTTGTTCTAGAAAAGGCAAAGTTTCTCATCTTCTGACGATGTCATCTCTACTTCTATTGCCCATGTCAAATAAGTCTCTAGGGGTGTTTCGGAGTACAACGTACCAACCCTCATCAGTTTGATCTTTCGAGTAAAAAACTTGCTTCACTTGAGAAGAAAATACATATGGCTCATCTATCAATTGTTGTCCAGTGTGAATCAATCGAGAGAAGTTCACCATTGTAAAACCAAATTGATCTTGTTTAATTTCGTGAGTCGTATTAACATCAGCTCAATCACCTCGAAATAAGACAACTTTCCATTTGCCATAATAATCCAACTCAATTATGTTAGTAAGAAGTCTGTAATACTCCACATTTCCCTCAACTGTATTACTGTCCCTAGCACTAGCATAACTTGTAATAGAAAAATTAACAACAATTCCACAATTTTGAGTTCTCCTCAATCTCTCGCGAAATTTTGTATGAAATCTAAATCCATTGATAAGGAAGGCACTATATCTTTTCACTATTCTATTTGGACCTTGGGAAAGCCATTTAACTTCGTCATTTACTTCATTCCGACTCCAAACCTATTGAATCGAAAGTAAATTGGGTAATTATAAATGTTATGAGAAAACATTATTATTTGTCAATGAAAGCTTCAATTGTATACCGTTTGGCTTAACCATTCATGAAATGATTCTGTGAACAACTTATTAATTTCTCGTTGTTATAATCTTCGAGACTGTGAACGAGCTCTCAATATTTGTTTGTACTCACTATGTTAAAAAAAGGTTTACTTTGTTAGAAGATAAACAAATTATAATTGATGAATATTTATCAAATTCTAGAACTTACTTGTGTAATGGTTCCATTGAATCGTGATGAAAAGGAACATATCGATGTGCTTGGACCCACGATCTATCATTTAATTCTACAATTTCAACTTTGTCGATTGGTTCTCCGAAACTTTGAAATAAATAAGTTTCGGCCAAGCTATGATCTGTGAGCCCAGCATTTCTACTTGGTCTGTTCATTCTTGTTTCAACATCTTTCAAATATCTTGAACAGAAAGTCATACATTCCTCTACTAAGTAGCCTTCAGCAATTGATCCTTCTGGATAACGCTTATTGCGGCAATAAGACTTCAATTAGGATAGGAACCTAAACACGATATACAACATTATCAAAAGTTGCAACTAAAGGCATTGAGGTGAATGAAGGAATAATTTACAAATAAATTAACACCTTTCTATAGGATACATCCATCGATAGAAAACGGGTCTGTAACACCCCTATCCTGAGTCCGTCACCGGATTAAAAGGAGCGTTACCGGACAGATCGAAAACATTCACAGATGAAATCATACATTCAATCATCATTCTCAGACATAATGTCCCTTAAACGGGTCCTCGAGACCTTAATCATACTTATAAGTCGAGTCGGGACTAAACTGAAACACATATGAAATTCCATGAAAATTTGGAACTTGTCTAAAATACAGGGGAGACATGCCCGTGGGAGGAGACCATGTGCCCTCCATGGCTTCAAGACACCCCCGTGTATCCATCCTTGTTTATACTGACTATACCAACACGGTCATTAGGCACGCCCGTGTGCCATGGTCGTGTACTTTTAGGTCATATACTAACTTCCCCGCCACGGCCACCAAGCACGCCCATGTCGAGGCCGTGTACTTTTTAGTTAGCTACTGAGTTGCACACCACGGCCAGATGACACACCCGTGTCAAGGTCGTGTGATGATAAACTGCATCCTACAATTCACCTATGGTTGTTAGGCACACCCGTGTGCCACAACCGTGTGAGATTATAGGCCATTTACAAGGCCAAAATGCCACCCATAAGGGTCAAACCTACAAGGCATATTTAACAAGATATCTCATGCACATATAACCATCAAAACATACCAATTTGCATAACTAAATCTAAATTATACCAAGCTCCTTTCATCCATATATACTTACCATCTCATAACCATTTCATGTAACAACTAAGCATGCCAAAACAACTTCACATATCACATTCATTAAGGCATATTATCAAAACATAATTAGCCAAATCACATGGCTAAGTTCATTATAAAACTCATACCAAAACTAGCCTATACATGCCATATTGAGCTATATACCTTTTCGAAGGGGTACCAAAATAAGTTCAATAGTGTGATGATGATCCTTGACGGTCCCGAGCCTTCAGTAGCTTTAACGACCTATAAGACAGAAAAATCACACACACAGAGTAAGCTTTCCAAAAGCTTAGTAAGTCATATACAAATAAACTACATATGTAAGCATATAAGCATATAAAAACATAGGCACATTTCTTATACATAACCAACTTCTCACATATATATACTTTGGTTCATACTTTTGGCCACATTTGCCACCATCATCAATTCAATAATCATATATAAATACTTAGCTTTTTATGCTCACCTTCACATATCATATTGATATCCCATTATACATAATAATCATAATAAGATCACATAGTGAATTACCTTATATACACACTTAGTGTACAATTCAACATACCTGAAACAGATTTATCTCATTCTTTCTTTAGCTCATTATCAATCTCAACCCCATGCTCAAGTATCTATTCTTTCAACTCTTAAAACTATCATTATCCACATAGTTATCATACATACCTTAATCAACACTTAGTTACTCACCATTCATGCTACTCAATTTCTTGATGTTACCACATATTTTGGACAAGCTCATAGATTAATGAATTGCATCACGTTCCTTTAATCCCGTAAAGTAAGAGCAACTTACCTTATTAGTACTATGTTACCAAGATATCATGCATTATTTACATAAATAATATTTCTCGGGTATCTCCATTAGTGGGTTAATGTTTTAATGGATCTGTAACTCCACACACTTAGTGCAAATCAAATAACGTATCGTACACTTAGTGTCATTGCTGAGAAAGGAGAGCACACACAGTGCTGTTTATTAGCAATGCATCGCACACTTAGTGCCAATTTCATAACTGAACATAATCGCTATCGCACACTTAGTGCCAATATGTTAAACTGAACTTATTTTTGGTATCGCACACACAGTGCATATTCAATAAGCCAAAACTTTTGTCTTTTTGCACACACAGTGCTAATTGTTAAGGCCGTAGCTTCTATCAATATCGCACACACAGTGCTAATCACAAAGTCGAAACTTATATTATTTCGCACACACAGTGCTATTCATTAAAGCCGTAGCTTCTATTGTTTCGCACACACAGTGCTATTCATTAATTATGATCGCACACTTAGTGTCTCAACTCATAGTCGAAGCTTAAATGATATCGCACACTTAGTGCTTTTATAATAAACTGATCTTAAACCGGTATCGCACACATAGTGCCATCCACAAAGTCGAAGCTTATAATATTTCGCACACACAGTGCAAATCCTCTTGGTCACATTTCCATTTATGCACACTTAGTGCCACAAAGATCTTTTTCTCACATAGCATTTATGATTCAATGATATCATAACCATTCGTTTCACAACATTTAAACATAGCTTAGTACACTTTTTATATCCGCACTTATCTCGGAATTCATATGCACAATCCTCTCATAAACATCCATTATCAACATTAGTCATAGGAATAATTATAATTTCAAACAAGAACGTTTATTTGTTTATTGACTTACCTCGGATTCGGTTTATCGGAAATGAAAACGGCTACTCGTTTACTTTCGCTTTCCCACGATCTAAATCCGTTTTCATCGGTTCATGATCTAAACACATTCAGAATTAATCCTTTTATTCACTAATTCATTCAATTCAATCCAAGGACAAACATTTAGGGCTATTTGCAAATTAACCCTCACATTTGCATATTTTATCAATCTAGTCCATTTTTCACAAAACACCAAATTCACAAAATCCACCCATGCTCATGCTTAGCCAAATATCCCTAGGGACTATACAAGTCCAAATATTTCATCAAATTCACAAATTAGTCCTTCGAAATAATATTTTCTCAATTTAGCCTTATTTAGCTAAATTCAACAAAACTTCAAGAATAAAACATGTTCATCAAGCTTAGATATTTCATTTAACACCATAAAACATCACAAAACTCAACATAGCATCAATGGCATTTTACACAAACATCATCAATTCAACAAATTGAAACATGGGTTTTAAAGTTCTCGAAGCAACAATTACAAAAACATAAAAATTATCGAAAATTGATCAAAAACGAACCTTGAATT
This sequence comes from Gossypium bickii, assembly GCA_025503065.1. Classification (NCBI taxonomy): domain Eukaryota; kingdom Viridiplantae; phylum Streptophyta; class Magnoliopsida; order Malvales; family Malvaceae; genus Gossypium; species Gossypium bickii. The sequence goes on from CP106712.1 coordinate 70,314,761, forward strand.
TTTCTTGATAGTAGCCGAATATAAAGAGAACATTTTCTCCTTTTCTTTCTTTGCAATAAACGGTGGTAGATGGATGAATGAAAATCCATTAACCACATGCTTAGTCACATATCAACGACACAGAATATAATATTAAAAATATTATTCAGACCCGGATTCGTGGTCCCGAAACCACTGTTTCGACTAGGGTATAAACCAGACTATTATAGGGTCCACCAAGTATTGCTTCACGTGGGAGATTAATTATCAAGTGCACCATAATAGTGAAGAAGGAAGGCGGGAAGATCTTCTCTAGATTGCATAAAGTCAATGCGTCTCGATCTTGTAGTGTCTCAAGTTCTTGAACATCCAAAACTTTGCCACAAATGCTTTTCATTATATTGGATAGTTCAATTACACAAGACGTCACCTTTTTTGAAATACAACACCGCATGGCAACTGGCAGTAGATCTTGCATCAAGATGTGATAGTCATGTGATTTTAAGGCATATAGTCTTTGATCTTTAAGACTCACACATCGAGATATGTTTGATGCATACGCATCCGGGACCTTTATATCCTTCAACACCATGCAGAACACTTCTTTCTCCATCTTCGACATTGAAAAAATAGAAGGTGGCAACCGATATTTCCTATTCGAAAGTGCTTGGGGATGAAGCTCACGCCGAATTCCCATGCAGACTAAATCAAGTCAACTCTAAAGATTGTCTTTCGATTTTCCATCGACATTCAAAATAGTCCCAATGATGTTCTCGCAGACATTTTTCTCAATGTTCATGACATCAAGATTATGTCGTAAAATGTGATGCTCCCAATAAGGCAACTCAAAAAAATACTTTTTTTTTCCACAAGTCTGCCTCATTAGGATCATCCTTTTCATCAGATTCATCATCATATTCATCCCTTGATCTTCTATTTCTTTGCGTGTTGGGCGGTTGATTCATCTTCCCATAAATGAAATTCATATCTTTCAACATGAACAAGATTTCAGATCTACCGGTCTACAAAAGAGCTTCTCTAAACTCTTCAGTACCGTCAAGCAGAGTACTCTGAAATCTAAATCTATGATTTCCCGGTAACCACCGATGATGCCCTATGTAAGAGAACTTCTTCCCATTATATAACCATTGCGAACATGTTTGCGCAGCACAACAAGGACAAGCATAACGTCCCTTGGTACTCCAACCAGATAAATTGGCATAAGCCGGGAAGTCATTAATAGTCCACATCAAAGCTATACGTAAATTAAAGTTATCCTTTCTCAGTACATCATATGTCTCAACACTAGCCCATAATTGTTTTAACTCTTCAATAAGTGGCTGCAAATAAATGTCAATATCATTCCTGGGACCTTTCTCTCCGGGGATAATTATAGATAAAATAAAGGATGATTGTTTCATCCAAATCGATGAAGGCAAATTGTAAGGAACAAGCACCACAGGCCAAGTACTATACGCACTGCTCATGATTTTGTAAGGATTAAATACCGCAAAATCTTTATTGGCTTCTTCCTTGACTGCGTATCATTTTCATCCTCGTTACCATCTTCTGTATTTCTATTCATCCAACGAGATTGACCATATACATGACAGCACTGTTGGTTTTTTCGGTCGCCTCAATACAACATGCAGTCATTTGGACAACTATGAATTTTGTTGTACCCAAGGCCCAAATCTTTTATCAGTTTCTTCATGTCTTTGCATGATTGTGGGATTTTTGCAAACGTGAACATTTCTCTCAAAAACTCTAACAGCATTGTCAAAGAGTTTCCGGTTCTCCCTCCCAAACATTTTAAGTGAAAAAGACGAATACAGAAAGACATTTTTAAAAATTTTGATCCTTCATAAAGTTCTTCATTCATTTCACCAAGTAACATGTAGAACTTCGCCACTTCTTCATTTGGCTGTTCATCAAGTACACTTCTTCCCATTTCGGTGAAAGTATTTCCACCAAAATTATAATTATCGGATGCACCCAAGTCAGGTGGAAATGATTGCAAGCCATCACTGCGCATATTAAATGCATCCCGCAACATACCTTCCATGTCATCTTCTCTAACATTCTTATTGTAAGCACTATGAGGATAACCCAAATTCATCATTGAAGAGGCTCCACTTGTAACACCCCTTACCCGTATTCAAGCTGGAACAGGGTTTGAGGCATTACCTAACTAACCTTGCTTAAACATCTTGAACAGGGTTGTAAAATTTCATTTCAAACCCATCGCTTACACATGCTCGGCCTAGGAAGCCCTAGACATACTTTTGAGAGGTACCGGAACTATTTCGGGAACTTTTATGAGTTCAAGAAACTTTCCAAGAAAGCAGGGGCCACACGCCTGTGTTGGTCTAGGGACATGCCTGTGTCTTACACCCATGGTCGACACTGACTAATTCCGCACGGCCTTGACACGTCTGTGGCCCTGGCCCGTGTGCCAAACCTTGGCATTCTGACTTAACCATATGGTCTATACACACGTCCGTGTGCTCCAGCCGTTTGACGATTTAAATTCCAAGTGCAAGGTGCAGACTTCACACGGACTGGGTATACGCCTGTGTGCTAGTCGTGCCTCACACACGGGCTAGACACACGCCCCTGTGTCTACCTATATGGACAATTAGCAGGCTATCTACCAAGCCCTTTGCCACACTACATTGTACACACATATACACCAACTCAATTCAACATAATTAGTAACCCAAAGGCACATCTAAATACTCAATTCCATATCTATACATAAGGGCATACACTTCAAGCAAATCACTTTCATTTTCAACATAAGAGTTTGCCGAATATCGGCCTAACTTAATAGACCATTACAAAAAGACTTCAACGCATTACAAAGCCAACACTTTGGTCGACAATTACGACCTAACAAAATACTCAAGTTCTATACATGCCATACTCAAAATAAGTCTAAATTGTTATACCAAAGTGATGTTGATAGTGTGATTTCCGAACTCCTACGATCACGATCCTCTAGCTGTCTTGGCAATGCTACAAGGAAAAAGGGCAATGAAAGAGGGTAAGCATAAAGCGTAGTAAGTTTGCATGAAACTCGTATGGCAATACATTAATTCATTATAACTCAACCATATCGAGATAAAAGCAACATAAATGTAACACCCCTAACCCGTATCCGTCGCTGAATTAGGGTCACAAGGTAATACTTAACAAAACTTAAACACTTCACTTTATAAATATTGTATATACCGATGTATGAATTAATAATCACAAGCAACTACTGTATTTTCAAATGCATATTACAATTAATCAAATTATAGCAGTCACAAAAATTCTATGCGTTTTAAACTATTTCGAATTAACTATTCATTCACAACATGTATACTCTTAGCCATATGTTTCGCATCCAATTCGGCTAGCAAGTGAAATACCATACAAATTTCTTTTTATAACTATGCTTTACTCAACTACTAGCAACTATCCATAAACAAATATATATAAATACTCATACCATATTTATAAAGTCAGCCAAATCATACCTATTCATTGTTCAAATACATATGCAACCTTAATATCATTACCCTATGGCCGAACATAACAAGAATGCAACATAACCGAATATACAATATGCTTATCATTACCACGTTACCAAATCATGTATCAATATCACAAACATATATATATACTTTGTAATAAGCTTTCTAACTTATACTATTTCATAATACATATCATACTTTCCAAATAAGCTAAATTATGCCACAACCGAAATATATATATCTCTCAACCATGTTTACTTGATTTCAACCGCATCATAAAAAATGCAAAACCAACCAATGTTAAGCTTATACCAAGCACATCACATCTCTATATGACAAGCATATTACCTAGCTAATATATTACATACTATAACTCATCAAGCATCCATCATTTTCCTTATTGCCAAATCACATGACCAAACACCATGACATATATATATACCATATGATTACTTTCTATATATGATTAAACTATGACCGAATTTACACAACCATTAGCATTATAATCAAGCCATTATATCAAAAGCATGGAAAACAAACTTAACCAAAGAATTAAGCCATTTTCGCAAGGCTATACTTATATACAAGACAAAAGTTCATTGGTTTTAATACTTAGTCTAACCTATACATGCCTTTGATTCAAAAACTAAGCTCATATGTACCAAAAAGGATGATAGTGTGGTTGACTTCTCTAACGATCCTTTGAGCTTGTAGCTTAACCAAAATCTATAAAACAGAACATTGAACACACACGGAGTAAGCATACTAGCTTAGTAAGTCTCAAGCAATTTTAATATAACATTCAAACATTCAAGCATTTTAAACATTTAGTTTATGGCATTAAATATAAACAATTCAACTTGTAAATTCTTCATGGCCGAATGCTATCATTTCACTTAACCTAGCTATTATCATTTTCTTACTATAAGCATGTAAACTCATCGAAACACCTAAATACAATATGTATTCGAATATTCCAAATCCAATAAATATAACATACCTATCATCACATGTACTCATTTATACACATATACAAACATATCCAACCTCTTTTATATTTAACATTTTCACATATGGCCGATTCTCCAAAAACATATTCAAGCCTAAATTCCATTATATATAAATCATTCTCATCAATGGTAAGATCAATAGCACAATTTAAAGTTCTTACCGAAGCTTCAACTATATCACATCTTATTTAATTAAATGGTAATATATTAGCTTACCTTATTCCTTGCAAATATGAAAGACTTATACTTACCCGAGCATTTAGCTTATTGCAACAAATACGTTCCACCTCGTAAATGATTCGTGAATTCTCTATTTATAAAACATCACTGGCATTAAGCCTGCTAAGCATCAAAGCCTGAAATACACACTGGCATTAAGCCTGCCAGGCAATAAGCCCGAAACACTTCACCGGCATAAGGCCTGCTAGGCTCGAAGCCTGATATAATTCACCGGCACAAGGCCTGCTAGGCTCGAAACTTGATATAATATTATTATCATCTCATACACATGACAGTAATGCTGCCTAAATTAACATAAGTTACACATAATTCAATCACTTTAACATATCGACCCGATTTAAATTATAACAACATTTCATTTCAATCTCACTACCTACATTCGGCTATGACACATTTTACAAACATAATTTCATAATTCAACATATAATCTATGTTATAAATACTAATAACGATATTAAATTGCTATAGACTTACCTCGACTATCGACGAATAACGTAGATCGGCTATTCGATAACCTTCGTCTTTCCCCGATCCAAATCCATTTTTCTTTGTTCTTGATCTAAACACATTAAAAATCAACTCATTCAAGTACATTTCATCTCAATTTAGTCCCAAAACACATAAACGGGTAAATTACCATTTTGCCCTGTTATTTCACATTTTTACAATTTAGTCCTATTTGCACAAAACACAAAATACACAAAATCTCACTAAACTATACAAGGGCCGAATGTTCATAGGGACCTCACTAGTCTATTTATTTCATATATTTTGCATTTTGGTCCCCTCAAAAATTCATTTTTGCAATTTAGCCAAAAACACTCAAGTTCACCAAAATTTCAAATTCAATATTTGTTAATCTTTAACATATCTTTAATATAAAATCATCAAACATCAAAACTACAAGAACATATCAATGGTCGAATATCACATACACACTAATCTCAAAAATTTTAGCATGGGTCGGATAATATATGAAGCAACAATCACAAAAACATAGAAATTATCAAAAACCGAAATCAAACTAACCTTGAATTTGTGATTATAAATGCCAAAATTCAAGTGAACCTAAACCCCTTTTCTTTTCTCCACATTCGGCCAAGCAAGGTAAAAGATGATAATGCCTTTTTTTATGTTTTATTTAACATATTATAAGACATTTAATCAATTACTACTATAACCTTATTATATAAAATTATACAATATAAAACTTAAGGTTAAACATGTCATATGTCACCCACTAACTTAAAAATGGGTTAATTACTCTTTTAATACTCCATATTAAAAAGCCATCATCATTCTAGCACTTTACACTATAGTTTATAACTTTTACACTTTACGCGATTAAGTCCTTTTTATTTAATTAAGCACACAAACGATTATATTTTTCTACGAAACTTTCACACACATTAATACACATATAATAAGCACAAAATATAATATTTAAAAATATTTTAGACTCGGATTCGTGGTCCCAAAACCATCATTCTGATTAGGGTTAAATTTGGACTGTTACAACTCTCCCCCCTTACGGATTTTCGTCCCCGAAAATCTTTCCGTTAAACAAAGTCGGATATTGTTGCCTCATTGAATCCTCAGGCTCCCACGTAGCCTTTTCAGCTCCGTGCCGATTCCATATTACTTTCACTAATCGAATTCTCTTGTTTCTCAACTCTTTCATTTCCCGAGCTAAAATACTGATCGGTTCTTCCTCATACATCATATCGGATCGGATTTCAATATCAGACGGAGTGATCACATGTGACGGATCTGATTTATTTTTACGAAACATTGTGTATCCTTTCTAATTCAGAGGGTAACTTCAATCTATAAGCAACAGGCCAAATACGTTCGATGATCTCGTACGGTCTGATAAACCTCGGGCTTAGTTTGCCTTTCCGACCAAATCGGAGTACTTTTTTCCACGAGGAAACTTTCAAGAATACCTGATCTCCGACCTGAAACTCTATGTCTTTGCACTTCAAATCAGCATAGGACTTTTGATGATCTGAGTCAGCTTTCAAACTATCTCTGATTATAGTCACTTTCTGTTCTGCCTCTTTAATCAAATCAACCCCGTGTATCTTATTTTCACTGCGTTCGGTCCAGTATAACGGTGTACGACACTTGCGGCCATAAAAGGCTTCATATGGTGCCATTTTGATACTAGATTGAAAACTGTTATTATAAGCAAATTCAATCCAAGGTAAGTATCTTTCCCACGTACCTTCAAACTCAAGGACGCAACATCTCAACATGTCCTCTAGTATCTGAATGGTTCGTTCAGACTGACCGTCTGTCTGTGGATGGAAGGCTGTACTAAAGTGGAGTTTAATACCTAAAGTATCTTGCAACTTCTTCCAAAATCGTGATGTGAATCTCGGGTCTCTGTCTAAAACAATGGAACTCGGCACACCATGTAATCTCACAATTTGAGATACATACAACTCAGCAAGTTTATCAAGTGAATAGTCTATACAAACCGGCACAAAGTGAGCTGATTTGGTCAATCGATCCACTATAACCCAGACTGCATCTTTCTTGCTCGGTGTCATAGGCAAACCGGATACAAAATCCATAGTGATTCTATCCCATTTCCATTTAGGTATCATGATCTGCTGAAGTAACCCAGAAGGCACTTGATGCTCAGCTTTTACTTGCTGACAAATTAAGCACTTTGAAACAAATTCAGATATATCCCGTTTCATGCCAGGCCACCAATAGAACTATTTCAAACCATTATACATTTTCGTGCTACCCGGATGTATCGATAGTCGACTATTATGAGCCTCGTTCAAAATCATCTGAATCAAATCCACATTCTTCGGAACACTTATTCGGCCTTTGAAGTTCAAACAATCATTTGCATCAATTTGAAACTCTGACTCTGTATCATTTTCATACTGAACTCGTCTAGCAATCAAGTCTTTGTCAATTCTTTGTGTATCACAAATTTGCTAAATAAACATCAGTCTTGCTTTCAACTTGGCTATGATCAAACCATCACCAGACATAACCATATGTGCGTTCAACGCACGAAGAGCAAATAATGACTTTCGACTTAAGGCATCTGCAACAACGTTAGCTTTCCCTGGATGGTAGTCAATCACTAATTCATAATCTTTCAATAGTTCTAACCATCTGCGTTGTCTCAAGTTCAAATCTTTCTGAGTCATTAAGTACTTCAGACTTTTGTGATCTGAATAAACATGACATTTTTCGCTGAACAAGTAATGACGCCATATTTTCAAAGCAAAAACAATGGCTACTAGTTCCAAATCATGAGTCGGATAATTTCTTTCGTGAGGCTTCAATTGTCTCGAAGCGTAGGCTATGACTTTGCCTTCCTGCATCAAAACACAACCCAACCCACTCAAAGAAGCATTACTGAAAACAATAAATTCTTTACTCGATTCAGGCTGAGCTAACACTGGAGCTTCAGTTAAAATGGCTTTCAACTGATAGAAACTTTTCTGACACTTTTCCGACCATTCGAACTTGACATCTTTCTGTAGTAGCTTTGTCAAAGGGGTAGCTATCATGGAAAAACCTTTGAAGAATCGTCTATAGTATCCTGCAAGTCCCAGAAAGCTTCGAATTTTGGAAATATTCTTTTGTGGTTTCCAATCAAGTATAGCCAATATTTTGTTCGGATCAACCCGAATACCTGACGCTGAAACAACATGACCCGGAAAGCTGACTTCATTCATCTAGAACTCACACTTACTAAACTTTGTATACAACTGTCGATCTCGCAAAGTTTGTAGTACTAATCTCAAATGCTCAGCATGATCAGTTTCATCTTTGGAGTAGATCAATATATCATCAATAAACACTATTACAAACCGATCCAAAAACTATCTGAAAATCGGATTCATCAGATCCATAAAAACAGCAGGTGCATTAGTAAGTCCAAGAGGCATAACCAAAAACTCAAAATGTCTGTACCTCGTCCGGAATGCAGTCTTTGGCACATCTGTATCTCTGACTCGCAACTGATAATAACCTGATCTCAGATATATCTTTGAGAACACTGAACCCCTTTTAACTGGTCAAACAAATCATCAATTCGAGGTAACGAGTATTTATTCTTTATTGTCACTTTATTCAGCTGCCGATAATCAATACACATTCGCATAGTCCGTCTTTCTTTTTTTTCACAAATGTAATGGTGCACCCCAAGGAGAGAAACTCGGTCGTGCAAAGCCCCTATCTGTCAACTCTTGCAACTGTGCTTTCAACTCTTTCAACTCAGTAGGTGCCATCCGATACGGAGCTATCAAAATCGGAGTCATCCCCGGTACTAATTCAATGCCAAACTCAATCTCTCGTACTGGTGGTAAACCCAATAATTCTTTAGGAAACACATCTGGGTATTCACACACAACCGGTACAGATTCAATCTATTTTTCAGACACTTTATTATCTAATACATAGGCCAAATAAGCTTCACATCCTTTTCTCACATACTTTCGGGCTAGCATTGAGGATATTACGGTAGGTAACCCATTTAAATCACTAGATTCAACTCGGATGGTCTCAGCGTTCAGACATCTCAAATCAATGATCTTTCTTTTACAATTCACCACTGCATCATGCAAAGTTAACCAATCCATTCCCAAAATTATATCAAACTCGTCGAAGGGCAACAACATTAAATCAGCGGGAAAGCAGGAATTTCGAATCATCAATGGGCAACCTTTACACACTTTATCAACAAGAACACATCTACCCAAAGGGTTGGACACACGGATCACAAACTCAGTAGACTCAACTGGCAGAGTCTTAGTGGATACTAGAGTTTCACACACATATGAATGAGTCGAACCAGGATCAATCAATGTAATCACAGTAGTAGCATAAAGTGTGAAAGTACCGGTAATGACATCTGGGGAAGAAACAGCCTCTCTGGCTCGTATAGCATAAGCTCTAGCTGGAGCTCTAGCCTCTGACCGAACTGCAGTGTCCTTTGTCCCTCTCGATCGCCACCACCTACATTACATGAATATGCGGGTGGTTCGCCCCCATCTTTGGCCTTTTGCTTTCGATTTAGTGTTCTGAGCCGTATTTTGCACGGCTAGTACCGGGCACTCTCGAATGAAATGGTCTGACAATCTACATTTAAAGCAGGACCGATCATGGAATCTACAACTCCCAGGATGCCATTTTCCATAATGCTTGCACTCAGTCTGATTCTGCTGAACATTACCAACACTAGCCATCGAAGTGGCTCGGGAACTCACTGGAGGTCGATCTTGCCTAGACAGGTCTGAAGTAGTTTTATGTCGGCTGAAGTCATCTCTGAACTTCTTGGGCACTGAATGGAAAGTATTACTCGATGATCTTTTACGAGTGTCTCTAGCTTCAATTTCAGCCTTTCTTTTCTCTTTTCCGAGCTCTTCAGCTTTGTAAGCTCGCTCGACTAGTACCACGAACTCTTTGATTTCAAGAATGCCAACAAGTAACTTTATGTCCTCATTCAGACCGTCTTCAAATCTTTTGCACATAATAGCTTCAGTTGATATACACTCCCGGGCAGAACGGCTCAATCTGACAAACTTTCGTTCATATTCCGTCACAGTCATACGACCCTGTTTTAATTTCAGAAATTCTTTTCGTTTCTGATCGATGAATATTTGACTGATATATTTCTTACGGAACTTGATCTGGAAGAAATCCCAAGTCACTTTTTCTTTCGGAACCACTGATACTAGTGTATTCCACCAGTGATATGCAGTGTCCCAAAGCAGTGATATAGCACACTTTAAGCATTCATCAGGAGTACAGGATAGTTCATCAAGTACTCGAATAGTGTTATCAAGCCACATCTCAGCTCGCTCTGCATCATCATCATCATTAGCTTTGAATTCTTCGGCCCCATATTTCCTAATTTTATCAACGGGCGGCCTACTAGATCTCATCGGATCTATCATTGGGGGTGCTGAAGGTACCGGAGTTGGATTATTCGGGGGCGGAGGTTGTGGTACAGCAGGGTTATTCTGAACAAACTAGGTAAACCATTCATTCATCATCTGGTAGAAGGCTTGTTTAGCCTCTCCCTCATGGCTACCCGAAACTGGTCGAGAGTTTACCGGCACTGATCCGCGTGTGCGATCAGGCACAACGCTCTCTACATCATCTGCTATGGCTCTGTCAGGATTGGAATCCATTTACTATATAAAATAGAGTTTGAAATGTCAAAAGTCACCACACTATCGTATATGCAATTAAGGCATGTATAGCTAGACTCTTTCGCGCTACGATAGTCCTAAAATCGACTAAACCGTAAGCTCTGATACCAATCAAATGTAACACCCCTAACCCATATCTGTCGCCGAATTAGGGTCACAAGGTATTACTTAACAAAACTTAAACAGTTTACTTTATAAATATTATATATGCTGATGTATGAATTAATAATCACAAGCAACTACTATATTTTCAAATCCATATTACAATTAATCAAATTATAGCAGTCACAAAAATTCTATGTGTTTTAAACTATTTCGAATTAACTATTCATTCACAACATGTATACTCTTAGCCATATGTTTCATATCCAATACGGCTAGCAAGTGAAATACCATACAAATTTCTTTTTATAACTATGCTTTACTCAACTACTAGCAACTATCCATAAACAAATATATATAAATACTCATACCATATTTATATGGTCAGCCAAATCATACCTATTCATTGTTCAAATACATATGCAACCTTAATATCATTACCCTATGGCCGAACATAACAATAATGCAACATAACCGAATATACAATATACTTATCATTACCACGTTACCAAGTCATGTATCAACATCACAAACATATATATATACTTTGGAATAAGCTTTCTAACTTATACTATTTCATAATACATATCATACTTTCCAAATAAGCTAAATTATGCCACAACCGAAATATATATATCTCTCAACCATGATTACTTGATTTCAACCGCATCATAAAAAATGCAAAACCTACCAATGTTAAGCTTATACCAAGCACATCACATCTCTATATGACAAGCATATTACCTAGCTAATATATTACATACTATAACTCATCAAGCATCCATCATTTTCCTTATTGCCAAATCACATGACCAAACACCATGACATATATATATACCATATGATTACTTTCTATATATGATTAAACTATGACCGAATTTACACAACCATTAGCATTATAATCAAGCCAATATATCAAAAGCATGGAAAACAAACTTAACCAAAGAATTAAGCCATTTTCGCAAGGCTATACTTATATACAAGACAAAAGTTCATTGGTTTCAATACTTAGTCTAACCTATACATGCCTTTGATTCAAAAACTAAGCTTATATGTACCAAAAAAGATGATAATGTGGTTGACTTCTCTGACGATCCTCTGAGCTCGTAGCTTGACCAAAATTTATAAAACAGAACATTGAACACACACAAAGTAGGCGTGATAGCTTAGTAAGTCTCAAGCAATTTTAATATAACATTCAAACATTCGAGCATTTTAAACATTTAGTTTATGGCATTAAATATAAACAATTCAACTTGTAAATTCTTCATGGCTGAATGCTATCACTTCACTTAACCTAGCTATTATCATTTTCTTACTATAAGCATGTAAACTCATCGAAACACCTAAATACAATATGTATTCAAATATTCCAAATCCACTAAATATAACATACCTATCAATCACATGTACTCATTTATGCACATATACAAACATATCCAACCTATTTTATATTTAACATTTTCACATATGGCCGATTCTCCAAAAACATATTCAAGCCTTAATTCCATTATATATAAATCATTCTCATCAATGGTAAGATCAATAGCACAATTTAAAATTCTTACCGAAGCTTCAACTATATCACATCTCATTTAATTCAATGGTAATATACTAACTTACCTTATTCCTTGCAAATATGAAAGACTTATACTTACCCGAGCATTTAGCTTATTGCAACAAATACGTTCCACCTTGTAAATGATTCGTGAATTCTCTATTTATAACACATCACCGGTATTACGCCTGCTAGGCATCAAAGCCTGAAATACACACCGGCATCAAGCCTGCCAGGCAATAAGCCCGAAACACTTCACCGGCATAAGGCCTGCTAGGCTCGAAGCCCGATATAATTCACCCGCACAAGGCCTGCTAGGCTCGAAACTCGATATAATATTATTATCATCTCATACACATGACAGCAATGCTGCCCAAATTAACTTAAGTTACACATAATTCAATCACTTTAACATATCGACCCGATTTAAATTATAACAACATTTCATTTCAATCTCACTACCTACATTCAGCTATGACACATTTTACAAACATAATTTCATAATTCAACATATAATCTATGTTATAAATACTAATAACGATATTAAATTGCTTATAGACTTACCTCGACTATCGACGGATAACGTAGACTGGCTATTCGATAACCTTCGTCTTTCCGCGATCCACATCTGTTTTTCTTTGTTCTTGATCTAAACACATTAAAATTCAGCTCATTCAAGTACATTTCATCTCAATTTAGTCCCAAAACACATAAACGGGAAAATTACCATTTTCACCCCTGTTATTTCACATTTTTACAATTTAGTCCTATTTGCACAAAACACAAAATACACAAAATCTCACTAAACTATTCAAGGGCCGAATGTTCATAGGGACCTCACTAGTCTATTTATTTCATTTATTTTGCATTTTGGTCCCCTCAAAAATTCATTTTTGCAATTTAGCCAAAAACACTCAAGTTCACCAAAATTTCAAATTCAATTTTTGTTAATCTTTAACATATCTTTAATATAAAATCATCAAACATCAAAACTACAAGAACATATCAATGGTCGAATATCACATACACACTAATCTCAAAAATTTTAGCATGGGTCGGATAATATACAAAGCAACGATCACAAAAACATAGAAATTATCAAAAATCGAAATCAAACTAACCTTGAATTTGTGATTATAAATGCCGAAATTCAAGTGAACCTAAACCTCTTTTCTTTTCTCCACATTCGGCCAAGCAAGGTAAAAGATGATAATGCCTTTTTTAATGTTTTATTTAACATATTATAAGACATTTAATCAATTACTATTATAACCTTATTATATAAAATTATACATTATAAAACTTAAGGTTAAACATGTCATATGTCACGCACTAACTTAAAAATGGGTTAATTACTCTTTTAATACTCCATATTAAAAAGCCATCATCATTCTAGCACTTTACACTATAGTTTATAACTTTTACACTTTACGCGATTAAGTCCTTTTTATTTAATTAAGCACACAAACGATTAAATTTTTCTACGAAACTTTCACACACATTAATTCACATATAATAAGCACAAAATATAATATTTAAAAATATTTCAAACTCGGATTCGTGGTCCCGAAACCACCGTTCCGATTAGGGTCAAATTTGGACTGTTACAATAAATTACAAGTGCATGGCTTACTTACTCCTCATATGTTACTTAATAATTTCATACTTACATTATAATCATGGTACCTGTGTCACTTGATCACATAAATTTGTACAATTTGCTGATGCAAAAGTAAACTTAACTTTCATCTTTCTTATCATGAAATAATGCTTTATATTAACCTTGTATAACTTAACTTAGTACTATCTTTACTTACTTAGCTTTCTTGCTTGGCTCATTTGCCCGATGAATTACCCGGAATAACTGAGGTTACTCAATCTCATCAAACATAGGTCTCGATGCCAATGCCTTGTCCCAGACATGGTCTTACATGGGATCGCCTCATGATGCCAATGCCATATCACAGATATGGTCTTACATGGGATCCCTTAACTTAATGTTGATTCCATGTCCCAAACATGGTCTTACACGAGATCTTTCTTTGATGCTGAAGCCATGTCCCCGATATGGTCTTACATGGAATATTCCTTGTATGGTGTCGATGCCATGTCCCAGACATGCTCTTACACGAGACCTTCCTTGTATTGTGTCGATGCCATGTCCCAGACATGGTCTTACACGAGACCTTTCTTGTTCGATGCTGATGCCATGCCCCAGACATGGTCTTACACAAGATCTACATTCGGTACCGACGCCATGTCCTAGACATGGTCTTACACAGGATCTACGTTTGGTACCGATGCCATGTCCCAGACATGGTCTTATACGGGACCTACATTCCTTGAGTGCTGATACCGTGTCTTGACATGGTCTTACACAGACTTTCCTTGTCTCATGTTGTGATATTAGCATCCTCATTATTTTGAGACTTCAACCGAGACTTTCTCTTACATATTCTCATTTGCTATTCTCATCATGATAACAATAATCATAACTTCATGGAAATAGTGTATATTATACAACATGATAAGCAACTTATATGAAAATGCACGTGAAACCTTAAATTTATACAAACTTACTTCGGTATTCAAAATAAGCTAGCTCGACGGTCTAATCCGAGACTTTGTTCTTTCCCCGATCAAGTTGGATTCTCTGTTCTTCTTGCTCTATAATAGCAAATTAGCTCATTTTAATACTTACATTAAATAAAGCATTTTAATAATCAAGATTTGGCAAAATTACTATTTTGCCCCTAGACTTTGGCAAAATGACCATTTTGCCCCTAGGCTCGGAAATAAATTTTAATCACATTTCTACCTTCAACAAGCCTAGGTGAACATTTAATACTCTTATAGCTATCATCAAAACTCAACATTTCACATAATTACTATAAATTTGTAACATTTTCATCAAGGTCCAATTAAGTGTTTTCAAGACAACACCTTTCACAAAAGTTGTTCATCTATCAACTAAGACTCAATTTCTTCCATAAAAAATGCAGCAAATAACAATGATAGATCTCATGGCAAAACTCCCCTCATTTGAAAGCTTAAGCTTTAGGGGTCTCAAAAGTACAACTATTACTAAAAAAAATCATCAAAATCAAATACTAAAATGGAGGAGAGCTTGCTGAAAATTTTGAGCTTTCAAACCTCTATTTTGCTTGATAAAATTGGTGGAGAAAGATGGAGAGAGGGATGATATCTTTTCTTTTCTTATTTTAATATTAAACTAGTAATTTAGTCCACCTACTATTACCAACTTTGACCAACATTGTCCATCTTTGTCTCCTATAGATACTATGGCCAGCCAACTCACTTAAACAAGGCTAAATTGCACATTTGGGATCTCCAATTAATAACCCATAGCTATTTGGCACCTTTAGCAACTAAAATAGAACTTTCGCACTTTATGCGATTTAGTCCTTTTTCGCGATTAAGCATGAAATCGCTAAAATGAAAGTACCAAAATTATCATGTACTCATAAAATCATATACTAACTCATAAAATAACATGAAAATAATTTCCATAACCTTGGATTAGTGATCCCGAGATTGTTGTTCCGACTAGCCCCTAAATCAGGCTGTTACACCACTAGATGTACACTCTCCATGGAAAATCCATTTTTTATACCCCTGAATAAAGCCATCAACAATTAGATGTTCTTAGAAAACTTCACGATAATGCCAATTGATGTTGCCACACTTCTTACACGGGCAAAGAATCATATTCTCTTGGCTTGCATTTTGAAATGCAAAATTTAGAAAAGTTTCTACTCCATTTAGATAGTCGTTGCTTACCCTTGACAAATTCATCCAAGTCCTATCCATTTCGTAGTTGTTGAAGTCTAAAGTTGACAATATATTATACGGGTAAGTTATGATATGATATATATTTATGTATCATGTAAGTTATGTAAGTTATGTAAGTTATGAAATTTGATCTTAAAATTATGTAAGTTATGAATTATGTAAGTTATCTTAAAATTATGTAAGTTATGAAATTTGATCTTCAAATTATGTCAGTTATGTATTATGCAAGTTATGTAAATTATGTAAGTTATGAAATTTGATCTTTAAATTATGTAAGTTACGTATTATATAAGTTATGTAAATTATGTAAGTTATGAAATTTGATCTTAAAATTATGTAAGTTATGAATTATGTATGTTATGTAAATTATGTTAGTTATGAAATTTGAACTTTAAATTATGTAAGTTACGTATTATGTAAGTTATGTAAATTATGTGAGTTATGAAATTTGGACTTTAAGTTATGTAAGTTACGTATTATGTAAGTTATGTAAATTATGTAAGTTAGGTAAATTTGAATTTTAAAATAAATTAAAATATTAAACAAAAATTTCGTGATTAAAATAAAATGAACTATTAAAAATATAAATTTAAATACAATTTATTTAATTAGGTAAATTAAAAATAAAAGAAAACAAAACAAAATATTTTTCGTGATTAAAATAGCATAAAATAGAAAAAGATAAATAGGAAGGAAAACATATAAATATTTGTATAGTTTGGACCAATTTAACCAAATGTTAAAATTATAAACAATTTAATAAAGGAATAAAAAACGTCATTGTATAACTTAATAAACTGGTGGTAGGAAAGAACGTAAATTTCAATAAGGAAAAGACCATTCAAGCCAATTGCTTGTCACGTTTGTGGTGAGAAATTAAGGCTTTTTTAAGTTACAAATCAAAACCAATTATTATATTCAAAAAATTTATTGAATTTGTAACATCCTAAAATTGGGGTTATTTGTGATTGAATTATTTTGCTTGTGATTGGATTGTTGTGATGTTGTTGTGGTGTAATAAGACTTAATTATGGACTTTGAGTAGGCTCGAGAAGTAGAAAATTTTATTTTTAAGCTTTAAAGGTAGGGAGCCTTAGTAAGTAGGGGTTACAAGGTTAAATGAGGGAATATTAGACACTAATAAAGCCTTGGAAAAGCGGCAAAGGGAGGCCACTTAAGGAGCTGGAATTGACGCCACAAGGGGGAGCAAGGGAGCCTAGGTTCGAATTGCAGAATTCTCCTTTTTGCTCTTTATTTTGGACAGCAAGAGAGGGAGAGAAGTGCTCAATTCAAACTCTTCAGGATAATAAGGATTTTAATTGGATTTTATTTGAATAATTTGTAAATTGTTGGCAGAGAGAAAATTTAGGCATTTGACTAATTCAAACTTGTTTGAATTAGGGGTCAGGAGCATTTTTAGGAGTTGGCCGAATTTTGAACTCCTTGTTGGAGTGGAGTGGACGGCAAGGAGAATAGGTGAAGGGGGGGAGGCCGAATTCTCTTAGTCACTCACTTGACAATTTCGGCTAGGCATTTTCCCATCTTTCAAATCTTTTTCCTTCTCTTTTCATCTTTTATCAAAACCAAATTCACCATTAATTCCTTACCTCTCTTCTATTGTTTTCAAAACTCTCTCTACCCTTTCATTGACGAATCCCTATCCTCTTTTCCCCTTCTCTTTTCCTTCTCTATTGGCCGAATATCCTCCACTCTTACTGCCGAAACTCTATCTCCTTTTCTCATTATTTTCTTTCTCTATTTAGCCGAATCTACTCCCTATCTTTGTGCCGAAAATTCTTTTCTTCCTATTAAACTCACTTTGGCTGAATACTAAGAGTAGCATAAGTCTCTTCGGGATTTCTTTGTCCAATCGATTTGGTGAAGGTAAGTATTGCCGAAACTCTCCTCCTATATTCTTTCTCTCTGTCGACTTGGATAAATGGGAAAAAGCTGAAATATTGGTGGCTAATCAGTGTTGAAACCGATTTCTATTTTAGGAACTCCGGGATTTGCAAAGCAGTAGATCTGACTCTCCAGTCTCTGTCAACCGGTTGGTAAGTGGTAAGGATCTATTTTAGTAAGTTATTCTTTTAGTAATCAAAAAGCCGAAGGCTATTAATGTGTATAAGTGCCGATTGTAGGGAAGTGAAGCAGATCCACTTATCGTGAGGTGGCTAGTGTTCAAGAGGCGTATAGGTGAGGTTTCGGGTTCATGGGTTAACCCTTTGAATTATTTTGTGGCCGAATGGTCAAGGACACTAACTTTCATGTATGGCCGAATATAGGGGCAAGGAAGTCTAGTGTGGCCGTTTGATTCTTCGGGATTTAGAGCTATCGTTAGAAACAGGTGTGTACATACACACTTCACTTTATAACTAATAACTGTGCTAAATACATTGTGTATGCTAAACTGGATTGATGTAGATTGGATTTTATACCATAAAGGTATAAGCAAGGATTCAGGTAAGTCCTTGTTGTTATGAGCTTTCATTATAATGCTTTTGGGAAGCATGACATATTTGGTATACGTGGCATAACTTTATGGCTATTGATAAAACCAGTGTACGTTGTTAAATAAACATGTTGGCATGATTTCTGTTAAATGCATGTCATTGATTGATGTGGGTTAAACGAGTGGAGGGGGAAGTGATATCCGTGTCTACGGACACCAGTGGTTTGGTACCATATTCGTGACTATGGTCACCAGAGGTTTGGCACCTCATAGCGTCTTGTCCCGGTGGCTTAGCACCACAGTGGGTTGGCCCCATGGTTGATATTATGGGATCAACGCCAATGATTTGGTATCACATGTGGGTTGGCCCCACAACTTATTATCTGTGACTTCGGGTCACCAGTGGTTTAGCACCACCAGTGGTTTGGCACCACAATATTGATGGATATCGTGACTTTGAGTCACCAGTGGTTTGGCACCACAATATTGATGGATATCGTGACTTTGAGTCACCAGTGGTTTGGCAAAACACCGGTGGTTTGGTACACACACGGTAGTAAAAAGGTGTTTTGGATGGCTAGGTTGGGTGCATGTTAAACTTAGTGCATGATAACTTGGTTATAAATTGCGTATGATGTTGCATTAAACCGGAGGAAGGGTTACACATTGAGTCTTGGTGACTCACCTTCTCCTTTAACATTTTTCAGGTGACTCGTAGATCGCGGATGAGGAGCCGGATGGACTCGAGGTGGCCATGCAGTGAAAATGTGGACTTAATGAACTTTGAATTATTTTATTTTATTGTTGGTTTTAATTGTTCAAGTTGTAATAAGGCCTCCTAAGATTTTATTTTTATTATTTCACATGTTTTTGGATAATTTGTTTAAACTACTTAATGACTTTAAACTGATTACACAAGTTTTCTTAAATTCAAACGTAATTGTTTTCTGTGCCATCAGGTACATCTGATATCGGTAACCATCTGACTTAATAAATTTTTAACAACTAAGTTAAGTATTGTGTTATTCATACACCTAAATGGTTTTACACAAGACAATACTCTATTAAAGTGAAACGTTTTTACCAAAAACTTGAATCAGCTAAAAGAGGTTTCCAAAATATTTTCCTCTGTAACATACCGAATTCGGTCGTAATGTTTGGGCCGGGTTTGGGGTGTTACAGAATTTTATTCGATCAAATCGAAAATCGATTAGCCTATCGATTTGATTTTAAATTGAGAATTAATATCGATTAAACTGATAAAAAATCGTCAAAATTATATTTATTAATTATTTTGGATAATTGATAAAATTTTGGCCCAACAAATTATTTTTTAGTCCAATTGTCAAACCCAAACAATGATCCAACATGAATAAAAATAATTTGTAACAACCCAAACCCGGCCTAAACGTTTTGACCGAATCTAGTGTGTCACATAAAAGGGTTGTTTAAAAGCTACGCGTTCGTTAAAAACTTCGTATTCTTTTTGAAACTTCAAACTTTGTTGTTTGTGAAATTCAGATTTGCTTTAATTGATTTCTTGTAAAAATGTTATAATTATTTTCGAAAACTTTGTTTATTACTGAAGTTTAATTACGAAATTGCGGAAACGTGATATTTTGAAAGAAAAATGATTATTTTCGTATTGAGAAAACCCAGAGTTTAATTGTTAACATTTTAAAAGGAAAATAAAATCCAATGGCCTTATTCAAAATATTAATCCCAAAATAAATAATCTTAAAAAAAAGTAAAAACTGGATTTACTAAGTTTCGTGAGAATAACTCCGATGTATGGCCACCACCGAGTCCTCCGCAGCTCCAAATCCTCTAATGCTGGGGATTACCTGCAAGGTTAAGATGAAGGGGGTGAGTTACGAGAACTCAGTGTGTAATCCTCTAATCGGTCACTATCTGGGCCCGAGCCTTTACAGCATCAATCTAGGCCTAAGCCCTATAATCATGATAATGCAAATAATAAAATGCAAGCCAACCCAATCCAACCAATCACACCTCCGTACCAACCAGTCACACCGTGTGGGGATCAAGTCAACCCACCCTGCCAAACACACCAATATTACAGACAAGCTGCTAATCACGGTATATATACGGCTCTTAAGCCTTCAATAGCGGTATTATAATTGGCACAGAGCCATCAGTAATTGTATTATGTTTGGCACATAGCCATCAGCGACGGTAATATAATCGGCACACAGCCTTGGGTATATATGATTGACACAGAGTCATCGATATCTGTTAGGCACATAGCCACGGGTAAATACGATTGGCACAAAGCCATAATCAAAATGGGACAGAGCCAAGATTTCCAATAATGCAGCCTTGCTGCTAATAACGGTATATGTGGCTGAGCCACCAAAATAATATATGTGGCATAACCACTAAAACAGTATGTGGCAAAGCCACCAGGCTACACTTCCTCCAATCATCACCCCAACCCATGCAACATTCTATGAATGCAGTGTATTGCAAATATAAAAAGTATAAATAAAATCACATACATAACATTTAACCACAAGCGAGGGTATAACAGTCATTTTCTCATGTAAGGGTACAACAGTAATTTCCAGCCCTTTGGGGGAATTTCGGTATTTTACCCATCGAGGGTACTCCGATAATTTACCCACTATGGGTATTCCAATAATTTTACCCTCCAGGGGTATTTCGGTAATTTTACCCTCTAGGGGTATTTCGGTAATTTCACAAATCAAGGGTATTTCAGTAATTTTTCAAACAAAGGGTATTTTGATAATTTTGCAGTTTGAGGGTATTTCAGTAATTTCACAAATCAGGGGTATTTTAGTAATTTTACAAATTAGGGGTATTTTAGTAATTTTACAAATCGAGGGTACTTCGGTAATTTTACCTTCTAGGGGTATTTTAGTAATTTCACAAATCAGGGGTATTTCGGTAATTTTACAAATCAGGGGTATTTCAGCAATTTTACAAACTGAGGGTACTTCGGTAATTTTACAATCCGAGGGTATTTCAGTAATTTCACAAATCAATGGTATTTTGATAATTTTGCAAACAAGGGGTATTTCGGTAATTTCATAAACTGAGGATTTTTTGGTAATTTTGTAAACAAGGGTATTTCAGTAATTTTGTAAACTGAGGTATTCTAGGGAGAGATAACGATGCGAATGGGCCTATGGCCCATTCTCGGCCCAAATGGACCCACACATTCGTGTGTCCCATTTAGCCCAAATCTAGCACAGATATGATATTCACATAGACCAGTTCGCTATCTACCACACAATCATACAGTTTATTCATAAGGGCCCTCAGGCCCATTGGGCCCATCGTGGCCCAAACAACATTAACCCACAAGAATACTCATGATGGCCTCAACTATCGTGTCGAAGCCCCCACACGTGCGCTCGCACGCTCGTGTGGCACCATTGTCGTGTGACCGGCATTTTGGCATTAGTCGTTCTATAGCTAAAGTAGGGCGAAATACACACCTGATAGGAATCTGGAGTTGATCCACGCTCTGACCACTCCTATGCCCAACGCCAACCAAGGTATGCTTACTCTCCTCATAGATTGCTCTATTTAAAGCCAGCTTCTCACCTTCCTCTTGCTAGCTTCCCGATGTGGGATCCCTCATTCAGTAGAGATTAATTCCAACACAAACTCTGGCCGTCCCAACTTAGCAAAATAAATATCCCTTTTTGCTTGCGATGGGATTCGAACTCAGGCTCCCCTGTAACTTAATCCATGCCACTAGCCACTAGGCCACAAGCTCCTCTTATGTCTAAAATCATGCGCAACTAAGTATAAGTCTATGGGCCAAAGTCTAAGTTCACTTAGAAAATAAATCAAAATGAAATGCAAGCGCCAAGACTTGAACCTTTGACTCCTTGCTTCCTTGTGTGATGTCACCACCTTCTCTCCTATGTGGCGCCATTTGCCACTAGACCACAACTCCTTTTGTGTCATTTTTCTCCACATTTTATTCTTAAAGCCTACCTACTAACTCCCAGGGTTTTATTCACCTAAAACCAAAATTTTCCTACAGCCCAAGCTTGATCCCGGAACTTCATGGAAGCCCCCTAACCTTCCAAAATCACTCACCTAATAGGTCCAACTTGCATTAATGCCGTTCTCTTGTTCTCAAAAATTTTAAACGCTCCCCTGGTCAAGGCCTAATAAGCCCAATTCTTCTAGGCCCAAATTCGGGTCGTTACATAATTTAAAATTGTTAAAAAATTATGGGATGCATGAAAGTTCTTAAATTTTACTTTATTATATTTATTAGATAATTTTTCAAAAACATACATGTACTTATCACAAAATAAAATATTTGAATACTACTTCAACCTTTTCCCTTACATTTAATTTTATTAATATAACAGCCCAAACCCGGCCCAGACGTTACGGCCGGATCTAGCATATCACATGGATAGGTTGGTTTAAGCTACTAGATTCTCGAAGAAAACTTCGTACTTCTTTCTTTTTTAAAAAAAAACTTCGAGTTTAGGTGTTTATTTATAAAAACCCATTTACCTCAATGTCCATTTTCGAAAAGTTGTGGTTAATTTGAAAACTGCTTTTATTAGGAGAATCGAGTTTGAGTTGTTGGTGAAATCTTGTTACTAACAGAAATCAGCTTCAATGAATTCGAACATGTGATGTTTTGAAAACTATTTTCAACGTTTAAGAGAACCCAGTGTTTAATCAATTATAGTTTGAAAATCGTTTGTTAACATTTTGGAAAACGGTTATTAACGTTTTAGGAAACCTCGTTTTGAACATTTAGCAATAGATAGTAATCGAATTAAAAATCAAAACCAAGAATAAAAATCCCAGAGGCCTTATTACAAAAACTTTAAACCCAAATCAAAATGAATATATAGCAAAGTAAAACTGAAGTTACTAAAGTTACGATGTATGGCCCCTCTGAGTCCACCTTGGCTCCAAATCCCCAATCCTGGGAATTACCTGCAAATTTAAAGCAGTCGGGTGAGTTATGAGAACTCAGTGTGTAATTCCCCACACGGACAAAACTAGGCCTATGCCCACAGAAGCAGATTGGGCCTTAGACCATATGGAAGTACAATGGCTCGAAGCCCATACGGAAATAAACTGGGCCTTAGCCCTATTAGCATGACAACATAGATAATACATGCAATGCAACCCAGCCCAGCCTAATATTCTTGAAACACCCCACACCCGGCCCACGAGCCTGAACCGGATCTGGTATGTTCCTTAAGAAAATCGGCTTCAAATTCTTTTGTTACTTAGAAAATTTTTGTGAATTTTTAGAAAGATATTGGTTTTGAGTTGGGCTTAGGTTGGAAACCCATTTATTTAATTTAGAAAACATTTAATTTTGGTGACAAAACAATTTAGGGTTTATTTTTAAAATAAATTTAATTAAACTTAGTCAAAAATAATTCATAACATAACAATCGAAAATAAAAGCAGGAAATAAAACCATCCAACTTGGGCCTTGTGGCCTTATTACATCATTCAAACCCAAAGATAAAATTGAAAATACTAAAATTGAGTAAAGTCCAAATTCTAATAAATTCTTCAAGTGATGCATGGCCACCTTTAGCTCCCCGCCAACCCGGTCCATTATCGCTCATTTCTCAAAAATAGTCCCACAAAGGGTGAGTCAATGGACTCAATGTGTACACAAACTAACAATCAACATTCCGGGCATACATATTCATATCAAAGCATATTCAAATCAAATAATGATGCAACCCAACCCAAGCCTATTTTTCCATCCGCTACACACCACCCGTGCACACGCCAATTACACCGTGGGGACTACTAAGTCAACCCTCCATCCGCTTATACACCATCGAAAGGCGATCATTTGCAATCGACGTGCTCATCGCCCACTTACGTTGTGTCATTAGACACTATATTCGAATAATGTAACCGGTTACCATATTCACGCAATGGGGCCGTAGCCACCATATTTCGTTGGTGAGGCCGAAACCAACACCTTCGTTGGTGAGACCAAGTCAACACCTTCGTTGGTGAGACCAAGTCAACACCTTCACTTTCTTCCTTCACATATATCCCAAATGCCCCAATTATTTTATAACATATTCCACATACTTAATTTTCATTCATGTTACTAATCACATGTTCAAAGTATATCACATTCATAATCCTATCAAAAGTAGGAAACATACCTGGGTACTCCTTACCACATTTGTGGTACTTAACCACATTCACATTCACATACTGATACATATTCATATATTTAATAATTACCATGTAATTTATTGAAGGTTAGTAAGGGTACACACCTGATTCGCTTAAGGTTTCCAATCCAAATCCTGAAAAGCTTGATCTAATGCCTTAGATCTTAATTCTCTACATTCAATCATTTAATACTTAGTAAAGAGCCATTCGACTATAAATCCAAATCCTAGTAGGATTAGTATACTTAAAACTTACCTTGAAACTCTCAAATCCCGAAATCCTTGTATCCCTCTGTCGAAATCCCTATAACTACATGTTAGATCAATTTCTAACATTTATTCACAACAATTAACCCTTGGCCGAATGTTAAATATGACTTACCTTAGATTCTTAAATCCCGAAATTCACCGAATAACTAGGGAACACGCGGCCTATGGTGTACCTTCGGGAAAAGAACTTCTCCTTCCTTGTAGTCGACACTTAGTAAATCCCAGAAGATCTCTTCAGCAACAGATATTGAGGGTATTAGAATCTTAATTTCGACAGCCTCAAAAGAAATAGAATGAGAATCTAACCTAATCTTACCCTTACTTGAAGAAATCGATTGCATCTTCACTTCAACCTTAAGAGATTCGGCTATGGCCTTGATCTTAGCAAGCTTTCGGCTTTTGGAATATTGAGAGGAGAAGAATGAAGAAGAAAAGAAAAGAGAAAAAGAGAATAATGGTAGAGAAAATTCAAGCAGAGAGAATAGGAGAAATTTTAGAGAATTTAGTGCAGAGGTTTTCTTGGAGAGAAAAGAATGAATGAAGAATAGCCTTACTCTTCCTTTTATAGCCAAAATTACTAGCTAGAGTCCTTTACTTGGCCACCACTCTTCTACTTTGATAACTTTATCCTTTAATTATCATAAATAAAAGAGTTTAATCCAATATTTATCTCTTCTAAATAATCCAATTTAAAAATCCTTTATTTATCACCTTTTAATCGAATATTTATGAAAATAAAACACCTCTCTTTTTAAACACATGTGCCGTCCACTCAAATTTTCTCCGGAAGCAAAATTAAAACCTTCATTTAATTGCTTTCCTTATGACTCAAACCTAGGCCCATGCCTCTTGCACATGGCGCCATTTCCATAGGCCCCTAAGTGCCATCTTGAGCCACTTTTCCTAGCCCGTTTGTGTGTCAAATCTTACCATCTTTTTCTTTTAAGGCCCTTAGCCTTAATCTCCTATTTAAAACTTTAAAACTTGACATTTCTAAGTCATTTCTAAGTTTCCTAAAATTTTCGATCGGCTCTGTAAACTTGCCATTTTCTTACATTTCCAAGTTTCCAGAAATGTTCACTTTCCATTTTTAAATCATTTCCTTACATTTCCTAGTTTCCATAAATGTTCACTTTCCTCTTTATTCCTTTACATTTTCAGGACATTTCCTACATTTCCAAGACAAGACATTTCCTTACATTTCCTTGCATTTCCTTACATTTTCATACGTTTCCTCACATTTCCTTACATTTCCTTACATTTCCATACATTTCCATACATTTCCTTACATTTCCACACATTTCCATACACTTCCATACATTTCCATATATTTCCTTACATTTCCATACATTTCCTTACATTTCCTTACATTTCCATACATTTCCTTACATTTCCTCACATTTCCATACGTTTCTCGACATTTCTTACATTTCCATATTTCTTACATTTCCATACATTTCATTATTTCTAGAATTCACATAACACATTCATAATTCATAAAACATGCCATTTTACCACATGGTTCCTTGTGTCATGCTTCACACTGAGTTTCTTTTAAAGCCTCATTTACCTAGCTCCCTTTTTACTTAAAAACCAATAATTTTCCAAAGCTTTCTTCTTCCATCCTAGAAGTCTAAAAACCCTTAATACACTTCCAAACACCGCCAAAACCTACTAACTCATGAATTATGCACAAACGCATAACCCTTAATCTAGGATGTACAGATTCTACCCTCCTTAAAAATAATTTCGTCCTCGAAATTACTTACTAATGATCGTACCATCCTTCTCACCGCACTATGCTTACGCTGCGCACTCTCGATCTTAATAGAACCATCATACTTTCTAGGCACAATCTCTAAGTTCACGTCCCCTAGAACTTATTTCTAACATCGCGATTTAATCTGGCTAACGAGTTTTATGCATCAAAACTTTTGTTTCACTGATTAACCGCGAACAGTTTTATGAAAAAGTATTTAAGAGTGGTTCTTTCGTATTCATACATGCACACAGTCTTTTCATTCATTCATACATCTAACAATCAATTATGAACTTTCGTTCATTCAGAGAAATGTTGTAGTTTTCATTGTTGTTGTTTTTCCACTACCCAGGGGTATTTTCGTAATTTTTCCTACAGGGGCATTTTTGTAATTTTTCAAAAGAAAAAGTTCCTTGGTGATTTTGTCAGAAAGTATTTTGGTGATTTTAAATTTCCGGGGTATTTTGGAAAATTTTTAAAATTCGGGAGTATTTCGGTAATTTTAGAACTCGGGGGTATTTTGGTAATTTTTCACAAACCAGGGTAAATTTGGGAAAATTTGATAAATCAGGGATATTTCAAAAGTTGCAAAACTTTAAGGGTTCTTTTTGAGAATTGTACTTTCCAAAACGGCGATGTTGCAAAAATTTTATATATCAGGGTCATTTTGGTAATTTTGTAAGTTAGGGACAATTTCGTAAATTTTTTCTCCAAATCAAGGTATTTTGATATTTTGAAAATTAGGGTTTTTGAACATTTTATAAAGTAATGAAATCTTGATAAGAACTGTGGGTATTTTGGGGAATTTCATAAACCAAGGGTATTTTTGTAATTTACCACTAGGGGTATTTTTGTAATTTCATAAATCAAAAATTTTTTTGAAAAATTTTGTAAAAATGGTTTTCACAAATTGAAAAGGTAATTTTAAGAGTTTTAAAACTAGGGTTTCGTTATTTTTTATAAAAACACAGCTAGTTCCCTTTCGGCTTTTAGTTATTGTGTTTAGCTTTATGACCGAGTCCTCTTGGTGGGAGGTGAACCAAAGCTACGCACTGTGCAGGATTCGAGTGGAGAGGAGGTGAGTCACGCGGATCGCTTAAATACCAAGCTCCCAGAAACCATTCCTAGACATGCGCATGCAGAGGTTGCCACACCCTAACTCAGTGACTTAGTCATAGGTTTGTTTGAGTAAGTATTAAGTCTTATGTATTTGTGTTTGAGTAGACTAGTCCTAGGGTTCAAGTTCCTATCATTCTATTCTACGTTCCATTCCTTTCCTACCCTTCTAAAGTTCATAATATAATTCACATAATTACACATAGAGTTAGGGGTACTTACCTGGTGGACTGCGGGTCGGAGACTTAGGTGCCATGCCATAAACCTGCTTAATTTTCACGGAAAATCATTTTGGATTGCTTTGAAAACGTTTTGGGCCTTAGCCCATGTGCCGAGAGTTTAAAATCGGGCTCGATATCAAATGAAACACCCCACTTTACCCACGAGCCTGAACCGGATCTGGTATGTTCCTTAAGAAAATCGGCTTCAAATTCTTTTGTTACTTAGAAAATTTTTGTGAATTTTTAGAAAGATATTGGTTTTGAGTTGGGCTTAGGTTGGAAACCCATTTATTTAATTTAGAAAACATTTAATTTTGGTGACAAAACAATTTAGGGTTTATTTTTAAAATAAATTTAATTAAACTTAGTCAAAAATAATTCATAACATAACAATCTGAAAATAAAAGCAGGAAATAAAACCATCCAACTTGGGCCTTGTGGCCTTATTACATCATTCAAACCCAAAGATAAAATTGAAAATACTAAAATTGAGTAAAGTCCAAATTCTAATAAATTCTTCAAGTGATGCATTGCCACCTTTAGCTCCCGTACCCCGGTCCATTATCGCTCATTTTCTGAAAAATAGTCCCACAAAGGGTGAGTCAACAGACTCAATGTGTACACAAACTAACAATCAACATTCCAGCATACATATTCATATCAAAGCATATTCAAATCAAATAATGATGCAACCCAACCCAAGCCTATTTTTCCATCCGCTACACACCACCCGCATTTCGCCAATTACACCGTGGGGACTACTAAGTCAACCTCCATCCGCTATACACCATCGAAGGCGATCGTTTTGCAATCGACGCGTGCTCATCGCCCACTTACGTTGTGTCATTAGACACTATATTCGAGATAATGTAACCGGTTACCATATTCACGCAATGGGGCCGTAGCCACCATATTTCGTTGGTGAGGCCGAAACCAACACCTTCGTTGGTGAGACCGAAGTCAACACCTTCGTTGGTGAGACCGAAGTCAACACCTTCACTTTCTTCCTTCACATATATCCCAAATGCCCCAATTATTTTATAACATATTCCACATACTTAATTTTCATTCATGTTACTAATCACATGTTCAAAGTATATCACATTCATAATCCTATCAAAAGTAGGAAACATACCTGGGTACTCCTTACCACATTTGTGGTACTTAACCACATTCACATTCACATACTGATACATATTCATATATTTAATAATTACCATGTAATTTATTGAAGGTTAGTAAGGGTACACACCTGATTCGCTTAAGGTTTCCAATCCAAATCCTGAAAAGCTTGATCTAATGCCTTAGATCTTAATTCTCTACATTCAATCATTTAATACTTAGTAAAGAGCCATTCGACTATAAATCCAAATCCTAGTAGGATTAGTATACTTAAAACTTACCTTGAAACTCTCAAATCCCAAATCCTTGTATCCCTCTGTGAAATCCCTATAACTACATGTTAGATCAATTTCTAACATTTATTCACAACAATTAACCCTTGGCCGAATGTTAAATATGACTTACCTTAGATTCTTAAATCCCAAATTCACCGAATAACTAGGAACACGCGCCTATGGTGTACCTTCGGGAAAAGAACTTCTCCTTCCTTGTAGTCGACACTTAGTAAATCCGGAGAAGATCTCTTCAAAGAATGGATATTAAGGGTATTAGAATCTTAATTTCGATGACCTCAAAAGAAATAGAATGAGAATCTAACCTAATCTTACCCTTACTTGAAGAAATCGATTGCATCTTCACTTCAACCTTAAGAGATTCGGCTATGGCCTTGATCTTAGCAAGCTTTCGGCTTTTGGAATATTGAGAGGAGAAGAATAAAGAAGAAAAGAAAAGAGAAAAAGAGAATAATGGTAGAGAAAATTAGCAGAGAGAATAGGAGAAATTTTAGAGAATTTCGGAGGTTTTCTTGGAGAGAAAAGAATGAATGAAGAATAGCCTTACTCTTCCTTTTATAGCCAAAATTACTAGCTAGAGTCCTTTACTTGGCCACCACTCTTCTATTTTGATAACTTTATCCTTTAATTATCATAAATAAAAGAATTTAATCCAATATTTATCTCTTCTAAATAATCCAATTTAAAAATCCTTTATTTATCACCTTTTAATCGAATATTTATGAAAATAAAACACCTCTCTTTTTAAACACATGTGCCGTCCACTCAAATTTCTTCGGAAGCAAAATTAAAACCTTCATTTAATTGCTTCCCTTATGACTCAAACCCGTGCCCATGCCTCTTGCACATGGCGCCATTTCCATAGGCCCTAAGTGCCATCTTGTGCCACTTTTCCTAGCCCGCTTGTGTGTCAAATCTTACCATCTTTTTCTTTTAAGGCCCCTTAGCCTTAATCTCCTATTTAAAACTTTAAAACTTGACATTTCTAAGTCATTTCTAAGTTTCCTAAAATTTTCGATCGGCTCTGTAAACTTGCCATTTTCTTACATTTCCAAGTTTCCAGAAATGTTCACTTTCCATTTTTAAATCATTTCCTTACATTTCCTAGTTTCCATAAATGTTCACTTTCCTCTTTATTCCTTTACATTTTCAGGACATTTCCCTACATTTCCAAGACAAGACATTTCCTTACATTTCCTTGCATTTCCTTACATTTTCATACATTTCCTCACATTTCCTTACATTTCCTTACATTTCCATACATTTCCATACATTTCCATACATTTCCTTACATTTCCACACATTTCCATACACTTCCATACATTTCCATATATTTCTTACATTTCCATACATTTCTTACATTTCTTACATTTCCATACATTTCTTACATTTCTCACATTTCCATACGTTTCTGACATTTCCTTACATTTCCATATTTCTTACATTTCCATACATTTCATTATTTCTAGAATTCACATAACACATTCATAATTCATAAAACATGCCATTTTACCACATGGTTCCTTGTGTCATGCTTCACACGGAGTTTCTTTTAAAGCCTCATTTACCTAACTCCCCTTTTTACTTAAAAACCAATAATTTTCCAAAGCTTTCTTCTTCCATCCTAGAAGTCTAAAAGCCCTTAATACACTTCCAAACACTGCCAAAACCTACTAACTCATGAATTATGCACAAACGCATAACCCCTAATCTAGGATGTAACAATTCCATCCGCTACACACCGCCCGTATCCAACCTAACACACCTGTGGAGATTTCTACAATCTACCCTCCATCTGCTTCACACCTCGATGGCAGTCATGCTGCTCACCGCTAAAATTGTGGCAGAGCCACCAGATTATCGAAATATACGTGGCATAGCCACTGGACAAAATGTGACAGAGTCACCAAAATATGTGATAGAGCCGAAATACACTTCCCCAATCATCAAAATCATCCCAATCCCATGCAATATACTATGGCATAATATTTAATGCATGCATGAACATACCAATATAGCACATAAATAGATTACATAGTCATGCCAAATCTACCAGAAGGGTATAATCGTAAATTTGTGCACTTGGCTATTTCTAAACTTACCCGTTAAGTATACCTCGTGATCTTACCCATTAAGGGTATTTTGATTTTCAACCAATACATAGAATAATACATTGGAAAACGAATAAAGGTGTGAAATTACACACCTGATTACGAGGAGAACTAGACACTCCCGATCGTCATCACCCTCACTATCACGTACAACTACAATTTGTTTATCAGAATTGGATGTCGACTCCCTTCCACAACCCAGCGGAAATCCTGAATCACTGACACCTTACGTCGTTTGAACTTGGGAGCAGAGACTACGAGTCCACTCCCCTTAGGCTCCCTAATCGATGCCCCCTTAGAACGGCTACCACTCGCCTCCATGAAGAAAGTGTCGATCAGAATATGTCAAAACTCTAAGGTCGAAAGCGACAACACACCACACTACTTACCAAGAATAACGACACTTCTTTGCTATACCCGAATGTTGGTTACTCCTTTTGGTTACTAGATTGAGTCCCTAAATAAAAACATGAGTTAGAACCGATGTTTCAAAACAAAATAGTAAAGAAACGGCCTTTCGGCCTAAATGAATCATGAATGAGGGCATCCATCCATTCCCTCTATTCAGCCATGGCCACTTACCAAGATGCCCTAGATTCGGCCACCGCTTAACAGCAGCTTTGGCTTCCACAAAGGACCAAACACGATTCAAGGTGGAGAGGGGTATTCAGATTCAGCCTAAAATAAAAAAAGAGTTAAGAGATAGGTGTTTTTGGTTCTTTAAGAGAGAAGAGAGAAAAGAGATAGTGAAACATAATAAAGGAAAGTGAACACACTACCTTCAACTAGAAAAGAACCAGTATGAGAGGAGATTCGGCAACTAGGGAGATAGAACTTCAAGAACCAATTCGGCAATGGAAAAAAGACTAGACAAGAACAAAAGAAGTATGGGTTTTAGTTTAATGGAGAAAAGTAGAGAAGTAAAGAAGGAGAATTAAGGTTCGGCTATGTGGGAAAAAATGGTAAGAAATGGAAAAGAGAGATTCGGCTGGCAATAGAGGAGACGAAATGTTGAGGAGGTTCGACTATGGTGACACAAAGGAGAACAAATGATAAGGGGAAGGTAGAAATGAGTAGATGAGCAAAGAAGTACAGAGAAGTTTCGGCTCACTACTGTTTAGGTAACAACCAAGAAAAAGAGTATGAATACCAAATGGATAAAAGAGGGAGAGAAAACTATCAAGTCGGCTAGAAGACTTTTAGAAGAAAAGACCTGAAATGAACACACCCTCAAAGGATTCGGTTTTGCTACCTAGCTTCAAAATGCCGCATTTCCCTTGCCAAAACAACCCATAGCCGAAATTCACCTCCCACAAATCCCATATTCGGCCAACTCCCAACCCCCTTCTCAAAATCCCTTGATTCTCTCCTACACTTACTCCCCTCTACTCATTCAAATTAATTTGACTGAGTTTCCAACCTCCTTATAGAGTCCAAGCCGAATACCACCTCTTCTCCACCTTGGGCACAAAATAAAAACCATATTTGCAACATGTGGGATTTGAACCTCCAACCTCCCTGCACACCCCTTGACGCCACACCACCTTGCACATGTTCACTTGTGTTATCAAAACACAAATATTTCACAGACCCCCAGATTTAGGATGTTATAGTTCTGCCCCCTTAAAGAAATTTTGGCCTCGAAATTTACCTGATTAAAAGGGATGAGGGTATTACTGTCGCATTGCCTCTTCCGGCTCCCACGTGGCTTCCTCTGAACCGTGATTACGCCACAACACTTTGACCAATGGAACCGACTTCCTCCTCAACACTTTAACATCCCGATCCAAAATTTGCACTGGTTCTTCTTCAAAAGACAGATCGAGTCTTACCTCAATTTCTTCAACCGGCACTATGGGAGATGGATCTGAACGATAGCGCCTTAACATCGAAACATGGAATACATTATGTATCTGACTCAACTCCGGGGGTAACTCAAGCTGATAAGCCACTGGTCCCACGCGTTTCAACACTCGATAAGGCCCGATGAATCTGGGGCTCAACTTGCCCTTCCGTCCAAATCTTAAAACCTTCTTCCAAGTTAAGACTTTTAAAAAGACATGATCCCCCACTGAAAATTCTATCTCCCTACACTTCAGATCCGCATATGATTTCTGTCTATCAGATGCTTTTTCATCGGTCCCGAATCAACTTAACCTTTTCCTCCATTTCTGAGATCAATTCCGGACCCAACAACTGTCGCTCACCTAACTCTGTCCAACAGGTAGGGGTACGACACCTACGACCATACAACGCCTCATAAGGTGTCATCTGAATGCTGGACTGATAACTATTGTTATACGCAAATTCCACCAACGGCAGATAATCTTCCCAACTACCCCTGAAGTCAATCACACAGCCCCTTAACATGTTTTCCAGAATCTGAATTACCCTTTCCGACTAACCATCAGTCTGTGGGTGGAACGCTATGCTGAAATCTAGCCTTGTATCCAAAGTTTCATGCAACACCTTCCAGAACCATGATGTAAATCTAGGGTCCCTGTCTGATATGATAGACACTGGTACCCCATGCAGCCTCACGATTTCTGCGACATACAGCTTGGCCAACTTCTGTAACGAATAGTCAGTACGAATCGGTATGAAGTGTGCAGACTTAGTCAACCGATCAACGATTACCCACACTAAATCTTTCTTAGTAGGTGTTAGGGGTAGCCCACTAACAAAATCCATTGTTATCCTCTCCCACTTCCAAAGTGGAATCTTCACCGGTTGCAGTAACCCCGAAGGCAACTGATGTTCCGCCTTCACTTGCTGGCATGTCAAACACTTACTCACAAAGTCAGTAACTTCCTGTTTCAGACCAGGCCACCAATACAGTTCACGTAAGTCCCGATACATCTTACTTCCACCGGGATGCATAGCGTATGGGCTACTATGCGCTTCCTACAGAATCATCTGTCTCAGCTCCGAGTCCTTTAGCATGCAAATTCTTCCATGAAAACATAGCACCCCCTCACTGTTCAACTCAAAATCCATAATCTATCCCCTTTCCACCTGCTGAAGCCGAGAACCCAATGATTCGTCCAACAATTGCCTTTCTTTAATCTGACTTACCCATGTCGGTTTCACCTGAATTTTGCTAATAA
Organism: Gossypium bickii; assembly: GCA_025503065.1. Lineage (NCBI taxonomy): Eukaryota > Viridiplantae > Streptophyta > Magnoliopsida > Malvales > Malvaceae > Gossypium > Gossypium bickii. Next base: position 70,349,808 of record CP106712.1, read on the forward strand.
GCTACCATCTTCGTAAAGCCTGAGATGGGCAAACATTGCTCTCAAATCTGATATCACCTTATGACTCAACGCATCTGCCACCATGTTGGCTTTACCCGGGTGATACGCAATCGAGCAGTCATAGTCTTTCAGCAATTCTATCCACCTCCGCTGTCTTAAATTCAGCTCCTTCTAGGTAAGGAGATATTTCAGACTCTTATGGTCCGTATAGATAACCGACTTTTCTCCGTACAGATAGTGTCTCCATATCTTTAGGGCGAACACCACGGCAGTTAATTCTAAATCATGAGTGGGATAGTTCATCTCGTGTGGCCTAAGTTGACGAGATCCATACGCTACCACCTTCCTTTCTTGCATTAACACACAACCCAAACCTATGTGCGATGCATCACAGTAGACGACAAATTTCTTCCCAGCCTCAGGCTAAATCAACACTGGTGCCTCCATCAGAATCTTCATTAACTTCTCAAAACTTTCCTGTTGTTTATCGGCCCAAACAAACGGAACACCTTTTCGGAATAACTTGGTTAAAGGTGCGGCAATCAACGAAAACCCCTCCACGAACCTTCTGTAGTACCCAGCCAAACCCAGAAAACTTCAAATTTTTGACACTGACTTTGGTGGTTTCCAATCCAATAAAGCTTCAATCTTTCGGGGATCAACCCTAATCCCTTCGGCAGAAACAACAGGCCCTAAAAAGGTCACTTCCTTCAGCAAAAATTCACACTTGCTGAATTTGACATACAGTTGTTTTTCTCTTAAAATTTGCAGAACTGTCCAACGATGTGAATCATGCTCCTCTTCCATTCTTGAATACACCAGAATGTCGTCTACGAACACTACCACAAACCAGTCTAGATAGGGTTGGAAGACCCGGTTCATCATGTCCATAAAAGCAGCTGGTGCATTAGTCAATCCGAACGGCATCCCTAGAAATTCGTAATGCCCATATCGAGTTCAGAAAGCAGTCTTGTGAATATCTACCACCTTGACCCTTAACTGATGGTACCCCGATCTCAAATCTATCTTTAAGAAAATTGAAGCTCCTCGCAGCTGATCGAACAAGTTGTCAATCCTTGGTAGTGGGTATTTGTTCTTAATAGTCAACTTGGTCAACTGACGATAGTCAATGCACAAACACATCGACCCATTCTTTTTCTTCAAGAACAATACCAGCGCTCCTCATGGAGATACACTTGGTCGGATAAACCCGTGGTCCAACAGCTCTTGGATCTGAGCTTTTAGTTCTGCTAGCTCCTTCGGTGCCATCCTATAAGGACCAATGGACACTGAAGCCGTTCCTGAAAGAAGCTTAATGCCAAATTCCACCTCGTGATCCAGAGGCAACCCCGGAAGCTCTTCAGGAAAGCTGTCCGAGAACTCCTTCTTCGTTCTAACATTCCTTACAGACAATTCCTTAGCATCCGATGAGCTGATGAAAGCTAGGAACGCCTCGTACCCTTTTCGCACCATCTTTTCGGCCTTTAGTGTCAAAATCACATGGGACAGATAGTCTCTCCTTTCTCCTATCACCATCACTTCCTCATCCTCTGGAGTTCTTAAAACCATACGCTTAGCAATGCAATCCAAGTTTGCATGATGCTTAACTAGCCAGTCCATTACTAAGATCAGATCAAACTCGTCGAACGGCAGTTCCATCAAGTCTGCCAGAAATACTACTCCTTGGACTTCTAGAGGCACATTCCTAAACAACTTGTTCACTATCACAATTGTCCTAAAGGGCTAACCACAGACACCACTCTAGCAACAATCTCAGATTTAATGCTCAAAGCCCTAGATACAGTACAGGCAATATATGAATGTGTAGACCCAATATCTATCAAAGCTGTAAAGGGTGCATCAAATATAAGAAATGTATCGGTTATGACGTCCGGTGTGTCACCATCCTCTCGCCATCGAGCTGCATAGACTAACCCCGACTGTCTTGCATCTGTATTACCGGCACCTCTGCCTGGTGCTCCACGACCTCGACCAAATCCATTTCCTCCTCTGGCCGGACCACAACCTCTCGGTGGCTGCTGACCACCTCTTCCTACCTGTGCAAATCCCTGACCTACCGACTGTGCACTAGCCAACTCCTATAGACAGTCTTTTATCAGATGATCCCTAGATCCACATTTGAAATATCCTCCAGTTCTTCTCCAACACTCCTCCGGATGTGTTCTCCCACACTGTGCACAAGGTCGTAGCTGACCTGCAGCTACTAGCGTTACAACTCGAGCTGGCCCATCTAACCTAGGCCTCTTTTGGAAACCCCCAGAAGAACCTGATGTCCCAAAACCTCTCTTACTCTTGCCCCTATCCTTATCCCAGTTCTGCCTCTCAGAACGTTTCACTTCTTCGGCGATTTTTGCTTTCTCGACCAGAAAGGCAAAATCCTTTTCCCGCTGCGGAGCTATCAGTACTCGCAGCTCATCCCGCGGACCATCCTCGAACCGTACACAACGCTCATAATCAGTTGCGACTATACCCCGAGTGTAATGACTTAAGCGCAGAAAGTCTGCCTCATATTCTGCCACGGATTTATTCCCCTGGACCAAGTTCAGAAATGCTTTCCTCTGGGCATTCACATAACTCGCCCCCAACATATTTTCCCTGAAACTCTGCCGTGCAGTCCAGATCATCCATAATCTGCTCAACTGCCTCCAACCAATATTCAGCTACGTTTGGGGCCACGCCAGAAATGCCCCTAAAAACCTCAGCTTTGTTTGCTCGAAGTCGCTCAGGAATAGATTTTCGGGCCATTGACCCAGTATTTACTCTAGCAACCCGCTCCAAAACTAACAGCATAGCTTGGGACAAAGCATCGTCCCCTCCAGCTCGTTCATGGGACCCCGTCTTGGTCACCGGTGATGCAGGTGCTTCCATTTCAGTCATGTGCCCAGATGCTTCAGATCCTACCCTACACCTCGGCCCCTACCACGGCCACGTCTACCGCGTCCATGTCCTCTCATACTCATGTTTGCTGGATCGAATTAATCTGATTATAAATTTTATGAATCAGTATATAATTCCAATGTTTATTAACAAATGTCTTATGTAAAACAAGTATAAGAGTTGTTCTCGCAGATCGAACTTCCTAATGCCTTAGTCTCTATAGTCTTAGCTAATAGTTTCAGTATACTATCACTAACTCTAGCAATTTCTTTCTAAAATCATTCCATCATATATAAACAAAATCAGAAGACTTACGAATTTGGTGCCAGAGACTCGGGTGCCATACCTTCAAAGAGAATATATTTTCAAAACCATTTTTCAATCTATTTTTGAAAAATGTTTTTCAAACCTATTCCAAAGCCGAGTTTTACAACCAGGCTCTAATACCACAAAATATAACACCCCAAACCCAACCCAGATGTTATGGCCGGATCTAGCATGTCACATGGATAGGTTGGTTTAAGTTGCGCTCTCGAAGAAAATTTTGTACTTCTATTTTTTTAAAAACTCCGGGTTTAGGTGTTTGTTTATAAAGACCCGTTTAACTCAATGTCCATTTTTGAAAAGTTGTGGTTAATTTGAAAACTACTTTTATTAGGAGAATCGAGTTTGAGTTGTTGGTGAAATCTTGTTACTAACAGAAATCAGCTTCAATGAATTCGAACATGTGATGTTTTGAAAACTGTTTTCGACGTTTAAGAGAAACGGTTATTAACATTTTAGGAAACCTCGTTTTGAACATTTAACAGTAGATAGTAACTGAATTAAAAATCAAAATCAAGAATAAAACTCCCAGAGGCCTTATTACAAAAACTTTAAACCCAAATCAAAATAAAATTTATAGCAAAGTAAAACGGAATTTACTAAAGTTACGATGTATGGCCCCTCTAAGTCCACCTTGGCTCCAAATCCTCGGTGCTGGGAATTACCTGTAAAATTAAATGTAACATCCCAAAATTGGGCCTAGTAGGATTGGGCCCAATGGGCCTTAGGCGTAGGAATATTTAAAATTTTTGAGAACAAGAGAATGACATTATTTCAAGTTGGACTTTCTAAGAATGTAATTTTGGAAAGTTACGGGGTTTCTATGAAGTCTCGGGTTCAAGTTAGGCTATAAGAAAATTTTATGTTTAAGTCTTTAAGGAGATAGAGTAAGTGAGCTTAAAGCTTATGGGAATAAGTGAGTAAATGGTTAGCATAAATGAGCAATTAGTAAAGAGGTTATGGCGCCACATGTAGTACCTTGAGGGAAGAGGTTCGAATCCCTTTGTGTGCAATTTTGACTTTTATTTTTGCATTCCTTCCCTAGTGTCGGCCAAGGTATATATATGGCAAGGTTGACTTCTTTATTTTTGGTATGGTGGCTAAAGGAATTAAGGAAAGGTTGAGGTTGGGGAAAGGAATCAAAAGGAAAAGCCAAGTAAGGGGAACAAGTGGCTTCTTTCATGGAGAATGCTATGGAAAGTATGGTTGGCAAAATTTTGACCCTTATGGCAATGCATGTGGACAGTTTTGGGGGTAGATAGGTGGCTAAAATTTAACTTTGGCATTTGGTAGGGTCTTGGTATCGTTTTGGTCAAAAATCTCATTTGCAACTTTGTGTCATTTTCTCCCAAATTGCTACTCTCTTTGCCGAAATCTTCTAGCACAATAATGCATTTTTTCTTCTCTTTGGATTGGTCACATATTCATCTTTTGTCCATCTTCCTTGATAGCCGAAACTTCAAGTTGATATTAAGCAAATTCTTCTTCTTTCTTCTTAATTGCCGAAACTCTAAAGCCATTAGTGAGTACTTTTCTTTCTTTGTTTTGCCGAAACCACCTAGCCTAATTGATCATCTTCTCGATCTTCCAAGTTGGGCTTTTCTTTCTTGATTAAACCGGGTAAGTGTTTTTATTCAAATCTATTCATTCTTTTTCTCTTTAGCCGAATGAGAGTCCCTCATTATTTGGTTGTTTCATCTTGATTCTAAAACCAAAATGGTGTTCTCCCGTACTCCCTCACATCTTGATAATCTTTTATTTGTAGTATTCTAGTAGATTGGCCGAATACCACATCATTTCCTAATCATCTCAAGTCATAAGTCAATTGGTGGGAATTGGGATTATCATCGATTAAGGTAAGGAGTCTTTTCATAGTCCATTCGATATCACTACTCGATTATTGTGTTAATCGGATCGAAGTTTCCACTAATCGATTATGTTTTAGGGACGAAATCACTCGATATGTTCTACCTTCGGACATAGTGGTAAGTGATTCAAGTGAAAGTGATACGAAATCTTTTGGAAATCTGAGGTTAACTTTTGGTTGGTATTGTTCTAGGTCATCGACGAGTGGTTCGTTAGGAAATCAAAATCAGGTGTGTAATCTCGTACCTTCCGAATACATGTTTGATATGGTGTGTAATCTCACATCTCTCTGGAAGTTCGTATGATATGTTCTGTGATTTGGTCAAAATACCGAAGAAAACCGAAAACCAGTATCCGTGATCACTCGGGCGTGCGTATGATCGTAGTGGTAATCGTATTTTGTAATAAAACAGTTTCAGTTAGAAGCAGTGATGTGTTTTTGAAAAATCATGAAAAATAGGAGAAAGGGAATTAGAAAGTGAATAAGATATCAAGTTACTGTGTCTACTTTAATATGGAAGAAACGGAGAAGGAAAAGGAATTTGATATTCTGAGATATCTTAATTTTAGTAAGACGGGTTCTGAATGACTTCGTGGTTCCCTAATCTATTTTGGAAAAATCATTAAGAATTGTACAAAGTGAATTATAAGTTATAGGATATATGTATAGATTCCTTAGTGAGTCTATTTTCAATAGAAACAAGTGGGAGAAACATATGAAAACTGTACAGTGAGATATTTGAATTTTGGTAAGAGAGGCCAGAATCATTGGACAGTAAAACAAGGGAAATTTTAAGGAATAAACTGTACTATATGGTTAAGCCAAAAATTCTGGAAAAAATGTAGTAAGAAGATATATGAGTCTAGTTTCAAGGAAAATTTACGGATTTAGATTTCAAGATTTCTAACTCAAGTTATAGTCAATTTAGTCAGTACGACGCAGATGGATAGTATTAAATTGTTATGCCCAAATTAGTAGTTAAGTCTGGATTGCGAAATTACCGAATTACCCTTAGTGGGTAAATTACCGAATTACGAAATTACCCTTACGGGCCGAATTTCTGAAATGCCCCAATGGGCCAATTTGATAGATTATTATAATGGGCCGAATTGTTATATTGCCTTAATGGGCCGATTTGATAGATTGTTATAATGGGCCGAATTGTTATATTGCCTTAATGGGCCGATTTGATAGATTGTTATAATGGGCCGAATTGTTATATTGCCTTAATGGGCCGATTTGATAGATTGTTATAATGGGCCGAATTGTTATATTGTCTTAATGGGCCGATTTGATAGATTGTTATAATGGGCCGATATGCAAAGTGTTATAATGGGTCGATTTACCGAAATGTCCTTATGGACCGATTTACCGAAAGGCCCTATGGGCCGGATGATCATATTGCTTTAATGGGCTGATCCATAAAAAGTATTCAATAAGATAATGGATGTTATTTTTTTATATGGATGTTTTATGATTATGTATGTAGCATCTTTACATATTGCATGCGATGGGAAAATATGAACGAAGAGAAGTATAGATCGGTGGCATTGCCACAAATACCGATAAAGGCTATATGCCAATATAAACGTGATTTGGCTTTGTGCCATCGTGATTAAGGCTATGTGCCAATATAAACGTGATTTTGGCTTTGTGCCATCATGATTAAGGCTGTGTGCCGATTATATTACTGTATATGAATCTGGTGGCTCAGCCATAAATTTTATAAATGGCAGCTTGACTGCAAATTGGAGAGACTGGCGGGGTGGGTTGACTAGATCCCCACAGGAGAGACTGGCTGGTATGGGTGGAGAGATTGGCTAGATGGGATGGGTTTCATTCATTTCATTCAATTATTATTATTGTAAATGGGCTTAGGCCTAAATTATTGCTTAATGGGATTTAAGCCCAATGGATAGCGGTAAGGGGATTTCACACTGAGTTCTTGTAACTCACCCCCCTTTCTCTAACCCATGTAGGTAATGCTTGATGATATGGACTTGGGCTATGGATGACTCGAGGGAGGCCATACTTCAGAAATGGTTTATTTGGACTTTAGACTTCTTTCTCGTTTATTTTATTACTTTACTATTTTGGGTTAAATATTGTAATAAGGCCTCTAGACTATTTTGATTTTGCTTTATGGTTGGGATGTTTTTATTATTTTTCTTAAATTGTTTAAAAAGGGAATTTTCTGAAAACTTAAATAATGGTTTCCAAAATTGAATAACAAATGAATTTTCAAAATAAAATTTTACAAATATTTTTAACACAGATATTTTCTCTTGAACTATTAACACTATTTTCAAAAGACTCGGACTCTCTTTCGAATTTTCAATGTCGTTTTCAAAAGTCACAGTTTTGTAAGATCATCAGTTCAAATTTATCGATTTATCAATCAAATCTTCGAGGTTAGTAGTATTTTATCAAATCAAACTTGTTTTTCTTGATTTCAACAAATCAATATTTTAGTACGAATAAAAAGGGTTTAACATGTTTTGCTCATGTGACATGCCAAATCTGCTTGTAACGCATGGGCCGGGTTTGGGGTGTTATATTAAAGCAATGGGGAGAGTTACGAGAACTCAGTGTGTAATTCCCCACTCAAACAAAACTGGGCCTAAGCCCACAGAAGCAGATTGGGCTTTAGCCCATACGAAAGTACAATGGCTTGAAGCCCGTATGGAAATAAACTGGGCCTTAGTCCTATTAGCATGACAACATAGATAATACATATAATGCAACCCAGCCCAGCCTAATATTCCATCCACTACACACCGCCCGTATCCAGCCTAACACACCTGCGGAGATTTCTACAATCAACCCTCCATCCGCTACACACCTCGATGGCAGTCACGCTGCTCACCGCCGAAATTGTGGCAGAGCCACCAGATTATCAAAATATACGTGGCATAGCCATCGAACAAAATGTGACAGAGTCACCGAAATATGTGGCAGAGCCACTGAAATACACTTCCCCAATCATCAAAATCATCCCAATCCCATGCAATATACTATGGCATAATATTTAATGCAAGCATGAACGTACCAATATAGTAGATAAACAGATTACATAGTCATGCCAAATCTACCCGAAGGGTATAATCAAAAATTTGTGCACCTGGCTATTTCCAAACTTATCCGTTAAGTATACCTCGTGATCTTACCCACTAAGGGTATTTCGATTTTCAACCAATTCATAGAATAATACATTGGGAAACGAACAAAGGTGTGAGATTACACACCTGATTACGAGGAGAACTAGAAACTCCCGATCGACGTCACCCTCACTATCACGTACAACTACAATTTGTTTATCAAAATCAGATGTCGACTCCCTTCCACAACCCAGTGGGGAATCCCAAATCGCTGACACCTTATGCTGTTTGAACTTGAGAGCAGAGACTACGAGTCCACTCCCCTTAGGCTCCCTAATCGATGCCCCTTTAGAATGGCTACCACTGGCCTCCATGAAGAAAGTGTCGATCAGAATATGTCAAAACTCTAAGGTCGAAAGCGACAACACACCATACTACTTACCAACAATAACGGCACTTCTTTACTATACCCGAATGTTGGTTACTCCCTTCGGTTACTAGGTTGAGTCCCTAAATAAAAACATGAGTTAGAACCGATGTTCCAAAACAAAATAGTAAAGAAACGGCCTTTTGGCCTAAATGAATCATGAATGAGAGCATCCATCCATTCCCCCTATTCGGCCATGGCCACTTACCAAGATGCCCTAGATTCGGCCACTGCTTAACAACAACTTTGACTTCCACGAAGGACCAAACACGATTCAAGGTGGAGAGGGGTATTCAGATTCGGCCTAAAATAAAAAAAGAGTTAAGAGATAGGTGTTTTTGGTTCTTTAAGAGAGAAGAGAGAAAAGAGATAGGGAAACATAATAAAGGAAAGTGAACACACTACCTTCAACTAGAAAAGAACCGGTATGAGAGGAGATTCAGAAACCAGGGAGATAAAACTTCAAGAACCAATTCGGCAATGGAGAAAAGACTAGACAAGAACAAAAGAAGTAGGGGTTTTAGTTTAATGGAGAAAAGTAGAGAAGTAAAGAAGGAGAATTAAGGTTCAGCTGTGTGGGAAAATAAATGGTAAGAAATGGAAAAGAGAGATTCGACTATTGGGAATAGAGGAGACGAAATGTTGAGGAGGTTCGGCTATGGTGACACAAGGGAGAACAAATGATAAGGGGAAGGTAGAAAAGAGTAGATGAGCAAAGAAGTGTAGAGAAGTTTCGGCTCACTGCTATTTAGGTAACAACCAAGAAAAAGAGTATGAATACCAAATGGAGAAAAGAGGGAGAGAAAACTATAAATTTGGCAAGAAGACTTTTAGAAGAAAACCCGAAATGTACACACCCTCAAAGGATTCGGTTTTGCTACCTAGCTTCAAAATGCCGTATTTCCCTTCCCAAAACAACCCATAGCTGAAATTCACCTCCCACAACTCCCATATTCGGCCAACTCCCAACCCCCTTCTCAAAATCCCTAGATTCTCTCCTACACTTACTCCCCTCTACTTATTCAAATTAATTTGACTAAGTCTCCAACCTCCTTGCAGAGTCCAAGCCAATTACCACCTCTTCTCCACCTTAGGCACAAAATAAAAACCATATTTGCAGCATGTGGGATTCGAACCTCCAACCTTCCTGCACACCCCTTGACGCCACACCACCTTGCCACATGCTAACTTGTGTTATCAAAACACAAACAATTATACTCAAATCCTACCTCCACTAGCTCTGCCCCCTTAAGTGCCCAAAAAGAAAAATTTTACCAAGGTCCCAACACGACCCTAAGCCTCTCTAGGACCCCCAAACACGCCTAAATAAAAACATAACAAGCACAACACATGCAATTACCCAAATTTTACAGACCCCGTGATTTAGGATGTTACAATTAAAATAAAATTCAAAGATGTGAAACAATATCATGAAATCATAGAGCAATATATATATAACCTTTTACCTTACATTTAATATCATGCATTATACATAAATCCCTAACAACAGTTAATATACTAAAAAGCCAAAACTAAGTGCCACAACCAGTTGAAATAATATAAAATGAAACTATATCTTGAAATGATATAGCGATATATATAATTAAGCATTCAACCTAAAACCAATTCGCAATAAAAAGAAAGGCTCAATTTTAATGTAAGATCCAAATAAAAAAATCATATTTATAATAAATCAAATAAAAGCCTTGACCTGAGAAATCCAGTGACGGGGAAAATGCTGGAGAAAAGGCCAATTTAAAGGTTTTTTTTTTGTAATAAATCAAATTTCCAAAAACAAAACTTACCCAAAAAAATCAATCAAGCTAGTAAAACTTCTAGAATGAACATAAAAAAATTACCAAAAATCAAATTCCCAAATTAATCCAAAAGAAAAAAAGAAGATAGAAAAATTAAGAAACATGAAAACAAATAAATTGGAAAGGAAAATTTAAGAGCAAATAACCTTGTTAATTTTCAGACAAGCTTTGACGATCTGTGTTATTTCGTGGGCGTTCGTTTCTCTTTGTTTTCCCTTCAATTTAGGAGTGGAAAGTAGACACCGGAACCTAACATGCGTATTTGTTGTAATTGAGTTACAATATAAAATTAAAAATTGACTTACAAGTATTTAACAAGTATTTGTTTTAACATAAATAACATGCGTATTTGATTTACAACTATACTCATATTTATGATATAAAAAAAAGGTAGAACTATCTAAACAGTGAAAACTTACCAACAAACTAACAGAGAACAATCTACAGAAGAAACTAAGGTAGAACAATCTACAGATGAAAGTAGGGTAGAACAATCTGCAGAATAAATATGGCCATTTCATTTCCAGAATTTAAAAAAAGATATACAAGTTTGAAGTATAATTAGCTTTGTTAAGTAATTTAAAGGGAAAATGCATATAAATAAGCAAAAAAAAAAAAAATTGCAACGAAACATGTACCTGCCCAAGCAATAGTTTCAAAAAACACGACCAACAAACGGATGTCAATGGCTGTGGTGTATTCAGTTATACCAAATATTAATTCAGGTGCTCGATAGTACCTAGAATAGATGTAAGATTATAACATTAGCACCAAATATTATTAATTCATGTGAATCAAATATAAAAACTTTATCAATATCACTACCAAATATTAATTCGAAGATTAAATGGCAACTTCAGTTGAACCAATAGTTGCAGGAGGAGCAGGAAGCAGTAACTGATTAAATGCAATAGAGGGCTACCGACAATTCCACATGTCAGAATATATACAAGAATAAAAATAATATAGAAGATCTAAAGGAGTTAAAAAAAAATGCAGCCAACTCAAAGAATTATAAGAAAATATACTTTAAAAGGTATATAAAAATCCCGAATGTTTTGGATATTTGGATCTTCTTCAAAGTTTGAAGTGCGGAGATTGCTCGTAAATATACTTTAAAAGGTATATAAAAATCATAGCCATTTCAGATAGAATACTAGGTGATCAAGTAGCTCAGAGATGGCTGGTTCTTCAATACGTCACCTTTTATTGCTTATATGTAAGTATACAACATTCAATTTACAATATTATTATTACAGTAATGATTATCTATAATAGATACATTGGTTATATATATATCAAGATATAATTGAGCTACTCGAGTTCGATTCGAAAAAAACTCCAACTCAATTTGGTAATTATCGAACCAAGCTCAACCTCGAGCAGCTCGTGTAACACCCCAAACCCGGCCCAAACACCACGACCGGATCTGGTATGTCACCAAGAAAATTTTGGAAAAACATGTCGTATTTTTAGAAAATATTTTTCTAAAGTTTATCTTCTTATTCGAAAGAAATCTAATAGTTGATAGTTTAAATAAAATATGCCTTTATAAATTAAAAACCCAAATTTAAATACATGCATTAGTTCAATAAGAATTTAAATAAACAAAAGTAATTAAAGCCCAAAATAAAACAAAACATAAACTAGTGGCCTATAGCATTATTACAACGAGATTTAAAATCCATTAATTAAAAATATAAAGTATTAACTTGAGTCTTTTTGTTGGATTCAGATGTTCTTTCGCATGGCCACCTTGCGTTCCTCTCCAGCCCGGTCCGAAGCACTAGGTATCACCTGAAAGGTTAATTAATAGGGTGAGTCGTGAGACTCAGTGTGCAACCCTCATGCACCACTAGATTTTGGGCTTTAAGCCCGTTAAACAAAGAAAACAGTTTAATACTCATAATAAAAATTAATAACAAATAATATGCAAGGCCTAACCCGTTTGCCTAGGTTTCCATCCGCTACATGCTCCCGTACCAACCGTACACACCATTGGGGATTTCTACAATCAACCTACACCGCTACACACCATGATGGCAGTCGTGCTGCTCATCCACATATGATGGCTGAAGCCCTTATAACATATAATGGCCGAAGCCCGTATAACAATTCACGGCATTAGCCGCTACATCAGATCACAGTAAAACCGCTACACATATAACGTATAACTTCCTCCTTTCATCAACCCAACCCATGCAATCATATACAAGCATTTTACTTATAACATATAAACAGATTATTTACTAACCTGGTGAACCGCTTTTACCCTCCTTGGGCTTTCATCAATAAATCGAGATGTCGGCAATTATCAAAACATATAAATCTTATGATCATGCATTTTATGATTAGATCTAGATGGTGGGGAAGTATTACACACCTGATATCGCGAAATCCAATATTATTAGTCGATGTCCTTGCTATCCGAATCTATTATCCTCAATCTATAGCCTTGCTCAAAAGCCAGAAAAATTGCGAAAATAGGCCTCTCCTATATTCGACCATGGTTAGTATTCTACCTGATTTTATATATATAAATAAACAAATCCTCTTACCTTGAAATCTCGAAAGTAACATGATTCTATAACTTGGAGATCTATGCAATTGGCCTCCTTCTTCAAATCTCGGAATGCCGAAAAGAAGTGTGAAATAAGAGATTAGTTTCCAATAGCCATTCGGCTAAGGACTTTGAAAAGCCAAAAGAACAATGAAATCTCGAAATCAATACTTACCTATTGTTTCCTTCAGATTTCGGCACAAGCAGACTCCATTAAAGAAGATTCGGCAACGTCAGGAGGTGAGATCCTAGGGATTTCGACTTTTGGAAGAACAAAGGATTTTAAAAGATAAGCAAAGGATGGATAGAAAGATTCGGCCAAAGAGAAGAGAAAAAGAATGGTGGCTTTCGGCTTTTGAGAGGAAGAAGATGAGAAAAGAAAATAAAAGAGAGGCTTCAAAATTTCGGCACACCTCCTCTTTATATAGAAAACCGATTCCTCCTTTAGAAGAGAGATTGATTTTTCGCCAACACGCCACACATGATAGCTCCTATCCCTTTTCCCTTATCTTAATCTGTTATCTCCTCAAAAATAGCCTTTATCTGCTTATTATCCACATAAAATAAATATAATAAAATTCCAAAAAAAATAGCCTTGTGCTGTCCCCCCTTACCCATTTAAGTGTCGAATTTTAGCCCTAAAAACTTGGGCCTTCCTCATGCACAAGTGACGCCTCTTAAAGCTCCCCTTTACTGTGCTCCTAACTGTTGGGCCTCAAGCCCAATATGTCAATTAAACTACTAAAACTTTAATTTAAGCCCCTAGAGTGTCTAAACAAAATATTTAAAACAAGGCCTCAGCCCAATTTGAGCCCCAATTGTACCTCAAATTCTCAAATTAATATTTTAAGCATTCAAACACATAAAATGCACAGACCCAATTATTCAGGATGTTACAGTTCTACCCCCCTTAAAGAAATTTCATCCTCGAAATTTCCAACTAACTATTAATCGTACTACCTAAGTCTCACTACCATGCTTTCACTGCGCACTCCAATTCTAAACCCAAAATAAACACTTAGTACACTATGGTAGAGTACGCACCGGTATTCACATCTAGAGCGCCCTCGTCCCCTTGTACTCATGCTATCGGTTCACGTTTATCTGATTAAAAAAATTTATGAATTATTGGTTTTCCTTGTACTCATGCTATCGGTTCACGTTTATCTGATTAAAAAAATTTATGAATTATTGGTTTTCTTCCACTGATTATCCACGAATAGTCTTATGATTAGTTGTTTTAAGAGTAGTTCTTTCGAATTCGACCCTATCTACATTTTTAGTCTCAAGTTTACCTTCTAATTCCATGAAGCACACATATTCAATCATCAGACATTAGCATACAAGTACATCCACAAACCTACATTCATCATGGAGGGGTATTTTCATCATTTCACTACCCAGGGGTATTTCCATAATTTATCCTACAGGGGTATTTTCGTAATTTTCAAAATAGAGTTCCTTGTTGATTTCATGAAATAAGGGTATTTTAGTAATTTTGCAATCTAGGGGTATTTCGGTAATTCTGTAATCTGGGGGTATTTCAGTAATTTTGTAATCCGGGGGTATTTTGGTAATTTTACAAATCAAGGGTATTTTGGTCATTTCACAAATTAGGGGTAATTTGGTAATTTTACAAATCAGGGATAATTTGGTCATTTTGCAAATCAAGGGTCAAATGAGGGGTATTTTGGTCATTTTACAAGTCAGGGGTATTTTCAAAAATTTTTACAAAAATAATGGGGTATATATATTTTTTTTTAAAACAAGGGTATCTTAGAGAGTTTGATTTCAAAAGAATAATAGTAGTGTTCAGGTGTTTGTGGGTTTTTGGTTGTTGTCGTGTGTTGTATGTGTTTTTTTTTTTGGAAAAATTTTGTTGACTTTGTAAATCGGGGTATTTGCAAATCATGGTATCTTGGTACTTTTTGTTTCAAAATAAGGGTATTTTAGTAATTTTGTAAAAATAACGTGGCTGGTCCCTTTCAGGTTTTAATTATAGATTTTGGCCCGTCAACAAATCCTCGTGGCTAGGTAAAGCAATCACTACGCACTGCAGGATAGGATTCGAAGAGGAGGTGAGTCACTAGGACTGCTTAAGTACCAGGCTCTTCCAGATCCAATCCTAGACATGCGTATGCCTGTTGCCACACCTTAGTCTTGCGACTCCTTCACGGGTTTGTTTAGTGAAATTAAGTCTTATGAGATTTAAGGAGTTATTTCAGCTAAGCCTAAAGTCCATCAAGTTATAGTCTAAATAGTCTACGTCCCACAAAGCCCATTAAGCCCACATTTATATCACAATCAGGAGTTCAGAATACTTACCTGGGTGGATCGGGTGCCGGTAGACTCGAAGGCCATATCTTCATCCAAAACATTTTTTTTATCAACTTTTTAAAACAATACTAGACCTATTTCACAGCCCGAGTTTTGAACTGGGCTCTGATACCAATTTGTAACACCCCAAACCCAGCCCAAACACCACGACCGGATCTGGTATGTTACTAAGAAAATTTTGGAAAAACATGACGTATTTTTAGAAAATATTTTTCTAAATTTTATCTTCTTATTTGAAAGAAATTTAATAGTTGATAGTTTAAATAAAATATGCCTTTATAAATTAAAAACCCAAATTTAAATACATGCATTAGTTCAATAAGAATTTAAATAAACAAAAGTAATTAAAGCCCAAAATAAAACAAAACATAAACTAGTGGCCCAGAGCCTTATTACAACGAGATTTGAAATCCATTAATTAAAAATATAAAGTATTAACTTGAGTCTTTTTGCTGGATTCAGATGTTCTTTTGCATGGCCACCTTGCGCTCCTCTCCAGCCCGGTCCGAAGCACTAGGTATCAACTGAAAGGTTAATTAATAGGGTGAGTCGCGAGACTCAGTGTGCAACCCTCATGCACCACTAGATATTGGGCCTTAAGCCCATTTGTAACATCTTGGAAAGGGCCTATGCATTTTCAGTTTAATTGTACGAAATGACAAGTCTTAAGTACTATGAATAAATTTCTAATATTTTTGGAAATGAAAATGGAAATGAATATTTTTGGAAACCTAGAAATGCATGGAAATGAACATTTTGGAAAACCTAGAAATGTAAGGAAATGATACAAAAATGGAAAGTACACATTTCTGGAAACTTGGAAATGTAAGAAAATGGCAAGTTTACAGAGCCGATCGAAAATTTTAGGAAACTTAGAAAAGACCTAGAAATGTCAAGTTTTAAATTTTAAAATAGGAAATCAAGGCAAGGTGGCCTTAAAAGAAAAAGTTTGTGAAGTTTGACACACAAACAGGCTTGGAAAAGTGGCCTGAAGATGCCACTTAGGGCCTAAGGAAATGGCGCCATATGCAAGAGGAATGGGCCTGGGTTCAAGTCACTTGGGAAGCAAATAAAGGAGGTTTTATTTTTGCTTCCATAAGCCAAGGAGTGGACGGCAAGGCTTCTAGAAAAAAAAGAGGTTTATCCTCTTTAAAATTCGGCTATTAAGGATAAATAAAGGAGTTTTTTTAATTGAAGGGATAAATGATGATTTATCTTAAGTATTTTCAAAAGGAATTTATTTATCATAATTTCTATGAGATAAAGGCTGGATTAAACTTTTTTATTTTATGATAATTAAAGGATAAAGCTATCAAATTGAGGAGTGGTGGCCAAGTAAGGGACTCCTTAGCTGATAATTTCGTCTATAAAAGGAAGGAAGGAGGGATACTCATCAGTTTTCTTTTTTCTCTGCTCTGCCGAAATTCTTAGGGTTCTCTCCTCTTCTTTTCTCTTTTCTTTGTTTAGCCGAATTCCCTAGCCTTCCCTCTCTTTTATTCAAAACCAAAAACACAAAAGCCGAATCTTTGTTGTGACAGAAGGGTGTTGCCGATTTCATTCAAAAAGGTAAGATCAGCTATTATTTGATTTTCAATCTCTCTTTAGCCGAAATATAGGAATCTAACTCCTTTAGAATTCCATGGCCGAAATTTAGAAGGTTTTCTTCCAAATCTAGTAGTTGTCGACTACAAGGAGAAGTACAACAAAGTTTCGGGATTTCTAAGACTCAAGGTAAGTCATATGAATATTCAAACCATAGGCCATTTAAAGATGATTAAGTGTTAGAAATCAATCTAACATGTGCTTATAGGATTTTCATGGACTTATAAGGCAAGGTTTTCGGGATTTGAACAAAAAAGAAATCGACACAAGGTAAGTGTATAAATCCTACTAGGATTTGGATTTGTGGTTGAAAAGGTTTATTAATATGTTTAAATGATTGACCGAGTATAGGAGTTAAGGATCTAAATCATGGAGATCGGTTCTTGGGATTTCAAGGACTTCATTAAGCGAATCAGTGTGTAATCCCCACTATCTTTTAATATGTCACATGGCAATATTTTAATCTATGAGTATATATATGAATGAGAATATGGCTAAGTACCCAAATGTGGTACAAAAGTACTCAGGTACGTTTCCTACTTCTACTAGGAATATGAAATATGTTATTCGTAACATGAGAATTTTATACGATTGTGAACTCTGTTATATTATGCTTATTAATATATGGGGCATACGGTTGTATATTGAAAGGGGAAGTGAAAAGTGGTGACTTAAGGCCACATTAATCTGAAAAGTGGTGACCTAAGACCACAGTAATCTGAAAAGTGGTGACCTAAGACCACAGTAATCTGAAAAGTGGTGACTTAAGACCACAGATGCGGTGACTTAAGCCCGAAATTTGGTGTGTAATGGAAGGAGGGTCGACTTAGTAGTCCCTACGGTGTGTTTGGCAGGTACGGGGGTGTGTAGCGGATGGCATCTAGGTTTTGGGTTCGGGATTGCATCATTATTTTGAATTAATGTATGAACATGTTATGTTCGGTATGCCTTAATTTATTAAATTGTAGTGTTGGTTACACATTGAGTCGGTTTGACTCACCCCGTTGTGGGAAATATTTTTTGTGTGATGAGCAATAATGGACCGGGTCGGCAGGAGCTAAAGGTGGCCATGCATTGCAAGGAGAAATTTAAAGATTTGGACTTTTATTTTACTCAGTACTTTAATTTTATTTTTGGGTTTTGGTTGATGTAATAAGGCCATAAGGCCCAAGTGGGATAGTTTTATTTCTTTGCTTTTAATTTTAATTATTATGTTACGAATTACTTTTAATTAAGTTCAATTAAATTTATTTTAAAAAATAAACCCTAAATTATTTTGTCACCATAATTAAATGATTTCTAAGTACAATAAATGGGTTTTCGCTCTAAGCCCTATCCAAAACGGTATTTTCCTAAAAATTACACAAATTTTCCCTAAGTAATAAAGAACTTTGAAACCGGTTTACTTAAGGAACATACCAGATCCAGTTCAGGCTCGTGGGCCGGGTGTGGGGTGTTTCAGTTTGGTATCAGAGCCCAGTTTTAAACTCTTGGCCTGTGGGCTAAGGCCCAAAACATTTTCAAATCGAGCCAAGTAAGTTTTTGAAAGGATTTTATGAAATAAACAGGTTTTCTGGCATGGCACCTAAGTCTCCGACCCGCAGTCCACCAGGTAAGT
This sequence comes from Gossypium bickii, assembly GCA_025503065.1. Classification (NCBI taxonomy): domain Eukaryota; kingdom Viridiplantae; phylum Streptophyta; class Magnoliopsida; order Malvales; family Malvaceae; genus Gossypium; species Gossypium bickii. The sequence continues at coordinate 70,368,356 of CP106712.1, forward strand.
ACCCCTAACTCTATGCGTGATTATGTGATTTATGAATTGAATAAGGGCAGAAAAGGCATGGAACGTAGAATAGTATGATAGGAATATGGAACCCTAGGACTAGTCTACTCAAACACAAACACATAAGACTTAATGCACTAAACAAACCTATGGCTAAGTCACGGAGCTAGGGTGTGGTAACCCCTGTACGCATGTCTAGGATTGGATCCGGAAGAGCCTGTTATTTAAGCAGTCCTAGTGACTCACCTCCTCTTCGCAGGAATCCTACCTGGTGCGTAGCTTCGGTTCACCCAAACTCAGAGGGCTCAGTGGTGTGGCAACCTCTGTGCGCTTGTCTAGGAATGGTTTCGATGGGAGCTTGGTATTTAAGCAGTCCGCGTGACTCACCTCCTCTCCACTCAAATCCTGCCTGGTGCGTAGCTTTGGTTCACCCTGACCAAGAGGGCTCGGTCATACAGTGAACATAATGACTAAAACCCAAAAAGTGGAACTAGCAGCTGTTTGCTTTTTAAAAAAAAAGGAAAAAAAACAAACCCTAGTTTTAAATTCTTAAAACTTTCTTTTAAATTTGTGAAAACCATCTTTACAAAATTTTAGAAAAATTTCGATTTGTGAAAATTACAAAAAGCCCTTAGTGGTAAAATTACCAAAATGCCCTTGATTCACAAAATGTCAAGCTTCTCAACGGTTTTGCCAAACTTCATTATTTTATAAACATTCACAAACCCTAATTTGTAAACCATCAAAAATACCTTGATTTTGAAAATTTTCAAAATTTCCCCTAACTTACAAAATTACCAAAATGACCCTGATTTCCAAAATTTTTGCAACATCATCGTTTTGAAAAGTAAAATTCTCAAAAAGAACCCTCAAAGTTTTACAACTTTTGAAATATCCCTGACTTATTACATTTTACAAATTTACCCCGGTTCGTGGAAAATTGCCGAAATACCCCCGAGGTCTAAAATTACCAAAATAACCCCGGATTTCAAAAAAATTTTTCAAAATTACCCGGGGCTTTGAAATTACCAAAATACTTTTGACAAAATCACTGAAGAACTTTTTATTTTGAAAAATTACGAAAATGCCCCTGTAGGACAAATTACGAAAATACCCCTGGGTAGTGGAAAAACAATAACAATGAGAACTACAACGTTTCTCTGAATGAACGAAAGTTCATACTTGTTTGATGAATGAATGAATGGAAAGACTGTATGCTTGTATGAATACGAAAGAACCACTCCTAAATCCTTTTTCATAAAACTCCTTCGCGGGTAAATAAGTGGAACAATGACTAATTCATAAAACTTTTTAATCAGATCTCGACGCTAGAAATGAGCTCTAGAGGACGTGGTCATCGTGGACGAGGTAGAGGAAGGATGACCGTGTCGGACCGTTAGATCGGGTCAAGGGTCTGATAATGAGATACCACCGCCACCACCACCCCCAACTGTGGGTGCTGAGCAGCAAGCTCAGAAGGGGGAAGATGCTGTGTCACAGGCTGTGCTGCGAGTTTTGGAATTGGTGGCTGGTGCAGGAGGAAATTTGGGAACCCGAAAATCTGTGCCTGAACGACTCCGAGCTAATGGAGCTGAGATGTTTCGGGAGTGTTCGAGTAGCACCACCAAAGATACCGAGTAATTGGTTGGAAGCAACGGAGCGCATCATGGATGAGCTTGATCTGACCTCTGAGGAAAAGTTAAAAGGAATGGTGGCACAATTACGCGATGAAGCGTATCAATGGTGGTTAACTGTGCGGGATGGTGCCACGGCTGAGGATCCGACACGGGAGTACGTTAAGAAGCGCACAAAAAGAAGTATGTAGGAACCAGTACATTGATGAGCAAAGGAAAGCTTTTTTCGGGGTGATCCAAGGAAACAAGTCGGTTGCGTAATATGAGCCCGAATTTCGAGGTTGAGCCGGTACGCTCGAGGTGTCGTGGCGACTGAGCATGAGTGCTGTGTCCGTTTTGAGGACGGGCTAAGGGATGATCTGAGACTGTTGATAGCACCGCATCAGGAGCGGGAATTCTCTGCTTTGGTAGAAAAGGCCAAGGTGGCCGAGGGAATCAAGGATTCTACAAAGCGTGCTATGGATAGAAATAGGCCCAAGAGAAGTTTTGGGTCATCCGAAAGGTTCATAAGAGGCTTAGAGTTGATGGGCCGCGAGGTCGCAAAGCTGGATCAGAAGGGCGGTATCGACCTTGTGATGTGTGTGGAAAGAAGCACTTGGGAGAGTGGTGGAGGAGAACAGGAGGATGTTTTAGGTGTGGGTCCAAGGACCATGTGGTCAAGAAATGTCCTAAGAACTTAGACGAAAGCCGACCGGCAACTCAGAATGTTAGTCAGGTGGGTAGAGAAGGACCGCAGCCTCAATGAGGTCGTGGTTCGAGCAACAGAGGTAATGGTACTGGCAGAGGCCGTGGAACACAGGGCCACGGTGCTGCTAATACTGAGGCAAGGCAATCAGGTTTGGTTTATGCGGTTCGCTGGAGGGAGGATGGAGACGCGCCGGATGTTATAATCGGTACGTTCTTTATTTTTGACAAGCCCTATTTTGCTCTAATTAATGTGGGCTCGACCCATTCATATATTGCATGTAGTGTAGTGGAAACACTAGGCCTAGACTCTGAACTTTCTGATAGGCAGATGACTGTAGTAAGCCCATTAGGCCAAACAGTGATGATCGATAAGATCTTTCAGAATGTACCCCTAGAGATTCAGGGAGTGAACTTTCGGGCTGACTTAATGGAATTACCTTTTAGAGAGTTTAAACTTATACTCGGAATGGATTGGCTAGTAGAGCACCGAGCCGTGTTGGATTGTGGGGCTAAGCGTATGGAACTAAGAACCTCGGAGGATGAAGTAGTAGTAATGATCGGAGAAAGGAGGAACTACTTGTCTAACGTAGTTTCGACGCTGAAGGCTGAGAAGATGGTTAAGAAATGGTGCAAGGTATTCTTAGCCTTCATAAGTGCGTTAGGTGGGAAAGAAGAAAGTGTCCGTGGAGTTAGAACTGTAAGAAACTTTGAGGATGTATTTCTGGAGGAATTACCAGGAATACCCCCATATAGGGAGGTGGAATTTGGAATAGATTTGCTACCGGGAACAGCTCCTGTGTCAATTACTCCATACCGAATGGCGCCAAATGAATTAGTTGAGCTCAAGGCTCAAATCCAAGAGTTGTTGGATCGTGGGGTCATCCGACCCAGTGTGTCTCCGTGGGGAGCACCGGTCCTATTTGTGAAGAAGAAGGATAGAACTATGCGTATGTGCATAGATTACCGCCAGTTGAATAAGCTAACCATTAAGAACAAGTATCCTTTGCCAAGGATTGATGACTTGTTCGATCAGCTGAAGGGGGCCGCAGTGTTTTCAAAGATCGACTTAAGGTCGGGATATCATCAGTTAAAGGTGAAGGAGGCTGATATCCATAAGACCGCTTTTAGGACAAGATACGGCCATTTTGAGTTTGTGGTGATGCTGTTTGGGTTGACGAATGCTCCAGCCGCGTTCATGGATATGATGAATCGGGTTTTCCAACCCTATTTGGATAGGTTCATCGTTGTGTTCATCGACGATATTTTGTGTACTCGAAGTCGGAGGAGGAGCATGATGAGCATCTCCGATTTGTGTTACAACTGTTAAGAGAGAAGAAGCTTTATACCAAATTCAGCAAGTGTGAATTTTGGCTTAAGGAGGTGGCATTTTTAGGACATGTGGTATCCGCAGAGGGAATAAGAGTGGACCCTAGGAAGATCGAAGCTGTGTTGGATTGGAAACCACCTAGGTCCGTGGCTGAGATCCGAAGTTTTTTAGGCTTGGCAGGCTATTACAGAAGGTTCATGGAAGGGTTCTCGTCAATAGCCGCGCCTTTGACAAAGTTGCTAAGGAAGGAAGTACCCTTTGAATGGACTAATAAGCAACAGGAGAGCTTTGAAAAGCTTAAGAAGGTATTGACGGAAGCTCCAGTGTTAATTCAGCCGGAGGCAGGAAAAGATTTTGTGGTGTACTGTGACGCTTTGCATACGGGATTAGGCTGTGTGCTAATGTAAGAAGGAAAAGTAGTCGCTTATGCGTCTCGGCAGTTAAGGCCGCATGAGGTTAATTATCCAACCTATGACTTGGAACTAGCAGCAGTGGTTTTCGCTCTTAAGGTATGGAGGCACTACCTTTATGGAGAAAGGTCAGTTATCTACACAGACCACAAAAGTCTTAAGTAGTTGCTGACTCAGAAGGAGTTGAACTTGAGGCAACGAAGGTGGGTGGAATTGTTGAAAGACTATGATTGTTCGATAGAATATCATCTGGGCAAGGCGAATGTAGTAGCTGATGCCCTAAGTCGAAAGGTTGTATCAGATCTAAGAGCTATGTTCGCACACTTGAGCTTGTATGATGATGTAAGCCTGTTGGCAGAATTACAAGTCAAGCCCACATGGCTGAATGAGGTGAAAGAGGGACAGTTGGCTGATAAGGACTTAAGTGCTAAGTTACAGCAAGTACAGAATGGAGAAGTAAAGGATTATGGCGTCAATGATGATAGAGTATTGTGCTACAAAGGAAAAGTTTGTATCCCGAGGGACAAGGAGTTGAGACAAAGGATTCTTCGGGAAGCGCATGATAGCCCTTATGCTATGCATCCCGGAGGCATTAAGCTGTATAGAGATTTAAGGGAAGGGAACCATTTTGGTGGTCTGATCTTAAACGAGAAGTGACTCAATTTGTGGGGAAATGTTTGACGTGTCAGCAAGTTAAGGCTAAACACCAAGTCCCATCAGGATTGCTTCAACCGATCGAAATTCCACAATGGAAGTGGGAGAGAATTACCATGGACTTCGTTAGTGTGCTTCCCCTTATGCCTACTAAGAAGGACTCGGTATGGGTGATAGTGGACTGTTTGACCAAGTCCGCGCACTTCATCCTAGTGAGAGTTGACTATTCTCTTTAGAAATTGGCTAAGTTATATGTGGCGGAAATCGTGAGGTTACATGGAGTACCGGTATCAATCATCTCCGATAGAGACCCAAGGTTTACGTCTCGATTTGGAAAGCACTTCATCAAGCTTTAGGCACTAAGTTAGACTTCACTACGGCTTTTCATCCACAATCAGACGGGCAGTCTGAACGAGTTATACAAGTGTTGGAGGATATCCGAGAGGTCATTTGTGTGATGGATTTCGAGGAAGTTGGGAAGATTACTTGCCTTTAGCCGAGTTCGCCTACAACAACGGCTATCAAAGCTAGCATTCGGATGGCACCATATGAAGCATTATATGGTCGAAGTGTCGAACTCCTACTTGTTGGGTCGAGTTAGGAGAGAACGTCGAGTGTTAGGTCCGGAGTTAGTGGCGTAAATCAAGAGAAGGATGAGATAATTCGGGCAAGGTTGAAGGAAGCCTCTCGATAGAAGTCGTCGCACGCAGACCTTAAGCGGAAGGAAATAGAGTTTGAAGTGGGAGACCAAGTGTTTCTAAAAGTCTCGCCTTGGAAAAAGGTTATGAGGTTTGGCCGCAGGGAAGTTAAGCCCAAGGTTTATAGGGCCCTATCGAGTCATCAAGCGAGTTGGGCGATGGCATACCAATTGGAGTTGCCACGAGTTGCAGCAGATGCATCACGTATTCCATGTATCCATGCTACGTCGCTACCGATCGGATCCGTCTCATGTGGTACCTGTTGAAGAGGTGGAGCTAAGGCCAGACTTATCCTACGAGGAAGAGCCGATTCGGATCTTGGAACGTGATGTGAAAGTACTACGAAGGAAGTCAGTTCCTCTAGTCAAAGTGTTATAGCGCAATCATGGATCGAAAGAAGCTTCGTGGGAGTCAGAAGAGACAATGCGACAGCAATACCCTCAATTATTTTAGTTAGGAAATTTCGAGGACGAAGTTATTTTAAGGGGGTAGAACTGTAACATCCTGCAAAGGGCCTATGCATTTTCGGTTTAATTGTACGAAATGACAAGTCTTAAGTACTATGAATAAATTTCTAATATTTTTGGAAATGAAAATGGAAATGAATATTTTTGGAAACCTAGAAATGCATGGAAATGAACATTTTGGAAAACCTAGAAATGTAAGGAAATGATACAAAAATGGAAAGTACACATTTCTGGAAACTTGGAAATGTAAGAAAATGGCAAGTTTACAGAGCCGATCGAAAATTTTAGGAAACTTAGAAAAGACCTAGAAATGTCAAGTTTTAAATTTTAAAATAGGAAATCAAGGCAAGGTGGCCTTAAAAGAAAAAGTTTGTGAAGTTTGACACACAAACAGGCTTGGAAAAGTGGCCTGAAGATGCCACTTATGGCCTAAGGAAATGGCGCCATATGCAAGAGGAATGGGCCTGGGTTCGAGTCACTTGGGAAGCAAATAAAGGAGGTTTTATTTTTGCTTCCATAAGCCAAGGAGTGGACGGCAAGGCTTCTAGAAAAAAAAGAGGTTTATCCTCTTTAAAATTCGGCTATTAAGGATAAATAAAGGAGTTTTTTTAATTGAAGGGAAAAATGATGATTTATCTTAAGTATTTTCAAAAGGAATTTATTTATCATAATTTCCATGAGATAAAGGCTGGATTAAACTTTTTTATTTTATGATAATTAAAGGATAAAGCTATCAAATTGAGGAGTGGTGGCCAAGTAAGGGACTCCTTAGCTGATAATTTCGTCTATAAAAGGAAGGAAGGAGGGATACTCATCAGTTTTCTTTTTTCTCTACTCTGCCAAAATTCTTAGGGTTCTCTCCTCTTCTTTTCTCTTTTCTTTGTTTAGCCGAATTCCTTAGCCTTCCCTCTCTTTTATTCAAAACCAAAAACACAATCCAACCAAGCCGAAATTCTGCCAAAGCCGAATCTTTGTTGTGACAGAAGGGTGTTGCCGATTTCATTCAAAAAGGTAAGATCAGCTATTATTTGATTTTCAATCTCTCTTTAGCCGAAATATAGGAATCTAACTCCTTTAGAATTCCATGGCCGAAATTTAGAAGGTTTTCTTCCAAATCTAGTAGTTGTCGACTACAAGGAGAAGTACAACAAAGTTTCGGGATTTCTAAGACTCAAGGTAAGTCATATGAATATTCAGCCATAGGCCATTTAAAGATGATTAAGTGTTAGAAATCAATCTAACATGTGCTTATAGGATTTTCGACAGACTTATAAGGCAAGGTTTTCGGGATTTGAACAAAAAGGAAATCGACACCAAGGTAAGTGTATAAATCCTACTAGGATTTGGATTTGTGGTTGAAAAGGTTTATTAATATGTTTAAATGATTGACCGAGTATAGGAGTTAAGGATCTAAATCAATAGATCAGTTCTTCGGGATTTCAAGGACTTCATTAAGCGAATCAGGTGTGTAATCCCCACTATCTTTTAATATGTCACATGGCAATATTTTAATCTATGAGTATATATATGAATGAGAATATGGCTAAGTACCCAAATGTGGTACAAAAGTACTCAGGTACGTTTCTTACTTCTACTAGGAATATGAAATATGTTATTCGTAACATGAGAATTTTATACGATTGTGAACTCTGTTATATTATGCTTATTAATATATGGGGCATACGGTTGTATATTGAAAGGGGAAGTGAAAAGTGGTGACTTAAGGCCACATTAATCTGAAAAGTGGTGACCTAAGACCACAGTAATCTGAAAAGTGGTGACCTAAGACCACAGTAATCTGAAAAGTGGTGACTTAAGACCACAGATGCGGTGACTTAAGCCCGAAATTTGGTGTGTAATGGAAGGAGGGTCGACTTAGTAGTCCTACGTGTGTGTTTATGGTACGGGGTGTGTAGCGGATGGCATCTAGGTTTTGGGTTCGGGATTGCATCATTATTTTGAATTAATGTATGAACATGTTATGTTCGGTATGCCTTAATTTATTAAATTGTAGTGTTGGTTACACATTGAGTCAGTTTGACTCACCCCGTTGTGGGAAATATTTTTCAGGTGATGAGCAATAATGGACTGGGTCGGCAGGAGCTAAAGGTGGCCATGCATTGCAAGGAGAAATTTAAAGATTTGGACTTTTATTTTACTCAGTACTTTAATTTTATTTTTGGGTTTTGGTTGATGTAATAAGGCCATAAGGCCCAAGTGGGATAGTTTTATTTCTTTGCTTTTAATTTTAATTATTAAGTTACGAATTACTTTTAATTAAGTTCAATTAAATTTATTTTAAAAATAAACCCTAAATTGTTTTGTCACCATAATTAAATGATTTCTAAGTACAATAAATGGGTTTTCGCTCTAAGCCCAATCCAAAATGATATTTTCCTAAAAATTACACAAATTTTCCCTAAGTAATAAAGAACTTTGAAACCGGTTTACTTAAGGAACATACCAGATCCGGTTCAGGCTCGTGGGCCGGGTGTGGGGTGTTTCACCGTTAAACAAAGTAAACAGTTTAATACTCATAATAAAAATTAATAACAAATAATATGCAAGGCCCAACCCGTTTGCCTAGGTTTCCATCCGCTACACGCCCCCATACCAACCGTACACACCATTTGGGATTTCTACAATCAACCTGCACCGTTACACACCATGATGGCAGTCATGCTGCTCATCCACATATGATGGCCGAAGCCCTTATAACATATAATGGCCGAAGCCCGTGTAACAATTCACAGCATTAGCCGCTACATCAGATCATGGTAAAACCGCTACACATATAACGTATAACTTCCTCCTTTCATCAACCCAACCCATGCAATCACATACAAGCATTTTACTTATAACATATAAACAGATTATTTACTAACCTGGTGAACCGCTTTTACCCTCCTTGGGCTTTCATCAATAAATCGAGATGTCGGCAATTATCAAAACATATAAATCTTATGATCATGCATTTTATGATTAGATCTAGATGGTAGGGAAGTATTACACACCTGATATCGCGAAATCCAATATTATTAGTCGATGTCCTTGCTATCCGAATCTATTATCCTCAATCTATAGCCTTGCTCAAAAGCCAAAAAAATTACGAAAATAGGCCTCTCCTATATTCGACCATGGTTAGTATTCTACCTGATTTTATATATATAAATAAACAAATCCTCTTACCTTGAAATCTCGAAAGTAACATGATTCTATAACTTGGAGATCTATGCGATTGGCCTCCTTCTTCAAATCTCGGAATGCCGAAAAGAAGTGTGAAATAAGAGATTAGTTTCCAATAGCCATTCGGTTAAGGACTTTGAAAAGCCAAAAGAACAATGAAATCTCGAAATCAATACTTACCTATTGTTTCCTTCAGATTTCGGCACAAGCAGACTCCATTAAAGAAGATTCGGCAACTTCAGGAGGTGAGATCCTAGGGATTTCGGCTTTTGGAAGAACAAAGGATTTTAAAAGATAAGCAAAGGATGGATAGAAAGATTCGGCCAAAGAGAAGAGAAAAAGAATGGTGGCTTTCGGCTTTTGAGAGGAAGAAGATGAGAAAAGAAAATAAAAGAGAGGCTTCAAAATTTCGGCACACCTCCTCTTTATATAGAAAACCGATTCCTCCCTTTAGCAGAGATTGATTTTCGGCCAACACTGCCACACATGATAGCTCCTATCCCTTTTCCCTTATCTTAATCTGTTGTCTCCTCATAAATAGCCTTTATCTGCTTATTATCCACAAAAAATGAATATAATAAAATTCCCAAAAAAATAGCCTTGTGCTGTCCCCCCTTACCCATTTAAGTGTCGAATTTTAGCCCTAAAAACTTGGGCTTCAAGCTGCCAAAATTTGGGCCTTCCTCATGCACAAGTGACGCCTCTTAAGGCTCCCCATTACTGTGCTCCTAACTGTTGGGCCTCAAGCCCAATAGGTCAATTAAACTACTAAAACTTTAATTTAAGCCCCTAGAGTGTCTAAACAAAATATTTAAAACAAGGCCTCAGCCCAATTTGAGCCCCAATTGTACCTCAAATTCTCAAATTAATACTTTAAGCATTCAAACACATAAAATGCACAGACCCAATTATTCAGGATGTTACAGCTCGAGCTATTAATTGAGCTGAATTCAAGCTTAGTAATAATACTCGCCCCGAACAGCTCGCGAGCTTTATCAATTATTTCATTTTTAATATATATTTTATATATCTTATTATCAAATTACATTATTACCCTTGATATGTATTATTAACCTTAAACTTAATTATCAAGCCAAGCTCGAGCTTGAGTACAAAATTTTTATAGAATTTAATTGAGCTCGAGTAACTTGATTATATCTCAAGCTAAGTATGCAACTCTGAATTTCAAGTCAAGCTCAAGCTTTCCAATATTCAGGCTCGGTTCGGCTCAATTACACCCTATTCATATAAATATGTAATTGATGGAAGACATGTTTGTCAAAAAATTACAGGGAAGTGAAATATTAATGAGGAAACCGAGAATAACTCTTTGTTTAATCTAGTAGGTTCATCTAATTATGACATTAAGTTTGAGTTTTCAGATCTTAAAACTTTTTTTGTAATTAATCTATATAACCAAAAAATTAAGAGGTAAACTAAACAAGTTGAGCTTGAAACATCTAAATATTAATAAAGAAGAATATGGCTATGATTTTTATATACCTTTTAAAGTATATTTACGAGTAATCTCCGCACTTCATGTAACACCCCAAACCCGGCCCACAAGCCCTGACCAGATCTGGTATGTCACTGCAGAAAAACGTTTGAAGACTGATTTCACTTTTGGGAAAAACATTAAAAATTTTGCCTTTAATAAAACCTTGTGTGTTTATAACTCCCAATAAAACGAAGTAATTACAATTTCCCGGATTAAAACATTAATATACTTCAAAAATATGAGTTGCCAAGAATAAAAGCATTTCCAAATAATAATTTAATCGTCCTCTAGCTTAAACATAATAAAATACTCAAATACTTTAACTGGGCCTTATTACAATAAATAATTAAACAAAAGTTCTTAGTAATAAACTGAATAAAATAAAGAAGATGTCTTCTGCATGGGCCACCTCGTATCCACTCCAACCCGGTCCAATCACCACGAATCATCTGCGATGTTGATAAACATTTGGGTGAGTCATACAGACTCAGTGTGTAATTAAACCACTGAATTCCACCCACATGTTAAACCACATATTTACCCACATATCAGATAATAAGATAATTAACCACATATTTCCACATTCTGGGCTTGGCCCATATTCATATCACTCATCAGATAACAGAGTAATTAACCACCTGATTTCCACATATCGGGCTTAGCCCATTTCCACACTGATCCACATTCATATACTGGGCTTGGCCCATTACCACATTAATCCACGTATCGAATGGGATTGGCCCATTTTCACATTAATTCACATATCTATTGAAATTATGCAAAGTGCACCCAACCCAGCCTAGGATCCATCCGTTACACCTACCTTAGCAGACCTGCTGCTCAAGGCCGTGGCTAATCCACCGATCACCTGAGTGACCCCACCTAATGTCCATCCATTACACCTACCTTAGCGCACTGCCGCTCAAGGCCGTGGCTAACCCACCGATCAACTGAGTGATCCCACATATCTTACCTTGGCAGACCTGCTGCTCAAGGCCGTGGCTAAGCCACCGATCACCTAAGTGACCCCACATATCTGTATCCACGAGGTGACTTGAGGTCATACTCTATCTATGGTGATGCACACAGCTATCATCCACCGAGATGTGGCACCTAGCCAACACCTCCCTTGATGAAGCACACAGCTAACATCAAGCGCCAATGTAGCACAAGGCTAACATCAGACCACGTACATAATGTACACCCTTTCCTTCCTTCATATCCATATCCCACCCATGCACATGCAGCATGTAATAGTGGCATAATAATAATAAATGCATGCACATGTTATTAAGGCAGACAATCACATTTTATAGGCATTATCACATTCACATCGGCACTTTCACATTCTTATCAATAGATAATACTAACCTGATTATCGTTATACCCCTTTCAGGAAAATCACCACATAACTGCCACTGCACTGGTTAGCACATAAATCACACATGCAAATATAGCAAAAAACCCAGAAAACGGTGGATTAATCACACACCTGACTATTTAGCGAAATCCCGAACTACTCGAATCTAACACGATCTCCAAACGTGGTTCTTCCTTCTCCCTAAATGCCAATTTGGTCTCCTACTAAATCCCGAAGGCTTTGCTTATTCCTGTCGATTAGCCCCTTACTAACTAAATCCCGAAAGATCACTTCCACAAACGTTGGCTATAAGAATCCCAAAAGATCTCTTGCGCTAGGCTGTACCTTCCCTTACAATCGGTCTTAACACATTTAATAAGAGTTATAGGGCCATTCGGCCAACCTTGGAAATTAGAGCCTAAACTCTTGATTTCGACATGCTTATGAAGAAAAACTCAAAACCAATTATCAAAGGAGAGAACACTTACCACCACCACACGAATCGTCCACTAGCTCTAAATGTCGACAGGATAAAAGGGATGTTGACCTTCGGCTTTTGAAACTTGCGATAGAAGAAAAAGAATAAGGCCATTTTTGAGATTCGGCTATGGCTATTAATAAAAGTAAAACACAAATAAAAGAAAAAGCACTTACATGATTCGGCTAAGCCCTTCAAATGTTGATAGAAAAATCGGTCACAAGAGAAAGGTATATTCGGCTAACACCAATTAAAAGAAGAAGTTTGGGAGAGGGATATAGGTTCGGCCAAGCTAGCAAATAGGAGAAGAACGAACTCAAATGGCCTTAATGCTCTTTGTAATTTCGGTCACTAACCAAAAGAATGTGAAGGCCGAAACTAGGTGACTTAACACAAAAGAAGACGGCACTAAAGAGAAAGGAGAGACTAAATTTCGGCACATCCATAAAAAGAAGATAAAATCGATTACTAAGGAAAGATTACTTACCACTATCGTTGCTTACCACTAACGCCTACTAGAGAGGTTGCTAGAAGGAAGTCGACATCCCCCTTTCCTTAGAGATTCGGCTTTAGCACAACAATGGTGGTTTCGGCACTTTGTGGTGAAAAGAAGAACTGCAACAATGGAGGGGATTTTATGCTTGGGGGTTTCGGCAACAAGGAACAATGGTAGATGCAATATTCGGCTATCAATAAAACAAATGTGGAGTTGAAGAAAAGAAAAGTGGAAGAACGGTAGAGACTTAGGGGCATTCGGCTTATAAAAAAATAGAAAGAAATTTGGCAAACAACTAAAAGAGAAAGGAAAAGGGAATGGGTGCTTATTAAAAGAAGAATTCGGCACCTAACCCCCCCTCATGGCCGAATTTTACCAACACCAAGAGATCCATATTCGGCCACTACATCAACCCCTCACTAATCTCCACCTAATTCTCTTATCTTATCACCTTATAATATCTCTTAATCACCTCTTCATAAAATAATAATTTATCACCTCACTTATCTCTTATCTACCTATCTAAAATAAAATAAACAAAATAAGGCCACCATTATCTTCTTATCATCTCTTATCTTACCTATTAAAATAATAAAAATAAAATAAAATATAGTCACCATTATCCTAGCCGAATATTCAAAATAAAACCAAAGCTTATCCTTACCTCTTCAAAGCCCCACATGCCGTCTACTACTCCTGTCACATGCAAAAAAATAAAACCCAACTCATTTGCTGCCTACATGGTTCGAACCCCTTCCCTTGAAGCCCCCATTTTGGCGCACACTTACAGCACCCAAGGTGGCGTCCCTTGCCACTTTGCTGCTAGCTCTTTTGTGCCATAAACTCCCCACATTTCCTTTTAATACCTCCTTAGCCCAGTTTCCTTTCTTGACGTAAGGAGCAAAAATAAATGTCCATTTGCTTCCCATGCACCTCGAACCAAGGCCCTTATCGCTCTTGCACATGGCGTTATTTGCCCAAGCCTTAAGTGGCGCATTCCAGCCACTTTACCAAGGTGATTCCTATGTCCAAGAACTCCCAAAATTTTCCTTTAAGGCCTCCTTGGCCTTGCTACCCTTACTACTCAAAATCCAAGATTTTTCCAACGCATTTCCTTTTAATCCTAGAGTTTTTAAGAACCCCTAAAACACATCCAAACCACTCACTGAGCCTACTAACTCATGAATTATGCACCAAATGCATAGCCCCTAATTTAGGATATTACAGTTCTACCCTCCTTAAAAATAATTTCGTCCTCGAAATTACTTACTATCGTTCAATCGTGCATCCTTAACTCATCACACTACTCTACTGCTGCGCACTCTGATCTTAACAAAACTAACACCTTTCCCTGAGTACCATCTCAAGATTCGCATTCGTGGTTTCTCACACTTCACTACCATACAAACACGAGCTATCTCTATAACAACCAAGGTAATAGAGAAATTCCAGGATTAGGGAACATACCCAATCCTATCTGGTCCCGATACAGTCATTCTACCTCGACTGCGTCCACTAGAAGAAAAAACACTTACATGATTCGGCTAAGCCCTTCAAATGTTGATGGAAAAATCGGTCACAAGAGAAAGGTATATTCGGCTAACACCAATAAAGAGAAGAAGTTTGGGAGAGGGATATAGGTTCGGCCAAGCTAGCAAATAGGAGAAGAATGAACTCAAATGGCCTTAATGCTCTTTGTAATTTCGTTCACTAACCAAAAGAATGTGAAGGCCGAAACTAGGTGACTTAACACAAAAGAAGACGGCACTAAAGATAAAGGAGAGACTAAATTTCGGTACATCCATGAAAAGAAGATAAAACCGATTACTAAGAAAAGATTACTTACCACTATCGTTGCTTACCACTAACGCCTACTAGAGAGGTTGCTAGAAAGAAGTCGACATCCCCCTTTCCTTAGAGATTCGGCTTTAGCACAACAATGGTGGTTTCGGTACTTTGTGGTGAAGAGAAGAACCGCAACAATGGAGGGGATTTTATGCTTGGGGGTTTCGACAACAAGGAACAATGGTAGATGCAGTATTCAGCTATCAATAAAACAAATGTGGAGTTGAAGAAAAGAAAAGTGGAAGAACGGTAGAGACTTAGGGGCGTTCGGCTTATAAAAAAAATAGAAAGAAATTTGGCAAACAGCTAAAAGAGAAAGGAAAAAGGAATGGGTGCTTACTAAAAGAAGAATTCGGCACCTAACCCCCCCTCATGGCCGAATTTTACCAACACCAAGAGATCCATATTCGGCCACTACATCAACCCCTCACTAATCTCCACCTAATTCTCTTATCTTATCACCTTATAATATCTCTTAATCACCTCTTCATAAAACAATAATTTATCACCTCACTTATCTCTTATCTACCTATCTAAAATAAAATAAACAAAATAAGGCCACCATTATCTTCTTATCATCTCTTATCTTACCTATTAAAATAATAAAAATAAAATAAAATATAGTCACCATTATCCTAGCCGAATATTCAAAATAAAACCAAAGCTTATCCTTACCTCTTCAAAGCCCCACATGCCGTCCACTACTCCTGTCACATGCAAAAAAATAAAACCCAACTCATTTGCTGCCTACATGGTTCGAACCCCTTCCTTGAAGCCCCCTTTTGACGCACACTTACAAAGACCCAAGGTGGCGCCCCTTGCCACTTTGCTGCTGGCTCTTTTGTGCCATAAAATCCCCACATTTCCTTTTAATACCTCCTTAGCCCAGTTTCCTTTCTTGACACAAGGAGCAAAAATAAATGTCCATTTGCTTCCCATGCACCTCAAACCAAGGCCCTTATCCCCCTTGCACATGGCGTCATTTGCCCAAGCCTTAAGTGGCGCATTCCAACCACTTTACCAAGGTGATTCCTATGTCCAAGAACTCCCGAAATTTTCCTTTAAGGCCTCCTTGGCCTTGCTCCCCTTACTACTCAAAATCCAAGAATTTTCCAACGCATTCCCTTTTAATCCTAGCGTTTTTAAGAACCCCTAAAACACATCCAAACCACTCACTGAGCCTACTAACTCATGAATTATGCATCAAATGCATAGCCCCTAATTTAGGATATTACACTTCAAACTTTGAAGAAGATCCAAATGTCCAAAACATTCGGGAGTTATGTACTTGCAATAAGAAAATGTTAAATTAAATTCTCACATCTCTTCAAGATTTGTCCAATTTCGGAATATGAAGTCAGGAATTTGTCCTGTAAAGTTGTTGTCACTAATCCGACTGTTGAGAATACAAAATTATCATAACTATATCATATAAAATATATTGAAACTTTCGTATCAAAAACACATTAAAAATTGCTTACAACTCCTTCAATGAAGTCAACCCAGCAAATGATGGAGGTATTCACCAGTAAAATTGTTGGAACTAGGATGCCTGAATAAATAAGAAAATATATCTTAAATCATTTATATATTAAAAATAATACATATATATAATCAAATGAAATTCATCTAGAATTTTATTTTTTTTTAAAAGGAAGGTCTCTCTTACAATCGCTCATTTTTGGGTAGATCCCTTAGTGCTGCAGGCAAAGTTCCTGAAAGACTATTGTTCTTAAGGACTCTACACAATGTTTTTTCAATAAATAAAATTAAGTATCCATTAGATGTTTATTAAAAATGAAAAAAAATCATTCATATATATATATATATACATTCAAAGTTGCTATAATCTAAAGCTAGTAAGATTTCTGAGATTTGCTAGCTCTTTTGGAATTGAACCAGTTAACCGATTTTCTAGAAAGGAACTGAAATACAATAAATCTTTTACATTTAGAAACATTATATGTAGTGTACGTACGAAAAATTATTCTATTCACCATAAAGTAAAACTAACACAAAGACACATACCAACTCGGCTCATAGCCATGAAAATATATTTTGCAAGAAAATCAGAGGTCATTTTCTGCATGTTCAAAAAATCGAAAGCCTGAATAGCAGTAGCCTAGACCTTAAAGTTAAGAGTGAACATAAAACATGATTGAAAACCAACGAAATAAAAACAAAAGTATGCGACGGTGTGTAACAAAATATATTCAAGAATAAAAATAATAGCCTGAATTTCTAGCGGTGGCGTGTAACAGAAGATGCGACGGTGGAGATTTGGGAAAATAGGGATTTCGATCAGAAGGGAAAATGGGGATTTCGATCAGAACAGATTTGGGAAAATAGGGATTGCAAAATTTGGGAAGAACTTGAGGGAATTTGGGAATTTTAGAATCGGGGAAATCTGATTTGGGGAAAGTAAAGGTAATTCGGGCCTAAAAAATGATGTTGTTTGAGCTGAGATAAATAAAATTTGCAGTGCTTTTCAAAATGCCACTAAAAACAAATCAGAAAAACGGCGCCGTTTTGTATATTAAAACGCCACTATAAACACGTAAAAAAACGCAGCATTTTGCGCTCTTAAATACATTTTTGCGGCGTTTATATTAAAACGCCAGTATTGTATAATCTTTTGCGGCATTTTAGAGGAAACGTCACTAAACATCTAGCTTAAAACGGCATCGTTCGATAAATGTTCATATATATTACCGGCGTTTTTTATGAAAAATGCCACTATTGCTAACTTATTATTATTGTTTTTATTTATTAGATTTATTATTTAATAAATAAGTTTCATGTTAGAAAATTGAAAAATGGGTATTCAATTATTTATAAATATTTTATAGTTTTGTATATATTTTTATAAAAATTAAACATTCAAATATATATATTTTTCAAAGTTTTTTAGGTTTTTTAATTTTTGTTTTTTTAAGAATGAAGATTAAATTCACAGAATGTGTAAAGTTAAGGGTTAAATTTGTTGAATTGTTAAAATTAAGATTAAATTGATAGAATCTGCAAACATTAACTTTAATTAAATTTCGATCAGGTTTGTGCGTAAAATAGAGAATAGTTAGGTAATTATTTTTATAATTGTTTATTTATTATAATTTATTTATTACAGTAAAATCAACTTTTATGATTTATTATAATTTCTAATTATAATCAACTTTTTAATCAATATTAAGTGCTTCCACTAATTATTATAAATATAAGATTTTACATTAATATCTATTTATACACACATCAATATATATCCATATGAAATATATTTTCAAGGTTCAAAGTTTTTGGGTTTAATATTTTAGGGTTTAATGGATTAATGGTTTAGTGTTTGTAGTTTAGGGTTTTATGGTCGAGTGTTTAGAGTTCTAATTTAGGGTTTAGAGTTTAGAGCTATGAATTTAGGGTTTACGATTTAGGATTTAGGGTTTAGGGTTTAGGGATAAACAGATGCACAATTAGAATTTGTTAGGGGCTGAAATTAAATTATAAGTAAAAATTACAATCTCACCATTTTGATAGCATATATTTTTATAATATTTTAATGATTAAATCAAATTTGATATTCTGTCTTCATTCGATCTTCCCTAAACCCTAAACCCATAAACCCATAAACCCAAGCCATAACCCTAATCCTAACACTAACCATAAACCATAAACTCTAAACATAAATCTTGAAATGTTAAACTCGAAACCCTAGTCGGCCCATACAAACCCCTAAACCCTTAACTATAAACCTTAAACCCTAAATTAATTAGATAGATTTTGAATACTATATATTCTTTCAATATTTTAGGAAATTTAAATAACATTTTCAATTTACTAATTAATTTTGTTTCTCTAAAGATGCATGGGTTACCAATTTTTTTAATTTTAATATATATAAAGTTTATCCATTATCTCTTAAATAATTTAAACTATAATTATAATTTTAATATATATAAAAGAAATTATTTAATATATAAATTAAAAATATTCAATTATAGATAGGGAGCAAAATGGCAAATAAAATGTTTTTTGTGGCGTTTTTATAATAAACGCCACTAATACGAAATCTGTAGCGGTGTTTTTTAAAAAGAGCCACTAATTCTCATTCTATAGCGGCGTTTATCAAAAACTGCCGCTAATGCCCTTAAAGCTCAAAATTATACGACGTCATTGTGCCAATTAGTTTGCAGCGCTTTTTTAAAAATGCCGCTAATGCTCAATCTATAGCGGCATTTTCTGATAAGCGTCGTTAATACCCTTAAAGCTCAATATAAAACGACGCCGTTGTGCTTAATTTTTTGCGACATCTTTTAGAAGGCGCCGCTATTGCTCAATTTTTAGGGCTTTAGAACAAAAACGCCACTATTGCTCAATTTTTAGCTGTGTTTTGTGGAAAACGCCACAAATGTATAATATTTGCGGCGTTTTTTGACAAAACGCCGCTAAAAACGCCGTTATAACCCTATTTTCCTATAGTGCTTAATCATGATTTAGAATAGGGTCGGGAGTAAACCGAACACATATTAAATTTTGTGCAAATTTAAAAACTTTTCTAAGTTACAGAGGTCACACGCCCGTGTGGGGAGGCCGTGCGCCTCCCACGGCTACCAGACACACCTATGTGTCCTGGCCGTGCCAAAACAGAGCATGTATACTGACTTATCCACACGGCCACCGGACACGCCCGTGTGCCATAGCCTTGTAAAATTAGGCTAGCTACTGACTTATTCACTCGGCCACTAGGCACGCCCATGTGCCACGGCCCTGTATGCAAAACAGGCCATTTGCAAGGCCAAAATGTCACCCACACTTGGGTCAATCCTACAAGTAATATACCAATTCATTTTATGTACAATTGACAACCAAAGACATGTCAAATAATCAACAATACTCCACATTCAATCTCATTTTCAATCATGCCAATTTGCACAACTAAAACACACACACACACACACACACACACACACACACACACACACGTATATATATCTAGGAATGATACATCCACATTTACCTTTCATATAACCACTTCTTTGATCAATCATACATACTCTAATTTCATCCATATGCTCACTATAAACTTGACCATTTCATAGTCATGAGATCATACCAAAACCAATATCATATACCATATTCACAATGCATAATACCAACATATAACTAGCCACATCACATAGCTAATTTCATATCTCAAACATATACCAAAAAGACTAGCCTATACATGTCATATTTAGCTATATACATATTTCATGAAACACCCCATACCCGGCCCATGAGCCTGGACCGGATCTGGTATGTTCCTCGAAGTAAACCGATTAAAAATTCTTTTATTACTTTGAAAAAACTGTGTGTTTTGAAGAAAGTTTGTTTGTAGGTTGGGCTCGAGTTGAAAACAAATTTATTTGTTATTGAAACCCTTTACTTTAGGTGACAAAATGTTTAGGCTTTGTTTTAAAATAAATCTACTTAAAATTCACTTGGTGAAAATTCGTACATAGCAATTAAAAGAAAAAAGTAAAGTAATTCAACTATGGCCTTATTACATCAAAGAAATCCCAAAATTAAAACCTTAGTACTTAAAATAAAGTAGTCCAAATAAAATGAATTTCTTGCTGAGCATGGCCATCCCTAAGCTTCTGTCGACCCGGTCCATTACTGATCATCACCTGAAAAATGTTCCCACAACGGGGTGAGTCAACAGACTCAATGTGTAACACAACACTAAGTCTTAACAAATTTAGGCATTTCATAGCATACAAATTCATATATCATTAAATTAAAATGATGCAACCCAAACCCAAACCTAGATGCCATCCGCTACACATCACCCGTACCAACCTGCACACCGTGGGGACTATTAAGTCAACCCTCCATCTGCTACACACCATCGAAGGCAGTCGCTGCAGTCGACGTGCTCATCGCCTTTATGAGTATTCGTGGTCATAGGTCACCACACTCAGATATCGTGGTCTTAGGTCACCACGTTCAGATATCGTGGTCTTAGGTCACCATATTCAGATCTCGTGGTCTTAGGTTACCACATTCAAATATCGTGGTCTTAGGTCACCACATTCACTTCCCCTTTTCAATAACCCATATGCCCCATATCATACATATTATGCATTAACATGCCAAATTTCACATTCTTATTACTTATCACATGTTAAATATAACATATTTCATAATCCTAGTAGGAGTAGGAAACGTACCTGAGTACTTTGTACCATATCATGGTACCTTAGCCACATTCTTACACTTTCATATTAACACATATATCAAGTTTAAGCCATAAATCTATTAAGATTAGTGTGGGGTACACACCTGATTAACTTAGCAACTTCACTTCAAATCCCAAAAATCCGATCTAAAGCCTTAGATCCTTAGTCCCTACATTCGGCCATTACTTAAAAATTTAATGAAGACCATTTGGCCATAAAACCAAATCCTATTAGGATTGTTGTAACCCAAAACTTACCTTGGTGCCGATTTCACTATAAATCAAATCCAGAAAACTTTGTGCTACTCTTCCCTTCAATCGGCCAATGCTAGATCATTTAACTTGATTAGTTTCGGCTTTTTAAACAAATAAAGAATAGATCTAATTACCAAAATAGACCTTGGTCGATTGTACTTATGCACTCACCTTGCGATTTTAAATCCCGAAACTCACCGAATAACTAGGGAACACGCGGCCTATGGTGTACCTTCGGGAAAAGAACTTCTCCTTCCTTGTAGTTGACACTTAGTAAATCCCGAAAGATCTCTTCAAAGTTTCAGCAACAAGATATTAATGGGGTTAGTCCTAGATTTTGGCAAATCTTAAAAGAAAAAGGATGAAACCGAATGAGATCTTACCCTTACTTTAGGAATCGGCAATCCTTGCTTGAACCTTTAACAATATTCGGCTATGTAGGCTAGAAGGATCTTGATTTCGGCTTTTTGATTGGCAGAAAGAAAAGAGAAAGAAGAATAAAGATGGAGGATTCGACAGAGAGAGAGTTGAAAGAAAGAATGAATGGCCCTCTTTTCCTTTAGTAGCCGAAATTACTAACTTAGAATCCCTTACTTGGCCATTTCTCTTCTATTTTGATAGCTTTATCTCTTTAATTATCACTTAAAATAAAAGATAATTCAGCAACTATCCTTACTTAGCCGAAATTATTAAACTCAAAGTCCCTTACTTGGCCATCACTTCTCCCTTATTTTCCTAATTAAAGAATAATTCCTCATTTATCATCTTTTATCCTTAAATAAAATAAAAGGAATAAAACTCCTAAAATATAGCCTATGTGCCGTCCACCTTTGTCCATCCTTGCAAGGAAAATTTGCTTCCCCTACAGCTCGAACCTTGGCCCAATCTCCCCTGCATGTGGCGTCACTTACAGAGGCCTTAAGTGGCATCTCCAAGCCACTTTTCCATGCCCATTTGTGTGTCAAATTTTCCCTACATTTTCTCTTAAGACCACCTTGCTTCATGTCCCTCTTTTAAACTTTAACTTAACATTTCTTAAGCATTTCCTTACATTTCTAAGACATTTCCTTACATTTCCAAGATATTTCCTTACATTTCCAAGACATGACATTTCCTTACATTTCCAAGACATGACATTTCCTTACATTTCCAGATTTCCAAAAATGTTCACTTTCCTCTTTTAAACTTAACATTTCCTTACATTTCCAGGTTTCCAAAAATGTTCGTAATACATTTATAACACATAAGACATGTCATTTCATATAATTAAATCAAAAATGCATAGGCCCATTTTCAGGATGTTACATTTCAAAGGTACCAAAACAAGTTTGAGTAGTGTGATGACGATCCTCGACGGTCCCCGAGCCTCTCGTAGCTTAAACGATCTATAAAACAGAGCAAACACACACAGAGTAAGCTTTCAAAAGCTTAGTAAGCCATATACAAATAAACTTAGCATAAAAATGCACATAACCATATTGATACAATAACATTATTATTTCTCAATATAAATTCATCACATATTCTTTGGCTCTATTTCTTCGACTTAAATATCACATATACACATGGCTCATTCAAGCATATCTTCACATATTATCTCATCATTTCAATACATATATTCATCTTAGTAAGTTCATATAGACACTTACCTTTCATACACACTTAGTGTACATATCAAACATACCTGAAACGGATATACAAATCACATTGCCGTTCGTATCTCGGACTTGCCCATTGAACCATTCGGAACTAAATAGGATACTCAGAGTGCTTGAAATAGTCATACAATGCCAACGCCCCTGACGTGGTCTTACATGTAACCAAATATCGATGCCACTGTCCCAGACATGGTCTTACACGAATCAATACGATGCCAATGTCCCAGACATGGTCTTACACGTAAATCTCATCTCGATGCCAACGTCCCAGACGTGGTCTTACACGAAAATCTCGAATCAATGCCAACGTCCCAGACATGGTCTTATATGATTTCATATAACAGACACCTATGTTATGACATATACTATCCTATCTATTCCTAGGTTCAAACGGGACTTCTCAGACATAAACACTATGACGACTTTATCTCGGAATTCATGGACACAACATCCCATATGCTTTCATCATTATCAGTAATCATATAAACATACATAATTTGATACAAATACATTTATTTGTATATAGACTTTCCTCGGATTCGGATATTCGATCGGATTCGGTTATTCGACTAATTTTGCTTTCCACGATCTAAATCTGTTTTTTTCGATTCTTGATCTAAACATATACAAATTTAATCCATTTATTCACCAAAACATTCAATTCAATTCAAATACACATATTTAGACTAATTTACAATTTAGTCCTCACATTTTTGCCTTTGGACAATTTAGTCCCTATTTCACAAAATCACAAAATACACCCAATTTGCTTTTACCCATGCTTGACCGAATACACACTATACTCGTATCAATCCATACATTTCATTTATTCCATAATTTAGTCCTCCAAAATAATTATTTTCACAATTTAGCCCTAATTAGCTAAATTCACCAAAAATTCAAGAACCAAACATGTTCATTAAACACATATCTTTCATTTAACATTAATACTCATCACAAAGCTCACCATTTTATCAATGACACATCTCATAAACATCATCAGTTCTTCAAATTACAACATGGGCTTGATAGTAGACTAAGCAACAATCTCAAAAACATAAAAATCATCAAAAACTAAAGTCAAAACATACCTTAATTTGGATTAAACCTAGCCGAATACCCTAGCTCAATTTTTCTTTCTTTTCTTTCTTCAATTTCAGCACAAAAGGATTATAAAGGCCATCTATTATGTTTTATCTTATTATAACATATATATATTAATCTATTTACCTTATTAACCTTTCAATTAATAATTAAAGCAAACATACATTAAGGGCATATTTGTCCATCAACTATCTACTATCTAAAAAAAATGGTTTAATTGCCTCATAAAGCCTCCTCATTAAAAGCCATCTCAAATAGGTGTCTTTTCATAAAGCATGCAGGTTTTGCATTCAATGCAATTTAATCCTTTTATCAAATTAAGCACACAAATGGACAAATTAACTTACGGAACTTTAACATATGCTTAATCACATATCAAAAGCACAGACAATAATATTAAAATATTTTACTGACTCAGATTTGTGGTCCCGAAACCACTATTCCGACTAGGGTATAAATCGAACTGTTACATTGATGGTTTGTCAAATGATTTTCCATGATAGCTACCCCGATGACGAGGCTACTACAAAAAGATGTGAAGTTTGAGTAGACAGAAAAGTGCCAACATAATTTTGAGAAACTAAAGGCATTGTTGGCTGAGGCTCCAGTTTTAGTACAACCTGAACCGGGAAAAGAATTTATGGTCTACAGTGATGCATCCTTGAATGGATTGGGTTGTGTACTCATGTAAGAAGGCAGGGTGATAGCTTATGCTTCTAGATAGTTAAAGCCACACGAGAAGAATTATCTGATCCATAATTTGGAATTAACTACCATCGTATTTGCATTGAAGATTTGGAGACACTATTTGTATGGTGAGAAATATCGGGTATTCACTGATCACAAAAGTCTAAAGTACTTAATGACTCAAAAAGAATTGAATCTAAGGCAACGAAGGTGGTTAGAGCTGATAAAGGATTACGAGATAGTGATTGACTACCACTCGGGAAAGGTAAACGTGGTCGCCGATGCTTTGAGTAGGAAATCCTTGTTTGCATTGAGGGCTACGAATACGTGGTTAGCTTTATCGAATGATGGTTCTATTCTAGCCAAGTTGAGAGCTAGAGGGATGTTTCTCCAAGAGACTTGTGAAGCTCAGAAAGACGACAGTGATTTGCAAGCCAAAAGAGTTCAATTTGAGTCGGGTGTTAAGTCGGACATTCGTATTAGTTCAGATGGATGCTTGATGTTTTGAGATAGGGTCTGTGTACCAAGAGATGATGAACTTATTCAGAAAATTTTACATGAAGCACATAGTGGATGTTTATCTGTACATCCAGGTAGCACAAAAATGTATAGTGACTTGAAGAAATGGTATTGGTGGCCGAGTATGAAGAAAGATATTTCTAAGTTTGTATCAAGATGCTTAATTTGCCAGTAAGTGAAGGCTGAACACCAAGTACCCTCGGGTTCACTTCAACCTATTATGGTTCCCGAGTGGAAATAGGACCGTATTACTATGGACTTTGTGACGGGTTTACCTTTGTCACTGAAAAAGAAGAATGACGTATGGGTTGTGGTTGATAGACTCATGAAATTGGCCCATTTTATACTAGTACACATTGATTATTCGCTTGACAAGCTGGCGAAATTGTATGTTGCAAAAATTATGAGACTTCATGGGGTACCGTTATCGATCATATCGGATAAAGATCCGAGATTTACATCACGATTTTGGAAAAAGTTGCAAGAAGAATTGGGCACAAAGTTGAGTTTTAGTATAACTTTCCATCCGCAAACCAACGGGCAGTCGGAGAAGGTAATACAAATACTTGAATACATGCTTTGATGTTGTATTTTAGAATTTCAAGGCAATTGGGAAAACTATTTACCATTAGTAGAATTTGCCTACAATAACAGTTTCCAGACGAGTTTGAAAACGGCGCCTTATGAGGCGTTATATGGGCGTAAGTGCTGAACACCCTTGTATTGGACCAAACTTAGAGAAAATCAGATTCACGGGGTTGATTTGGCTAGATAAACAGAAGCGAAAGTAAAAGTGATACGTGGTTGTTTAAAAGCTACTTCTGATAGACAAAAGTCCTACGCAAATTTGAAACAGAAAGAGATTGAGTTTCAAGTTGGTGATAAGGTATTTTTAAAAGTTTCACCATGGAAGAAAGTTCTCAGATTTGGCCGAAAAGGCAAATTGAGTCCGCGCTTTATCGAACCGTATGAGATTACCGAGAGAATAGGGCCGGTCACTTATCGTTTGGCTTTGCCATCTGAGTTTGAAAAGATTCATGATGTATTCCACGTGTCTATGTTACATCACTACCGATCAGACCCCTCACATGTGATTGTACCAACAGAGGTAGAAATTCAACCGGACATGACATATGGCGAAGAACCGATTAAGATTTTGGCACGAGAAGTCAAACAGTTAAGAAATAAAAGTATAGCCGTTGTGAAAGTACTATGGAAAATACATGGGGTAGAAGAGGCTACATGGGAGCCCGAAGAGGCTATGAGAAACCAATATCCCAACCTTTTTGCTAGTAAGATTTTCGGGGACGAAAATCCCTAAGGGGGAGAATTGTAACAGCCCGAATTAGGGGCTGGTCGGAATAGCAATTTCAAAACCACTAATCCGAGGTTAGAGAATTTTTTAATATTATTTTATGTGTTATAACATGATTATATGAGCGCATGAAAATTTTGGTGCATTAATTTTAGCGATTACATGCTTAATTGCGAGAAAGGACTAAATCGCATAAAGTGCAAAGTTTTGTTCTATAAGCTAAAAGTGCCAAATAGCTATAGAACCTTAAATTGGAGTTTTTAAGGTGCAATTAGACCCTTAGGAAAGGGTTGGCCGGCCATAGGGGACAAGAAAATAAGAATTTAGTCAAAGTAGGTGAATTAGGTGACTAATTGATGTAATAAAAAACAATAAAGAGAAAGATGATATCACATTTCATCTTCATCTTCTTCCACTGAAAATATCAGCCAAAGAGGGGTTTTGAAAGATTAAAATTTTCAGCAACTCCCCATCCTTGCAAGTAAGTCATCTTGATGATCATTTTTGATGATTTTTATACTTTTAGAACCCTTGAAGCTTAAGCTAGCTAATGAGGGGACTATTTTGCAAAATGGTTGAGAGTCTAGGGTTTTTCCATGAGAGCACTAGTGTTTTTTTCTGAATTTTTATGGAAGAAAATGAAACTTGGTTGTTAAATAAACTACTTTTGTGAAAAGAGTTTCCATGAAAACACCTAAAAATGACATTTTTGTAAAGGTTGTAAAATAGGTGGTAAATGTGTGAAATATTTGGTATTTTGAGTTTCTATAAGAGTAATTAATGTTCAGCTAGGCTTGTTAAAGGAGAAAATTTGATTAGAATCGGTTTACGAGCCTAGGGGTAAAATCATAATTTTGTGAAAGTCTAAGGGCAAAATGGTAATTTTGCCAAAGTAGAAATTTTAAAACATCTTGATTTATGTGGTGATTAAATAAGTGAAATTGCCATTATAGATCAAGAAACACGAAACTCGGACCGAAATCAAGGAAAGAACGGTGGTGGACTAAATCGAACAAATATACATATCTTGGTACCGAGGTAAGTTTGTGTGTAATAAAGCTACATAATGTTATTATATTTTTAAATGCTTGATAGCATGAGAAATGCATATTATCTTTATGAAATTGGTTAATGATGTCTCGATGAAAGTATGATGAAATTTTGTTAAGTCGAATTCCCGGTTGAACCTTAGGAATAGCAAGGATACCATTGTCACGACATGAGATTAAGGAGGTCCCGTATAAGACCATGTCTGGGACATGGCCTCGGTACTGAAAGATCCCGTATAAGACCATATCTGGGATATGGCAACAGCATCAAGCAGTAATTTCGTGTAAGACCATGTAGGGGACCTGGCTTCGGTATGTAATCGTGTAAGACCATGTCTGGGACATGGCATCGATATACGATCTCGTGTAAGACCATACCTGGGATATGGCATCGGCATCGAGATGTGATCCCGTGTAAGACCATATCTGGGATATGGCATTGGCATCGTATTTCATGTATGATGATTCTTGTGTATCCTCAAGTATTCCAAGTGGTTCGATGGGATAAGGAGTTAAGTTTATGTTGAAGATGAAATTAGTGCTAAAGTTATGTGAGGAAGTGATACAGGTACATGTGAGTAACTTACAAGAAATGTTTCATATATGTGATTGGTAAGAGTAAGCATGAGTAAGTTATGGCAATGTTCTTGAGAATTTGTGTTATTACTCAATGTAATGTATGGATGTTATCATAAGCCTTTATGTTGCTATTTATTTCATGCAAACTTACTAAGCTTTATGCTTACCCCTCTCTTTTCCATTTATTATAGTATTGCCAAACTAGCTTGAGGATCGAAGGAAATCAGAGGGTCGATCACACTATCGATTGGAACATTTGGTATAGTTAGACTTATCTTTTTGAGTATGGCATGTATAGGGACTTAGTCTTTGGAAAGTGTCATATTGTTTTGGCCAAATGTGTTGGCTTAACTTGGAGATGAATTCATTTTGTATAAGGCCACAGTTGATGGCTATTACTCATTATTGTTATATGAAAATGATGATGTTTTTCATGGATGTGCAAATTCCATGGTTGAGTATTTGGTATATTATTGCATGAATGAGTAGGTTGTTTGATATGGCTTATGCTGGTGCAAGTAAGGGTGGCAAAAAGGGCTTGGTAAATACCCTTTTTTATGTCTACACGGGTAGACACACGGGCGTATGTCAAGGTCGTGTGTGACACAAGGTCTGCCTCATGGGCGTGTAGTTAGGCCGTGTGTCCCTCTGTATCTTAAGTTGGTAAAATAGAATGCCCAGCAGTGACCACACGGACTGAGACACGACCGTGTATCTTGACCGTGTGGAGGACACGGCCATAGGACATGGGCATGTGCTAGGCAGTGTGAAGTCTGCACTTGAATTTAGGAATTTAATTCGCCACACGGGCTAAGGACACGAGCGTGTGCCTTAGCCGTGTGACCATATGATGTTGCTGACGTCAGAAATAGAATGTCAAGGTTTTGGGACACGGGCGTGTATCAGGCCGTGTGAAAACCCCTGTAGGTTCGAATTGAGATAATAAATCCACAAGGGCGTAGAACACGGGTGTGTCCCTATATGCTTAGGCTGTTTGAATCACACGATCTGTCAACATGTACATGTTATTAAGTCACACGGGCGTGTCACATATACACACGGACGTGTGCCCTGTTTTTAATAACATTTTCCAAGGTTTTCCAAAGAACTCGATTTGATCTCGAAACATTTCTAAGATGTGTTTGGGCCTCGTAGGCCTATATTAAGGATGTTAAGAAGAAGTTTGAAAAGTTTTAATTTTGAATGGACTTTTATGATTCAGAATTGTGTGTATGCATATGTTTAAGTTAGGTAACGCCTCGTATCCTGTCCCGGCGTAAGATACGGGTAAAGGGTGTTACATCCAAGCCATGACATTTGAGTGACATGTGCGTTAGTGTAAGACCATGTCTGGGACATGACATCGGCGTTTACATGTACGGTAGTGTAAGACTATGTCTGGGACATGGCATCGGCATTGATGTGTGTGCTAGTGTAAAACCATGTCTGGGACATGGCATCGACCACATTATGAGAGTGAGTGTAAGACCATGTTTGGGACATGGCGTCGACATTGAGATGAGATCTAGTGTAAGACCATGTCTGGGACATGGCACCGGTCTCGATATGTGAGCTAGTGTAAGACCATGTCTGGGACATGGCATCGGCATCTTACCCTCTTGTGTGAGGCTTGTCTGGTATCCTTTAGTATTCCCATGGGTTCAACGGGTAATTTAGAGTTCGTGTTAAAAGTGAGAAAAGTTACGACTACATTGTAAGTGATACAGGTACCCACATGAATTTCATGAGAAATGAGCTCGAATTATGTTGTATGGTTAGTAAATAGGGAAATGAGTAAGTTATGCTTTTGATTTTATTAGAATTATGTGCAAGCTTATAATATGTTATGAGTATGATAATGCATGGTAATTGATGTTAATTATTTACATGCAACTTACTAAGCTTTATGCTTACTCCCTTTCCTTTCCATCTTCTTATACTGCTGCCAAGCAAACTCGGGGATCAAAGAATATCGGAGGCTCGACCACACTATCAAACTGAACATTTGGTATATTCTTTTTGAGTATGGCATGTATAAGGACTTAGTATTTTGTTAAGTGTCATACTGGTTTGGCCAAATGTGTTGGCTTGTCTTGAAAATGAATTCATTTTGTATAAGGCCATGGATAATGGCTATTACTTACTGTTGATATATGAAAATGATTATGTTTTCATGGATGTGTAAATTGCATGGTTGAGTATTTGGTATGTTAATGTATGAATGAGTAAGTTATTTGAGGCGGTTTATTTTGGTGCAAGTAAGGGTGGCAAAAAGGGCTTGGTAAATAGCCTTGTTTATGTCCACACGGGTAGACACACGGGCGTGTGTCTAGGCCGTGTGTGACACACGGTCTACCCATGGGCGTGTAATTCAGCCGTGTGTCCCCTTGTATCATAAGTTGGCAAAATAGAATGTTCAGTAGCAACCACATGGACTAAGACATGGCCATATGTCTTGATCGTGTGGAAGACATGGCCCTAGGACATGGGCATGTGGCCAGGCCATATGAAGTATGCATTTGAATTTAGGAATTTAATTCACCACAGTGCCAAAGAACACGAGAGTGTGCCTTGGCCGTGTGACCATATGATGTTGCTGACGTCAGAAACAGAATGTCAAGGTTTTTGCACACGGGCTAAGACATTGGTGTGTCAAGGCCGTGTGAGGGACACAGGCCATGGACACGGGCGTGTGCCAGGCCGTGTGAAAACTCCTGTAGGTTGGAATTGAGAAATAAATCCACACAGAATTGGGACATGGACGTGTCCCTACATGTTTAGGTCGTGTGTTACACGGTCCTTTGACATGGCCATGTTATCAGGTCACACGGGCGTGTTGCCCTTCCACACAGGCGTGTGCCCCTGTTTGTAATGACATTTTCCAAAGTTTTCTAGAGAACTCGGTTTGAACCCAAACCATTTCTAAGGTGTGTTTTGAGCCTCGAGGGTTCATATGAAGGACTTTAATATTTAGGTTGAAAGTTTTAAATTTGAACACACTTTTATGACCCGGAAATGTATGTGAGTATATGTTTAATTTAGGCAACGCCTCGTACCCTGTTCCGGTGTCAAACTTGTGTAAGGGGTGTTACAACCTTTTGGTATGTTTGTGACTTGTGATATGATTTGGTAGGTGATTGATTTAGGTTATATGCTTGAAAAGTAGCTATGTTACTTAGTTTTGATCCATGATGTTTTGATACAATTGTGGTGCATTTGAATGGCATATTGGTTAGATGAATTAGGATGTTTGAAATAGTATGTTTTAGGTGTATTTGAATGATGTTTAAATCCCTTGAATGTTTGCCCAAATGGAATGGTTAGTTAGGTATGATTTGGTCTTGAAATGGCTTGAATTTAAGGTCAATTTATGGATCACAGGACCTGGGACATGGGTTGTCACACAGTCGTATGACACACACGACCTGGCTACATGCCCATGTGTCATTTGTAAATTCTTAGTGTTTTAAGTCAGTGAGTTACATAGCCTAGCACACGGCCTGGCACGCAGCCGTCTGTGGCAACTCAAAGAGTTACACAGCCTACGACAAGACCGTGTGACCCTACGCAGTGAGTTACACGGATGAAGGTACAGGCTGGGACACGGCTGTGTGTCCCTTGTTCAATTGGTACATGGTTTGGGCTATGTTACACAGCCTGGCCACACGGCCGTGTGACTCATATTTTTACATTTTTACATCTTTTTCTTAAAACTTTTGTTTTGTTTCAAATTAGTTCCAAATTGCTTCTAAGTTATTTTTAGGGCCTTGAAGACTTGGTTTAGGGATCATATGCATGTGTTAAATATGATTCTGATTGATTCCAATTTATTAAATGTTATGATGATAAATGTGTTTCAATTGATCGGTAATGCTCTGTAATCTTAATCTGGCGACGAAGACGGGTTAGGGTTGCTACATGATTGGTTGATGAAATGACAGCATTGAATTGAGAAATTGGTTTATAAATGAAATTGAGTAAATTGCTACCCTATTATCTGCTCGGGTTGAATGAAATATAATTGGCATGCCATAGGATAGTAAGAGTTCAAAGTTATTTTGACGACGTGCCAATGAGGCACTGAGTGCCAAATTACTTTGATTATACCGATGAGCGGTGGGTGCAAACTATTTACTTCGGTATTATCCAATGAGGCACTGGGCGCCAAATTGGTATGTTGGTTGGAATCATGTATCCATTCGAGTCCGAGTCAAGTTAATAGGGGTATAAAATGAAAAATTGATAAATAATATTTGAATTGGGTTAATATTATGATTTGATGATTTGTATACATACTGTGATTAATAGATATCAATGGCATTTGAAAAATCATACGAACTAATTATACAAGCCTGAAAGTTCGATATAGAAATGTGATGAATCAACAAGTTCAATTGGAATTCAAAAAAGAAAAAGAAATAGTAATTGAAATTAAATTAAAATGGGATGTATTGTGGATAAATAGATTGTATGTTTTGATTAAGATAGTGAATTGATTAAACGATTATTTGTTTTGTGAATGACAATGAATTGTTATATGATTGAGTTACTATATGGTATGATAAATGTTGAACTCACTTTTTTTTTATATTTAACTTGCCATGATAGGCAAACTTTACCAAGCTAAGTAGCATGTAGTGTGTATAATTATACCTGATGTACCTATGAACTTACTAAGCATCATATATACTTCCCTCGTTTGTTTTCCCTTTCCTTGTAGATTGCCAACTTGCGGAACACATCAAGTGGATCATCTGAAGCTTACACTATCCTAATATTGATTCAGTAGTCTTTCTATCATTTAAAGCTCAACTTTATGGCATGTACATAGGTGTTATTATAGGTGTTTACCATGGTTACATAGTTTTGATTTGCACTTGGATAATGTTTAAATTGTGGTATATTTTGATGTGGAATGGTTTGAAAGTATGAAAGTATAGACCAAGTTTAAATAAGTGACTTTGGTATGTTCTGGTGCCTATTGAGGCTTATTGGTTAGTTGTTTGGAAATTACCAAATTGTGGAAATGTTGGATTAGATTATTTGAAATGGTGATTATAAATGTGTGGGATGTGACTAAAGATGAATTAGGTCCAATGCAAGTTACTAGTTAAATGTGGTATAATGAATGATGTTCGCTAGTGAATTAGTTAAGTAAATCATATGCTAGTATTACCATGCTTAAATAATGGAAATGTTGATTTCATAATAACCAAGGAATGGTCATATGTAACTGATTTGAATATGTATATTGGTATATGTTTTTGATGAGTGCAAGAGGTATGTATGTTAATAACTTAAATGACGATTAAATTAACATGCTATAAGTATGAATTTGTAGATAAACTAGTTGTGATGTAATGGTTGAAATGTTTGTGTCAACTTGAATGTTTTAGTAAGCTTAGTGCCTAACTTATAGGATTGACTGTTGGGGTGTCATTTAAGGCACATTGGTATCTTGAATGAATGTGTTATGAAAATGTCATATTGGTATGCTTGTTGTGAAAATTATGTAGGTCTTGAGTAGACATTAATGTGTAATTGAACTTAGATTGTGCATGAATTTGGTTAGGCTTGAAATAGTTCCTCAAATGACATTTTGTACCATACGGTTTGGCCACATAGTTGTGTGTCATACATGGGAAAATGACATGGTCCGGTGCTCTGTATGTTCAAGGTGGTTTTGGTTAAACACAGCCACATTCTCTCATATAGCCTGGCTACACAGTCAAGAGAATGTTTGTAAGATTTTACACTTAGGTCAACATGGCCTCAATTTGCTACACAGCCTGGCGACATGGCCGTGGACTCTATTTTGCTCAGCTTTAGTCTGTGATACGGTTTAGATACATAGCCATGTGATTCATCATGACACGGCCTCAGCCTATCACACGACCGTGTGACCCTATATTATGATTTTTCCATAGTTATTTAAAAGTTTATAATTTAGTCCTAATTTGTATTGAGGTCAATTTTAAAAGCTTTTGTATGCTTAATTAAATCTTGGAATTGTTTTTAATTCATATTAAACATGAA
Source organism: Gossypium bickii (assembly GCA_025503065.1). Lineage (NCBI taxonomy): Eukaryota > Viridiplantae > Streptophyta > Magnoliopsida > Malvales > Malvaceae > Gossypium > Gossypium bickii. The sequence goes on from CP106712.1 coordinate 70,402,509, forward strand.
TTTTTACACACATGTATTGATTTGTTGGATGTTATTGCAATAAATGTATGTGTTTGAATCTTTTAACTGATGTAACATCCTGTAACTTGGGTCTGGCGACTGGACCGAGTAAAGGGTGATATAGGGAAAAGGTATGAAACTTTTTATGATAGACCACTAGGTTATTGATTCTAAAATCATTAACCATGTTTGTATTTCTCTACAAGGGTTCAAGGAAACGAAAGATCTTAAAGATAAGAGTCTATCATTGTGGACTAGAAATGGGATAAGTGTGGCAGTTGAACCAGTGAGAGACGTACATCTTTATTTTGATAATTTTAGAATTATTATTTTGAAAGATATTTTTTATCACCAAGTTTCAAAAGAAACTTAATTTCTATTGCATGTTTATTTAAAAACAACTTGACCGTGACTTTTAATAATAGTGTTGCAATATTTATAAATCGTACTATTATCTATAATAGGTGGATGTTAATAATCTATATCTTATCAAACCAAAGTTGTACACACTACTTGAAACTAAATTATCAAATAAAAGACTTAAAACATTTCACTCTAATGAGACGTACATTTAGCATTTGAGAATTGGTCATATTAACCAAAAAAGAATCACTAGACTTATGAAAGATGTCACCTTAAGTTTACTTAAGGAAGTTGATCTTCCACAATTTGAATCTTGCATGGAAGGTAAAATGACTAAGCGATCTTTTAATGCAAAAGGAATGAGGGCCATGAAACCCTTAGAACTTGTGCAAACTGGCGTATGTGGCCCCATGAACATTAGTGTAAAAAGTGGTTACAATTACTACGTAACTTTTATATATGATTATTCCAAATATGGGTATGTATAACTAATGCACCGCAAAAATGAAACATTTGTTAAATTCAAAGACTTTCATGCGAAAATGGAGAACCAATTAGGTTTACCCATAAAGTCACTTCTATCTAATCAAGGTGAAAAATATTTATTGAATGAGTTCTTAGGGTATCTCACTGAGGAGATTTCCTAAAAGAAAGAAGAATTATCTTGTAATCATATGATAGTTGGTCAAGCACATTGGAGGTATTATCATGCAATATAACAAGATGTTTTTCTTTAATAGAAGACAACTAGTCATACATGTTACTTGTTGAGATTGTCACAAGAAGACTCATTTGTGATGCATGGAATGATATATGTTGAGCTGATGATTATTCACTCAAGATTATTCTAGTTAAGTAACTTCTCAAGAAGTTATGCTTAAGTTAGAATGATGGCCAACCGTGAGGCGATTATTAGTATGTGTGAATGCCTAAGGAATTGTGTTAAGTTATTAATTGGATGGAAATACATGTTCTTACTAGTTGATTAAGATTGTCTTAAGTTTAATATTTCATCTATGTACACTTATATTTTTCCAAAAATTGTTTTAATATTAATATTCATAAATTACATTAATACCATTCGTATATTTTCCTCAATGGTTTTAGCATACAAAGAAAAATGGAAGCAAATATTGACTCAATAGTTATCTAATGTTTAACTAATACTAAGCAGTAATACATGGTTAGATTGTTATACGGAAAGATAACTTCTATTAGTAGATGAGCCTAAACATGTCCTTAGTCTAATTAGAAATGAGCAAACTGATTGAAAGACTAATATGTCGTCTATCAAGTTCAATTAGGGAGATGTTTTATCTTGAGCATCGAAGCGGATGACAGTCACAAGATAGAAACATATATGTGGTTGATTGGACTAACAGTACATCAAATAAGACCCAAGAAGAATAAATCTTGAATCTGTTTATGGATTTATCCACTTGTGACGTTCATAGTGTGGCACACCTTAATCTTGAGTAGATGATGGACTATGTATGTGTGACTCGTATACTTTAATGTACGTAAAAACCTAAGTTCAAATAAAGAAGCAACCAAAAGCTAGTGCGTTAGGTATACGACTTCTAGCATTATTCACAATAGTGAAATCCATAGCCCAAGGAATGGGTAAATGATATTCTCTCATTAGAATTACATGATAGATGAAAAGTAAATGTAGCCATGGGTTGTTCGTCTTTTATGATAAATGACTTAATTATTATTTGATAGTAATTAACTTTTCATGAAGAGAGATGTAATGGTTATCATGAGGTAAAATAGGATCATATAGGAAGAACAAATTTATCCCAAAGAGATTAAGGATATCCTATGAGGGTAACACATTTATGACAAGATAATTGGACAAGCACTAGTTGAGTAGCTTTTGTAATGGTATGCAATTAGGGAGAGCTCAGTCATGATACTATAGTGGAATGACTTTGTGACTAAACTAGTTTATAATTAATAGGCAAAAACTGGAACTTAATTATAAATCATTTGATGACTAATTATATATATCTAATAGGTCCCTTCGTTAGCTTGTTGAAACCATAAATGAATTGCATGTAGAACCAAATTAACAGAAACAAATGAAAATGATAGAGTTAGAGAAATGAGTCACATTCGGAAATGAATGTATTTTCTCACTAGGTCTAGAAATGACTTGAGAATTAATTTAAGTTTTTTGAACTATTATTTAATTAAATAATTGGAGTTAGAAAATAAAATAAAATAGTTATTGTGAATCCATTGAATTTGAAATTTAAATATATTTTCTCATAGATTCTTTTACGATAAAGTGCCATGACTTTAACGGAATTAGAATTGAGTTGACAAAAATATTTAATTGAAAAAAAATAATTTATCTAATTAAATTAATTAACAAATAATACTTATTTTGAAAAATAGAAAAATATGTATTGTGCTGAATTAAATTATAAAGTATTGAGTTAAAAGTTTAGAAAATGTATATAATTAGACCCAGTACATGAGAGGCTCAACTCCCCTAATATTAAATATGAGGGACAGCATCTCTAGTGTATTTAACTAGGGAGTGACGCCCCCCTCTTCTAGTTAAACTAGAAGACTAGTTTTTTCTATTAAATCAATATTATTTGTGTTTTACTAATTCAATCAGTATTATCCTAACTCTCCCTATAAATAGATGTCACTAGTAGAGCTATTTACACAAGTTTCACATAACTTTAAGATATTGTTATTCTATCCAAAAGTAGAGACAATTTATTTTTCAAGTATAAATTCTAGTTTCTAGAAATAATAATTATGTCAATTTTTATTGAGAGAGAATTACTTTTCTATTAATAGTAATAAATTATTTCTAGTTCTATGTTTGATTCATGATTGTTCAAGCTCACATTCGAAACAATTCGTGATACGAGAATAGCGAAAAATATCGTTTAGTTGAAAGTCGAGAACATTTAGGATTCATCTAGCACAAATCACAATATTTTTTCAAGAAAAACTTGTTATTATAAAAATCACAGAATTGATTTTCAAAATTTTAATTTTCTATTTTGAAAGAAAATCGTTTTATTAAATGTGATTTTTCCAACATAGCTTTCATTGTAATAGCTTGCTTTCGCTTTTATATCGAAGAAAGATCCAATCTTTCAAACACCCAAAAGAGAAAAAATTGGCTTCGTTGAATCTTTGTTCTTGGGTTCGTTCTTAGAACATTTTGAACTAAGCTTTTAGATCCAAATCTTTTCTTTTACCCAGATCCCTTCCATTCAATTCCCTCATGAACGTAAACCCCTCTAGGTGAAACATGAACCAGATGACGTGAAATTGATGTTTAATTTTTGGGTTTACGTTAAAGAAAAAGATTAAGAATATATAAATACGTGAAAATTGATTGACTAATATGGACTATTGGTCAAATAAGACCATTTTTAGAATTTATCGTTTTAGTCATTAAAATGACAAATTTCTCTAACGATAATGACGGATTTTATGGGTGACCAAACTGTAAGCGCTTTAAAAGTTAGATGACCATAGTTTACCAAATTTTTAAAAATTACTTTTTAATATTTTAAATAATTTTTTTAAAAAATTATATTTTTGAAAAGAAATTCAAAAATTATGAACAAACTAAAACTATTTTTAAAAAATTTTGAAAATTATTTTAAAATTTTAAAATTTATTAAAAATATAAAATTTTTAAATTTCCAAAAGATATGATAGTTAATCCTTGAATGGTAACAAGAGGTGCTCATGGGTCGTGTACCTTAACCAACTCTATTGACCGGACTAGCTTGGAATGGGCTTAAACTTATATTTTTAACTTGGCCTTTTTATAGTATAAAATAATTAAAATATAAAAAAATGGTAATATATTTTGTATAATTAAAGTTAATATAAAACTTTTATTAATATTTTTATTTTGTGAAATGGTCCATTTTGGCGAAACAAACTTGGAGATAGAAAATTTTTGAAATCGTTTCTCAGCTTAACATCGTCCATGAACACCTAATGGTAATAATGTCTCTCCAGAAATTGAATTATTCGTTCAGTCCATAATAAATCATATTTGAGCAAGTATATCTTTTAATTAATTCAAATAATTTATGTATGAAAAATATGTTTAATTAAATTTAATTATAAAGAACATGAAATATTAGTGTAAAATAATTTTTAAATAATGAAATAACTCTAAACCGATTCTAATAAAATTTAAATATATTGTGTATATTTTTTATTCAGAATACACTATATAACAAATTTTAGACTTAATTTATTACTTTTGTATTTTGCAAAATGTGGTCCGTTTTTTATATCAAATTCTTTTCATATAGTGTATTTTATACAAATATGTTCAAATTGGATTTAAATCGAACATAAAATACTTTATTACCATTCAAGAAGTAAATAACACTTTTTTTTTAAATTTTTAAAAATTTTCAAAAATTTTAAATTATTTAAAATAATTTTGATTCTTTTTAATTTTAAACATTTCTTAATTTTTCAGGACCTTGTAATATTTTTATATTTTTATTGAAAATAAAAAAATTAAAGCATTTATTTTAATGAATCGTGTACTTTTGGAGAGTAAATAACAAATTAACAAAAAAAGAAAAACTATATATAATGAGGCTAAAAAATTTTACTTCTTTTATAATAACCAAATCGAAAACTCCATTAGAAAGTTAACAAAAAGTTTAAGATTTTTAAATTAAAAAATATATAAAAAGTCAATATTTCAAAATTAAAATATAGAGATTAATATAAACCGATACGTTTGGCCATTTTTTTTAAAAGTAAAATCTAAAGAATTATTTTTTTTATAATTAAGAGAGAATAATAAAATTGCTTAACATCATAACATATTAGTCTCACCAAGAGATTCTTTGCATCCAAATATTGATTATCTTTCTCCATCAACGTGATTTGTGTTTAACGCAGTGCGCTTGATACCCCATTGAATATCTCGCACGATACGTGTAATTTATGCCTAAAATACAATCTAAATCCCAAATTGGATGGATTAAGCTTACATAGGATAATCAATTTTTATAATTTGGTTATAATGAGTCAATGAATTATGTAATTCTACTTATTAACAATATTAATTACTAATTAATTAAATTTGTTTTTCAAGATTTTTATTGAGATGTCAGCACATGTTTCAGTTTATAAAATAATAAACTGAATACAAAATCCGTAATACTTTGCTAATAGTTTCATCAAGGAAGAACCTTTGTAACTGGAATTCGGCAATAGAAAGCAGGAAACAACGGTAAACCTTCCAACCAATAACAAATACCATATACTTCAAGATCATTACAATAATAATAATAATAATTGGGAATATATTGAAAATTCCATGTGTAGTCTGTTCATCAAAATATTAGTGCCGCCTTCAAAGGTTTCTAAAAACCCCAAACAATCACATATATATATTTTTTAAAAATAATACTCACGCCCTTACATTCCACTGAAAGCTTTCTTCCCACCACCGGAAGACCCAGCAGGAATCACTTTCAAAATATTGAACCTCACAGTCTTTGACAATGGCCTGAATTATTATAAAAATAATTGACAAAAACAAATTACAAACAAAACCAAATTTGCCAAAACATGACTATTCAACTCTGTAGATTCATAATAAACAAATGTAACAAAATCCTTTTTTAGAAGTATTACCTGCATTGACCAATAATGACATGATCCCCTTCCTTCACACGGAAGCATGGAGAAATGTGAGCAGGAATGTTTGAATGCCTCTTTTCGTACCTGGAAAATGAAAAGAAAATTTTATTCTCCAAAAAGATAAATGAAATACCATTTTCATAAGAGAAGCACATTCAAATTAAGCTGGATCATGCCTTTGGTATTTCTTGATATAATGAAGATAGTTCCGTCGAACAATGATTGTCCTCATCATCTTGGCACTATGGCAAGTACCAGCTAAGATGCGGCCCCTGACTGAAACAGTGCCAGTGAAAGGGCATTTGTTATCGATGTAAGTTCCTTCAGGAAACAAGGTACACAACATTACTAAATGATTCAACCAACAATCTTAATATAGTTATCCCTTGAATTCTAAACTCATACATGAACATCCGACACTTGGGTTACAAAGCAAATATTAAGTAGCATGACAGAGTCATTCCAGCTAGCTTAAAAAAATATTTACTCAGCTTAAGCTAATAAATGCACGTAACAATCAGCACTTACATAAAGTCTACATAACTGACCGTGATATCACCTAAAATACATACATCAACAATACACATAACAGGAAACAAGACGGCAACTAAAAGGAAACGAAACCTTCAATAGCTTCACGAGGGGTCTTGAATCCCAAACCAATGCTCTTCCAGAAGCGGTTCCCTCCCTTTCCTGGTCTCTTCCCTTTACCAGTTTTCTTAGAGCTACAACAATATCACATCAAATAAAACCCACCAAAACTCAAAAAGAAAAAAACCCAAAATTGGAAAAAAAGCATGAAAGCTCAAAGGTTTCCTTGGTATAGAGCAGTAAGATTACCTTAAAAACACTTTGGGCTGCTTCAAAAATGCTTTCTCGGTCTGCAAACAAATGAGAAAAAAACCAGTAAATGAGAAGAAAAGAAAAGAAAAGAATGATAATGACAATAGATCTCAGTGTAGACCTGTTCCGCCATGGTTGATGAGCTTCCTGGAGAGCGTGGCGCGTATGTGCTGCGGGCAAAGGAAAGTCAAAGAAATTAAGAGAGGACAAGCCTGAAACCCTAATCCTAAGAAATAGCTCGACTTTTAATGGGTCAATTTGGATCAGCTTATCAAATTGGGCCTTAAAATGTTAAAGCTATTTCAAAGAATGGCAAAACTCAAACCCGCTGACACCATCTGATAAAATTTTAATTTATCTGTTTAAATGAAGTGAATTTCGATGTGATGTGGGGCGAGAGGAATCGGATGATTTTTCTTTAAATAGTTTATATAGAGTGATTATAGTAATTATTTGTCTTGTGTTGTTCTTTATATGATATTATCATTTATTATTATATATAATTATTATAGATAAAATTGTAACAATGTGTTTTAGAAAAATCTCATTAATTTGATTAATGGATTAAACCCAGGACATTCAAACCTTGATCTAGAATGATTGCTAGGTGATATGGTCTCAGATGATGGTACTTGGAACCTTGATTTGTTTTAGCTTTGGTTGCCAGAGACAGTCATCCGTAAGATTATTGGGGTTCTTTCACCACACCCGTCTGCAGGAGTGGATAGGATTATCTTTCGTTAAGAGCGCCTATAGGAAAATTCAGGAAAATTCATGGAAGCCGAAGGAGGAAGCATGGAATATTCCTTGGAAATATCAAGGACCACAAAGGGTTAAATTTTTTATTGGGCTAGTGCTCAAACAAAGATTACTCACTAATATGGAAAGAGTTTGGGCGGGGGATTAGTCATAGCTCGACGTGTGGGGTTTGTGGGCATAGCATTGAAAATCTGTTGCATACTATTTGAGACTGGCTTTTAGCAAGAGAAATTTGGAACCTTTTAATTCCTACTAACCGACTTGCTAGTTTTTATTCTGATAATTTGCAAGAATGGATCACTTTAAATTTGCAGAATGAATACAATCTTTGCTTTGGGGAGGTTGATTGGCAATGTTTATTTGGGATTCTCATCTGGCGCATATGGAAAAATCGTAATTTGTTTATTTTTCAAGGTACATCTTGGAGCAGTAATGACACTATTAAGGCCTCATATAGCTAGGAAAAACACTTTATGATGTCTGATAGGAGACATACGAGTTCGTTTCAAAGTTCTTGTTCGTGCTCTAACTTGTCTGAGCATGGTATTTACTTGTGTCGAAACCTTTTTTTTTTTGAAAAAAAAAGGGTCGACTTTAAAAATGAAAATGGAGTCGCCACCAATCTTTTTTCGAGGTGTGATCAAGTCACCTTGAGATTGATCATTAAAACATTTTTGATTTATTAATACAATGATATTGGCCTACAAATTCGAGAAAACGGGTTCGGGAGTCGGTTACGCACGAAGAAGGATTAGCACCCTCGTAACGCCCAAAATTGGTACCTAATTGATTAATTTATGTCTTAATATCGAAAACTTGAAAAGATTTTAAAATACGATTCTCTTTATTTTAAAGAAAACTTGAATAAATTAAATCGGATACTAAGACCCTCCTATTTCGAAGAAGTAAAATGTCAAGTCCAATGAGTTAGGATACGACATTTCAAATCCTCGAAACTAAGCTTGTCTTTTGACTTTTAAAACTCATGCATTTAAGTTCAAGGAGGATATTCGATTATTTGGGTCAAGTGCAAAATTGGAACCCAGTAAGTTAGGGCACAATTTCTCAAAATTCCGAATACAGAATATTGCCTTTATTGTTAGAAATCCTTACCTCAGGATAACAAAATGTCACATCCAGTGAGTTAGGACACAACATTTTTGAATTCCCGAGAATAAGCTTTTATTTAACTTATATGCTTTGATTTAAACAAATAATTGGTTCTTTAGACTCGACAAGAAAATTCAAAACCCAGTAAGTTAGGGTACGATTTCTCGAATCTCGAATTACGAAAAAATGCTTAATAAAAAAAATTTTATGTATCGGACAAAGATTAATGTAACACGATTTTAATGTAAAAAATGAATTACGGTGCTAATATGCATAACAGGCTAATAATAAATACATTAATGTAAATGACAATAATAAGAAAAAAAAAGATAAATAATAAAAAGCAAAAATAAATAAATAAATAAAATAAAATAAACTAATTATAAAAAATAACGAGTAAGTAAATAAAAATTAATTAAAAAAATGTAATAATGAACAAACAAACAAATAAATGAATGAATATTAGGTAAAACAATTTAAAAATAATAATAATGATAATATTAGTAATAATACTAATAAACGAATAATAATAGTAAAAAATAAATAAATAATAGTAATAGTAATAATAATAATAATAATAATAATAATAATAATAGTAATAAAAATAAAAATAGTAATACTAGTGATAATAATAGTATTAGTGATAGTAATAATAATAGTAGTAATAATAATAATATAATAGTAAAAAATAAATAGATAAAATGTATGCATAATGTTAAGTTTGAATATTTTAGGAGTAAAAAATAAAATAAAATAATGCTTAATATTAAATTTAAAAATTTTAAGAGTAAGAAAATGATAAATAAGTAAATGTATTTAAAAATATTAAGCAAGTAAATATTAAGGAAATAATAGTGATAATAACAAAGTTAATTAATAATAATATAATAATAAAATATAAACAAAATAAAGAAATGACAAATGAGCAACTAAATGAATAAATAAATAAATTAAATTAAAGCACTTAATTGTTACCCAAATCAAATTAAAGAGATAAATTAAGATAAAAAAATAAATAAAGGATCAATTCGAAAAGAGCGAATAACACGAAGGGGCTAAATGGGAAATATTCCCCGCCCTCTGGAACGCACCGTTCTGATAGGATCAAATCGAAACCGAAATAAACTCTGAGGTATAAATTAGAAATAAAAAAAAGTCTGGATTAAAAACATTGAAAATGCGGAAGGGCCTGGTGCTCAAATAGACCATCAACACAAAAACACGTGGATCTCTTGGCGGGTCGGGTCGTACGTGCGGGCCTGAAGTAAAACAGCACCATTTTGGCGCTTATGGCCCTGGTTCAAAACGACACCGTTTCGATGTAGTATTTAGGTCAGTTTTTTTTTTAAAAAAAGAACTTTATTTTTCATTTCCTTCCTCAAAAAAAAAAAACTCTCTTAAAACCTCTCTCTTTTTTTGATTTCCGATCATCAACCGTTGCGGTCTGCCGCCGTCTGCCATCGTGCACGACGGTCGGAGCTAAAAAAAGGTAATTTGTTTCCCCCTTTTGTTTTATACTATATTTTAAGATGTATATGTAGTAAAAAAAAATAGAAAATCATTTTATGTAGAAACCAACAGTTTCGAAAAGAAATAAATAAAGAAAAAAAGGAGAACCTTTGCTTTTTGCTATGCTTTTTTATTTTTTTGCTCTGTATTCTATTGATATTTTTGTATCCGTGTGTAAAAAATTACAAAGGCTTTTCCTCTTTATTTTATAGCTGAATTTTTGAACAAAAAATATACAATATTTTGTTTTCTTTGCTGTGTTGTTTGTTTGTCCTTTTTACAGGTACGGAGTGACGTGGCGGTGTACGGAGTGCGGATGTGGTAGTGTACGGAGGCGCGGTGGCGGCGGGGCTGACCTAGGGTTAGGGTTTCTCTTTTTTTTCTGTTTTTGGTTTAGGTTTTGGGCTTAGTTGGGCCTAGGGTTTAGTTTTTGGGCTTTGAATTTTGTTTGGTAATTGGGCTTGTAATTTATAATTTTGGACTATTAATTTATGTTTATTTTTTGGGTTTATTGCTAATGGGCCCCGGGCATAAATTGGGCCTTACAGCTTGAATACTGATGGATCTGTTAGACTTGTGGATGGTTATACTACAGCAGGGGGTATGTAATTGTAACACCCCAAATCCGGCCCAAACACCACGACCGGATTTGGTATGTCACTAAGAAAATTTTGGAAAAACATGTCGTATTTTTAGAAAATATTTTTCTAAAGTTTATCTTCTTATTCGAAAGAAATTTAATAGTTGATAGTTTAAATAAAATATGCCTTTATAAATTAAAAACCCAAATTTAAATACATGTATTAGTTCAATAAGAATTTAAATAACTAAAAGTAATTACAGCCCAAAATAAAACAAAACATAAACTAATGGCCCATGGCCTTATTACAACTAGATTTAAAATCCATTAATTAAAAATATAAAGCATTAACTTGAGTCTTTTTGCTGGATCCAGATGTTCTTTTGCATGGCCACCTTGCGTTCCTCTCCAGCCCGGTCCGAAGCACTAGGTATCACCTGAAAGGTTAATTAATAGGGTGAGTCGCGAGACTCAGTGTGCAACCTTCATGCACCACTAGATTTTGGCCTTAGGCCCATAAAACAGATTAATAATTTCATTTATAAAAGAAAATAACAAATAATATGCAAGGCCCAACCCGTTTGCCTAGGTTTCCATCCGCTACACGCCCCCGTACAAGCCATTCACACCATTGGGGATTTCTACAATCGACCCACACCGCTACACGCCAAGATGGCAGTCATGCTGCTCATCAACATATTATGGCCGAATCCCTTATAACAGATCACGGCATAAACCGCTACACATGTAACGTATAACTTCCTCCTTTCATCAACCCAACCCATGCAATCATAAAATCAATATACTTTTATCATATAAAGTCAAAACATTCACTAACCTGGTGATTTGCTTCACCCTTTTCGGGTTTCCAACATTAAGCCGAGATATCGGCATTTATCACAACATATAAACTTATGAACATACATTAATAATCAGATCTAGATGGTGGGGAAGTATTACACACCTGATATCGCGAAATCCAATATTCTTAGTCGATGTCCTTGCTATCTGGATCTATTATCCTCAATGTAAAGCCTTGCTCAAAAGCGAAACAATTGCAAAAATAGGCCTCTCCTATATTCGGCCATGGTTAGTATTCTACCCGAGTTTATATATATAAATAAACAAATCCTCTTACCTTGAAATCCCGAAAGTAACACGATTCTATAACTTAGAGGTCTATGCGATTGGCCTTCTTCTTCAAATCCCGGAATGTCGAAAAGAATAGTGAAATAAGAGATTAGTTTCTAATAGCCATTCGGCTAAGGACTTTTGAAAAGCTGAAAGAACATTGAAATCCCGAAATCAATACTTACCTATTATTTCCTTCAAGATTCGGCACAAGCAAACTCATTTGAAGAGAATTCGGCAACTTCAGAAAGTGAGATCTAAGAATTTCGGCTTTTAGGAGATGTACGAATTGAAGAGATAGCTAAGAGAGATTCGGCAAATGAATATTAAGGAGAAGAATAGAATAATAGAGATGTGATTTCGGCTTTTAGGGATTAAAAGAAGAATAACAATAGAGGTTAAAAGATTCGGCCAACTAGGAAATTTTAGAGAGGAAGAAAGGGTGAAGAAGATGATGGTTTTCAACTTTTGAGAGGAAGAATATGAGAAAAGAAAATAAAAGAGAAGCTTCAAAATTTCGGCACACCCCCTCTTTATATAGAAAACCGATTCCTCCCTTTAGCAGAGATTGATTTTCGGCCAACACTGCCACACATGATAGCTCCTATCCCTTTTCCCTTATCTTAATATGTTATCTCCTCAAAAATAGCCTTTATCTGCTTATTATCCTTAAAGACTAAATCTCTAAATAATAGCCTTTATCTGCTTATTATCCACATGAAATAAATATAATAAAATTCCCCAAAAAATAGCCTTGTGCCATCCCCCTTACTCAATTAAGTGCCGAAATCTAGCCCTATAACTTGGGCTTCAAGCAACCAAAAATTTGGGCCTTCCTCATGCACTAGTGACGCCACTTATAGCTCACCTTACTGTGCCCCTAGTTGCTGGGCCACGAGCCCAATATGTCAATTAGACTACTACAACTTCAATTTAAGCCCTTAGAGTGTCTAAACAAAATATTTAAAACAAGGCCTCAGCCCAATTTGAGCCCCAATTGTACCTCAAATTCTCAAATTAATATTTTAAGCATTCAAACACATAAAATGCACAGACCCAATTATTCAGGATGTTACAGTAATCGTATTGGGAAATGGATCTTAGATTTTAATAGATTCTTAGGGAGCTGCTCAATGTTCGAGGCAAAATTGTGGGGCAGTTTAGATGAATTGGGCATCTTGATTGATCGAGGATACAAGGAGGTGCAAATTCGAACTGGCAATATTGAAGTGGCTAGTGCCATACATGAGATTTCAGCAGGTGGACCTAATAAGGCTTTAATTAGGAGGATTTTTCAATTACTTTCACGGATTCAACTTTAGAGCTTTTGCCTATTCCTAGAGAAGAGAACCAAAAAGGTGATAGACTAACAAAGTTGGCTCACACAAATAATCAAAGGTTGCAAGTTTTTGAAGTCTCCCTGCTAGGGGGTTTGAATTATGTAATGTAGTTTGTTTCTCTATTTTCTTATTTATCACCAAAAAGAAAATCTTGTAAGTTTTATATTTAAATATTCTCTTGAAGAAATATGTTTAAATATTTATTTATCTTTAAAAAGATTGAAAATATTAAAGATAAATAGTAAAAATTAAATTAAACCGAGCAAAGTAAATCGAGAATGGATACATCTAACATTCATAGAGGTGATAGTGATTTTCAAAATTATATACTTATAAAAAAGCGAGATGGCATGTTAATTGTGAAACAGCGATGGATTTAGCATCCATCTCTATAGTCGTCTATGAGTTTATTTTTTTTTATTTTTTTTTTACATTTTTTGTGTGCAGTTGGTTATTTATAATTACAAAAAGAATTGTAGGGAATGTCTATTTCACGAAAAATATTTTCTACAATTTTTTATTTGTTTCATGAAAAATAATTTGGTCAACGAAAAATGACTTACAAGTGAAGTAAAAATAAGGTTTTTTTTTTTTTTTTGTAATTTGACTTATCCTTTTGAAAAGTATAAATCATTCTACGAAAAAAGGTTCATTTATGAGTAATTTTATTTTTATATAAAAGTTAACTTTAATAAAGCTTAATATTATTATATAAATAATATTTTAATTTTAGTTTTTAAAAACATTTAAAACATTTAAATATTAAATATTATAATGTAAATTACTAATATATTTAATATATTTTATTATTTTAATATATTATTTCACATTACAACTTTATTTTAATAATAAATTTAAATTTTAAACAACATTCTTAATATAAATTTTTAATATTTGAATTTTTTATTAAAATTTAATAGTATTTATAGCTTTTTTTGATTTTAATTTTTTATAATTTTTTATAAAAGCAGGGGCTTAATTACTTTTTTTGAAAAAATTTGAGGGTCTTTTAGATGCATTTTGAAAGTTTAAGTACCCAATTGAGTGTAAAAAAAAGGTAGGTGCTTTATTGCTTTTTTTTAAAAAAGGTTTAAAGGCTTTATAATGTATTTTGAAAGTTCAAGTACTCAAATGAGTGTAAAAAAAAGGGGGGGCTTAATTGTTTTTTTTTTTAATTTGAGGGTTTTTTGAAAAAGGGGGGCTTAATTAGTTTTTTTTTGCAAAAAAAAAAAGAGTAGGGGCTTCATTTTTTTTTTGAAAATAAATTTTTTAAATTTGAATTCATTAGAAAGACTGAATTACAAAAAAAAAGGCTCTTTTTTAAAAAGAAAATTACAAAAATAGACTAAATTTTTAAAAATTTACAAGAATGGGTTGATTTTGGTAAAATACTGCTAGCTGGAAACATTTTTAAGGAAAACTAAAAATAAATGCTTCCAACTGGAAGCATTTTGCATGTAACCAGTAAAACACTTCCAGTGTGAAAATAAAACTTACAAAACAGGTCTTTATATATAGACCTAAAGTCTCATTTACCTTGTTTTCTTAAGCAATGTGGGATATGATACCTTGTTTTCTTAAACAATGTGGGATATGAGATATGTGTATATATAGATTTATGAATATGTTTGCAGCTCGTTTCTAGACAATGTGGGATTGCTTCTTTTTTTAACTAACAATATAAGAATAAGGCTACATTATATTTTAAAATTTTTTTTACTTAAGTTTAAAAATTTTGTTGATAATGTAACAAATGTTTTCCTTTTATGTTTTAGTTTTTTTTAGAAAATTTTTACATGTTAATGGTTGTATTTATATTTTGCATAATTTGTTATTATGGTTTATTTTGAACAATTTTTTTTTAAAGTAATGTGTTGAAATTCATTACAATTTTATTCATGATGTCAATTAATAATATTAAATTTTATTTGTTCATAGTATTATAAATTTGTATATATTCTGCACATTAATAATTTATTTATATAGATATTAACACATGTATTAATATTGTATTCACATCATTTTATTATTTAATAATTTGATATAGAGATTTAGTTTTAACTTTAAATTTATTTTCTTAAAACTAATACACATGACTTCTACGTTATATAAATATAACTAATACAATATTATACAAAACTTTAATTTGATTTTTTGGGATCATAGAGTAATATTTCATAATTTTAAACTAGTTCAAGTACATTATTTATATCATTAGATGACAAATGGCTTACAAAATGGATTTGAATTGAAGCTGACACATTAGATTTGTTGAAAATGATATTACGATTCTAATTCCTTTGGCAAAGGAAACTCTGTTCTATCAAAAATATTCCGCGCTTTCATTTCAGAATAGAAATAAACTCAGCTTTACCAACAACATTATTCAAGAATTTTTATTTCAAATATTAATATTTCTTTTATCAACATGGAACCAAATGAAAACAGTCGGGTCTACTTCACTTTTCTTATTTGAGAGACAATGTTAATGCAATTATTTTCCTACACTGTTTTGGCTCATAATTTCGGTTACCAGTCTTTGGAATTGCAGGAAAAGAAAATAAAAAAATAAATTTTATGCTTTGTTTAATTATAAAAAAAATATAAATTACAAAAATATAGTGTAGCCTTTAATTTTATGTTATTAGTTAAATGAGAAAGTATTAATCCCATATTATCTAGACCTATTCATAAGTCTAAATATACACATATATTATATCTCACATTACTTATAAAATGAAACTTTGGATTAACAGTCTATTTTGTAAGTTTTATTTCTACATTAATAGATGATACCAAATAAAAAAAATTAGTGCTACGTTTCCAGCTGGAAGTGCTTTTTCACGTTTTTCTTAAAAATATTTCCATGTTTTACCAAAATTATCCATTCTTATAAATTTTTAAAAATTTGGTCTATTTTCGTAATTAAAAAAAAGTTTTTTGGTAATTTAGTGCATTAGAAACAGAACACAGGTTTCACTACAAGAAACAAATAGCAATTGAAATCCAAAAGTGCCATTAACCTTGCACAATAGTCTAACCTAAAAACAATTAGAAGAATTCAGGTATGCAAAATAAAATAAACCAGCTAGCCTCCTAAGGGTCAAAATTAGCCCGATAACAATCGGTCGGTCACCCAATCATCATTTGCGACTCAAAACCATCGTTCCGTACCTGATCCTAAAGGAAACTCGGCACCTCCTCCACTCAGTGATTCGCCAGCATGTGTGCCACCTTATTTCCTTCGCGATCCACATAGCAAACGTCACAGCTTGCAAGCCGCTGCATTAACCGCCTGCCATCTGTCGTCCACGCTCGGAGCAACGATAAATCCTCTTCAGTCGATCGTAGCTTTTTAATCCCAGAGAGCGAGTTGCTTTCTAACATAATCCTTAAAAACCCCATCTCCAACCAGTGCGCACACAC
The DNA here is from genome assembly GCA_025503065.1 of Gossypium bickii. Lineage (NCBI taxonomy): Eukaryota > Viridiplantae > Streptophyta > Magnoliopsida > Malvales > Malvaceae > Gossypium > Gossypium bickii. Next base: position 70,419,234 of record CP106712.1, read on the forward strand.
TCACTCGAGCTTCTGCCTCAAGAATTCCCCACCCGTTGGAACTGTTCCATGCATGCAGTCGAGTCCCGAACCACCATCCCTATCGCCCTTATCAGCCGCCCTAAACCCAGCATCGAAGTTGACTTTATAATGGCCGTACACCGGAGGACACCATCCAACGCCCCCTCACCATCACCACTAGCTTTGTTCCTTAACTGACCTGCTCGCTAATCACCACTGTAGGTTTTAATAAACCTTACCTTCTGAGCAACAGTTTCCTATTTCGATTCATGCACAAACTGATTCCTCCAGTACCAGTTTGTCCATAATTGTATTGCAACTAGGCAACAGAAGTCATCATCACAATGCAACCTGAATTACTGACTAAGATCATGAGCAAAACTTGGATTAGAGCCAGGGTCCGGTCAGGATACCCCCAACATGGGCCAGACATCCCCACTCATAATGCAACCACCACACACGTGCATTGCAGATTCATTCACAGGGCACCCACGCGGACACAACGTAAAATTTCCATGGATGGAACAATACTATAAAAGATTGTCCAAATTGTGATAAAATTATTTTACATTTACCGCTTAATAACGTGATGATAAGATTAATTATTATAATTATGAAATAAATATTTCATGACACCAAAAATATCGCCACAACATTTTGTAAAACAACCCATCCGACCCAGCATCCACCACCCCGTTCCCAGCTGTATGTAATAAATTATCCTGCAGCAACCGTCTATATCCACTCTTAACAGAATACAGTCATGAATTATCCCAGCCCCACACCAGCTGATCGTCAATCCCATCAGCAGGTCTGTGAATACCCCGAATTTGATCACAAATCTCCTAAGGGAAGAGGCTAGAAAGCAAGTTAACTATTTTACAATTTTAAAATTTTTTAATTATACATAAAATCTTAATGTATTTATTTTAAAAAAATTCTAAAATCTATAATTATAAATATTTATTAAAAATTAATTTAATCACTCTCAATTTTCACCATACATAACCAAATGTTAAATTATTTGTATTTTATAACTCTTAATGTATAGTGATAAAAGGTACCAACTTAGAAATATTAATAATGATAACCAAAATTTTAGAAGTTTTAACAACAATAATAATAGGAAAAAAAACACAATACATAATAAGTAAAAAAGAGATGAATGCATGAATTCTTGGAAGTTTTAACAATAATAATAAATAAGCAATGAATTCATGAAGAGACTCGGATTGAAATTATATTTAGGGTTTATTTTTTATTTAGTTATAGAATATATAAAAGCATAACAAAAGTGTTATTTGGAACTTAGAAGAAGCGGATTTTGTCCTGGGTTTTAAATGATATATTGGACTTATATGTTTATAAGATATTGGACTTTTTTAACAAAAAAAAGAATTTAAACATTTTTGTTTTTTACATTTCGGTGTCCACTGAAATAAATCAAAATCGAACTAAATTGATGTAGTTCAATGACATCATCTTACTGAAACAGAATCGAACTTAAAATAACTTGAATCGAGTTTTGGTTCGATTCAATTTCTCTATTTGGTCATTTTTTCTCAGCCTTAGGCGGTACTAACTTAGGGATAAAAGTAGTTTAGGTACCACTTGTGTAACACCCCTAACCCATATCCGACACTGGATTAGGGTTACGAGGTATTACCGATCAATTCATAACATTTAAACATCCATAACTCATACATCATTAAATCATAATTAATCATTGACACAAAGTCCCTTAAGCAGGTCTACGAGACCTCAAACATGCTTTAGGAAGGGGTCGGGACTAAATCGAGCACATACAAAATTATTCTGAAACTTAAACATTTTTCAAAGTTACAGAGGTCACACGCCCGTGTGGTTAGGCCGTGTGCCTCACATGGCATCAGACACACTCGTGTGTCCAAGCCGTGGCAAAACAGGGCATACATACTGACTTGTCCACACGGTCGAAGACACGCCCGTGTACTTGACCCGTGGGCAACACTGACTTAATTCACATGGCCTATCACATGCCCGTGCGTCTGGCCCGTGTGCGAGTCTGACTTGTTTCAAATTACAAACTTAAGAGACACGGTCGAGCCACACGCCCGTGTGGGCAAATATAGGCCATTTGCAAGGCCAATTTACCACCCAAATTTGGGTTAACCTACAAGCTCAATTACAACATCACAAAACATACATTTTAAACACCATTCCCATCAACCAATTCAAGCATGAAACATACCACTTAAACATCACCAAAACATACCAATATAATCAATCACATAACATCACATATACACCATATAGCTATCATTTTCACATATCCAAAACACATACTAAAATTGTTCAACTATCAAGCCATATCACATGGCAAGATTTATACATCTCAAAACATCCCATAATCAGTAGCCTATACATGCCATATACTAAATATATAACTTTCAAAGTACCAAAATAGATGGCCGATAGTGTGATTAAGTCGCTGACGATCTCTGGATCCGAGCTATTTGTAATGACACTGTAAAACAGAGAAAAACTTCACACAGTAAGCTCTAAAGCTTAGTAAGTTCGTAATATAATACAAATAGCTCAGCATTTCAAATTTAACATGCAAAATTTAACTAATACATAGTTCAATCCTCATCACCATTCAACTTAATCCAAAGCCATTACTCACATTCATACTACATCTCAAAGTTTATGTACAAGCATTTATAATGCTTCATAATCTAATCCTCATTGACTTTCATTTACTTAATCAACCCTCTATTTCATACACAAAATAATCAACCACATAGGTTCTTTATGTACCTGTTCCATCACATTTTTATTTATCACATTCAGTACATAATACTCGATGCTATAATTCATTCGATCTTCTTTAACCATACGGTTTACTCGCACACTTAGTGCCAATTACTTGGCTGAAGCTTTAATATCATCGCACACTTAGTGCCTTTACATTAAACCGAACTTGACTCAGTATCGCACACACAGTGCCAACCAATATAGTCGATGCTTTCTTTATCTCACACTCATAGTGCCATTCCCACTGTATCGATTCTATTTACGCACACTTAGTACCACATCTCTTCAAACTCACATTTAGCATTAATAACTTATCAACCACATTTTCATTCATTACATAACATGTGAACATAATTAAAACAATTCGTATTATACATGAACTTACCTCAGACGTAGAAACACGATACAAGTCGATCAATCGAGCACCTTGTTCTTGTCTCGATCTAAGTCCGAATTTCTCTTTTCTTGATCTATACATATTCAAATTTAACTCATTCATTCACCAAATCATTCAATTCAATCCAAAACACATAGTTAAAGCATTTTACATTTTAGCCCTCAAATTTGCACATTTTGACATTTTAGTCCTTATTTCATAAAATCACAAAATACACATAATTTTCTTATGTACATGCTTAGCCAAATTTTCCCTAGCTCATATAAGCTCACATATTTCATTTATTTCACATTTTAACCCCTCAATTTACACTTTTCTCAATTTAATCCTTAATTGACATTTTTGTCAAAAATCACTTTACAAAACATGTATATTAAACACTAAGCTTGCATAATCTGTCGTCAAACATCATAAAACTCATGAATTCATCAATGTCAACTTTCAAAATCATCAAGACTTTCAAAAATTTAGGCATGAGCTAGCTAGTACTCAAAGTAACGATCACAAAACATAGAAATCATCAAAAATCGAGTTAAAAACACATACCAATTAAGTCATGCAAGTGCCGAATTTTTTAAGAGCTTCAATGGTATTCTTTATTTGTAACACCCCTTACCCGTAATCAACTCTGGAACCAGGTACAAGGCATTACCGGACTTAACACACTTTAACATACAACTTTAGGCTATCAAATTTCATTCCAATACAAAATCTTTCATTCACATTCATAACATTCTTATTACGGGCCTACGAGGCCTTATACTTGCAAACGAAGGGCCTCAGAATCAAACTGGGATCTTTTGTAAACTTAGAAAAATTTTGCCTTAACAGGGCCACACGCTCGTGTGAAATGGGACACGCCCGTGTGGACAAGTCGTGTGGTCACACACACCCATGTCCCTAGCCTGTGTGGAATTTATTTTCTCTTCGAACCTACAGGGGTTTTCACACGGCTGGACAAATGCCTGTGTCCTCTACACGGCCTAAACACGCCTGTGTCATCACCCGTATGTGAAAACCTGGGTATTCTGTTTGTGACGTCAGCAACCAAATAAGGGTCACACGGCCTAGGCACACGCCCGTGTGTCTAGCCCGTGGTCAACGCTGACTTGCATCATTAACATGTAGGGGACAAACGACCTGGTCACACACCCATGAGACTGACCGTGACACACGGCCTAGACAAACGCCCGTGTGCCTACCCGTGTGGACAAGAACAAGGCTATTTGCCAAGCTCTTTTTATCACTCTAACTCCTACAACATCAACCACATTCAACCATTTACCAAGCAACTCAATCATGTATCATCCACATTCATGAATAACCTCATCTTTTCATATATATAATGATAATGAGCCATTAAATATGGCCATTTACAAAAGTGTTCATCTTTAAAAGAGCCAACACATTTGGCCAAAACAACAAAACATTTCACTATGTCTAGCCCCTATACATGCCATACTCAAAATGCTAAGTCTAATATACCGAGATGAGCTGATAGTGTGGATGATCTTCAAATTATCTTCGTATCCAGAGCCGGCTCTTTGACACTATAAAATAAGGGAAAAGAAAGGGAGTAAGCTTTAAGCTTAGTAAGTTTACATGTAAACAATAAGCATCATAGCATGTGCTAATTAGTCAATAACATTTCATACCAAACAAGAATAATTCACATTTTCATAACCATGCTTACTCATCTCATCTCTTACCACCTTCCAACTGTATAACATTTATATTGCTCACATATCCTGTATTCATCATCACAAAGCCATATGAAACATTTACATAAACAATTTCTCGATGAACTATTCGGAATAATACTAAGTACCTGGTGATTTTGCACACAGCCCACCATTAATCAATAATATGGTGGTATTGCACATAGCCCACCAACCAAAATAATTACGGTGGTTACGCACATAGCCCACCAAATGATAATACAAACGATGGTATCGCACACAGTCCATCGTGAATAAATAATAATGTGGTATCGCACGCAGCCCACCAAAAAGAATAATTATGGTGGTATCACACATAGTCCACCAATAAGAATATTTATGGATATTTTTCCGCACTTACATATCTATTCTGAGGTTCATACGAGAATTATTCACTATCTATCAATTTTAGTCAATCTCAAACATAATTGTTCTTATTTATACAATGCACCAATGAGTAACAACATATGTATTAAAGATGTATCATTTACACATAAACTTACCTTGGTGCAAAATGTATTAATCGACGTTTTAGTCCGTAACCTTGCCTTTTCCTCGGTCAAGGTTGTTTCCGCGCTCTTCTTGATCTATAATAATAAAATTCACTCATTCAATCACTTTATAATTCATGATATATCAAAATTTCTACTTAGGCAAAAATGATCATTTTGCCCTTCTACTTTGGCAAGATTACGATTTTGCCTCTAGGCTCGTAAATTGTTTTTCATCACATTTTCTTATTAAACAAGCCTAGCTGAACATTTATTTCTCTTACAACAACTCAGAAAACCAATTATTTCATGCATTTATTACACAAATTCAACCTTTACTAATAGGTACCATTTAGGTGTTTTCATGGTAACACCTTTCACAAAAGTTGTTCCTTAACTCACTAACATTCATTTTCTTCCATAAAAACTCAGCAAACAACATGAATACTCTCATGAAAAGTCCCTAAACTTTCAACCATTTTGCAAAATAGTCCCCTCTTTAGCTAGCTTAAGCTTTAGGGGTTCCAAAAGTACAAAAATTATCAAGAAAGACTTCTAAAATCACTTACTTGCAAGAGAATAGCTTGGCTAAAAGTTTGAAATCCAAAAACCTGAAATTTCTCTTCAATTTTCGGTGGAAGAAGAAGGGTGAATAGTTTTCTTAATCTTATTTTATTCATTTTTGGTAATCTAATTTCACCAAAATTTTGACCAAATTAATGTCTGTGACCCCCTTGGCCGGCCATCACTCTTAAGGTGGTCTATTTGCACTTTAAAGACCTCCAATTTAATATTCCATAGCTATTAGACACTCCTAGCTTGAAAAATGGAACTTTCGCACTTTATGCGATTTAGTCCTTTTTCACAATTAAGCATACAATCATTAAAATTAAAGCACCAAAATTTCCATGCAACTTTATAATCATGCTATAACACATAAAATAGTATCAAAATAATTTTCTTCAACCTCAAATTAGTGGTCCCAAAACCACTATTCTGACTAGCCCCAAAATCGGGCTGTTACATTCTTTCATTTTCAGTGGAAGATGATAAGAATAAGCTTAAAATTTGTTTTTGACCTTTGATTAATAAACCATTTAACCACCAAATATTAGACCATTTATGTCCATTCCCACTATCAATAGTCTATATCAACATAAGGACCTTTCATTTAAGAAGCCATGCCAATTAAGCACTTTAACAATTAGCGCACAACTTTTGCATTTTATGCGATTAAGTCATTTTTCACAATTCGGCACACAAACAATAAAATTTTCACACATAATTTTTACACATGCTTAATCACATACTGTAAACACTAAAAATAATATTAAAATATTTTTTTAGCCTCGGATTTGTGGTCTTGAAACCACTATTTTGACTAGGGTCTAAACCGGGCTGTTACAACTTGTGACCAAAAAACAGTTTAGGTACAAGATGAGAGAAAGAGTATAGCTTAGGTACCAATTTGTGAATTAAGCCTATAAATATGAGAGTTTGTTTAATTTATGCTTAGCTTCATTTATCCCTTCCAACTCTAATGTGTCACTATCGACTCCCATATATATAATATACTTAATTTAAATTAAGTTTTAATTAGACATTGTTTATTATTAAGTTTATATATGGTATTAATTATTATAAAATTTTATCTTATTGTAAAATAAATTTTGATTGTCAAAGTAAAATGTTATGATAATTTTTTAAACAAATATATTTATGTTGTGTTTGTTTCACTAAGAATAATTGTTAGAAAATAATTTCAAGAAAATTTGCCAAACAATAAATAATATTTTACATAGAATCATTCAAACATAAAAAAAAATATACAAACTTTTCCAAAAGAATTAGTTCATTTTTTAAGAGTCATTTTTCGAAAGTTATTTTTAGTGAACCAAATGCAATCGTAATATCACAAACTTTTTCAAGACAATTTTGAATTTTAACTCCCACATAGAATAATAGGGATTAATATCAAAATTATACATGAACTTTGATGCAATTTGCAATGTTATACATCAATTTAAATTTGATGCATTTCTATACATCAAACTTTAATTTTGGCTCATTTTCATATTTCACAAACCATGTTATCTATGTGGCACAAATTTTCGTTAAGTCATGTGTAAATTGCTAACATGACATTTTATTCGGTTAAATGTAACGCCCCAAAATTTGAGAATTTAATTGTGAGAATCTATAGTAGTTAATCTCTATATCTGTGGTTCTGTGTTCTATGATTGTGTTTAAGGTCTAGAGTTCGAGTTGCATTGTTAAAAGTTTTGTTATTTTTAAAACAACCCCTATCCATGTGTTATATAGTTAAATGCAATTTTGTGTAAATCTGTGTTAAGAATGAGCCTATTAGTTCACTGGTTAAGCATCTGTATTTTGTCTCATCCCGAGTTTGAGTCCCATCGTATGCATTAGGAGAAATTTTACTCATTGTCGGAAACTGGATGGTGGTTAAGACAATACTTTTAAACCTTTTTTCTCTCTTCTTTAGTCCCTGTTACGTTCTTCCTTTCCCTTCTCCCTTTTCCTTATTTTATTTTTTTTCTTTCTTTTTTATTTCCTTGAATTTTCCTTTTTCAATTACATTCAAAGTTGTTTGGAATATTGGTAGAAGATTTCTGTGTAAGTTTTGTTGGAAAATCTTAAACCTCTGCAAAGTTTCATTCATTTCCTGTTGAGTTGTGAAATTGGGAATTCTCTAATTGTTTGCATAAACTCTCTGATAACTGGTTGTTTTTGTTTCCTTAGGCATGTGTACAGAGGGAGGTGATCTTTTGCACGTTGTGCCGATTTATTACTGTTGAATTATAGGTAAGTAGTCATTGTCGAAAGTGTAGCGTTGAGGTTTCGACGTCTTTAGTTAAGTGTTAATCTATGCGATGAATTGTCAATTTAGTTGTTTGATTGGTTGTTAAATGGTTAAATTAGGTTTTGAGACTTCTCCGTGTTGTTTCTACTTCAAACAAGATCAGGTGTGTGTCAAAAACGTTAAATTTTACGAGTTTCGATCGCCAAAAAATGTGGCTATCAACGCCACACAGGTGTGTGTCCAGGCCGTGTGGTTGGCTGTGTAACTCACTGTTCATCGATTTGGGGCCATATGGGCAAGGCACACGGGCATGTGTCTAAGCCATGTGTGGCCATGTTAGTGTAGGGTTCATACGGGAAATAGACACGGGTGTGTGTTTAGGCCGTATAACTCACTATTTGTGGCTTAGGACATGGCCAGGGATATAGGTGTGTGCTAGGCCGTGTGAACTACACGGGCAAGGACACGGGCGTGTGTCCTAGCCGTGTAACTCACGTTTATGTTTTGGAACCGCATGGGCAGATGACACAGGTGTGTGCCTAGGCCGTGTGATGTGCAAGGACATGGGCATGTGCCAGGCCGTGTGGCATATAAATCGATTCCGAATTATAACAGTCTATTTTTTGTCAAATCAGAATAATGGTTTTGGGACCACAAATCTGAGGTCAAAATATTTATTTTATTAATATTTTGAAGTCCACAACATGATAGTATGAATGTATGAAAATTTTGTTAAGAAATTTTATCGTTTGAATGCTCAATTTGATAAAAAAGACTAAATCATAAAAGGTGCAAAAGTGGAGTTCTATTAGTTAAAATTATCAATTAGCTATAAAATTTAAATGTGAGTGGACTTGGATGGTAATTAGACCATTTATTGTGTAAGTGGACAAAGATGGACATAAGATTAAGTAAATTTAATTTTAAAAGCCAAGGTTAATTTTGTAATTAGTAAAATTAACATAAAACAAAAATAAAGAAAACAAATTTATCATCTTTAGTCCATCTTCTCCACCGAAATATTGAAGAGAAAGAAGTCATTTTTAGGGTTCTTCATTCGGTCAAGCCTTTTTCTTAGCATGTAAGTGATTTTAATCTCGATTTTTAATGATTTCTATGTTTTTGGAGTCGTTGTAACTTAATCTAGCTAGCCCAGGGACTAATTTGCAAAATTGTTAAAAGTCTAGGGTTTTACCATTGATGAATGTGTATTTGTTTTGATGTTTGATGATAGAAAATGAATGGTTGTTGTTAGATAAACAACATTTGTTAAGTGATTTTTGATAAAATTGTCGATTAGGGATTAAATTGAGAAATGTGAAAATTATGTGGTAAATGTGTGAAATAATCAAATGTGTGGGCTGCTATGAGCATAGATGAAATTCGACTAGCATGGGTGTGGACTCAATTGCATGAATTTTTCATTTTTATAAGCTAGGGACTAAATTGTAAAGAATTTAATATTTAAGGGGTAAAAGTGTAATTTTGTAAAAAATGATTTTTAGATTAAATTGGATAGAATGTATTTTGAATAAGTTAAATTTTATTTTATATATATATATATATCAAGAAAAGCAGCGTTCGAAATTAGATCGGGGGAAAAACAAAATAGTTGATTGATAGCTTGATTCTCTCTGTATAAATTCGAGGTAAGTTTGTATGTTAATAAGCATTAATGTAATTGTGCTTTAAATGCTTTATAATTGCATTATTGATGAATACGACTTTACGAAAATGTTTGACGAAGATTTGGTGACATGTGAAATCCTGGTTGAACCTTAGTAATAGATAGGATACAAATGACATGTCATTAGGGGTTATTGTGTTTTGGGTGCTGGTCCGTACGTTCTACCGGTGGCTAAGTTTTTCGGCATGTGTTGCAGTTACTCATCAGCTTGTGTGAGCAGCACCGTGTAGCTATGTTTTGACTGTCAGCTTGTGTGAGCAGACCTGGTGATAGCTCGAGATGAGCATTTACATATGAGATATGAGATTGAGATGGTTTCGACCATGTATTGGCACTTAAGGTGCAAGATTCTAGAGTATCTGATATTATTCCAAATGGTTCAACGGGTATATTGGTGGTATGAAAGAATAAGTGATTGATACATATCATAATAGGTATGTATGTGAATCATATAAGCTTTGAGTCTATGAACTTGTGAATTTCATATCTAACCTTGTGAATGAATATGTGATAGGTTTGTGGATCAATATGAGTTATATTATGATATGTTTGATTACTTAAATTGTGTTCATATGGTAAGTTAAGTTTATTTCTATACGAACTTACTAAGTTTAATAGCTTAATCTGTTTACTTTTCCGTGTTTTATAGTGATTTCGAAGCTTGCTCGGATTGGTAGTCCCTTATCTAGGTCTTCGAGACCTTAAACATGTATTAAAAAGAGGTAGGGACTAAACCAAACACTTATGAAAGTTTTCAGAAATTTCAACATTTTTGTTGAGGTCACACGCCCGTGCGGTTAGGCCGTGTGCCTCACATGATCACCAGACACACCCATGTGTCAAGGCCGTGCTAAAACAAAGCATGTATTCTGATTTCTCCACATGGCCACTAGGCACGCCCGTGTGCTATGGCCGTGTACTGTTAGGCAAGATACTGACTATTTCACACAGCTACTTGGCACGTCCGTGTATCGTGGCCGTGCACAATTAGGCTAGCTACTGACTTTATCCCACGGTCACTAGGCACGCCCATGTGCCATAACCGTGTAGGCAAAACAGGCCAATTATAAGGCCAAATTGCCTCCCACAATAGGATTACACCTACAAGCACCAATACAATACCATTTCATGCTTTCAATTGCATTCAATCATACCATTTCATGCATTATTCAATCACCAACTAAACCATTTACTTCCATGCCCATTATCATCACAACTAAAGCCATTCAAAGTGACAAATCTACATCTCAAAACATGTGTAATTCAAACATCATGTAATCCATATCAAAGTTCATCTTTAAACCACATCTTTCCCAATCAACCAAGTTATGAAATATACCATATTCATAGCTCATTCATCAATTCTACATCATTCAACTTCCAAGCCAAATCACATGGCAAGGATTAAACCTTTCAAGATATATCATAACATCTAGCCTATACATGCCATATTTCATCTATATACATCTTTCCAAAAGTACCAAAATAGATTTTCGATAGTGTGATAGAGAAGCTGACGATTCCTGGATCCGAGCTAGCTAAGCTTTATCGACATCGCAGCGAGAAAAACAAATCACACAGTAAGCTTTCCAAAGCTTAGTAAGTTCATAACATAACACATTAAACCAAAACAAACCACCACATAGATTATTTCACATATATATATATCATACCATTCAAAGCTTATATACTCATTTAATATTTCATGATCTCATTCATAGATTCATCAACCACATAGGTTCTGAACATACCTTAGCCAACACTTAGTTGTCAATTTCATTTGCTACTCAATACTCACTATTTCATTTCGATCAACTTTCGTCTCTTCATCAATTCAGTCGAACACTTAGTGCCTCAACTCATTAGCCAAATATTAACTAACATCACACACTTAGTGCATCTATATCCACCGATATCGACTCTGTATCGCACACATAGTGCCAACCACAAAGCTGAAGCTTATATTAATTCGCACACACTGTGCCATTCATCTCGGTCACATTTTTGAATACACACACTTAGTGCCACATAACTCAAACCCTCACATAGCATTCACAGTTTAATAATCACATATCATCTATCTCATAACATTAAACATAGTTTAATACATGTATTATGTCCGAACTTACCTCGGACGTCGAACTATCGAAACGGTCGATTAATCGAGCACCTTATCTTTGCCCCGATCTCGATCTCGATCCGAACCTCTCCTCTCTTGGTCTATACACATTCAAATTCAATCCATTCAGTCACCAAATCATTCATTTTAATCCAAACACACATATTTAGGGCATTTTATAAAATAGCCCTCACATTTTCACATTTCAACACTTTAGTCCCTAATTCACAAAATCATCAAATCCACATAATTTCCTTTTACACAAGTCTAGCCGAATTTTCCTTGTGTTCATACAAGCTCATACATTTCATTTATTTCACATTTTAATCCTTCAATTGCTCATTTTCTCAATTAAGCCCAAAATACTCAATTTCACTAAAAATTCCAATACAAACTATGTTAACCCAACACCAAGTTTTCATATTTCATTATCAACTAACACATAGCCCAAACATTCATCAATGGCTCATCACAAAAAACATCATCAATTCACAAAATTACAATATGGGTTAACTAGAGCACGAAGCAACGATTACAAAGACGTAGAAATTATCAAAAGCTAAAGTCAAAACTTACCATAATTAAGCTTAGCAATGGCCGAACATTCCAAAGTTTAAAAACCCTTTCTCCTTCTCTTATTTTCGGTGAAAAGATGAATAAAAATGGCCATTCTAATGTTTTGTTTTATTAAAACATTATTTATTTGTTCATTTACAAAATTAACCTTATGAACAAACATATATAACACATAAACATAAGGCCATTAATGTCCTTTATCCATCCACTAACTTGTAAAATGGTTTAATAACAACATAAGGACTTCTCCTTTAATGAGCCATGCCAAATAGACACTTTAACAATTAGCACACAACTTTTACATTTTATAGAATTAAGTCCTTCCTCTTAATTCAGCACACAGTCGATAAAATTATCACACAGAATTTTCACACAGGCTATATCACATATAATCAACACAAAAAATAACATAAAAATATTATTTCGACCTCAGATTTGTGGTCTCGAAGCCACAGTTCCGACTAGGGTCTAATTCGGGTTGTTACAGTACATATCTTGTTGGGTGAGAAAAAAGGCTTGGAAATGGCCTATTTTTCGTCCACACGGGCAGAAACACGGGCGTGTGTCTCAGCCGTGTGTGACACACGGCCAGGCAACATGATCATGTGTCCCCTGTAGCTTTGAAATGGTTGCAAGTCAGGCTGTTACATGGCTTAGTACAAGGCCTAGCACATGAGCGTGTGAGGTTATTTCGAAGGGTACACAGCCTGGCACACAGGCGTGTGGCTTGGCCGTGTGACCCAAGTTAGTGAGCTACAAGGGCACAGAGAAGGTCGTGTGTCCTATTTTGAATGCCCACATGGCCTGAGACATGGCGTCTCTTTTACTCACACGGCCTGGCCACACGGCCGTGTGACCCCTACAGTGTAGTAAATTTTTGCTATTTTCTGAAAAATTCTCTGAGTTTTCGATTTAGTCTCAAATTATTTCTAACGTGTTTTTAGAGCCTCGAGGGCTCATATAAGGGACAACAAGTATGATTTGGATTGGTTTAAATATGATTACCATTATGATTTGAAATATTTGAAATTTTTGTTCGTTTAATTTGAAATCTCCAGTAATGCTCCGTAACCTTGTTCCAACGATGGATATGGGTTAGGGGTGTTACATTTATTTGTATCAGAGCTACAATTTAGAATATTCTAGGACTAATGTAGTGAAATAGGGATTAATATATACATGCCACATATACCCTGTGATAGTGTGATGCATTTGATCCACTCTAACGATTTATTTCTTATAGATTCAAGATGTCAGTAGAATCTAATCGAGCTATAGTTAACAAAGTTGAATGTAATGTTGAAGCTTCGAATCTAAAAGTAAGACAGTGCTCCTATTCCTCAACCGGTTGGTGATGAAATGAAACATGTGTTTATGGGAATGATAAACCAATGGTTCAATGAGTTTAGACAAGAAAATATGGCTAGTCCACCTCCTCCACCTCCTGTTGTGCCTCCTCCGACACCCTTGAATACTACCACCCCTGTACTGGTGTTGGTTACTCAGGCATCTGTAGATAAGGTTCGAAAATGTGCAGCGGAAGAGTTAAGAGGTATGGTAGATGATGATCCGTCAAAAGTCGAGTACTGGCTATTAAATTCAAAGAGAGTTTTTGTAGAATTATTGTGTACCCCTAAAGATTGCTTGAGATAAGCAGTGACTTTGCTGAAAGACAAGGAATATTTGTGGTGGGATACCTTGAGCATGATGGTATCGAATGATCAAATTAATTGGGACTTCTTCTAGAGTGAATTCAAGAAAAAGTATGTTAGCCGATTGTTTATCGATCGAAAAAAGAAAGAATTTCTTGAACTAAAGCAAGGAAACCAGACTGTAGCTGAGTATGAAAGAGAATTTGTATAATTAAGCAAGTATGCTCGTAACATTGTATCGACTGAGGAGGAAATGTGTATCAGGTTTGAAGATAGATTGAATGATGAGATCCGATTGGCTGTAACAACATTAAAGTTATGGGAATTTGTTGAACTGTCTGAGCGAGCACAAAAGGTTGAAGAGATTTGTAAAAAGAAACGACAATTAGATTCAAGATTTAGAGACTATAACAAGAGAGGATCATTCAAGCTTGCTCAATGTTCTCTCTCAAAGAAAGTTAGAAATGAGACAAGTCGGTCAGTTGCTCCTTTAGTGTTTGTTAACTTAGAGAAACCGAGACAAAGCAATATCCAGTCAGTCAATGCTCCAACGGTTAGTGTTGGAAGTGTAAGAAATGTGGAGAAAATGGTTCTGACGTGTGATGACTATAACAAAAGACATTTTGGTGAGTTTCGATCAAAATTAATAGCTTGTTTTCGTTGTGGAGCTACCGACCACTTTCTTTGTAACTATCCAAAGAAGCAAAGCGATTTCAAGAATCAATCAAATAAGCTCGAAGCAACCTCTCATAGGGGTAGAAGATCTAGAAATGCTAGAAATGCTGCTCCCGATCGATGAAAGATTAACGAGATGAATGAATGGTTAGAAGCGAGAACACTGGATAAAGCTTATGCAATTCGAGCTTGAGAAGAAGCTACTATTCCAGATGTTATTGCGGGTACTTTTTCTCTCTTTGATATTAATGTATATGCATTGATTGATCCTGGATCAACTCATTCTTATATATTCATTACATTAGTAGACAAAAAGAAAATACCTGTTGAATTTACAAAATATACTGTTAAGTTACAAATCCTTTAGGTCGGTGTGTTCTAGTTAATCAGTTATGTAGGTCTTGCCCACTGAAAATTTGGGGTTATGACTTTACCGTTAGTTTGATGTTGTTACCTTTTGATGAATTTGATGTGATTTTGGGAATGGGCTGGTTAACATAACATGATGCTATTGTGAATTGTAGAAGAAAATATATTGTGTTAAAATGTCAGAATGGTAGGTGAGTCCACAATGAATCAGATAGATCAAATGGTACATCCAGTATAATTTTTGTTACGAAGGCATGGAAATATGTTGAAAAGGGTTGTGAAGCATATATCACTTATATAGTTGACTCCAAAGCTTTGAAAACGAAACTAGCATCGGTTCCAATGGTATGTGAATTCTCGAATGTATTTTCAGAAGAGTTGCATGGACTACCTTCAACCCGAGAGGTTGAGTTTGGTATTGAATTAATGTCGGGAACATCCCCGATATCAATAGCACCATACATAATGGCACCTACAGAATTGAAAGTGTAACAGTCCGATTTTGACCCTAATCGGAACAGTGGTTTTGGGACCACAAATCCGAGTCTGAAAAATATTTTAAAATTATTTTCTGTGTTTATTATGTGTAAATTTTCTTGTGTAAAGTTTTCGTGTTTTAATTTCGTCGTTTGAGTGTCCAATTAAATAAAAGGGCTTAATCGCGTAAAATGAAAATTTGATGATTAAATATGAAAGTGCCTAATTGTTGTTGTCTTTTTAATATGGAGGTTTTATGTTGCAATTATGCCATTGGATTATTGAATGGACGACATTAGACATATAATATATAGATTTGATATTAGTTAATAAAGGTTAAAAATGTAAAAAGGCATAATATGTTAATATAATAAAAACATAAAACAAAATCACATGCATGTTTATCATTTTTAACTGAAACTCAAAGAAAAAAAAAAAAGAAAACATTGAAGGCTTTAAGGTTCGGCACACTTGGGAGCTTGATTTAGGTGTAACACCCCTCACCCGTGTCCAACTCCTGGACAGGGTTCGAGGCGTTACTGGACTTAAACATTCACAATCATACAAAATCAGGTTACCAAATTTTGCCCAAAATTAAAACTTTTCAAACACATGCATATTGTCCCTTATACAGGCCTTCGAAGCCTATAACATACATCGGGGTGGTTCGGGACTAAACTGAGAACTTTGAAAATTTTTGGGCAACTTAACCAATTTTCTTGCTTTGGAGAGTCACACGCCCGTGTAACTCTCTGATTTTGACGTCAGCAACTGTTTAAGGGTACATGATCAAGGCACACGTCCATGGCCAGAGGTCGTGTCCTCCACACGGTTGAGACACACGACTGTGTCTCTACCCGTGTGGTCAAGACTTAGGCTAACTTCCAAGACTTTTTGTCATCTTTACATGCACACACATACATTTGAGCTTGTCATCTGTTTAATCACTTATATCACATAATATGACATTAACACATACCATGGACAAATAGGCTTACAAGACAAAATCATCATAAGCCACATCTCATGGCTATAATCAACAAATCAATATAAGCCAATACATTTGACTAATCATAACAACATCCATCATAGAAAAATTAAGTCCCTATACATGCCACTCACTTGAAAACATTTAACATACATATGCCACTACTCCAAGGATAATGGCTCGATAGTGTGATGCTGCCTCCGACAATCTCCAACCCTGAGCTGACCTGACAAACTAAAAGAAATGGAAAGGAGGGAGTAAGCTTTACGCTTAGTAAGCTCGCATGAAAATAATAAGCAATGCGATAACATGCTATTTTCAAATTCTTTCTATTTATTCAAATTCCAGTTAAGCTGTTTTCTCGAGTCATAGTCATTAAATTATTTATATCTGGAGATACGGAACTCCAAATTAAGATTTGTTAATTTTTCTGAAACTATACTCACATACCTTTTTACCATAAAATTTTTAGAATTTTTGATTCAGCCAATTAGTACAGTTTGTTCTTTAAAATCTCCCCTGTTTAACTGTTCGACTATTCTGACCTCTCTTTACTACGAATCAATTTTCTCCTCATACAGAGTTCATATGACCTTTTTGTTTGATTCATTTGAAAATAGACTTATTCAAGATTTCAGGAATATAAATTATATCCCATAATTATTTTTCTACAATTTTTAATGATTTTTCCAAGGAAGAATAGGGGATCACATAATCATTCTGAACCAGTCTCACAAAAATTTAAATATCTCAAAATATACAAATCCTTTGTTTGCTATGTTTCTTTTATATGAAAATAGATTCAATAAGATTTAAATCAATGTCTCATCCAACTTATAATTGAATTTTCACTATTTTTTGTGATTTTTCAAAATCACGTAACTGCTGCTATTTCAATCTATTTTACTGAATATTTTACTCTCCCATGTTTTCTTTATATTACTTCCATTATGCACACATAACACCAAGAATGTTCAATACTAGCCATACAAATGAATAATCATCACCAATATTTATGAGTACTCATAATGGCACTTACACCATATCAGCCTTACCACAATTTCAATCACTTATCACATATCAAACACATTATGCACATACACACATGGTCACATGCACCCATGTTCACACAAACACTTGCTTACACGTACATTGCCACATTTCTCAATTGGTCACGTTCACACCTGCATTTATTCATAATATAATCACACCAATCACCATTAGTAAGTTATCCCATTGAACCCCTTCGAAAAACGCCCGATACTCGGTGATCTCAGCACATAGCTCTACCTACACATAATTAGGCTTTCTTGTACACATGGTGAAGGTCCCTTATCACCCATGTGACCTAGCTATTCCATCTCGTAGCTTTCTTGTCTACATGGCGTCCAACACTAGGAACCACTCATGTGGCCTAGCTACTCATAACCCGTAGCTTTCTTGTCTACATGGCGTCCAACACTAGGAACCACTCATGCGACCTAGCTACTCATAACCACTAGCTTTCTTGCACACATGGTGAAAGTCCCTTATCATCCATGTGGCCTAGCTACATATCAAAATTTTCCATCTCGTAGCTTTCTTGTGCACATAGTGAAGGTCCCTTATCACTCGTGTGACCCAGCTACATATTGTCCGTATCTCTCGGTTTTCCGAAGGTTCAATCGAGAATTTCACATTCCATAGATTTTCATATCATAGTTATCACCCAATGATTTCCATAACATCTAGCAAAATAATTATTGAACAAGTAAAATAAATGCATTATTTACATGTAAACTTTCCATTTCACATAATAACCATAGTCATAGAAAACAATTTTAAGCACAACATTTCAACCCATTTTCCATGTCACCTATGTCATCTTTTATCATAAACATATTATTAAATCAATTCACCAACATAATATACTAAACATGTAATTCAGTAAAATCAATTTAATACTACAATTTAGGTTTCAAATATACATTACGACATTATTGCATTATTATTAACACGCAAACTTACCTTGGATCCAGAAACGACAATTTGCCATTTTAATCCATAACCTTGTATTTTCCCGATTTAAGCTCGAATCTCGATTTCCTTGATCTATATCACATTTAGCCTACTAATTAGTCACATTATTCATATGAGTCCAAAAATCATTGTAACACCCCTTACCTGAGACCTTTGCCGGAGTCGAGTATGTGGCATTACTAGACTTGACTACTAAATCGGGGCATAAAAATTTAAAACTGTCCAACTGCATCATGCTGACTAAAATGACCATAACTCGAGTTACAAAACTCAAAATTTAGATCCGTAAATTTTCCTTGAAACTAGACTCATATAAATTTTTACCATAATATTTCTAGAATTTTTCATGTGGCCAATTAGTACAGTTTATTCATCAAAGTTTCCCCTATTTCACTGTTTGATGATTCTGACCTATCTTTACAAAAACTCAGTTATCTCATTGTACAAAATTTCAATAATGTTCTTGTTTATTCCAATCAAAAATAGACTCCTTAAGGATTCTAAGCATATAAACTATGCTCCATGATTATTTTTGTACAATTTTTAACAATTTTTCCAAGACAGAACAGGGAATCACGAATTCATTCAGAACAAGTCTCACTAAAATTTAAATATCTTATAATATAAAATTCCTTTGCCTATTCTGTTTCTTTCATATAAAAATAGACACAATAAGCTTTAATTCTATATCCTATTCACTTTCTAATTCAATTTATCCTATTTTTGGTGATTTTTCAAAATCACATCACTGCTGCTAACTAAAAACTATTTCATTGCAAAATATGTTTAACTAGTTTATAACCGAATATACCCACATACAACTCATATTTGTCCATGCATTTTAATCATTTATGCAAATTAATTTATACCTAATTCAAAGGTTCATTCCGTAAACATACATTTCTTTATCAAAACGATTAAACTTGATTAAAAGCACAAACATTACCAACATAAACCGACATTTGTATCAAAAGCACAAAAAGCATACTTAACTAAAAATTTAGCCATATTCGCATGGCTATTATATACATGAACCAAAAGTTTTCATCAAAACAAAGACAAAGTCTTTCCTATACATGCCTTCATTCGAAAACCAAAATGAAAGAGTACCAAAATAGTTTGATAGTGTGGACGACTTTACGAACGACTCGACGAGCTTGTAGCTTACACCTAATCTATAAAACAGAGGAAACATTTTGCACAAATAAGCTTACTAGCTTAGTAAGTCCTAAGCTCCTAATAATATAACATTCGAACATTTAACATTTAAATTAAGAATAATTAAGCTTGTATACTTGTAATCACAATTATTTTCAAGCTTTCAATTCCATACTTATATAACATATAAATTCATAGAACAATTTCTCTTTAGCCGAATGCTTATATAATCAAAATATTTACTCATAATCCAACCTTTCAAAACCAAAATGTCATTATATAACCAAACGTATAACCATTCATATACTTAAAGCTCAATTTCTATAATATAGCATTACATACACAAACTATCCATGTGGCCGAATATACCCGGTCTTGCATATACAATTAAAAAGACCAAAACCACAATATTCATATCATTCATTCATAAAACCGAGAACACATATTATAATCATATATATATAAACTTCATTTGTAACATATACAATTTGTAATAAATAACTGAGTTACTTGCTTACCTTAATTTAAATAGGTAAGAAGTTAATTCATACCTTACATGCTTACCTGAGCCATTAACTCGATAAATTAGCTTTAATTTACTTTGAACAAAATTCGGTTTCTCTTTTGTGAAACACATCACCGGCATCAAGCCTGCTAGGCGTAAAAGCCCGATAAGTGACACCGGCACAAAGCCTGCTAGGCGTAATAGCCCGATAAGTGACACCGGCACAAAGCCTGCTAGGCGTAAAAGCCCGAAACGTCTCAATGAAATTAAACATTCTAAACACACTTCATAACTATTATATATATAAGTCCAATTCAATTGAGTTTGCTCACATTAAACCAATAAAATCATTATATCATTATACAATCTAACAATCCACATCACATAACCAACTTTAATCATCAACCTAGTATACCTATATACGTTCGGCTATGATATAAATAGGTACTAAAATTCATCAATTCTTACTATTTAATATAGTCATAATTAGTTCCTTGACATATTTTAGCTAGAGGACTTACCTCGGTTGTCGATAGATTCAAATTTCCAGCTATTCGTTTAGTTTAAGCTTTTCCTCGCTCCAAATTCTTCTCCTTTTGTTCTTGATCTAATTCGGTTCAAATTAAACCAATTCAACCACATTTTCATTCAATTTAAAAGCAAAATCATATAATATAAAATTTGCCGATTAACCCCCCCAACATTTGTAATATTTATATGAAAATCCTAAAATTCAAAACACGAAATATAAAGAATTTAATTGCCCTTTTTCAAAGGTTGAATGTTCACCATCTCCAAACAAGCCTCTATGAATTAATTATTATAATTCAACAAGCTTAAATTCATAAAGGCTGAATATACAAGCTCAATTTCTTCTTCTCTTATGACCGAATTTGCTAACTCGATGTACCCATGCATATTCTTCAATACATGATCAAACAACAATCTAAATAACCACCATTTATATTCATCCCATTACAGCCGAATAGTAAGAGCATCTCTATACTCAAATCCAAAATAATTTCTATAACTCTCACATAATTTAAGCCACAAGTCTTCAATTCATCTAAGTCTCTTTAGTAACTCATGTTGTTTTTGAATCAATACTAAGCATTTTTCAAATCAAATACGACCCAAGAGTGCTTATCCTAGGCCGAATATTAACATGCTTAATCTCAAAATTTTTTTAACATGATTTCATTTGCATTCAAGGCAACCAAATCCAATATGTAAAGATTTGCTAAAATCAAGCTAAAATACCCACCTTACTACTACATGCATGGCCGAAACAATGGAGGTTTCAAGCTTTCTTTTCTTCTTTCAAATAGAATCGGTGAAGAAGATGGGGAGAAGGAGAGAAAATAGAATAATAATAAAAATATACTTCTTTTTGTTTAATTAATTAACATATTTTATAGCATGCTTATTATACAAATAATACTTTAGTTATAATATACTAAAAATATAATATTCATAGCATGCTTACCGTCCACTATATTATAAATGTGGGAATTTGACATGCAAACCCTCCCCATGCAAGAAAACAATTCAATTTACCCCTTTCATTAGCTAATAATCGCCATGAGAGAATGAAGAAGATAGTGGCCTTATTTTATGTTTTATTTAACATATACATTAACATTATTTCTTTATAAAAGTACTAACATAAGCATATAATAAAAATATAATTAAACTAACATATATATCTAGCTAACTTTGGCCCATTGCCAGCCCATCACTATGGTCAATGGGCTAATTGTCCTTTTAGGACACCCACTTAAAAAACCACAAGCAATTTAGTACATTACACCTTAGCATGCAACTTTTTCGCTTTTCGTGATTAAATCCTTTTTATCAAATTAAGCAATTAAACGATAATATTTTTCTACGATATTTTCACACACATTAGTCCACATATAATAAACATAGAATATAATATCAAAATATTTCTCGGGCTCGGATTCGTGGTCCCGAAACCACCGTTCCGATTAGGGTCAATATTGGTCTGTTACAATCATATTTTTCACAAATTGCACTTTGACCCCTAAACTTTCACATATTTGCACTTTTGCCCCAATGCTCGTAAATTAAAATTCAGCCCTTATTCTTATGTTTTATAACATGCTGATCATTTTTCTCTTCTCTGGAAACTTCAATTTCTCACTAATTCACACACTTATGACCAATTTATAACTTTTACAATTTAACCCCTTTTATACGATTTCATTGAAAATCATCTAATAAAACTCGTTTCTCTAATCAGAAACATGCATTATCTACCAAAATTCATCAAAATACACAATTATTCAACATGGGTCAATTTTTAAAATTAAACTCTAGCCCAAAATAATGGTAGAAATAGCTAAACTAAGTTACTAGGATTTCAAAAATACGATGAACGTTAAAAACGGGGCTCAGAAATACTTACTATGAAGCTTGAAAAGCTTGAAACACTTAGCCATGGAGACTAGAATTTTTCGGCAGCAACTTGAAGAAGATGAGCAGATTTTTTCTTGTATTTTGTCTTTTTATTCATTAAAAACACTAAATGACTAAAATACCCTTAAGGCTTTTCTTTCAATTTTGTCCTATTCATGCCCATTTTTGTCCATCAAGTTATCCAATGGTCTAATTACCTTTTAAGGACCTCTAACTTAAAACTCATAGCAATTTGACACCTCTAATATATAGAACTCAACTTTTGCACTTTTACAATTTAGCCCTTTTGACTAAATTGAGTGCTCAAATGTCAAAATTTTTTTAAACAAAATTTTTACGAAATCTTTCTGTAAAATTGTAGACCATAAAAATATAATAAAAATAAAATTTTCCTCATCGGATTTGTGATCTCGAAACTGCTGTTCCGATTAGGCCCTAATTCGGGATGTTACATTAGTATGTGTTTTGTTTGGTTTTTGATAATTTTTACGTTTTTGATATCGTTGCTACGTGTTCTTCAAAACCCATGCTTAAATTTTGTGAATTGATTATGATTTTGAAATATACCGGTGATGGATATATGAGTTTTGTGATGTTAGTTGATGAAATATGAAATATATGTGTTAGATTAACATGTTTTGTCTTTGGATTTTTGGTGAATTTGAGTAATTAGGACTAAATTGTAAAAATAACATTTTGAGGGACTAAAATGTGAAATAAATGAAATGTATGGATTTGTATGATCATAGTGAACATTCGACTAAGACATGGGATATTGAGATTTTGAATATTTTGTGTTTTATGCAATAGGGACTAAATTATAAAAGTGTAAAATGTCAGGGGTAAAATGGTAATTTGCCCATTTATGTGTTTTTAGACTAAATTGAATAAAATAGTGTTTAAATAAGTTTAATTTAAATATGTTTAGATCAAGAACCAAAGAAAATAGATTTGGATCGGTGGAAGTAAAAAATAAATGAATAGTCGTTTATTTTGTCCGTTGATATCCGAGGTAAGTCTGTAAGCATTTCACGTTGTTAAAGTTGAAATTATATAAATGTTATATGATGAATTGGAGTTTTATGAATATATATATATGCATTTTCAAATGTAATTAAGCTTGGGAACTAAGTTACGAGTTCGATTTGATCGAGACTTGATGTCCAAAAGTCCCGTACGAACCTTAAGAATAGCTAGGATACATATGTCATGACATAGGATTTTCGATATGTTTTTTCGTGTAAGACCACATCTAGGACGTTGGCATCTGTAACACCCCCAGACCCGGCCCAAACGTTATGGCTGAATTTGGGAATGTCAAATCAAAGGCATAATTCAAAATGATTTTGCTAAGTTAAAATTTAAGGCCTAAAAGCCCAAAATCCTTGAATCTTTTTAAGTAATGATAAAAGCCCATGTTTTTAGGTATTTCGAAAACCATGTTTAAACTTAAGAAAATTTATTTAAGTTTAACAGTTGAACAATGATAACAAATCACAAAATCTAAAGTCAAATCGGAGTACAAGGCCATATTACAACCAACGAAAATAAAGTAACTAAAAACATGTCTTTTGAAACAAATGAACAAAACTCCTAAGTATCTTGTAGTGTGGCCATCTTCGAATCCTCTCCCACGTCGAGTCGCCTATTGAAGATCACCTGAAACATTTAATAAAAAGGGTGTGAGTTTTGAAACTCAGTGTGTACGACCCTTGGTTATCCAATCAACATACAATTATCACATTGGGCCTAAGCCCTCTCAAAAATAGTGGTCTTGGGCCTTAGCCCACAATGACCTCATATCACATCAGTATAACATGAATGCAATGCACCCATCCCAAATCCAACCCTGCACTCCATTTCCATTCCAACCCTACACTCCTGTGGGGATATAAATATCAATCTACCCATCCCTACACTCCAAAGGTAGCACCAGCAGCGACACTACTCAAAGTTGCAGCAAGACTGCTAAGCATATAATGGGCTTAAAGCCACCGGTGGATCCACGGTCGCCAAGCGACTATGCGATCCTCACATACCTTCTTCCGTATCATCAAACCCACCCAAGTGCAACATATATTTCATGAATGCAACACACACAGTTTCACACATTCGGCACTTAGGGGTATTTTAGTCATTTCACTACCCAAGGGTATTTTCGTAAATATACTCTACAGGGTATTTAGGTAATTTTGCAAAAGAAGGGTATTTTTGAAATTTTGTAAATCAAGGATATTTTGGTAATTTCGCAAATCAAGGGTATTCTGGTAATTTTACAAATCAGGGGTGTATTAGTAATTTTGCATATCTAAGGATATTTTGGTAATTTTCAAATCAGGGGTATTTGGTCCCTCTCAAGTTTTAGTTATGAACTTTGGCCCATTAACAAGTCCTTGCGGCTAAAGTGAACAGACACTATTCACCAGGAAGGATTCCAGAGAAGAGGAGGTGGGCCACTAGGATCGCTTAAGTACCAAGCTCTCCCTAGATCAAATCCTAGACATGCATATGTCCTTTGCCACACTCTAACCCAGCGACTTGTCCATGGACATGTTTAATTATTAGATTAAGTCTTATGCAGTTTAGGAGTTGTTCAGAACTAGGCCTAAAGTCCATTAAACCCTAGCATACTTGTCTATGTCCCCATAAAGCCCATCAAGCCCAGTTCACGTTCATATAGCCCATTATGCCCAAATCACATCCTTATGGCCCATTAGGCCCAGATCTCATTCATATGGCCTATTAGGCCCAAAATAATTCCAGATCATGTAACATGCATGACTACCTCAATTCATATAAACAAATCAATCAATTTCATCAAACTTAGCCCCAGGGTCCACCGGGCCCATTTAGCCACTTTCTGCTTTTCGGCTTTCCGGCATTGCCGATATCATGTGTGTATAGTGTTTGTACACACCTGGTTAGTGCGATGTGCTATACTATCCTTGGTCTTGAACCTACAACCAACCAACCTTCAATCAATCATCCGTACTTAATCAAAATATTTACCAAAAGCCGAAGCCTTACTGTAACCTTACTGTGTGCCACCGGGTTCTAATAGCCCTTACTTAGCTACTAATCACGAGTATCCCCTAGACCTGCAATCACACATACACCATCAATCTTCGAGTGCCTCATAATCCACACAACTCACCCCTATAGGTCATACTCACATTTTTGGCCATTTACTTAAACCATAATCGAGTTGAGTACACTTACACTTTGCTAACGATCCTTACCACGCTTGCGATCTCTGAACCCTACCCTTGTTAATACAAGATTAACGACAATGAGAAGTTAGATAGCCCTTCGACTTTTAATAAAACACACTAAGGGGTTAACTGAATACTTACCGAATCCACTTTTGATCCTGCGGCCTAGATAGCTACTGAACGAGATTCGGCTTTTATCCTTGACTGATAGTAGATAACAATCGATTTGTGATGGAGGAAAACAACAAAGATTCGACACTAATAGGGATTTCGACAAGAGAAAATGATGATACTTTGGCAATAAAAGAGTTTGGCTATGAGAGAATTCGACAAAAAGGGATTCGGCTATAGGAGATTTCGGCAACAAGGCAAGGTATTTTCGGTTGTGGAAAAATAAGGTTTCGGCAAGGAAAAGAAAAAGAATGGAAAATTTGGCATTAGCTAGGACCCCAGAATCGACACACACATTTATATAGCCTATAGCCTGAACTTAGCCACCCCTAAAGTCCAATTCGACACCACTTCGTCCACTGCTCATCTCCTAATTTTTCTCTATATATCTCCCTTATCGTTCTCCTAAATTCTCTCTACTAATCACTTATCCTTAGAGTCCCTCTACATGCCACATCCAGCCTTCTAGAAGCCTAAAATTAAACTCCAAAATAAAACTAAGCTAGCACTTGAACCTCAGACCTCATTGCATGCATATGTCGCCACCTCTCTACACCTTAGTGGCGTCACTTAGCCACTTCACCACAGGCTTTTTTTGTGCCACTTTTTCACTTATTTTTATTTAAAAGCCCACTACTCACAACCCTGATTCCTTAATTAAATAAATTAGGAATCCTCAACCACAAAAGTCGAACCCTGAGCTTCTCCAACACACCTAGACACTCCAAATTCATTAAACCTTTAAAGCTGTCATGTCATTCGTCATTTTCTTGCTCACTTAAAATTTTTATGAGACATAAAGCCCAATAGGCCTAATTCTTCTAGGCCCAAATTCGAGGCGTTACAATTCTACCCCTTTAAAGAAATTTCATCCTCAAAATTTCCAACTAATTGTTAATCGCACCGTTCAAGTCACACCGCCATGCTTTCGCTGCGCACTCTGATTTTAAGAACACTAACACACTTTAACCTCCTCCAGTACCTTCCTTACTAGCTGCGTCAGCACATCAGTAACGAATTTTGGGTTACCGCTACTTGAGGTTGGTGGCCTCACTTTGACCTCTGTCTCCTGGACCATCTCATGCTCTGGTGAAGCCAGTGCCTCCCCAACAGATGTGTGGCCCGATGTTGATGATCCAGCCTTAACACTTTTACGGCCTCTGTCGCGACCCCTTGCACCTCTTCTAGCACTCATCATTGATTCTCGTGTTATCAGAATTAGGAATTTTTTATGAATTTTGTTCATAGTTTCACTGTTTAAAGCACATGTCTTATGCAAGTAACAATTTAAAAGTTATTTCACAGTTGTAAATTCACTACATGCTTAAGTTTCCTACGGGCTTTAATCTCTAAGAACCTATTACTTAAAGTGGCCCATGATCTAAATACAGTTCAGTAATTTTAAACAAGTGTAATCACAGAAAAACTTACTTGGCTCGACGTCGAGGGCTCGGTGAACCACACTTCAAAAACCCTACAAAAGCTTTTTAATCTGTTTATTTTAAAAACCCAAAATCTAAGGCCCATTTTCATAGCCCGAGCTTTGCAATCGTGCTCTGATACCACTAAATGTAACACTTCCAAACCCGACCTAGATGTTATGGCTGAACCTGAGAATGTCACATCAAAGGCATAATTCAAAATGATTTTGCTAAGTTAAAATTCAAGGCCTAAAAGCCCAAAATCCTTGAATCTTGTTAAGTAATGATAAAAGCCCCATGTTTTTAGGTATTTTGAAAACCATGTTTAAACTTAAGAAAATTTATTTAAGTATAACAATTGAACAATGGTAACAAATCACAAAATATAAAGTCAAATCGGAGTACAAGGTCTTATTACAACAACGAAAATAAAGTAACTAGAAACATGTCTTTTGAAACAAATAAACAAAACTCCTAAGTATCTTGTAGTGTGGCCATCTCCGAATCCTCTCCACGTCGAGTCGGCTACTGAGGATCACCTAAAACATTTAATAAAAGAGGTGTGATTTTCGAAACTCAGTGTGTACGACCCTTGGTTATCCAATCAACATACAATTATCACATTGGGCCTAAGCCCTATAAAAAACAGTGGTCTTGGGCCTTAGCCCACAATGGCCTTATATCACATCAGTATCACATGAATGCAATGCACCCAGGCCAAATCCAACCCTGCACTCCATTTCTCTTCCAACCCTACACTCCTGTGGGGATATAAATATCAACCCACCCATCCCTACACTCCAAAGGTAGCATCAGCAGCGGCACTACTCAACGTTGTAGCAAGGCTGCTAAGCATATAATGGGCTTAAAGCCACCGGTGAATCCACGATCGTCAAGCAACTATGCGATCCTCACATACCTTCCTCCGTATCATCAAACCCACCCAAGTGCAACATATATTTCATGAATGCAACACACACATTTTCACACAGTCGGCACTTAGAGGTATTTTAGTCATTTCACTACCCAAGGCTACAGGGGTATTTAGGTAATTTTGCAAAATAGGGGTATTTTGGAAATTTTGTAAATTAGGCATATTTTGGTAATTCTGTAAATCAAGGTTATTCTGGTAATTTTACAAATTAGGGGTATTTTAGTAATTTTGCATATCTAATGATGTTTTGGTAATTTTCAAATTAGGGGTATTTGGACCCTCTCAGTTTTAGTTATGAACTTTGGCCCATTAATAAGTCCTTGCGGCTAAAGTGAACAGACACTATGCACCAGGTAGGATTCCAGAGAAGAGGAGGTGGGCCACTAGGACCGCTTAAGTACCAAGCTCTCCCTAGATCCAATGCTAGACATGCATATGTCTGTTGCCACACTCTAACCCAGCGACTTGTCCACGGACATGTTTAATTATTAGATTAAGTCTTATGCGGTTTAAGAGTTGTTCAGAACTAGGCCTAAAGTCCATTAAACCCAAGCATACTTGTCTATGTCCCCATAAAGACCATCAAGCCCATTTCAAGTTCATATAGCCCATTATACCCAAATCACATCCTTATGGCCCATTAGGCCCAGTTCTCATTCATATGGCCTATTAGGCCCAAAACAATTCTAGATCATGCAACATGCATTACTAACTCAATTTATATAAACAAATCAATCAATTTCATCAAACTTAGCCCTAGGGCCCACCGGGCCTATTTAGCGACTTTCGGCTTATTGGCTTTCCGGCATTGCCGATATCATGTGTGTGTAGTGTTTGTACACACCTGGTTACTGCGACATGCTATACTATCCTTGGTCTTAAACCTACAGCCAACCAACCTTCAATCAATCACCCATACTTAATCAAAATATTTACCAAAAGTCGAAGCCTTACTGTAACCTTACCGTGTGCCATCGGGTTCTAATAGCCCTTCCTTATCTACTAATCATGAGTATCCTCTAGATCTGCACTCACACATACACCGTCAAACTTCGAGTGCCTCATAATCCACACAACTCACCCCTAAAGATCATACTCACATTCGGCCATTTACTTAAATCATAATCAAGTTGAGTACTGTAACACCCCAAACCAGGTCAATACACCACGACCGAATCTGGCATATTACAGAGTGAAACCTTTCTGAAGAAAACAAGTTGCCGGTTTAATTTCAGTGAAAAACTCTTTGTTTGTTTTATGCTTGCAGAAATCAGGTGCATGTTTAGTTGAAATTTGTTATGTTACGCCGAAATCCGGAAAAATCTTTTTAAAACTCATTTGTCGATCAATACAATAGAAAAACGTTTATGTTTATTAGAACTCAAATAAATTAAACTTAGTTACTTAGAAACCGTTTGGATTTGTACTTGAAAAAAACTTGAGTTTGGAAATTATTTAAGTTATCTTTGTTATCATTTCATGAGTATTGTTACCCGATGGTAACGTTTAGAAAACTCGATGTGAAGTAAAGTTTAGAAAAACTTTGGTTATCAGGTTGTTTAAAACATGTTAAATAGTTTACTTAGCAACTTTCAAAGTAAAAATACTAATGGCCTTATTACAAACCCAAACAAAAATTGAAATTTAAAATAAGTACCCAAGTCAAAAGTCCATATAAAACCGAATATAAATATCGCATGGCCACCTCGAGTCCACCCGGCTCCTCATCCGCGATCTACGAATCACCTGAAAAAAAATAAGGGAGAAGGTGAGTCACCAAGACTCAGTGGATAATCCCCCTCCCGATTATTGCAACATGCTTACACAAATCATAATCAAGCAAATATATCATGCACCCAAACCTAGCCATCCACAACTCCGTTTTCTACCCCGTGTGGTACCAAACCACTAGTGGTGGCAAACCACTGGTGACCCAAAGTCACTGATATCAATAATAATGTGGCGCCAAACCACTGGTGACCCAAAGTCACGAATAATCCAATTGTGGGGCCAACCCATGTTGTGATACCAAATCACTGGCGACAATCCCGTTTATCAAATGTGGGGCCAACCCACTGTGGTGCTAAGCCACTGGGACGAGTTGCTATGAGGTGCCAAACCTCTGGTGACCCAAAGTCACGAAATAAACTGTGGTACCAAACCACTGGTGGTGCCAAACCACTGGTAACCCAAAGTCACAGATATCAATCTTCCCCCTCCTCTCATATCACCCATAATAATGCAATACGTGTATAAATCATGCCAACATGCTTTAATATTAAACATATATCGAATATAACGTAGATCATAGCATCATATAGCATAATCTCATCGAAATGAACTTACCCGAAATCCTTGCTCATACCCATAAAGGTATCATATCGAGATCTACACAGTTTTCGGCTTTTAACATGTTTAGGTTATTAGCATATTTACTACGATTAAGAAGTGTGTAAGTTACACACCTGGTTGCTAATATGATTACTAAAGATCTTGATCCAATACACACTAGATCTCCTTTATCCTACATTCGGCCAAACCAATATCATTAACAAGGCTATTTGACTATACTAGCAAATCCCGAAGGGTGAGATAACGCATAACCAAACACAACCCTTACCTTACTGCCTTTCGAACGCTAACCACAACCCGAGATGTACGAAATTGAGCCTTCTCGTACAATCGGCCAACATTAACACTTAATTTTAATAGCCTTCGGCTTTTCAAATAACTTATAGAAAGATCGAATCGGTATGAAACCTTACCACTGACTTACTGAAATTGATTGACAGAATAATAACCCCGATCTACTGCTTCCAAAATCCTGAAGAACCTAGAAGAAATCAGTTTCCATAGATGATTAGGAATCATGTCAACAAATGCCAAAATTAGGCTTTTGTCCCCATGTGAGTCGACAGAGAGAAGAGAAAAGAAGTAACAGAAATTCGGCCAAGAACACTTACCCTTCTTGAATCCGATCAGAGAAGAAAGCAAGGAAGATCTATACTTGATGGATATTCGGCCAACAGTTAGAATGAGAAGGGGAGAGTTTGAGAGATTTCAGCAATGGTGGAGGGCAAACAAAAGAGATTCGGCTATGGCTTAAGAAAAAGCAATTGAGATTCGGCCAAAGAGATTGAAAGAAGATTTCGGCACTAGGAGGTTTGAAAGAATGAAGAAAGATGCCGAATGGAAAATAAGAAAGTTGGTTTCGACTAGAGCAAAATAGGAAAAAGAAGAATTGACAAAGGTGAATTCGGCAGAGAGGGAGTTTCAGCTAACAATGGATGAACCAAAGAAAAAAAATAAAAAGGGAGAGAATAGCTAATTGAGTTTCGGCTTTTACAAGATATGGCAAGGTTTGGTTCGGCTAAATACAAAACTTGTTGAATGAGAAAAGAAAGAAGCCAATGAGGTCTCGGTTTTGGCACAAAACAAAAATGAAGAGAGCTCCCTCAGCTAGCCGAAAATGCTCATCTAGGAACCTAAGGAATTTCGGCACCCTCCCTTCTAGACTCCCAACCGATTACTCCTCCCCACACTAGAGTTCAAATTTCGGCAACTACTTCAAGCTCCTCCTAGCCACTAATTCGAATGAGTTTGAATTTCACAAGCTCCTAAATTCTCTCCTTGCCACCAGTTCAAATTAATTTGATTTAATCCACAATTATCTGATAGAGTTCGAGCTGAGCACAACTCCTCCCTCCTTGGCGTCAAAATGGTAAGCAGAAAATAGGATTTCTGCTGCTCGAACCTGAGCTCCCCCTTCCCTGCATGTGGCATCACTCTCAAGGTCCTAAGTGGCGCCTCTTTGCCACTTTACGAAGCTAATTCTTGTGCTTAAATTCCCCACGAAATATACTTAACCCCTAGCTCCTTCATCTCCCCTTAACTAAAGCTTAAAAACAAAATTTTTCCTATAGTTCGGGCCTACCCTTGACTTATAACTAGCCTTTAGAACACCTCAATCAATAACACAATTAATCCATACACATGCAAAGAAGTTCAAACACAATAGCCCCTATTTAAGGATGTTACAAGTACACTTACACTTTGCTAACGATCCTTACCATGCTTGCGATCTCTGAACCCTACCCTTGTTAATACAAGATTAACGACAATGAGAAGTTAGATAGCCCTTCGGCTTTTAACAAAACACACTAAGGGGTTAACTGAATGCTTATCGAATCCACTTTTGATCCTGCGGCCTAGATAGCTACTGAACGAGATTCAGCTTTTAACCTTGACTAATAGTAGATAACAATCGATTTGTGATGGAGGAAAACAACAAAGATTCGGCACTAATAGGGATTTCGGCAAGAGAAGATGATGATACTTTGGTAATAAAAGAGTTTGGCTATGAGAGAATTCGGCAAAAAGGGATTCGGCTATAGGAGATTTCAACAACAAGGCAAGATATTTTCGGTTGTGGAAAAATAAGGTTTCAGCAAGGAAAAGAAAAAGAATGGAACATTAGGCATTGCCTAGGACCACAGAATCAACACACACACATTTATATAGCCTATAGCCGGAACTTAGCCACTCCTAAAGTCCAATTCGGCACCGCTTCATCCACTGCTCATCTCCTAATTTTTCTTCATGATATCTCCCTCATCCTTCTCCTGAATTCTCTCTACTGATCACTTCTCCTTAGAGTCCCTCTACACGCCACTTCCAGCCTTCTAGAAGCCTAAAATTAAACTCCAAAATAAAACTAAGCTAGTACTCGAACCTTAGACCTCCCTGCATGCATATGTCGCCACCTCTCTATACCTTAGTGGCGTCACTTAGCCACTTCACCACAGGCTTTTTTTGTGCCATTTTTCACTTATTTTTATTTTAAAACCCACTACTTACAACCCTGATTCTTTAATTAAATAAATTAAGAATCCTCCACCACAAAACTCAAACCCCGAGCTTCTCCAACACACCTAGACACTCCAAATTCATTAATCCCTTAAAGCCGTCATGTCATTTGTCATTTTCTTGCTCACTTAAAAATTTTATGAGACCCAAAGCTTAATATGCCCAATTCTTCTAGGCCCAAATTCGGGGCGTTACAGCATTGACTTGTGTTTATGTGTAAGACCATGTCTGGGACATTGGCATCGTATTTGATTCATGTAAGACCCTGTTTGGGACAGTGGCATCGATATGTGATTATATGTAAAACCACGTCTGAGACGTTGGCATTGTACGATCCTTCCGACTATCTGAGTATCCTTTTTAATTCCGAATGGTTCAACGAGCAATGATAAATTAAGATCGAGTGTAAATCAAGTTAAAAATGCTCAGGTATGTTTTCATACTACGTGATGAAAATTAAGGTAAGTTGCATATTTGAATTAATGGTATGAGTTCATGTGAAATATGAATTATGAGATTTCATATTTGAAGATATATGTGTATTCGGCCTTTTAAATGTAGATGTATTGAGGAAAGTGATGGTTAGCTATGCTAATGTTTATTTGAGTATTCAACCAAAGTGAAATTAATACAAAACATATAAGTCTTGATATATGATATTAAGTTGGTAATGTGCATAAGTTGTTAATGATTTATTTTTGTTTGAATTGATAAATTTTGGTTTATATTTAAATGTTTCAATGCTTAAGACTTACTAAGCTGCGAAATTTTACTGTGTGTATGTTTACTCTTTGTTTTATAGATTTTGAAAGTTGGTACGAGCTTGGGGATCGTTAGAGAAATTCGTCACACTATCTATCCCTATTTCTATACCTTTAAAGCTTGAATTATCGAACCTATGGCATGTATAGTCTAGTATTTGTTTTGGTTGGTCTTGAAGTTGTAATTATTAAGCCATGCAAAAATGGCTAAATATAATGTTTAAGTTTATGGAATTTGGTCATGATATACATATGTGTGATATGCTTGTTATGAGTTGCCATGGTGGTTTGATATGATTTGATTCAAGAGAATTAGGTATGGTTAATGAATGAGTTTTATGTGATGGATTAATATTTCTGTGTATTCAATTGTGATTTAAATTGTTTTAAAGTATGTTTTATGGTTTATATACTTGAAGTGATTGGTTTATAAGTAGGTATTGAGTAGTGAATGGTATTACGGTTATTCAATTATGAAATTAACTTATTTGGAAGTACATTTTATGGTATAGTGGTGTGTGAGGATGAACATATGTTTCGGTTTGATTAATATGGTATTAGATGGACAAGTCTTGGATTTATGTTTCATCTATATATAAGCTACGGGATAATTTTAATATGAACTGGGAAATTAGTAAATATTTATATATGTGTATTGTTTTTCGACTATGCCATTTGACCAATTAGGTTCGGTTCATAAAGGCATGAATGTATATGTGTTGAATGTTATAAAGTGAAAATGAAATAAATATGTTTGGAAGTGTGAAGTGACATATAAATTGATTAAGTAATGTTTATGTTGTGTTCATGTAACAAATTTGGTTATTTGTGAAATAATTAGTTGGTATAATATGCAGCTTTAGGTATAGATTATATGAGGTTATAGAAGTAATGCATGAATATGATCCTAGTATACGAATTTGGTATGTATGATTTAATATGAATGTTCAAAAATGATTCAAATGAATATGGTTATTTATATACAATAAATATATAATAAGAAAAGTTGTATATTTGATTTAGTCTTAATGTCACTCTCTGTGTATTATATGGAAATAAGTGTATAAGTCTTGTATTTCGTGTATGTGTAATTAAAATGTTATTTTTAACCATATATATATGAACCTATCTATTGGAATTGAAAATGGTGATTGATATAATAGTCAATGGATGTGAATTAATGGTTTAGTTGTTTTGAGTACATAGTAAATGTAACACCCCAAACCCGGCCTAGAAGTTAGGCCCGAATCTGGCGTGTCACATGAAGTGTTTCTCGAAAACCGTGTTTTCGTTTGCGTTCATTTATTTTCTAAATATGGTTTATATAAAAACTATTCTCTTTTCAAAATGTTATTAATCACTTAGTAAAATCTTTTTCAATTGTGGAAGCTTAATTAAAATAAATGATTTATGGAAACATGATATTTAAAGATTGGGTTGCAGAAGTATTTTAAAAACATTGCAGAAACGTAGTGTTTTAAAGACAGTTATTGTTTTAGAAATCGTATTCCACTTTTAGCAGTTAGAAAACATCATAAATAAATATCAGAAATAATAAGTTAAAATTAGAGAGGCCTTATTACAACCCAAATCAAAATACTTGAATGTAAATAATCAAAACAGACAACACAAGTAGTGTGTGGCCTTTTTCGAGTCCCTCGCAGCACTAATCTGTCTAAGGCTGGGGATTACCTGTACAGTTAAAAACGAGTTGAGTTTATGAAAACTCAGTGTGCAATCCCCTTACTAGAGTAACAGTCAGTATACAGATCAGAGCATACATGGGCCAAAGCCCACTACAATATCATTTGGATCACAGCCCATAACAGAATCAATTGGGCCTAGCCCATTTCAGAATAAATTCCATATGCATAATGTGTGCTGCATGCTAACCCATCCCATCCAACCCTGCACTTGCCTCCGTCCAACCCTGCACTACCTGCGGGGAATAAATCACCCACGCCATCCCTACACTCCCAATGTTGGCACCGGTTGCGACACTAACCAAAACCGCAGCAAAGCTGCTAGTATATATATTCGACTCTAAGCCTTCAGTAGCGATATTATAATTGGCACAAAGACATTAGTAACTGTATTATGTTTGGCACATAGCCATCAGCGACGGTAATATAATCTGCACACAGCTTTGGGTAAATACGATTGGCACAAAGCCATAATCAAGATGGCACAGAGCCATACTTAGGTTGGCACAGAGCCATAATCAGATTATGCGGCTTTAAGCTGTCCGTAGGTCCACAGTCGTCTCATGCGACCCGTGCGACCTTAACATATCAATACTGGATCCACAATCGTCTTGCGACCTGTGCGACCCTATCAGAACTTCTTTCAGATCAATGTCCCAACCCCATGCAATATGTCGTGCATGTCATGCTTAATCATTACACGTGTATGTAAAATGGCCATGCTTAGCAACAGTTATTCCAACACATATTAACAGCATATCAGTCACACGCCCATAGTTAAGTCAATTAAAACACAGCATACGATCACAGTCAGATCAATCAAATCATAGCACAAGCCAGTCATTTACCCTATAAGGGTATTTCTGTAATCCTACCCTTTAGGGGTATTTCAGTAATCCTACCCTTTAGGGTTATTTTGGTAATTCTACCCTACAGGGTATTTCAGTAATTTTGCAATCTGGGGGTATTTCAGTAATTTTACAAAGTGGGGGTATTTTAGTAATTTTACAAATCGAAGGTATTTCGGTAATTTCACAAATTAGGGGTATTTCGGTAATTTTGCAATCCGAGGGTATTTCGGTGATTTCACAAATCAGAGGTATTTCGGTGATTTTGCAATTCGAGGGTATTTCAATAATTTTACAAATCAGGGGTATTTTGATAATGTTGCAAATCGAGGGTATTTCGGTAATTTTCCAAACTAAGGGTATTTTGGTAATTTTACAAGTCGAGGGTATTTCAGTAATTTTGTAAACTAAGGGTATTTCAGTAATTTAACAAAACAAGGTATTCTAAACAGAGATAATAATGTGAATGGGCCTCGGCCCAAATGGGCCCACACGCTCGTGTGGCCTATTTAGCCCAAATCTAGCCACAGATATGAGATTCACATAGCCCAGTCCAATATTTACTACACAACCATACAACTTATCCGATTGGGCCCACATGGACCATCGTGGCCCAAACAGCCTAAACCCACAAGAACACTCATGATGGCCTCAACTATCACGTCGAAGCTCCCACACGAGCTCTCACACGCTCGTGTGGCTACCATCATCGTGTGACCGGCATTTCAGCATTTGCCGCTCTACAGCTAGAGTAGT
Organism: Gossypium bickii; assembly: GCA_025503065.1. Lineage (NCBI taxonomy): Eukaryota > Viridiplantae > Streptophyta > Magnoliopsida > Malvales > Malvaceae > Gossypium > Gossypium bickii. The sequence continues at coordinate 70,456,796 of CP106712.1, forward strand.
GTGAAATACACACCTGATAGGAATCTGGAGTTAATCCATGCTCCGAACACTCCTATGCCCAAACGCCAACCAAGGTATGCTTACCCTCCTCATAGATCACTCTATTTAAAGCCAGCTTCTCGCCTACTCTCACGCTAGCTTCCCGATGTCGGATTTCACCTTCAACAGAGTTGAATTCCATCACAACCACCTTCCATCCCAACTTAACAAAATAAATATCCCTTTCTGCTTGCAATAGGATTCGAACCCTTGCCCTCTCCTATGCTCCAGACGCTACATGCCACCATAACACAAACTCCTTTTGTGACTTAAAACATGCGCAACTAAATATAAGGCTATGGGCCAAAGTCTAAGTTCATTAAAGGGAAATCAAAATGAATTTAAAGTGCCAAGACATGAACCCAAGCTCTCCCTTACACCCTTAATGACACCTTGCCACTAGACCACTCACTTGCTTGTGTCATTTTTTTCCCACAATTTATTTTTAAAGCCTACTTACTTACTCCAGGGTTTTATTCACCTAAAACCAATTTTTTTCCTAAAGCCCAGGTTTGAACCCGAGACTTCATGGAAGCTCCTAACCTTCCAAAATCACTCACCTAATAAGTCCAACTTGCATTAGTGCCATTCTCTTATTCTCAAAAATTTTAAACGCTCCCATGGCCAAGGCCCACTAGGCCCAAATCTACTAGGCCAAAAATTTGGGGCGTTACAGTAATTGAATAATGAAGAACAAGATTTATGCCTAAAGTCGACTGATGATTTGATTATGTACTTGTATTTTAAATATGGTAAATTAGGCATATGAAATGGTGCATTATTTTGTGACTTGAATAAGTGTATATAACATGTTCAGTTATGGTTCTATAATGATAACGCCGCATATGATTTTCGTTTAGTGAATGCATGTATATTATTATGAAATAAAATGTCATATATATATATGTATATGTGTTTGGTTTTAATTCAGTTGAATTTTGAGATAAAATCCGTAAATGATGTGTGAATACATAAATATATTTTAATATGGCTTAAGTGATTATATGATTGTATAAAAGTTGTGCCTAGTCCGGTAATGCCTCGTAACCGGACACAGGTTAGGGGTGTTACAGAAAGAGTTGAAAGCACAGTTGCAAGAGTTGATAGATAGAGGCTTTGTTCGACCTAGCTTTTCTCCTTGTGGTGCTCCTGTTTTATTCGTTAGGAAGAAAGATGGATCTATGTGGTTATGTATCGATTATCGACAACTCAACAAAGTGAAAATAAAGAACAAATATCCATTACCGCGAATTGATGATCTGTTTGACTAGTTGAAAGGTGCAAAAGTATTTTCAAAGATTGATCTTCGTTCTGGCTACTGTCAGTTGCGAGTTAAAGATTTGGATGTACCGAAAACTGCATTTAGAACTAGGTATGTAACAATTCGTTTTAGGGTCAAATCAAAACAGTGGTTTCAGGACCATAAATTTGAAGTAGAAATATTTATTTTATTATTTCTTTAAGGTCTACAGTATGATTGAATGATTGTGTGAAAATTTAGTTAAGAAATTTTATCGATAGATTGTCCAATTTGACTAATAGGACTAAATTGCAAATGGTGCAAAATATGTGTTCTAGAAGCTAAGGGTGTTTAATTGCTATGAAATTTTAAATTAGAGGTCCTTAAATGGTAATTAGACCATTATAAAAATGGACATGGACTTAGTAAAATTTCAAAGTTTAAATGAAGGGCATTTTGGTCATTTGGTAAATAAAGACAAAATAACTAAAATAAAAGATGTCATCTTCTTCAATTTCATCCCCATAGTCGAAAATTAGAAGAGGAGACATAGCTAGGGTTTGGTCAAGCTTTCAAGCTCGATTGTAAGTTCGTTATTGTCCCGTTTTTAACAATTTTTATATTTTTGAGATCGTTGTAACTTGATTTAGCTATTTCAAGGACTAATTTGAAAGAAAGACAAAGTCTAAAATTTTACCCATATGGAATATGTGTGTATTTTGATGTTTGATGGTAGAAAATGCATGTTTTTTGATTGTTAAACGACTTTTGTAAAGTGATTTTTGGTAAAAACGTCGACTAGGGACCTATTTGTAAAAAAGTTATAAAATTTGCGTTAAATTGTGAATAAATGAAAAATGTAGGTTGTTATGAGTATGAATAAGTTTTAACTAGGCTTGGGTTTTTATGAAATTGAATGAAAATCATTTTACGAGCCTAGGGATTAAAATGTAAAATGTTAAAATTTTAGGGGCAAAAATGTAATTTTTGCCATAAGGTGTGTTTGGGCTAAATTGAATAATGTGATGATTAAATGAGATGAATTTGATATTATAGATCAAGAGAAACGAAGTTCGGGTCTAGATTGGGGGAAAATCAAAGTAATTGACGATACCCCGTTTGGCCATTTTTGTAACTGAGGTAAGTTCGTATGTTAAATAAGCTTTACTTTAACTATATTTTATTTGCTTAAATTTATGCATGAATTGTGTAATCGAGCTTATGGACACATTTGATGATGATTTGGCAAGCGAGAAATCCCAATCGAACCTTGAGAATAGATTAAGATACAAGTGACATGTCACTAGGGTTTTATGTTATGTGATTCTGGGTGCTGGTCCTGTACGTCCATCAGTTGCTGAGTATACCGACATATGTTGTGGTTACTTGACAGCTTGTGTGAGTAGCACCATGTAGCTACGTCTCAACTGACAGCTTGTGTGGGCAAGCCCATTGATAGCTCGAGAGCGAGCACATATGTGTTATAAAATAAAGGTAGCAATAGCTACATATGTGGCACCTTGTGTGCAATGTTTCCCGTGTATTCGATGTTATTATTCCGAGTGGTTCATTGGGTATGAAAACGATGAAACTAAGTACGAAATTATTACGAGATGGTATAGGTATGTACTCAAAACTTATGATTATTAACTCGTGAAATGACGATTTCAAGGTAAGTTGTGATGGAAATAAATTCTGATCATGAGGTTATGGTAAATTATAATGTCTTATGTTATATTACTTGCATGATTAATGTATGGTAAGATTTTCTTATTTCTTACATACAGGCTTACTAAGCTATATAGCTTACTCCGTTTATTTTTCCATGTCTTATAGTGTCACCAAGCTAGCTCGGATTGGGGATCGTTGGATATTCACCTCACACTATCAAAACTATCATTTTGGGTATTGATGAAATTTAGCATTTTAAGTATATGGCATGTATAGGGACTTGGTCATTTTGGGTATATGTGTCATTATGATTTGGCCAAAAGTATTGGCTTGTAATTGATAAATGTTATACTTTGTATAATGCCTTGTAAGATGGCCTATCTTGGTTAATTTGGATGTGAGTTATGCACGGGCTAATGTTATTTGTGATATGCCTTTTATTTGCTTGGTAGATGAACGATTGCGGCCAAATAATTTAGGTGTTAAATGGGGAGAATTGGCTTGTTGGTAAGCTAGTGAAATTAGGTTAGACTATACATATTGAAAGTAATCATATTGAATGTTTGTGGATGTGCTAGTGGTATGCTTGAGTTTGGCAAAGTATGATGTTTTCAAGTATGATAGATATTGGCTTGTAAATGATATGTTTAGGCTTTAGTTATGATGGTATTGGTTGCTTGTTTGTGCTATGAATTATGCCATTGAAGTTGTGTACAAGTGTGTGCAAATGAGGGTGGCAAATGGCTTGATAAATATCCTTTATTTTCTTCACACGGGTAGACACACTGTAACACATTCTCTCGTAGGATATTATTATTTTTAAAGCCTTGTTTGTTGCGGAAGTTTAATTCAAAACAGTTGTAATTACGTGATATTTTGAAAACAGTAGTTATTATTTTAAAATCCCATGTTTAATAGACCATGAGGTTGAAATTTTAAAGAAACACCAAATAAAAGTAAAAAAAAAAAAATCCCAAATGGCCTTATTACAAAATTATTAGCCTAATAAATTAATCTAAAATAAAATAAAGTTGCTAGATTTAACTTTAAAGCCAATCGGATGTGTGGCCACCTCCAAGTCCCTGGCAGCTCTAAATCCTCTAAGGCTGGGGATTCCCTGCACAGTTACAGAAAAGGGTGAGTTACGAGAACTCAGTGTGAAATCCCCTAATACGATCTTTGTGGGGCGAGCCCATACGGTGTCGGGCCCGGGCCTAAGCCCTATTCGATGTGATGCCGGGCCTAAGCCTTATATCATATCAATGCAAACCGAGATATAACCCAACTCCTAAAAACCAACTCACCACCCGCACCAACCATCTCTCCATGTGGGCTTCAAGTCGACCCACCCAGCCAACTCTCCAATAATACCAACTAGCTCTCCATGTGGGGACCATGTCGACCCACCCAGCCAACTCTCCAATAATACAGCCTAGCTGCTAACAACAATATACGTGGCTGAGCCACTAGAATCAGAACACGTGGCAATGCCACTATAATGGTACTTCCTCCAAATCAGAAAACCCACCCCAATGCAGTATGTCATGTCATAACTACTCCATGTATGCAATGCATCTCAGTCATAATCAATCATACATTCAATACACATACAACACTGGTACTACCACTAAGGGTACGTCGGTCATTTAGACGGTTAGGGGTAAAACAGTCATTTCACCCCTCAAGGGCATTTCAGTAATTTCACCCATCGCGGGTATTTCGGTAATTTTACCCATCGAGGGTATTTCGGTAGCTTTACCTATAGAGGGAATTTTACTAATTTTACCCCTATAATGGCCTTTCCAAAGGCCTACTGTAGCCTCGAGCTGCACAGATACCCTTTTTGATCGAAACGGTGCAGTAAGGCCAAAGCCCAAGTTTTGGCTCAAGTGGGCCCACACACTCGTGTGGCCCATTCAACCCATATTCGGCTACAACTCTACGAACCTCATAGCCACATCTATTATCTGGCACTTATCATGGAATTTGCCCCTATGGGCCTATCAGCCCATTGGGCCCACTCGGCCCACTATGGCTCAACAAGGCCCATTACGGCCTAAGCCCACGAGAAAGTTCGTGGCACTCTCAAAAGTCTATCGTCAATGTTTGTGGCTCGATTTATCACTACGAGCGCTCGCACGCTCGAGTGATCTCGGATACCGAAGTCTCGGCTTATTAGTTTTTCGGCTTTTATCGGTATACAGTAGCACAGAAGTGAGAACAACATTATTCTGTGTTTGAACAATATGGAAATAGGTGTACGATTACACACCTTGATTACGAACGTGCCACCAATCACTTAGCAACGATCTTACACTAAACAAGATCAACAGTTAGTCAATCGATTAAGGGGGGTTATCCTCCTAATACACAACAAAATCGAAACCCCATTAACACCTACCTAGTTCCACCGAGTCTTGCTAAGCTCTTTTCTAATTTTAGTGAAGATTAAGAGTCCCTGAAAATATCCTGCTTTACAAAGCACCGTTATTAAAAGAGTTTGAATACAGATGTGGCTAACATCCACCCTTGACAAATACCAAACCCCCTAAGCCAAATTGGTCCTTAAACCAAACACAAAGCTCAAATACTTACTTACTCAAGGACTCCGAGTAATGCTTCAAATGCTTCTGGACGCTTACCCCTTTTCACTCCTCGAGATAACTTAAATACCATACAACATTAGTCCAAGGAATAAGGGAAGATTCGGTACATGAGAGGGAAAACTGCACTACCCCACCATTGACTAAAAGAGAGTTAATACTACTTACTTTTTCAATTCGGCAAGAACAAATTTCTTCTAGCAATAGGAATAGACGACCCCAGAGATGTAAGTACACTAGAAAGGGAAAGAAGGGGTTAGTATCGGCTTAAACAACTTAAAGAAAACATGGAGTGTTGAGAACAAGAGGGAGGATAGGTTCAACTATCCTGAAAAAAATAGAAAGGAAGATGAGAGAAAAGAGTGATGAATTCGGCTAAGGAATCAAAAGAAAGAAACAAAATGTAGGCAGAGAGTGGGCAGTAGTTGGACAAATAATGGACGAGTAAAAGACCCGAATTGTAGCAACGTTGCACAAAATGCCTCTACCGAAAGAAAAATACCGAGATGAGCAAAAAGAACCAAAAAGGCAAAGAAAGGATTTTCAGTTTCTACATAGACACAAAGTTGCCGAAATGCTCCCAAATGCCACCTCTTTAGCCGAATTTCTCACTTAGTCACACTCCCAAATTCGGCCAACAGTCCCACACACATCATTTCCTTGATTTTCTCCACTAAAGCCTCCTAGAATAACTCCCCACCTTCTGTTTGAATTATTTGACCAAGTCCCCAACCTTCCTTGTAGAGTTTGATCCAAACTCTACCTCTTCCACTCTCAAGCCACAAAATAAAAGTCTCCAATTACAATCTGTGGGATTCGAACCCCACTCCCCCATGCTACTCCAGTGACGCCTTAGCCATAATTCACGTGCTCATCTTGTGACATCTAAACGCACACAAATATACTTAAGTCCTACTACTAACAGCCCCCTTCCCTTAAGGTCCAAAAACTAAAATTTTTGCAAAGCTCAGATTCGAACCCAGGTCTCCTTAGAACCCCTAAATACACTCAAATAGTTAGCCATTCAAGCACAACATGAATTTTAAGCAAAAATTACAGCCCCTAAATTTTGGGACGTTACAACTCTACCCCCTTAAAGAAATTTCGGCCTCGAAATTTACCTGAATAAAAGAGGTGAGGGTATTGCTGTCGCACCGCCTCTTTAGGTTCCCACGTGGCTTTCTTTGAACTATGATTATGCCAAAACACCTTGACTAGCAAAATAGATTTCTTTCTCAGCACCTTAACATCTCGATCTAGTATTTGCACCGGTTCTTCCTCAAAGGTCAGATCAGGTCTAACCTCGATCTCCTCCACTAGCACTATATGAGAGGGATCAGAATGGTATCGTCTCAGTATAAAGACATGGAACACATCATGTATACAATTTAACTTAGAAGGTAGCTTTAGCTGAGAGGTGACCAATCCCACACGCTTAATTATCTGATAAAGTCCGATGAATCTAGGGCTTAGCTTGCCTTTTCACCGAAATCTTAGAATCTTCTTCCATGGTGGGACCTTTAAAAAGACATAATCTCCCACTGTGTACTCAATCTCTTTACACTTTAAATCAGCATATGTCTTCTGCCTATCAGATGCTTCTTTTAATCGATTACGGATCAATTTCACTTTCTCTTCAGTTTCAGAAACTAGCTTTGGACCCAGCAGTCGCCGCTTACCCAATTCTGTCCAACAAGTAGAGGTACGTCACCTACGACCATTTAACGCCTCGTATGGTGCCATCTGAATACTGGATTTATAGCTGTTGTTGTAAGCGAATTCTGCCAACAACAAATAGTCTTCCCAACTGCCTTTAAAATCAATCACACAGCTTCTTAGCATGTCTTCCAAAATCTGTATTACCCTCTCCAACTGACCATCAGTCTGAGGATGAAATGCCGTGCTGAAATCTAACCTCGTACCCAAAGCTTCGTGTAACACTTTCCAGATTCGAGATGTGAATCTAGGGCCCCTGTCCAAAATTATAGACGCTGGTACCCCATGTAACCTCACAATTTCTGCCACATACAACTTGGCCAACTTCTGCAACAAGTAATAGATGCGAACCGGTATGAAATGGGCGGACCTAGTCAGTCGATCAACAATAACCCATACCGAATCTTTCTTAGTTGGCGTCAGGGGTAGCCCACTAACAAAATCCATGGCCACCCTCTCCCACTTCCAGAGTGGAATTTTAATAGGTTGCAGTAGTCCAGAAGGTAACTGATGCTCAGCCTTCACTTGCTGGCATGTCATACACTTACTTACGAAATTGGTAACCTCACATTTAAGTCCTGGCCACCAGTATAGTTCACTTAGATCTCGGTATAACATGTTTCTACCAGGATGCATAGCGTATGGGCTACTATGCGCCTCCCGCAGTATAGACTGTCTTAGCTCAGAATCCCTCGGTACAAAGACTCTCCCACGGAAGCATAATACTCCCTCACTATTCAGCCTAAAATCCACAGTCTCTCCCTTCTTCACCAGTTGAAAACGAGGAACCAACGATTCATCTAGCAACTGCTTCTCTTTAATTTGACCAATCCAAGTCGATTTTACTTGAAGTTCAACTAATAGACTGCCATCCTCAAATAGGCTGAGACGAGTAAACATTGCTCTTAGATCAGATACAACCTTACGGCTCAGTGCATCCGCTGCTACGTTAGCTTTTCCTGGATGGTACTCAATCGAGCAATCATAATCCTTAAGCAACTCTATCCATCTTTGTAGCCTAAGATTCAACTCCGAGTAAGGAGGTACTTGAGACTTTTATGGTCAGAATAAACAATCGACTTCTCTCCGTACAAGTAATTTCTCCAAATCTTTAATGCGAACACCACCGCAGCTAGCTCTAAGTCATGAGTGGCTTAATTCACCTCGTGCGGCCTAAGCTGACGAGAAGCATAAGCCACCACCTTGCCCTCTTGCATCAGCACACAACCCAAACCAGTGTGCCACACATCACAGTAGACAATGAATTCCTTTTCAGCCTCTAGCTGTATTAATACCGGGGCTTCAGTCAGAATCTTCTTCAGTCTCTCAAAACTCTCCTGTTGTTTATCAGTCCAATTAAATGGTACCCCTTTGCACAGTAATTTAGTTAGGGGTGAAGCAATCAGTGAAAACCCCTTAACGAACCGTCTATAATACCCGGCCAGACCCAGAAAACTGCAAATCTCAGATACCGACTTCGGTGGCTTCCAGTCCAATACGGCCTCAACTTTCTGAGGATCAACCCTAATCCCCTCGGCAGACATGACATGACCAACAAATGTCACATCTCGCAGCCAAAACTCACACTTGCTGAATTTGGCATAAAGCTGCTTTTCTCTCAATATTTGTAGAACAACCCAGAGATGTGAATCATGCTCCTCCTCAGTTCTTGAATACACCAGAATATCATCTATAAACACCACCACGAATCGGTCCAAATAGGGTTGAAAAACCTGATTCATCATATCCATGAAAGCATCTGGTGTATTCATTAACCCAAACGGCATGACCAAAAACTAGTAGTGTCCATAACGAGTCCTGAATGGGGTCTTATACGCATCCGTCTCCTTAACCCTTAGTTGATGGTATCCTGATCTAAGATCTATCTTAGAGAAAATCGAAGCTCCTCGCAGCTGATCAAATAAATTGTCTATCCTTGGTAACGGGTACTTGTTCTTAATTGTCAGTTTATTCAGTTGACGATAATCAGTACACATGCGCATAGACCCATCCTTCTTCTTCATGAATAATACCGGTGCTCCCCACGAAGACACACTCAGTCGGATGAATCCTCGATCCAGTAGCTCTTGGATCTGAGCCTTTAATTCTACCAGCTCCTTCGGTGCCATCCTATAAGTGGCGATGGACACCAGAGCCATTCCTGGTAGGAGCTCAATGTCGAATTCGACCTCATGATTTAGAGGCAACCCTAGAAGCTCTTCAGGAAATACATCCGGAAACTCCTTTACTATTCTGACATCCCTAACTAACAAGCCCTTAACATCAGATGTGCTGATATAAGCTAGGAACGCCTCGCAACCTTTGCGAACCAGCTTCTTGGCCCTTAGAGCTAAGATTACATTAGATAAATAATCCCTTCGCTCTCCTATCACGACCACCTCCGAAGACTTCAATACCATACGCTTAGCAGCGCAATCCAAATTTGCATGGTGTTTCACTAACCAATCCATGCCCAAAATGAGATCGAACTCGCCAAATGGCAGTTCTATAAAATTCGCTGGAAAGACAACCCCTTGGACATTTAGGGGCACATCTCTAAACAAATTATTCACTCTAACCGACTGTTCCAATAGACTAATCACTGATATATCCCTATCAGTAACTTTGAACTGTATGCCTAAAGTTCCAAACACAGTACATGCAACATACGAGTGCGTAGACCTAATATCAATTAAAGCGGTATATGGTACATTATGAATGAGGAATGTACCAGTTATGACATCAGGTGCATCGCTATCCTCTCGGTGCCGAGCAGTATAAACCAACACTGGCTGTCTCACCTCTGTGTTACCAGCACCTCTGCCCGGTGCTCCACAACTTTGTCCAAACCCATTTCCCCCTCTGGGTGGACCACGGCCTCTCGGTGGCTGCTGACCACCTCTCCTTGGCTGCACATAGCCCTGACCTGCCACTTGCATATGAATAGGCCTCCGAGGACAGTATCTAAACTGATGATCCTTGGACCCACATCTAAAACACCCCCAATTCTTTTCCAACACTCTCCCAAATGAGATCTCCCACACTCAACGCAAGGCTGCGGTCGACCAGCAACAACTGGAATCCCAGCTCGAGCTAGCCCATCAAACCTAGGCCTCTTCCTAGGCCCACCAGAAGAACTTGATGACCACACTTGTTTCCCTGAACCAGACTCAGAAATTCCTTCCTCTGGGCATCCACATAACTTGCCCCAACATATTTTCCTTGGAAGGTCACCTTAAAGAAGTCCCATGTCAAACGGTTAGCCTGCGTGCCTTCACTCATGGTAAGCCACCATTGATATGCCTCATCTCGCAGTAAAGACATTGCTCCCTTCAGTTTTTGCTCGACCGTACAATCGAGATATTCCATTATTCGCTCAACAGCCTCCAACCAATATTCTGCTACATTCGGAGCTACCCTAAAAATGCCTCTGACAATTTCCATCGCATTTGACCAGAGTCATTCAGAGATTGACCCTCGGCCCACTGACCTAGTACTTGTTCCAGCAACCCTTTCCAGAACCTGTAACATCGCTTGGGACAGGGCATCATCCCCACCGGCTCGGTTATGAGACCCCATCTCAGTCACTGGTGAGGCTGGCGCTTCCCTATTTGGCATGTGTCCTGATGCTGACGATCCAGCCCTAGCACCTCGGCCTCTATCATAGCCAAGTGTACCCCTTCTGTGACCTCTTGTGCTCATATTGATGTAGCGTATTTATCTGATTTAAGAGTTTTATGAACCAGTTTATAGTTCTTATAATTATTAACAAATATTTTATGATAAACAGTAATTAGGGTTATTTTCGCAGGTCGAATTTACTACAATTTTCAGTCTCTTATAGTCTCAATTTTCCTAACTAAGGAGTTCCAGTATACTACTACTATCCCTAGCAATTTCTCAGTATAGTCATTTTTGTATATAATAGGGTACAGTGTCAGAGAACTTACAAATTTGGTGCCGGAGACTCGGGGTGCCACACATCCAGTAACATCATTTCTTTCCAAACCAAATTTAAACAGACTAAGAAAATTTTTCAAAACCTATTCCACAGTCGAGTTTTGTAACCTGGCTCTGATACGACTAAATGTAACACCCCAAACCCGGTCTAGACGTTATGACCGGATCTAGCGTGTCACATCAAAGTGATGTTAGAGAACTATGCTTTGATCGAAAACCCTTCTTACAATTTAAAACTTTCTATTGTTTAAAACCTCAGGTTTCGTTGCTTACTTATTAAAACACGATTTACACAAAAACATTCTCTAGTAGATTATTATTTTTTTTAAAGCCTTGTTTATTGCGGAAGCTTAATTCAAAACAGTTGCGATTACGTGATATTTTGAAAACAATAGTTATTGTTTTAAAATCTCATGCTCAATAAACTATGAGGTTGAAATTTTAAAGAAACACCAAATAAAAGTTAAAAAAAAAAATCCCAAATGGCCTTATTACAAAATTATTAGCCCAATAAATTAATCTAAAATAAAATAAAGTTTTTAGATTTAACTTTAAAGCCAATCGGACGTGTGGCCACCTCTGAGTCCCTCACAGTTCCAAATCCTCTAAGGCTGGGGATTACTTGCACAGTTAAAGAAACGGGTGAGTTACGAGAACTCAGTGTGTAATCCCCTAATACGGTCACTGTCTGGGCCCGAGTCTATACGGTATCAGTCTGGGCCTAAGCCCTATTCGGTAACAGTCTGGGCCTAAGCCCTATATTATATCAATGCAAACAGACATATAACCCAACCCTTAAAAACCAACTCACCACCCACACCAACCATTTCTACATGTGGGGTCCAAGTCGACCCACCTAGCTAACTCTTCAATAATACCAACCAGCTCTCCATGTGGGGACCATGTCGACCCACCTAGCCAACTCTCCAATAATGCAGCCTAGCTACTAACAACGATATACCTGGCTGAGCTACTAGAATCAGAATACGTGGTGATGCCACTATAACGGTACTTCCTCCAAATCAGAAAAACCCACCCCAATGCAGTGTGCCATGTCATAACTACTCCATGTATGCAATGCATCTGAGTCATAATCAATCATACATTCAATACACATACAACACTGGTACTACCACTAAGGGTACGGCAGTCATTTAGACAGTTAGGGGTCAAATAATCATTTCACCCCTCAAGGGCATTTCGGTAATTTTACCCGTCGCGGGTATTTCGATAACTTTACCTATCGAGGGTATTTCAGTAACTTTACCCATAAAGGGTATTTCAGTAACTTTACCCATAAAAGGTATTTCAGTAACTTTACCCATAGAGGGTATTTCGATAAATTTTCCCCTATAATAATATTTTCAAAGGCCTACTGTCTCCTCGAGTGACACAAATACCCTTTTTGATAGAAGCGGTGCAGCTAGGCCAAAGCCCAAGTTTTGGCCCAAGTGGGCCCACACACTCTTGTGGCCCATTCAGCCCATTTTTAGCTACGGTTCTGCGAACCTTGCAGCCACATCTATTATCCGACACTTATCATGGAATTTGCCCTTGTGGGCCCATCAGTGGGCCCACTTGGCCCACTATGGCTCAACAAGAACCATTACGGCCTAATCCTATGAGAAAGTTCGTGGCACTCCCAAAGGTCTATTGTCAACGTTTGTGGCTCATTTTATCACTACGAGCGCTCGCACGCTCGAGTGCTCTCAGATGCCGAAGTCTCGACTTATCGATTTTTCGGCTTTTATCGGTATACAGTAGCACAGAAGTGAGAACAACATTATTCTGTGTTTGAACAGTTTGGAAATAGGTGTACGATTACACACCTTGATTACGAACGTGCTACCAATCCCTTAGCATCGATCCTACGCTAAACAAGATCAACAGTTAGTCAATCGACTAAGGGGTTTATCCTCCTAATACACAACAAAACTGAAACCACATTAACACCTACCTAGTTCCACCGAGTCTTGCTAAGCTCTTTCCAAATTTCAGTGAAGATTAAGAATCCTTGAAAATATCCTGCGTTACAAAGCACCCTTATTAAAAGAGTTTGAATACATATGTGGTTAACATCCACCCTTGACAAATACCAAACCCTCTAAGCCAAATCGGTCCTCAAACCAAACACAAAGCGCCAATACTTACTTGCTCAAGGACTCTGAGTAATTCTTCAAATGCTTCCGGACGCTTACCCCTTTTCACTACTCGAGATAACCTAAATACCATATAACATTAATAAAAGGAATAAGGGATGATTCGGTACATAAGAGGGAAAACTGTACTACCCCAACCATTGACTAAAAGAGAGTCAACACTACTTACTTTTTCAATTCGGCAAGAACAGATTTCTTCTAGCAACAAGAATAGACGACCCTAGAGATGCAAGTACACTAGAAGGGAAAGAAGGGGTTAGTTTCGGCTTAAACAACTTAAAGAAAACATGATGGAGTGTTGAGAACAATGGGGAGGATAGGTTCGGCTATCCTGAAGAAAATGGAAAGGAAGATGAGAGAAAAGAATGATGAATTCGACTAAGGAATCAAAAGAAAGAAACAAAATGTAGGCAGAGAGTGGGCAACAGTTAGAGAAATAATGGACGAGTAAAAGACCCGAATGGTAACAACGTTACACAAAATGTTTCTACCGAAAGAAAAATACCGATATGAGCAGAAAGAACCCGAAAGGCAAAGAAAGGATTTTCGGTTTCTCCATAGACACAAAGTTGCCGAAATGCTCCCAAATGCCACCCCTCTAGCCGAATTTCTCACTTAGCCACACTCTTAAATTCGGCCAACGCTCCCACACACATCACTTCCTTGATTTTCTCCACCAAAGTCTCCTAAAATAGCTCCCCACCTTCCGTTTAAATTATTTGACCAAGTCCTCAACCTTCCTTGTAGAGTTTGATCCAAACTCTACTTCTTCCACTCTCAAGCCACAAAATAAAAGTCTCCAATTGCAATTTGTGGGATTCGAACCCCACTTCCCCATGCTACTTCAGTGACACCTCAGCCACAAGTCACATGCTCATCTTGTGACATCTAAACGCACACAAATATACTTAAGTCCTACTACTAACAACCACCTCCTCTTAAGGTCCAAAAACTAAAATTTTTCGAAAGCTCAGACATAAACCCAGGCCTCCTTAAAAACCCTAAGTACACTCAAATAATTAGCCGTTCAAGCATGACATGAATTTTAAGCAAAAATTACAGCCCCTAAATTTTGGGACTTTACAAACACAAACGAGTGTCTAGGCCATGTGTGACACACGGTTAGTCCCATGGGCATGTGTTCCGACCGTGTGCCCCCTGCACCCTAATTTTTTAGAAATAGAATGCTCAGAATTGAGCACACGAGCTGAGACACGGGCGTGTGTCTCGGTAGTGTAAGAGACACGGCCTCAGGCACGGGCATGTGTCCCTGGCTTGTGAAGTCTGCACCTATTTTATGAAAAGTTATGAAAATTAAATCGACCACACGGCCTAGCACACGGGCGTGTGACTTGGCCTGTGACTTAAATTTGTTCATGAGTTACAAATAAAGAGTTACACGGGTTAGGGACACAGGCATGTGACCACACAGCCAGCCCACACGGGCGTGTCCCAAAACCACACGAGTGTGTGACCCATGTTTCTAGTAAAAAATTTCTAAGTTTTGTAAAAATTTCCTAAGTGCTCGGTTTAGTCCTAAACCACTACTAAAGCATTTTTTTGTGTCTCGTAGGCTCGTATTAGGGACTTTATGATTGAGTATGAATGGTTTTAATTTGGATGCTTTATGACTCAGAATTGTATGATTGCTTGTGTTGTGAGTCCGGTAATGCCTCGTACCCTGTTCCGGCTTTGAATACGGGTAAAGAATGTTACAAGGTATGGACATTATGAATTTCTAGTGATGTCGCTTGGTTTAACCAATGCATCTGCAATATTTATGGATCTAATGAACATAATTTTTAGACCGTATCTAGATCAATTTGTTGTGGTTTTCATCAATGATATTTTGGTTTATTCACGGGACGAATCCCAGCATGCTGAACATCTATGAATTATTTTGCAAACTTTACGCAAAAAATAATTATTCGCTATGTTTAGCAAATGTGATTTTTGGCTTCGAGAAGTTTGTTTTCTGGGATATGTTGTGCTAGCAGATGGCATTAGAGTAGATCCGGGTAAAATTTTAGCTATTGTTGATTGGAAGCCTCTAAGAAATGTATTAAAGATTAGAAGTTTTTTGGGACTACCTGAATATTACAGAAGATTCGTCAAAGGATTCTCGATAATAGCTGCATCGATGACACCACTATTATAGAAAGATGTGAAATACAAATGGTTCGAGAAGTGCCAGCAAAGTTTTAACCAGTTGAAAGCACTATTGACTGAAGCACATGTTCTAGTTTAGCCTAAATCGGGTAAAGAATTTGTGATTTTCAGTGATGCATCTTTAAATGGTATAGGCTATTTTTTGATGCAGGAAGGAAAAGTAATAGCATATGCTTCCCGACAATTGAAGCCGCACGAAAAGAATTATCTGACACATGACATAGAATTGGCAGCTATTGTGTTTGCATTGAAAATTTGGGGACACCATTTGTTTGGTGAAAAATGTCACATTTTACTGATCATAAGAGTTTGAAGTATTTATTGTCGCATAAAGATTTGAACTTCTCGAGCTGTTGAAAGATTATGATTTGATTATTGATTACCATTCGGGAAAAACAAATGTAGTGGCTGATGCTCTGAGTAGAATATCATTGTTTGCTTTGCGAGTGTTGAAATATTATGATTTGATTATTAACTATCATTTGGAAAAAGTGAATGTAGTGGCTGATGCTCTTAGTAGAAAATCACTGATTGCTTTGTGAGCATTGAATATGCAATTGTCATTGTCTGATGATGTTTCGTTTTTAGTTGAGTTAAAAGCTAAACCATTGTTTTTATAAGATATTTGTGAGTCTTAGAAATACGATGATGTTTTGGTAGCTAAATGGAAATCGTATGACCCCTAATTCAGAGTTTTAGATAAGGTCTGATGATTGCTTACTTTTTAAAGGAAGAGTTTGTGTACCAAAGAATTCAGAACTCTTTCAGAGAATCTTACATGAAGCACATAGTGGTACCTTGTCTATTCATCTGGGAAGTAATAAGATGTACAGTGATTTGAAACAGATGTACTGGTGGCCTCGAATGAAACGCGAGATTTCAAAATTTGTATCGAGATGTTTAGTATGTCAGCAAGTTAAAGCTGAACAACATGTACCTTCTGGGTTATTACAGCCAGTGATGATACCAGAATGGAAATGGGATCAAGTTATAATGGACTTCGTATCGGGTTTACCATCTATCTCTGAGGAAGAAAGATGCAATTTGGGTTGCTGTTGATTGTCTGACAAAGTCTGTACACTTTATTCCAATGTGTATAAATTACTCCCTTGAGAGATTAGCTGAGTTATACATTTCTTAGATCGTTAGATTACACGGGGTTCTAATCTCTATTATTTCTGATAGAGACCCACGGTTTACATTGCGATTTTGGAGAAAGTTACAAGAAGCTCTTGGTACGTAGTTACGGTTTAGCATCGCATTTCATCCTCAGACAAATGGTCAGTCCAAGCGAGTCATTCAGATATTCGAAGATATGCTTCGTTGTTGCGTATTAGAGTTCGAAGGCAGTTGGGAGAAATATTTGTCATTGGTTGAATTCGCGTATAATAACAATTATTAGTCGAGGATAAACATGGCACCGTATGAAGCTTTGTATGGTCAAAATGGCGAACTTTGCTATATTGGACTGAGCTCAGTGAGAAAGAGATACACAGGGTTGATTTGGTTCGTGAGACTGAAGAAAAAGTAAAGGTGATCAGAGATAGTTTGAAAGCAGCTTCAAATCATCAAAAATCTTATGTAGATATTAAATGTAAAGACATAGAATTTCAAGTCAGTGACAAAGTAGTTTTGAAAGTACCGCCCTGGAAGAAAGTGCTCCAGTTCGATCGTAAAGGAAAGCTAAGTATGCAATTTATCAGACCGCATGAGATTATTGAAATAATCAAATCTGTCGAGTATCGATTGACTTTACCGTCAGAACTAGAAAAGATTCATAATGTCTTTCACGTGTCTATGTTACGACGGTACCAATCTGACCCTTCACATGTTATCTCCTTAATGGATATCGAGATTCAACCTGATATGTCGTATAGTGAAGAACAGATCAAAATTTTGGCTCGAGAGGTGAAAGAATTGAGAAATAAGAACATAGCTTTAGTAAACATAGCTTTAGTAAACATTCTCTGACAGTGATACGGAATAGAAGAAGCTACCTGGGAACCCAAGGTAGCTATGAGAAAGTAATATCTGAACCTCTTTTCTGGTAAGATTTTCAGGGACGAAAATTTTTTTAGGAGGGAGAGTTGTAATAGCTCATTTTCAGTGGAATCAAAAACAGTGGTTTCGGGACCACAAATCCGATGTGTGAATATCTATTTATTTATCATTTTAATGTCTACAACATGTTAGTAGTATTGTATAAAAATTTCGTTAAGAAATTTTACTATTTGCAAGCTTAATTCGATAAAAAGGATTAAATTTCAAAAGGTGCAAAACTTAAGTTCTATCTACACGTCTTGCTTTTATTGCTATATCGGGAGTTACTCCACGTATTGCTTGACGTAAAACAGATAGTGGATTTGTTTCTGTCTTTTGTTGAATCTTTTTCAAGGCTTGATAGATAATTTGATAAGCCAATGATTTTTTTCCGTGTTTCAGAATACGATTAACCAACATGTTAACTAATCGATTATGATAAATTGGATCGAATTTTGTAGTTTTTTCTTCTGCAGTACCTCGATGTGACATGAGCGTGAAAGGGGTTCAAGAATCCATTTTCTTTTTATAAGGGCTAAAATCATTTATTTTGGCTTTTTGACCCCATATTGTAGGGTGGATCTCGAAAGATATGAAAGATCTCCTTCCAAGCCGTACATACGACTTTCATCGAATACGGTTTTCCACAGAATTCCATATGTATCTATGAGATCGAGTATGGAATTCTGTTTACTCACTCTAAATAGGTTTTATGTTGTAATTATACCATTGATATGGTTAATGGTCAAAAAGGGCATGGTTTAGTTAATTTTTAAAGGTTAAAAACTATGGTTAAAATGGTACTTAGTAAAATAATCATAAAACAAATAATAGAAAACTTAGTGCTCATCTTCATGAGCTTTCTTCTCCACTGAAATTAGGCTTGGAAAAACCCATTTTTAGAGCTTGAAAGTTCGGTTGAGCTTTTGGGATTGCATGGTAAGAATTTTAACTCTGCTTTAATGAGTTTTATGTTTTTGAAGTCATTGTAGCTTAATCTAGCTAGCCCCGAGACTAATTTGCAAAATTGTTAAAATTCTAGGGTGTTACCATGATTGAAATCATGTGAATTTGATGTTTGGTGGAAGAGAATGAATATATGTTGTTAGATAAACAACTTTTGTAAAGTGAATTTTGTTGGAAATGTCAATTTAGGGTTAAATTGAAAAATGTGACATGTTCATGGTGTAAATTGTGAAATAATGAATTTTATGAGTTGATAGGGACTTATACGAAATCCGGCTAGCTTGGGTTAGGGATGGATTTGCATGAATTTCATTTATTAAGCTTTGGGACTACATTGAAAAGAAATCAAATGTGTAGGGGCAAAAGTGTAATTTTGCTAACATGTGAATTTGGATTGAATTGAATAAACTAGTTATTAAATTGGTTGAATTGATTTATTTAGATTAAGTTATTATCAGCCGAATTTAAATCGAGGGAAGGCAAAAGTTGTGGATTAGTCCATCGTACTTCTGCGCGATAGTGTCGATGTAAGTTCATAGTAATTAAATTATATCATTTGATTTCCTTATATAATTGTATTTTATAATCAAGTAGTTAATTATTTTACAATTATACCCCTGATCGTATTTACGTGCCCCTGTTGTACTTCGGTACCCCTGATCGCACTTACGTGCCTCTGTTATACTTCAGTACTCCTGATAGCACTTCCGTGACGTGGTTATGTTTTGATAACATTTATTAAGTAAAATAGGAGTTCACTCATTTAATGTTAAGTTAAATAAATTGCTATGTACTTACTAAGTTTTATAAGCTTATACGAGTTTATGTGTCGTTTTGTAGATTACTTTTGCTGACTTGGGACAGACCGTAACTTCGTCTCACACTATCCATCATCGTTAGTAGCTTTTGAACTCTTTTGGGATTATGGCATGTGTATGTGTCTATAAGTATATATGTATATATGTCTAGTTCATTTTGGTATAAAAGTGAAATACTAAATTGTGTGTTTGGACACTTTGTTTTCTAGGATGTACATATGTATTTTCGATTTGATAAATTGGAATGAATGAAATTGCTTATGGATGGTTTAATGTTGATGAATTTAAGTTTTTATGATAGCAATTGTATTCGGTTAGGTGTTTGAATAAGGGAAGATGGAATGTTAGTAATGAATTTGCATATTATATATGTGTCTTGTTTAGAAATGTAGTGAATTGGTACTTTGATGGAAATGGCATATATGAATGTTAATGCTAGTAGTTGAATGGCTTGGTTAGCACCATTTAGAATGTTTTGGTAAGTAAATTAAATGGTATGTATAGATGTAAAAATGCCTAGAAGTTAGTTGATTATTTTGGCCAAATTGAGTACATGGTTGTACATGTTTTGATGTAGTCATTGAGGTGCCTTTGGGCATATTGGTTGTATGTTCTTATATATAGCTAGAATATGCATGATTTTAGTGCCTTGTTATGGTTGGTAATTGTGTGCAAATGTGCTTGTAGGTACATGTCTTGGAAATGGCCTATTTTTCATCCACACGGGCAGAGACACGGGCGTGTGTCTCAGCCGTATGTGACACACGGCTAGGCAACGCAGCTGTGTGTCCCCTGTAGCTCTTAAAGGGTTGCAAGTCAGGCTGTTACATGGCCTAGCACATGGGCGTGTGAGGTTATTTAGAAGGGTACACAGCCTGGCACAATGGCGTGTGGCTTGGCCGTGTGACCTAAGTCAGTGAGTTACACGGGCACGGACACGGGCTGGGACACGACCATGTGTCCCTACTTCGAATGCTACATTGCCTGGCCATACGGCCGTGTGACCCCTACAATGTAGTAAATTTTTGCTATTTTCTGAAAAATTCTCTGAGTTTTCTTTTTAGTCCTGACTTGTTTCTAACATGCTTTTAAAGCCTCGAGAGCTCATATAAGGGACAACATGTATGATTTGGATTGTTTTAAATATGATTACAGATATGATTTGAAATGTTTGAAATTTTTATTCGATTGATTTGAAAACTCTGGTAATGCTCCGTAACCCTGTTTCGGAGACAGATATGGGTTAGGGGTGTTACAACTTGACAACTCTAATTTTGTAACGCCCCGAAATTGGGCCTAGGAGAATTGGGCTTATTGGTCCCCAAGCGTGGAAGCATTCTAGAATTTTTGGGAATATGAGAATGGCGTTATTTCAAGTTGGACCTATTAGGAAGGTGATTTTGGAAGGTTACGGGGTTTCTATGAAGTCTCGAGTTCAAGTTAGGCCATAGGAAAAATTTTGGGTCTTTAGCTCTTTAGTGGATAGGTTGCTGACGGTAGGATTTAAGTAATTTTGTGTGTATTAGAAGACACAAGTAAGCATATGGTAGAGTGATGGTGGCGTCAATAGTAGATAAAAGGGAGAAGGAGTTCGAATCCCTCAGATCACAAGTGAAGGCTTTTATTTTATGTCTTAGGAGAGGAGGTAGCTGAGTTTGGATCGAATTCTACTAAGGGAGTTGGAGACTTGGTCATATATTTCAAATGGATGAAGGAGAGTAAAGTTAGGAGGAAATGGTGGAGGAAATCAAGGGATAGAGGAGTGTGCAAGTGGTGACCGAATATGGGGAAGTGGGGTAAGCAATTTCGGTCATGAGAGGTCTTTTGAGGGATAGGCACATTCGGTTTTGGGTGAGGGAAGTGCCGAATTGTTGCTTTGAATTTTACTTAGAGAAGTGTTGGCATTTTGGTACTGGGTAACATTTTAGGCCGCTTCTTTGTTTATCTCTGGTTGCTTCTTCCTTTTTCTCTGACTTTGGCTGAATTCCCATTATTGGCATTTCTTTTTCTCATCTTATTCCTCCTTCTTTTCCCTGTTAGGTGCCGAATTGGTAAGCTTTTCCTTCACCTCTTTTCTTCTTATCACTCGTTTCTCTTCTTTACCCCTAAGCTGCACCAACACATCTTCCTCCCCTTTTTCTATCATATTTGTCGTTTCTCTCTTCCAAGGGCCAAACTTTCACTTTCTCTTCTTTGTTCATTATTAGTTCGTGGTGCTACTCTTTATATCGAAACCTTCTTTTCCATTCGGCTCATCCCTGATCAAAGGCCAAAGCTATTCACTCTTCTCCAGTCGATTCTTTTCTTTGAAGGTAATAGTTTCTTTCCTTCTTAGTTTCTTCTTCTCTTTTCTATCTTCAAGAATCGAAACACTCAACCTTTAACTCTATCCGGTTTAGGCCAAATTACTCACCCTCTTCCATCTCGAGATCTTTTTGTTATCTGTGCTGAGAGCCGAATCTTGTGGGTTTAGCCACTCAGAGTTCTTCATGGAGGCTGACAATAGCCGATCGGAGGGGGAATCAGGAAAAGTGCCTAATGAAAGTGGACTCGTGACCCCTGCACACAAGTTTAAGTGGCGTAGGGTGTCAACAGTTCGAGATTTTCCGACTGGATGCGGAAGGGCATCGACATCTGGTTTGGATAGGCAAATCGCGGTTACTCGATCTAGTGAAGGCAAGTGTTAGTAATCTCGTAGTTAGGTGTTTAGATTACAAATCTTCCAATTCTTTTGTTAATAGTGTTAATTGTGTGATATGTTTGGTATAGGTGACAGCGATCGTGAGTGTTTAGTTCTCTACGTGATCAAATGTGTAATCTCACACCCACCTGGATGATTGCATGTGGTGTTCTGTGAAACAGCCAAAAGCCGAAAAGTCAAAAAGTCGATAACTGTGACCACTCGAGTGTGCGAGCGCTTGTAGTGGTAAATCGAGATACGAATCATGACGTTAAGTCGTGGAGAGTGTCACAAACCCTCTCGCGAAATCGAGGCTATAACGGGCCTAACCGGGCCGAAACGGGCCAATTGGGCCCAACGAGCTATCCAACCCACTTGGGCAAAACTGTTAGAAAATCTGTCGAATGATAACTCCGAATGCCAAATCTGCAAATCTGAGGCCGAAATTGTGCGAAATGGGCCACACGAGCGTGTGGGCCCTATTGGGCCTAAGATGGATTTTAGGCCCATTAACTCTGTAGTGGCTTAAAAAGAGTGTTGTGTCGCTCGAGGCGACAGTAGGCCTTCGGAAAGGCCTCTGAATGCAAAAATTACCAAAATACCCTTGGAGGGTAAATTACTGAAATACCCTTGGGTTACGAAATTACCAAAATACCCTTGGATGGTAAATTACCGAAATACCCCTAGGTTGGAAAATTACCAAAATACCCTTGGAGGGTAAATTACCGAAATACCTCTGGGTTGCAGATTTACTAATACCCTCGCGGGGTAAAATTACCGAACTACCTCCTAGTGGGTGAAAATGACTGTTATACTCTTAATTATGATTGAATATTGTGTGTATGATTTTTATTTACACTTTTACACGTTGATGCATGACATTTTATCATATTGCATGGGGTGGGATAATGACTGAAGAGAAGTGTAGCCTGGTGGCTCTGCCACATACTGTTTCAGTGGCCATGCCATATATTGATATACTATGACTCTGGTGGCTCAGCCACAAATATTGCGATTAGCTGCTCGTCTGCATTATTGGTGTGATTGGCAGGGTGGGTTGACTTGATCCCCACAGGTGACGATTGGTTGGTACGGGGGTGTGATTGGTTGGATTGGGTTGGGTTACATTACATTTCAATTGTTTTCATTTTCATGTTAATAGGGTTTCGGCCCAGTCTGCTTCTGAATGGGCTTCGACCCAGTCTGCTTCTGTATGGGCTTCGGCCTAGTTTACTTCTGTATGGGCTCAGGCCCAGTTAATGACCAATTAGGGGAATTACACACTGAGTTCTCGTAACTCACCCCTCTACTTTAACCTTGTAGGTGATCCCCAGCGTTAGACGATTTGGCGCAGCGGAGGACTCTGTGGTGGCCATACATTGGAATACTTCTCATGAATTTTAGTAAATTTCAGTTTTGCTTTATTTTAAATTTTCATTTATTTTGGGTTAATATTTTGTAATAAGGCCGTTGGTTTATTTTCCTTTAAGTTTTCGTTAATAACTGTTAAACTTATAAATACGTGGTTTTCTTAAAACGACAATAACTATTTTCAAAATATCACATCTTCACAAGTCACTAAATCTGATTTCTGTTATAAACAAAGTTTTCAATTATAATAATAACAACGTTTTTACAAGAAGACCATAAAAGCGAAATTGAATTTCACAAACAACAAAGCTCGAAGTTTTCAAAAAGAATACGGAGTTTTTAACAAACATGCTGTTTTTAAACAACCCTTCTATGTGACATGCAAAATCCGGTCATAACGTCTAGGCCTGGTTTTGGGTGTTACATATTTTTTTATCACTTTGTACAAAGCGATTTCAATAGGATTAAAAGACTTAAAAGCTCAGTTGCAAGAATTAATTAATAGATGTTTAATTCGATCAAGTGTATCATCTTGAGTCACATCGGTAGTTGAATGGATTATTGGTAGTTGAATAAAGTTACTATGAAGAACAAATATTCATTGTCTCCTATTGATAATTTATTCAATCATTTATAAGATGCCATAATGTTTATGGAGTTTGATCCCAGATTTGGTTATTATCAGTTGCAAGTCAAAGATATTGATACATCGAAAGTAATATTTAGAACTTGTTGTGGATATTACGACTTTATATATATGTTATTTTGGATTGACTAATACTCTAGTGGCATCATTGGATATGATGAATCAGGTTTCTCAACCATTTTTTGACAGATGAAGTGTTATGAATTTATCGATAATTATATTATCGATGATGAAGCTATTATAGGGACACGTTGAATATTTTTGATTAGTTAAGTGTCAGCAGAGTTTTAACTAGTCGAAAACTTTATTGATAGAAGCTTTGGTATTGATTTATTTTAAATCCATAAATGATGTTGTTTTGAATTTGTTAGCTAAATTGGAATATGTTCAGAATGATTAGAGCACCAATTTCAATATTGATGGCGATAATTTATATTTCAGAAATTGAATGTGTGTAGAACAAATCTAAATTTATACAAGACATCTTATTCAAGGTTCGTAGCAGCGTCTTAGTGATTTTAACCTGGTAGTAGCAAAATGTATAGTGACTTGAAACAAATGTATTGGTGATTAGGAATAAAATGTGAAATTTTAGAGTTCTGACCAAGATTGCCCAATTGGATTACACATTAGAAAATCTAGTAGAGTTGCATATGTCTGGTTCACCTTTAGACTCCGGAATAAATTTTATGAAGCTATGGCACAAACAGGCGGGCAGTTGCAAAAGTTTACTGTTGATTGCATATACTGTTTAAAGCTTTTCACAGACGGAAATTTAGAACTCCATTATGCTAATCAGAATGGGGCAAGAACAAGTTAGTGCAGACAAATATAATTTGGTCAATCGAAGAGTTTTTTAGAACATAGTAGTTGAAATTATTTCCAGGTAAGAAATTTCGAGTACGAAATTCCTAAAGAGGGAAGAGTTGTAACAACCCATTTTTTAGTGGTGTTGAAAATAATGGTTTCAGGACCACAAACCCAACGAGTAAATCCATAAAAGAATTAGTATATAAATTATATGAGTCAATAATAAATTTATATTGAATATTGATTTGATAGATTTTAGTTAATTGAATAAATAGTTAAGTATAAGTGGTTGTCTTGAAAGTTAAGTGGTTTTGAACAATAAAGTATCGGGATCTCGTTTCTATAAATTGAAATTGTAAATAATGTTATTAAATATTTACGGAGTAATTATATAGGTGTATTAAATTTTGGTCCAAAAATTTTAAGGTTTAGATAGATAACTAATTAAAAAGGACTAAATCGTAAAAACTGTAAAACTTGATCGCTATTGGTTTTATTAGTTAAAAAGTTTCATTAATACATGTTGGAAGGTTTAAGTGGTAATTAAACCATTTTTAATGGAATGTACGGTTATTGCCTTAATTTTAAAGGTTTTTATATGTTAAAATAAACAAAGCCAACATTGTCTCTTTCATTTTCTTCTTCTTCACCCGAAGTCACGATTGTCGAGCTAGGGGGTTTCGGTCAAGCTTATTCTTAATGCATGGTATAAAAATCGAGTCTGATTCTTATAATTTTTATGTTTTTGAGATCGTTTCTTTAACACCCAAAACCCGGCCTAGAAGTTATGACCGGATCTGGCATGTCACATAGAAGGGTTGTTTAAAAAAAATGCGCGTTTGTTAAAAATTTCGAGTTAAATTACTTATTCGCTTGTTATCCTTTTCTTAACATTTTTGAAACGGTTATTAAGGGTTTAGGAAATTCTCGTATTGAACATTTAATAATCATAGGCAGTAATCAAATTAAAAACTAAATCAAATAAAATACCAAATTTAAAGTTAAAATGGCCTTATTACATAATAAAATCCCATTTAAAAATAAGTCTAAATAAAAGAAACGACTTTACGAGAAAACATTTCATGGCCACCACAAGTCTGCCTCGGTTCCCAAATCTATGATCTAAAGATTACTTGCAAAATTAAGCAAAGGGGTGAGTCACCGAGACTCAGTATGTAAATCCCCATACAACGCAATCTGGGCCTTAAGCCCACACAGTACAACATGTTACTCATGTATACAATGCAGCCCAACCTAGTCTCGCTCTCCATCCAACCACCCGTGGCATTAGGCCACTGTGGTTTATGACCACCGTGGTCCCAGACCACTCGTGACAGTAGTCACTCGTGACAAAGTCACTATAATATGTAATCGTGGGGCCAACCCACTGTGGTCTTAGACCACCGTGACGATCTCTGATAAATAACGCATACGTGGGGCCAACCCACTATGGTACAAGACTGCCGAGACAAGTCACTGATTAGAATATTCGTGGTTTCAACCACCGTGGTACTTAGACCACTCGTGACCGTAGTCACTCGTGACAGTAGTCACTGATTCTCCCTCCTCCTTTCATTCAATCCCGAGCCCATGCTCTTTACTTTGTGCACATTATGTATGCAACCAATATCACAATTGTAACATATAATATTTCATACATGCATAACATCGAAAACACATACATGCATACCATCAAGAATATCAATATCGAAGAACTTACCTGGTGTCTTCAACCTTACCCACAAGGGTATCTCGACTATCAAATTAGTCATTTCGACTTTCAGCCAATACAGTTAATAACACAATCAATGAAGTAACGTGTAAGTAATGCACACTATCATGCTAATCAACTCTTAAGGGTATAACAGTAATTTTACCCACCAAGGGTATTTTCGTAATTTACCTATCAAGTAATTTCTCACCTGCAATGGCCTTTTCGAAGGCCTAATGTCTCCTAAAGCGACTCAACTACCATTTCCAGTCGTACCGGACTATTGGGCCTAAAACCCGATTTCGGCCCATTCTGTAACACCCCTATCCCGAGTCCGTCGCCAGATTAAGGTTAAAAGCGTTTCCGGATAGATCGAGAACATTCACAGACGAAATCATACATTAAATCATCATTCTCAGACACAATGTCCCTTAAACGAGTCCTTGAGACCTTAATCATACCTTAAACGAGTCCTTGAGACCTTAATCATACTTATAAGTCGAGTCGGGACTAAACTGAAACACATATGAAATTCCATGAAAATTTGAAACTTTTCTAAAATACAGGGTAGACACGCCCGTGGGAGGAGACCGTGTGCCCTCCACGGCTTCTAGACACCCCCGTGTATCCATACTTGTTTATACTAACTATACCAACATGGTCATTAGGCATGCCTGTGTGCCATGGCCGTGTACTTTTAGGTCATATACTGACTTCCCCACCACGGCCACCAAGCACGCCCGTGTCGAGGCCGTGTACTTTTAGGTCATATACTGACTTCAACCACACGGCCTGGGCACACACCCATGCTTTGAACGTGTGTCTTACACGGTCCTTACACACGGCCGTGTAAAATGACCGTGGTCTAACTTTATTTAAAACATTAAGGTGCAGGGTTAACACGGTTCAGACACACGCCCGTGTGTCTAACCATGTAGGAAACTAGAGGCTATTTACCAAGCCATTTGCCTCCCTGAAATTAAGATCAACCCAACTCAAAACAATACAATTCATTACTAACAAATGTCTTGAACAATACTACGTATTTCATTGATGTCTATATACAAACAACTTAAACAAGTTTGGCCAACCACTTAGCCATATACAAAAGAATAATAAACTTGATAGCCTATACAATGGCATTACACAAAACATGTTCACAAAATGCATGATTCCTATACATGCCATACTTAGTAATATAATTTGGTTATACCAAAATAAGGGTTGATAGTGTGCTACGAGCTCCGACTCCAATGATCCACAAATTAACTTGGCGGGACTACATAGAAATAAACAATTAAAGGCGTAAGCATTTAGCTTAGTAAGTTTGCATGAATAGCACATAATAAATAAACTTGCTTCAGATAAACCATTTGACATAAGAATGGTATCATTATCTCATCTATAAGGCTTACTTACTCATACATGATCCTTACTTGTCTCATGGTACTCACTAATCTCATACTTGTAAGGTAACAAGGTACCAGTATCCCTTGATCACATTGATCAGCATACTTAAACCTAATAATTATGTCTTCTAACTCATCATTCATAACATGAATAATATTCAATTTCAGCTTGGTAATAGCTATCTTTCTTCACATTCTTGTTTTCACATTTTAGCTTACTCATTTGCCCGATGAATTTCCACGAATTACCGAGAATACTAGATCTCTTGTCATGTACTTCATGCCAATGCCATACTCTAGATATGGGCTTATATGGAAGATCTTTTCTTGAATCAATGCCAAGCTTGCCTTGGTCTTACATGATAATTTATTCAATGGCAAGCTTGAGTCCTTGGACTTACATGATAACTTGCTTGATAACTTGATCAATGCCAAGCTTGAGTCCTTGGACTAACTTGATAACTTGCTTGATAACTTGATCAATGCCAAGCTTGAGTCTTTGGGCTTACATGATAACTTGCTTGATAACTTGATCAATGCCAAGCTTGAGTCCTTGGGCTTACACGATAACTTGCTTGATTACCGATGCCATGCCTTGGCTTGGTCTTATACGGACTTTCTTATCTCATGTAATAGACAGTATCTCCCGGGTAATTCATCTTCAATCGGGACTTTTTCTTGTTTAATCTTATTGACTTCTTTATTTAACATAACATTAAACCATTCTTGATAACAATGTATATTATACTAAGCAATTAAATGATAAAATCATAAAGCTTAGAACTCATACAAACTTACCTCAATATACAAAATATATGCAGTTATGCAATTTAGTCCTCGACTTTGTTCTTGCCTCGGTTTCAATCCGGGCTTCGTTTTTCTTGATCTACAATCATAAATATATCATTTAATAATCATATTGACTAAATTGACTCATACCTCATAATTTGGCAAAATTACTATTTTGCTCCTATACTTTCTCATATTTGCACTTTTGCCCCAAGGCTCGTAAAATTATTTTCATGCAACTTTCTTAAACTACATGCTTAGCTGAATCATTTTCTCTACTACAGAAATCATCAATTCTCTCTATTTCCAATAGGTATGACCAATTTTATAACTTTTACAAAATGGTCCTTACTATCATGTTTCATGAAATTCCTTAAAGAAAAGATGTTTATCTAACATCAAACTCTCATAAACTCCCATAAAACATCATTTAGCATACATGTCACTCATGGGTACATTTTTAAACATGCATCTTAGCTCATCAAATAGCTAAAAGAATAGCTTACTCATGCTACCGGGACTTTAAAAATACGAATATATAAAAAACCAGGCTTAGGAGCACTTACTAGCAAGCTTGAAAAATTGAAGAACCCTAGCTATGGCTTCCTTCAATTATCGGTAATGGGGGAAGAAGATGATGAGGTTTTTATCATCCTTTTCCTATTTTAATCACTTATTAGACAAATGACCAAAATGCCCTTATTACTACTAATTTCTATAATACCATCTCAAGGCCAATTTTGTCCAAAAATTAAATTTTGGGCAAATTGTTACTTAATGGCTCATAATTCATATTCTAATGCTATTTCATACAAAAAGCTTCTAGAAACTCAAACTTTGCAACTTTTGTAATTTAGTCCTTTTTGGACCAATCAACCTCAATTTAATAAAACTGCTTCATGAAACTTTTATACTAGCATGCAAACATAATATAAACTTTAAAAACTCATAATTTCACCTCAGATTCGTAGTCTCGCACCACTATTCTGGCTAGGCCCTAAAATCGAGCTGTTACACATTAAGGCCCACACGGTTGTGTGGCCCACCTAACACAAATCTAGCCACGTATTTGAGATTCACCTAGTCTAGCTCACTATGTACTACTCCATCATACATTTTATTCAGTTGGGCCCACAGGCCCATTGGGCCCACTTTGGCCCATCGTGGCCCAAGCAGCCTCAACCCACAATAATACTCATGGTGGCCTCGACTATCGCGTCAAAGCTCCCACACTTGTGCTCGCACGCTCGTGTGGCTACCATTGCCGTGTGACCGGCATTTCGGCATTTGCTGCTCTATAGCTAGAGTAGGGCGAAACACACAGCTGATAGGAATCTGGTGCTAATCCGCGCTCCGACCACTCCTATGCCCAAACGCCCTCCAAGGTGTATTCACTCTCCTCATAGAATGCTCTATATATAGCTAGCTTCTCACCTTCCTTCTTTGTATCATTCCGATGTGGGATCCTTCCATTAGCAGAGTTTAAATCCAACTCAAACTCTTCCCGTCCAATTCGCAAAATTAATACTCCATTGCTTTTCATGAGATTCGAACCCAGGCTCCCTTGCAACATAATCCACGCCGCTAACCACTTGGCCACAAGATCCTCTTGTGTCTTAAACCATGCGCAACTAAATATAAATCTATAGCCAAATTCTAAGGTCCATGTAAAAAGAAAACTTAAATGTAAGAGCTAAAACTTGAACCTTGGACCTCCTACCTTCCTTGTGGCGTCATCTCCTTGCCTCCTATCTGGCACAATTTGCAATTAGCCCACAACTCCTTTTTGTGTCATTTTCCTCCATATTTTATTCTTAAGGCCTACCTACTAACTCCCAGGGTTTTATTCACCTAAAACCAAAATTTCCCTAAAGCCAAAATTTGATCTTGGGACTTCATAGAAGCCATCTAACCTTCCAAAATCACTTATCTAATAGGTCCAACTTGCATTTAAGCTGATCTCTTGTTCTCCAAAAATTTAAACGCTACTACACTCAAGGCCCATTGGGCTTAATCCTACTAGGCCCAATTTCGGGATGTTACAAGTCTACCCTCTTTAAAGAAATTTCGTCCGCGAAATTTCCATCTAACTAACAGTCTCACATCCTAACCTACCCCACTAGCTCTTGCTGCGCACTCTGATCTTAATAACACTAATATACTTTTAACTAGAATTTAGAACTCCTACACATACTAAAAAAGACCTAGCCGTTAAAGTAGACAAATATTTCATACTCAACCAACTCTATATCCAAACATCACATCTAAACCAAACATATAGAATATATACCAGAAATACAGCATATAACAAAGAAAAGTATCAGGAAACTTACAGTGAGATTGCTGCCGAAGACTCGGGTGCCATAGGAGACTCGGGTGCCATACTTCCAGAAAATAGATATATATTATTTCTAAACCATTCTCTAATCATCTTTTGAACACATTTTTGAACCTCATACCCACAGCCGAGTTTTTGAACCTAGGCTCTGATACCATAATTGTAACACTCCAAACTCGGCCTAGAAGTTATGATCGATCTGGCATGTCACATAGAAGGGTTGTTTAAAAAAACTGCGCGTTTGTTAAAAATTTCGAGTTAAATTACTTATTCGCTTGTTATCCTTTTGTTAACATTTTGGAAAACGGTTATTAAGGGTTTAGGAAATTCTCGTATTGAACATTTAATAATAATAGGCAGTAATCAAATTAAAAGCTAAATCAAATAAAATACCAAATTTAAAGTTAAAGTGGCCTTATGACATAATAAAATCCCAATTAAAAATAAGTCTAAATAAAAGAAACGACTTTGCGAGAAAACATTTCATGGCCACCACAAGTCTGCCTCGGTTCCCAAATCTGCAATCTAAAGATTACCTGCAAAATTAAACAGAGGGGTGAGTCACCGAGACTCAGTGTGTAAATCCCCATACAACGCAATCTGGGCCTTAAGCCCACACAGTACAGCAAGTTAATCATGAATGCAATGCAGCCCAACCTAGTCTCGCACTCCATCCAAACACCCGTGGCATTAAGCCACTGTGGTTTATAACCACCGTGGTCCCAGACCACTCATGACAGTAGTCACTCGTGACAAAGTCACTATAATATGTAATCGTGGGGCCAACCCATTGTGGTGTTAGACCACCGTGACGATCTCTGATAAATAATGCATACGTGGGGCCAACCCACTGTGGTACTTGGCCACCGAGATAAGTCACTAATTAGAATATTTGTGGTTTCAACCACTGTGGTACTTAGACCACTCGTGAGAGTAGTCACTCGTGAAAAAATCACTAAAACATATAATCGTGGGGCCAACCCACTGTGGTCGTAGACCGCCATGACAATCTCTGATAAATTATGCATACGTGGGGCCAACCCACTGTGGTACATGACCACCGAGACAAGTCATTGATTAGAATATTTGTGGTTTCAACCACCGTGGTACTTAGACCACTCGTGACCATAGTCACCCGTGACAGTAGTCACTGATTCTCCCTCCTCCTTTCATTCAATCCCGAGCCCATGCTCTTTACTTCGTGCACATTATGTATGCAACCAATATCACAATTGTAACAGATAATATTTCATACATGCATAACATCGAAAATACATACATGCATACCATCAAGAATATCAATATCGAAGAACTTACCCGGCGTCTTCAATTTTACCCACAAGGGTATCCCGACTATCAAATTAGTCATTTTGACTTTCAGCCAACACAGTTAATAATATAATCAACGAAATAACGTGTGAGTAATACACACTATCATGCTAATCAACTCCTATGGGTATAACAGTAATTTTACCCAGCAAGGGTATTTTTGTAATTTACCTATCGAGTAATTTTGCACCTGCAATGGCCTTTTCCAAGGCCTAATGTCGCCTCGAGCGACTCAACTACCATTTTCGGTCGTACCGGATTATTGGGCCTAAAACCCAATTTCGGCCCATTCTGTAACACCCCTATCCCAAGTCTGTCACCGGATTAAGGTTAAAAGCGTTACCGAACAGATCGAGAACATTCATAGATGAAATCATACAGTCAATCATCATTCTCAGACATAATGTCCCTTAAACGAGTCCTCGAGACCTTAATCATACTTATAAGTCGAGTCGGGACTAAACTGAAACACATATGAAATTCCATGGAAATTTGAAACTTTTCTAAAATACAGGGGAGACACGCCCTTGGGAGGAGATCGTGTGCCCTCCATGGCTTCTAGACACCCCTGTGTATCCTTTCTTGTTTATACTAACTATTCTAACATGGTCATTAGGCACGCCCGTGTGCCATGGCCGTGTACTTTTAGGTCATATACTGACTTCCCCACCGTGGCCACCAAGCACGACCGTGTCGAGGCTGTGTACTTTTAGGTCATATACTGACTTTAACCACACGGCCTGGCACATGCCCATGCTTTGAACGTGTGTCTTACACGGTCCTTACACACGGCCATGTAAAATGACTGTGGTCTAACTTTATTTAAAACATTAAGGTTCAGGGTTGACACAGTCTAGACACAC
Organism: Gossypium bickii; assembly: GCA_025503065.1. Classification (NCBI taxonomy): domain Eukaryota; kingdom Viridiplantae; phylum Streptophyta; class Magnoliopsida; order Malvales; family Malvaceae; genus Gossypium; species Gossypium bickii. The sequence continues at coordinate 70,490,123 of CP106712.1, forward strand.
GCCCGTGTGTCTAACCGTGTAGGCAACTAGAGGCTATTTACCAAGCCATTTGCCTCCCTGAAATTAAGATTAACCCAACTCAAAACAATACAATTCATTACTAACAAATTTCATGAATAATACTACGTATTTCATTGATGTCTATATACAAACAACTTAAACAAGTTTGGCCAACCACTTAGCCATATACAAAAGAATAATAAACTTGATAGCCTATAAAATGGCATTACACGAAACATGTTCAAAAAATACATGATTCCTATACATGCCATACTTAGTAATATAATTTGGCTATACCAAAATAAGGGTCGGTAGTGTGCTACGAGCTCCGACTTCAATGATCCACAAATTAGCTTGGTGGGACTACATAAAAAGAAACAATCAAAGACGTAAGCATTTAGCTTAGTAAGTTTGCATGAATAGCACGTAATAAATAAACTTGCTTCAGATAAACCATTTGACATAAGAATGGTATCATTATCTCATCTATAAGGCTTACTTACTCATACATGATTCTTACTTGTCTCATAGTACTCCCTAATCTCATATATGTAAGGTAACAAGGTACCTATATCTCACATTTATCAGCATACTTAAACCTAATAATTATGTCTTCTAACTCATCATTCAGAACATGAAGAATATTCAATTTCAATTTGGTAATAGCTATGCTTTCTTTACATTCTTGTTTTCACATTTTAGCTTACTCATTTGCCCGATGAATTTCCATGAACTACCGAGAATACTTGATCTCTTGTCATGTACTTCATGCCAATGCCATACTCTAGATATGGACTTATATGGAAGATCTCTTCTTGAATCAATGCCAACCTTGCCTTGGTCTTACATGATAACTTATTCAATGGCAAGCTTGAGTCGTTGGACTTACATAATAACTTGCTTAATAACTTGATCAATGCCAAGCTTGAGTCCTTGGACTTACATGATAACTTGCTTGATAACTTGATCAATGCCAAGCTTGAGTCCTTAGGCTTACATGATAACTTGCTTGATAATCTGATCAATGCCAAGCTTGAGTCCTTGGGCTTACATGATAACTTGCTTGATTGCTGATGCCATGCCTTGGCTTGGTCTTATATGGACTTTCTTATCTCATGTAATAGACCGTATCTCCCTGGTAATTCATCTTCAATCGGGACTTTTTCTTATTTAATCTTATTGACTTCTTTATTTAACATAACATTAAACCATTCATGATAACAATGTATATTATACTAAGCAATTAAATGAGAAAATCATAAAGCTTAGAACTCATACAAACTTACCTCAATATATAAAATGTATGTAGCTATGCAATTGAGTCCTCGACTTTGTTCTTGCCTCGGTTTCGATCCGGGCTTCGTTTTTCTTGATCTATAATCATAAATAGATCATTTAATAATCATATTGACTAAATTGACTCAAAACTCATAATTTGGCAAAATTACTATTTTGCTCCTATACTTTCTTATATTTGCACTTTTGCCCCAAGGCTCATAAAATGATTTTCATGCAACTTTCTTAAACTACATGCTTAGTTGAATCATTTTCTCTACTATAGAAATCATCAATTCTCTCTATTTCCAATAGGTATGACCAATTTTATAACTTTTACAAAATGGTCCTTACTATCATGTTTCATGAAATTCATTAAAGAAAAGATGTTTATCTAGCATCAAACTCTCATAAACTCCAATAAACCATCATTTAGCATACATGTCATTCATGCGTACATGTTTAAACATGCATCTTAGCTTATCAAATAGCTAAAAGAATAGCTTACTCATGCTACCGGGACTTTAAAAATACGAATAATATCAAAAACCGGGCTTAGGAGCACTTACTAGCAAGCTTGAAAAATTGAAGAACCCTAGCTATGGCTTCCTTCAATTATCGGTAATGGGGGAAGAAGATGATGAGATTTTTATCATCTTTTTCCTATTTTAATCACTTATTAGACAAATGACCAAAATGCCCTTATTACTAAAAATTTCTATAATACCATTTCAAGGCCAATTTTGTCCAAAAATTAAATTTTGGGCAAATTGTTACTTAAGCGCTCATAATTCATATTCTAATGCTGTTTCATACAAAAAGCTTCTAGAAACTCAAATTTTACAACTTCTGCAATTTACTCCTTTTTGGACCAATCAACCTCAATTTAATAAAATTGCTTCATGAAACTTTTATACTAGCATGCAAACATAATATAAAATTTAAAAACTGATAATTTCACCTCAGATTTGTGGTCTCGCACCACTATTCTGGCTAGGCCCTAAATCGAGCTGTTACACATTAAGGCCCACACGCTCGTGTGGCCCACCTAAAACAAATCTAGCTATGTATATGAGATTCACCTAGTCTAGCTCACTATATACTACACCATTATACATTTTATTCAATTAGGCCCACGGGCCCATTGGGCCCACTTCGGCCCATCGTGGCCTAAGCAGCCTTAACCCACAAGAATACTCATGGTGGCCTCGACTATCGCATCGAAGCTCCCACACGTGCGCTCGCACGCTCGTGTAGCTACCATTGCCGTGTGACCGGCATTTCGGCATTTGCCGCTCTACAGCTAAACTAGGGCGAAATACACACCTGATAGGAATCTGGTGCAAATCCACGCTCCGACCACTCCTGTGCCCAAACGCCCTCCAAGATGTATTCACTCTCCTCATAGAATGCTCTATATATAGCTAGCTGCTCACCTTCCTTCTTTGTATCCTTCCGATGTGGGATCCTTCCATCAGCAGAGTTTAAATCCAATTCAAACTCTTCCCGTCCAATTCACAAAATAAATACTCCATTGCTTTTCATGAGATTCGAACCCAGGCTCCCTTGCAACATAATCCACGCCGCTAACCACTTGGCCACACGATCCTCTTGTGTCTTAAACCATGCGCAACTAAATATAAATCTATAGCCAAATTCTAAGGTCCATGTAAAAAGAAAACTAAAATGTAAGGGCTAAAACTTGAACCTTGGACCTCCTTCCTTCCTTGTGGCGTCATCCCCTTGCCTCCTATGTGGCGCAATTTACCATTAGACCACAACTCCTTCTTGTGTCAATTTCCTCCATATTTTATTCTTAAAGCCTGCCTACTAACTCCCAAGGTTTTATTCACCTAAAACCAAAATTTCCCTAAAGCCAAAGTTTGATCTCGGGACTTCATAGAAGCCCTCTAACCTTCCAAAAACACTTATCTAATAGGTCCAACTTGCATTTAAGCTGATCTCTTGTTCTCCAAAAATTTAAACGCTACTACACTCAAGGCCCATTGGGCTTAATCCTACTAGGCCCAATTTTGGGATGTTACAAATCTACCCTCTTTAAAGAAATTTAATCCTCGAAATTTCCAACTAACTAACAGTCACACATCCTAACTTACCCCACTATGCTCTTGCTGCGCACTCTGATCTTAGTAACACTAATATACTTTTAACTAGAATTTAGAACTCCTACACATACTAAAAAACACCTAGCCATTAAAGTAGACAAATATTTCATACACAACCAACTCTATATCCAAACATCACATCCAAACCAAACACACAGAATAGATACCAAAAATACAGCTTATAACAAAGAAAAGTATCAGGAAACTTACAGTGCAGATTGGTGCTGGAGACTCGGGTGCCATACTTCTAGAAAATAGATATATATTATTTCTAAACCATTCTCTAATCATCTTTTGAACACATTTTTGAACTTCGTACCCTCTGTCGAGTTTTTGAACCTAGGCTCCGATACCATAATTGTAACACCCCAAAACCGGCCTAGAAGTTATGACTGGATCTGGCATGTCACATAGAAGGGTTGTTTAAAAAAACTGCACATTTGTTAAAAATTTCGAGTTAAATTACTTATTCGCTTGTTATCCTTTTGTTAACATTTTGGAAAACGATTATTAAGGGTTTAGGAAATTCTCGTATTGAACATTTAATAATAATAGGCAGTAATCAAATTAAAAGCTAAATCAAATAAAATACCAAATTTAAAGTTAAAGTGGCCTTATTACATAAAAAAATCCCAATTAAAAATAAGTCTAAATAAAAGAAACGACTTTACGAGAAAACATTTCATGGCCACCACAAGTCTGCCTCGGTTCCCAAATTCGCGATCTAAAGATTACCTGCAAAATTAAGCAGAGGGGTGAGTCACCGAGACTCAGTATGTAAATCCCCAAACAACGCAACTGGGCCTTAAGCCCATACAGTACAGTAAGTTAATCATGTAGGCAATTCAGCCCAACCTAGTCTCACTCTCCATCCAAACACCCGGGGTATTAAGCCACTGTGGTTTATGACCACCGTGGTCCCAGACCACTCGTGACAAAGTCACTATAATATGTAATCGTGGGGCCAACCCACTGTGGTCTTAGACCACCGTGATGATCTCTGATAAATAACGCATACGTGGGACCAACCCACTGTGGTACTTGACCACCGAGATAAGTCACTAATTAGAATATTCGTGGTTCCAACCACCGTGGTACTTAGACCACTCATGACAGTAGTCACTCGTGACAATAGTCACTAAAACATATAATCGTGGGGCCAACCCACTGTGGTCGTAGACCACCGTGACAATCTCTGATAAATTACGTATACGTGGGGCCAACCCACTCTGGTACATGACCACCGAGACAAGTCATTGGTTAGAATATTCGTGGTTTCAACCACCGTGGTACTTAGACCACTCGTGACTGTAGTCACTCGTGACAGTAGTCATGTTTCTCCCTCCTCCTTTCATTCAATCCCGAGACCATGCTCTTTACTTCGTGCACATTATGTATGCAACCAATATCACAATTGTAACAGATAATATTTCATACATGCATAACATCGAAAATACATACATGCATACCATCAAGAATATCAATATCGAAGAACTTACCCGGCGTCTTCAACCTTACCCACAAGGGTATCCCGACTATCAAATTAGTCATTTCGACTTTCAGCCAACACAGTTAATAATACAATCAACGAAGTAACGTGTAAGTAATACACACTATCATGCTAATCAACTCCTAAGGGTATAACAGTAATTTTACCCACCAAGGGTATATTCGTAATTTACCTATCGAGTAATTTCGCACCTACAGTGGCCTTACCGAAGGCCTAATGTCGCCTTGAGCGACTCAACAACCATTTCCGGTCGTACCGGACTATTGGGCCTAAAACCCGATTTTGGCCCATTCTGTAACACCCCTATCCCGAGTCTGTCAAGGTTAAAAGCGTTACCGGATAGATTGAGAACATTCACAGATGAAATCATACATTCAATCATCATTCTTAGACATAATGTCCCTTAAACGGGTCCTCGAGACCTTAATCATACTTATAAGTCGAGTCGGGACTAAACTGAAACACATATGAAATTCCATGGAAATTTGAAACTTGTCTAAAATACAGGGGAGACACGCCCGTGGGAGGAGACCGTGTGCCCTCCACAGCTTCTAGACACCCCCGTGTATCCATCCTTGTTTATACTAACTATACCAACACGGTCATTAGGCACGCCCGTGTGCAATGGCCGTGTACTTTTAGGTTATATACTGACTTCCCCACCACGGCCACCAAGCACGCCCGTGTCGAGGCCGTGTACTTTTAGGTCATATACTGACTTCAACCACACGGCCTGGGCACATGCCCATGCTTTGAACGTGTGTCTTACACGGTCCTTACACACGGCCGCGTAAAATGACTGTGGTCTAACTTTATTTAAAACATTAAGGTTCAGGGTTAACACGGTCTAGACACACGCCCGTGTGTCTAACCGTGTAGGCAACTAGAGGCTATTTACCAAGCCATTTGCCTCCCTGAAATTAAGATCAACCCAATTCAAAACAATACAATTCATTACTAACAAATTTCATGAATAATACTACGTATTTCAATGATGTCTATATACAAACAACTTAAACAAGTTTGGCCAACCACTTAGCCATATACAAAAGAATAATGAACTTGATAGCCTATACAATGGCATTACACAAAACATGTTCAAAAAATGCATGATTCCTATACATGCCATACTTAGTAATATAATTTGGCTATACCAAGATAAGGGTCGATAGTGTGCTACGAGCTCCGACTCCAATGATCCACAAATTAGCTTGGCGGGACTACATAGAAAGAAACAATCAAAGAAGTAAGCATTTAGCTTAGTAAGTTTGCATGAATACCATGTAATAAATAAACTTGTTTCAGATAAACCATTTGACATAAGAATGGTATCATTATCTCATCTATAAGGCTTACTTACTCATACATAATTCTTACTTGTGTCATGGTACTCACTAATCTCATACTTGTAAGGTAACAAGGTACCAGTATCATTTGATCACATTGATCAGCATACTTAAACCTAATAATTATGTCTTCTAACTCATCATTCATAACATTAATAATATTCAATTTCAACTTGGTAATAGCTATGCTTTCTTTACATTCTTGTTTTCATATTTTAGCTTACTCATTTGCCCGATGAATTTCCATGAACTACCGAGAATACTAGATCTCTTGTCATGTACTTCATGCCAATGCCATACTCTAGTTATGGACTTATATGGAAGATCTCTTCTTGAATCAATGCCAACCTTGCCTTGGTCTTACATGATAACTTATTCAATGGCAAGCTTGAGTCGTTGGACTTACATGATAACTTGCTTGATAACTTGATCAATGCCAAGCTTGAGTCCTTGGACTTACATGATAACTTGCTTGATAACTTGATCAATGCCAAGCTTGAGTCCTTGGACTTACATGATAACTTCCTTGATAACTTGATCAATGCCAAGCTTGAGTCCTTGTGCTTACATGATAACTTGCTTGATAACCTGATCAATGCCAAGCTTGAGTCCTTGGGCTTACATGATAACTTGCTTGATTGCCGATGCCATGCCTTGGCTTGGTCTTATACGGACTTTCTTATCTCATGTAATAGACCGTATCTCCCGGGTAATTCATCTTCAATCGGGACTTTTTCTTGTTTAATCTTATTGACTTCTTTATTTAACATAACATTAAACCATTCATGATAACAATGTATATTATACTAAGCAATTAAATGATAAAATCATAAAGCTTAGAACTCATACAAACTTACCTCAATATACAAAATGTATGTAGTTATGCAATTTAGTCCTCGACTTTGTTCTTGCCTCGGTTTCGATCTAGGCTTCGTTTTTCTTGATCTATAATCATAAATAGATCATTTAACAATCATATTGACTAAATTGACTCATAACTCATAATTTGGAAAAATTACTACTTTGCTCCTATACTTTCTCATATTTGTACTTTTGCCCCAAGGCTCATAAAATGATTTTCATGCAACTTTCTTAAACTACATGCTTAGCTGAATCATTTTGTCTACTATAGAAATCATCAATTCTCTCTATTTCCAATAGGTATGACCAATTTTATAACTTTTACAAAATGGTCCTTACTATCATATTTCATGAAATTCATTAAAGAAAAGATGTTTATCTAACATCAAACTCTCATAAACTCCCATAAAACAACATTTAGCATACATGTCACTCATGGGTACATTTTTAAACATGCATCTTAACTTATCAAATAACAAAAAATAGCTTAACTCATGCTACCAGGACTTTAAAAATACGAATAATATCAAAAACTAGGCTTAGGAGCACTTACTAGCAAGCTTGAAAAATTGAAGAACCCTAGCTATGGCTTCCTTCAATTTTCGGTAATGGGGGAAGAAGATGAAGAGATTTTTATTATCTTTTCCTATTTTAATCACTTATTAGACAAAGGACCAAAATGCCCTTATTACTAAAAATTTCTGTATTACCATCTTAAGGCCAATTTTGTCCAAAAATTAAATTTTGGGCAAATTGTTACTTAAGGGCTCATAATTCATATTCTAATGCTATTTCATACAAAAAGCTTCTAGAAACTCAAATTTTCTAACTTTTGCAATTTAGTCTTTTTTGGACCAATCAACCTCAATTTAATAAAATTGCTTCATGAAACTTTTATACTAGCATGCAAACATAATATAAACTTTAAAAACTCATAATTTCACTTCAGATTCGTGGTCTCGCACTATTATTTCGGCTAGGCCCTAAATTGGGCTATTACAGATTCAGGTCCACACGCTCGTTTGGCCCACCTAACACAAATCTTGCCACGTATATGAGATTCACCTAGTCTAGCTTACTATATACTACACCATCATTCATTTTATTCAATTGGGCCCACGGGCCCATTGGGCCCACTTCGGCCCATCGTGGCCCGAACAGCCTCAACCCACAAGAATACTCATGGTGGCCTCGACTATCGCGTCGAGGCTCCCACACGTGCATTCGCACGCTCGTGTGGCTACTATTTTCGTGTGATCGGTATTTCGGCATTTGCCGCTCTACAGCTAGAGTAGGGCGAAATACACACCTGATAGGAATCTGGTGCTAATCCGCTCTCTGACCATTCCGGTGCCCAAACGCCCTCCAAGGTGTATTCACTCTCCTCATAGAATGCTCTATATATAGCTAGCTTCTAACCTTCCTTCTTTGTATCGATGTGGGATCCTTCCATCAGTAGAGTTTAAATCCAACTCAAACTCTTCCCCTCCAATTCGCAACATAAGTACTCCTTTGCTTTACATGAGATTCGAACCTAGGCTCCCTTGCAACATAATCCACGCTGCTAACCACTTGGCCACAAGATCCTCTTGTGTCTTATACCATGCGCAACTAAATATAAATCTATAGCCAAATTCTAAGGTCCATGTAAAAAGAAAACTAAAATGTAAGAGCTAAGACTTGAACCTTGGACCTCCTTCCTTCCTTGTGGTGTCATCCCCTTGCCTCTTATGTGGCGCCATTTGCCGTTAGACCACAACTCTTTTTTTTTTTGTCATTTTCCTCCATATTTTATTCTTAAAGCCTACCTACTAACTCCTAGGGTTTTATTCACCTAAAACCAAAATTTCCCTAAAGCCAAAGTTTGATCTCGGGACTTCATAGAAGCCCTTTAACCTTCCAAAATCACTTATCTAATAGGTCCAACTTGCATTTAAGCTGACCTCTTGTTCTCCAAAAATTTAAACGCTACTACGATCAAGGCCCATTAGGCTCAATCCTACTAGGCCCAATTTCGGGATGTTACAAATCTACCCTTCTTAAAGAAATTTCGTCCTCGAAATTTCCAACTAACTAACAGTCACACATCCTAACCTACCCTACTACGCTCTTGCTGCACACTCTGATCTTAATAACACTAATATACTTTTAACAAGAATTTAGAACTCCTACACATACTCAAAAACACCTAGCCATTAAAGTAGACAAATATTTTATACGCAACCAACACTATATCCAAACATCACATCCAAACCAAACACACAGAATAGATACTAGAAATATAGCATATAACAAAGAAAAGTATCGGGAAACTTACAGTGCAGATTGGTGCCAGAGACTCGGTTGCCATACTTCCAGAAAATAGATATATATTATTTCTAAACCATTCTCTAATCATCTTTTGAACACATTTTTGAACCTCATACCCGCAGCCGAGCTTTTGAACCTAGGCTCTGATACCATAATTGTAATACCCCAAACCCGGCCTAGAAGTTATGACCGGATCTGGCATGTCACATAGAATGGTTGTTTAAAAAAACTGCGCGTTTGTTAAAAATTTTGAGTTAAATTACTTATTCGCTTGTTATCCTTTTGTTAACATTTTGGAAAATGATTATTAAGGGTATAGAAAATTCTCGTATTGAACATTTAATAATAATAGGCAGCAATCAAATTAAAAGTTAAATCAAATAAAATACTAAATTTAAAGTTATAGTGGCTTTATTACATAATAAAATCCCAATTAAAAATAAGTCTAAATAAAACAAACGACTTTACGAGAAAACATTTCATGGCCACCACAAGTCTGCCTCGGTTCCCAAATCTATGATCTAAAGATTACCTGCAAAATTAAGCAGAGGGGTGAGTCACCGAGACTCAGTGTGTAAATCCCTATACAACGCAATATGGGCTTTAAGCCCACACAGTACAACAAGTTAATCATGTATGCAACGCAGCCCAACCTAGTTTCACTCTTGATCTAAACACCCGTGGCATTAAGCCACTGTGGTTTATGACCACCGTGGTCCTAGACCACTCGTGACAGCAGTCACTCGTGACAAAGTCACTATAATATGTAATCGTGGGGCCAACCCACTGTGGTACTTGACCTCCGAGATAAGTCACTAATTAGAATATTCGTGGTTTCAACCACAATGGTACTTAGACCACTCGTGACAGTAGTCACTCGTGACAGTAGTCACTAAAACATATAATTGTGGGGCCAACCCACTGTGGTCATAGACCACCGTGACAATCTCTGATAAATTACGCATACGTGGGGCCAACCCACTGTGGTACATGACCACCGAGACAAGTCACTGATTAGAATATTCGTCGTTTCAACCACCGTGTTACTTAGACCACTCGTAACTGTAGTCACTCGTGACAGTAGTCACTGATTCTCCCTCCTTCTTTCATTTAATCCCGAGCCCATGCTCTTTACTTCGTGCCAATTATGTATGCAACCAATATCACAATTGTAACAGATAATATTTCATGCATGCATAACATCGAAAATACATACATGCATACCATCAAGAATATCAATATCGAAGAACTTACTCGGCGTCTTCAACCTTACCAACAAGGGTATCCCGACTATCAAATTATTCATTTCGGCTTTCAGCCAACACAGTTAATAATACAATGAACGAAGTAATGTGTGAGTAATACACACTATCATGCTAATCAACTCCTAAGGGTATAACAGTAATTTTACCCACCAAGAGTATTTTCGTAATTTACCTATCGAGTAATTTCGCACTTGCAATGGCCTTTCCGAAGGCCTAATGTTACCTCGAGCGACTCAACTACCATTTCCGGTCGTACCAGACTATTGGGCCTAAAACCCAATTTCGGCCCATTCAGGCCCACATGCTCGTGTGGCCCACCTAACACAAATCTAGCCACATATATGAGATCCACCTAGCCTAGTTCACTATATACTACACTATCATACATTTTATTCAATTGGGCCCACGGGATCATTAGGCCCACTTCGGCCCATCATGGCCCAAGCAGCCTCAACCCACAAGAATACTTATGGTGGCCTCGACTATCGCGTCAAAGCTCCCACACGTACGCTCGCACACTCGTGTGGCTACCATTGCCGTGTGACCGGCATTTCGGTATTTGCCGCCCTACAGCTAGAGCACGGTGAAATACACACCTAATAGGAATCTGGTGCTAATCCATGCTCCGACCATTCCTGTGCCTAAATGCCCTCCAAGGTGTATTACTCTCCTCATGGAATGCTCTATATGTAGCTAGCTTCTCACCTTCCTTCTTTGTATCCTTCCGATATGGGATCCTTCCATCAGCAGAGTTTAAATCCAACTCAAAACTCTTTCCGTCCAATTTTCAAAATAAATACTCCCTTGCTTTTCATGAGATTCGAACCCAGGCTCCCTTGCAACATAATCCATGCCGCTAACCACTTGGCCACAAGCTCCTCTTGTGTCTTAAACCATGCACAATTAAATATAAATCCATAGCCAAATTCTAAGGTCCATGTAAAAAGAAAACCAAAATGCAAGAGCTAAGACTTGAACCTTGGACCTCCTTCCTTCCTTGTGGCGCCATCCCCTTGCCTCTTATGTGGCACCATTTGCCACTAGACCACAACTCTTTTTTGTTTGATTTTCCTCCATATTTTATTCTTAAAGCCTACCTACTAACTCCCAGGGTTTTATTCACCTAAAACCAAAATTTCCCTAAAGCCAAAGTTTGATCCCGGGACTTCATAGAAGCCCTCTAACCTTCCAAAATCACTTATCTAATAGGTCCAACTTGCATTTAAGCTGATCTCTTGTTCTCCAAAAATTTAAACGCTACTACGCTCAAGGCCCATTGGGCCCAATCCTCCAAGGCCCAATTTCGGGATGTTATAGTTGCAACTAGGTCCAGCTAACCCACACTTTCATTTTTTAAAGTATTAAAGATTTTGGATTTTACTATTAATGAATCTTAGTTTTTCTTGATGTTAAATAGTAAATTTGTAGTCTTAATTGTTGATTAAGATTACTTTGTAAAGTGATTTTTTTTAGTTTTTAGTTAAATGACTCAATTGTTAAAATATTAAAATTTGTAGGGAATTCTTGTGAACTTGGAATAATTATGAGTTGTAGTTGTATAAGTGAAAATTCGGTTAACATGAGAAATTATGAATTTTGGTAAATTTGGAATTTTGGGTTTATGGACTAAATTGTGAGAAATGTAAAAGTTATGGGAAAATGTGTAAATAATGAAAAATTAAAGGTCATATGCATAAAAGTGAGTTGGAATATGAATTTGAATTTGATAAATTGAATTTAATCGTAATAGATCAAGAATTGATGTGGAGGTTAACTGGAGAAAAGAGAAAAACATTGATTAGTCTCTGCGAGTCAAACAAAAGCATAATTTAGGTAAGTTCATAGGTATAGAAATGTACATATTTATATATATAATGTTTACTGCTGAATTGTGAATGTATATATGTGATGTTTAATTTGTGAGTTGAGAACAAAAATATTATAACTGAGTACAAGGTGAGAAAGGACTTATTTGAAAGCTGTTGAATACTTGTGAAATATGATATATGTGATTTTTAAGTGATTACGATTTGTTTACAGCATGCGTATTGAGAAACATGGAAGTGCCCCTAATTTATGAAAGTTACGAATTTTTTTAAAATGCCCATTTGGACATAGTATACGATTAAGATACGATTGGCATGCCAATAGGGTTATAACGCGCGTTTGTACGAGATTGCACTTTGATGCCTTTGATTGCACATCGGTGCCTCTAATTGCACTTTGGTGTCTCTGTTTGCAGTTTAACGCCTCCGATTGCATATTTACTCCACTGCCTACACTTTGGTGTCTCTGTTATGCATTTTGATGCTTTTGGTGTGGTGTAGTTACCCGAGTATCCGAGTCAAGTTGCTATAGTTCACCGGTCTATGAAAATATGTGTTTAATGTTGAAATATTGATGTATGCCATTTGAATATTATATCAAGAATGATTCTATAATATGTATCATATTGATGATTATGTGGTTGAATTTAGATAATTATATAAATATACGAATTAGTTTGGATTGAATTATTGTAGTTTAGGAAACATATGATGAACCATTTTCGGTACTAATCCTATAAGTGCCTCATAAATGATTGACAGATATGACTAATCTATTTATTTAGTTTTCATATTTTTTTAATTGAAATAAGTGATTCGAGGATGATATGTTTATATGGATATTTGAAATGAAATGTGATTTACATAATGATTATATGTTAAATGTGTAAATGATATGGTAAGATGAAATGTTTAAGTGAAATGGTTAGACGAAATGCTTATTTGGAAAATTATATATACATATGTAATGGTTAATATGAATTTTTTATACAAAAATATTCATAAGAATATTAATATTGAATAAGGGATGTTGGCTTATAATATAATGAAATTATGCATGGCTGCTTAACTTAAAATGTTACACCAATTAACCATGTGAGGTGGTGTGTATAGGAAATGAAAGTTAGCTTATAATATAATGAAATTATGCTTGGTTGTTTAACTTAAAATGTTCAATAAGTTAAGTTGCCTTTATACGAACTTACAAAGAATTATTGCTTACGTTAATTGTTTTCTTTTCTTGTAGATCAGCAGAAAGTTCGATTGATTGGAAATATCGTCTGAGCACCATCACACTATCCATTCGTTATATTGGTAGTTTTTGGTTGTTTTGGTTATCAGTTATAAATGGCTTGTAATAGCAGTTTATTTTATGCTATTGTAAATGTGACGTGGTTTAAGTTTATCTTCCTAAATGACTTGATGTTGGCATATACATGTATATATGTAAGTATGGGTTTTGGACACTTGTGAATGCTTTGTGTTTTAGATGGCTTTTGGTATATTAAAGTGTGAATGAAATGGTAAGTATATGATGTATGGATAAGGTATGAAACCATGACATTGAAAATGAATTGTATAGATGTTTATTTGTGGTGCCAATAAGGGTACATTGAATAGGCTTTTAAATTTATGTGGTATGTTGATTCTGACATGTTTTGATCTTGTATAAGTGTGTTTTTAATATGTTTAAAGGTTGGTAAATGGTATATTTGTGTCTCAAGTAAGCATTTTTGGTGAACTTGATTTTTGGGGTCAAAAATGGTGCATACAACCTGGGACACGGGCTGTCACACGACCATATCCCACACATGATCACCACACATTACCGTGTGTAATGATTGATTTTAGGTGCAGTATCCACACAACCCAGCACACGGGCTGCAACAGGGCTGTGTGAGCCAAAATAATTTGTCCCTGTGACACGGCCGTATGACCCAACTTTGAATACTCACACGGGCAGACACACAGGCCGGGACACGATTGTGTGTCCTATTTTCGTATGTCTACATAGTCTAGGCTATGTCATAAGGCCTAGCCACACGACCGTGTGACCTCTGTTTTGCAAAATTTCAAGATTTTTTTGAAATTTTTTGTTTTGTTTCAATTTGACCCTAGTTTGTTCCTAAACTATGCCCCATGTAGTTTCTTCCAAAATCAAGACTTGAATCGAAGATCCCAATAAAAAATTGAAAGAAGCTGTACCCCATGAAGTCTCAGAATTTGGAAGATACACAACTTTGAAAAGCTTGGTAATGAGTAGTCGGTATGCACTAGTAGAAAATGGATGGACTTAATCAACCGATCAACAATCACTAAGATGGAATTAATTGTTTGTAATTAAGTACAGATGTTTGCATTTGAGATATTTTTAGAACATTACATAAAAAAGTTTGTATTGTGCTATAATTGTTATTATTTGTTACTTATATTATTGGGGAAGAAATGTGTTGTTTGTGGTTGGCAGCAGGTGCAAGATGAAAAAGAAAAGAGAAAAAAAGAGTATGAAAATGAAGGAAGTAAAATATTGCCATGACAAAATGTTGGTTAGATTGTCAACACGAATCCTATTGAAATTTTAGGAAGATGACGCAACACTCAATCCACGCCACTCTCAGCCAGCTGTACTTGTACTAGATAAACCATCTTGAAAAAGAGGAAGCAGAAGGTGTGTAATGGGAGGGAGGGACCTATTCTACAAAGAAGGAAAGAGAAAAGGGAAAAAAAGAGAATGGAGGATAGAGAAAAGAATGAGAAAGCAATTTTTATCTCTCTGCAGTAGATTCTCGTAAAAAAATCTCAGAAAAAGAGAGGAAAAGGTAGCAACTTACAAAAGAATTACAAACGCAAGGAAGGTGAAGAGGAATCTGCCTTAGGTTTTGCATTAAATATCATTGTTAGAGTGAAAGCTGGAGTAGTGAAAGCTTCCTTTAGTTTTGCCTTTATTTTCTGATTTGAACTTTATGATTCATGAATTTAAACAATGATGTTGAATAGTTTTGTTACAGATTCGAATGCTCAACCCATGAGCTAATTCTCATTGGTTGGAATTATTTGGCTCAATTTTTATGAACTTTAATGCCCATGGTTTGATTTTGAGTAGGATATTGTTTCATTGGATTTGTGATTATTTTAAATGCATGCACGCAAGCTCTAGACATAGATGACTATGTGGTATGGTATTAGATTTGATTTAATTCTGAAAAGATTAATTAGATTGGATTATAATCGATTGATACAGGCAAGCATTCAAAAGAATATTTGTAGCACTCTAGACGTAGAAGTTGCAATCTGTACATGGAAAGGGGGAAAAATCTGGATATCATTCTTGAGTTTTTTAGGCATACAAAAACACAGAATGATAACTCAAAGTCTGGGTTTTGAAAGAATCAGATTGCAATTGTGATTCTCTAAGCAGTATAATGGTTAAGATTTTGCCATGGCATTATTATGTTATAGAAATAAGCCTGAATAATTCCAACCTTTATCATTCAACAGTACAAACTCTTTCCCAGTTATTCTTTGAGAATTTCCCCAACATATTTTTATTCATAATTGATTTTATTAATCCATTCATTACATTTCTTTATCAATTAATCACATGTTTCTTTGCATAGTTTAATTAGTCAATTTTGTAGTAATAGCATAACCAATTATTTTAGTCAATTCCAATGCCTGTGGAAATGATACTCACTCATCACTTTATTACTTGATTCGACATGTATACTTGAACATTCACATTACACATTCACATGCAATAATGCATATCATAAAGACTGCTATGCACTTCCCTAAGAATAGACTGTCTCAACTCTAAATCTAAAGGTACACAATATCTCCCACAATAACACAAAAATCCCTCAGAATTAAAAGCAAATATGATGTCTTGCCCTCATTGATAAGTTTTACATGAGGTGCTAAAGATTTATCCAATAACTGTTACAACATAACATCCTCCAATAGAGTAGGTCACACTTTTAATTCCGCAAGTAAACCTCCATCCTCAAACAAACTCAGCCTAGCAAACATTGCTCTTAATTCACTTATTGCTTTTCTACTTAATGCATCAACCATGACATTAAATTTACCCTGATGATACTCAATAGTGTAGTCGTAGTCCTTAAGTAGCTCTATCCAATGCCTCTGTCCCAAGTTCAACTCCTTCTGAGTAAGGAGATACTTAAGACTCTTATGATTTGTGTAGATGATGCACTTCTCCCCATAAAGGTAGTGCCTCCAGATCTTACGAGCGAAAACCACTACAACAATTCAAGGTCATGCGTTGGATGGTTACATTGATGTGGTTTGAGTTGCCTCAAAGCATATGTTACTACTTTTCCATTTTGCATTAATAGACATCCAAGTCCTGTATGAGAAGAATCACTGTAAACCACGTAATCCTTACCAGACTCTGGTTGGATCAATACAGGGGCTTGAGTTAATACTGCCTTGAGCTTTTCAAAACTAGCTTGCTTTTCATCAATCCATTTAAACAGTGCACTCTTTCACAATTGCTTTGTCATTAGTTCCACAGTGAACGAAAATCCTTTAACAAACCTCCAATAATACTCAGCAAGTCCGAGAAAACTCTGAATCTCACTAACATTCTTAGGCTGCTTCCAATCCAAAACAACCTTGATCTTCTTGGGGTCAACACGGATACCCTCAGTAGATACCACATGCCCCAAAAACATCACTTCTCGGAGCCAAAACTCATAGTTAGCTTCGCGTACAACTTTTTCTCATGTAAGGTTTGAAGGAGTAACCTTAAGTGTTCCTCATGCTTCAACTCAGACTTGGATTAGATCAAATGTCATCAATGAAGACCACTAGAAACTGATCAAGATAAGGTTGAAAGACTCTATTCATGATATCCATGAAAATGGAGGGAGCATTCGTAAGTCTGAAGGGCATTACTAGAAATTCATAGTGCCCATACCGAGTCCTGAAAGCAATTTTAGGTATATTAACCTCTCTCACTTACAACTAATAATAACTTGATCTCAGATCAATCTTGGAGAAAATTGTGGCCCCCTAAATTGATAAAAAAGGACATCGATCCTCGACAAAAGGTACTTATACTTCACAGTTAGTTTTCTCAAGTGACGATAATCGATACAAAGCCTCATTGACCCATCCATCTTCTTCACAAATAGAACTGGAGCTCCCCATGGTGATACCCTTGTACTTATGAAGCCACGATAAATTCTATCTTGCAACTACACTTTGAGTTCTTTAAGCTCCTTATGTGCCATACGATAAGGTGCAATGGAGACAGGTGCTGCGACAGGTAGCAACTCAATTCCAAACTCAACCTCACATTCGGGAGGTAAACCTGACAACTCTTCTTGAAAGACGTATGAAAACTCTTTCACTACACGAATATTCTCCAACAATGCACCATCCACCTTTGTATCCAAGATATATGCTAGATAGACCTTACATCCTTTATGTGTAACACCTTATACCCAGCCTGGTCACCAAGCCCGAATATTAGGATGCCACACCATTGTCTCATGCCATGTTCATAGTAAATTGTCATATTATTAAGAAATCATCCTCTCTATCAGTGATCTTATAAATTTTTAGGCAAACATATATCAATCATCATTAGAACATGTCAAACATACTTCAAACAAACTTACAGTAATAATTGAACATGCATTAGGATCACTTAGAAAAATTTCCAAGACAACCACGTAAGTATCGATACTAGAACATGGGTATCGATATTTTCCTTGCATAGTATCGATACCGTATGGAAAACTGGTACCAAATTAGCATTCTATATCTCGTCCAAAATCAAAACACAAGAAAATATCAGTACAATCGAAAAAGTATCGATACAATTACCCTAAATATTGATACTCGTGAAAGGGTATCGATACCAATTTATGATTCTAACTTTCTGCACATTTCAAAATCACAGAGGTATCAATTTTACAACATGAATATCGATGCCTCTGCTTCAGACTAGAAAAATACAACATTTTAAGCATATAAGTGATTCCCACTTGTACCAATTCATCATGTTATCATACCATCATCAAATAAACATCAAAACGGCCATAGTAATAGTCTCAAACATCGAAAGTAAGTCTGAGCAATAATCAACGTAATACAAAACGAATCTCATAAACTTAGGAACAAATAATCTATGAAAGCATCCAAAACATCATGGTAAATACCAAATAAAGTCTACCACATTACCTTATTCCCAAAAGGAAAACAAATAACAATAACACGTACAAAATAACGGAAATGGACTTGCTTGGATCACCTCTTGGAATCACACCACTCTCACTGGCACTTAACTACTCTGCAAGGGTTTAAAAGTAGTGGGTGAGCTTAACAAGCTCAGTGAATGCCTAGAACAATCACCATGCAAACAATTCATCAAGCATTAACGAAAACAACCATATAGCATAACCTCAACTATAACAACCTGTTTTTAAGTGGTGTCAGAAACAATGGTTTCGAGGCCACAAGTTTGAAAATATTATTATTTAATATTTATGAGTCAATTATGGTTTTAAAAAGGCTTTTGATATGATAATTTACGTTATATAAATGATTAATTAAGTTTAAATAGGTAAGACCTTGAAGTCAAGTGGTTTTAAAAAAATGAGGTATCGGGACCTTGTTTCTATAAACTGAGCCGTAAATATTTTTATAAATATTTACGGAGTGTTATTATGGTTTTATTAAAGTTTTTGTTAATAAATTTTAATGTTTCGATAGTTAATTAATTAAAAGGAACTAAATAGTAAAAGATGTAAAATTTCATCACTATTTGATTTGAGTGATTGCATAGCTTATTGAATAAAGGAAAACGGGATTAAATGGTAATTAAACCATTTAATGATTTAGTGGACTATTTTGGGCAACGAAAAGCTTGAAATTTGGATGATTTTTAAGTGGACAAAATGGTAATTTTATAATTAAATTAATTAAAAGAAAATAAAAGGCTAAATTAGTATCATCTTTTTGGTTTTCTTTTCCAATACAACCGAATGTCCATGGAAGTTAAGCTATGTTCAGCCATGGTGATTTCCTCATGCATGGTAAGTAATTCTTACCTGTTTTTAGTAATTTTGATATTGAGATCTTTGCAACTAGGTCCAGCTAGCCCATACCTTCGATTTTGAAACTGTTAAAGATTTTGAATGTTGCCATTGATGAATCTTTGTGATTTTAGATGTTAAATGATGAATTTGAGATATTATTTGTTATTTATAAGTATTTTATTAAGTGATTTTCATAAATTTAATGATTAGGGATTAAATTATTGAAATAGTAAAAATATAAGGACTAGATGTGAAATTGTTACAAATTTGGGCTGTATTGGATGCTAGTAGCATATGGATGATATGAATTTTCAATGAAAATGGTTAATTTGCATGTTTTAGGCTCGGGGACTAAATTAAATAAAAATGAAAAGTTGAGGGCAATTTTGCAAAATGTCAAAAAAGACTAAATTGCATAAAATGGAGTGATTTTGTTGTCTAAATTAATAAATTTATTGAAATTATTAATTTAGAGCAAGATCGAGTGGAAAATCGAGGAGAATAGAAAATTACCAAAAAAGCCCCTGTACTTTGACATTTCTGCAATTTAGTCAGGTAAGTCGTATGAACTATAATCACTTAGATGTTGATTAAATTGAAGGTTTAATGTGTGGTTTTATTGTAAATGAATCAATATATATATGTTATTATGAAAATTTATCATGTAAAGAAACGATGGAAATTCAACGACGTTACGACAACTATCGAGCCTCGTTTGAACCTTAGGAATTCGTAGGATACAAATGAAATGTCATTAGGTTTATCATGTTTTCAAGTGCTGGTCCTAAATGTCCTACCGACGGCTGAGGTTTTGCATTTGTTGCGGATACTCTACAGCTCATGTGAGCATCATTGTGTAGCTTACATTCCGACCCACAGCTCGTGTGAGCAGGCTCATTTCACAGCTCGTTTGAGCAATGATATAAAGGAAAGGAAATGTTACAGTTATATGTTAGCACACTTAGTGTGAGCTATTCCATGTATCTAATGATATTCTAAATGGTTTAATGGGCATGAAAAAGGAAAGGAAAGGTATGTGTTCAAATGAACTATGTCATGAAATTATAAAAGGGAAAAGAAAGGTATGTATTCGAATGAACTATGTCATGAAGGATTGAAACGGAAAGTTTATATGGAAGTATGTTATGTTCATGGAAATGATGCATGTAAAAGAAGTATGTTCATGTACCATTAGTTTATCCTATGTTAATTCAAGTGAATTATGAATTGATGAACTAACATGTGTTGTTGATGTGCTTAGGCTTGTGGTTATGATTGATGTTTATACTTATGATTTGTACTATTCATATGAAACAGGGAAGAAATGGTAATGAAATAGTAAGTTCATAATTGGGATGTATTATGATGTTATAAAAGGTTTGATGTGATAAATGATGTACTTATATATAAGAAGTTTAATTATGCTATGGAAGAATTTACCTATATCATGGATAAATACACTAATTCATGAAATGATAATGTTGTTTATGCTTATGCTAAGCATTTGGAATGGAAGGGAAAGTAAGTAAATAGAATGATTCATAATCTTATGAAAAGGTTGATGATTATGTATTACGACTTATAAATCCCAATACGTTATATATGAAAAGTATATGTGATGTTGATGTATATACTCAATTGTGAGTCGAATGGTGTTCAATAGGTTTATACTAAGTTTAAAGTATTGGTGTTGACCTATATATTATAGTATTGAAGTGATAAGTTATGTTTCATGTTCTACGAGCTTACTAAGCTTTCATTGCTTACGTATTTATCTTTCTCTTACTCTACTGATTATTGGAAGCTTGATCGGTTTGGAAGTTCATTGGAGACCTATCACACTATCCAACGATTATATTGGTAGATTTTGATATCTTGATCAAGGTTATATTGGCATGTACAGGTGGACTTGTGGTTCATGTTAGTTGATGAGTTTGGCATGTATATGTCATTTTGGTTGATTTAACCTTGGTACTTTTGATGCCTTGTTGATGTGCGTGGTTTTGACAATGTGATAATGCATATTTGAATGGCCAAAGTGATAGGTGATGAATATATGTGCATGATTGAAATATGGTATGCATATATGTTGGTTGTTGGTACCATTTGGAAATGGCTAGATTTATGTCATTTATATGGTTTTGATGCATGTGAGAAATGGCCCAAATGGTAGTGTTACTTTGACATGGCATGAATCTAGTATGGTATGGTTGAAATGTGTAAATTGTGATATGATTTGGTATGGAAAATAAGTTAGTTGATGAATGGTTAAATATGCACGTGTTTAGGTATATTTGATACATTGTGTTTGAGGTGCCTTTTGGCATATTGGTTGTATGGATAAATGACCTTTTGAACTGGTCTTATTATGCATGTATTAGGTATGTTTTAAGGTTTGATTGAATGTGCAAATAGCTTGTAGGTGTGTGCTTCAATAGGGTGAAAGAAATGGCCTGAGTTTGACCTATTTCCTATCCACACGGCCTAAGACACAGAAGTGTGTCTTAGCTATGTGTGACACACGGCCATGCGACACTACCGTGTGTCCCCTACAGGTTTTAAAGCTATATTTTTCAAAAGTTATACGGCCTAGCACATGGCCTAGCACATGGGCGTGTGGGTTGGCCATGTGACCCAAGTTAGAGAGTTACAAGGACACGAACACGGGCTAGCACACGACCGTGTGTCCTTATTTTGAATGTCCAGATCGCCTAAGACATGGGTGCGTGTCTTGGCTGTGTGAGTCACACGATCTGGCCACACAGCCTGAGACCCCTGTAATGTGAAATTTTCTATCTTTTTCTATAAAGTTCTAAATGTTTTCGATTTAGTCCCGAATCATTTTTAAATTGTTTCTAAGGCATTGAGGGCTCAAATCAGGGAAAATATGCATGTGTTTGATTGGACTAAGATATGATTTATGAAATGTTTGGAAATGAATGTTTTTATGTTACGGTCTTTCAATAATGCTCTGTAACCCTATTTCGGCGATGGGAATAGGTTAGGGGTATTACATCAACAGTTCCAACTCTAGTGTCATATTATACTTGCTCATGCATTATTTACTAGTTCATTTACATGGTAATCATGTTCACTTTTAAACATATATCACAATACTCATATAATCACATAACATCCAAGCATATATCACAGTACTCATATACTCATATAACATTCAAGCATATATCACAATAACCATATAATCACATAACATTCAAGAATATATCACAATACTAAAAAACATGTTTATAAATAAATTGGCGAAATGTAAAAGTGCGCATTATCACCATTCATCAGATACACGGATCTCCAACACATCACATAGACTCATAGAGTCAAACATGTCCCAAAAGTGAAGCATAAAGCTAACACTCTCCTTATTTCTCCTAACATGTCCCGTTGAATGGAGCTTAGCTCACATTCCTTTATCACTCCAACATGTCCCAGGGACTCAATGCCCAAAATCACTATACATATAGGTGAGTACTCACAATCCTATGGCATGCCAACTATATCCAACAGTTTCAAGATCACAAGGCTAAATTATTTGAAATCAAACATGTAACACCCCTAACCCGTATTCATTACCGAAATAGGGTTACGGAGCATTACCGAACTTATTACACAATTGAACAAACATTTCTCATACAATTATCAATATTAGACACCTTTAGCTAATAGAACACAAGTTTTACAATTTATGTGATTTAGTCCTTTTTATCAAATTGAACAAGCAAACAATAAAATTTCTTAACTAAATTTTCACACAATCATACCATCATACTATAGACATTAAAGTAATAATAAAATAATTATTCTAACTTCGAATTTCTAGTCCCAAAACCACTGTTCTGATTTGACTAAAAATGGGTTATTATACCATGTGGCATAAGTCAGTATACCTTACAGTTTTGGCACTACCTAGCACACAGTCTGGTACATAGGCGTGTGAGGCCATTTAAAAGGGCACACGAGCTGCTCACACAGGCGTCTGGTTGGTCGTGTAACCCAAGTTAGAGAGTTACACGGGGTCAGACACGGGCGGGGACACGACTATGTGATCCCATTTCAAATGTCCACATGGCCTGTGACACGGTCGTGTCTTTGGCCGTGTGAGACACACGCCCTGGCCACATGGGTATTTGTCCCTTCTATATTGTAAAATTTTCTAAGTTTTCCTAAAATTTCCTAAGATATCGACTTAGTCCTGAACCACTCCTAATGTATGATTTGGGCCTCATAGGCTTGTATTAGGGACAATGTGATTGATTATGAATGACTTGTATTTGATATTGATAATTGTATGAGTAATGTTTCTTCAATTGTGTAATAAGTTCAATAATTCTCCGTAACCCTATTCCTGCAATGAATACGAGTTAGGGGTTTACATTTCTTGGTATTAGTGCTACAGTTTAGTCGATTCTAGGACTAACGTAGCGTATGTGAGATTCTAGCTATACATGCCATATATAACTTGTGATAGTGTGATATCTCTTGACAATTTATATCATGTTTTCATATAGTAAATGGATCCCAATCAAGCTATGCCTGATGATGTTGAGAGTAATCATGACCTCCGTTCACTGAGTAGCATAATCTGAGTCAAGACTCAGATCGGGTAGTCGGGAAAAGAGGCTAAGGAAGCCTTCTTCCAAATGATGAACGATTAGTTTACTGAGTTTGTCCAAACTAATCCGGCTGCTCAGCAACCTCCACCCCTACCTATTCCTTAACCGGTTCCCTTAGCTCCTCAAGGGGTGGAACATTTACAATTGAGTAAGCCGTCAATTAATAAAATCCAAAAATACGAGGCTGAAGAGTTTAGAGCTATAGTTGATGACGATCCTGAGAGAGCCGAGTTTTGGCTTGAGAATACGATCAGAGCATTTGATAAACTATCTTGCACGCAAGTTGAATGTGTAAAATGTGCTGTATCACTTCTGAGAGACACTGCATATCATTGGTGGAATATTTTGATATCTGTGGTGCCGAGAGAATGGGTCATGTGGGTATTCTTTCAAGCCGAGTTCAGAAAGAAATACATCAGCCAGTGGTTTATCGATCAAAAGTGAAAAGAGTTTCTGGAATTGAAATATGTTCGAATGTTTGTGACCAAGTATGAAAGAGAGTTTGTGAGACTCAGTAGATATGCTCGAGAATGTGTTTCCACTGAAGCAATTATGTGTAAGAGATTTGAAGATGGATTAAATGAATACATCAAATTGCTAGTCGGGATTCTAGAGTTGAAAAAATTTGTTGTGTTAGTCGACAGAGCATGCAAGGCCGAGGAACTAATGTAACTGCCTGGATTGGTCCTGGATCGACTCATTCATATATCTGTATGAATTTACTGTCTAGTAGGAGTGTGCTCATATTAGGGACAATGTGATTGGTTATGAATGGCTTGTATTTGATATTGATAATTGTATGAGAAAAGACACACGGCCAAAGACACGCCCCTATCACAAGTCATGTGGACATTCAAAATGGGATCACATGGCTGTGTCCCGCTCGTGCCTGACCCCGTGTAACACTCTGACTTGGGTCACACGGCCTACCACATGCCCGTATGACCAGCCTGTGTGCCCTTCGAAATGGCCTCACACATCTGTGTACCAGGCCGTCTGCTAGGCCTTGCCAAAACTGTAGGGTATACTAACTTATGCCACACGGTCAAGTCACACGCCTGTGTGCTAGGCTGTGTATAGCATACTAATGATTTCTAATTAAACACTAGGGGGACAGACGACCGTGTCACCTGATCGTGTGTCACACACCGTAGAGACACACGCCCGTGTGGACAAAAATAGGCTATTTGCCAAGCCATCTTTCTCACCAAAATGCAACCACCTAAAAATATCATTTGGCATATAGCATAGCATCAATAAACATTCAAACCAATCTCAACCAAGCATAATTCATGCCTGTAGCAGCTTGATTTAGGCCCTAGTCAGAATAGTGGTTGCAATACCACAAATTCAAAGTAGAAATATATCTTTTATTGTTTTTATGAGGTCTATGATATGTTTGTAAGGTTGTGTGAAAATTTCATGAAGAAATTTTATGATTTAGTGATCAATTTATCTTTTAGGACTAAATTGCAAAAATTGAAAAATATGACATTCTAGAAGTTTTAAGTATGAGATAGCATTATAAAATTTATTAGAGGTCCTTATTTAGCAATTAGACCATTATATCTCATGATGGACAAAAATGGACATGGAAGGGAAAAATCTCAAGGAAGGGCCTTAAGGGCATTTTGGTCATTTAGTTAATAAATTAATAAAAAGGGAAAAAGAAGTCAAAACTGGTGTCCATCTTCTTCCCTAAGTGCAAAAATTTGCAAGGAGCCATAGCTAGGGCAAAAATTTGCAAGGAGCCATAGCTAGGGTTTTGTTTCACTTCCAAGCATGATTATCAAGAAGAACATAGAATCAACCTTGACCGAGGAAAAGGCAAGGTTTCAAACTAAATTACAAATTGACACATTTTGTATCGAGGTAAGTTCATATGTAAATGATACATCCTTTTTATTTATGTTTTTACATTCTAATGTATCATGTGAAATGTGAGTGAATATTATTGATATTTATTAAAATGATGAAAAGTGAGGAAATTCTAGGATGAACCTCCGGAATAGAAAATGGATACGGTTGAACACTGTACAATTATGATTATTGGTGGGCTATGTGTGTTACCACTGTATTTATTATGATTATTGGTGGGCAGTGTGCGATACCATCGTATTTATTATTATTGGTGGGCTTTGTGCGATACCACCGTGTTTATGATTATTGGTGGGCTGTGTGCGATACCACCATAATTATTATTATTATTGGTGGGTTGTGTACGATACCATCGTATTTATTATTATTGGTGGGCTGTGTGCGATACCACTGTGTTTATATTATTGTGGGTGGGCTGTGAGCGAAACCACCATGTATCCGGTATTATTCTGAAGTGTTCATCGGGAAAATTTGACTAAGTGAAATTATGTGTGACAATATGGTGACAAGTGCAAGGTTATAAGTGCCTGTAATTGTGAGCAATGTCTATGATATGTATTTGGAATATGGTAAGGTTTGAAATGAGTAAGTGCAACTACAAGAATTTGAATTGTTCTTGATTAGTATGTAATGTTATTGATTGATAAGTATGTGGTATGGTGCTCATTATTTACATATAGACTTACTAAGCTTAAAGCTTACTCCCTTCTCTTTTCCCTTGTTTTATAGAGTCACCAAGCCAGCTCGGGATACGAGGATCATCAGAGGATCATCCACACTATCCACACATTTTGGTACATATGTAAATCATGACATGTATAGGAATTTGGGTTATTTTGTAAGTGTCATAATTTTTTGGCCAAGAATGTAGCCTATGTCATTTTATATATCATTTTGTATAAGGCCATGTGATGTGGCTAATATTGATTGTGTTATAAGTCTATGATGAGGCCTTTCATGAATGAGTTTGCTTACCTAAGTGGGAATGAATGATAGCATGAAATTGAAGTGTGGAAAGTGTGACAAGTGAATGGTTGTATAGGTGCATGTGTGAAGGCTAGGTATAAGTGTGGTTATACATGATGAGTATGGTTATTAAATGGTGCATGAATACTCTTAATGTGGACAAATAAATGTCTAATAATAGCATGTTAAGTTTGATTGGAAATGGTATAGTGTGGATGCTTTTCAGGGTGGAAAAAGGCTTGGTAAATAGCCTTATAATTGTCCACATGGGTAGACACAAGGGCGTGTGTCTTCCTCATCGCGTAGCCTGGTCGTGTGTCCCCTGTAATAGCTCGATTTTGGGGCTAGTTGGAATAGTGGTTTCAGGACCACTAATCCGAGGTTGAAGGAAATTATTTTGATAGTATTATATGTGTTATAGCATGATTATAAGGATGCATAGAAATTTTGGTGCTTTAATTTTAGCAATTTCATGTTCAATTGAGAAAAAGGACTAAATCGCATAAAGTGCGAAAGTTCCATTTTGCAAGCTAGAGGTGTCTAATAGCTATGGAATATTAAATTGGAGGTCCTTAAAGTGAAATTAAGCCAATGATATGGGGTTGGCCGACCATAGAGACAAGGGAGACAAGAGCATTAATTTTGGTAAAAAATTTGGTGAAATTAGGTGACTAAAAATAAATAAAATCAGATAAAGGAAGAAGATATCATCTTTCACTATTCACATTTCTTCATACACCAAAAAATGAAGAGAAATTAGAGGTTTTTGGGGTTCAAAATTTCAGCCAAGCTACTCCTTTGCAAGTAAGTGATTTTAGAGGTCTTTCTTGATAATTTTTGTACTTTTGGAACCCCTAAAGCTTAAGCTTGCTAATGAGGGGACTATTTTGCAAAATGGTTGAAAGTTTAGGGACTTGCCATGAGAGTGTTTATGTTGTTGCTGAGTTTTTATGGAAGATAATAAATGTTAGTGAGTTAAGGAATAACTTTTGTGAAGGGTGTTATCATAAAAACACCTAAATGGGACTTATTTGTGAAGGTTGCAATTGAGTAATAAATGCATGAAATGCTTGGTTTTGTGAATTGTTGTAAGAGAAATAAATGTTTAGCTAGGATTGTTTAATGAGAAAATATGATGAAAAACGATTTACGAGCCTAGGGGCAAACTCGTAATTTTGCCAAAGTATAAGGGCGAAATGGTCATTTTTGTGTAAGTATAACTTTTGATGTATCATGAATTATGTAGTGATTAAATGAGTGCATTTTATTATTATAGATCAAGAAGAATGTGGAAGTAACCTTGACCAAGGAAAAGGCAATGTTACGAATTAAACTGTCAATTAACACATTTTGCACCGAGGTAAGTTTACTTTGTAAACGATACATCTTTAATACTCATTATGTTACTTTGTAAACAGTAACCTCAAGTCATCAAAGGATAATTCGATAGACTCAACAGGCACACTCTTACTAGACAGTAAATTCATACAGATATATGAATGAGTCGATCCAGGATCAATCCAGGCAGTTACATTAGTTCCTCGGCCTTGCATGCTCTGTCGACTAACACAACAAATTTTTTCAACTCTAGAATCCCGACTAGCAATTTGATGTATTCATTTAACCCATCTTCAAATCTCTTACACATAATTGCTTCAGTGGAAACACATTCTCGAGCATATCTACTGAGTCTCACAAACTCTCTTTCATACTTGGTCACAAACATTCGAACATATTTCAATTCCAGAAACTCTTTTCACTTTTGATCGATAAACCATTGGCTGATGTATTTCTTTCTGAACTCGGCTTGAAAGAATACCCACATGACCCATTCTCTCGGTACCACAGATATCAAAATATTCCACCAATGATATGCAGTGTCTCTCAGAAGTGATACAGTGCATTTTACACATTCAACTTGCGTGCAAGATAGTTTATCAAATGCTCTGATCGTGTTCTCAAGCCAAAACTCGGCTCTCTTAGGATCGTCATCAACTATAGCTCTAAACTCTTTAGCCTCGTATTTTTGGATTTTATTAATTGACGGCTTACTCAATTGTAAATGTTCCACCCCTTGAGGAGCTAAGGGAACCGGTTGAGGAATAGGTAGGGGTTGAGGTTGCTGAGCAGTCGGATTAGTTTGGACAAACTCAGTAAACTAATCGTTCATCATTTGGAAGAAGGCTTCCTTAGCCTCTTTTCCCTGACTACCCGATACAGGTCTTGACTCAGATTGCGCTACTCCGTGAACGGAGGCTGGCGCATTACTCTCAACATCATCAGGCATAGCTTGATTGGGATCCATTTACTATATGAAAACATGATATAAATTATCAAGAGATATCACACTATCACAAGTTATATATGGCATGTATAGCTAGAATCTCACATACGCTACGTTAGTCCTAGAATCGACTAAACTGTAGCACTAATACCAAGAAATGTAAACCCCTAACTCGTATTCATTGCAGGAATAGGGTTACGGAGAATTATTGAACTTATTACACAATTGAAGAAACATTTCTCATACAATTATCAATATCAAATACAAGTCATTCATAATCAATCACATTGTCCCTAATACAAGCCTATGAGGCCCAAATTATACATTAGGAGTGGTTTGGGACTAAGTCGATATCTTAGGAAATTTTAGGAAAACTTAGAAAATTTTACAATATAGAAGGGACAAATACCCATGTGGCTAGGGTGTGTGTCTCACACGGCCAAAGACACGACCGTGTCACAGGCTGTGTGGACATTTGAAATGGGATCACATGGTCGTGTCCCCGCCCGTGTCCGACCCCATGTAACTCTCTAAATTGGGTTACACGGCCAACCAGACGCTTGTGTGAGCAGCTCGTGTGCCCTTTGAAATGGCCTCACACGCCTGTGTACCAGACTGTGTGCTAGGTAGTGCCAAAACTGTAAGGTATACTGACTTATGCCACATGGTATAATAACCCATTTTTAGTCAAATCAGAACAGTGGTTTTGGGACTAGAAATTCGAAGTTAGAATAATTATTTTATTATTACTTTAATGTCTATAGTATGATGGTATGATTGTGTGAAAATTTAGTTAAGAAATTTTATTGTTTGCTTGTTCAATTTGATAAAAAGGACTAAATCACATAAATTGTAAAACTTGTGTTCTATTAGCTAAAGGTGTCTAATAGCTATGGAATATTAAAGTGGAGGTCCTTATGTAGTAATTAAGCCATTTATGAGTTAGTGGATGATAGTGGCTTGGTATTTGGTGTAATTAATATATGTTTTAAAGGTGAATTATGTATTTTGGTAATTAAATGATAAATTAAATTAAGTAAAACAAACTATCATATTTTATTTTCTACCTTCAACCGAAAATAAGTAAGAATGAAAGCCATGGGAGCTTGAGGTTTCGGAAAAATAAATTTACCTTGCATAGGTTTGTATTTTGACTCGGTTTTTAATGATTTTTATGTTTTTGAAGTCGTTGCAGCTTAATCTAGCTAGCCCAGGGACTATTTTTTAAAATTGTTAAAGGTTTAAGGTTTTTCCATTGATGAATGGGCATGTGTTTGATGTTTGATTATATAAAATGCATGTTTGTTGTTAGCTAAACAACATTTGTTAAGTTATTTTTGACAAAATTGTCAATTAGGGGTCAAATTGTGAAATATGCAAATTTTATGGTTAAAGTGTGAAATAAATGTTCAATATGGACTGCTAGGGACCTAATTGAAATTCGGATAGCATGGATTTTGGTTGAATTGCATGAATTTGTGATTTTATGAAATAAGACTAAATTGTTAAAATATGAAATATTAGGGGCAAATGTGTAAAATCACCTTAATTTATATTTTGGACTAAATTGAATAGAGAGATTATTAAATAAGTTAATTTTGATTATAATTAGATCAAGAAAGGTGAAATAGAGGCTTAGATTGGGGAAAGAACAAGGTTTCGAATTAATCAACTTAATTCGCCGTTTTCACATTCGAGGTAAGTTCGTATATAATAAGCTTTGCTATAATTGTATTTTATATGCTTTGATATTGCATAAACTGTGAATACGAATCTATGGACATGTTCGATGACAATTTGGCAAGTGTGAAATCCCGGTTGAACCTTAGGAATAGATTGAATGACATGTCATTAGGGGTTATTATTGTTTTGGGTGCTGGTTCGTATGTCCTATCGATGGCTGAGTTATCCATCATGTGTTGCAGATTCTCGCCAACTTGTTTGAGCAGCACCGTGTAGCTACATCATGACCGTCAGCTTGTGTGAGCAGACCCGTTGATAGCTTGAGAGTGAGCATTATTGAGACATGATATTGAGATAGCTTCGACTATATATATATTGGCACTTAGGGTGCGAGATTCTCAAGTATCCTGTATTGTTTCAAATGGTTCAATGGGTATATTGAAGATATGAAATGATGAGAAATAGATACGTATCAGTACAAGTATGTATAGAAACTATATAAACATCGAATCTATAGAAATTGTAAGTTCATGGTTAATTATGTGATTGAATACATGTTAACATTGTGGTTTAATGTTTTGTAGCATGTTATGTTCATATTATTGAATTATAATTGAATGGTGAGCTTTGCTTATTATTTCATACGAGCTTACTAAGCTTTATAGCTTACATCATTTATTTTTTCGTGTTTTATAGTGAAATCAAGCTAGCTCGGATTCGGGATTGTCGGAGACTTCATCACACTATCCTACTATCACTTTGGTACTTTTGAACTTAAGTATTTGAATATATGGCATGTATAGGATTATGGTCATTTTATTCATGAATTGATAATGAATTTAGCCATTTGAATTGGCTTGTAAATGTCTAAAGTTTGGTTTTGTATATAGCCATGAAAGTTGGCTTAATTTGGTTGATTTGGTGATGTGTATATATATGTTCTCATGTCTTGTGTGATGTATTGGATGATGGTTATGTGATGCTTGTTGATAATAGGTATTATGAGTATCAAATGGTTGAGTTGTGGATATTTGTATGATAGTGAAACTAGGAAAATAATGAATATTTGAAATTGGTTATTTTGATGTACTGTAAAAGTGGGTTTTGGTATGAAATTGAATGGTGTATTGTGGTACATGTGTGCCTTGTTGTGGTTGGTACTGAAATGGAATGATTCATGCTTGGTTTAGATTAAATGAATGCTTATATATGCCATGTTTTCATACAAATTGAGTGGATGTAGGTGTGTTCAAAGTTGTGTGGTAAATTGGCTTGGTAAATAGCCTATTTTGGCATGTGTCTCATCCATGTGTGACATGCGGTTATGTTACACGACCGTGTGTTGTAACACCCCAAACCCGGCCCATGCGGTATGATCGGATCTAGCATGTCACATGAAGAAAATGTTAAAAGATCTTATGATTGTACTAAAGTTGACGTTATTTGGTTATAGTTAAGAAAAAAAAAGTTTGGTTTATAAATATTCGATAAAAATACTACTAATCTCGAGAGGTTGATTTGGTGAATCGAAAATCGAACTAGTGAACTTAAAGACAGTGACTTTTGAAAATGATGATGATAATTCGAAGAAAACTCCAAGTTTAAATTATTTGTACATATTAGTTATGAAATCCGTTTGTTAATCATTTTTTTTTGGAAAACTGTTGCTTATGATTTCAGAAAATCCCCGTTTAAAACAATTCATGAAAGATAACAAGTACGTCAAAACATAAAGCAAATTAAAAATCTCAAAGGCCTTATTACAACTTTAAACCCAAATAGTAAAAGTAACGAAATAAAACGGAAAAGAAATTTACTAATGTTCGAAAACATCATTCCTAAAGTATGTCCTCCACCGAGTCATCCATGGCCCCAAGTCCTCATTACTGAGCATTACCTGCAAGGATTAAGAAAAAGGGGTGAGTTACAAGAACTCAGTGTATAATCTTCTTATCGTCATCCACTGGGCCTAAACACGCATAGCAACATCTTGGGCCTAAGCCCATTTACATAACAGTAATTAAATGAAATGAATGCAACCCAACCATCCATCCATCACACCCCCGACCAGCCAATCACACCTGTGGGGATCAAGTCAACCCACCCGCCGCTTACACCAATTTGCAGTCGAGCTGCTGTCGTATAGTATTTTTGTGGTCAAGCTACCGAAATCATAATTAAACACAATAATAAACGAATTGTGGCTATGCCACCAGGCTACACTGCCCTCCATACAATTTTTTCCCGCCCCATGTAGTATGTAAAGATGCATCATACATAGAAAAATATCCAAATATCAAACAACCATTAAACTAGAGAAATATTTCGGTGAATCGGCCCATTAAAGCACTTTGGCAATTCGGCCCACTATGGGTAGTTTAATAAATCGGCCCATTGAGGGCATTTTGATAAATCGACCCTTTAAGGGCGCTTAAGCAATTCAGCCCATTAAGGCATTTCGATAAATCGACCCATTGAGGGCATTTTAGTAAGGGCGTTTA
Source organism: Gossypium bickii (assembly GCA_025503065.1). Classification (NCBI taxonomy): domain Eukaryota; kingdom Viridiplantae; phylum Streptophyta; class Magnoliopsida; order Malvales; family Malvaceae; genus Gossypium; species Gossypium bickii. The sequence goes on from CP106712.1 coordinate 70,523,649, forward strand.
AGCAATTCGGCCCGTTAAGGCATTTCGATAAATCGGCCCATTGAGGGCATTTGATTAATTAGGCCCATAAGGGCATTTTCATAATTTAACAAATTAGTACCGATTTTGACAGATCTTAGAATTAATGTTGTTTAAGCAAGTTACTCGATAAGTAATGTACCACAGTGAGATCGACACACAAGGGGTTTCGACTCTTACCACAGCTTCTTAAAGTCCCCGACGGGTAGAAAACAGAGAAAGGGATTTGTATTCTCCTTATGAAACTCGGCTTTGTTCACAAGAGAGCCGAGTACGGGCAAATTCGGCTATAGCACAATGGTAGATGAAGAAAAAGATTAGTTGAAAAGAAAAGAAAGGAAAATGACAATGCCATCTTCCCTATGGAAATCACAAGATCAATCAAAAAGAACTACGACAAAGAATCGCCTTACATTGACTACCCGCAAATCGACAGAGAAGAGTAAATCAGCCAATTCCGGTTAGAAATCTACAAGATGCCGTCACAAAAAGAAGAGAGTAAGGGTAGTGAAGTTTTGGTCTAGAGATGAAACAAAACAGCCGAATATTAAGGGTCCAACATTCGGTCATGTAGAAGAGAAGATGAAAGGAGGAGAATGAAACCACTTACTCAATTCGGCCAAGGAAGAAGGTGCCCAACATACAAAATGGAGAAGAGATAAAGTGTTAAAAGATTCGACTATTTAGAGAGAAAAGAACAAGGAAGATTCAGCCATCAAGTATAATTGATTAAAGAAAAAGAGGAAGATTGAAGAGATGGTGAGAAAGAAAAGAAGAGATGGACAAGAGAAGTGTCAAAGAATTTCGGCTAACACTATGGAGGAGATGAACAAAAAGAAGGACTTGTGTGTTTTGGCAAGCAAAGGAAAAGATTAGAAAAGAAAGACAAAATGTTAAAAAAAATAAAAGCTTTTCATGCACAAAACTTGCAAAAAGACCTTAAGAAATTCGGCTCCCCTTTTCCCCCCCACCAAAACCGTATTCCCCTTTCACCAAAAAGATCTTAGTTGACCAAATTTCTTTCCCCGTGCAACTCCTAAATTTCGGCCAACATTCCCCCCTTATCTCTTTCCCTTATTTCCCCCTAATTTCCTCCCCAATCTCCTCTCCATTACTTATTCAAATGGAGTTGAATGATTCTTCATTTCCTTCTTTAAAGTCCTGGCAGAATCTTACCATCTTTCACTTGATTAGCACAAAAATTAAATCCAAATAAATTGTAATAGGTGGGATTCGAACTCCACCCCTTAAGCCCCTTCATGTGACGCCTCACCACCTTGCTACTATCTCCTCTTGTGCTAGCAAAATACACACTTATTTCCTTAAGTCTTGATACCACTTACCTTTTCCCCCCTTAAGTGCTTAAACACAAAAATTTTCCCAAGGCCCAGCTCAACCCCAGGTCTTCTTAGGGCCCCCATAAACATACAACGAACACATTTAACTAGCTCAATGCATGGATTAATGCAAAACATAAAATCCCGAATTTCAGGATGTTACAATTCTACCCCCTTAAAGAAAATTTGGCCTCAAAATTTACCTGATTAAAAGATATGAGGGCATTGTTGCCGGATCATGTCTTCTGGCTGCTATGTAGCTTCCTTTGGCCCGTGATTACGCCATAATACTTTGACCAACGGAAACAATTTCCTTCTCAGCACCGTAATATCCCGATCTAGAATCTGCACTGGCTCTTCTTCAAAAGACAAGTCAGGTCTTATCTCAATTTCCTCCACTGGCATAACATGAGACGGATCCGAACGATAACACCTTAGCAACGAAACATGTAATACATTATGGATCTGACTTAACTCTGGAGGTAACTCAAGCTAATAAGCCACTGGCCCAACACGCTTCAGTACACGTTATGGTTTGATGAACCTAGGGCTCAACTTGCCTTCCGCCTAAATCTTAAGATCTTCTTCCAAGGTGAGACCTTCAAAAAGACCTGATCTCCCATTGAAAACTCTATATCCTTACGCTTCAGATTCACGTACGATTTCTGTCTATCCGAGGGTTCTTTTAATCGAGCCTAAATTACCTTAACATTTTCCTCCGTTTCCGAGATCAATTCTGGACCCAATAATTGTCGCTCTTCCAGTTCAGTCCATCAAGTAGGAGTACAACACCTATGACCATGCAACGCCTCATAGGGTTGCATCTGGATGCAGGATTGATAGCTGATGTTGTATGCAAACTCTGCCAATGGTAGAAAATCTTCCCAACTACACCTGAAATTGATCACAAAGCCCCTTAACATGTCTTCTAGAATCTGGATTACTCTCTCCAACTGACCATCAATTTGCGGATGAAACGCTGTGCTGAAATTTAGCGTTGTACCCAAAGCTTCATGTAGAGCCTTCCAGAATCGTGATGTAAACCTAGGATCCCTGTTTGATATGATAGACACTGGTACCCCATGCAACCTCACGACCTCTGCTATATATAACTTGGCCAACTTCTGCAAACTATAATCCGTACGAACAGGTAGGAAATGAGCAGACTTCGTTAACCGATCCACTATCACCCATACTGAATCTTTCTTAGTAGGTCTTAAGGGTAACCCACTAACAAAATCCATCGTTATCCTTTCCCATATCCATAGTGGAATTTTCACTGGTTGTAGCAATCCTGAAAGTAATTGATTTTTCACCTTCACCTGCTGACATGTCAAACACTTGCTCACGAAGTCGGTAACCTCCCGTTTCAACCTTGGCCACCAATACTGCTTACGGAGGTCTTGGTACATTTTGTTTCCCCCGGGGTGTATGGCATACGGGCTACTATGCACCTCCCGTAGAATCATTTGTCTCAATTTAAAATCCCTCGGTATACAAACTCTTCCGCGAAAACATAATACTCTATCACTATTTAATCCAAAGTCCCCCATCTCACCACTCTCCATTTGCTGAAGTCAAGAACCCAACACTTCATCCAGTAACTGCTTTTCCTTAATCTGACCTACCCATGTAGGCTTCACTCGAAGTTCAGCTAATAGGCTACTATCTTCATAAAGGCTGAGATGAGAAAACATCACGCTCAAATCCGATATCACCTTACGACTCAACGCATCTGCCACTATGTTCGCTTTACCTGGGTGATACTCGATTGAGTAGTCATAATCTTTCAACAATTCTATCCACCTCCGTTATCTTAAATTTAACTCCTTCTGGGTAAGGAGATACTTCAGACTCTTATGGTCGGTATAAATAATCGACTTCTCCCTATACAAATAGTGTCTCCATATCTTCAAGGCAAACACCACCGCAGCTAACTCCAAATCATGAGTGGGATAGTTTACCTCATGCGGTCTTAGTTGACGAGATGCATAAGCCACCACCTTCCCCTCTTGTATCAGCACACAACCCAAGCCCGTGTGTGACGCATCACAATAAACAATAAACTCTTTACCTACCTCAGGTTGAATCAATACTGGCACTTTTTTCAGAATCTTCTACAATTTCTCAAAGCTCTCCTGCTGCTTGCCTGACCACACAAATGGTACTCCCTTATGCAATAGCTTAGTTAGGGGGTGCAGCAATCAATGAAAACCCCTCAACGAATTGCCTATAATACCCAGCAAAACCAAGAAAACTTTAGACTTCTAACACTAACTTCAGGGGCTTCCAATCCAATACAGCCTCGATTTTTCGGGGATCAACTCTAATTCCCTCAGCAGACACAACATGCCCCAAAAAGGTTGCCTCCTTCAGCCAAAATTCACACTTTCTGAATTTGGTATACAACTGCTTCTCCCTTAATATCTGCAACAGAACCCGTAGATACGAATCATGCTCCTCTTCAGTCTTTGAGTACACTAAGATATCATCTATGAATACCACCACAACCTGGTCTAGATAGGGTTGGAAGACCCGGTTAATTATGTCCATAAATGCAGCTGGTGCATTAGTCAACCCGAACGGCATCACCAAGAACTCGTAATGCCCATATCAGGTTCAAAACGCAGTCTTATGGACATCCACCTCCTTGACCTTTAGCTGGTGATACCCCGATCTCAAGCCTATCTTCGAGAAGACCGAAGCTCCTCGTAGTTGATCGAACAGATCATCGATCCTCGTAATGGTTACTTGTTCTTGATCATCAACTTATTCAATTGTCTATAGTCGATGCACATACGCATCGACCCATCCTTTTTCTTAACGAACAACACCGGCGCTCCCCACGGTGACCCACGTGGTCGAATAAACCCACAATCCAATAACTCCTAGATCTGAGCTTTAAGTTCCACTAACTCATTCGGCACCATTCTGTAAGGGGCAATGGGCACCGGAGCTGTTCCTGGCAACAACTTAATGCCAAATTCCACCTCCCGATGCAGAGGCAATCCAGGAAACTCCTCGAGAAAGACGTCTGAAAACTCTTTCTCTGTTCTAACACTCTCTACTGACAACTTTTTGATACCCAAAGCACAGATAAAGGCTAAGAACCCTTCACACCCCTTTCGTACTAACCTTTCAGCCTTTAAAGTAGATACTACATTAGACAAATAATTTCTTCTTTCACCTATCATCATCACTTCCTTATCCTCAGGAGTTCTTAATACCATCTGCTTTGCGGCACAGTCCAAATTTGCATGATGCTTAATCAACCAGTCCATACCCAATATAAGATCAAACTCACCGAACGGAAGTTCCATCAAATCCGCCAGAAATACCACCCCTTGAACTTCTAAGGGCACATCCCTAAACAACTTATTCACTACCACAGACTGTCCTAAAAGGCTAATCATAGTTGCTCTAGCAGTAATCTCAGATCTAATATCCAAAGTTCCAGACACAACATATGCAACATACGAACGGGTGGATCCAATGTCTATCAAAGCGGTAAAAGGTACATCAGATATGAAAAACGTACCGGTTATGACATCCTGTAACACCCTTATCCCGTAACTATCACCAGAATATGTAAGGGCATTACTGGACTTGTAACTTAAACCGAAATAGTAAAACTTTAACTTATCAATTGTCAACATCATTCAACACTAATCCAACATATCATGCTTAAAACAATTATATAAGCTTATACTAACGTGACCATTCCATGTAGACATATATATATATATAAGCATCTAAATACCACTTACAAATTGCTCACATTTCAACATTCTTATCAACTCATCCCTAATCACATATCATTCAAACCAAATGGTAATTATAAATTTTACCACTAAGTGCACACATCATATAATGCTTTCATATCAAACTAACTATTCTCATATCAAGCCATATCACATAGCTTGATCATAATACCCAAAATTTCATCTCACGTTAATATCAACAAGTGAACATATAATCAACTTATTAACTAGCATATAAATGCCATATTACCCAAATTTCAAGGAGTTCAGAAATACAAATTGCCTGCTGGATGTGTGATAGATTCTTTGATGACTTCCAACCCGCGTGAGCATTCAAATCACTGTAAAACACAGAGAATAGATAGAGTAAGCTAATAAGTTTAGCAAGCTCATATAATTATCAGCACTATATAAAAGATTTAACATTAAGCTTGTCATTTTAAGCAATAAGATTGCTTTTAAACCAGCCTCATCTAATTCAATATTTATTTCCTTAACAGTCATGTAATTCATGTGTAATTTATCACATCTACTCACTTATCATATAAATTTATCAATGTCACTTACTTGTCAAGTGTACCATGTATACTGCATCGATTTGTATCATCATTTCTATTCATGCAAAGATCATCTTTACAGTTGAACCCTTGAGTCCAACATCGAAAACCCTATATCTTGCATACTAAGTACCATATATGTAACTAAATCATTTATATCACATATCATCAATACAATATCAATATCATAGAATTCACATAGCATTGGATCGATTTATTTCATTACGTATAACCTATAACACCTTTATATAACCGATAGTAGAATTATACCCGTATAATATTAACTCACCAGTAACATCAATAATTCATAATTTTCATTACAACAATCAAAACTTACCTTACTATCCATATATGTTATATCATCACATCGCTTAATATTTCCAATAATCGATATCCTTGTTGAATCAATAAATCCATACACTCAATGTCAAACCCTGTAACGTATCGCACACTTAGCGCCGTTACCTTTAATATCCAGCATACTTAGTTCAAAATGACCGATCTCGCACACATAGTGCTCAGTGTTAACATTCGCACACATAGTGCATTACTCAAACTTGTTACTCTTTTAAATAAACACATATATATATAAAACTTAAACCTCAATTATGCATATACATATATATATATATATATATATATATATATATAGAAATTATATTATTTCATCTCCATAACAACATCACATTCGGCTATATTATTGACGTATATGTATACATTACAATCGGCCATATATTCATCTCACGACCAATATCACATAATTTAATCATTTGCCTATATGTAGATATAATTAAATCTCAAAGTAATAATTAAGTATTTTAAATTAAATAAATAAAGTTCAAGTTCAAAGATTATGTACTTGCACAGAAAAGCATAATAAAAAAAAATGTCTTGTTTTGGACTGCATAAACACTTCTTTAATATTATCATTTAATTTAGCATAAACATAATAGAAATTTCTAGCTTGGACAACACTTAATACATGCTTTGGACGACATTTAAAGCTTATTTTGGACAACATTTCTCACGAGAAGAACAAGACAACATTTTTGAATAATAATGACCTTAACCACGACATCAATAGCTTTTAAATAAGATTTTCCTTTGTATCAAATGAACTCTTCATTCGAAAACATAAGTAGAAAAATATAGAAATTTAAGCAATTAAAAATTTGGCAAAGGCCAAGAAAGGCTCACAATTAAACATGATTGAGTTCGCATTAGCAGGGCATTTCATTCTAAACACACAAACAAATATCACGTTACATATAAAATTTCAATATTGTATACATACAGTACTAGTATATATATTGTCTTATAATTCGATAATGATATATCAAGGCCAGCATAAATCATTTAATTAATCATTCAAGATCATGCAATGTAGTCATTTTTTTAAAATCACAGCACGGACTGCTTTTTTGAAAGTAAGCAGCAACAATTATTGAATAGACAAGATTTAATTACATACACATTTCGTTTACTAAGCAGGGTAATTCAGAAATGCTAAATTCCACCGTCCATTCGGACATGATTAATCTCCTGTATACATTTAGACATATTAAACTCTAGCATGCATTTAGATATTAATTTCCAGCACACATTCGAAGCTAACAATAATTAAATTTTCAGACAATTTAGCCCCCTACATCCTTTCATCAAATACTTGTTTCTTAGTTTCAACTATTAGTAATGGGACATTACTAAAATTGAGACTTTTGGACAGCAATATAAATAGCAATTTAAACTGTTTTAAGCTCCCAAATTTTAAACTCCTCAAGCATAAACCGAACAGCAATGCATGTTGATTCCAACCATATTTATTTACACAAATAACACAACCTTACGCCTCATTAATATGGACAACTTGATTAACCTTGATTTTGACAACATTTTTTTTTTCTTTTTCATGTTTTATACAACACTGTATCTTCAATTAAGCAAGCATTTAAATTAGAAACACATAACAAAATGTCCTGTCTGGACAAAGATTACACTCTATTATCTCAAGCATTTAATTTAACAAACATGATAAACCGTCCCACTTTGGACAACATCTAATCAGACAATATATAGTTGTTTAACGTGTAATAACAAAATTGACTTAACCAAACTAACCAACATCAAGTATCTTAGTTTTCAAACCTCATAAATGGAACATTATTTCATTCAGAATGAGAAAAAGGATTTGCACAAATTTGGGCAACGATAAAAGTATTAAATTGGATAGCAATAAATTCTTATTTGTTCGAATAGCAATGAAATTCCTCAACTCTGAGATCAATAACATTAAATACATAAGAAATCAATCAAGTTCGTGGCTCGATTTTAATTTACCTTCCTTATGTCTATACTTGGAGACAACATTTAACATATGAAGCATCCATGCAAATACATATTAAATTTGTCCCAAAATAAGATAGCAAAAAATGCAACCATCATTCGTACCGAACCACATTCAATCCATCCATTTTTTTTAACAACATAATTACAGCAGAAATTTATAATAGCGCATGAAATTATAAAATAAAAAAAATAAATCTCAAGGACTTACCCAAATTCTCTCCCAACCGTACCTATCTTTAAGCAAGCTCTTTCCCCTTCTTACTACCGTCGTCTCCCTCTCCTTTAGTGAATTGCTTGAAGAATTAAGCTTCTAAACAACCCAAAACATTGGTTTTTCCCTACATGCAGCCGGTGGCATGGTCTCTCTCTCCATTCGAATGAGCAGAAAAAAACAAGGAAGAAGATAAAGCTCTCTTCTCTCCCTTCATCCCTTAGAAAGCCATGGCTGATTGTTAAAGCTTCCAAAACCCCCATCTTTGTTTTTTTTTTTCTCTCCCCGTTGATGATGATGAAAAACTTAATAAAAATATCATATGGCTTTATTTTATTAAGCATTATTCCATAATTTACCAAAATACCCATGTTTAATAACCATATAAATTATGTTATTCAAGGTCCACTACCGTCCACACAAATATGCAATGGTATAATTACCATGCAAGGACTCTCATTTATAAAGCCATTATCAAATAAGTCATTTTACTAATGGCACACATAGTTTTCGTTTTACGCGATTTAATCATTTTTACTGAATTAACTATTTAATCGGTAAAATTTCTTTACGAAACTTTTACACAATAATACTACCACACTGTAAACATTATTAAAATAACAAAAATAATATTTTAACTCGATTAAGTGGTCCTAAAACCACTCGTTCCAATTAGGGTCTAAACCGGGTTGTTACACATCCGGTGCGTCACCATCCTCTCTTGACGTCTGACCGTATAGACCAAACCTGGCTGTCTCGCCTCTGTGTTACCCCTGTTACTGGTACCTCTACCCGGTGCACCCTGACCTCGTCCTACACCATTTCCACCACGACCTAACCCACGGCCTCTCGGCGGCTGCTGAGCGCCCCCAGCTGGCTGCGCAAATCTGTGACGTACTATCTGAGTCTGAATAGGCTCTCGAGGACAATCTCTAAACAGATGGTCCTTGGATCCACATCTGAAACAACCGCCAATTCTCTTCCAACATTCACCCAAGTGAAGTTTCCCACAGTCCGCCCAAGGCTGTAACTGATTGGTAGCAACTGGAACTTTTACTCGAGCTGGCTCCTCATTCATGGGCCTTTTCTAAAACCCTCTTGCAGAACCTGAGTACCCATAGTCTCTTTTGTTCCTGCCCCTATCCTTATCTCAATCTTGCCGTTCCGAGTGTTTCACCTCTTCAGCAATCTTAGCTTTTTCCACCAGTGTGGCAAAATTTCTCTCCTTTTGTAGGGCTATCAGTACCCACAACTTGTCACACAACCCATCTTCAAAACGCACACAGCATTCATAATCAGTCGACACTATTCCCCGAGCATACCGGCTCAGACGCAGGAACTCTGCCTCGTAAGCTGCCACTGATCTACTTCCTTGGACCAGATTCAAGAATTCTTTTCTTCGGGCATCCACATAGCTAGCCCTGATATATTTTCCTTGGAATGATGTCTTAAAGAAATCCTAGGTAATACAATTAGCCTGAGTGCCTTCCCGAACAGTAAGCCACCACAGATACGCCTCGTCTCTCAAAAATGACACAATCCCTTTCCGTTTCTGCTCAGCTGTACAATCCAGATCGTCCATAATCCACTCCACTGCCTCAAGCCAGTACTCCGCTACACTTGAGGCTACACCCGAAATACCCCTAAAAATTTCGGCCCCATTCGATCTAAGTCGCTTAAATATTGATCCACGAACTGCTGACCCAGTTCTTACCCCAGCAACCCTTTCCAGTACCTGCAACATCGCTTGGGATAGAGCATCGTCCTCTCTCACTCGATCATGTGACCTAACTTCAATCACCGGTGACGCAGGTGCGTCCATTTCAGGCATATGCCTCGACGCTTCAGACCCAACTCTAGCACCTCGGCCTCTACCACGGCCACGTCTATCGCGTCCACATCCTCTAGCGCTCATGTTCAGTAAGCCGATTTAATCTAATTTAAAAATCTTATGAATCAATATGCTTATTCAGTGTTTATTAAACAATATTTTATGGAGTATAGAAAGTAAAGTTGTTTTCACAAAACGTATCCTAAGGTCTCAATCTCTATAGTTTCAACTCCTAAAGCTATAAGTTCTAGAGTATTTCTACTTTGTGGAGTTTTCTTACTACAGTCATATCACAATAATCATAAAATGAAAACAAAAACTTACTGACTTGGTGCCGGATACCCATGGTGTCATACTTCCTCTAAAACATGCATTTATAAATTAAATTTCAAACGGCTTTGGAAAATGCTTTTGAACCCAAACCACAGCCGAGTTTTGCAACCGGGCTCTGATACCATAAAATGTAACACCCCAAACCCGGCCCATGCGGGATGACCGGATCAAGCATGTCACATGAAGAAAATGTTTAAAGATCTTATGATTGTACTAAAGTTGACGTTATTTGGTTATAGTTAAGAAAAACAAGTTTGGTTTATAAATATTCGATAAAGATACTACTAATCTCGAGAGGTTGATTTGGTGTATCAAAAATCGAACTAGTGAACTTAAAGACTGTGACTTTTGAAAATGATGATGATAATTCAAAGAAAAATCCAAGTTTAAATTAGTTGTACATATTAGTTATGAAATCCGTTTGTTAATTTATTTTTTTGGAAAACCGTTGCTTATGATCTCAGAAAATCCCCGTTTAAAACAATTCATGAAATATAATAAGTACGTCAAAACATAAAGCAAATTAAAAATCCCAAATGCCTAATTACAACTTTAAACCCAAATAGTAAAAGTAACGAAATAAAGCGGAAAAGAAATTTACTAATGTTTGAAAACATCATTCCTAAAGTATGGCCTCCACCGAGTCATCCATGGCCCCAAGTCTTCATTACTTAGCATTACCTGCAAGGATTAAGAAAAAGGGGTGAGTTATAAGAACAAAGTGTATAATCCCCTTACCGTCATCCACTGGACCTGAACCCGCATAGCAACATCTTAGGCCTAAGCCCATTTGCATAACAGTAATTAAATGAAATGAATGCAACCCAACCATCCATCCATCACACCCTCGACCAGCCAATGGCACCTGTGGGGATCAAGTCAACCCACCCCGCCGCTCACACCAATTTGCAGTCGAGCTGCTGTCGTAAAGTATTTTTGTGGTCAAGCTACCGATATCATAATTAAGCACAATAATAAACAAATTGTGGCTATGCCACCAGGCTACACTGCTCTCCATACAGTTTTTTCCCACCCCATGTAGTATGTAGAGATGCATCATACATAGAAAAATATCCAAATATCAAACAACCATTAAACTAGTGAAATTGAATCGGCCCATTAGAGCACTTCGGCAATTCGGCCCACTATGGGCAGTTTAATAAATCGGCCCATTGAGGGCATTTTGATAAATCGACCCTTTAAGGGCGTTTAAGCAATTCGGCCCGTTAAGGCATTTCGATAAATCGACCCATTGAGGGCATTTTAGTAATTCAGCCCATAATGGCATTTTCGTAATTTAACAAATTAGTACTGATTTTGACAGATCTTAGAATTAATGTTGTTTAAACAAGTTACTCGATTCATGCCATATTACGGTTATTAGATTTGTAAGCAACAACGATCTATTTTTCCAACATGATAGTGAATCACGAATCTACGGGATTTCGGTGTGAGATTACACACCTGATTACGGTAAGAACTAAACCTTCTTGATCGTCGACACCTATGTCACCATAACACTCGATTAACTAACAAAAGAGAGTGTCTTAATCCAAATCTAAATCAAACGGTCTAAAAAAATGCTTACCCTTAGTATCGCGAACAACCACGATTTGCCTACTCGCACCAAAAGATGGTTCCCTTCCACAACCTGGTGGAAAGTCCTGAACAGCCGACACTGCCCTTCGTTTGAACTTGGGTATAGGAATTATGGGACCACTTTCCTTCGGATCCCTTAGCGTTATCCCCTTCGACCAATTATCCTTTGCATTCATGAGGAAAATCCCGATAAGTAATGTACCACAGTGAGATTGGCACACAAGGGGTTTCGGCTCTTACCACAGATTCTTAAAGTCCCCGACGATTAGAAAACAGAGAAAGGGATTTGTATTCTCCTTATGAAACTCCACTTTGATCATAAGAGAGTCGAGTACGGGCAGATTCGGCTATAGCACAATGGTAGATGAAGAAAAAGATTAGTTGAAAAGAAAAGAAAGGAAAATGACAATGCCATCTTCCCTATGGAAATCACAAGAACAATCAAAAGAACTACGACAAAGATTCACCTTACCTTGATTCCCTACAAATCGATAGAGAAGAGTAAATCGGCCAACTCCAGTTAAAAATCTACAAGATGCCGTCGCAAAAAGAAAAGTGTAAGGGCAGTGAAGTTTCGGTCTAGAGATGAAACAAAACAGCCGAATATTAAGGGTCCAACATTCGGTCATGTAGAAGAGAAGATGAAAGGAGGAGAATGAAACCACTTACTCAATTCGGCCAAGGAAGAAGGTGCCCAACACGCAAAATGGAGAAGAGATAAAATGTTAAAAGATTCGACTATTTAGAGAGAAAAGAACAAGGAAGATTCGACCATCAAGTATTATTGATTAAAGAAAAAGAGGAAGATTGAAGAGACAGTGAGAAAGAAAAGAAGAGATGGACAAAAGAAGTGTCAGAGGATTTCGGCTAGCACTATAGAGGAGATGAACAAAAAGAAGGACTTGTGTGTTTTGGCAAGCAAATGAAAAGATTGGAAAAGAAAGCACAAAATGTTAAAAAAAATAAAAGCTTTTCATGCACAAAACTTGCAAAAAGACCTTAAGAAATTCGGCTCCCCTTTTCTCCCTACCAAAACCGTATACCTCTTTCACCAAAAAGATGTTAGTTGACCAAATTTCTTTCCCCATGCAACTCCTAAATTTCGGCCAACATTCCCCCCTTATCTCTTTCCCTTATTTCTCCCTAATATCCTCCTCAATCTCATCTTTATTAGTCATTCAAATGGATTTGAATGATTCTTCATTTCCTTCTTTAAAGTCCTGGCCGTATCTTACCATCTTTCACTTGATTAGCACAAAAATTAAATCCAAAAAAATTGCAATAGGTGGGATTCGAACTCCACCCCTTAAGCCTCTTCATGTGACACCTCACCACCTTGCTACTAGCTCATCTTGTGCTAGCAAAATACACATTTATTTCCTTAAGTCTTGACGCCACTTACCTTTTCCCCCTTAACTACTTAAACATAAAAATTTTCCCAAGGCCCAGCTCAACCCCGGGTCTTTTTAGGGCCCCCATAAACATACAACAAACAAATTTAACTAGCTCAATGCATGGAATAATGCAAAACATAAAATCCCGAATTTCAGGATGTTACATGTGTCCCTTGGTGTTAAATTAAAAATCAAGTCAGTATGTTCAACACGGCTCAGCACACGGGCGTGTGTCTTGGCCGTGTGGCATAAGTAAATATACCCTACAAGTTTGGCACGGCATAGCACACGGCCTGGCACATGGGCGTGTATGGCCATTTTTAGGGCACACGGGCTAGCCACACGGGTGTTTGTGTTGGTTGTGTGACCCAAGTCAGAGAGTTACATGGAGTCGAACACGATCTGGGACATGGCCATGTGATCCCATTTCAAATGTCTGCACGGCCTGCGGCACGGGTGTGTCTTTGGCCATGTGAGACACACGACTGGGCCACACGGGCGTATGTCCCCTGTACATTGAACAATATTATAAGTTTTCTAAAAATTTCTTGAGCCATCAGTTTAGTCCCAAACCACTTCTAAAGCATGTTTAGGGCCTCGTAGGCTTGTATTAGGGACAATGTGAATGAGTTGGAATGATGATTGCATGAAATTTTAAAATGTATGTGGAATGAATGTTTAATTGTTTTATAAGTCCGGTAATGCTCCGTAACCCTATTCTGGCATTGAAAACGGGTGAGGGGTGTTACACACGACCAAGTCACATGCCTGTGATTGGGCCATGTGGAGCATACTGACTTGATTTCTAATTAAACACCAGGGGACACATGGCCGTGTCACCTGACCGTGTGTCACATGTGTCACACACGGCTAAGACACACGTCCGTGTCTCTGCCCGTGTGGACAAAAATAGGCTATTTACTAAGCCATCACCCAAAATGCAACCACCTAAAAATATCAATTAGCATATAGCATAGCATCAATAGAAATTCAAACCAATCTCAACCAAGCATAATGCATGCCATTTCAATACCATAAAGTACAAGGCACACAAATACCACAATATGCTATTAAATTTCATACCAAATTCACATTCTCAATTCATTTAACTAGTTAACTTCATATATGTATTTTCTTACCTCTAATCACTTGCATACAAAATCTTCAAATTTGAACCATATGGTACTCCAAAATACCAATTCATAACAACCATATAAATTGCAATATTACACAACATAAGAAAGGCTATTTGCACACATATATACATCACCAATTATACCAAAATAAGCCAACTCTCATGGCTATACACAAAACCAAACACTTAACACTTGCAAGCCAATTCAAATGGCTAAATGCATTACCAAACTATATACCAAAACGACCATAATTTCTATAAATTCCATATAACCATATACATAAGCTCAAAAGTACCAAAGTAAAAGCTCGATAGTGTGATGCAATCTCTGACGACTCCCAATCCAAGCTAGCTTCGATAATTACTATAAAACACAGGAACGCAAACAGAGTAAGCTATAAAGCTTAGTAAGTTCCTATAGTAATAAACTAAACATTCCATAAATACACAATTCACACAATTGAATATAACAATATACAACTCATATTAATCCACAAACCCTGTAACACCCCTTACCCGTATTCGACGCTGAAATAGGGTACGAGGCATTACCAGAACACATACACTTGTAAACGTATTAAACCGAGTCATAAAATTTCATCCAAATTAAAAATTTTCAATTTTTTATCTTTGAGTCCCTAAATAGGGCCTACAAGGCCCAATGCATACTTTGGAAAACATCAGAAAATTTCTTGAAAAACAGGGGCACACGCTCGTGTCCAAGGCCATGTCCTTCACACAGCTGAGATACACGATCGTGTGTTAGACCGTGTGGCATTCCAAATTTCCAAAAATCAAGTGCAGACTTCACACACCCTGGGCACATGGCCGTGTGGTTGCCCGTGTGGCCACAAGTAAGGCTATTTACCAAGCCTTTTGCCACCCTAAAACACTTATACATTTATACAAATTTATCATCACACAACATGGGTTTATTAAGCATTCAAACATCCACTCTAAGACATCTACATACCATTTACAAACCACATTCATTATGCATAATCACACACACACTTAACCATTCACATGGAAGCATACACATCCTTGAAATACATCATCATAGGCTTATAACATAAGAAATATTGGCCACATTAAATGGCCTTATACAACAATAACCATCAAATAGCATAGGCCAACATTCTAGGCCAACTCATAATAACATATAAACATTATCAAGCCCCTATACATGCCACAGACTTAAAAATACTTGAAGATCGTTGATACAATACCAATCAATAACTTGTTTGTGTGATAGAATTTCCGACGACCTCCAACTCGAGCTAGCATCTGTGACACTATAGGAAAAAGGAAAGGAAGGGGGTAACCTATATAGCTTAGTAAGCCCGTATGAAAATAATAAGCAATTTATTAACATATTTTCACCAATTCTCACAATATGTTCTCAAGGTAATACAATCATAATTGCACAAAATTTCACTATTTACTTATGTTTATCTCAAGCTGTCTACTGGAGTCACAGTTACTAAATTATTTATATCTTGAACTACAGAACTCCAAATTAAGATCCGCTAATTTTCCCTAAAACTTACCATAAAATTTTCAGAATTTTTGGTTTAGCCAATAAGTACAGTTTCTTCTTTAAAGTCTCCCCCTATTCTGCTGTCTAATAGTTTCGACCCTTCTTCACTAAATGTTAATTATCTCTTCGTACGAGATTCGAATGATGTTCCTGTTTGTTTTTATTAAAGGTCAACTCATTAATAAATTTAAGCATATAAATTATAAACCATAATTATTTTTATACAATTTTAGTGATTTTCCAAATTCAGAACAGGGGATTCCGAAATCATTATAACCCTGTCTCACAAAAATTCAAATATCTTAGAATATAAAATTCTTTCATTTACACCATTTCTTTTATGCGAAAATAGACTCAATAAGCTTTAATTTCATATCTTATTCAACTTTTAATTCTATTTCCACCATTTTTGGTGATTTTTCAAAGACACATAACTGCTGCTATCCCAAAACTGTTTTATTGCACATTTTACTCTTTCATAATTTCTTTGTATTAACTTTCACAGTAACACTTACCCCATATCAAACTTACCAAAGTTCGATCACCTATCGAGCACATTGCTCATAAATTGACACACACATACCTGCACTTATTCATCACTTAGTCGTAATCGTTTATACTTAGTTATTTCCCGTTGAACGCATCGGAATAATAACGGATACACGAAAATTTGCACATAAGTGCCACACTTGTAACTAAAGATACTTCATATCACACTTTTCACATAGGCTCGCTCTCGAGCTAATCATATTCATGGGTCTGATCACACAAGCTGTTGGTCATACGTAACTACTCAATGCTGCTCACACAACCTGTCAGGTATCCGCAACACATGCCGAATTACCCAACCACTGGTAGAACTTATAAGACCAACACCTGTTTCACATAGTCACAATCTCGGGTATGCTCACACAAGCTGTAGGTCATGATGAAACTACACGGTGCTGCATATGCAAGCTGTCGAATATCCATAACACATGCCAGATAACTCAGCCACCGGTAGAACGTACGGACAGCACCCGGATCACTTATTTCACTTAGATTTCACATAGGTTTCTAGTGAACATGTCACTCGTATCCATTTTTATTCCTAAGGTTCAACTGGGAAATTTCTCACTTGTTGATATTTTGTCAATTACATCAAATATTCAGCCACAATTCATACCATTTATCAAAATACGAAAATGTAAGTAAAAACAATGCATTATTTACATACAAACTTACCTCGGTAGCACAATCGGTGAAAAGGACTTACTCGTCATATTCTTTGTTTTTCCCCCGTTCTAAGTCTGAATCTCATTTTCCTTGATCTATAACAACACATTTAACTCATTTATTCATCCTGCTACTCAAATTAGCCTAAATTCACATTTTTGAAAAATTACATTTTTGCCCCTAAACTTGGTCATTTTACACTTTTGCCCTTAGGCTCGTAAAATGATTTTTATTTAATTTTCTTGTATTTTAAGCCTAGACGAACCATTTTCGTAACTATAGTAGTCCACAGTTTCCATTTATTCACACACTTACACACATTTTACAACTTTTTACAAACTAGTCCTTTTTGACAATTTCACCGAAAATCACTTAGTAAAAGTCGTTTATTACACACCGAGCAATCATATTCTATCATTAAACATCAAAACACAAGCATTTCTCATATGGGTAAATTTTCAAACATCAACCCTAGCTCAAATAAATGGTAAAAATAGAAAGATCATGTTACGAGGATTTCAAAAACGTAAAAATCATTAAAAACGGGGCTAGAACGGACTTACAATCGAGCTTGAAAGATTGAAAAACCCTAGACATGGTTTCTTCATGCAACATTCGCCCATAGCTTGAAGATGGACACAATTTTGCTTTAATTTTGGCCTTTTAATTCTTTTAATTACTAAATGACCAAAATGCCCCTAACTTAAAAATATCCTATTTCACTTATCTCATGTCCATTTTTGTCCAAAAATTTAACCAATGGTCTAATTACCATTTAAGGACCTCCAATTTAAAACTTCATAACAATTGGACACTTCTAACATGTGGAACTCAACTTTTGCACTATTTACAATTTAGTCTATAATATCCCAAATTTGAGTATCATTTGTGTTAGCTTGAGTATGAATTTTGTGTGTTAGCATAGTCTTGTGAAGGCTTGATTTTATTTAGGAAGCTAGAATAAATTTTAGTATGGTTCATTTAATGAAGTGGATTAAGTGAGGTTAGCACTTAAGTTAATTTAAGTGTTCATTTATAGCATAAGAGGAGTAAGTGGCAAGATGGTTAAGGAGCTTGAAAGGTTGCTTGAGGTTAGAGGTTCGGGTAGCATGTTTAGCATTTTGAAGGTTTATTTTTGAATCCTTGCATTGATGGACGGTCAAACTTATTTATGATAGGTTGGACTATTGTTTTTGGTAAGTTGAATATATGATTAAGGAAAGCTTGATATTGGGGATAAGAATTTTGAAGTTATGGAAGGTTATCTTAAGGTTATGGTAAGATAGGGGGACATAAGGCTTGGCTTGTGGGAAATGTTTTGGAAACAATTCCTATGCCTTTAATGGATGAATGTGGATGGCATGGGTGTCTAGGGGGGTGGCCAAATTTTGTAAGTAGCTTTGGGGGGGAATATTGGCCAATTTTTGTCATTTGAACATCTTTTTGCAATTGTCTTTCCTCTCCAAAAATTCTCTCCTTTGGCCGAATGTTATTGTGCATTTTGGTGCAATTTTGGTTTTGATTTTAGCCTCTTTTGTTGAACCAAATCACATCATTTTACTTTCTTTCATTTGCCCTTTTGAAACCGAAACTACAATCTAACTTGTGCATTTTTGTACACTTTCTATTGGCAAAGTAGTGCTTGGTCGAATCTCTCTCACAACCCTCTCTCTTTTCTTCCTTTGTTTTGTGCTCAAACACAATTCCCTTTTCTTTCATTTTAATGAACCTCTTTCTTCCCCAAATCCTCTTTTCTTTTCTTTCTTCTATTGTTGATTAAACCGAATCCCCATCCCCTCATTTTTATTCTCTTTTCTACTTACATATTCCTCACTTTTATTCACATATTTTTCTCCTTTCATAACTATATAGTGAAACTTCCCATCTCTTTTAGTCCTTATTTTGGCCGAATATTCAAGGGTAGTTTTTCTTTGATTTTTTTTATATACAATCGGTTTTGAAAGATAGGCTCTTTGGGACTTTGGAAGCGATTGATTTAAGCCTTATCTCTCTCTAGCAATCAAAGGTTGGTAAGTCAAAGGGTAAGGATTTTTGTTGATTCATCATTCTTTTGAAAAGACTAAAGTTTTAGGATTAAAGTATTATGGTTTGGCCGAATGGCCTTTGTTAATAATTTTTAGTATTGGCCGATTGTAGGACAAAGTGATTTAGTGCGATAGATCAGATTTTTGGGAGATAGTTCTTGCGTTTGTGAAAGGTGTGTATCTTACACACTTATAACTTGGTTCATATTTGTATATATGTATGTTAAATAACTATTATGTTGTCAAAGTCGAAATGATGAGTTTTTGAGATGATACCATGATGGTATGAATGAGGATACGGGTAAGTCCGTTTCGATATATAATGTTATTATTCGTGGACTAAAATCATGATCTATTTATTATATGATTCATATCAAAGTATGTTGACATGATTTGGTTATCTATTGCATTGTTATGGGCAATATGAGAGGAGGGGGAAGATTAATATCGTGTCGACGAACACCAGAGATTTGGTATCTCCAGTGATTTGGTATCACATTCGTGTCTTCGGACACCAGAGGTTTGGGACCTCATAGTGACTCGTCCCTGTGGTTAACACCACCATGGGTTGGCCCCACTTTTGAGATATGGGATTGTCTGCCAGTGATTTGGTATCACACGTGGGTTGGCCCCACAACTTGATGATTTATGACTTCGGTCACCAGTGGTTTGGCATCACCAGTGATTTGGTATCACATTCGTGTCTTCGGACACCAGAGGTTTGGGACCTCATAGCGTCTTGTCCCTGTGGATTAATTCCACCGTGGGTTGGCCCCACTTTTGAGATATGGGATCGTCGCCAGTGATTTGGTATCACACGTGGGTTGGCCCTACACTTAATTATTCGTGACTTTGGTCACCAGTGATTTGGTATCACAATTGTGTCTTTCGACACCAGTGGTTTGGCACCACCAGTGGTTTGGTACCACACGGGGTAGAAAGGGAGTTATAGATGGCTAGGTTGGGTGCATTATACATGTATGTGCTTTGTTATAATTTGTGTAAGTATGTGACATTTACTCGGGAGAGGGAATATGCACTGAGTCTTGGTGACTCACCTTCTCCCTTATCATTTCTGGTGATTCGTGAGATCGTAGATGAGGAGCCGGATGAACTCGAGGAGGCCATGCAATAAATTTTGGTCCTACGTGAACTTTGGTTTGAGAACTTTACTTTATTTATACTTGGTTTTTATATTTTGTGGGTTTGTAATAAGGCCTCTCTAAATTATGGTTTGGATTATTTTTATGTTTTGAGCATGTTTTAAATATGGGTTATAAATTTCTTGATTATTATAATAAATTGAGCACAAAGTTTTCTAAACAATACAACGCGATGATTTTAAAAGTGTTACCATCGGGTAACATAAATTATTTGACAATTTAACAGCTTGAGTGTTTTCGATAATTTAAATGATTTTCAAATATTAAGTTTCTACATTCAAATGGAAATGGCTTTCAAAGTAATAATTCGAGTTTTCTTAAACTGATATAAATGTTTTCAAATTTCGATTTATTCACTTATTTTAAAGTTTTATGTAATTTCAAATTAAATTTTCAGTGTTAACCCATTAAACATGTATTTTCTTCAAATATAGAATTGGAAAAGGGATTTTCACAAAAATTAAATTGTTAACTCGTTATTCTTCAAAGTATTTTCCTCAGTGACATACCAGATAAGGTCATGGCGTATTGACCGGGTTTGGGGTGTTATAAATTGGTATTAGAGCCAAGTTCAAAAGCTCGGCTGTGGGCCTGAGGCCCAAAATGTTTTAAAGTATGATTTTAAAATGTTATTGTATAAAATTTTATGGTTGGAAAAGCATGGCCCCGAGTCTCGGGCATCAATCCGCCCTGGTAAATACATCAAACTGTTGATTTTGATGTTATGTTATGATGATATTGGCATGACCGTATAGTAGTAGGAACTACTTTAGAGACCCAAAACTATAGGTTTTGTGTGTACTCGCGAAACAACCCTTATTAAAATTTTTCATAAAACTGTGCTTTAAAGAAAGTGGAATAATGACTAATGCATAAAACTTTTAACTTAGATAAGAAGAGACGTTAGACATGAGTACTTGTGGTCGAAGTCATACTACTCGTGGACGCGGTAGAGGTAGGATGGCTGTGTCTGAGCCAGTGAGGTCGGGTCAAGGATCCGAGAATGAGGTACCACCAATTCCACCACCAGCGGTCGGAGTTGAGCATCAAGACCAAACGGGGGATGACGTAGTGTCTCAGGCGGTGCTACGAGTCCTTGAGAGGGTAGCTGGTATGGGTGGAGGCACGGGAGCTCGAAAATCTGTACCTGAGCGACTCTGATCCAATGGAGCCGAGGTATTTCAAGGTGTTTCGGGTGTAGCTCCCAGCTCGGCTGAATATTGGCTAGAGGCGACGGAGCGAATCATGGATGACTTGGATTTGAGTGCTGAGGACAAGCTGAAAGGGATTGTATCGCTTCTTCGGGATGAGTCATATCAGTGGTGGCTCACGGTTCGGAATGGTGCTGCTGCGGAGGATCTCACTTGGGATTATTTCAAGGCAGCGTATCAGCGGAAATACATTGTATCTAATTACATTGATGTGTAGCGTAAGGCATTTCTGAGTTTGGTCCAAGGCAGTAAGTCCGTGTCAGAATATGAAGCGGAATTTTTAAGATTGAGCAGATATGCTGGAGGTATTGTGGCTTCGAAGCACAAGCGATGTGTTCGGTTCGAGGATGGTTTGAGAGACGAGCTGAGATTGCTGATTGCTCCACATCAGGAGCGAGAGTTTGCTGCTTTGGTTGAAAAGGCTAAGATAGCCAAAGGAATCAAGGAATCTACAAGGCAGAGTTACGATCGGAACAAGCATAAGAGAGGATATGGATCATCTGGGTCAGCCGGCAATGCTCAAAAGAGGGTTAGGCAGAGTGGGCCGAATCAATCTGGAAGGCACATTCATCGCTAATCGAGAGGCAAAGATGTGATGTAAATCGATGTGGGAAATATCATTGGGGCGAATGTTGGACTGGAGGGAAAGGATGTTTCGAGTGTGGCTAGCTAGATCATCGTGTGAGAGACTGTCCACGTAAGCAAGCCAGGAATTAGTCTGAGGGTCAAGGTCGTGCTCAATTCAGGAAGGAGGGACCACCACCGCAGAGAGGTCGTGGTAATAGTTCTAGTCGAGGTCGCGGAGCATCGGGCAGAGGTGCAAGCAACACTGAGGCAAGCGCACTGGTTTGGTGTGTATCTTTGCGAGACGCCCAGAGGAGGGTGACGACCGGATGTCATAATCGTACGTTCTTAATCTTTGGTGTTCCATATCTTCGCTTTGATAGATGTGGGTTCAACACATTCATATGTTTGCAGTAGCATAGTCGAGACTATGAGCTTAGTTTTCGAGATCGCTTCTAGGAAGATGACAAAGATTTAGTCCTCTAGGTCACTCTGTAGAATCAGATAGAGATGTACCCTAGAACTCAAGGGGTAGTGTTTGTAGTTGATCTGATGGAACTGCCGTTCAAGGAGTTCGATCTAATTCTTGGAATGGATTGGTTGGTCAAGTACCAAGCGAGTTTGGATTGCGCTGCTAAGCGCATGATCTTGAAGACAGTTGAGGGTAAAGAGGTGGTCATGATAGGTAATAGAAGAGATTATCTATCAAACGTGGTATCAGCATTGAAAGCCGTGAAGATGGTCAGGAAGGGCTGCGAGGCATTTGTAGTTCATATGTGTGCTTTGGAAGCTAAGGAATCTTCGGTGGAGAATGTCCGAACTGTAAGGGAATATGCGAACGTATTTCCTGGAGAACTTCCGGGACTGCCTCCGGATCATGAAGTCGAATTTGGTATAGATCTGTTACCCGGAACGGCGCCAGTGTCTATAGCTCCGTATAGGATGGCACCGAAGGAATTGATGGAATTGAAGGCTCTCGATTCAGGAGTTGTTGGATCGGGGTTTCATTCGACCAAGTGTTTCACCTTGGGGCGCCGTATTTTTGTCAAGAAGAAGGATGGTTCGATGCGGATGTGTATTGACTACCGCCGATTAAATAAGTTGAGATCAAAACAAGTATCCTTTGCCAAGGATAGATGACTTGTTTGATCAGCTTAAAGGGGCTGCGGTTTTCTCCAAGATTGATTTAAGGTCTGGATATCATCGATTAAAGGTGAAAGAGGGTGATATCCATAAGACGGCTTTTCGACGACTTTCGATGCGCGACTACGAGTTTCGGTGATGCCATTTGGGTTGACTAACGCACCTAAAAGCATTCATGGATATGATGAATCGGGTATTCCAGCAGTTTTTTGATCAGGTTGTTGTGGTTTTTATAGATGGTATTTTGATATACTCAAAGTCAGAGGAGGAGCATGATGCGCATCTGCGAGTAGTGTTGCGGATTCTGAGGGAAAAGCAGCTGTATGCCAAATTTAGTAAGTGCAAATTTTGGCTTAAGGAGGTGACTTTCTTGGGTCACGTTGTATCGGTGAGGATTAGAGTGGATCTCGGAAGATCAAGCGGTGTTGGGTGGAAGTCGCCTAAGTCGATGGTCGAGATTCGGAGTTTCCTAGGTCTGGCGGGGTACTATCGAAGATTTGTGGAAGGATTTTCTTTGATCGCCGCAACGATGACTAAGTTGTTGAGGAAAGGAGTTCCATTTGTGTGGACCAAGAAGCAGCAAGAAAGTTTCGACAAGTTGAAGAAGATTCTGACTGAAGCTCCAGTTTTGATTCAACCTGAGGCAGGCAAGGAATTCACGGTTTATTATGATGCATCACATACTGGTTTGGGATGTGTGCTGATGCAAGAAGGGAAGGTAGTGGCTTACGCATCTCGGCAGTTGAGACCGTATGAGGCTAATTATCCAACGCATGACTTGGAATTAGCTGCTGTGGTTTTTGCTTTAAAGATTTGGAGACACTATTTGTACGGAGAGAAGTCGATAGTCTACACGGATCACAAGAGTCTTAAGTATCTTTTGACTCAGAAAGACTTGAAATTGAGGCAGCGTAGATGGATCGAGTTGTTGAAAGACTATGACTGTTCGATTGAGTATCATCCCGGCAAAGCTAACGTGGTGGCAGACGCGTTAAGCCGTAAGGTTGTATCAGATTAAAGATCGATGTTTGCTCGTCTTAGCTTATATGACGATGGGAGTCTTTTGGCAGAATTGCAAGTCAAGCCGACTTGGTTAGATCAAATCAAGGAGAAGCAGTTGGAGGATGATTTTTTGATTGATCGGAGGTTGCGGGTTCAAAACGGAGGTTTAGAGGATTATAGTCTGTCCAGTGATGGAGTTTTGTGTTTTAAAGGGAGAGCTTGTATGCCGAAGGATGTTGAGTTGAGACAAAGAATTCTTCGGGATGCACATAGTAGCCCATATGCTATGCATCCTGGAGGTAGCAAGATCTATCGGGATTTAAGAGAGCAGTTTTGGTGGCCAAGTCTGAAGCGGGAGGTAACTGAGTTTGTGGGCAAATGTCTGACGTGTCAGCAAGTCAAGGCTGAACATCGATTTTGTCGTCGGGTTACTTCAACCGGTGAAGATTCCACAGTGGAAGTGGGAAAGAATCACTATGGACTTTGTCAGTGGATTACCTCTTACGCCTAGTAAGAAGGATTCAGTTTGGGTGATTGTGGATCGTCTGACTAAGTCAGCTCATTTCATTCCGGTTAGAATGGATTATTCGCTCCAGAGGTTAGCTAAGTTGTATGTGGCAGAGATAGTGAGGTTGCACGGTGTGCCAGTGTCGATCATCTCGAACAGGGATCCTAGATTTACGTCGAGGTTTTGGAGAGCGTTGCATCAGGCTTTGGGTACGCGGTTGGATTTCAAGATAAAGATTTCATCCACGATCGGCGGACTGACAATGGAAAAGGGTTATTCAGATTTTAGAGGATATGTTGAGAGGATGTGTTTTGGACTTCAGAGGCAGCTGGGAAGAGTTTTTGCCGTTAGCTGAGTTCGCATACAACAATAGTTATCAGGCAAGCATTAAGATGGCTCCATATGAGGCGTTGTATGGTAGGAGGTGTCGCACACCTACATGTTGGACAGAGTTGGGTGAGCGTCAGATGTTAGGACCAGAGTTGGTTGCAGAAACTGAGGATAAGGTGAAGTTGATTTAGGCTCGTCTGAATGAAGCTTCGGATAGGCAGAAGTCATATGCCGATCTCAAGCGGAGGGATATAGAGTTTGCCGTGGGTGACAAAGTTTTTCTGAAGGTCTCGCCATGGAAGAAAGTGTTAAGATTTGGAAGAAAAGGCAAGTTAAGTCCAAGGTTTGTTGGACCGTTCAAGGTGTTGAGACGAGTGGGACCAGTAGCTTATCAGCTTGAGTTGCCAGCGGAACTGAGTCAGATTCACGATGTGTTTCATGTCTCCATGCTTAGACGCTATCATTCTGATCCATCGCATGTCGTGGCAATAGAGGAAATAGAAGTGAGTCCAGATTTGACGGTGGAAGAGGAACCTGTGCAAATTCTAGATCGAGATGTGAAAGTTTTCGTAGGAAGTCAGTTCCTTTAGTGAAGGTCTTATGGCTGAATCATGGCGTAGAAGAAGCTACGTGGGAACCGGAGGATGCAATGAGGCAACAGTATCCTCAATTCTTTTGATCAGGTAATTTCGAGGACGAAATTTTCTTAAGGGGGTAGACTTGTAATATCCCAAATTTGAGTATCATTTGTGTTGGCTTGAGTATGAATTTTGTGTGTTAACATAGTCTTGTGAAGGCTTGATTTTATTTAGGAAGCTAGAATAAATTTTAGTATGGTTCATTTAATGAAGTGGATTAAGTGAGGTTAGCACTTAAGTTAATTTAAGTGTTCATTTATAGCATAAGAGGAGTAAGTGGCAAGATGGTTAAGGAGCTTGAAAGGTTGCTTGAGGTTAGAGGTTCGAGTAGCATGTTTAGCATTTTGAAGGTTTATTTTTGAATCCTTGCATTGATGGACGGTCAAACTTATTTATGATAGGTTGGACTATTGTTTTTGGTAAGTTGAATATATGATTAAGGAAAGCTTGATATTGGGGATAAGAATTTTGAAGTTATGGAAGGTTATCTTAAGGTTATGGTAAGATGGGGGGACATAAGGCTTGGCTTGTGGGAAATGTTTTGGAAACAATTCCTATGCCTTTAATGGATGAATGTGGACGGCATGGGTGTCTAGGGGGGTGGCCGAATTTTGTAAGTAGCTTTGGGGGGGAATATTGGCCAATTTTTGTCATTTGAACATCTTTTTGCAATTGTCTTTCCTCTCCAAAAATTCTCTCCTTTGGCCGAATGTTATTGTGCATTTTGGTGCAATTTTGGTTTTGATTTTAGCCTCTTTTTGTTACACCAAATCACATCATTTTACTTTATTTCATTTGCCCTTTTGAAACAGAAACTACAATCTAACTTGTGCATTTTTGTGCACTTTCTATTGGCAAAGTAGTGCTTGGCCGAATCTCTCTCACAACCCTCTCTCTTTTCTTCCTTTGTTTTGTGCTCAAACACAATTCCCTTTTCTTTCATTTGGCTGAACCTCTTTCTTCCCCAAATCCTCTTTTCTTTTCTTTCTTCCATTGTTGATTAAACCGAATCCCCATCCCCTCATTTTTATTCTCTTTTCTACTTACATATTCCCTCACTTTTATTCACATATTTTTCTCCTTTCATAACTATATAGCTGAAACTTCCCATCTCTTTTAGTCCTTGTTTTGGCCGAATATTCAAGGGTAGTTTTTCTTTGATTTTTTTTATATACAATCGGTTTTGAAAGATAGGCTCTTTTGGACTTTGGAAGCGATTGATTTAAGCCTTATCTCTCTCTAGCAATCAAAGGTTGGTAAGTCAAAGGGTAAGGATTTTTGTTGATTCATCATTCTTTTGAAAAGACTAAAGTTTTAGGATTAAAGTATTATGGTTTGGCCGAATGGCCTTTGTTAATAATTTTTGGTATTGGCCGATTGTAGGACAAAGTGATTTAGTGCGATAGATCGGATTTTTGGGAGATAGTTCTTGCGTTGGTGAAAGGTGTGTATCTTACACACTTATAACTTGGTTCATATTTGTATATATGTATGTTAAATAACTATTATGTTGTCAAAGCCGAAATGATGAGTTTTTGAGATGATACCATGATGGTATGAATGAGGATACGGGTAAGTCCATTTCGATATATAATGTTATTATTCGTGGACTGAAATCATGATCTATTTATTATATGATTCATATCAAAGTATGTTGACATGATTTGGTTATCTATTGCATTGTTATGGGCAATATGAGAGGAGGGGGAAGATTAATATCGTGTCGAGGGACACTAGAGATTTGGTATCTCCATTGATTTGGTATCACATTCGTGTCTTCGGACACCAGAGGTTTGGGACCCCATAGCGACTCGTCCCTGTGGTTAACACCACCGTGGGTTGGCCTCACTTTTGAGATATGGGATTGTCTGCCAGTGATTTGGTATCACACGTGGGTTGGCCCCACAACTTGATGATTCATGACTTCAGTCACCAGTGGTTTGGCACCACCAGTGATTTGGTATCACATTCGTGTCTCCGGACACCAAAGGTTTGGGACCTCATAGCGTCTTGTCCCTGTGGATTAATTCCACCGTGGGTTGGCCCCACTTTTGAGATATGGGATCGTCGCCAGTGATTTGGTATCACACGTGGGTTGGCCCCACACTTAATTATTCGTGACTTTGGTCACCAAAGTGATTTGGTATCGAATTGTGTCTTTGGACACGGTGGTTTGGCACCACCCGGTGGTTTGGTACCACACGGGGTAGAAAAAGAGTTATGGATGGCTAGGTTGGGTGCATTATACCTGTATGTGCTTTGTTATAATTTGTGTAAGTATGTGGCATTTACCCGGGAGAGGGAATATGCACTGAGTCTTGGTGACTCACCTTATCCCTTATCATTTTAGGTGATTCGTGAGACCGCGGATGAGGAGCCGGATGAACTCGAGGAGGCCATGCAATAAATTTTGGTCCTACGTGAACTTTGGTTTGAGAACTTTACTTTATTTATACTTGGTTTTTATATTTTGTGGGTTTGTAATAAAGCCTCTCTAAATTATGGTTTGGATTATTTTTATGTTTTGAGCATGTTTTAAATATGGGTTATAAATTTCTTGATTATTATAATAAATTGAGCACAAAGTTTTCTAAACAATACAACGCGATGATTTTAAAAGCGTTACCATCAGGTAACATAAATTATTTGACAATTTTAACAACTTGAGTGTTTTCGATAATTTAAATGATTTTCAAATATTAAGTTTCTACATTCAAATGCAAATGGCTTTCAAAGTAATAATTCGAGCTTTCTTAAACTGATATAAATGTTTTCAAATTTCGATTTATTCACTTATTTTAAAGTTTTATGTAATTTCAAATTAAATTTTCAGTGTTAACTTATTAAACATGTATTTTCTTCAAATATAGACTTGGAAAAGGGATTTTCACAAAAATTAAATTGTTAACTCGTTTTTGTTCAAAGTATTTTCCTCAGTGACATACCAAATTCGGTCATGGCGTATTGACCGGGTTTGGGGTGTTATATAGTCCTTTTAACTAAATTGAGTGCCCAAACGTCGAAATTTTTGAATGAAATTTTCACGAAATCTTTCCGTGAAATTCTAGACCATAAAAATATAATAAAAATAAGATTTTCCTCGTCGGATTTGTGGCCCCGAAACTACTGTTCTGACTAGGCCCAAAATCGGGCTGTTACAAACCTATCACAAGATCATTTACAAGGTTAGATGTGAAATTCACAAATTTCTTCGATTCAAAGCTTATACGGTTCATGTACATACCTGTACCATCTCTTACTAATCTCATACTCATCCATATCTTTGACATACCCGTTGAACCATTTGGAATACTATCAGATACTCGGAAATATCGCACCTTAAGTGCCAATACATAACTGAAGCTATTTCAATTGCATATCACATATAATGCTCACTCTCGAGCTATCAACGGATTTGCTGACACAAGCTGACGGTCATGATGTAGCTACATAGTGCTGCTCACACAAGCTGACGAGAATCCGCAACACATGTCGAATAACTCAACCACCGGTAGGACGTACGGACCAACACCTAAATCTGTAACGCCCCAAAAATGTAGGGTCTATAATTTTTCACGTTCGACTTAAATTCCACGTGTGCTTCAATGGCTAAGTATTTTAGTGTATTTAGGGGGTTTTTAGGAAGCCTGGGTTCGAGTCAGGGCCTTGGAAAATTTTTAGTTCTTGCTCTTAAGTGAAATTGGTTGTTAGCAGTTAGGACTTATGTTTAAATGTGTGTGATTTTATGTCACAAAAAGAGCTTGTGGCTTGATGGTTTTGGCATCACTAAGGTGGCAAGGGAATTGCGGTTCGGATCCCATGGCATGCAAGTAGGAGGTTTTATTTTATGACCCTGTGGCGTGAGAGGTAAAGTTTGAATCAAACTCTGCAGAGGAGGTTGGAGACTTGGTCATCAAATTTGAATAGATTTGAATGGGAGGCTGGGAGCAAATCAAGGAGAAATTGGTGGAGAGTTTGAAGGAGTTGGGATGTGAAGGAGTCATAGCCGAATTTGGGAAAGGTTGAGTAAGGGAAATTCGGCCAAGGGTAGGGCATTTGGTGCATTTTCGGCTTTGTGAGAGTGTAGAGGTGCCAAATTTTCTCTGGTATTTTTGGGTGCATTTTCATATTTAGTCACAGACATGTAACCTTGACTGAGCTCAATAAATTCCAATCTTCTCACCTCAACGTACCTTATGCCCACATATTTCTTCTGGAAGGCATCCAGAAAATACTCCCACGTTAGTCAATCGGCTTGAGTACCTCTCACAATGGCCTGCCACCAGTGATAAGCCTCATCTCGTAGTAGTGACACAATCCCTTTAAGCTTTAGCTCTGGGGTGCATCTAAAATCCTTTCTATAGCCTCTAACTAGTATTCAGCTATAGTGGGGGTCGTTCTTGCAACACCCTTAAACAGTTTGGCTCTACTCAAATGAAGCTTCTCAGCTATAGTACCACGACTGTTGGCCCCAGTCTGAACACCCGCCACTCATTCTAACACTCGAACCATGGCCTACGATACAACCTCATTCGCTGGCTCATGTTGACTCTCTTCAATAGTGGGTGCACGTTTAATAGTGGGTGGACGTGTCATTTGGGTTCCTTGACCCTACTCTCTACAAGCTCATTCCCGGAGTTCTAACTCTGCTAGTACTCATTTTAAGTTTTATGAATTTTCTGTCAATAGAGGGAAGTTTTTATATTATCACTCGAATATTTTTAAATCAAAGTTTCATGTCATTTTATAGTTGTCTCACTATCTATCATTTTCGCAATCTAGATTTTTCACAGTCTATTGTTTCAAATCTAAAGAAAACTTACCTCGGATCTACTTCGAGAGTCTTAGATTTTTTAGAACAATTTTAATTTATGACATGTTTTCCCCCAAAAATACCCTTTTTATAATGCATGAAGTTTTTTTCAAAAACACTTTACCTATAGTCTGAGTTTTGAATCAGGCTCTGATACCACTAAATGTAACCCCTCAAATCAGGCCTATACGTTACGGCCCGATCCAAACAATTACATGGGCCAAAGATATGGTAAAAACATTTAGTTGAAACGTGTTCATTCATTTTTGAAAACACGTGCTATTATTTCTTTAAAAAAATGATGAGGATAATATTGAAAACTTGATAAAAAAATCCTTCATTATTATTTGGAAATTAACTTAGTGGTTCTTTTAAATTCAGATTTGATATATTGAATTTTGCGAAAACAGTTTTATTAGGAAAAAAATCCAATTTATTCAATCCAAGTATAATCCATGCAAAATGTCCAAATGTCCAGAGTTTAAAAATCCCATACCATAGTTCTATAGTCTAACATAAAATAAAATACCAAATAGTAATAAATTCCATAAAAGTCCCAAGTGTAATAAAAATCCATATTTATAAAAAGCCATTTTTGAGAGCAACACTGATTACTGCATCCGAGTCCTAACCACGAGGATTATCTGAAACACATAAGTAAAATGGGTGAGCTTTAAAAGGCCCAATGTGAGATCAACACAAATAAAATTACATACAAATCAAAATATATCAATTATCACAAGTTCTAACACTGAAACTTATGCATGAACATGTCGATGCATACTTTAAAATGATGCATATTTTATAAAATCTCCTACCCATCTTCGCTACACACCAATATCGAGTTCTCTATAACTCGTCCATCTAAAACACCATTTTTGGACAAGCAACCACTGATTTGCAGATAAAGTACCACTAGTAACACTTTGTGGACAAGCCACCACTGATTTGCAAATAAACCGCCACTTACTTCCACCTTTCACAAACCCACCTCATAGACGTTATATGGCAATTTCACTTTTTAACACATATTATTCACTTTTACACAGGCATGTAAACACGCTCTAATAATCACATATCACATATTGATTACTCATAATCACTGTAACATGTTTTAACATGCTTTTCACATTAGATCATGGATCTTAAATTTACACATATACATATATAAATATCACATGCTTTAAATCATCAAAAGTATCATGCATGCCATGTACCACATATCATAAGGATGAGATTTACATATATATCACAATCACAGTTACCATCACAACATCTATCATGCTTTCATAGAATCTTTTGGTTAGGTTTACTTACTTGGTAATCCTTTTCAATGAGTTTAACTTTCCTTTGAAGTGCTCATTGTACATGCGTTTAATCTCAATTTCAATATTAACATACTTTGTTTATTGCAACATTATATTTAGTCTTAATGGTATTGAACCCACACCTTTCTCGTAGATCCAAAATGCCACAATCCTCTAGTAGTGATTTAGCTTGGATCTAAACCCGAAAGACATATCTAACACACAACAACGTATATTGGTTAGGATCTATCGAAGGTATTTTATTACTAATAAATTAGTCATTAAAAATCTTACCATAACACTTCCCCCACGGTTTGCTATTGTTAAGGATATCTCCTATTTTTATCGTTTGACCCTTCAAAGAATATAAAGAGTAATGTTAACACGTGAAATAAAAATAACTTCTATTACCACTATACCATTTGATCAAGAGAGAAAACACTAAGAGGAGGTTGATGGTCGAATAACCCACTCTTATACACTCAATCAATTCGAGATGATCAATGGATCGATATAGACACGAGATCAGAGAGTTGGGTGATCTAAAAGAATTATTAAAACAAAGAGGGTATACGATAAATCAAAATAAAAAGAATTATAAAGAAATAAGGAGAAAGAGAGTAGAAACTCAACCACCAGCGACGACAATAATGGACGAAAGCGGCGATGATGACGGTTTGGTGACAAGTGAAGTGGTGGTCTGGCGAAGGGTGTAGTAAAAATAAATGGTAGAGGTTCGACAAAAAAAGGTGAGATATTGCAATGAAAGGAAGAGGGACGGAGGAGAACAGAATTCGCAGTGGCTTGCGGTGGTGGTCACAGTGACAATGGGAAATGACGGGGAAGAGAAAGAGAAGGAAGAGGAATGGTGGCTATGAGGCTCGATGGTCACTGGTGAGGGGTTCGGTCATGGTGGAAGAAAGAAGCAAAAATGAAAAGAGAAAAGGGTGGTGGTTTTGCAAAAAGAGAGAAAATAGGTGAGAATAGAAAAGGAAAAAAAGAGAAATGGGAGAGAGGGAGGAAGGGATGACAATGAGAGGTGGGTGAGTGAGAGGAGAGGTTGGTCATCTTGGTCTAGGTTTAATGAACCTCTTCTATGGCAAGGGTGAGATGAAATGGTAAGAGAGAGAGTCATGGAGTAAAAAAGGGGATCATGCTCCCTCAACTTATGGTAAGTTTGACCCATAATGGAAGAAAGGAGTCCTTCTATTCATAGAAGCTATGGGGTGGACGACAAGCTTAATAATCACATGGGTTTTTGTGTAAAAAAAATTAAATAAAAAGGTGTGAACAAGAGGACTTGAACTTAGGACCACTAGGATAGCTAAGGAGCATTAAACCACTAGACTACTTCACTTCCTTAGTGTAACACCCTATACTCGACCCGGTCACCGAGCCCAAATACTAAGATGTCACATCAATGTCACACTCCTTATCCATCAAGATTACATTTTATTAAGTAATCATGCATCTCTTAATTTCTTTTGACTATAGTACTTAGAAGCTAATTACGAGTCACACGTACTCAATCTGAAACTTAGTGAAGCAAACCTACAACATTCGAACTAAATTTGAGCATTTATCATACTTTGGGACCTCATAGAAAAATTTCCCAAAAAGATTACGTAGGTACCGATACTAAATATAAGGTATTAATATTTATTCTTAGTGGTATCGATACCACATGTAATATCAATACCAAAATAGCTCACTGTTTCCCACCTGAAACCAAACTTATTAGAAAATATCGGTACCACTACTAGGGTATCAATAAATTCCCCTCGAGTATCGATACTTGGGCTATGGTATCGATACCAATTTTGTATTCTAACTCCTTACACTTTCATGAGTACAGAGGTATCATTTTTAACCCAAAATAAACGTCTATCTCATTCCCTTAACCTAAATACTCAATAATATTTAATAATACCTACTATAACAACTAAAGAGTAACTTGGATCACCCCTCGATGGCCACACCATTCACATCAGCACTAAGTATATGTAATGGTAAAGAATGGAGTGGGTGAGCTTTACAAGCTCAGTGAATGCTTAGAGTAACCACTTGAGAAAACAAGTCAACTAGCAACATCAAGGCAACATACAACATGATGTTTTACACATGTAACTCACATACAATCATATATATATATCCATAGTCATACATTTAATCACAAAAATCACATATAAGTACAAATTATGATAGATTGTCTCTTGAGAAGATGAAACATAAAGTGGTCTTTATTACCACTCATCGAATACACAGATCTCCTCTACACCACACATAGACTCATTGAGTCAGTCATATCCCATAAGTGAAGCGTAAAGCTAACACTCTCCAACACACCACACATACATATCTCGATGAATAAAGCTTGTGTAACATCCTAGATTAGGGGTTATGCATTTAGTGCATAATTCATGTGTTAATGGGCTCAGTGAGTGTGTTTGGAGGTATTTGAGGGGCTTTTGAAACTCTAGGATGGAAGAGGAAGCTTTGGAAAAATGTGGAAATTTTAAGTTAAACGGGGAAATGGGCTAAGGAGGCCTTAAGAATAAATGTAAGGACTTTTGGACATGAAAGTGAGCTTGGCAAAGTGGCTTAAGGACGCCACTTAAGGCCTGGGAATGACGCCAACAAGGGCCTTGGTTCGATGCACGGCGGCAGCAAGTAGTTTTTATTTTTGCTTTTGGCGTTAAGGGGGGAGCTAGGTGAAGGAGGCTTTAAAATAAATTGTGGCGAGTTTATGTCACAAGAAAACGCCTTGGCAGAGTGGCTTGGGGCGTTATATGCGGCTTGCAGAAATAAGGGCCTTGGTTTGAGTTGCAGAGGAAGCGAATGGGATTTTATTTCTTTTGCGTCAAGAAGGAGCTTGGCTAAAGAAGGTTTAAAAGAAATTCTGGGGAGGTTATATCACAAACGGCGCTTGGCAAAGTGGCTAGCAGCGCATGGTGTTCCAGCAGGTCTCAACTTCGAATTGTGGGGGCAGCAATTTGGAGTTTTATTTTTTATGCTGGCGTAAAGAGGTGGAGTGAATGTGGACCGCACATGGGATCCTCAAATAGATAATGATTTAAGCTAGTTTTTGTTTTTAAATTCGGTTGGGATGTTGGATAAATGCTAGCTTTTATTTTTTTATTATTTATCTACTTTAAGATAGAAGACAATGGTGGCTTTATTTTTAATTGTTTTTGAAGAGGTGATAAGGGATAATGGTTGTGTTTTTTTTAAATGAAGAGATAACATAGGAAATTAAATGGGAGTTGATAAGGGATAAAGTGGCCGAATGGGGGACTCTCTAGTTGTGAATTTTCGGCTTTGAAGTTTATAAGGAGGGTGTGCCGAATTCTTGTTCCCTTTTTCCTCTTGATGTGCCGTTTTCTTTTTGGTGCTAAAGCCATCTAGTTTCGGCTTCCTTCCTCTTTGTTTTGGTGACCGAAACTTCAAGGACCAATAAGGTCATTAGTGTTCTTCTTCTTCCCCTACTTGTTCTTGGCCGAACCTACACCTCTCTTCCACGTTTCTTTCTTTTATTTTTGGTTAGCCGAATCTTCCCTTTTGCCACCATTGCCGTATTACTCAACCACCAACCCTTTTTCTGTTCTTTTCTTTACTTTGACCAAATATCAAGATTGGCATAAATCTTTTCGGGCCAATCAGTTCTCAAAGGGGTAAGTGGACATGGCCGAATGACTTTTGTTAGTTTTTGGGATTTATGGTTGTGGCCAAAAGGCCTATGACTCATGTTAATGTGATTAAGATCGATTGTAGGAAGGAGGACAATCTAGCGCTGTGGATATTCTGGATTTGGGTGATTGATCTAGGTATAGCTGATTACAAGTGGAGTGTGTAGCTTCGGGATTTGGTTGGAAACCGAATCGGTTTAAGGGTCAAAGGATCTAGCACAGTAGATCGGATCTTCGGGATCTAGGATTCGCGTTAGTAACAGGTGTGTACTTACACACTTCATAACTAATAAAATTGCTAATATATTGTGTATGAATAACCGGATTTGTGTAGATCAGGATTTTATACCGTAAGGGTATGAACAAGGATTTGGGTAAGTCTGTTTAAATATGAGCCATGCTATATGATGCACGTTGATGCCTGACATATTTGGTATATGTAATACATGTGAAAGTATGACCTATGATACATTCAGTATATATTAATATTTAAGCATGATTGGCATGATTTTTTTTTATATGCATATTATTGAGGGTGATATGAGTGGAGGGGGAAGTGATATTCGTGTCTTTGGGACACCAAAGGTTTGGCACCTCCAGTGGTTTGGTACCACATATTTCGTGACTTTGGGTCACCAGAGGTTTGGCACCTCATAGCGACTTGTCCCAGTGGCTTAGCGCCACAGTGGGTTGGCCCCACGATTAATATTATGGGATAGTCGCCAGTGATTTGGTATCACATGTGGGTTGGCCCCACAACTTATTATTTGTGACATTGAGTCACCAGTGGTTTGACACCACATCATTGATGGATATCGTGACTTTGGGTCACCAGTGGTTTGGCACCACCAGTGGTTTGGTACCACACGGGGTAGAGAAAGGAGTTATGGATGGCTAGGTTGGGTGCATGCTAAATTTAGTTATGATTTGTGTAAGATGTTGCATTAAACCGGGGGAAGGGTTACACATTGAGTCTTGGTGACTCACCTTCTCCTTTAACTTTTTTCAGGTGACATGTAGATCGCGGATGAGGAGCCGGATGGACTCGAGGTGGCCATGCAATGGAAAATTTGTTTTAAATAGACTTTGGGGTTTATTTTCATTTTATTTTTATTTTTATATTATTTGTTCAAGTTGTAATAAGGCCTCCTAAAATTACGCTTTGATTATTCTACATGCTTTGGATGAATTTTTTTTTAAATTACTTAATGACTTTAATATTGTTAAACATATGATTTCCTAAATTCAAAACGAAATGTTTTTCCGTACCATCGGGTACATTGACAAAATTGATAACAACACGACTTAATCGATTTCTACATAGCAAAGCAAAGTGTTGGTTTTTTAAACATACACCTCTTCATTTTTTTTAACACACAAAATTTTATTAAAAATGAACATCTTCCAAGAGTTGAATCGACAAAAAAAAAAGGTTTCTCTCAACACGTTTTCCTCTGTGACAAACCAGATTCGGTCGTAACGTTTGGGCCGGGTTTGGGGTGTTACAAAATTGGTATCAGAGCTCGGTTCAAAACTCGGCTGTGGGGGCCCAGGGCCCAAAATTTTTTTGGTAGGCCTTTGTGAAATATTATGAAAATGGTTTTGTTTTGAACAGCATGGCATCGAGTCTCCGGCACCAATCCACTCAGGTAAGTATCTCTGGCTGTTCTGTGAATACTTGATAAGGGTAGAAATGGAATGGAACGTAGATTAGCATGATATGTATTTGAACCCTAGGATTTGTTTTCCCCAACACTCACATAAGACTTAAAGGCCTAACTAAACAACCCTATGGCTAAGTCGCTGAGTTAGGGTGTGGTAACCATGGTGCGCATGTCTAGGATTGGATCCGGAAGAGCCTGGTACTTAAGCAGTCCTAGTGACTCACCTCCTCTTCGCAGGAATCCTACCTGGTGCGTAGCTACGGTTCACCCTAACCAAGAGGGCTCAGTCGCAGGCAAAACTCAATAACTAAAACCCGAAAGGGATTAGCCATGTTTTTATGAAAACCCTAGTTTTAAAAACCAAAGTACCCCTTTTAAATAGTAGCAAAAATTTATTTTTGAAAAATGTCCCAAATATTTTCGACTTACAAAATTACCAAAATGCCCCTAGTGGCAAAATTACAAAAATGCCCTTGGTTTATGAAATTCCCAAAATACCCACAGTTCTAACCAAAATTTTCATTACTTTATAAAATGTACAAAAACCCTAATTTGCGAAATATCAAAAATGCCATGATTTTGGAAAATTACAAAATTGCCCCTAACTTACAAAATTACCAAAATGACCCTGATTTTCAAAATTTTTGCAGCACTACCAATTTGGAGAACAAATTCTCAAAAAGAACCCTTAAAGTTTTGCAACTTTTGAAGTACGTCGGAATTATTAAACTTTACAAATTTACCCTGGTTTATTACCAAAATACCCCCGAGATTCAAAATTATCGAAATACCCCCAGATTTCAAAATTTTCCAAAATACCCCGGGAATTTAAAATTACCAAAATACTTTGTGACGAAATCACCAAGGAACTTATTCTTTTGGAAAATTACGAAAATACCCCTGTAGGGCAAATGACGAAAATACCCCTGGGGTAGGAGTAGACGGAAATGTCCGAAGAGTGAATGTGTATGGGAGATACTAAGGAATGGATGTGCTTTTCTGTGAATTAGGATAGAAAACTTGAAACTTTGAATGATCGAAAGAATCCCTATTAAGCTCTCTTCATAAAATTTCTTCGCGGATAACCAGTGAAACAAGTACTAATCCATAAAATTTCTTAATCAGATTAAAACGCAATCGTTAGAAATAAGTTCTAGAGGACGTGGCCGTCGTGGACGCGGTAGAGGAAGAATGACCGTGTCAGAACCCGTTAGGTCAGGTCGAGGGTCTGATAATGAGATACCACCGCCACCACCACCCCCAACTTTTGGTGTTGAGCAGCAGGATCAGACGGGGGGTGAGGCAGTATCGCAGGCTGTGCTGTGAGTCCTTGAGATGGTGGTTAGAGCAGGTGGAGGTATGGGAGCTCAGAAATCTGTACCTGAATGACTCTGAGCCAATGGAGCTGAGGTGTTCCGAGGTGTATCAGGTGTGGCACCCAGTACGGCGGAGTATTGGTTGGAATCAACTGAGAGGATCATGGATGATCTAGATATGTCGGCTGAGGAGAAGCTGGAAGGAGTGGTGTCGCTCCTCAAGGATGAGTCATACCAGTGGTGGCTTACGGTTCGAGATGGTACTGCGGCAGATGATCTTACTTGGGAATACTTTAAAGCAGCATACCAGAAGAAGTATGTAGGGACGAGCTACATTGATGCGCAGAGGAAAGCATTTCTGAGGTTGGTTCAAGGGAATAAGTCTGTGTCTGAGTATGAAGCAGAATTTTTAAGGCTAAGCCGCTATGCTCGGGGAATTGTGTCAACGGAGCACGAACGCTGTGTCCGCTTTGAGGATAGACTTAGGGATGATCTAAGGTTGCTGATTGCTCCACAACAGGAGCGTGAGTTTTCAGTCCTAGTGGAAAAGGGTAAGGTAGCCGAAGGGATCAAGGAGTCCGTAAGACAGAACCACGAAAGGAACAAACAGAAGAGAGGCTTTGGATCGTTTGGATCGGGCAGTAATGCGCAGAAGAGGGCTAGATTTGGGGAATCAGAAAGAGCCACAAAGCCTGCTCAGTGGCCACCTCAGTGTGCTAGATGCGGGAAATCCCACTCGGGAGAATGTTTGGCTGGAAGTAGAGGGTGCTTTGAGTGTGGATCAATGGAGCACCGGGTAAGGGATTGTCCGCGAAAGTTCGCTAGGACTCAAGCTGAGGATCAAGGACGTGGTCAATTCAGGAGGGTTGGCCAGCAACCACAGAGGGGTTGAGGTGTAGCTAGGGGTAATGGTAATGGTAACGGGCGTGGCCGAGGTGCTGAAGGTTTAAAGGCGAGGCAACCAAGGTTGGTTTATACAGTTGGCCATCGCGAGGAGGAAGATGTGCCAGATGTGACAACGGGTACGTTCCTTATTTCTGGAATACCCTTAATTGCTTTGATTATTGTAGAGTTTTCTTGTATTGCTAGTGACGTGCCTGAAACCTTGGATGTGAACTTAGAGATTATGCCTAGGAAGTATAATAGTTCTTTAAGATCAGAGTGCGCAGCAGTAGAGTAAGTGGGGTAAGTTAGGATGTACGGATGTTCGTTAGTAAGTAATTTCGGGGACGAAATTATTTTAAGGAGGGTAGAACTGTAACGTCCTAGATTAGGGGTTATGCATTTAGTGCAGAATTCATGTGTTAATGGGCTCAGTGAGTGTGTTTAGAGGTGTTTGAGGGGCTTTGGAAACTCTAGGATGGAAGAGGAAGCTTTGGAAAAATGTGGAACTTTTAAGTTAAAAGGGGAAATGGGCTAAGGAGGCTTAAGAATAAATGTAAGGACTTTTGGACATGAAAGTAAGCTTGGCAAAGTGGCTTAAGGACGCCACTTAAGGCCTGGGAATGACGCCAACAGGGGCCTTGGTTCGATGCACGGCGGTAGCAAGTAGTTTTTATTTTTGCTTTTGGCGTTAAGGGGGGAGCTAGGTGAAGGAGGCTTTAAAATAAATTGTGGCGAGTTTATGTCACAAGAAAACGCCTTGGGAGAGTGGCTTGGGGTGTTATATGCGGTTTGCGGCAATAAGGGCCTCGGTTCGAGTTGCAGAGGAAGCAAATGGGATTTTATTTCTTTTGCGTCAAGAAGGAGCTTGGCTAAAGAAGGTTTAAAAGAAATTCTGGGGAGGTTATATCACAAACGGCGCCTTGGCAAAGTGGCTAGCAGCGCATGGTGTTCCAGCAGGTCTCAACTTCGAATCGTGGGGGCAGCAATTTGGAGTTTTATTTTTTATGCTGGCGTGAAGAGGTGGAGTGTAGGCGGAAGGCACATGGGATCCTCAAATAGATAAAGATTTAAGCTAGTTTTTATTTTTAAATTCGGTTGGGATGTTGGATAAATGCTAGCTTTTATTTTTTTTATTATTATTTATCTACTTTAAGATAGAAGACAAGGGTGGCTTTATTTTTAATTGTTTTTGAAGAGGTGATAAGGGATAATGGTTGTGTTTTTTTTAAATGAAGAGACAACATAGGAAATTAAATGGGAGTTGATAAGGGATAAAGTGGCCGAATGGGGGACTCTCTAGTTGTGAATTTTTGGCTTTGAAGTTTATAAGGAGGGTGTGCCGAATTCTTATTCCCATTTTCCTCTTGATGTGCCGTTTTCTTTTTGGTGCTAAAACCATCTAGTTTCGGCTTCCTTACTCTTTGTTTTGGTGACGGAAACTTAAAGGACCAATAAGGTCATCAGTGTTCTTCTTCTTCCCCTACTTGTTCTTGGCCGAACCTACACCTCTCTTCTAAGTTTCTTTCTTTTATTTTTGGTTAGCCGAATCTTCCTTTTTGCCACCATTGCCGTATTACTCAACCACCAACCCTTTTTCTGTTCTTTTCTTTACTTTGACCGAATATCAAGATTGGCATAAATATTTTCGGGATTCCTTCTCCAATCGGTTCTCAAAAGGGTAAGTGGACATGGCCGAATGACTTTTGTTAGTTTTCGGGATTTATGGTTGTGGTCGAAAGGCCTATGACTCATGTTAATGTGATTAAGATCGATTGTAGGAAGGAGGACAATCTAGCGCTGTGGATATTCGGGATTTGGGTGATCGATCTAGGTATAGCCGATTACAAGTGGAGTATGTAGCTTCGGGATTTGGTTGGAAACCGAATCGGTTTAAAGGTCAAAGGATCTAGCACAGTAGATCAGATCTTCGGGATCTAGGATTCGC
Organism: Gossypium bickii; assembly: GCA_025503065.1. Lineage (NCBI taxonomy): Eukaryota > Viridiplantae > Streptophyta > Magnoliopsida > Malvales > Malvaceae > Gossypium > Gossypium bickii. The sequence goes on from CP106712.1 coordinate 70,565,146, forward strand.
GTTAGTAACAGGTGTGTACTTACACACTTCATAACTAATAAAATTGCTAATATATTGTGTATGAATAACTGGATTTGTGTAGATCTAGATTTGATACCGTAAGGGTATGAACAAGGATTCGGGTAAGTCTGTTTATATATGAGCCATGCTATATGATGCACGTTGATGCATGACATATTTAATATGTGTAATACATGTGAAAGTATGACCTATGATACATTCAGTATATATTAATATTTAAGCATGATTGGCATGATTTTTTTTATATGCATATTATTGAGGGTGATATGAGTGGAGGGGGAAGTGATATTCGTGTCTTTGGGACACCAGAGGTTTGGCACCTCCAGTGGTTTGGTACCACAATATTTAGTGACTTTGGGTCACCAGAGGTTTGGCACCTCATAGCGACTTGTCCCAGTGGCTTAGCACCACCGTGGGTTGGCCCCATGGTTGATATTATGGGATCGTTGCTAGTGATTTGGTATCACACATGGGTTGGCCCCACAACTTATTATTTGTGACATTGAGTCACCAGTGGTTTGGCACCACATCATTGATGGATATCGTGACTTTGGGTCACCAGTGGTTTGGCACCACTAGTGGTTTGGTACCACATGGGGTAGAGAAAGGAGTTATGGATGGCTAGATTGGGTGTATGCTAAATTTAGTTATGATTTGTGTAAGATGTTGCATTAAACCGGGGGAAGGGTTACACATTGAGTCTTGGTGACTCACGTTCTCCTTTAACTTTTTTCAGGTGACATGTAGATCGCGGATGAGGAGCTGGATGGACTCGAGGTGGCCATGCAATGGAAAATTGGTTTTAAATAGACTTTGGTTTTATTTTCATTTTATTTTTATTTTTATTTTATTTGTTCAAGTTGTAATAAGGCCTCCTAAAATTACGCTTTGATTATTCTACATGCTTTGGATGAATTTTTTTTAAATTACTTTATGACTTTAATATTGTTAAACATATGATTTCCTAAATTCAAAATGAAATATTTTTCCGTACCATCGGGTACATTGACAAAATTGATAACAACACGACTTAATCGATTTCTACATAGCAAAGCAAAGTGTTGGTTTTTTAAACATACACCTCTTCATTTTTTTTAACACACAAAATTTTATTAAAATTAAACGTCTTCCAAGAGTTGAATCGACAAAAAAAAAAGGTTTCTCTCAACACGTTTTCCTTTGTGACAAACCAGATTCGGTCGTAACGTTTGGGCCGGGTTTGGGGTGTTATAGCTTGGCTCACATTCCCTTATCTCTCCGAGTTCTATCCTTGGGCCTTAGCGTCCCAATATCACAACACATGTAAATGAGTACTCATAATCTTATATATCCAACGGTCTCAATAAATCATAAGGCCAATATATCTATGGTAAAACACACAATTTATTCAGTACATTTTCATTACACATACTCATTCATATCACTTTAATCTCTATCACATGGCATGTTTAACATACCCACATATTCACATACACAACAGTCATCTCATGTTCATGGCATATATAATAGCACTACATTCGTATTCAAAAGTCCATAATCTCAATTTCTACAACATACATACAACCCATTCTGTCATAAAGGTAAGAACTCTTACACTCAAAATTTAGAGTAGGGGTTTAGGCTACTTTTAAATTCCCAAATAAACAATGATTTTCTTGCGAGCAATTAAAAACACTCATTGAAAATCAGCTCCTGTCGAAAATCGAAAGCTTAGGCAAGCTTTTCTTTACCTTTGTCTCTGCTCGTTGAAGGTCCTATTGACTCTGACACTTCAACAAGATAAAACACACAAATATTCAATCAACAATCAGTTAATAACTTACCTTGAATAGTCACAAACACGAGCCTTAAGCTACATTCTCTTCTAACTAAAACCTTTAGCATGACAAACTTAAAATTCAAATAACTCGGTCTACACTTAACCTTTTCGTAAGAAACAAGTTTCATTCATCTACAGATTCATCTACGACTAATTCCCAACCTTTAAACTATACGTTTCAAGGTATCAAAAATTTTCAACAAGTTTTGACCATAATAACAAAAATTCATTAAAACACGATAAAATATTAACGAAACTTCAAAGTACCTTTAGAAAGCTTCTAATCATGTTAAAAAAAGTTGAAAAACAATTTAAAATCAAGTTTTTACCCACAAACTCGAAATCCACCATTAATGGCCATAATTTTGACTTTTACCAAAATCATGCATTTTACAAGCTAATAATTTGATTTAAAGCACTAAATAACCTTCAAAAATAATAGGAAGATGATTCATTACCTTGAATTCAAAAAAATAATGATTTTGTCACAACCCAAAAAATCCACATTTTAGAGAAGATAAAAAAGATGATGTAATTTTTGGGTGATTTGCTTAATTTTAATAGAGATTAATGGTTCAAAAAGAATAGAAATCAAAGGGATTTAGGAATCAAAGTTCAAAATCACTTAGAAAAGTAAGAGGGGAGCAAAAACGGCACACTAGCTTTTGGGGGAGAAAATTTTCGTGAAACATGCTGGAAATGGGGGATTTTAGGGCGATTTTAAAAATTCTAGACTATTTGCTTTATAAAGACTCCTAGTTTTGACACCTTTACAACTCAGTCCTATTTACTGAATTGAAGACATTTAAAACTCATTTTCAAAAATTAACTTAATTTTATGAAAACTATTGTCAAACTCATTATCAATTACCAAACTTATGAAATTCCGAACTCATCTAGGCCAAAATTCCTAAAATACCCTTAAAACTCCTAAGCCTAATTTTGGGGTTTGACACTTGTTTTAATTTTTTGTGCCACTAATAATAAAAATGTGGGATGTGACATTGTCTGTTTGATTAAAATATGTTGGTTTTCATAAATAACCTCTTAGATGGGTCTTTATTATGAATTCGCTAGTATGTTTCATAAAGCATGAATTTGCAGACTTGAGACTGAAACAACAGTCCATGAGAATCACAATACAAATCTGAGTCTGTTAGGAAATGTCATTAATAACAGTCCAGAACAGGGACTATTTGCCGAGATTGTCTTATCTGGTTATCTATATATATATTGGTGCTAGATGCACAATGGGTTTTCTTTCATACATCCGCAAGTAAAAATCCACAAATATTTCTAACAAGGAAGAAGTTGTATATGGGTCTGCAAAGGCATCTAATGAAGATAGAGTACGCAGGGATAATTCACCAAGTGGTCAAATGATTATCTTCATTTTGATATTACATTCATAAAGTTTCATCAGGGAGAGCTCTTTACGTACAAGGGTTGCATAGCCAATTACGAAATCTTTATTTTTAAGTCGTTCGTAATAAATTAAGGTTAGTTAAGTAATATGAATTGTTCTCCAGTAGTGCAAATAATTAAGCGATGGAGTGCATAACGATGATATACCAAGTACAAGTGAGCTAGATCGTGCGATCTAATTACCACGCCAATGAGATTGGTTGAAACACCCCAAACCCGGCCCACGAGCCTGAACTGGATCTGGTATGTTCCTTAAGTAAACCGGTTGCAAAATTATTTGTCTCTTAGAGAAAATTTGTGTATTTTCAGGAAAATCTCGTTTTGGGTTAGGCTTAGATTAAAACCCATTTATTTTACTTAGAAATCATTTAGCTATGAAAAAAAACAATTTAAGGTTTATTATTATTAAAATAAATATAATTGAACTTAATTAAAAATAATGCGTAACATTATAAAGTAAAAATAAACAGAAGTAAAGAAATTCAACTTGGGCCTTATGGCCTTATTACATCAATCAAAACCAAAAAAAAAAAAAAAAAAAAAAAAATTGAAGTACTTAATAAAATAACAGTCCCAAATAATAAAAGTTTTTCCTTGCTATGCATGGCCACCTTTAGCTCCTACCGACCCGGTCCATTATTGCTCATTACCTGATTCGCTTAATAGGTTCCTTGAAATCCCGAAGAGAATCGGTCACAGATTTAGATCTCAAATCCTTGTTGCCAAATCAAATCCTGAAATTGTGGTATTCCTCCCTAAAATTCGGCTACCCACTTGTGATGAGATCCCCAAAATCGATTCCTTGCTCCACTAGGGATGTCGAAATTCCTTAAATCCTTGAATTTCCCGAAACTCTTTCCTTGATTCCTTAGATCTGAAATCCCAAAATCCTTCCTTAACACCACAGTCGATGAAACCCTTGTTTGAAGCCACAAAGATTCGGCTAACAGGGATCAAAAGAGAAGGTTTTGTCTTGGCAGATGAAGAAAAGAGAGAAAGAAAAGAGAAGAAGAAAATTCGGCAGAGAGGGTTTTTGACTAGGGAATTTCGGCAGAGCTTAGAAAAGATGAGAGAATCGGCTTAATTCTCCTCTTTGTGCCGAAATTATCTGGCCAAGAGTCCTTGACTTGGCCACCACTCTTCCTTGTGATAATATCCTCTATTTTATTTAAAAATAAAAGTGTTTTATCCATCACTTATCTCCTCAATAATCAAATTTAATAAAATCCCTTAATTATCACTTAATAGCCGAATTTTAAAGAGGATAAACCTCTCTTTTTCTAGATGCCTTGCCGTCCACACCTTGGCCTTCTGGAAGAAAAAATAAAACTCTTTTTATTTGCTTCCCTTGTGACTCGAACCCAGGCCCATGCCTCTTGCACATGGCGCCATTTCCATAGGCCCTAAGTGGCATCTTCAGGCCACTTTTCCAAGCCTGTTTGTGTGTCAAATTTTACCAACTTTTTCTTTTAAGGCCCCTTTGCCTTGATTTCCTATTTTAAACTTTAAAACTCATCATTTTAGGGTCATTTCCAAGTTTCATAAAATTTTCGATCGGCTCTGTTTACTTGCCATTTTCTTACATTTCCAAGTTACCCGAAATGTATACTTTCCATTTTTGGATCATTTCCATTTTCATTTCTTAGTTTCCAAAAATGTGTACTTTCCATTTTTGAACCATTTCCTTACATTTCTAGGTTTCCTAAAATGTTCATGTCCAATGCATTTCGTGTTTCCAAAATATTCATTTCCATTCATTTTCATACATTTCGAGTTTTCAAAATGTCAAAAATTTATTCATAATGCTTAAGACTTGTCATTTCATACAATTAAACCAAAAATGCATAGGCCCTTTTCAGGATGTTACAGCTCTAACCCCCTTAAACAAAATTTCATCCTTGAAATTTCCTAACTAAACAATTGAGGGTATTGCTGTTGCATTGTCTCCTCTGACTCCCACGAAGCTTCTTCCGATCCATGGTTGCGCCACAACACCTTGGCTAGAGGAATCGACTTCTTTCGTAGCACTTTCACATCACGTTCCACGATCCGAATCGGCTCTTCCTCGTAGGATAAGTCTGGTCTTAACTCCACCTCTTCCATAGGTACCACATGGGACGGATCCGATTGATAGCGACGTAGCATGGATATATGGAATACGTCGTGCATTTGCTGCAACTCTGGTGGCAACTCTAATTGGTATGCCACTGGCCCAACTCGCTTCAGTACTCGATAGGGCCCTATAAACCTGGGGCTTAACTTCCCTTTGCGACCGAACCTCATAACCTTTTTCCAAGGCGAGACTTTCAGGAACACTTGGTCCCCCACTTCAAACTCAATTTCCTTCTGCTTAAGGTCGGTGTACGACTTTTACCTATCAGAGGCTTCCTTCAACCGTGCCCGAATTAACTCAACCTTCTCTTCAGTTTCTGCCACTAATTCTAGACCCAAAACTCGGCGTTCTCCTAACTCAGTCTGTAACACCCCTTACCCGAGACCATCGCCGAAGTTGAGTAAGAGGCATTACTCAACTTGACTACAAGCTCAGGACATAAAAATTAAAAGCTGTCAAACTGCGTCATGCCGAATAATTTGACCATAACTCGAGTTACAAAACTCGAAATTTAGATCTGTAAATTTTCCATGAAACTAGACTCATATAAATTTTTACCATAATTTTTCCAGAATTTTTCATGTGTCCAATTTGTACAGTTTATTCATCAAAGTTACCCTTATTACACAGCTTGCTAATTCTGACCTGTCTCAACAAAAATGCAGTTATCTCATTGCAAAATTTTCATATACTATTCTTGTTTATACCAATGAAAAGTAGACTCATTAAGGTTTCTACGCATATAAACCATGATTCCTAATTATTTTTGTACAATTTTTGACAATTTTTCCAAAACAGAACAGTGACTCACGAATTCATTCAGAACAGGTCTCACTAAAACTTAATTATCTCATAATATATAAATCTTTTGCCTACTCTGTTTCTTTCATGTAAAAATAGACACAATAAGGTTTAATTTCATATCTCAAACACCTTCAAATTCAATATACCCTATTTTTGGTGATTTTTCTAACTCACATCACTGCTGCTACTACAAACTATTTGTTGCATTTTATGAAAGACTAGCTTCTAACCGAACCTACCTATATCCCAAATTCAAGGATTCATTTTGTATACAAACATTCCTTAACAAAAACAATTAAACCCGGATTAAAAATTTCATAACATCGCCATCATGAACCAACATCCATATCGAGACACAACGTCGTACTTACTAAAAATTTAGCCATATTCGCATGGCTATTATATACATATATCTCAAAAGTTCACCCAACAAAGACTACGTCTTTCCTATACATGCCTTCATTTAAAACCCGAAATGAAAAAGTACCCAAAATGTAGATTGATAGTGCGAGTGGCTTTCCGAACGATCCCGATGAGCTTGTAGCTTGCACCTAATCTATAAAACAGAGGAAACGTTTCACACGATAAGCTTGCTAGCTTAGTAAGTCCTAATTACAAAGATAAATAACATTCAATTATCAACAATTAAAAATTTCTACAATTCAACTTGTAGGCTTATACTCGTATTTATTATCAAGCTTTCAATTTCATACTCATGTAAACAAGTATGAATTCATAGGGAAATTTCTCTTTACCCACATATTTATGATCAAATATTCATTCATAAACCAATCTTTCAAACTCAAAATGTCATCTTGTAACTATAGATACCAACATTCATATACTTACATTTCAATTATGATAACATGGCATCCACACAATAAGAAATCAAGGTCACGATATCCATATCATTCATTAATAAAACCGATAACAATATTATAACCATACATATATATATATATATGTACCCACTTCACTCGAACATATACCATTTGTAATGAATCACTGGATCATTTGATTACTTTGTTTTAAAATAAGTAAGAAGTACACTCCTACTTTATATATATGCACTGAGCCTTTAACTCGATATATTTGCTTTAATTCACCTTGAACATAAATTTGGTTTCTAGTTTGTAAATTTCATCATCGGCATCAAGCCTGCTAGGCGTAAAAGCCCGATAAGTACACCGGCACAAGGCCTGCTAGGCGTAGAAGCCCGATAAGTACACCGGCACAAGGCCTGCTAGGCTTAAAAGCCCGAACCACATTAACACAATTGTTCATCGCTAACACTTTTCATAACTATATTACATATCGAATTTACTTTAGCTTATTTACATCAACAATCGAAATCATTCTAATAGGCTTATATACATTGGCTATGGCATAATTATATATATACTAGAATTTATCAAACATCATCGTCCACTAGATTCGTAATTAATTCTTCAATACACTAAAATCGAAGGACTTACCTCGGTTGTCGATAAGCCAGTGCAAATCGGCTACTCGATAACCTTTGTTTTTCCTCGATCTTGTTCCTTCTCTTTTTGTTCCCGATCTAAAAAAATGTTAAATAAATTTTGTTCATATTCATCCTATCCCTTTTACTCAACTCAAAACAAATTGCACATAACTTAATTCAAGGAAACTAGGAACAGAATCCCTACTTCATTTATTTAATTTAAACAATAACCACACCAAATTCAAGCATTTAACTTTTTCAATTTAACCTATTGCACACCACAATATAATTTCAACCCATTTGGATTTCTTTTCCATGGCCGAATGGCCCTTAGGTCTCTAGGATTCTCTATAACCCTTCCTTCTATCACTTTAATGTATTTTAGCTTAAAACTTACCTTCTTATCTATGGCCATACATTCACTTTATAAGTATACATATATAACCGAATGCAATTGCTTAATATCATTCTCTCTTATGGCGAATTTGCTAATTCAAAGTACCCACGCATTTTCTTCAACATAATACCAAGCAACAAGCTAATTAACCATAATTTATTCATCCAAAGCCCAGCCGAATATTAGCTTGTTAAAATCCAAAATTTTAACTTGATTTTCATTAGCATCCAACGCAAACAATTACTATATAAAACGACTTATTAAAAACAAGCTAAAATACCCACCCATTTTTCTATTTAGCAAACAATTAGACTAACCATAGCTAACATGTTTCCATCGAACATGAAAAAGCCATAGAACTAGATCATGGCCGAATCTAAGGGAAGCTTAAATCTCAAGTTTTGCACAAGAATTCGATAGTATATAAGACTACCCACACAACCATGCAAAATCATCAAAAATGAAGCTTGATACCTCACCTTAGAGACACATGCATCAGCCGAATGAAGAAGATAAGTTTCTTCTCTTCTTGAAGGTAAGATCGGAGTAAATGAATGAGGAAAGAGATGTAAACTAATTTCTTTTTGTTTAATTCTACTAACACCTTATTTTAGCATGCTTTTAGTATAATATATTACTTATGTTTATAATATATTTAGGAAAGCTTAATATTCTTAGCATGCTTACATATAATAATGTCTCAAAAATAATATTTTAAAGCCATAAGTTATTTTATTACATGCTTGCCGTCCACCTCTCTAACATGGGGAATTTGACATGCAAATCCCTATGTTTAAGTCACAATTCACTTAGCCCCTTATTCGTTTCATGTTTGCTATCTTGGTTCCTTTAGCAATTTAATCCTTTTTGCCAATTAAACACCCAAACGGTTAAATTCTCCAACAAAACATTCACTTACAACAATTCACCCATAATAGACACAAAGTAAAATATAAAAAAATATTTATTGGGCTCGGATTCGTGGTCCCGAAACCACCAGAGTTAGATTAGGGTCAAAATTGGTCTGTCACAACTCTCCCCCCATTAAGAAATTTTCGTCCCCGAAAATTTTACCGTTAAAAAGGATCGGGTATTGTTGCCTCATTGAATCCTCAGGCTCCCATGTAGCCTCTTCAACTCCATGTTTATTCCATAATACTTTCACTAATGGAATCCTCTTATTTCTCAACTCTTTCATTTCCCGAGCTAAGATACGAATCGGTTCCTCTTCATAGGTCAAATCAGATCGAATTTCAATCTCTGATGGGGTGATCACGTGGGACGAATCCGATCTGTATCTGCGAAGCATCGAAACGTGAAATACATTGTGTATCTTTTCTAAGTCAAGGGGTAGTTTCAATCGATAAGCAACAAGCCCTATACGCTCGATGATTTCATACGGTCCGATAAATCTCGGACTCAACTTGCCTTTCTGACCGAATCGAAGTATTTTCTTCCACGGAGAAACTTTCAAGAACACCCGATCTTCGACCTGAAAGTCAATGTCCTTGCGTTTTAAATCGGCATAGGACTTTTGACGATCCGAAGCAGCTTTCAAATTACTTCTAATTACAACCACCTTCTGTTCAGTTTCTTTAATCCAATCAACCCCGTGTATCTTATTCTCACTGAGTTCAGTCCAATACAACGGTGTGCGACATTTTCGACCATATAAGGCTTCATAAGGCGCCATTTGTATGCTAGATTGAAAACTATTATTGTAAGCAAATTCGATCAAAGGTAGGTATCGTTCCCATGTACCTTCAAACTCGAGAACGCAACACCTCAACATGTCCTCAAGTATCAAAATAGTTCGCCAGATTGACCGTCTGTTTGCGGATGGAAAGTCAGTACTAAAATGAAGTTTAGTACCTAAAGCATCTTGCAATTTCTTCCAAAACCGCGATGTAAATCTTGGGTCCCTATCTGAAACAATGGAACTCGTACACCGTGCAATCTTACAACTGTGACACATACAATTCGGCAAGTTTGTCAAGTGAATAGTCGAGCACGTCTCGGTACAAAATGAGTGATTTAGTCGATCTATCAACGATAACCACACACGGCATCTTTCTTACTAGGTGTCATAGGAGACCGGATACAAAATCCATGGTAATTCTATCCCATTTCCATTCGGGTATCATGATTGGTCAAGTAAACCGGATGGTACCGATGCTCACTTTTATTTGTTGATGATTAAACACTTGGAGACAAATTCGGATATATCTCGTTTCATGCCGTGCCACCAATAGATCTGTTTCAAATCATTATACATTTTCGTGCTACGGGTGTATCGACATTCGGCCATTATGGGCCTCACTCGTAATCATCAGTATCAAACCGAGTTCGTAGGAACACACAACCGACTTTTATAATTCAAGCAGTCATTTGCATCTATCCGAAATCGATTACGCGTAGCGTTTTTCTGCGAATCCGAATAGTAACTAACTTTTCATCAACTTTACATGCATCACAAATTTCTTTGTATAAATATTGGTCTTGCTTGTAACTCGGCTATGATCGAACCATCATCAGACATAGCCACTCGTGCATTTAATGCACGAAGAGCAAATAATGATTTTCGACTTAACGCATCCGCAACAACATTGGCTTTCCCCGGATGGTAGTCAATCACTAATTCATAGTCTTTCAGCAATTCTAACCATCGGCGTTGTCTCAAATTTAGATCTTTCTGAGTCATTAAATATTTTAGACTTTTATGATCTGAATAAACATGACAGTTTTCACCGAATAAGTGGTGACGCCAAATTTTCAATGCGAACACAATGGCTGCTAACTCCAGATTGTGAGTTGGATAATTTTTTTCATGTGGCTTCAATTGTCTTGAAGCGTAGGCTATCACCTTGCCCTCTTGCATTAAAACACAACCCAACCCATTCAAGGAAGCATCACTAAAAATAGTAAATTCTTTACCCGATTCAGGCTGAGTTAACACTGGGGCCTCGGTCAAAAGGGCTTTCAACTGTTCGAAACTTTTCTGACACTTTTCTGACCACTCAAATTTGACATCTTTTTGTAGTAGTCTCGTCAAAGGTGTAGCTATTACGGAAAAACCCTTTACAAATCGTCTATAATATCCCGCAAGGCCTAGAAAACTTCGGATCTCAGAAACATTCTTTGGTGGTTTCCAATCAAGTATGGCTGCTATTTTGTTTGGATCCACCCGAATACCTGACACCGAAACCACATGACCCAAGAAGCTGAGTTCGTTCACCCAGAATTCACACTTACTGAATTTTGCGTATAACCGTTGATCTCTCAAGGTTTGTAGTACTACTCTCAAATGCTCAATGTGTTCTGCTTCATTTTTAGAGTAGACCAATATATCGTCAATAAACACTACCACAAACCTATCCAAAAACTGTCGGAAGACTCGGTTCATTAGATCCATAAAAACAGCAGGTGCATTAGTGAGTCCAAAAGGCATAACCAAAAACTCATAATGTCCGTACCTCATTCGGAATGCGATCTTTGGCACATCTCGAATCTCGACTCAGAACCGATAATAACCCGATCTCAAATCTATCTTGAAAACATCAAGTCCCTTTTAATCGATCAAATAAATCATTAATCCGAGGCAACAGCGGTACTTATTCTTTATAGTTACCCTATTTAGTTGTCGATAGTCGATATACACATTCGCATTGTCCCATCTTTCTTTTTCACAAATAAAACGGGTGCACCCACGGAGAAAAACTCGTCGTATGAAACCCTATCTGTCAACTCTTGCAACTGCACTTTCAATTCTTTTAATTCAGTAGGCGCCATTCGGTACGGAGCCATCGAAATCGGAGTCGCATCCGGCACTAATTCAATGCCGAACTCAATCTCTCGTACTGGGGGTAAACCCGGTAGCTCTTCTGGAAACACATCGGCGTATTCACATACAACTGGTACCGATTTCATTTGTTTCTCGGACATTTTATTATCCAGTACATAAGCCAAATAAGCTTCACACCCTTTTCTCACATACTTTTGGGCTACCATTGAAGATATTACTGTAGGCAACCCATTTACATCACAGGATTTAATTCTGATTGTCTCACCGTTTCGGCATTTCAAATCAATAAGCTTTCTTTTGCAATCCACCACTGCCTCATGTGAAGTTAACCAGTCCATACCCAAGATTATATCAAATTCATCAAAGGGCAACAACATTAAAGCAGCTGGGAAGCAATAATCTCGAATCATCAACGGGCAATCTCTACACACTTTATTAACAAGCACACATCTACCCAAAGGGTTGGACACACGGATCACAAACTCGGTAGACTCAACTAGCGTGAGTCTTGCCAAATTTTAGAGTTTCACACACACATACGAATGAGTCGAACCGGGATCAATTAGTGCAATCACGGTAGTATCATAAAGAGAAAAAGTACCAGGTAATAACATCGGGAGGAAGCATCCTCTCTAGCTCGCGCAGCATATGCTCTAGCTGAGGAGCTCTAGCCTCGGATCGATCCGTAGTGTTCTTCGTTCCTTTTCGAGTACCACCTACATTGCCCGAATATGCGGGTGGTCTACCACGCATTGACACGTTGCTCGGTTTAGTGTTACGAGGCGTATTCGCGCTCGGCTAACCGGACACTCTCTAATGAAATGATCGGCGATCCACATTTATAGCAAGACCGATCATGGAATATACAACTCCACGAGTGCCACTTCCCACAAAGTGCTTGCATTCAACTCTATTTTGTGGGGCGTTACCAACATCGGCTATCGAGGTAGCTCGGGAGTTCATAGGGAGGTCGATCCCGTCTAGGAAGATCTGTAGTAGCTTAGCACGTTTTTGTAGTCATCTCTGGGCTTCTTGGTCGTGGAATGAAAGACTTTACCCGAAGACCTTTTCGGATGTCTCTAGCTTACTGTCTCGGCCTTTCTTTTCTCTTTCTGAGCTCTTGACTTTGCAAGCTCTCTCAACTAAAGTTACAAACTCTTGGATTTCAAGAATGCCAACAAACATCTTTATATCTTCATTTAGACCGTCTTCAAATCTTTTACACATAATAGCTTGGAGAAACACATTCTCTAGCATATCGGTGAGCGCGACAAATTTTCTTTCATATTAATTACGGTCATTCGCCCTGTTTCACTCCGGGAACTCCTTTCGCTTTTGATCAATGAATCTTTGGCTAATATACTTTTGCGAAATTCAGTTTGGAAGAAATCCCATGTCACTTTTTCTTTCGGAACCACCGATACTAGTGTATTCCACAGTGATATGTAGTGTCCATGATAAGGATATAGTACACTTCAAGCATTCATCCAGGAGTACAAGAGATGACTCATCAAGTACCGAATAGTGTTATCCACCACATTTCGGCTCTCTCGGCGTCATCATCGTCATTAGCTTTAAATTCTTCTCGCCCCATATTTTTGGATTTTATCAAGCTGGGGCCTACTAGATCTCATCGGGTCTATCATTGGGTGAGCTGAAGGAACCGGAGTTGGATTATTCGGGGTGGAGGTTGGGAGTGCAGTGGGTTATTTTGAATGAATTGGGCAAACCACGCATTCATCATCCGATAAAAGGCTTGTTTAGTCTCTCCTTCATGGCTACCCGAAACAGGTCGAGAGTCTATCGGCGCTGATCCGTGGGTACGGTCAGGCGCCACGCTCTCCACATCATCAGCTACATCTCTTTCAGGATCAGTGTCCATTTACTATATAAAACAAAGTTCAGGCTGTCAGAAGTCACCACACTATCAACATATAATAAAGGCATGTATAGCTTGACTCACACGCGCTACGGTAGTCCTAGAATCGACTAAACCGTAAGATCTGATACCAATAAAATGTAACACCCCTTACCCGAGACCATCGCCGAAGTTGAGTAAGAGGCATTACTCAACTTGACTACAAGCTCAGGACATAAAAATTAAAAGCTGTCAAACTGCATCATGCCGAATAATTTGACCATAACTCGAGTTACAAAACTCAAAATTTAGATCCGTAAATTTTCCTTGAAACTAGACTCATATAAAGTTTTACCATAATTTTTCCAGAATTTTTCATGTGTCCAATTTGTACAGTTTATTCATCAAAGTTACCCTTATTACACAGCTTGCTAATTCTGACCTGTCTCTACAAAAATGCAGTTATCTCATTGCACAATTTTCATATACTATTCTTGTTTATACTAATGAAAAGTAGACTCATTATGGTTTCTACACATATAAACCATGATTCCTAATTATTTTTGTACAATTTTTGACAATTTTTCCAAAACAGAACAGTGACTCACGAATTCATTCAGAACAGGTCTCACTAAAACTTAATTATCTCATAATATATAAATCTTTTGCCTACTCTGTTTCTTTCATGTAAAAATAGACACAATAAGGTTTAATTTCATATCTCAAACACCTTCAAATTCAATATACCCTATTTTTGGTGATTTTTCTAACTCACATCACTGCTGCTACTACAAACTGTTTGTTGCATTTTATGAAAGACTAGCTTCTAACCGAACCTACCTATATCCCAAATTCAAGGATTCATTTTGTATACAAACATTCCTTAACAAAAACAATTAAACCCGGATTAAAAATTTCATAACATCGCCATCATGAACCAACATCCATATCGAGACACAACGTCGTACTTACTAAAAATTTAGCCATATTCGCATGGCTATTATATACATATATCTCAAGAGTTCACCCAACAAAGACTACGTCTTTCCTATACATGCCTTCATTTAAAACCCGAAATGAAAAAGTACCCAAAATGTAGATTGATAGTGCGAGTGGCTTTCCGAACGATCCCGATGAGCTTGTAGCTTGCACCTAATCTATAAAACAGAGGAAACGTTTCACACGATAAGCTTGCTAGCTTAGTAAGTCTTAATTACAAAGATAAATAACATTCAATTATCAACAATTAAAAATTTCTACAATTCAACTTGTAGGCTTATACTCGTATTTATTATCAAGCTTTCAATTTCATACTCATGTAAACAAGTATGAATTCATAGGAAATTTCTCTTTACCCACATATTTATGATCAAATATTCATTCATAAACCAATCTTTCAAACTCAAAATGTCATCTCGTAACTATAGATACCAACATTCATATACTTACATTTCAATTATGATAACATGGCATCCACACAATAAGAAATCAAGGTCACGATATCCATATCATTCATTAATAAAACCGATAACAATATTATAACCATACATATATATATATGTACCCACTTCACTCGAACATATACGATTTGTAATTAATGAATCACTGGATCATTTGATTACTTTGTTTTAAAATAAGTAAGAAGTACACTCCTACTTTATATGCGTACCTGAGCCTTTAACTCGATATATTTGCTTTAATTCACCTTGAACATAAATTTGGTTTCTAGTTTGTAAATTTCATCACGGCATCAAGCACGCTAGGCGTAAAAGCCCGATAAGTACACGGCACAAGGCACGCTAGGCGTAGAAGCCCGATAAGTACACCGGCACAAGGCACGCTAGGCGTAAAGCCCGATAAGTACACCGGCACAAGGCACGCTAGGCTTAAAAGCCGAACCACATTAACACAATTGTTCATCGCTAACACTTTTCATAACTATATTACATATCGAATTTACTTTAGCTTATTTACATCAACAATCGAAATCATTCTAATAGGCTTATATACATTGGCTATGGCATAATTATATATATACTAGAATTTATCAAACATCATCGTCCACTAGATTCGTAATTAATTCTTCAATACACTAAAGCGAAGGACTTACCTCGGTTGTCGATAAGCCGTGCAAATCGGCTACTCGATAACCTTTGTTTTTCCTCGATCTTGTTCCTTCTCTTTTTGTTCCCGATCTAAAAAAATGTTAAATAAATTTTGTTCATATTCATCCTATCCCTTTTACTCAACTCAAAACAAATTGCACATAACTTAATTCAAGGAAACTAGGAACCGAATCCCTACTTCATTTATTTAATTTAAACAATAACCACACCAAATTCAAGCATTTAACTTTTTCAATTTAACCTATTGCACACCACAATATAATTTCAACCCATTTGGATTTCTTTTCCATGGCCGAATGGCCCTTAGGTCTCTAGATTCTCTATAACCCTTCCTTCTATCACTTTAATGTATTTTAGCTTAAAACTTACCTTCTTATCTATGGCCATACATTCACTTTATAAGTATACATATATAACAGAATGCAATTGCTTAATATCATTCTCTCTTATGGCGAATTTGCTAATTCAAAGTACCACGCATTTTTCTTCAACATAATACCAAGCAACAAGCTAATTAACCATAATTTATTCATCCAAAGCCCAGTAGAATATTAGCTTGTTAAAATCCAAAATTTTAACTTGATTTTCATTAGCATCCAACGCAAACAATTACTATATAAAAAAGCGACTTATTAAAAACAAGCTAAAATACCCACCCATTTTTCTATTTAGCAAACAATTAGACTAACCATAGCTAACATGTTTCCATCGAACATGAAAAAGCCATAGAACTAGATCATGGCGAATCTAAGGAAGCTTAAATCTCAAGTTTTGCACAAGAATTCGATAGTATATAAGACTACCCACACAACCATGCAAAATCATCAAAAATGAAGCTTGATACCTCACCTTAGAGACACATGCATCAGTAGAATGAAGAAGATAAGTTTCTTCTCTTCTTGAAGGTAAGATTCGGGTAAATGAATGAGGAAAGAGATGTAAACTAATTTCCTTTTTGTTTAATTCTACTAACACCTTATTTTAGCATGCTTTTAGTATAATATATTACTTATGTTTATAATATATTTAGGAAAGCTTAATATTCTTAGCATGCTTACATATAATAATGTCTCAAAATAATATTTTAAAGCCATAAGTTATTTTATTACATGCTTGCCAGTCCACCTCTCTAACATGGGGAATTTGACATGCAAATCCCTATGTTTAAGTCACAATTCACTTAGCCCCTTATTCGTTTCATGTTTGCTATCTTGGTTCCTTTAGCAATTTAATCCTTTTTTGCCAATTAAACACCCAAACGGTTAAATTCTCCAACAAAACTTTCACTTACAACAATTCACCCATAATAGACACAAAGTAAAATATAAAAAAAAATATTTATTGGGCTCGGATTCGTGGTCCCGAAACCACCGTTCCGATTAGGGTCAAAATTGGTCTGTCACACAGTCCAACAAGTAGGAGTTCTACACTTCCGACCATACAATGCTTCGTATGGTGCCATCCGAATGCTTGCCTGATAGCTATTGTTGTAGGCAAACTCAGCTAAAGGCAAATAATCTTCCCAACTTCCTCAGAAATCCATCACACAGCCTCTCAGCATATCTTCCAACACTTGTATAACTGCTGCATTTTGCCGTCGATTGTGGATGAAAAGCCGTAGTGAAGTCTAACTTAGTGCCTAAAGCTTGATGAAGTGCCTTCCAAAACCCAGACGTAAACCTTGGGTCTCTATCAGAGATGATCGACCTTGGTACTCCATGTAACCTCACAATCTCTACCACATATAACTTAGCCAACTTCTGAAGAGAATAATCCATTCTTACTGGGATAAAGTGCGCGGACTTGGTCAAACGGTCCACTATCACCCATACTGAGTCCTTCTTAGTAGGCGTAAGGGGAAGCCCACTAACGAAGTCCATGGTAATTCTATCCCACTTCCATTGGGGAACTTTGATTGGTTGAAGCAATCCTGATGGGACTTGGTGTTCAGCCTTAACTTGATGACACGTCAAACATTTCCCCACAAATTTAGTCACCTCTCGTTTCAGATCAGACCACCAAAATTGTTCCCTTAGACCTCTATACAACTTGATGCCTCCGGGATACATAGCATAAGGGCTACCATGCGCTTCCCGAAGAATCCTTTGTTTCAACTCCTTATCCTTTGGCATACAGACCTTTCCCTTGTAGCACAATACTTTTTCATCATTGACGCCATAGTCCTTTAATCCTCCTTGCTGTACTTGCTGTAACTTAGTACTTAAGTCCTTATCAGCCAACTGTCCCTCTTTCACCTCCTTTAGCCATGTGGGCTTGACTTGTAAACCGCCAACAAAGCTTCCATCATCATCTGAGACTTAAATGAGCGAACAAAGCCCTTAAATCCGACACAACCTTCCTACTCAGGGCATCGGCTACCACATTCGCCTTGCCCGGATGATATTCTATCGAACAATCGTAGTCTTTCAGTAATTCCACCTACCTTCGTTGCCTCAAGTTCAACTCCTTCTAAGTCAACAAATACTTAAGGCTCTTGTGGTCTGTGTAGATAATTGACCTTTCTTCATAAAGGTAGTGCCTCCAAACCTTAAGGGCAAAAACCACTGCTGCTAGTTCCAAGTCATGAGTTGGGTAGTTAACCTCATGAGGCATTAACTGCCGTGACGCATAAGCGACTACTTTTCCTTTTTGCATTAGCACACAGCCTAACCCCGTGTGCAAAGCATCACAATATACTACGAAATCCTTGCCTGCCTCTAGCTGAATTAACACTGGAGCTTCCGTCAACACCCTCTTAAGCTTTTCAAAGCTCTTCTGCTGCTTATTAGTCCATTCAAAGGGTACTTCCTTTCTTAGCAACTTTGTCAAAGGCGCGGCTATTGATGAGAACCCTTCCACGAGCCTTCTGTAATAGCCTGCCAAGCCTAAGAAACTTCAGATTTCAGCCACGGACCTAGGTGGTTTCCAATCCAACACTGCTTCAATCTTCCTAGGATCCACTCTTATTCTTTCTGCGGATACCACATGTCCTAGGAATGCCACCTCCTTAAGCCAAAATTCACACTTACTGAATTTGGCATAAAGCTTCTTTTCCCTTAACACTTGCAGCACCACTCGGAGATGTTCATCATGCTCCTCTTCAGACTTAGAGTACACCAAAATATCGTCGATGAACACCACGACGAACCTATCCAAATAGGGTTGGAAAACCCGATTAATCATGTCTATGAACGCGGCTGGAGCGTTCGTTAACCCAAACGGCATCACCACAAACTCGAAGTGGCCATGTCTTGTCCTAAAAGCAGTTTTATGGATATCAGCCTCCTTCACCTTCAACTGATGATATCCCGACCTTAAGTCTATCTTCGAGAACACAGCTGCCCCTTTCAGTTGATCGAACAAGTCGTCGATCCTTGGCAAAGGATACTTGGTCTTAATGGTTAGCTTGTTCAACTGACGATAATCTATGCACATACGCATAGTTCCATCCTTCTTCTTCACAAATAGGACCGGTGCTCCCCATGGAGACACACTGGGTCGGATGAACCCACGTTCCATCAACTTTTGGATTTGAGCCTTGAGCTCCACCAACTCCTTTGGCGCCATTCGGTATGGAGCGATTGACACAGGAGCTGTTCCTGGTAGCAAGTCTATTCCAAATTCCACCTCCCTATCTGGGGGTATTCCTGGTAATTCATCTGGGAACACATCTACGAAGTCCCTTACCGTCCTAACTCCATAAACACCTTTATCTTTACCTCCCAACGCACTTATGAAGGGTAAGAACGCCTCGCACCCCTTCCTAACCATTTTCTTAGCCTTCAGCGCCGAAACTACGTTCGACAAGTAGTTCCTCCTTTCTCCGATCATCACTACTACCTCATCCTCGGGGGTTCTTAGTTCCATATGTTTAGCCGCACAATCCAACACTGCTCGATGCTCTACTAGCCAATCCATTCCAAGTATAAGCTCAAACTCTCCGAAGGGTAACTCTATTAAGTCAGCCCAAAAATTCGCTCCCTGAATCTCTAGGGGTACATTCCGAAAGATCTTATCTATCATCACAGTTTGGCCTAATGGGCTTACTACAGTCATCTGCCTATCAGAAAGTTCTGAGTCTAGACCTAGTGTTTCCACTACACTACATGCAACATAGGAATGGATCGAGCCCACATCAATCAGAGCAAAATAGGGTTTGTCAGAAATAAAGAACGTACCGATTATAACATCTGGTGCGTCACCATCCTCCCTTCGACGAATCGCATAAACCAAACCCGGTTGCCTTTACGCGTCAGATTAGACACCTCGACCTGTGCTCCACGACCTCTCCGCCGGCACCATTACCTCGTTAGCCGAACCACGACCCGTTGAGGTGCATTGTCGCCTCTACTAGTCGGCTAGCATTACGAGCGCCGGTCGGCTCTCATCTGGTTGTTTGGGACAATCCTTAAGCATATGGTCCTTGGACCCACACTTGAAACATCCTCCCGTCTTTCTTCAACACTCTCCCAAGTGCTTCTTTCCACAATGCTCACAAGGGCGTCATCGCCGGCCGTACCATCTTGTTGATTTCGTGGCCCGTCAACCCTGGGCCTCTTATGACCCTTTCCAGATGGTCCAAAACCTCTCTTAGGTTTATTCTTGTCCACAGCCTGCTTGGTAGCATCTTTAATTCCCTCGGCCACCTTGGCCTTTTCCACCAAAGAAGAGAACTCCCGCTCACGATGCGGTGCTATCACACGATCTCGGTGTCGTCTCTCGGTCCGTCCTCAAAACGGACACAGCGTTCATGTTCAGTCGCCACTACACCTCGAGCATAACGGCTCAACCTCAGAAATTCTACCTCATATTCTGCTACGGACTTGTTCCCTTGAACTAGCCCCAGAAAAGCTTTTCTTTACTCGTCTGTATACCTGGTTCCCACATATTTCTTCTGGAATGCCTCATTAACATATTCCCAGGTCAGATCCTCCGCCATGGCACCATCCCACACAGTTAACCACCACTGATACGCTTCATCGCGTAATAAAGCCACCATCCCTTTCAACTTTTCCTCTAGAGTTAGATCAAGCTCATCCATGATGCGCTCCATCGCTTCCAACCAGTACTCAATCATCTTGGGTGCTACTCGAACACTCCACGAAACATTTTCACTCTATTAGCTCGAGCCGTTCGAGCACGGACTTATGATTTCCTAAATTTCCCCGCACTGCACGACCACCAATTCCAAAACTCGCGGCACTGACTGCGCAAGATGCAACTTCCCCGTCTGCACGCTCAACATTATGGTTGGGGGGGGTGGTGGTGGCGGTGGTACCTCGTTGTCAGAACCTTGACCCGATCTAACGGGTTCCGACACAGTCATCCTTCCTCTACCTCGTCCACGGCGACCACGTCCCCTAGAACTCATTTCCTAGCGTCGAGACCTGATTAAGGAATTTTATGGATTAGTCATTGTTCCACTTATTTACCTGCGAAGGAGTTTTATGAAAAGGGATTTAAGAGTGGTTCTTTCGTATCCATACAAACACACAGTCTTTTCCATTCATTCATTCATCCATCAAACAAGTATGAACTTTCGTTCATTCAGAGAAACGTTATAGTTTTCGTTGTTGTTTTCCACTACCCAGGGGTATTTTCGTAATTTTGTCCTACAGGGGCATTTTCGTAATTTTTCAAAAGGAAAAACATTCCTTGGTGTTTTTGTCGAAAAGTATTTTAAGAATTCAAAGTCTCAGGGTAATTTGGAGAAATTTCAAAATCTGGGGGTATTTCGAAAATTTTCGACCTCGAGGGTATTTTGGTAAATTTTCACAAATCAGGGTAAATTTGTAAAATTTAATAAATCAGGGATATTTCAAAAGTTGTAAAACTTTGTGGGTTCTTTTTGAGAATTGTTCCTTCCAAAATGGAGATGTTGCAAAAATTTTGGGAATCAGGGTCATTTTGGTAATTTTGTAAGTTAGGGGCAATTCTGTAATTTTCCAAAATCAAGGTATTTTGATATTTTACAAATTAGGGTTTTTGAATGTTTATAAAATAATGAAATTTTGGTAAAGCTGTTGAGTAGTTGAACCTTTTATAAACCAAGGGCATTTTAGTAATTTCACCACTAAGGGCATTTTTGTAATTTTCACAAATCAAAAATTTTTCAGGAAATTTTGTAAAGATAGTTTTTACAAATTTAAAAGAAAGTTTTAAGAATTTTAAAACTAGGGTTCGTTGTTTTGTTCTCTCTTTTTTTTTTAAAAAAAAAAAACATGGCTTGTTCCCTTTCGGGTTTTAGTCATTATGTTTAGCCTATGACCGAGCCCTCTTTGGTCAGGGTGAACCAAAGTTACGCACCAGGCAGGATTCGAATGGAGAGGAGGTGAGTCACGTGGACTGCTTAAATACCAAGCTCCCATCGAAACCATTCCTAGACATGCGCGCATGAGAGGTTGCCACACCATTGAGCCTCAAGTTAGGGTGAACCAGGAAGCTACGCACGGTAGGATTCTGCGAAGAGGAGGTGAGTCACTAGGATCGCTTAAATACCGTGCTCTTCCGAATCCAATCCTAAACATGCGTCTGGGGTTACACACACCTATCTCGATGACTTAGCCATAGGTTTGTTAAGTTCATTAAGTCTTATGGGTTCTGTGTGTTTGAGTAGTCTAGTCCTAGGGTTCAAATTCCTATCATACTATTCTACGTTCCATGCCTTTTCTACCCTTCTAAAATTCATAATATAATTCACATAATCACCCAAATTGTTAGGGGTACTTACCTGGTGGACTGCGGGTTGGAGACTTGGTGCCATGCCAGAACACTTGCTTTATTTCAAAGAAAATCATTTGGGCTCGAATTAAAAATGTTTTGGGCCTTAGCCCACAGGCCGAGAGTTGAAAACTGGGCTCTGATACCAAGCTAAAACACCTCAAACCTGGCCCACGAGCCTGAACCAGATCTGGTATGTTCCTTAAGTAAACCGGTTGCAAAATTCTTTGTCTCTTAGAGAAAATTTGTGTATTTTCAGGAAAATCTCATCTTGGGTTGGGCTTAGATTAAAAACCCATTTATTTTACTTAGAAATCATTTAGCTATGAAAAAAAACAATTTAAGGTTTATTATTATTAAAATAAATATAATTAAACTTAATTAAAAATAATGCGTAACATTATAAAGTAAAAATAAACAGAAGTAAAGAAATTCAACTTGGGCCTTATGGCCTTATTCCATCAATCAAAACCAAAAAAATAAAAAATAAAATTGAAGTACTTAATAAAATAACAGTCCCAAATAATAAAAGTTTTTCCTTGCTATGCATGGCCACCTTTAGCTCCTGCCGACCCGGTCCATTATTGCTCATTACCTGATTCGTTTAATAGGTTCCTTGAAATCCCGAAGAGAATCGGTCACAGATTTAGATCTCAAATCCTTGTTGCCAAATCAAATCCTGAAATTGTGGTATTCCTCCCTGAAATTCGGCTACCCACTTGTGATGAGATCCCCAAAATCGATTCCTTGCTCCACTAGGGATGTCGAAATTCCTTAAATCCTTGAATTTCCCGAAACTCTTTCCTTGATTCCTTAGATCTGAAATCCCAAAATCCTTCCTTAACACCACAGTCGATGGCACCCTTGTTTGAAGCCACAAAGATTCGGCTAACAAGGATCAAAAGAGAAGGTTTTGTCTTGGCAGATGAAGAAAAGAGAGAAAGAAAAGAGAAGAAGAAAATTTGGCAGAGAGGGTTTTTGACTAGGGAATTTCGACAGAGCTTAGAAAAGATGAGAGAATCGCCTTAATTCTCCTCTTTGTGCCGAAATTATCAGGCCAAGAGTCCTTGACTTGGCCACCACTCTTCCTTGTGATAATATCCTCTATTTTATTTAAAAATAAAAGTGTTTTATCCATCACTTATCTCCTCAATAATCAAATTTAATAAAATCCCTTAATTATCACTTAATAGCCGAATTTTAAAGAGGATAAACCTCTCTTTTTCTAGATGCCTTGCCGTCCACACCTTGGCCTTCTGGAAGCAAAAATAAAACTCTTTTTATTTGCTTCCCTTGTGACTCGAACCCAGGCCCATGCCTCTTGCACATGGCGCCATTTCCATAGGCCCTAAGTGGCATCTTCAGGCCACTTTTCCAAGCCTGTTTGTGTGTCAAATTCAGCAACTTTTTCTTTTAAGGCCCCCTTGCCTTGATTTCCTATTTTAAACTTTAAAACTCATCATTTTAGGGTCATTTCCAAGTTTCCTAAAATTTTCGATCGGCTCTATTTACTTGCCATCTTCTTACATTTCCCAGTTTCCCGAAATGTATACTTTCCATTTTTGGATCATTTCCATTTTCATTTCTTAGTTTCCAAGCTGAGAGTTGAAAACTGGGCTCTGATACCAAGCTGAAACACCCCAAACCCAGCCCACGAGCCTGAACCGGATCTGGTATGTTCCTTAAGTAAACCGGTTGCAAAATTCTTTGTCTCTTAGAGAAAATTTGTGTATTTTCAGGAAAATCTCGTTTTAGGTTGGGCTTAGATTAAAAACCCATTTATTTTACTTAGAAATCATTTAGCTATGAAAAAAAACAATTTAAGGTTTATTATTATTAAAATAAATATAATTGAACTTAATTAATAATAATGCGTAACATTATAAAGTAAAAATAAACAGAAGTAAAGAAATTCAACTTGGGCCTTATGGCCTTATTACATCAATCAAAACCAAAAAAAAAAAAAAAAAATTGAAGTACTTAATAAAATAACAGTCCCAAATAATAAAAGTTTTTCCTTGCTATGCATGGCCACCTTTAGCTTCTGCCGACCCGGTCCATTATTGCTCATTACCTGATTCGCTTAATAGGTTCCTTGAAATCTCGAAGAGAATCGGTCACAGATTTAGATCTCAAATCGTTGTTGCCAAATCAAATCCTGAAATTGTGGTATTCCTCCCTGAAATTCGGCTACCCACTTGTGATGAGATCCCCAAAATCGATTCCTTGCTCCACTAGGTGTAACAGCCCAATTATGACCCTAATCGGAACAGTGGTTTCGGGACCACGAATCCGAATTAAAAAAAATATTTTATTATTAATTTGATGTCTATGTTATGTGGATAAATATGTGTTAAAATATTATAAATTAATTTGTGTGTTTGGGTGACTAATTTAAGTGAAAGGATTAAATAGTTAAAATAGTATTTATTTTAGTTGAAGGGCTTAATTGAATTGTTTCTTGAATAAATGGTTTTACATGTCAAATTGCCCTAAAATCTAGTAGGTGGACAGTATGGTGTTTGATTTATGTTTTTATATTAGTTATTTTAGTAAGTGGTGTAATAATAATATTTTAATATGTGATTAAAATAAGAGAAATACATAAAAGAAAAGGGGGAAAACTCATGCTCACCATATTCGGCCATTGCATGTGTCAATAAGATTGATAAACACATGTTTGAAATAAAACAAGTAGTGGAGAGTCATCTCCTACCTTTAGCCTTTGAGTACCGAAATTGGAAGGAAGAAAAGAGAAGTTTAAGCTTTATCATTCGGTTCTTGCATGCTCCCATAAGGTTAGCTTTTGAACTTCATTTTCTTAAATTCTTGTATTTTTAAGTTCATTTCTTTGAATATTACTGAAACCATATCAAAGATTTTGAGATTTTGACATGATATAAGTTCGACTATTAGTGATTAAATTTGGGTTTGCTAGGCTTGAAAAATGAATATAATGTATGTTTAAACTCAATATGTTTTAAGTAGAAATTTTAAATGGGATGAAGAATAGTGGTATTTAACTTGTTGAATAATTTGTATGATTTTTATATGATTATTAAGTAGGTTCGGCTATGAGGAAAATATGTGCAATTAGGTATAAAATTGGAGGAAATTTTATGTTTGGACTAAATTGAGTATTATATGGAACTTTAATGAGCTAGCGAACAATCAGCCTTAACTCATTAGTAAATAAATTGGCATGATTTTGAATAATTATAAATTTTGTTTATAATTGGGTAACATGTGAAATATCAAGGTAGAATTTATAATTATCCCTTATTCGTTTATGGTCAAATCGAGTAGAAAAGTAATGAATGAGTTCAAATTTAAATTATTTAGACCAAGTACAAAAAGGAAAGGCTTTGGATCGAGGAAAATTAACGAGTAGTCGGGAAGCTTAATTCGACAACTATCAAGGTAAGTTTGTAAGCAATTGGATTGATACAAATTTTATTCAATATTGAATTGTATATGCTAAAGTGAAATAATAGACTTAATTGTATAAAGTTGAAGGTGGTATGGGAAATATTTTATTATATTCGAAACGAGATTAAAATGTATATTTATATATGTAAGCTTAAATTAATTGGGTGGATTAAATAATTGTATGTGTATCAAGGTATAGTTATACGTGAAAATGGAATGTGATAGATGTTGGAAATTGAAAATGAGGATTTATATGTATATATATTATTATGTATAATAGTTGTTGCCGAATGATATATGGGCATATTAAAATAGACTACCCGAGTGGGGTTTATTATATGCATGTAACTATGTATATCTCTTGATTAGCCGAAATAAGCATATTGAAACCCGGTTTTTTTTACTTAATTTTTGACTGCGATGTGGATTGGGATTAAGCGTTCATAATGGCCGAATGAGTGGTTGATTTATGTATGAAATTCGGTAGCATAGGGCTGGATAAATATATATATATGGATTGAGTAGTAGTTAAATATGGATCTTAGAAATAAGTGATGGTATCGAAAAAAAAATTAATTTAGTATATATATGGGTGTGGCCGAATGTGATGGAAACCAAAAATGAACGAGAGTTAATTTTGGTATACAATTATAGTTATATATGTATTGATGGTTGCCGAATATGGTGGGTTAAGATGGGAGCATGAACTACTGTTAATAGATGTTTTATTGAGGCTTGGAAAATATGGATAGTATATATATATATGATTATGTGGTTGAGGAAAGGATTTATTTACCAAGCACTGGGTGTGTGAGTTATCATTTTTCATCTCTTCAAGGACCAAAATACCTAATAAAGGTAAACGAAAGTGTCAGGTAAATCTCTAAGTAAATAATCATCGTATATTATTTTCGTAAATTAACATATCTTTGAAATTTGGAATTATTGAAATTATATGTGAATTAGCCGAATTTAGCTAAGCATAAAATTGATTCGGTTAAGTAAATTGTGTGATATGTGCTATTGAATGTTTGTATAGTGAATTCGAAATGCGTAAAAAAATTCGATATATGAAATGATTCAGGGGAGAAAATTTAAAGTATTACTACCCTTGGGCTGGTGAATTTATCGGGCTTTATGCCTAGCGTGCTTATTGCTTAGGTGAATGATTATCGGACCTCGGGTCTCTGAGCCTCGTCTTGGGAGAATTATATCGGGCTTAATGCCTAGCAGGCTAAATGCCGGTGCTTGAACTACGGACCTTGAGTCTAGCAAGTCTAGTGTCAGTATGTGAGATCCGGGCAAATGCCTAGCAGGTTTTATAATGATGAGTTGAAATCCCAAGCTTAGATTATGTACTAGTAAAGTCATGAAATGAATTAAGTGAGCCTAAGCATTTGAAAATGAAATGGGTTAAATTAATTTTTGCAAGGTATGTGTTATTCATATTCATGTATTAGACGTATATATATGTGATGATAATAAGTAAATGAATTGATGAATGAAATGTGATATACAAATGGATAGATGTAAATTGTTATAAACTAAGTCACGAGAAAATTTGCTACATGAAAGCATAATGTGGTTAAAGGTATTCGTGTAAGTATATTGACATGAAGGATATAAGTTGACCCTGTATAATTAGCCTTATGTTTATGATTACGTGACATATTGGGATTTCTTTGATGCCATGTATACGAATGCATAAAATGCCAAATGGATGTACATACAAATATATGTGAAATTATATTCCCTTTATGTAAAGTTACTAAGTGTAAAGTATATATTTATTGTATATCCATTAATATGTGATCTTATGGAATTATGTGTATCAAAAATATGAGTAGTTGTAAAAGAGTATTTAATTTACATGTGAACTATATGAGGAGATTATAAATGGAAGTCTAAAGGTAAAATAGTGATGATAGTTAAGCTAAATGAGCATTTCATTCGACATTAGTAGATCACCTAAGTACTAAGCTTCGAAATATTGATATTAGATACTTGGAAATATGAGATTTAATTGAACATGTGTTGTGTAATTAAAGAGGTAATTCGGATTTACGCGACCCTTCACTTGTTCGAATATTTATGTAAACTTATTGAGTTTTATGTATGAGTATTATGAATATATTAATATGAAAGGATGTTTCATATTTTGAAATTGATGTTGGATTGGTAAGTGGTATAATAAGGGTAAGGAAATAATATGCGTTATATTATGTAAGGTACAAGCATTCGGGCTTGAAAGGCTTTCGAGTTAAGCTGTTTATATTCGATATTATTACTTGATTGTTTTAAAACGTTAAAATGACCAATTGGTATATTATGATTGCTTAAGACTTACTAAGCTAAATTAGCTTACTCCGTGTATTCATTGTTCTGTTTTCATAGGCTTTGGTTAAGCTACGAGCTCAGGGGATCGTCAACAAAGTCGTTCACACTATCGATTCGTTCTGGTACTTTTAAAAGTTGGGTTTGAACTTAAGGCATGTATAGGCTAGCTTAATACTTGGATGATATTTTGTAATGGATATAAGCCATGCGAAAATGGCTAGCCCTTAATGTTAATATTAGATGATGTAAATCTATCCTTGTTGTGTGATGCGTGCATGTTTTAGTTGGATAAATAAATTGAAACACCCCACACCCGGCCCACGAGCCTGAACCAGATCTGGTATGTTCCTTAAGAAAATCGGTTTTCGAAGTCCTTTATTACTTTGAGAATATTGGTGTATTTTTAGAAAACTGTTCATTTTGGATTGGGCTTAGGTTAAAAACCCGTTTATTTAATTTAGAAATCATTTAATTAGGGTGACAAAATAATTTAGGGTTTAAATGTAAAGACATAAAATTTTAATATCATAAATGTAAAGTATTTCGAAGCATAATAATTGCAAGTAAACAATAGTAATGAAAATAAAACTATGGCTTTTTGGGCCTTATTACATCAATAATTTCCAAACTTAAAATTTAAAGAACTTTATAAAAATAAAGGTCCAATTCGTAAATATTTTCTTTGCTACGCATGGCCACCTTTAGCTCCTATCGACCCGGTCCATTACTGCTCATCACCTGAAAAATAATCCCTCAAAGGGGTGAGTCAACGGACTCAATGTGTACACAAACTAACAAACAATATTTCAGGCATACATATTCATATCAGAACATATACATATCAAAATGATGCAACCCAAACCCAAGCCTAATTATCCATCCGCTACACACCACCCGTGCTGCCGCCCACACACCGTGGGACTACTAAGTCAACCCTCCTTCCGCTACACACCATCGAAGGCGATCGCTGCGATCGACGTGCTCATCGCCCATATATACGTTGTGTCATTAGACACTATGTTCGTAAAATGTAACCGAAGTTACCATGTTCACTTAATGAGACCGTAGCCACCATAGTTCATTGGTGAGACCGTAGTCAACACCTATTCTTCCCCTTTCACATATATCCCATATGCCCCAAATATTTATATCATGCATATCTTATTTCTCATTCATATTACATATTCAAATATATATATATCGTATTTGTAATCCTATCGGAAGTAGGAAACGTACCTGGGTACTTTTACCTCATTTGTGACACTTAACCACATTCTCATTCGCATGCACATTCATATATATACATATAAAATAATTCTTTGTAATATATTGGGAGTTAGTGTGGGTACACACTGATTCGCTTAAGGTTTCAGTCCAAATCCCGAAAAGCTTGATCTAATGCCTTAGATCTTAATTCTCTACATTCAATCATTTAATACTTAGTAAAGAGCCATTCGGCTATAAATCCAAATCCTAGTAGGATTAGTATACTTAAAACTTACCTTGAAACTCTCAAATCCCGAAATCCTTGTATCCCTCTGTCGAAATCCCTATAACTACATGTTAGATCAATTTCTAACATTTATTCACAACAAATAACCCTTAGCCGAATGTTAAATATGACTTACCTTAGATTCTTAAATCCCGAAATTCACCGAATAACTAGGGAACACGCGGCCTATGGTGTACCTTCGGGAAAAGAACTTCTCCTTCCTTGTAGTCGACACTTAGTAAATCCGAAAGATCTCTTCAAGGTTTCGGCAACCATGAACATTAATGGAATTAGCCCTAGATTTCGATAAGTCTAAAGTATAAAAGAATGGAAACCAAACTTGGATCTTACCCTTATTTGAAGAAATCGATTGCACATTCACTTCAACCTTCGTTTATGGCCTTGATCTTAGCAAGTTTTTGGCTTTTGGAATATTGAGAGGAGAAGAATGAAGAAG
Organism: Gossypium bickii; assembly: GCA_025503065.1. Classification (NCBI taxonomy): domain Eukaryota; kingdom Viridiplantae; phylum Streptophyta; class Magnoliopsida; order Malvales; family Malvaceae; genus Gossypium; species Gossypium bickii. The sequence continues at coordinate 70,595,411 of CP106712.1, forward strand.
AAAAGAATAGGGGTTGCAGAGAAAATTCGGCAGAGGTTATCAAGGAAGAGTAAATAATGCTGAATGGCCTCTCTTTTCCTTTTATAGCCAAATTTACTAGGCTAGAGTCCCTTACTTGGCCACCACTCTTCTATTTTGATAACTTTATCCTTTAATTATCATAAATAAAAGAGTTTAATCCAACATTTTCCTCTTGCATATGGCGCCATTTCCATAGGCCCTAAGTGACATCTTCAGGCCACTTTTCCAAGCCTGTTTGTGTGTCAAATTTCACCAACTTTTTCTTTTAAGGCCACCTTGCCTTAATTTCCTATTTTAAACTTTAAAACTTGACATTTCTAAGTCATTTCTAAGTTTCCTAAAATTTTCGATCGGCTCTGTAAACTTGCCATTTTCTTACATTTCCAAGTTTCCAGAAATGTTCACTTTCCATTTTTGAATCATTTCCTTACATTTCCTAGTTTCCATAAATGTTCACTTTCCTCTTTATTCCTTTACATTTTCAGGACATTTCCCTACATTTCCAAGACAAGACATTTCCTTACATTTCCTTGTATTTCCTTACATTTCAATACATTTCCTCACATTTCCTTACATTTCCTTACATTTCCATACATTTCCATACATTTCCTTACATTTCTTTACATTTTCTTACATTTCCCTACATTGCCTTACATTTCCATACATTTCCACACATTTCCACACATTTCCATACACTTCCATACATTTCCATATATTTCCATACATTTCCTTATTTCTAGAATTCACATAACACATTCATAATTCATAAAACATGCCATTTTACCACATGGTTCCTTGTGTCATGCTTCACACGGAGTTTCTTTTAAAGCCTCATCTACCTAGCTCCCCTTTTTACTTAAAAACCAATAATTTTCCAAAGCTTTCTTCTTCCATCCTAGAATTCTAAAAACCCTTAATACACTTCCAACACTGCCAAAACCTACTAACTCATGAATTAGGCACGAACGCATAACCCCTAATCTAGGATGTTACAGTTCTACCCTCCTTAAAAATAATTTCGTCCTCGAAATTACTTACTAACAGTCATACAATCCTTCTCACCGCACTATGCTTACGCTGCGCACTCTGATCTTAATAGAACCATCATACTTTCTAGGCACAATCTCTAAGTTCACGTCCCTTTAGAACTCATTTTCTAATGTCGTGATTTAATCTGATTTAGGAGTTTTATACATTAGTACTTTTGTTTCACTGATTAACCGCGAACGGTTTTATGAAAAGAGATGTTTAAAAGTGGTTCTTTCGATCAAAGAAAGTTCTCAGCTCAAGTTCACTATTTAGAAAGTCACGTTCACATTCATCAACCAATTATGAACTTTCGTTCATTCAGAGAAATGTTGTAGTTTTCATTGTTGTTGTTTTTCCACTACCCAGGGGTATTTTCATAATTTTGTCCTACAGGGGTATTTTCGTAATTTTTCAAAAGAAAAAGGTCCTTGGTGGTTTTGTCACAAAGTATTTTAGTAATTTCAAATTCTCAGGGTATTTTGGAAAAATTTTGCAATCCGGGGGTATTTCGATAATTTTAGACCTCGGGGGTATTTCGGTAATTTTTCACAAATCGGGGTCAATTTGTAAAATCTAGTAAATCAGGGATATTTCAAAAGTTGCAAAACTTTGAGGGTTCTTTTTGAGAATTTTATTTTTCCAAAACGGTGATGTTGCAAAAATTTTGGAAATCAGGGTCATTTTGGTAATTTTGTAAGTTAAGGGCAATTTTGTAATTTTCTAAAATCAAGATATTTTGATATTTTACGAATTAGGGTTTTTGAGCGTTTATAAAATAATGAAATTTTGGTAAAATTGTTGGGTAGTTGGACATTTTATAAACCAAGGGTATTTTGGTAATTTTACCACTAGGGGCATTTTTGTAATTTCATAAATCGAAAACTTTTCGGAAAATTTTGTAAAGATGGTTTTCACAAATTTAAAAGAAAGTTTTAAGAGTTTTTTTTTAAACTAGGGTTTTGTTGTTTTTATAAAAACACGGCTAGTTCCTTTCGGGTTTTAGTTATTGTGTTTAGCCTATGTCCGAGCCCTATTCGGTCAGGGTGAACCAAAGCTACGCACTGAGCGGGATTCCTGCGAAGAGGAGGTGAGTCACTAGGATTTGCTTAAATACTGTGCTCTTAGGATCCAATCCTAGACATGCGCATTGGGGTTACCACACCCTAACTTAGTGACTTAGTCATGGGTTTGTTTGAGTAAGTATTAAGTCTTATGTATTTGTGTTTGAGTAGACTAGTCCTAGGGTTCAAGTTCCTATCATGCTATTCTATGTTCCATTCCTTTTTCTACCCTTCCCTAACATAATATAAATCACATAATCACCCAAATGGTTGGGGTACTTTACAGTGGATCATGGCGAATTCGGAGGCGAGGTGCCATGCTAGAACCCCGCTTATTTTTAAATACTTCATAAAATTCATTTGGCTAGATTTGAAAACGTTTTGGGCCTGAGCCCACAGGCCGAGAGTTTAAAACTGGGCTCTGATACCAAGCTGAAACACCCCACACCCGGCCCACGAGCCTGAACCAGATCTGGTATGTTCCTTAAGAAAATCGGTTTTCGAAGTCCTTTATTACTTTGAGAATATTGGTGTATTTTTAGAAAACTGTTTCATTTTGGATTGGGCTTAGGTTAAAACCCATTTATTTAATTTAGAAATCATTTAATTAGGGTGACAAAATAATTTAGGGTTTAAATGTAAAGATATAAAATTTTAATATCATAAATGTAAAGTATTTCGAAGCATAATAATTGCAAGTAAACAATAGTAACGTAAAATAAAACTATGGCTTTTGGGCCTTATTACATCAATAATTTCCAAACTTAAAATTTAAAGAACTTTATAAAAATAAAGGTCCAATTCAGTAAATATTTTCTTTGCTACGCATGGCCACCTTTAGCTCCTGCCGACCCGGTCCATTCTGCTCATCACACGAAAAATAATCCTCAAAAGGGTGAGTCAACTGACTCAATGTGTACACAAACTAACAAACAATATTTGAGCATACATATTCATATCGAACATATACATATCAAAATGATGCAACCCAAACCCAAGCCTAATTATCCATCCGCTACACACCACCCGTGCACTGCCGGCCACACAGTGGGACTACTAAGTCAACCCTCCTTCCGCTACACACCATCGGCGATCGGCTGCGATCGACGTGCTCATCGCCTATATACGTTGTGTCATTAGACACTATGTTCAGAAAATGTAACCGAAGTTACCATGTTCACTTAATGGGACCATAGCCACCATATTTCGTTGGTGAGACCGTAGTCAACACCTATTCTTCCTCTTTCACATATATCCCATATGCCCCAAATATTTATATCATGCATATCTTATTTCTCATTCATATTACATATTCAAATATATATATCGTATTTGTAATCCTATCGGAAGTAGGAAACGTACCTGGGTACTTTTACATTTGTGACACTTAGCCACATTCTCATTCGCATGCACATTCATATATATACATATAAAATAATTGCCGTAATATATTGGGAGTTAGTGTGGGTACACACCTGATTCGCTTAAGGTTTCCAATCCAAATCCTGAAAAGCTTGATCTAATGCCTTAGATCTTAATTTTCTACATTCAATCATTTAATACTTAGTAAAGAGCCATTCGGCTATAAATCCAAATCCTAGTAGGATTAGTATACTTAAAACTTACCTTGAAACTCTCAAATGCCGAAATCCTTGTATCCCTCTGTCGAAATCCCTATAACTACATGTTAGATCAATTTCTAACATTTATTCACAACAAATAACCCTTAGCCGAATGTTAAATATGACTTACCTTAGATTCTTAAATCCCGAAATTCACCGAATAACTAGGGAACACGCGGCCTATGGTGTACCTTCGGGAAAAGAACTTCTCCTTCCTTGTAGTCGACACTTAGTAAATCCCGAAAGATCTCTTCAAGGTTTCGGCAACCATGAACATTAATGGAATTAGCCCTAGATTTCGATAAGTCTAAAGTATAAGAGAATGGAAACCAAACTTGGATCTTACCCTTATTTGAAGAAATCGATTGCACCTTCACTTCAACCTTCGGTTATGGCCTTGATCTTAGCAAGTTTTCAGCTTTTGGAATATTGAGAGGAGAAGAATGAAGAAGAAAAGAATAGGGGTTGCAGAGAAAATTCGGCAGAGGTTATCAAGGAAGAGTAAATAATGCTGAATGGCCTCTCTTTTCCTTTTATAGCCAAATTTACTAGGCTAGAGTCCCTTACTTGGCCACCACTCTTCTATTTTGATAACTTTATCCTTTAATTATCATAAATAAAAGAGTTTAATCCAACATTTATCTCTTCAAAATAATCCAATTTAAAAATCCTTTATTTATCACCTTTTTAATCGAATATTTATGAAAATAAAACACCTCCCTTCTAGAAGCATGTGCCGTCCACCTCAGTCTTCTGGAAGCAAAAATAAAACCTCCCTTATTTGCTTCCCAAGTGACTCGATCCCAGGCCCATTCCTCTTGCATATGGCGCCATTTCTATAGGCCCTAAGTGACATCTGCAGGCCACTTTTCCAAGCCTATTTGTGTGTCAAATTTCACCAACTTTTTCTTTTAAGGCCACCTTGCCTTAATTTCCTATTTTAAACTTTAAAACTTGACATTTCTAAGTCATTTCTAAGTTTCCTAAAATTTTCGATTGGCTCTGTAAACTTGCCATTTTCTTACATTTCCAAGTTTCCAGAAATGTTCACTTTCCATTTTTGAATCATTTCCTTACATTTCCTAGTTTCCATAAATGTTCACTTTCCTCTTTATTCCTTTACATTTTCAGGACATTTCCCTACATTTCCAAGACAAGACATTTCCTTACATTTCCTTGCATTTCCTTACATTTCCATACATTTCCTCACATTTCCTTACATTTCCTTACATTTCCATACATTTCCATACATTTCCTTACATTTCCTTACATTTTCTTACATTTCCCTACATTGCCTTACATTTCCATACATTTCCACACATTTCCACACATTTCCATACACTTCCATACATTTCCATATATTTCCATACATTTCCTTATTTCTAGAATTCACATAACACATTCATAATTCATAAAACATGCCATTTTACCACATGGTTCCTTGTGTCATGCTTCACACGGAGTTTCTTTTAAAGCCTCATTTACCTAGCTCCCCTTTTTACTTAAAATCCAATAATTTTCCAAAGCTTTCTTCTTCCATCCTAGAATTCTAAAAACCCTTAATACACTTCCAACACTGCCAAAACCTACTAACTCATGAATTAGGCACGAACGCATAACCCCTAATCTAGGATGTTACATAAATGAATGCATGATTTAGGTATAATTATATTTATATGTGTTTCATTCTGAATAGGTAGGATTTATGACATATATCTATGAAAGTATTTGGTTTATAAATAAGTTCTGAGTAATAATTAGTATTTTGGCTGCTCGGTTATGAAATGAAGTTATTAGAAGTGTATTCTTTATGAAGAATGGGTGTGAAAATGAATAAATGTCTCGTCTTGCAAGTTAGAAAATGGAATAATCGAGTCTTATATTTATGCTTCATAAATCTATGGATTCTAGGATATCTTTGTCATAAATGGGATAAATTGATAAGAGCACATGTGCATGCATTGTATGTTCGGATAAAGAAATTGAGTAGTAAGTTTGGGTTAGAAGTGCATGAAACAATAATGTTTAAATGGTATGAAACGAAATGAAAGGAATAGGTTTGTATTATGTGGAAATTCGAATATGTGGTTGATTAAATGATAGTTTCGAAATGGTAAAGATGACAAGTTTATAAAACATAGTAAATGCGAACCTGTATTGAGTCTTTCGTTCGTGTACAGATATACCATAAAATGATATGAGAGTTTATGATTAACTATGTAGGTGCATATGAGTTGTGAAATGACAAGTTGATAAGTGAATAAATGATAGTTATATTTATGTTACTGCATATGCATAAAGTGATAGGCACATACTCAAATTTTTGATTAGCATTTAAATGACTGTAATGATCTAAATTGAGTCTGGTAATGCTTCATAACCCTAGTCCGGCGACGGGTACGGGTTAGGGGTGTTACACTAGGGATGTCGAAATTCCTTAAATCCTTGAATTTCCCGAAACTCTTTCCTTGATTCCTTAGATCTGAAATCCCGAAATCCTTCCTTAACACCACAGTCGATGGCACCCTTGTTTGAAGCCACAAAGATTCGGCTAACAGGGATCAAAAGAGAAGGTTTTGTCTTGGCAGATGAAGAAAAGAGAGAAAGAAAAGAGAAGAAGAAAATTCGGCAGATAGGGTTTTTGACTAGGGAATTTCGGCAGAGCTTAGAAAAGATGAGAGAATCGCCTTAATTCTCCTCTTTGTGCCGAAATTATCAGGCCAAGAGTCCTTGACTTGGCCACCACTCTTCCTTGTGATAATATCCTCTATTTTATGTAAAAATAAAAGTGTTTTATCCATCACTTATCTCCTTAATAATCAAATTTAATAAAATCCCTTAATTATCACTTAATAGCCGAATTTTAAAGAGGATAAACCTCTCTTTTTCTAGATGCCTTGCCGTCCACACCTTGGCCTTCTGGAAGCAAAAATAAAACACTTTTTATTTGCTTCCCTTGTGACTCGAACCCAGGCCCATGCCTCTTGCACATGGCACCATTTCCATAGGCCCTAAGTAGCATCTTCAGGCCACTTTTCCAAGCCTGTTTGTGTGTCAAATTTTACCAACTTTTTCTTTTAAGGCCCCCTTGCCTTGATTTCCTATTTTAAACTTTAAAACTCATCATTTTAGGGTCATTTCCAAGTTTCCTAAAATTTTCGATCGGCTCTGTTTACTTGCCATCTTCTTACATTTCCAAGTTTCCCGAAATGTATACTTTCCATTTTTGGATCATTTCCATTTTCATTTCTTAGTTTCCAAAAATGTGTACTTTCAATTTTTGAACCATTTCCTTACATTTCTAGGTTTCCTAAAATGTTCATGTCCAATGCAATTCCAGGTTTCCAAAAATATTCATTTCCATTCATTTTCATACATTTCTGAGTTTTCAAAAATGTCAAAAATTTATTCATAATGCTTAAGACTTGTCATTTCATACAATTAATGCATAGGCCCTTTTCAGGATGTTACATTGGTGAACTGTCCTAATGTAAACAGTCAGACTTTATTTCAAAATCATAAAGTGTTAGCTTATTAACATTCTATTAATACGAGGTATGAATTAACTTATTAACATTCTATTAATACGAGGTATGAATAACTCACTACGTTCATTTGAACTTAAGTTTGTGACATTATGTATTGTAGGTAATAAGGAAGAAGGCAAAGATTCAAGGAGGGACTAGGCTAGAATCCGCCGGACTTTGACAGGTATGGTCTTTAGATGTAGTATGTATACAATGGTGCAACCTTGAGGCGGAGTCTCAGGGTCAAGATCTTATTTGTAATTAGCTTTGATAAGGATATTATTTCCAAACTAAGTAAATATTCGATATATTTTAAACTACTTTGTGAAATATTTTATATCTTATTAAGGTTACATAATAGAAACAAAGTCTTAGGGTGTGGTCAACTAGATAATTCAATTAAGTCATAAATGGCGGGATATGTATTATCAATGAGTTAGTTAAATATCGGTTAAAGTGTAGCACCTAGTAGTTTGGATCCGATGATCGGGTCGAGTATAGGTGTTACAATATTATTCGTATCAGAGTCAAGTTTAGTCAGTCCCCAGGAAGTAGGATTTTGAAAGTTATTATGAAAAATAAAATCGTTGAGTTGAGTTTGGCATTATTATGAAAAATCCAGTTTTACTTATCAATTTCATAAATCATCTTAGGTGATAATTTTAAAATTCAAATCATGCCAAACAATCTAAAAACCAAAATCCAAAAGAAAGTCCCAAGCCACAGTCCACAGAAATAAAAACAAATCCGAAAATATCAAGTACCAAAATATAATAGTTTTTCTAAAAATTTCCATGTGCACCTTTATATGCTAAACCCTTCCTAACCTCAATTATTATCTGAAAAGTCAGAAACATAAAAGGGTGAGCTTTTTAAAGCCCAATGTGGTTACAAATCATATCAAAAAAAATTAATACAAAACATCATCTATTTAACAGATCATATATATATATATATACATAAATATACAACCACAAAATCACATTTATTAGAATGCATAATGATGATGTTAATGCAATGCCTTTTTTAGAAACAATGCAAATTTTTCAGAAAACAATTCCTACAAATCTCTGCTACACACCATAATGAGTTCCCAAAAACTCGTTCATCCAATAACAAAACAATAATGTGGACAAGCCCTCAAATATTGCAGTCGAGCTACCAAAAACAAAATATTGTGGTCAAGCCACCAAAAATTGTAGATTATTAAACTGCCAGAATCTTCCTCCGTACAACATTATCCCAACCCCATGCATGCGAAAAGACATACATAATAGAATTGCAGCAGGCATGCTTTACATGCGAATTAGATCTTATTATGGTTTATTACAGTGGCATGTTTAACATGCGAATCAGAATTAGAATAATGACATGCTTAACATGCGAATCATAATCAGAATAATGACATGCTTAACATGTGAATCATAATCAGAATAATAGCATACTCAACATGCGAATCAAAATCGCAATAAATCGATGTCATGTTTACAATACATGCATAACCAATATCGCCATATATCACATATCATGAGTATTAGGAAAACATACAATATCACATTTATCAAAAAAATCACATAATCATAGATCTGAAGTTTAAGAACCACTTACTTGGAATCCTCCTTTTTATGAAATTTTATCAATCCATATGAATAATTAGCATATTCACCCATTTTTACTTCTCATAAATTTTATTAAACAATTATTTAATCCTTTCATATATATTTTTATCTCGAATAAAAACAATATCATATATTTTATTAAGGAAAATCCTTACACTCGATTTCGTAAATCCAATGACAACGACTTTGTTTCCAGCTTCTGAAGGAAGTGATAAAAGCTTGAATCCTTACGTATAAACAATTCATACCGAATTAGAAAAAAAGTTATTTTAATGAATAACCCTCAATTTGTAACACCCTATACCCGATTCGATCACTATCCCGAGCTATTCGATGTTACAGCTATAAAACTTTAACATAATAAAAAATCTCATCACTAATCACTTCCATGCTTTACAAGCAATTTAAGATCTAAATAGAGTTTACAGAACATTGAAACCAAATTGGAATCAAATCTAGATTTAATTGAAACTTCTACAAAATTTTAAGTGTAAAGCGAAAACAAGGGTCACACGGGAGGGTGAAAATGGCCAGCCTGTGTGCCTTGAAACATGGCCGTGTGGTTACCCCACACGCCACGCCCGTGTGCTTAAATCGCGTAACTCACTGTGTCTGTGTTCTTTAGGGTCACACGACCGTGTAACTCACTATACCCATGTTTTTTCAAGGTCATATGGCCCTGTAACTCACTATGCCCATGTGAACCACCCTGCAATGGAAGATAACAAGACACACGATGAAACACCCCAAACCCAGCCCACGAGCCTTGACCGAATCTGGTATATTCCTGGAGTAAAACATTTTCAAATTCGTTTGTTGCTTTGGAAAACTTGGGTGGTTTTAAAGAAAGTTTGATTTAGGTTGGGTTTAATCGAAAACTTTGTTAATTTAGAAATCAGGGATTTATTAAAACTTTGTTTATATATTTTGAAACCACAAGTTAAAAAGAGTCGCCGAATTTAAAGGTTATCTTTTAAATTTTGGGAAATCATGTATACTTAAGTGTCAAAACATTTAGGAATGTATTTTTATAAGATAAGTTACTTTAAACTGTAATTTGCTGAAAATCATATCGTACTAGAATAATTAAAATGCATGCGTAACAGTTCATACTATAGCCTTATTACATAGGAAACAAAACCAAAATACTTATAAATATGATAAGTCCAAAATAAAAAAAAAAAAAAACCAAACTGAGCATGGCCACCACTAAGCTCCTGCCGACCCGGTCCATCACTGTGCGTCACCTGAAAAAAAATGTCCCACAACGGGGTGAGTCAACAGACTCAATGTGTAACCACAACACTAAGTCCTAACAAATTCAGGCGTATCAAATCATACATGTACATATAGCATTTCAATAATATGATGCAAACCCGAACCCAAACCTAGATAGGCATCCGCTACACATCACCCGTACCAACCTGCACACCATGGGGACTACTAAGTCAACCCTCCATTCGCTACACATCATCAAAGGCAGTCGCTGCAGTCGACGTGCTCATCGCCCTTATAAAATTCGTGGCATAGCCACCAGATAATATTTTGTGTCATGAGACACCACATTCAGATAATTGTGACCGAAGTCACCACATTCAGATAACGTGGTATTAACCACCAGATCACTTCCCCTTTCATAATCACCCATATGCCCATGTCATACAAATCACACAATTACAATGCCTTATGCATTATTTCACATTCTTATAGATATTCACATACATGACATATTCGAAGTATTCATATCTTATATTAACTTAAGGTTACAGTTATGTACCTGAGTACTTTGTACCATTGCTTGTACCTTTGGCTATATTCATATTATCATAGTCATACATATTAACTTTACCATAAATCTACTAAGATCTAGTGAGGGGCACACTCCTGATATGCTTAACGAATTCCTTGGAATCTCAAAAATCCTGATCTAGCGTCCTAGATCCTTAGTTCCTATATTCGGCCAACTCTAAACATGTTAGCAACAAGCCTTTCGGCTAAATAATCAATTCCCGAAGGTTCATGGTAATCGAAACCCTTACCTTGTTTGTCGATTTGATTGCTAGTCAAATCCCAAGACCTTGTGATGCTCCCTTTTGCAATCGATCCACTACTATATCACTTACTTGTTAGTTTCTGACTTTTGAACATAGTAAGAAATAGATCTAAGCCACTAAATAGGCCTTGGCCGAATGTATATGTGTACTTACCTTGCGTTTCAAATCCTGAAGGTAATCTTTTGACTATGAAGATGTTGAAATCCTACATAGCATATGTTAGATCCAGTCTAACATTTAAATAGATGGCCTTCGGCCTAATCTCACACCTTGCTTATCTCAAATCTGAGATCCCGTGGGTCTTCCTCTTATAGTCGACAGTAGCAAACAAATCCCGAAACCTCTTTTATTATTTCGGCCAATGAGACATCAAGGGATTAGTTTCTAGATTTTCGGCTAAAAGAGATTGAACACCAAAAATCAATTGCTCTTACCTTAGTACCACAGTTGGCAGAACCCTTGCTTAAGACCACAGAGATTCGGCTTTTGCTTAACCGTAATGGTGATGAGAAAGAGATGAAAAGAATATTATGGAGGCTCAAGTATGAATCGGCTAGAGGGGAAAAGAAAGAAAGAATTGAGAGAATTGGGGAAGAGGATTTTTGGTTTTATCAAACAAAAGAGAAAAGAGAGGATTTGCTTAGAGAATTCGGCAGAGGCTCAAAAGAGAGAAAAAAAAATGAAGAATGGCCTCTCTTTTCCTCTTTCAGCCGAAATTACTACCCCTAGAATCCCTTATTCGGCCAACACTATCAAATTCCTTGCTTTTCTCTTATCTCTTTATTTAAAATTAATAATAATAATCCATCATTTATCTTTTACCCTACTTAATTATCACCATTTATCTCTTAAAAGTAAAAGGATTAAAGCTCCTAAAATATAGCCTTGCTGCCGTCCCTTGCTACTAATCTCTGCTGCAAAATAAAACTTTTATTTTGCTTCCCTGCGGCTCGAACCTTGGCCTTACACCCTGCATATGGCGTCATTTCCAGAGGCCTTAAGTGGCGCCTCCAAGCCACTTTTCCAAGCCCGTTTGTGTGTCATATTTCCCTTACAATTTTTCTTAAGGCCACCCTGCCTAGCTTCCTCTTTTAAAACTTTAAAATCGAATAATTTCTAAGGCATTCACTACACTCTAGGGTTTACAAAATTCACAAAACGCATTATAACACACAAAGGCATGCTATTTCATATAATTAAGCAAAAATGCACAAGCCCAATTTCAGGATATTACAGCTCTACCCCCCTTAAAATAATTTCGACCTCGAAATTACCTGGCTAAAATAAGTGAGGGTATTGCTGTCGCATTGCCTCTTCTGGCTCCCACGAAGCTTCCTCCGATCCATGATTGCGCCATAGCACCTTGACTAGGGGAACCGATTTCCTTCGTAGCACTTTCACATCTCGCTCTATGATCTAAATCGGCTCTTCCTCGTAGGAAAAATCTAGCCTTAGCTCCACCTCTTCAACCGGAACCACATGAGATGGATCCGATCGATAACGAAGTAGCATAGAAACATGGAATACGTTGTGCATCTGCTTCAATTCCGAAGGCAACTCTAACTGGTATACCACTGGTCCAACTCGCTTCAATACTCGATAGGGCCCTATAAACCTTGGACTTAACTTCCCTTTGCGACCAAATCTCATCACCTTCTTCCAAGGCGAAACTTTACGAAACACTTGGTCCCCCACATCAAATTCTATTTCCTTCCGTTTGAGATCTGCGTACGACTTCTGTCTACCAGATGCTTCCTTCAATCGTGCCCGAATTACCTCAACCTTCTCCTCGGATTCTGCCACAATCTTTGGACCCAAAACTTGACGTTCCCCCAATTCTGTCCAACACGTAGGAGCCCTACACTTCCGACCATACAACGCTTCATATGGTGCCATCCGAATACTGGCCTGATAGCTGTTATTGGATGCAAATTCCGCTAAAGGCAAATATTCTTCCCAACTTCTTCTGAAGTCTATCACACATCCCCTCAGCATATCTTCTAACACTTGGATTACTCGTTCAGACTGCCCGTCCGACTGTGGATGAAAAGCCGTAGTGAAATCCAATTTAGTGCCTAAAGCTTGATGTAGAGCTTTCCAAAATCGAGATGTAAACCTTGGATCCCTATCTGAAATGATTGACACTGGCACTCCATGCAACCTTACAATTTCTGCAACATACAATTTCGCCAACTTCTGCAAAGAATAGTCAACTCGCACTGGCAAGAAATGTGCAGCCTTTGTCAATCGATCTACTATTACCCATACCGAGTCCTTCTTAGTAGGCGTAAGGGGAAACCCACAAACGAAGTCCATGGTAATTCTCTCCCACTTCCACTGTGGAATCATTATCGGTTGAAGCAATCCTGACGGAACTTGGTGTTCAGCCTTAACTTGCTAACACGTTAAACACTTGCCGACGAATTCGGTAACTTCCCTCTTCAGACCCGGCCACCAGGATGCATAGCATAAGGGCTACTATGCGCTTCCCGAAGAATCCTTTGTCTTAGATCCTTATCCTTAGGCATACAGACCTTACCCTTGAAGAACAACACTCCCTCGCTAGACATACTGTAATCCTGTAAACCACCATTTTGAACTTGTAGCATCTTAGCACTTAAATCCTCATCTTCCAACTGACTCACTTTTACCTCATCCAACCACATCGGCTTGACTTGCAACTCTGCCAGCAGACTTCCATCGTCATACAAACTCAGATGTGCGAACATCGCCCCCAGATCCGACACCACTTTTCGACTTAAGGCATCTGCCACTACATTCGCCTTGCCCGGGTGGTACTCTATAGAACAATCGTAGTCTTTTAATAACTCCACCCACCTTCGCTGTCTCAGGTTCAACTCCTTCTGAGTCAATAAGTACTTAAGGCTCTTGTGGTCTGTGTAGATCACCTATTTTTCTCCATAAAGATAATGCCTCAATATCTTCAGAGCAAAGACCACTACCGCCAATTCCAAGTCGTGGGTCGGATAGTTAACTTCATGAGGCCTTAATTGCCGAGACGCATATGCGACTACCTTCCCATCCTGCATTAATATACATCTTAATCCTGTATGAGAAGCATCACAGTACACCACGAAATCCTTTCCTGCCTCAGGTTGAATCAAAACTGGAGCTTCCGTCAACACCTGCTTAAGCTTCTCAAAGCTCTCCTGTTGCTTATTTGTCCATACAAAAGGTACTTCCTTCCTTAACAATTTCGTCAACGGTGCGGCTATTGATGAGAACCCTTCCACGAACCTTCTGTAGTAGCCTGCCAATCCCAAGAAACTACAAATCTCCGCCACAGACTTAGGTGGTTTCCAATCCAGCACTGCCTCAATCTTTCGAGGATCCACCCTTATTCCTTCTGCGGATACCACATGCCCTAAGAGTGCAACTTCCTTAAGCCAAAATTCACACTTGCTGAATTTGGCATAAAGCTTCTTCTCCCTCAGCACTTGCAGCACAACCCGAAGATGCTCGTCATGCTCTTCTTCAGACTTTGAATACACTAGGATGTCGTCAATGAACACAACGATGAACTGATCCAAGTAGGGTTGAAAGACCCGGTTCATCATATCCATGAACGCGGCTGAGGCGTTCGTCAACCCGAATGGCACTACCAAGAACTCATAATGCCTATATCTTGTTCGGAAAGCCGTCTTATGGAAATCTGCCTCCTTCACCTTAAGCTGATGATATCCCGACCGTAGGTCTATCTTCGAAAATACTGCTGCCCCTTTCAGCTGATCGAACAAGTCATCTATCCTTGGCAGGGGATACTTATTCTTGATGGTCAGCTTATTCAACTGATGATAATCTATGCACATACGCATAGTTCCGTCCTTCTTCTTCACAAACAGGACTGGTGCTCCCCATGGAGACACACTGGGTCGGATAAACCTACGATCAAGTAACTCTTGTATTTGAGCCTTGAGCTCCACCAACTCCTTTGGTGCCATACGATATGGGGCAATTGACACAGGAGCTGTTCCTGGCAGTAAGTTAATCTCGAACTCCACTTCTCTATCTTGGGGTATTCCAGGTAATTCCTCCGGAAACACATCTTCAAAATCCCTTACAGTTCTAACTCCACTAACACCTTCTTCCTTTGTATCCAACGCACTAATGAAAGTCAAGAAAGCCTTGCACCCTTCTCGAATCATCTTCTCAACCTTAAGTGCTGAAATTACATTAGACAAGTAGTTCCTTCTTTCTCCTATCATAATGACCACCTCATCCTCCGGGGTCCTTAACTCCATTCGCTTAGCTGCACAATCCAATACAGCCTGATGTTCCACTAGCCAGTCCATGCCGAGTATAAGATCAAACTCTTCGAAGGGTAGTTCATTAAGTCGGCAGAAAATACTACTGCTTGAATTTCTAGAGGTACACTCCGAAAGATCTTATTCACCACTACAGTTTGACCTAGTGGGCTTACTACAGTTATCTCCCTATCAGAAAGTTCAGAGGCTATGTCTAGAGTTTCAACTACTCTACATGCAACATAAGAATAGGTCGAGCCCACATCAATCAAAACAACATAAGACTTGCCAAAGATAAGGAACATACCGGTTATAACGTTCGGCGCGTCTCCATCCTCCCTCCGGCGAACCGCATAAACCAGACCTGGCTGTCTTGCCTCTGTATTACCAACATCTCTGCCCGGTGTTCTACGTCCTCTGCCAGCATCATTTCCTCTGTTATTCGGACCACGACCTCGCTGAGGCTGCTGTCCACTTCTACCAGCCTGATTAACATTCTGAGCTGCTGGTCGATTGCATCTGGTTTCATAGGACAGTCCTTAATCATATGATCCTTGGACCCACACTTAAAGCATCCTCCCGTCTTTTTCCAACACTCACCTAAGTGCTTCTTCCCACACTAATCACAAGTACGATACTGCCCTCCTGTAGCAGCTTGCTGACCTCGCGGCCCATCAACTCTAGGCCTCTTTTGAACATTCCAAGATGATCCTGACGGCCCAAAACCCCTCTTTGGCCTATTTCGATCCGTATTCTGCCTCACTGAATCCTTAATCCCTTCAGCCACTTTAGCCTTCTCTACTAACGCAGAAAACTCCCACTCCTGGTGTGGAGCTATCAATAATCTCAGGTCATCCCTTAGTCCGTCCTCAAACCGGACAAATCGCTCATGCTCCGTAGCCACTATTCTACGAGCATATCGACTTAACCTTAAAAATTCAGCTTCGTACTCTACTACGGACTTATTCCCTTGAACCAACCCCAGAAATGCCTTCCTCTGCTCATCAGTATAATGCATGCCGACATACTTCTTCTGATACGCCGCCTCAACATACTCCCAAGTCAGATCCTCAGCTGTGGCACCATCCCGAACTGTGAGCCACCACTGATACGCTTCATCGCGTAGCAGTGCCACCATCCCTTTTAGTTTCTCCTCAGGAGTCAGATCCAGCTCATCCATAATGCGTTCGGTTGCTTCCAACCAATACTCAGCCGTACTGGGTGCCACACCAGATACTCCATGAAACACCTCAGCTCCATTAGCTCGGAGTCGCTCGGGTACAGACTTTCGAGCTCTGGCATTTCCTCCTCCACTAGCCACCAACTCAAGAACTCAGAGTACGACTGCGATGCAGAGCAAGATCGCCCCCCATCCGATCTTCTTTGCTCAAAGACCTGCGGTGGTGGTGGTGGTGGCGGTACCTCATTTTTAGATCCTTGACCCGATCTAACGGGTTCCGACATGGTCATTCTGCCTCGACCGCGTCTTTGCACATTAAGACCACGTCCTCTAGAGCTCATGTCTACGTTCACGTTTTAATGTGATTAAGAAATTTTATGCATTAGTCTTTGTTCCACTGATTATTCACGAAGAAATTTTATGAAGGGATTTTAATAGCAGTTCTTTCGATCAATCAAAGTTTTCGTTCAAGTTTTCTATCCTAATTCAGAGGAGCACATTCATTCAAACATTCATTTAGTAGTATCTACCACACACATTCATTACCCTAACATCTTTGTCTTATTCCTATCCCAGGGGTATTTTCATCATTTTTCCTACAGTGGTATTTTGGTAATAAACCGGGGTCAATTTATAAATCTTAATAAATTAAGGCACTTTTAAAATTCTCAAACCTCAAGGGTACTTTTGTAAATTTTCTTAAATCAGGGGTATGGCAAAAAATTTTAGAAAGCGGGGGTCATTTTGGTAATTTTGTAAATCAAGGGTAATTTCGTAAATTTTCCAAATCAAGGTGTCCTGGTATTTCGCAAAGATAAGATTTTTGGACATTTTTGCAAAATCAACAAGTTTTATTAAAATCAGGGGTAGTATGGTAATTTTGAAAACCAAGGGCATTTTACTAATTTTACCACTAGGGGTATTTAGGTAATTTTGTAAAACAGAAATATTTTGGGAAGATTTTCAAACTAAGTTTTGCTACAATTTAAAGGGGTAATTTGGTGATTTTAAAACTAGGGTTTCTATGAAAATATGGCTAGTCCCTTTCGGGTTTTAATTATTGGGTTTAGCCCATGAGTAAGTCCTCTTGGTTAGGGTGAACCGAAGCTACGCACCAGGTAGGATTCCAGTGAAGAGGAGGTGAGTCATTAGGACTGCTTAAGTACCAGGCTCTTCCGGATCCAATCCTAGACATGCGCACCAAGGTTGCCACACCCTAACTCGGTGACTTAGCCACAGGTTTGTTTACTTAGGCACTTAAGTCTTATGTGCTTGTTGGGGCAAACTAGTCCTAGGGTTCAAGTACTTAGTATACTAATCTACGTTCCATTTCTACCCTTCTACAAGTCATACCATAATTCACCCAATAGATAGAGGTACTTACCTGGTGGACCTTGGGTCGGAGACTTGGGTGCCATGCCTGAAAACCTGTTCTTTTCATAAAAGTTTTTCGCAAAACTTGTTTGGGCCTTATTTTAAAAATGTTATGGGCTTTAAACCCAAGGCCGAGAGTTTAAAACTGGGCTCCGATACCAAACTGAAACACCCCAAACCCAGCCCACGAGCCTTGACCGAATCTGGTATGGTCCTAGAGTAAAACATTTTCAAATTCGTTTGTTGCTTTGGAAAACTTGGGTGGTTTTAAAGAAATTTTGATTTAGGTTGGGTTTAATTGAAAACTTTGTTAATTTAGAAATCAGGGATTTATTAAAACTTTGTTTATATATTCTGAAACCACAAGTTAAAAAGAGTCGTCGAATTTAAAGGTTATCTTTTAAATTTTGGGAAATCATGTATACTTAAGTGTCAAAACATTTAGGAATGTATTTTTATAAGATAAGTTACTTTAAACTGTGATTTGCTGAAAATCATATCGTACTAGAATAATTAAAATGCATGCGTAACAGTTCATACTATAGCCTTATTACATAGGAAACAAAACCAAAATACTTATAAATATGATAAGTCCGAAATAAATAAATAAATAAAAACCTGAACTGAGCATGGCCACCACTAAGCTCCTGCCGACCCGGTCCATCACTGTGCCTCACCTGAAAAAAAAATGTCCAACAATGGGGTGAGTCAACAGACTCAATGTGTAACTACAACACTAAGTCCTAACAAATTCAGGCGTATCAAATCATACATGTACATATAGCATTTAAATAATATGATGCAAACCCGAACCCAAACCTAGATAGGCATCCGCTACACATCACCCGTACCAACCTGCACACCATGGGGACTACTAAGTCAACCCTCCATCAGCTACACATCATCGAAGGCAGTCGCTGCAGTTGACGTGCTCATCGCCCTTATAAAATTCGTGGCACAGCCACCAGATAATATTTTGTGTCATGAGACACCACATTCAGATAATTGTGACCGAAGTCACCATATTCAGATAACGTGGTATTAACCACCAGATCACTTCCCCTTTCATAATCACCCATATGCCCATGTCATACAAATCACACAATTACAATGCCTTATGCATTATTTCACATTCTTATCGATATTCACATACATGACATATTCGAAGTATTCATATCTTATATTAACTTAAGGTTAAAGTTACATACCTGAGTACTTTGTACCATTGCTTGGTACCTTTGGCTATATTCATATTATCATAGACATACATATTCACTTTACCATAAATCTATTAAGATCTAGTGAGGGGTACACACCTGATATGCTTAACGAATTCCTTGGAATCCCGAAAATCCCGATCTAGCGTCTTAGATCCTTAGTTCCTATATTCGGCCAACTCTAAACATGTTAGCAACAAGCCTTTCGGCTAAATAATCAATTCTCGAAGGTTCATGGTAACCGAAACCCTTACCTTGTTTGTCGATTTGATTGCTAGTCAAATCCCGAGACCTTGTGATGCTCCCTTTTGTAATCGATCCACTACTATATCACTTACTTGTTAGTTTCCAACTTTTGAACAGAGTAATAAATTGATCTAAGCCACTAAATAGGCCTTGGCCGAATGTATATGTGTACTTACCTTGCGTTTCAAATCCTGAAGGTAATCTTTTAACTATGAAGATGTCAAAATCCTACATAGTATATGTTAGATCCAGTCTAACATTTAAATAGATGGCCTTTGGCCTAATCTCACACCTTGCTTACCTCAAATCTGAGATCCCGTGGGTCTTCCTCTTGTAGTCGACAGTAGCAGACAAATCCCGAAA
Organism: Gossypium bickii; assembly: GCA_025503065.1. Lineage (NCBI taxonomy): Eukaryota > Viridiplantae > Streptophyta > Magnoliopsida > Malvales > Malvaceae > Gossypium > Gossypium bickii. Next base: position 70,614,989 of record CP106712.1, read on the forward strand.
CCTCCTTTATTATTCCGGCCAATGAGACATCAAGGGATTAGTTCCTAGATTTTTGGCTAAAAGAGATTGAACACCAAAAATCAATTGCTCTTACCTTAGTACCACAGTCGACAGCACCCTTGCTTAAGACCACAGAGATTCGGCTTTTGCTTAACCGTAATGGTGATGAGAAAGAGATGAAAAGAATATTATGGAGGCTGAAGTATGAATCGGCTAGAGGGGAAAAGAAAGAAAGAATTGAGAGAATTGGGGAAGAGGATTTTCAGTTTTATCAGACAAAAGAGAAAAGAGAGGATTTGCTTAGAGAATTCGGCAGAGGCTCAAAAGAGAGAAAAAAAAATGAAGAATAGCCTCTCTTTTCCTCTTTCAACCGAAATTACTACCCCAAGAATCCCTTATTTGGCCAACACTATCAAATTACTTGCTTTTCTCTTATCTCTTTATTTAAAATTAATAATAATAATCCATCATTTATCTTTTACCCTACTTAATTATCACCATTTATCTCTTAAAAATAAAAGGAGTAAAGCTCCTAAAATATAGCCTTGGTGCCGTCCTTTCTTTGCTAATCTCTCACTGCAAAATAAAACTTTATTTTGCTTCCCTGCACTCAGAACCTTGGCCCTGCACCACTGCTTATGGTGTCATTTCCAGAGGCCTTAAGTGGCGCTTCCAAGCCACTTTTCCAAGCCCGTTTGTGTGTCATATTTCCCTTACAATTTTTCTTAAAGCCACCCTGCTTAGCTTCCTCTTTTAAAACTTTAAAATCGAATAATTTCTAAGGCATTCACTACACTCTAGGGTTACAAAATTCACAAAACGCATTATAACGCACAAAGGCATGCTATTTCATATAATTAAGAAAAAATGCACAAGCCCAATTTCAGGATATTACACACGACCATGTGCTACACATGGTCATCTAACAGCCCATGTCCCAGCCTGTGTGTACCTAAAAATGACTTAAAAATCAAGGTAGCTTTCATGTATTACTTGGGTAACAAACCAAACCTAAAATCAAACAGTTTTATACCTTCAAATGCTTTCGAACAAGTTCAAAATATAGAAAAACATACATCCTAAGTGCCAAACCAATGTGCCATCATTGACACCACAAATCAATTACCAAATCAAAGCAAATACATTTTATATCAAATTAGTTTCTAACATTCTGAATTTGACCCTAATTGGAACAGTGGTTTTGGGACCATAAATCCGAGTCCAATAAATTTTAAAATATTATATTTTGTGTTATTTATATGGAGATTTAATGTGTGTGAAAGTTTCGTAGAAAAATTTTATTATTTGAGTGCTTAATTTGTTAAAAAGGACTAGAATGGTAATGGCTTTTTAATGTGGAGCATCTAAAGGGTAAATAGTCCATTTTTAAAGTTAGTGGGTGGCTAAAGTGTAACACCCCAAACCCGGACGAGACACCACGTCCGAATCTGGTATGCTACGGGGAAAACGTTTTTGAAAAGTTAAATTTTCCGTTTAAAAGCTGAGTGAAAACACAGTGTGTTTGAAACAAAACTGAGTGGACTTGTTTAAAAAAAACACGGTTGATGTAATTAAATCCCGGAGATTTTGGAAACTTATTCAGAATGTGTATTTAAAACGAGCTTATACCATTTAAAACCTCATTAGTTTCTTAGTGATACATAAAACACTTTTAAATTTAGGAGAACTACAAGTTTGAGTTGAAAACCATTTGTATTTGCTTATCACAAAGACTTAGTGTGATACCCGATGGTATAGTTTAAAACACATTGCGTTATGATTTTGAATTCGTTATCTTTCCAAGTTTTAGTGAAAATCATACCAACTTATTTTGTTAAGGCATATCAGAATTTAATTAAAACATAAGCATCGTAAATCATAAATTAAAGGCCTTTTACAAATCCAAATTAAACCCAAATAAAAGTAAATAAGTTAAAATACCCAAATGCAATAGTCGAGCAAACTCTTATTAAAGCATGGCATGTGCACCCCGAGTCCATCCGGCTCCATGTCCGCATCTACGAGTCACTGAAATGTCAAAGGAGAGGGTGAGTCGAGTGACTCAGTGTGTAAATCCCGCTCCCGAGAAAACAACATGCTAACACACATCATACATAGCAACATAATCAATGCAACCCGACCCTAACCATCCATACACCTTTTCTACCCGTGTGGTACCAAAAACCCTTTGGTGACGTATAGTCACAATGTGTTACCAAAACACTTGGTGTCCCAAAGACACATTATCTATCAATGTGGTCCCAAACCTTTGGTGTCCCAAAGACACAATTGTGCTACCAAAGCATCGGTGACCGAAGTCACAAATCCAAAGATGGGGCCAACCCATCGTGTGTTACCAAAACACTAGCGACGATCCCATATCTCAAGTGGGGGCCAACCCACGGTGGTCAAACCACGGGGACTAGTCGCAATGAGGTGCCAAACCTCACGGTGTCCCAAAGACACAATTGTGCTACTAAAGCAGTGGTGGTGACCGTAGTCACAAATCGGTGATGGGGCCAACCCATCGTGTGTTACCAAAACATGGCGTCAATCCCGTATAATCATCCGTGGGGCCAACCCACGCGTGGTGCTGAGCCATCTGGGACGAGACATTTGAGGTACCAAACCTCTGGAGGTGCCAAACCTCTGGTGACCCAAAGTCACAAAGTGTGCTACCAAAGCAGCGGTGCTCGTCGGCACAAATATCACTGCTCCCTCCACTCGTATCACCCATTACATGCCATACTCATGTAATCATGCCTCTCATACAAGTCATGCATATTATGCCAACATACCAAGCATTACCTCTCATAGCATACACACATAACATAGATCATGATATCATACTTCATTATTAATACTCATAATAGAACAGACTTACCCGAATCGTACACATACCCTATTTGGGTATCCCATTGGCCATCATACTGTTATAGTTTTTAACGGCAAGCAGTTTATTAATAATCTTACTAAGTATCGGTGTGTTAGTTTACACACACGATAATCTGAGCCTAGAAATCGACCCAAAGCGATCTAAGTCCTCGATTGCTAACTCCTACAATCGGCCAAACAATAGGGGTTAGGCACTTACAACATTCGGCCATCAACCAATAACCAAAGGGGTTAATATCGAACCCCTACCTTCACTTGGTTTGGTTTCCTACCAACCCGAACCACAATGGCTCCTTCTTTAATCAACAATCGGCTACACCTTAAGAGAGAATGGTTAATCATTTGTCACCTTGACTTAATCAGATTTAAACGAATAACCAAGAACGATATCTTACCCTCACTTACCTAATCGGTTAACAAAAGGGAGAAGGCTCCACCTGGCTGCTTGTAATTCCGGTTCGCCCTACCATGCATTCGATTCCAAAATAAGAGATTAACTCCTTTACTCATGATCCAATCGGCACTTAGCCAATCCTAAAATTGACAAAGGAAATTAAGGAGAGAAGAGATGAGCATTGACACTTACCCAACCCCAACCACTATTCGGCCAAGACAACCACTAGGAGAAGGGAGATTCGGCTAACACCTTTTACAAGAGGATTCGGTTTCACTCAAAAGAAGAGAGCACAAGAGGAAAAAATGAATGGAAAAGGGGTTGATATTCGGCCAAAATGAGAATAGGTGAAAGAGGGAATTTTAGCACACAAGGGAAAGATGGTGAGATATGGGGTTGATATTCGGCTAACCAACAAAAATAGAGCAAAGGGGAGAAAGGTATATACGGTTTGAAAAAGAAAGTAAAAGTTTGAGAAGAGGAGAGGTTTGTTTCGGCTAAGGTGTGTGCATACACTTTCGGTTTCAAGAGGAGGATGAAAGACTTACTTGAAGATTTGGCCACAAAGAACTCTCTTGACTTTCGGCTAACAATCTTGACAAAAAGGAGAAAATTTGGCTTTTACGAATTGACCAAGATTAACACCAAAATGCCCAAAAGCATTTTCGCACCTCTCTCCCTTACTAACCCAAAGCCGTCCACTTCCCCATGAAGCATCCAAGTTTCGGCCAACACCCACAAGCACTCCTCAATATTCGGCCACATCCCCCCAAACTCTCCACACCACACATTCAAACTAGTTGAACAAGTCTTCCTCCACAATTTGCTCTCCACCCACCATTCAAACGTTTGACTTGGTCCATGCCCAACCACCTTGGCGTCAAAATGGGATCCAAAAAGTGAGCATCCTGCAACTTGAACTCAGGACCTCCCCCTCCTGAAGATGACGCCACATCAAGCTCCCCCATGTGGCGCATACTATGCCACTCTACTAGCTCACTTGTTGAGCTAAAAACACCAAATAAAATACACAACCCTCAGCTCCATCAGCTCCCCTGACTTAACACCTAAAAACAAAAATTTTCCCATCCACTCAGGCACACACCTAGGCTACAATTTAAGCCTCGGATCACACAAACAACAACATAACAATCCAAACACAGGTACCATTATGCAACAACGAAATAGCCCCTAACCCGGGATATTACAGTTCTACCCCCCTTAAGAATAATTTCGGCCTCGAAATTACCTGGTCAAAAGAGTTGCGGGTATTGCTGTCTCATCGTATCCTCGGGTTCCCACGTGGCTTCTTCCACGCCATGATTCCTCCAAAGAACCTTAACCAAAGGCACGGACTTTCTACGTAGAACCTTGACATCTCGATCTAGAATCTGCACAGGTTCTTCCTCTATGGTCATATCTGGGTTTACCTCGATCTCCTCCACTGCTACTACATGTGATGGATCTGAACGATACCGTCGAAGCATCGACACGTGAAAAACATCGTGAATCTGGCTAAGCTCTGCTGGCAACTCAAGGCGATACGCATGCTTGGTCCAACTCGTCTCAATACCTTATACGGCCCAATGAACCTCGGACTTAGCTTGCCTTTTCTGCCAAACCTCAGCACCTTCTTCCAAGGCGAGACCTTTAAGAAAACCTGATCTCCCACAGCGAACTCTATATCTCTTCGCTTAAGATCGGCATAAGACTTTTGCCGGTCCGAAGCTTCCTTCAAACGAGATGAATCAACCTAACCTTGTCTTCGTCTCAAAGAACCAACTCGGGTCCCAACAAGCGGCGTTCACCTAACTCGTCCAACAAGTAGGTGAGCGACACTTCCTACCATCTGACGCCTCATATGGTGCCATCTTGATGCTTGCTTGGTAGCTGTTGTTATAGGCGAACTCGACCAACGGCGAAACTCATCCAAGCGCCCACGAAATCCGAACACAACCTCTCAACATGTCTTCCAAGATCCGAATAACCCTTTACATGCGCCGTCGATTTGCGGGTGAAAAGCCGTCTTTGAAATCAAGCGAGTACCCGAGCTTGATGCAACGCTCTCGAACCTCGGCGTAAACACGGGATCCCTATCGAGATAATCGAAATCGAAACACCGTGCGACCTTACTATCTCGACACATAAAGCTTCGCCAATCTCACGAAGTGAATAGTCTACTCTCACCAGGAATGAAATGGGCCGACTTAGTCGACGGTCCACAATAACCCAAAGCGAATCTTTCTTGCTTGGCGTAGCGGTAATCCACCGACGAAATCCATAGTTATCCTTTCCCATTTCCATCGAGGAATTTTCACAGTGAAGCAAACCCGACGGCAAAAATCGGTGTTCGGCCTTGACTGTGACAAGTCAGACATTTCCCAACAAACTCTGTCACTTCTTTCTTCAAGCCAAAGCCACCAAAAGCGCTCTCTAAGATCCCTATACATCTTGCTACCTCCGGGATGCATAGCATAAGGATCATCATATATGTGCGTCCTGAAGAATCCTCTGCCTCAGCTCAACATCTTTGGGCATACAAGCCTTTCCATGAAAACACAAAACCTCATCATTAGACAAGCTGTAACCCTCCAAACCACCATTCTGCACTTGTAACCTTCGCGCTTCGAGAACCTCATCCTCCAAGCTGTTTCTCTTTGATCCGCTCAACCCAAGTAGGCTTAACTTGCGGCTCTGCGCGAATACTCCCGTCGTCATACAAACTCAAATGGGCAAACAAAGCTCTTAAGTCCGAAACAACCTTACGGCTCAACGCGTCTGCCACTACGTTAGCCTTGCGGGTGATATTCAATCGAGCGATCGTAGTCCTTGAGCAATTCAACCCATCTCGCGCCTCAAATTCGGATCCTTACGAGTCAATAGGTACTTCAAACTCTTATGATGCGTGTAGGCGATTGACTTCTCCCGTACAAGTAGTGCCTCCAGATTTTTAGAGCAAAGACTACGTGTGCTAGCTCCAAGTCGTGCGTCGGATAGTTGACCTCGTGTGGCTCTCATTGCCGAGAAGCGTAAGCCACAACCTTACCCTCCCGCATCAAGACACAACCCAATCCCGTATGTGATGCGTCGCGATCTGCTGAAATTCCTTACGACCTCGGGTTGAATTAAAGCAGAGCCTCGGTCAAGATCTTCTTCAATTTATCAAAACTCTCTCTGCTTGTTTCTCACCCAAACGAGCGGAACTCCCTTCCTTAATGACTTAGTCATCGGTGCGCAATTAACGAGAAACCCTCAACAAACCTTCGGTAGTATCATCCGCCAAACCCAGAAACTCGAATCTCTGGCCGACCGACTTAGGAGGCTTCCAACCCAAAACCGCCTCAACCTTCCGAGGATCTACTCTAATCCCTCGGTGATACTACATGACCCAAAAAGCGTCACTTCTCTAAGCGAACTCACACTTACCGAACTTAGCATAGAGTTGCTTCTCCTCAAAATTTGCAACACCACTCTTAAGTGTGCATCATGCTCTTCTTCCGACCTTGAATATACCAAGATATCGTCAATAAAAACCACGACTAAAGCGGTCCAGATCATCTGAAACACACCTATTCATCATATCCATAAAAGCTGCCGAGCGTTAGTCAACCCGAACGGCATTACGGGAATTCGTAGTGCCCGCATCGAGTCCAAACTTATTTGTCTTATGGATATCCGCCTCCTTAACTTTCAACCGATGGTACCCGGACCTCAAATCGATCTTTGAAAACACCGATGCACCTTCTTGGTGATCAAACAAGTCATCTATCCGTGGTAAGCGGATACTTGTTTTTAATCGTCGACTTATTCGGTTGGCATGTAGTCGATACACATCCGCATCGAGCCGTCCTTCTTCTTGACGAATAATACCGGCGCTCCCCACGGCGAAACACTTGGCCTAATGAAGCCTCGGTCCAACGGCTCTCCGAATCGAGCCTTAAGCTCCACCAATTCCTTTGGTGCCATCCTATATGGAGCAATAGACACCGGCGCAGATCCACGGTAGCGAGATCTATCCCAAACTCTACCTCACGATCCGGTGGCAAACCGGAAGCTCCTCTGGAAACACATCAACAAATTCCTTATGAGTCACGAACCTTCTCAATGGCCAGATTCCTTAGCCTCCAAGGCATACACATGAACCACATACGCCGCGACCCTTCCCGACCATCTTTACTGACTTTTAAGGCCGACACCACATTGGATAAGTAATCTCTCCTATTACCTATCATAATCACTTCATCTCCCAAATCCGTCGATAGAACCATGCGCTTAGCCGCGCAATCCACCTTAGCACGGTACTTAACCAACCAGTCCATCCGAGAATCGATCGAACTCCCCAAACGGCGGTTCCATCGGATCGAGCAAAAATGACCCCTTGGAGTTCTAGGGGTACATCCTTATACAACTTATCTACCACTACAGAGTGACCTAGAGGGCTAAGTACAGTCATTTGTCTAGAAGCAGTTTCTGAGTCTAAGTCCATGGTCTCAACTATACTACTAGCAACATACGAATGCGTGGAACCCAAATCAATTAAAGCGGTATAGGAGAACCAAAAATCAAAAGCGTCGGTGATTACGTCCGGTGCGTCGCCTCCTCGCGCGGCGCCTAGCGCATTGCATACACCGAGACAGCCGTCGTGCCTCAGAACTACCCGCACCTCTGCCCGGTGCTCCACGACCTCGACCAAATCCATTACCACCTCTGCCATTACCACGGCCCCTCTGTGGTGGCGGTCCATTACCTCGAAGCGATTACGGCCCGACTCTCGGGGTGAATCACGGCCATCCTCACGCGGACGAGTCCCTAATGCGATGATCCGAGAGAACCACACTCGAAGCAACCTTTTCCACCGGTCCAACAACCACCCCAATGAGATTTCCACATCGCGATTACATGCTGCGGCGGTCCACGCCTAGCGAAGAACGAACCTAGCGGATCGATTTCGCCCACTCGGTCTAACCCTTTTCTGCGGATTGCCACCGATCCCAAGACCCAAAGCTCCTCTTAAGCCTACTCCCGTCCATGCTCGTCTTATCGACTCCTTAACACCTTCGGCTACCTTAGCCTTCTCGACTAAGACGGCAAACTCGCGCTCCTTTGAGGAGCAATCAGCGACCTCAACTCGTCTCATGAGACCATCCTCGAAAACGAACACACCTCTCATGCTCGGTGGCTACAATGCCCCGGCATACCCTACTCAACCGGGAACTCACTCGTATTCGAGAATGATTTACTCCCGAACAAGCCTCGAAATGCCTTTCATTTGGGAGTCGATGTAGCTAGTCCCGATATATTTCTTTTGATATGCAAACTCTAAAATAATCCCATGTCGGATCCTCACCGCCACATTGTCCGAACCGTGAGCCACCATTGATATGACTCATCCCGAAGAAGCGTCGATGCCCTTCAACTTCTCCTCGGTAGTCAAGTCCAGATCGTCCATGATCCGCTCAGTTGCCTCCAGCCAATATTCAGCAGTGCTAGGAGCAACACCCGATACACCTCGGAAAAATTCGGCCCCATTAGCCCGAAGTCGCTCAGGAACAGATTTCCTAACTCCCGCACCACCACTTACACCAGCTACCCTTTCCAACACCCGCAGCATCGCCTGTGACACTGCATCATCTCCAGTCTGATCTTGGAACTCACCACCTCCAGCTGGTGGCGGAACCGGCATCTCATTTTCTGACCCTTGACCAGATCCTACGGGTTCAGAAACCGTCATTCTACCCCTACCTCTACCACGAGTATTACGACCACGTCCGCCTCGAGTGCTCATGTCTAATCTTCCTACGTATCTGATTAAAAAGATTTTTATGCATTAGTATCGTTCCACTTTCTTAACCGCAAAGAAATTTTATGAATGGAGTTTAATCAGGGGTTCTTTCGAGCAACCAAGGTTTCAGTCTTCTATCCTATTCACCCAAAAGAGGTTGTACATCCATTCCTTAAACCTTTCCATACCTATTCACTCTTGGACATTCTTTGCCCATTTCTAGCCCCATGGTATTTTCGTCATTTTCCACTGAGGTGTTTTCGTAATAAACGATATTTTAAAACTTTCAGAAACCGGTCACTTTGAAATAAAAAAACATTGAGAGTGTTCTTTGAAAATTTTGAAAAATATTTCGTTTTGGAAACAGTGGGTATTTTAGTAATTTTCACAAACCGAGGGTGCCAGTAAATTTCCAAAATCAAAATTTTTGATTGATATTTTGTAAAAGCAGAATGTTTGAATTTCAGTAACATCATTGAAATTTTGGGCAAAATCTTTGAGTTGCTATTTTATAAACCGAGGGCATTTTAGTAAATTTACCCAAGGGCATTTTTGTAATTTTCCATAAATCAGTTTTTGAGAAAATTGTTGTAAATGTGACATTTTCGGTTTTGAAAGAGTTTATTGCAAAAAGTTTGAAAATATTAGGGTTGTTGTTGTATTTTTGAAAAAACATGGTGATTCCCTTTCGGGTTTTAGTCGTTAGGTTAAGTCTCATGACCGAGCCTTTTTGGTTAGGGTGAACTCGAGCCACGCACTGTGGGATACGCAAAGAGGAGGTGAGTCACGAGGATCGCTTAAATACCAAGCTCTTAGGATCCTCTCCTAGACATGCGTCATGAGGAGTTACCACACCCAGCCCCGTGGTGAGTCATAGATTGGTTTAGTGCTTTAAGTCTTATGCTTTAGTTCGAGTGTTTGAGTGATCTAATCCTAGGGTTCCAGTCCTATAAATCTAACTACGTTCCATATCACCTACCCTTCTACAAATAGTAATCACAGAAGAGTTTAGAATTACTTACCTGGGCGAACTGGTGCCGGAGACTCGGTGCCATGCCTTGTAGACCATGTATCCAATCCCAAAACACTTAAAACAAACTTTTGAAAACAATTTGGGCCTCAAGCCCACAGCCGAGCTTTTGAACTTAGCTCTGATACCACAATTGTAACACCCCAAACCCGGACGAGACACCACGTCCGAATCTGGTATGCTACGGGGAAAACGTTTTTGAAAAGTTAAATTTTCCGTTTAAAAGTCGAGTGAAAACACAAAGTGTGTTTGAAACAAAAGCGAGTGGACTTGTTTAAAAAAACACGGTTGATGTAATTAAATCCCGGAGATTTTGGAAACTTATTCAGAATGTGTATTTAAAACGAGCTTATACCATTTAAAACCTCATTAGTTTCTTAGTGATACATAAAACACTTTTAAATTTAGGAGAACTACAAGTTTGAGTTGAAAACCATTTGTATTTGCTTATCACAAAGACTTAGTGTGATACCCGATGGTATAGTTTAAAACACATTGCGTTATGATTTTGAATTCGTTATCTTTCCAAGTTTTAGTGAAAATCATACCAACTTATTTTGTTAAGGCATATCAGAATTTAATTAAAACATAAGCATCGTAAATCATAAATTAAAGGCCTTTTACAAATCCAAATTAAACCCAAATAAAAGTAAATAAGTTAAAATACCCAAATGCAATAGTCGAGCAAACTCTTATTAAAGCATGGCATGTGCACCCGAGTCCATCCGGCTCCATGTCCGCATCTACGAGTCACTGAAATGTCAAAGGAGAGGGTGAGTCGAGTGACTCGATGTGTAAATCCCGGCTCCAGAAAACAACATGCTAACACACATCATACATAGCAACATAATCAATGCAACCCGACCCTAACCATCCATACACCTTTTCTACCCCGTGTGGTACCAAACCACTGGTGACGTATAGTCACAATGTGTTACCAAAACACTGGTGTCCCAAAGACACATTATCTATCAATGTGGTCCCAAAACCATTGGTGTCCCAAAGACACAATCGTGCTACTAAAGCACTTGGTGACCAGAAGTCACAAATCCAAAGATGGGGCCAACCCATCGTGTGTTACCAAAACACTAGCAGACGATCCCATATCTCAAGTGGGGCCAACCCATGGTGGTCAAACCACAGGGACTAGTCGCAATGAGGTGCCAAACCTCTGGTGTCCCAAAGACACAATTGTGCTACCAAAGCACTGGTGACCGTAGTCACAAATCTGGTGATGGGGCCAACCCATCGTGTGTTACCAAAACACTGGCGTCAATCCCGTATAATCATTCGTGGGGCCAACCCACTGTGGTACTGAGCCACTGGGACGAGACGCTGAGGTACCAAACCTCTGGAGGTGCCAAACCTCTGGTGACCCAAAGTCACAAAGTGTGCTACCAAAGCACTGGTGCTCGTCAGCACAAATATCACTGCTCCCTCCACTCGTATCACCCATTACATGCCATACTCATGTAATCATGCCTCTCATACAAGTCATGCATATTATGCCAACATACCAAGCATTACCTCTCATAGCATACACACATAACATAGATCATGATATCATACTTCATTATTAATACTCATAATAGAACAGACTTACCCGAATCGTACACATACCCTATTTGGGTATCCCATTGGCCATCATACTGTTATAGTTTTTAACAGGCAAACAGGTTTATTAATAATCTTACTAAGTATCAGTGTGTTAGTTTACACACCTGATAATACGAGCCTAGAAATCCTGACCCAAAGCGATCTAAGTCCCTCGATTGCTAACTCCTACAATCGGCCAAACATTAGGGGTTAGGCACTTACAACATTCGGCCATCAACCAATAACCAAAGGGGTTAATATCGAACCCCTACCTTCACTTGGTTTGGTTTCCTACCAACCCGAACCACAATGGCTCCTTCTTTAATCAACAATCGGCTACACCTTAAGAGAGAATGGTTAATCATTTGTCACCTTGACTTAATCGATTTAAACGAATAACCAAGAACAATATCTTACCCTCACTTACCTAATCGGTTAACAAAAAGGAGAAGGCTCCACTGATCGCTTGTAATTAGGTTCAGCCTACCATGCATTCGATTCCAAAATAAGAGATTAACTCCTTTACTCATGATCCAATCGGCACTTAGCCAATCCTAAAATTGACAAAGGAAATTAAGGGAGAGAAGAGATGAGCATTCGGCTTACTTACCCAACCCCAACCACTATTCGGCCAAGACAACCACTAGGAGAAGGGAGATTAGGCTAACACCTTTTACAAGAGGATTCGGTTTCACTCAAAAGAAGAGAGCACAAGAGGAAAAAATGAATGGAAAAGGGGTTGATATTCGGCCAAAATGAGAATAGGTGAAAGAGGGAATTTTAGCACACAAGGGAAAGATGGTGAGATATGGGGTTGATATTCGGCTAACCAACAAAAATAGAGCAAAGGGGAGAAAGGTATATACGGTTTGAAAAAGAAAGTAAAAGTTTGAGAAGAGGAGAGGTTTGTTTCGGCTAAGGTGTGTGCATACACTTTCGGTTTCAAGAGGAGGATGAAAGACTTACTTGAAGATTTGGCCACAAAGAACTCTCTTGACTTTGGCTAACAATCTTGACAAAAAGGAGAAAATTTGGCTTTTACGAATTGACCAAGATTAACACCAAAATGCCCAAAAGCATTTTCGGCACACTCCTCCCCTTACTAACCCAAAGCCGTCCACTTCCCCATGAAGCATCCAAGTTTCGGCCAACACCCACAAGCACTCCTCAATATTCGGCCACATCCCCCCAAACTCTCCACACCACACATTCAAACTAGTTGAACAAGTCTTCCTCCACAATTTGCTCTCCACCCACCATTCAAACGTTTGACTTGGTCCATGCCCAACCACCTTGGCGTCAAAATGGGATCCAAAAAGTGAGCATCCTGCAACTTGAACTCAGGACCTCCCCCTCCTGAAGATGACGCCACATCAAGCTCCCCCATATGGCGCATACTATGCCACTCTACTAGCTCACTTGTTGAGCTAAAAACACCAAATAAAATACACAACCCTCAGCTCCATCAGCTCCCCTGACTTAACACCTAAAAACAAAAATTTTCCCATCCACTCAGGCACACACCTAGGCTACAATTTAAGCCTCGGATCACACAAACAACAACATAACAATCCAAACACAGGTACCATTATGCAACAACGAAATAGCCCCTAACCCGGGATATTACATAAAGTCACAATTGCCCTTATTAATTATAATAGTTTTATTTTTATTTAAAGGTTATAATAGTAAACTAATTAAATGTTATATTATATGTTAAATAAAACATGAGAAAAGCCATTATCATCTTATTTCTTTTCATGGCCGAATGTGTTAAAGGAAAGGGAGAAAACCTTGTTTAAATTTTGGCAACTTCAAGCTTTGATTTAAGGTTAGTTTTTAATCGGTTTTTGATAAATTTTACGTTTTTGAGATCGTTGCTTTGTATAGTACCCGACCCATGTTAGAATTTTTGAAAATGAGCATGTATGAGGTTCGGCCATTGCTATATTCTTGTGATTTTTGGTGTTTTATAATTTTATATAAATGATATGTTAAAGATTAGTATATTTTGCATTGGAAATTTTGGTAAATTTGAGTATTTTGGGCTAATTTGTAAAAAAATGAAATTTTAGAGGGGCTTATTTGCAAAATAAATGAAATGTGAAGGCTTGTAAAGTCCCTATGAATATTCGGCCCTTGTATAGTCTTAGCTAATTTGGTGTATTTTGTGTGTTATGCAAATAGGACTAAATTGCAAAGTAGTGAAATATTAGGGGTAATATGGTAATTTATCCATTTATGTGATTTGGGACTAAATTGAATTGAAATGTACTTGAATGAGCTGAATTTAATGTGTTTTAGATCAAGAGCTAAGAAAAACGGAATTGGATCGGGGAAAGACGAAGTTTCTCGAATAGCCGATTTACACAGTATATTGACAGCCGAGGTAAGTTCTTGAGTCTAAGTACATGAAAGAGTTAATTACAAATGTAGTCATTGATATTAATTGACTTATTTGAGAATTTAAATTGAGGATTGCCGAATGTTAAAGTTCACTATTGGACTTAATGTGATTTGAATTTGAAATGAAAACTTGTATATATAGGATATGTTAAGTGATTGTGGTTAAAGTACATGAATCGATAATAATGTGATGCTAATATGGTGAATTGATGAATTATAGTTGTGTTATTCGGGCTTTTAGCCTAGCAGGCCCTGTGCCGGTGTGTTATTCGGGCTTTTAGCCTAGCAGGCCCTGTGCCGGTGTGTTATTCGGGCTTTTAGCCTAGCAGGCCACGTGCCGGTGAAACAATTCGGGCTTAATGCCTAGCAGGTTTATTATCGGTGATTAATTTCAGACCTTGAGTCCAGCAGGCCAAGTGCCGGTGAATGTAATCTAAGCTCAGAGTATTTGCGAATTGATTTATGCACATGTCAAGAAATTTCAGCTTTGAAACGTATTAATTCGACAGAGAGGTAAGTAGTTCATTTTCGTGCCACTCAAGAAAATAACGAACGAATACCTGAAGAAGTGGAAGTTTATTACTTTGATGAATGTTATATATATATATGTGTGTGCTATAGCTATGTTCGAATAGAGGATGAAAGATTATGCTATATCACTTGGTTGTGAAAAATAGATGTGATTTATATCGTACTAGGTGGTTAAAAAGGGCATGTGAGATTTGGCTGTGATTTATATGTTCATGGGAGTAGAATCGAATATCTACGGATGTGATAATTATGTATGTTCGAAGTTTAAGTATGTGATGATGAGATCAATGATATTATGTTAAATGAAGTAATGAGAGTTGGTATAAGTGTTTGTAAATTAAAATTTCATGTTTAATACCATGAATTTATGTATTTTATGCTTGATATTAAGTATTTTTAACACTTGAGACTTACTAAGCTAGTAAGCTTACTCCGATTTCTTTTGTTTAATTGTTTGTTTATAGATTCTGGTTAAGCTACGAGCTCGAGAGGGATCGTCAAGAAAGTCATCCACACTATCACCTCTTTTTGGTATTTTAAATCTTGGTTTTGATTTTGAAGGCATGTATAGGTTAGATTAAGTTTTGAAACATATGATGTTTGATCTTGTATATAAATATAGCCTTGCGAAAATGGCTATTTCTTTTGGTTAAGTATCATTTCTATGTTTTGGATTTCATAGCTTGTTCATAATGTTAATGGATGTTTTAAATTCAGTCATGGTCTATATCACATGTGGAAGCCACCGAAGTATTCGAGTCGATCCGAACAAAATTTCGGCTATACCTTTGACAAAGCTACTACAGAAAGATGTCAAGTTTGAGTGGTCAGAAAAGTGTCAGAAAAGTTTCGAGCAGTTGAAAGCCCTTTTGACCGAAGCTCCAGTGTTAGCTCAGCCTGAATCGGGTAAAGAATTTGTTGTGTATTCTGATGCTTCCTTAAGAGGTTTGGGCTGTGTATTGATGCAAGAAGGCAGAGTAGTAGACTATGCATCGAGACAATTGAAGTCGCATAAAAGAAATTACCCGACGCATGATTTGGAACTTGCAGCCATTGTGTTCACACTGAAGATTTGGCATCATTACTTATTCGGCGAGAAATGCCATGTTTACTCGGATCATAAAAGTCTGAAGTATTTGATGACTCAAAAAGACCTAAATTTAAGATAACGTAGGTGGTTGGAATTGTTGAAAGACTATGAATTGGTGATTGACTACCATCCGGGAAAAGCTAACGTTGTTGCAGATGCGTTAAGTCGAAAATCATTGTTTGCTATTCGTACAATGAACGCACAGATAGCTATGTCTGGTGATGGTTCGATCATAGCCGAGTTACAAGCAAGACCGATGTTTATTCAGCAAATTTGTGATGCACAGAAAGTTGACAAAGATTTGATTGCTAGTCGAATTCAGTGTGAAAAAGATGCAGAATCAGATTTTCAGATTGATGCAAATGACTGTTTTAATTTTAAAAGCCGAATGTGTGTTCCGAAGAACTCAGATTTGATACAGATGATTCTGAGTGAGGCCCATAGTGTTCGACTATCGATACATCCGGGTAGCACAAAAATGTATAACGATTTGAAAGCAGATTCTATTGGTGGCACGGCATGAAACGGGATATATCGAATTTGTTTGAAATGCTTAGTTTGTCGCAAGTAAAAAAGTGAGCATCAAGTGCCATCCGGACTACTTCAGCCAATCATGATACCTAAATGGAAATGGGATAGAATTACAATGGATTTTGTATCCGGTCTCCCTATGACACCGAGTAAGAAAGATGCCGTTTGGGTTATAGTTGATAGACTGACCAAATCAGCTCATTTTGTACCAGTTCGTACGGACTATTCACTCGATAAACTTGCCGAATTGTATGTATCACAGATTGTGAGATTGCATGGTGTACCAAGTTCCATTGTTTTAGACAAAGACCCGAGATTCACATCGCGGTTTTGGAAGAAGTTGCAAGATGCTTTAGGCACTAAACTTCATTTTAGTACAGCCTTTCATTCGCAGACAGACGGTCAGTCCGAGCGAACTATTTAGATACTTGAAGACATGTTGAGATGTTGTGTTCTCGAGTTTGAAGGTACGTGGGAATGATACCTACCTTTGATTGAATTTGCTTACAATAATAGCTTTCAATCTAGTATCAAAATGGCACCTTATGAAGCCTTGTACAGGCAAAAATGTCGAACACCATTATCTTCGGGTGAGCTCGGTGAGAATAAGATACACGTGGTTGATTTGATTAAAGAAACTGAACAAAAAGTGGTTGTGATCAGAGATACTTTGAAAGCTGCCTCAGACCGACAAAAGTCTTATGCTGACTTAAAGCGTAAAGATATTGAATTTCAAATCGGAGATCGAGTATTCTTGAAAGTTTCTCCGTGGAAAAAGGTACTCCGATTTGGTCGGAAAGGCAAACTTAGTCCGAGATTCATCGGACCTTATGAAATCACTGAACGTATTGGGCCTGTTGCTTATAGGTTGAAGTTGCCCTCTGAGCTAGAAAAGATACATGACGTATTTCACGTTTCAATGCTTCGTAAGTACAGATCAGATCCGTCTCATGTGATCACACCGTCAGAGATTGAAATCCGATCTGATTTGACATATGATGAAGAACCGATCCGTATCTTAACTCAAGAAATGAAAGAGTTAAGAAACAAAATGATTCCATTAGTGAAAGTACTATGGAATCGCACACGAATTGAAGAGGTGCGTGGGAGCCCGAGGTTTCAATGAGGCAACAATATCTCGACTTTGTTTATGATAAGATTTTTCGAGGGCGAAAATCCTTAAGGGGAGTTGTAACATTCTGAATTTGACCCTAATCGGAATAGTGGTTTTGGGATCATAAATCCGAGTCCAATAAATTTTAAAATATTATATTTTGTGTTATTTATATGTGAATTAATGTGTGTGAAAGTTTCGTAGAAAAATTTTATTGTTTGAGTGCTTAATTTGATAAAAAGGACTAAATCGCGTAAAATGTAAAAGTTGCATTCTATAGTGTAAAGTACTAGAATGGTAATGGCTTTTTAATGTGGAGCATCTAAAGGGTAAATAGTCCATTTTTAAAGTTAGTGGGTGGCTAAAGTCACAATTGCCCTTATTAATTATAATAGTTTTATTTTTATTTAAAGGTTATAATAGTAAACTAATTAAATGTTATATTATATGTCAAATAAAACATGAGAAAAGCCATTATCATCTTATTTCTTTTCATGCCCGAATGTGTTAAAGGAAAGGGAGAGAACCTTGTTTAAATTTCGGCAACTTCAAGCTTTGATTTAAGGTTAGTTTTTAATCGGTTTTTGATAAATTTTACGTTTTTGAGATCGTTGCTTTGTATAGTACAGACCCATGTTAGAATTTTTGAAAATAAGCATGTATGAGGTTCGGCCATTGCTATATTCTTGTGATTTTTGGTGTTTTATAATTTTATATAAATGATATGTTAAAGATTAGTATATTTTGCATTGGAAATTTTGGTAAATTTGAGTATTTTGGGCTAATTTGTAAAAAATGAAATTTTAAAGGGGCTTATTTGCAAAATAAATGAAATGTGAGGGCTTGTAAAGTCCCTAGGAATTTTCGGCCCTTGTATAGTCTTAGCTAATTTGGTGTATTTTATGTGTTATGCAAATAGGACTAAATTGCAAAGTAATGAAATATTAGGGGTAATATGGTAATTTGTCCATTTATGTGATTTGGGACTAAATTGAATTGAAATGTACTTGAATGAGCTGAATTTAATGTGTTTTAGATCAAGAGCAAAGAAAAACGGAATTGGGTCGGGGAAAGACGAAGGTTCTCGAATAGCCGATTTACACGGTCTATTGACAGCCGAGGTAAGTTCTTGAGTCTAAGTACATGAAAGAGTTAATTACAAATGTATTCATTGATATTAATTGACTTATTTGAGCATTTAAATTGAGGATAGCCGAATGTTAAAGTTCACTATTGGACTTAATGTGATTTGAATTTGAAATGAAAACTTGTATATATAGGATATGTTAAGTGATTGTGGTTAAAGTACATGAATCGATAATAATGTGATGTTAATATGGTGAATTGATGAATTATAGCTGTGTTATTCGGGCTTTTAGCCTAGCAGGCCCTGTGCCGGTGTGTTATTCAGGCTTTTAGTTTAGCAGGCCCTGTGTCGGTGTGTTATTCGGGCTTTTAGCCTAGCAGGCCACGTGCCGGTGAAACAATTCGGGCTTAATGCCTAGCAGGTTTATTACCGGTGATTAATTTCAGACCTTGAGTCCAGCAGGCCAAGTGCCGGTGAATGTAATCTAAGCTCAGAGTATTTGCGAATTGATTTATGCACGTGTCAAGAAATTTTAGCTTTGAAACGTATTAATTCGACAGAGAGGTAAGTAGTTCATTTTCGTGCCACTCAAGAAAATAACGAACGAATACCTAAAGAAGTGGAAGTTTATTACTTTGATGAATGTTATATATATATATATGTGTGCTATAGCTATGTTCGAATAGAGGATGAAAGACTATGCTATATCACTTGGTTGTGAAAATAGATGTGATTTATATCGTACTAGGTGGTTAAAAAGGGCATGTGAGATTTGGCTGTGATTTATATGTTCATGGGAGTAGAATCGAATATCTACGGATGTGATAATTATGTATGTTCGAAGTTTAAGTATGTGATGATGAGATCAATGATATTATGTTAAATGAAGTAATGAGAGTTGGTATAAGTATTTGTAAATTAAAATTTCATGTTTAATACCATGAATTTATGTATTTTATGCTTGATATTAAGTATTTTTAACACTTGAGACTTACTAAGCTAGTAAGCTTACTCCGATTTCTTTTGTTTAATTGTTTGTTTATAGATTCTGGTTAAGCTACGAGCTCGAGAGGGATCGTCAAGAAAGTCATCCACACTATCGCCTCTTTTTGGTATTTTAAATCTTGGTTTTGATTTTGATGGCATGTATAGGTTAGATTAAGTTTTGAAACATATGATGTTTGATCTTGTATATAAATATAGCCTTGCGAAAATGGCTATTTCTTTTGGTTAAGTATCATTTCTATGTTTTGGATTTCATAGCTTGTTCATAATGTTAATGGATGTTTTAAATTCAGTCATGGTCTATATCACATGTGGAAGATACTCAATTGGTATATATTTATATATATATTAGGTGATGGTTTTAGTAAACTTAGTCTTGGTTTTTAGTTTATATGTGAATCATGTTTGCCATGTTTATGATGCGTGCATGATCGCGATTAAGGTGAATTTATATGTACTTGTTTATTACACTTTGCTAATGATATTTGAGTAAGACATGTGTTTCCGCCTTATGGTAAATAGCATATGCTTGATATGTTTAGTAAGAATTAAATAATGCTATGTTTAAGTGATTTGGCTATGTGATATTTATACTTTTATAATGAGATATATATATGTGATAGTTGGCTATATAGATCCAATTATTAATGGTAAGAAATGAATATGTTTCTTGGTTGGTTAGTTACAAATCCAAATGAAAGGTGAAATAGTATATTCGGCCAAGATGTAATATTAATATGTTGGTATATGTAATTGATTATTAAATGGTATAATGGTTCAATTGATTTAATATGCATATGTATTATAGTAATATAAATGAAACTCAGCTTATGTTATATGAATTTTGATTGATACCCGATATATGTTATAGTTTGACATAAGTTGAGATATGGTTCAAATTTATATATATATATATATATATATGTCATGAATGTTTAAGTTATGTGATTCAGACATTTGTGTGTATTAAGTACTGGTAATAAAACTCGTTATACATTTATTTTTATTTTTTTATTTTAATAGGTTGTAATGTTATATAATATAGTAATGATTGCATTGCTTGTGCTTGAATTCAATTGAAGGTCTATTTCGGAATTGAGTTTAGTTTGGTAATGCCTCATAACCCTAATCCGGCGACGGATACGGGTTAGGGGTGTTACATAGTTTGCATACAAGTTCTCAAATCCATTCATTTCATCCATTTAGGTATCATGAACCAACAACATTAACAACAAACTTGATATCATATACCAACCAAGGTGCCATTACAAATATGACTATAAACATTCATTACCAAAAGGTCACCTTTACCAAAACTTATACCAACTTTAACCCCAAGATATTTACAAAAAAAATTCCAAGACATTAAGGACCTTAACATAACATCATCCTATATACATGCCATTTATAACCAAGCTAAAATTAGTAAATAACTATCAAATAAAACGCTTGAGAAAGTCCTCTAGAACTTTCAATCAACAACAAAAGTTTGACAACCTAAAAGAAAATACAACAAAAAAAGTAAGCTTTGATATAGCTTAATAAGTTCGTAAATAAACATCACATGCCTTTAGCTTAATTATAAAATGTACAAAGTATGTAACTAATAATTCTTACTCATATACCATTGTTTAATCTTTCTGAAACATTTAAACCCAGATATCTTGTATAACATTAAGATACCACATGATAACTGATTATAAACCAAACCATCGTTATAATAACATCTCATCTCAAGTAATAAAAATTAATAATACTTATTCGAGTTAACTTTAGAATTGTAATTGGCTCACGATGCTGCTCACACGAGCTTTAAAGTGTTCGTAACACATGCAGGATCTTACGCCATTATTATGGTTTATATCACCAGTACATAGTACCTACTAACAAGTCACCAGCTCAAAGCCTGCTAAATAATCATCGGTTCAGGACCTGTTAAATAGACACCAACTCAAGGCCTACTCAATAAACATCGGCCCAAGGCCTCCTAGATAAAGTACATCATGTACCTACTGTAGTAGCCCATTATTACCCAGGCTTAAACAAATAAAATAATAATAATAATAAAATAAAACCCAAATGTCCAATTACAGTCCATTTACAGGCCCGAATTACACCCCAAGCCCAAATTACACCCTCAGACCTAAAACAGACTACCCAAAACTAAAAACTAAACCCCAGACCCAAACTCACACGACCCAAAAGGGCCTAAAATCTAAACAGAAATAGAGACCTAGGGTTTCTAAAACCCTAGGCGTCGCAAGCCCCAACACTAGCCCCTCGGTTACGCTGCAATCAGTGCATGGACAGTGCTCCACTGCCATGGTTCTCGCCATTCACCTAAAAACAAGGAAAGGAAATAGACAGTAGCAGTAGATTGCGATTTTGCATTTATTTTTTTTTTTTGATTTATATTTTGGGTTATAAATAACCCTAAGGCAATTTATAAGAACACACATATACACGCATACATACAGAGTGATACGGGCACGCCCGGGACACCTATCGAATTTTCAAGTCGACGAAGCTCGACTCCAAATTTTTAATTTTCATGCTTCAAATAAAATCGAGTCTTTGAATTTCGTGAAAATTAAATTGCTGAATTTTAATTAAATGAATTAAACATCTTAATTTATTTAATTGATTTTCTATAGCAAATTAATTTGTCAAAAAAAATATATATATATTTTATTGTGCAAGCTTTAATTAATTTGTTTTCTTTCGTGCATTAGTTTATGTGAGTAAATATGTGTCACTAATTAATTTAACTAGCGATTACCGAATTTGTTTTATACTTAATTATCCTTGTAATGTGCTCATTTTATAATTTAATAAATTGACTTAGTGTGGCAGGTAACATGAATCAAGGGAGCATGGATTTGAAATTGATGGAAGAATAAAGAATGGTTTACCTTGGCCGAAATTCATAAAGAATATAGCAACAATTGAAGAAAGCCATGCTTCTATGTTGGAATATATCCATACGTGGGAACACTACAAGAGAGCTTGTTGGATGAATCAAAGTTGGATTTTATGGAGATTAATGGATGAAAGCTTGGTTGCATGTGGCTCAGTGCTTGGACGGCAAGGCTTGTCAATGGGAAATTTAAACTTAAACAAATGTGCAAGTGGTGGATTAAAAAAATGATTGAAATTGCCGAATGGGAGTTTTAAAACTTAAACAATAGGGGACGGCAACATGGGGCTAAATTGGAGCAAGTTATTAAGCACATTTGAATTGATGCATGCGGCACTAATTTGACAAATGCATTAAACAATTGAATGGAAATTCAAGCATGAGCAATTGGAAATTAATGGGACGGCATTGGAGCATTGGAAGATAAAAAAATAATGGCCATATTATTCATTGGAGCATTGGAAGATAAAAAAAATAATGGCCATATTATTTTAATGAAGCCAAATGGAACATTTTGCAAGTGGAATTTGTTGGACGGCATAGCTAAAACTTATGGTGACAAAGCATGTGTTTAATAGCCATATTATTTTAACAAAGTCAAATGGAGAATGTGTATGGCTAATGTATGGACGACAATTGAGGAATTTAGGACGGCAATTGATGGAATAATTAATTGAAATTGATACATGATGGACAACAATTGAAGAATATTGGACGGCAATTGAGGGAATAAACAATTAAAATTGATACATGGTGGACGGCAATTGAAGATTAGAGTGATTATCATGGCCGAATGTTAACAAGTGCTACACCAAGTTGATTAATCGTGCGCACAAATGAAGACTGAAGCCAACCAATTAAGAACATCTAGAAACAAGCCTTTTACATAAAAGCTTCAATTCTGCCTATAAATACTTTGGCTATTTTCATTAGTAGATACAACTTGAATTTGAATGAAAAGAAGAATTTCTTTTGGTGAGTTTTCACTCTCCTTATTCTCGAGGTTTGAATTGACTTATCTAGTTTTCTAGTGGCGTCGTTCTTTCCTTGTTTTGAACTTATCATCCTCACGGGTGTGGCGTTCATCTACCTATACCGTTGGTTCCTATCTCGCTAGGTAGTGGGTCTCGGTTTTATTTCGAAACTCCTTCTATCAATTTGAAACCTATAAGATTCGGGTCGTTAATTTTTATTAAAGGTTCTTTCTTGTTTCAAATTCCGAAACTCCTTCCATCAATTTGAAACTTATAAGATTCGGGTCTTTAATTTTTATTAAAGGTTCTTTCTTGTTTCAAATACGTATCCATTCAACCTATCACCTATCCTTATTTATTTTTGAAGATATTATTTTTTTCAACAAAATTATCCCTTTGTTAGTTGAACGAGAAACTTTCTAATTTACGATCGGGCAACATTAACGATTCGTCTCCTAACCCGGGACGGGCCGTTATCATCTGGTATCAGAGCCAATCAAATTAGGCACGTTTTGATCGTCTTGAGTATTTCCGAGTAAGTTTCAAAAAAAAAATTTGAGTTAAAATAAAAAAACCTCTTCCTACCTTAGCCTGTTTAGATTGTCAAGTTCTTCTCTAAGAAGACGAACGACATTTGTTTGCTTATATTCCCAGTGTTTTACAAAGTATACTAACTGAGATGAGCCCTTGTCTGTATAATTAGTTAGCTCTATAAGATGTTGGAAATCAACTATAGTTGACTTTCCCGCAATTGTTACCTCCTCTAACCTATCTTGGTCATCTCTTGGCTTTTCTACATTAAAGCGCTTTCCGACTTCAAGCTCAATTAGCTTAACACGACCTACGAGTTACTAGTAAGTCAAAGACAACCTTCTAGAATCTAGAAGAGTGAATTTGAGCGGTAAAAGGCAAGAGTGAATACATTAAAAAAAAAAAAAAGAAGTGAGTAAAAAAACACGAGTGTGAGTGTTAATAATTTTCTTTGTGAGTGACTTGTGAGATTTTTGTGGTAAGGTATTTAATTTTTGTTTTATTTTGAGCACTAACATTTTCCTTCTAGCAGCGATAGCATGTCTCTAGATTTAAAGAAGAAGAAATACATCGATGGCGATTGGTTCGATCCATCATACAACCAAAGCAAAAGGCGTCATGACCAAAGAAACCGAAGCTTTAGAGATCAAGGATGTTTTAATGACGTCAAGAAGAATAACAAAAACATTCCATCGTTTCAAGGTAAAGCCGATGCGGATGCATACCTTGAATGGGAAATGCGAGTAGAAAAGGTTTTTGGGTACCACGATTATTTGGAAAGCAAGAAAGTAAGACTGGCGGAAAATAGTTTCACCGATTATGCCATGACTTGGTGGGATGAATTTACCAAGAGTCGAAAACAAAATGGAGAGTATCCAATATTAACGTGGTCTGAAATGAAAGACGTGATGCGCAAACGGTACCTCCCATCTTCCTATCATCGAGGGCAAACTTCTTCAACTCAAAGGACGGAGTTAAGAGCAGCACGGCAATACCCAACCAAGGACTATTCTAGAGGAGATTATTACCAAGACTCCTACTCAACGCGGTCTTCGAAACGGAGAGAAGAAAGTCACAAGCTCGATTCTCTTCAAGATGACGGACAAGAAAGCACGAGTTATTCGACGTATGATTCAAGAAATCCTACATGAGTAGTATTCTTCGAAGAAATTATCATGATTCATCCAGTAAATAATTTTTCTTCTTTTAGAAATTCTTATTATTGTGATTCTTTTGTAACTTCATGTAATAAAAACAAAGAAAAAGAAAAAGAAAAGAAATAAAAAGAAAAGAGGCAAGAAAGAGAGAAAATGAGCAAGTTTTGAGAAGGCTTGAAAAGGCCATTGAGAAGATCATTGAAAAAGAACAAGAAAAAGAGAGAGAAGAAAATGAAAAAGAGTGTGAAAGGGAAACAAGAAAACGAGATGAGCAAGTAGAAGTGAGTGTTGATTTAACTAACTCATTTGAAGTTTGTTCTTCTTCTGCTTCTTCACTTCAGGTTTCAGAAATATCGCACAAGAACCTACAACTTCAATACCTCCCGAAAGAGCGACGTTTTTCTTTGATTGAAAGAGGTAAAGTTGAAGGTGAAGCTAAACCTACCGAGTCGAAAGGTAAGGAAGGTAAGACGGGTTTATCCCATAATAACCATTGTGAAGCAAAGAGTGAAGGTGGAGTAACATCCATTCGACAAGTGCAAGACTCAAGTAAGTATGATGATGAATTCTCTTTTAATCTCAATTTGTTTGATTGTGGATATTACGAGATTTGTTCATTATCTAAAATGAAATCTTTGAGCTTTTGTAAATCAGTTTTAAAATTCGTCAAGAATTTTGATTGCTCGATTTTGAGTTTGCACAATTCCTATTGGTTTAACATGTTTGATTTTTCTAAACCGTTGTCACATCTTGGATTTAATAATCAAAATCATGTTTTTAAACCGGGAATATGTTTTGTATCATCTGGTATATTTTGTAAAAAAAATCAAGTCTCAACAATTGTATGTGAGAAATTCCCATCGATTTGATACTTGGTTTTTAAATAAGGTAACGAATTTTGTCAACCTTGTTTTCAAATTTTATTCGTTCCTTAAGCAAATTTTGTTTTGGTACATGCAATTCGTATACATGGATTTCCTATTTTGTTTGAAAAATGTTAATGTGCGAATAAAACATCGACTACATTACATGCCCGAGGAGAGAAAGTTCGTCTTGATCAAACAAGGTAAATTCGATCTTCAAGTTTCAAACTTGTGAAGACAAAGCAGCGCATAAAGGTAAAGTCGATTTCTGTCTTTCAACACCCAAAGGTAAGACACTTGAAATCTATGAACCCATTTTGTTTTCTTCGGATGTTGACAAGAATCACGTTCTTTGAATCCATTCTTGTAAAATCTTTAAAGCGTGATGATCTTCAATGTTCTATCTTGTTTGATAATGAACTA
Organism: Gossypium bickii; assembly: GCA_025503065.1. Taxonomy (NCBI): domain Eukaryota; kingdom Viridiplantae; phylum Streptophyta; class Magnoliopsida; order Malvales; family Malvaceae; genus Gossypium; species Gossypium bickii. The sequence goes on from CP106712.1 coordinate 70,641,315, forward strand.
TCTGTTTGGGTTCTTGTCAAAAAGATAATTGTTTTCGATAAGTGTCATGAAGCATGGGTTGAAGCATTTTTGTTCATTTTGGATGTTGAAAAAGCTCATAATGATGATTGCCATTTTGTAAAGCATGAATTATTTGAATGCCCTACCTTGATTGATGATCTATTTGTTTTAAAAGAAGACAAAAAGAATTTTGTGTTTGATCATTTTTATTCATGTGCGAATACAAAGCAAGGTTTGAATGTTCAACTTCAGGTGCCATGTGCTTTTTCTTCATTACTTGTTTTTGACGACTATATCTATCATTTGATGTGTTATTCGCATGATTATTTTGACTTGTGGGATCCAATTAGATCGTGTGCACGCTTTGAAGCTTATCCGATTTTGTTCCAAGATTTTGACAAGGCTTTGATCATTTTGTATGATGAAGTGCTTATGCCTGTTCGTATGCGATTTATTTGTTTGGTGTTGATTTTATATGGGTCGCAAGAATGTTTAAAACATTTCTTGCTAATTCTTGAATTTTCTTTTCAGGAATTGAGATTATCATCCATCCCGTTTGATCGAGGAAAGACGAACAATAAGCTTTGTTCGAACAACCAACGGGTCGATTCGAGGACGAATCGTCTTGAAGAGGGAGGGGATGATACGGGCACGCCCGGGACACCTATTGAATTTTCAAGTCGACGAAGCTCGACTCCAAATTTTTAATTTTCATGCTTCAAATAAAATCGAGTCTTTGAATTTCGTGAAAATTAAATTGCTGAATTTTAATTAAATGAATTAAACATCTTAATTTATTTAATTGATTTTCTATAGCAAATTAATTTGTCAAAAAAAAATATATATTTTATTGTGCAAGCTTTAATTAATTTGTTTTCTTTCGTGCATTAGTTTATGTGAGTAAATATGTGTCACTAATTAATTCAACTAGCGATTACCGAATTTGTTTTATACTTAATTATCCTTGTAATGTGCTCATTTTATAATTTAATAAATTGACTTAGTGTGGCAGGTAACATGAATCAAGGGAGCATGGATTTGAAATTGATGGAAGAATAAAGAATGGTTTACCTTGGCCGAAATTCATAAAGAATATAGCAACAATTGAAGAAAGCCATGCTTCTATGTTGGAATATATCCATACGTGGGAACACTACAAGAGAGCTTGTTGGATGAATCAAAGTTGGATTTTATGGAGATTAATGGATGAAAGCTTGGTTGCATGTGGCTTAGTGCTTGGACGGCAAGGCTTGTCAATGGGAAATTTAAACTTAAACAAATGTGCAAGTGGTGGATTAAAAAAATGATTGAAATTGCCGAATGGGAGTTTTAAAACTTAAACAATAGGGACGGCAACATGGGGCTAAATTGGAGCAAGTTATTAAGCACATTTGAATTGATGCATGCGGCACTAATTTGACAAATGCATTAAACAATTGAATGGAAATTCAAGCATGAGCAATTGGAAATTAATGGGACGGCATTGGAGCATTGGAAGATAAAAAAATAATGGCCATATTATTCATTGGAGCATTGGAAGATAAAAAAAATAATGGCCATATTATTTTAATGAAGCCAAATGGAACATTTTGCAAGTGGAATTTGTTGGACGGCATAGCTAAAACTTATGGTGACAAAGCATGTGTTTAATAGCCATATTATTTTAACAAAGTCAAATGGAGAATGTGTATGGCTAATGTATGGACAGCAATTGAGGAATTTAGGATGGCAATTGATGGAATAATTAATTGAAATTGATACATGGTGGACAACAATTGAAGAATATTGGATGGCAATTGAGGGAATAAATAATTAAAATTGATACATGGTGGACGGCAATTGAAGATTAGAGTGATTATCTTGGCCGAATGTTAACAAGTGCTACACCAAGTTGATTAATCGTGCGCACAAATGAAGACTGAAGCCAACCAATTAAGAACATCTAGAAACAAGCCTTTTACATAAAAGCTTCAATTCTGCCTATAAATACTTTGGCTATTTTCATTAGTAGATACAACTTGAATTTGAATGAAAAGAAGAATTTCTTTTGGTGAGTTTTCACTCTCCTTATTCTCGAGGTTTGAATTGACTTATCTAGTTTTCTAGTGGCGTCGTTCTTTCCTTGTTTTGAACTTATCATCCTCACGGGTGTGGCGTTCATCTACCTATACCGTTGGTTCCTATCTCGCTAGGTAGTGGGTCTCGGTTTTATTTCGAAACTCCTTCTATCAATTTGAAACCTATAAGATTCGGGTCTTTAATTTTTATTAAAGGTTCTTTCTTGTTTCAAATTCCGAAACTCCTTCCATCAATTTGAAACTTATAAGATTCGGGTCTTTAATTTTTATTAAAGGTTCTTTCTTGTTTCAAATACGTATCCATTCAACCTATCACCTATCCTTATTTATTTTTGAAGATATTATTTTTTTCAACAAAATTATCCCTTTGTTAGTTGAACGAGAAACTGTCTAATTTACGATCGGGCAACATTAACGATTCGTCTCCTAACCCGGGACGGGCCATTATCACAGAGAAATAAAAAAACGAAAACTTGATAGCAGAGGTGATTTTCTCAGTTATTTCATTTTGTTTAATTTTTTCTCTTTTCAATCTATGCATTTTTTTATATATAAATATACTGTTAAAAAAAATGAAGAAAAGGGGTTCACCACTTTATTTGCGCTGAAAAACGGAGTCTTTGATTCCACGACTGCCGTGTATGGTGGCGCGCGTAGTGGCAGGTTAGACCGAAGTCCTAGCCGAAAGCCAAAGCACAGAGAGATTTTTTTAAACTCGGTTTGCTTTTTTTTTTCCTGAAGTGATTCAAAATGATTTTTAAAAACAAAAATTTAGCTTTTATAAGGCCATAATACGATGCCGTTTTAGGATTAGCCATACCTCCCGAAACGACGTCGTTTTAAGGCTAGACCTACGCGTTGACCAGATACTTGGGTAGGATCCGCGTGTTTTCATAAAAAGCGGAATTTGCCTCTTTTGCCCCTCCGTAATTTTACGCTTTGTAATTTCGTCCAACTTAATTTTTTTATTTTTAATTCCACCCTCAAAGTTTGCTTCTGTTCCAATTTAGTCCCTCAGGTTCTTTAAGGGATAATATCAGAACGGCGTCGTTTAGGAGATAAGGCATAACTGCCTAATTGGTCCCTACGGTGTGACGCACGTTCTGATCTGATCATTTTATATTTTATTTTTATTTATATTTAATCCCTATTTCTTTGTTTATTTTTAAACTCGTTTTATTTTTGTTTTATTTATAAATTATTTTAACATTATATTAAATTATTTCATTTTATAAAAATTCTGTATTATTTTTTTTATATTTGTATAGTGTATATTAATTTATTAATAATATAAAGTTTTTATGTATTGTTTATTCTAAAAATGTATTACTTTTATATGTATTCATTGTTTATATTAGGTTATTTTATTAATATTATTTATACATTATTTTAAAATTTGCACATTAGTTATTATATTACATTTTTTATTTTATATACTATACATTATTATATTATATTTTATATATAAATTTTAAATTATTTTATCCTTAATATTGTATATAATTTCAGATATCTTTGTATATTGATTATATTATTTATTCTTAAATATGTAGTTTTATGCATATATGTATTAGATTATTATATTATAAATATATTTTTATTTATATATCATTTATTTATTTAAGAATCTGTTTTACTTATTTTCTCATGAATATATGTATTGTTTTTTATGCCATATCATTTTTTATATATATGTTTTTTTTTTTTTGCAATATCTATTATTACATAATACTCATTCTATGTTGATTATTTTATTTTACATTTAATTTTGCATGTAAAGTTTCATGTTTATTTAGTAGTTTTTTTTATCTTTCATTATTTACTGCCTTATATCTTATATTTGTTTGTCCATACTCTTATTTGTTTATGATTCTTATGTTTGCTTTAGTATAGTTATTCTATTATTTGTATCATTTGTTATTTCATATTATTCTTTCTTTAATTATCTATATTAGTAATAATTGTTAATATGATTTGTAGTTATGGAATTGCTATTTGGTATGTATGTTATAACGTATTAATATGGTAATTTGTCCATTTATGTGATTTGGGACTAAATTGAATTGAAATATACTTGAATGAGCTGAATTTAATGTGTTTTAGATCAAGAGCAAAGAAAAATGGAATTGGATCGGGGAAAGACGAAGGTTCTCGAATAGCCGATTTACACGGTCTATCGACAACCGAGGTAAGTTCTTGAGTCTAAGTACATGAAAGAGTTAATTACAAATGTAGTCATTGATATTAATTGACTTATTTGAGCATTTAAATTGAGGATAGCCGAATGTTAAAGTTCACTATTGGACTTAATGTGATTTGAATTTGAAATGAAAACTTGTATATATAGGATCTGTTAAGTGATTGTGGTTAAAGTACATGAATCGATAATAATGTGATGTTAATATGGTGAATTGACGAATTATAACTGTGTTATTCGGGCTTTTAGCCTAGCAGGCCCTGTGCCAGTGTGTTATTCGGGCTTTTAGCCTAGCAGGCCACGTGCCGGTGAAACAATTCGGGCTTAATGCCTAAGAGTTTATTACAGGTGATTAATTTGGACCTTGAGTCAGCAAGAGCCAAGTCTTGCGGTGAATGTAATCTAAGCTCGAGTATTTGCGAATTGATTTATGCACATGTCAAGAAATTTCACTTTGAAACGTATTAATTGACAGAGAGGTAAGTAGTTCATTTTCGTGCCACTCAAGAAAATAACGAACGAATACCTGAAGAAGTGGAAGTTTATTACTTTGATGAATGTTATATATATAGATATATATAAATATATATGTGTGTGTGCTATAGCTATGTTCGAATAGAGGATGAAAGATTATGCTATATCAATTGGTTGTGAAAAATAGATGTGATTTATATCGTACTAGGTGGTTAAAAAGGGCATGTGAGATTTGGCTGTGATTTATATGTTCATGGGAGTAGAATCCAATATCTACGGATGTGATAATTATGTATGTTCGAAGTTTAAGTATGTGATGATGAGATCAATGATATTATGTTAAATGAAGTAATGAGAGTTGGTATAAGTATTTGTAAATCAAAATTTCATGTTTAATACCATGAATTTATGTATTTTATGCTTGATATTAAGTATTTTTAACACTTGAGACTTACTAAGCTAGTAAGCTTACTCCGATTTCTTTTGTTTAATTGTTTGTTTATAGATTCTGGTTAAGCTACGAGCTCGAGAGGGATCGTCAAGAAAGTCATCCACACTATCGCCTCTTTTTGGTATTTTAAATCTTGGTTTTGATTTTGAAGGCATGTATAGGTTAGATTAAGTTTTGAAACATATGATGTTTGATCTTGTATATAAATATAGCCTTGCGAAAATGGCTATTTCTTTTGGTTAAGTATCATTTCTATGTTTTGGATTTCATAGCTTGTTCATAATGTTAATGGATGTTTTAAATTCAGTCATGGTCTATATCACATGTGGAAGATACTCAATTGGTATATATTTATATGTATTAGGTGATGGTTTTAGTAAACTTAGTCTTGGTTTTTAGTTTATATGTGAATCATGTTTGCCATGTTTATGATGCGTGCATGATCGCGATTAAGGTGAATTTATATGTACTTGTTTATTACGCCTTACTAATGATATTTGAGTAAGACATGTGTTTCGGCCTTATGGTAAATAGCATATGCTTGATATGTTTAGTAAGAACTAAATAATGCTATGTTTAAGTGATTTGGCTATGTGATATTTATACTTTTATAATGAGATATACATATGTGATAGTTGGCTATATAGATCCAATTATTAATGGTAAGAAATGAATATGTTTCTTGGTTGGTTAGTTACAAATCCAAATGAAAGGTGAAATAGTATATTCGGCCAAGATGTAATATTAATATGTTGGTATATGTAATTAATTATTAAATGGTATAATGGTTCAATTGATTTAATATGCATATGTATTATAGTAATATAAATGAAACTCAGCTTATGTTATATGAATTTTGATTGATACCCGATATATGTTATAATTTGACATAAGTTGAGATATGGTTCAAATTTATATATATATGTCATGAATGTTTAAGTTATGTGATTCAGACATTTGTGTGTATTAAGTACTGGTAATAAAACTCATTATACATTTATTTTATTTTTTTTTATTTTAATAGGTTGTAATGTTATATAATATAGTAATGATTGCATTGCTTGTGCTTGAATTCAATTGAAGGTCTATTTCGGAATTGAGTTTAATTTGGTAATGCCTCATAACCCTAATCCGGCGACGGATACGGGTTAGGGGTGTTACATTTGATTGATATCAGAGCTTACGGTTTAGTCGATTCTAGGACTACCGTAGTATGTGTGAGTCTAGCTATACACGCCTTTATCATTTATTGATAGTGTGGTGACCCCTGACATTCTGAACTGTGTTTTATATAGTAAATGGACACTGATCCTGAAAGAGCCGTAGCGGATGATGTAGAGAGTGTAGCGCCTGACCATGCACACGGATCAGTGCCGGTAGACTCTCGACCAGTTTCGGGTAGCCACGAGGGGGAGGCTAAACAAGCCTTCTATCAGATGATGAATGAGTGGTTTACCTAGTTTATTCAGACTAACCCGGCTGTACACTAACCTCCACCCCCGAATAATCCAACTGCGATACCTTCAAGACTTCGATGATAGATCCGATGAGATCTAGTAGGCCTCAGATTGATAAAATCAGAAATTTGGGGCGAAGAATTGTGGCAAACGATGATGATGACGCAGAGCGAGCTGAAATGTGGCTTGATAACAATATTCGGGTACTTGATGAGCTATCTTGTACTCCAGATGAATGCCTGAAGTGTGCTATATCTTTACTTCGGGACACTGCATATCACTGGTGGAATACACTAGTATCAGTGGTTCCGAAAGAAAAAGTGACGTGGGATTTCTTTCAGCATGAATTCCGCAAGAAATATATCAGTCAAAGATTCGTTGATCAAAAACGAAAAGAATTTCTTGAACTAAAACAGGAGCAAATGACCGTGACTAAATATGAGCGAAAGTTTGTCAGATTGAGCCGATATGCTCGGGAGTGTGTATCAACTGAAGCCATTATGTGCAAAAGGTTCGAAGACGGTTTGAATGAAGATTTAAAGTTGCTTGTTGGCATTCTTGAAATCAAAGAGTTTGTGACACTAGTCGAGCGAGCTTGCAAAGCTGAAGAGCTCGGGAAGGAGAAAAGAAAGGCTGAGACAGAAGCTAGAGAGACTTGTAAGAGATCGTCGGGTAAGAATTTCCATTCCACATCTAAGAAGTTCAGAGATGACTTCAGCTGACATAAAGCTACTTCAGATTTACCTTGTAACATCCTAAAACCGGGGCTATTCGTGATTGAATGATTATTTCGTGGGTTTGAATTGCTATAGTATTAATTATGGGAATATAATGCTTAGTTAAAAGTCTTGAGTTGGGTCGGAATAGTAGAAAATATTATTTATAAGCTTTAAGGGAAGGGAGCCTTATTAGTTAGGGGTTACAAGAATAAATGTGGATTTTTGGACACTAACAAAGCTTTGGAAAAGTGGCAAAGAGGAGGGCCACTTGGGAGCTGGAAGTGACGCCACTTTGAGCAAGGGAGAGCTTGGGTTCGAGTCGCGAAATTCCCTTTTTCTCTTTTATATGGAATGGCATAGGGGAGAGAGTTTTCTCTCTTTAAATTCTTTTAAAGATAAAGGATAATAAGGATATTACTGAGGATTAAATAGGATTATTATTTGATTATTATTATGGGATTAATTCAAGTTATTTTGAATTAAATTTAACAAGTGGCTTAGAGTGAATTAGGAGATTAAGTGAATTTTGAACTCCTCAAGTGGAGTGGGACGGCAAGTATAGGGAGTCTAGTGCCGAATTCCCTTAGTTCCTTCTCTTAATTTTCGGCTAGCCTCCATTAATCCCTATCTCATCTTTTATTTTCTTTCTCTCACACTTTTTGGCCGAATTCTCTACATCACCACCTTCAATCTATTTTCTTTCCTTCTTTCTTAGACCCAAACTCCACCTCCCTTCTTCTCCATTATTTTCTTTCCCCATTAGCCGAATCTACTCTCTGACTTGGGCTGAAAATTCTTTCTCTTATTAACTCTTCCTGGCCGAATATCAAAGCAAGGTGTTCTCCTCCAAATTTTTCTCCAATCGGTTGATAAGGTAAGTAATGGCCGAATGTCTATCTCCTCTTTTCCCTCTTCTCTGTCGACATCTAGGAAAGAAAGAGCCAATTTCGGGCATTTAATAGTAATGGTGTTAATACTCTTTTGAAACTGATTTGTTATAGGCCCTCGGAAGTTGGAAGCAAGCAAGTGAGCCATCATCGTTTGTCAAATCGATTTTTGGTAAGGTGGTAAGGACCTTTGCTTATTTAATATTAGATTAAGCCGAAGGCTAATAATAGTGATGATGGTCGATTGTAGGAAGTGGAGCAGAATCTTATATCAGGTGCTGAAGTTAGTACTCAAAGGGTAAAGGTAAGGATTCGGGTTCGCAAGATGACCCTTTAGATTTATTTTGGTTTGGCCGAATAGGCCATAGTACTAACTCCCATGTTTGGCCGAATATAGGGACAAAGAAAAGCTTGTGTGGCCGATTTGTCTATTCGGGTTTAGGACTATCGTCGACATCAGGTGTGTACATACACACTTATAACAATTAATAAAACTGTGTTAAACACATATTGTATGTAAATCTATCTTATGTAGATACGGATTTAGTACCTTAACGGTACAAGCAAGGACCCCGGTAAGTCTCTGTTTGTATGAGATTATTATAATGCTTTTGGGAAGCATGGTTTACTTAATACATGTGATAAATGTATGAACTCTGTTATGACTGTTTAATATGGGTTGATGAGAGGAGGGGGTAGTACTATTAGTGTTGACGGACACCTGTGTTTTGGTAACACACTGTGACTACGGTCACTAGAGGTTTGGTACCTCCAGAGGTTTGGCACCTCATAGCGTCTCGCCCTTGGTGGCTTAGCACCACGGTGGGTTGGCCCCACAGATGATGATATCTGGGATTGACGCCGGTGATTTGGTATCACACGATGGGTTGGCCCCATCAACCGATTTGTGTCTTCGGACACCAGAGGTTTGGCACCTCCAGTGATTTGGCATCACGTCTGTGACTATACGTCACCAGTGGTTTGGCACCACCAGTGGTTTGGTACCACAACGGGGTAGACAGAGGCATTTGGTTGGCTAGGTTGGGTACATAACCTTATGCATGTTGATTGTTATAATTTGTGTATGAAATTGGTTTAAACCGGGGGAAGGGTTACATACTGAGTCTTGGTGACTCACCTTCTCCTCTATTTTTTTCAGGTGACACGTAGCTCGCGGATATGGAGCCGGAGGGACTCGAGGTGGCCATACAGTGGACATATGATTTAAATGAACTTTCAATTTTAGTTTATTTTATTTTTATTGTTGGATTTATTTTCATCAAATTGTAATAAGGCCTCCTAGTACTTTATTTTATGCTGAATATTCGTTTTAACTATTTATTTATAAAATGAGGTCACCTGGTTTCTAAAAGCAATCGTAAAAGTTTTAAAGTGCCATCGGGTACCTCTAAAATATATTCTTAACTTGACTTAACAAATATTTTCAAAGTAAGATCTAAATAAGGGTTTTACACAACTCAAATGTTTGAACAAACTGACTACTTTTTACTAAAAAGACAATTTAGTTTTAAAATTCTCCAAGTATTCCCTAAGTAGCAAACCAAATTCGGTCACAACGTTTGGGCCGGGTTTGGGTTGTTAGAAATTGCATGTCGAGCCAGTTCAAAGCTCGATTGGGGGCCTGGGCCAAAAATGTTTTGGTAGGCCTTTTGAATTGTTTTTGGGTTTTTAAGCAGCATGGCCCGAGTCTCCGGCACCGATCCGCCCAGGTAAGTACTTCTAAACCTCTTTGTGAATTATTCTCTGTAGAAGGGTAGGAAGCATGGAACGTAGATAGACTTATAGGAACTTGAACCCTAGGGTTAGACTACTCGAACACACAAACGAAACATAAGACTTAAGGAACTAAACCAACCTATGACTTAGTCACTGAGCTAGGGTGTGGTAACCCCTGTACGCATGTCTAGGAGTGGATCCGGAAGAGCCTGGTATTTAAGCAGTCCTCGTGACTCACCTGCTCTTCGCAGGTATCCTATCTGGTGCGTAGCTTCGGTTCACCCTAACTCAGAGGGTTCAGTGGTGTGGCAACCTCTGTGCGCATGTCTAGAAAGGTTCGGTGAGAGCTTGGTATTTAAGCAGTCCGCGTGACTCACCTCCTCTTCACTCGAATCTTGCCTGGTGCATAGCTTTGGTTCACCCTGACCAAGAGGGCTTGGTCATAGGCTAAACATAATGACTAAAACCCGAAAGGGAACTAGCCATGTTTTGAAAAAGAATGAAATAACAAAACCCTAATGTTTTCAAACTTTTACAATAACTCTTTTTGAATTTGAGAAGAACCATTTTTACAGTGTTTTCCCGAAAAACTTGGTTTGTGAAAATTACAAAAATGCCCTTAGGGGAAAAATTACTAAAATGCCCTTAGTTCATAAACTATCAACTCAATGGTTTTGTCCAAAAATTTCATTGTTTTATAAAAATCCAACAACTCTACTTTGCTTATCATCAATAAAATACTTTGATTTTGAAAAATTACAAAAACGCCCTCAACTTGCAAAATTACCAAAATGACCCTGAATTCTGAAATTTTTGCAACATCATCGTTTTAAGAAAAAGAAAGCTTTCAAAAAGGAACCCTTAGAGTTTTACAATTGTTGAAACATCCCTGATTTACAAAATTACAAAATTACCCCTGAATGACGAAATTACTAAAATACCCCTGGTTTCCAAAATGATGCCATATCTTTAGATTTTACAAATTCTCAGAAACACCCTCCAGTTTTGGGAATTTCAAAGTGACATGCTTTATTAAAGTTTTACAACTTATTTTATTACGAAAATACCCCTGTAGGAAAATGACGAAAATACCACTGGGATAGAAACGGACAGAAATGTCCAAGGAGTGAATAAGTAGGGAAAGTATTAGGGAATGGATGTATTCTTTTGGGTGAACTAGGATAGAAGACTTGAAATCTTGTTTGCTCGAAAGAATCCCTAACTAAACTTTCTTCATAAAATTTCCTCGCGAATAATCAAGTGGAACAAGTACTAATCCATAAAATTTTCTTAATCAGATTAAAGCGCAGTAGTTAGAATGAGCTCTAGAGGACGTGGACGCCGTGGACGCGGTAGGGGTAGGATGACAGTGTCTGAACCCGTTAGGTCGGGTCAGGGTTCTGAGAAAGAAGTACCGCCACCACCACCCCCAACTTTTGGAGCTGAGGATCAGGATCAGACGGGAGGAGAGGCAATATCGCAAGCTGTGTTGCGAGTTCACGAGTTGGTGGCTGGGGCGGGTGGAAATTTGGGAGCTCAGAAATCTGTCCCCGAGAAAATTCGGTCTAACGGAGCTGAGGTGTTTCGGGGTGTGTTAGGAGTGGCACCCAGTGCAGCGGAATATTGGCTAGAATCTACAGAAAGGATCATGGACGACCTTGACCTGTCTAATGAGTAAAAGCTGAAAGGAGCCGTGTCACTTCTGAAGGATGAAGCGTATCAGTGGTGGCTCACGGTTCGAGATGGAGCCGCGGCAGATGATCTTACATGGGATTACTTTAAGGCTGCTTTCCAGAAAAAGTACGTGGGCACCAGCTACACTGACGCGCAGAGGAAAGCTTTTCTGGGATTGGTGCAAGGAACTAAGTCAGTGTCGGAATATGAGGCGGAGTTCTTAAGGCTAAGTAGATATGCTAGAGGCATCGTGGCTACTGAACATGAGCGCTGTGTCCGCTTTGAGGACGGACTCAGAGATGACTTGAGGATAATAATTGCTCCACAGCAGGTTCGGGAGTTTTCGTCGCTAGTGGAGAAGGCTAAGGTAGCCGAAGGGATCAAGGAGTCCGTGAGGTAGAGTTATGATAAGAATAAGCTGAAAAGAGGTTTTGGGCCGTCTGGGTCGAGTAGTAGTGCTCAGAAAAGGGCTAGGCAGAGTGGGCCAAATTAGGCGGCAAGGCCATGGCTACTAATCAGAGACCGGCTCAGTGTAATCGCTGTGGAAAATCCCATTGGGGAGGTTGTTGGACCGATGAGAAGGGTTTTTTTGAATGTGGGTCTTTGGATCACCGTGTGAGGGATTGTCTCCGGAAGCGAGCTCAGAATCATCCAGAGGGGCAGAACCGTACTCAGAATAGAAATGTGGGACCACAGAGGGGTCGTGGTAATGGTAGAGGAAGCAACGATCCTAACCAAGGTCGTGGAATTCAGAGCAGGGGTGCAGGCAACACAGAGGCTAGGCAGCCTGGCTTGGTTTATGCAGCGAGACGTCGCGAGGAGGGTGACGCACCGGATGTTATAAACGGTACGTTTTTAATTTTCGGTCTTCCTTATGTTGCTTTAATTGATGTGGGTTCGACGCACTCGTACGTAGCCAGTAGTGTGGTAGAAACTATGAACTTAAACTCTAAGACTGCTTCTAGGGAGATGACTGTAATTAGCCCTTTAGGTCATTCTGTAGTTGTGAACAAGCTTTATAGGGATGTACCCCTAGAACTCCAAGGGGTCGTATTTGTGGCTGATCTGATGGAACTGCCATTTGGGGAGTTCGATTTGATCCTCGGAATAGACTGGCTGGTTAAGTATCAGGCGAGGTTGGATTGCGCTGCTAAGCGCATGGTTCTTAAGATGGCCGAGGGGGATGAAGTGACTATGATTGGTAATAGAAGGAATTACCTATCCAATATGGTGTCGGCCTTGAAGGCTGAGAAGATGGTCAGAAAAGGGTGCGAGGCGTATTTGGTTCGCATTTGTGCTTTGGAGGCTAAAGAGTCAGAAGTGGGGAAGGTCCGAACGGTTGGGGAATTCGCTGATGTGTTTCCTGAAGAACTTCCGGGTCTGCCCCCAGATCGGGAAGTTGAATTCGGTATAGACTTGCTACCCGAAACGGCACCTGTGTCTATAGCACCGTACGGAATGGCACCAAAGGAATTGGTGGAGCTAAAGGCTCAAATTCAGGAGCTCTTGGATAGAGGGTTTATCCGACCCAGTATATCTCCGTGGGGAGCACCTGTGCTGTTTGTCAAAAAGAAGGACGGTTCGATGCGGATGTGTATCGACTATCGTCAAATAAACAAGTTAACGATCAAAAACAAGTATCCGTTGCCTCGGATTGATGACTTGTTCGATCAACTGAAGGGTGCCTCAGTATTCTCGAAGATAGACCTTAGGTCGGGCTATCATCAACTTAAGGTGAAGGAGGTTGATGTGCACAAGACGACATTTCGAACAAGGTATGGGCATTGCGAGTTTCTGGTAATGCCATTTGGATTGACCAATGCACCGGCGACATTCATGGATTTAATGAATAGGGTATTTCAGCAGTACTTGGATCAATTTGTCGTGGTGTTCATAGACGACATATTGGTTTATTCAAAGACGGAGGAGGAGCATGACAGGCATTTACGTATAGTTCTACAAGTGTTGAGGGAGAAGCAGTTATACGCCAAATTCAGTAAGTGCGAATTTTGGCTTAGGGAGGTGGCTTTCTTAGTTTACGTAGTGTCGGCTGAAGAGATCAGAGTAGACCCTCGCAAGGTTGAAGCGGTGTTGGATTGGAAACTGCCTAGGTCGGTGGTTGAAATACGAAGTTTTCTGGGTCTAGCGGGGTACTATCGGAGATTTGTGGAAGGTTTCTCTCTAATAGCAGCGCCATTGACAAAGTTACTAAGAAAGGGAGTTCCTTTTGTATGGTCGGAGAAGCAACAGGAAAGTTTTGAGAAGCTAAGGAAGATTCTGACAGAAGCTCCGGTGTTGGTACAGCCTGAGGCAGGGAAGTTATTCACGGTCTATTGTGATGCATCCCATACTGGGTTGGGATGTGTGTTGATACAGGAAGGGAAGGTAGTAGCCTATGCATCCCGTTAGTTAAGACCGCATGAGGTTAACTACCCGACGCACGACTTGGAGTTAGCAGCAGTTGTTTTCACTTTGAAGATATGGAGACATTACCTATATGGGGAGAAGTCGATAGTCTACACGGATCACAAGAGCCTAAGGTATCTCTTGACTCAGAAGGACTTGAACCTAAGGCAGCACCAATGGATTGAACTATTGAAGGACTACGACTGTTCAATCGAGTATCATCCGGGTAAGGCTAACGTGGTGGCTGACGCGTTGAGCCGGAAGGTCGTGACAGACTTAAGAGCGATGTTTGCTCGTCTGAGTCTGTATGACGATGGAAGCCTTTTGGCAGAGCTTCAAGTTAGGCCAACTTGGGTAGAGGAGATTAAGGAAAAGCAGTTAGTAGACGAAGGGTTGAGTGCTAAGAGGGTACAAGTTCAGGATGGTGGATTAGAAGGGTACGATGCATCACAGGATGGAGTGCTATGTTTTCAAGGGCGAGCTTGTATCTTTGAGGATGCGAGAATTAAGGCGGAGAATTCTCCAAGATGCACATAGCAGCCCATACGCTATGCATCCGGAGGAAGCAAGATGTATGGAGATCTACTGAAAGCTTGATTCTGGTGGTCGGGGTTGAAGCGTGAGGTAACCGAGTTTGTGGGGAAGTGTCTGACGTGTCAGCAGGTTAAGGCTGAACATCAGTTACCATCAGGACTACTTCAACCGGTGAAGATCCCTCAATGGAAATGGGAAGGGATTACTATGGATTTCGTCAGTGGGCTACCCCTGACGCCCAGCAAAAAGGATGCAGTTTGGGTGATTGTGGACCGTCTGACTAAGTCAGCTCACTTCATACCGGTAAGGGTAGATTTTCCTCTTCAGAAGCTAGCTAAGCTGTATGTGGCTGAGATAGTAAGATTGCATGGTGTGCCCGTGTCAATTATCTCGGATAGGGATCTGAGGTTCACGTCAAGGTTCTGGAAAGCGTTGCATCAGGCTTTGGGTACACGATTGGATTTCAGAGATGACTTTCCACCCACAATCGGTGACGGCATCGGAAAGGGTTATCTGAGATCTTAGAGGATATCTTTGAGGGTTGTGTCTTGGATTTTCGGGGTAGTTGGGAGGAATTTCTACCATTAGCAGAGTTTGCCTACAACAATAGCTATCAGGCGAGTATTCAGATGGCACCATACGAAGCATTGTATAGACGAAAGTGCCGTACTCCTACATGCTGGACAGAGTTGGGAGAACGCCAAGTCTTGGGACTGGAATTGGTTACAGAAGCTGAGGACAAAGTTAAAGTGATTCGGGCTCGTCTTAAGGAAGCGTCAGATAGACAGAAGTCTTATGCCGACCTGAAGCGCAAGGAAATGGAGTATGAGGTAGGAGACAAGGTTTTTCTTAAGGTGTCACCATGGAAAAAGGTGTTGAGATTTAGGCGAAAAGGGAAGCTAAGCCCAAGGTTCATTGGTCCAATACAGTGTTGAAGCGAGTGGGACCGGTAGCTTATCAGCTCGAGCTGCCGGCCGAGTTGAATCAGATTCATGATGTTTTCCATGTGTCGATGCTTAGGCGATATCGGTCAGACCTGTCGCACGTTGTGCCAGTAGTAGAGATTGAGGTCAACTCGGATCTATCTTTCGAAGAAGAACCAGTTCAGATCTTGGATCGAGATATGAAGGTGTTGCGTAAGAAGTCAGTGCCCTTAGTAAAAGTGCTATGGCGGAACCATGGTGCAGAGGAAGCTACGTGGGAACCCGAGGATGTGATGCTGCAGCAATACCCCCACCTCTTCTAACCAGGTAATTTCGAGGATGAAATTCTTTTTAAGGGGGTGAAACTGTAACATCCTAAAACCGGGGCTATTTGTGATTGAATGATTATTTCGTGGGTTTGAATTGCTATAGTATTAATTATGGGAATATAATGCTTAGTTAAAAGTCTTGAGTTGGCTCGGAATAGTAGAAAATATTATTTATAAGCTTTAAGGGAAGGGAGCCTTATTAGTTAGGGGTTACAAGAATAAATGTGGATTTTTGGACACTAACAAAGCTTTGGAAAAGTGGCAAAGAGGAGGGCCACTTGGGAGCTGGAAGTGACGCCACTTTGAGCAAGGGAGAGCTTGGGTTCGAGTCGCGAAATTCCCTTTTTGCTCTTTTATATGGACGGCATGGGGGAGAGAGTTTTTCTCTCTTTAAATTCTTTTAAAGATAAAGGATAATAAGGATATTACCAGGATTAAATAGGATTATTATTTGATTATTATTATGGGATTAATTCAAGTTATTTTGAATTAAATTTAACAAGTGGCTTAGAGTGAATTAGGGAGATTAAGTGAATTTTGAACTCCTCAAGTGGAGTGGACGGCAAGTATAGGGAGTCTAGTGCCGAATTCCCTTAGTTCCTTCTCTTAATTTTCGGCTAGCCTCCATTAATCCCTATCTCATCTTTTATTTTCTTTCTCTCACACTTTTTGGCCGAATTCTCTACATCACCACCTTCAATCTATTTTCTTTCCCTTCTTTCTTAGAACCGAAACTCCACCTCCCTTCTTCTTCATTATTTTCTTTCCCCATTAGCCGAATCTACTCTCTGACTTGGGCCGAAAATTCTTTCTCTTATTAACTCTTCCTGGCCGAATATCAAAGCAAGGTGTTCTCCTCCAACTTTTTCTCCAATCGGTTGATAAGGTAAGTAATGGCCGAATGTCTATCTCCTCTTTTCCCTCTTCTCTGTCGACATCTAGGAAAGAAAGAGCCAATTTCGGGCATTTAATAGTAATGGTGTTAATACTCTTTTGAAACCGATTTGTTATAGGCCTCGGAAGTTGGAAGCAAGCAAGTGAGCCATCATCGCGTTTGTCAAATCGATTTTTGGTAAGGTGGTAAGGACCTTTGCTTATTTAATATTAGATTAAGCCGAAGGCTAATAATAGTGATGATGGCCGATTGTAGGAAGTGGAGCAGAATCTTATATCAGGTGCTGAAGTTAGTACTCAAAGGGTAAAGGTAAGGATTCGGGTTCGCAAGATGACCCTTGATTTATTTTGGTTTGGCCGAATAGGCCATAGTACTAACTCCCATGTTTGGCGAATATAGGGACAAAGAAAAGCTTGTGTGGCCGATTTGTCTATTCGGGTTTAGGACTATCGTCGAAATCAGTGTGTACATACACACTTATAACAATTAATAAAAAGCGTGTTAAACACATATTGTATGTAAATCTATCTTATGTAGATACTGATTTAGTACCTTACTTGGTACAAGCAAGGACCCCAAGAAGTCTCTGTTTGTATGAGATTATTATAATGCTTTTGGGAAGCATGGTTTACTTAATACATGTGATAAATGTATGAACTCTGTTATGACTGTTTAATATGGGTTGATGAGAGGAGGGGGCAGTACTATTAGTGTCGACGGACACCAGTGTTTTGGTAACACACTGTGACTACGGTCACCAGAGGTTTGGTACCTCCAGAGGTTTGGCACCTCCAGAGGTTTGGCACCTCATAGCGTCTCGTCCCAGTGGCTTAGCACCACAGTGGGTTGGTCCCACAGATGATAATACGGGATTAACGCCAGTGATTTGGTATCACACGATGGGTTGGCCCCATCAACCGATTTGGGTCTTCGGACACCAGAGGTTTGGCACCTCCAGTGATTTGGCATCACATCTGTGACTATACGTCACCAGTGGTTTGGCACCACCAGTGGTTTGGTACCACAACGGGGTAGACAGAGGCGTTTGGTTGGCTAGGTTGGGTTTGATTGTTATAATTTGTGTATGAAATTGGTTTAAACTGGGGGAAGGGTTACATACTGAGTCTTGGTGACTCACCTTCTCCTCTATTTTTTTCAGGTGACACGTAGCTCGCGGATATGGAGCCGGAGGGACTCGAGGTGGCCATGCAGTGGACATATGATTTAAATGAACTTTAAATTTTAGTTTGTTTTATTTTTATTGTAGGATTTATTTTCATCAAATTGTAATAAGGCCTCCTAGTACTTTATTTTATGCTGAATATTCGTTTTAACTATTTATTTATAAAATGAGTTCACCTGGTTTCTAAAAGCAATCGTAAAAGTTTTAAAGTGCCATCGGGTACCTCTAAAATATATTCTTAACTTGACTTAACAAATATTTTCAAAGTAAGATCTAAATAAGGGTTTTACACAACTCAAAGGTTTGAACAAACTGACTACTTTTTACTAAAAAGACAATTTAGTTTTAAAATTCTCCAAGTATTCCCTAAGTAGCAAACCAAATTCGGTCACAACGTTTGGGCCGGGTTTGGGTTGTTACATACCTAGACGTGATCGATCTCCAGTGGGCTCCCGAGCTACCTCGATGGCCAGTGTTGGTAACGTTCCACAGAATCGAGTTGAATGCAAGCACTGTGGGTCCGGTAGTTGTAGATTCCATGATCAGTCTTGCTTTAAATGCGGATCGTCAGATCATTTTATTAGAGAATGTCCGATGTTAGTTGAGCAGAATACAGTTTAGAACATTAAGTCGAGCAACATGTCAGCGCGAGGCAGGCCACCCAGACATTTAGGCAATGTAGGTGGTAGTCAGAGAGGAACGAAGAACACTGCAGTTCAATCTGAGGCTAGAGCTCCAGCTAAAGCTTATGCCACACGAGCCAGAGAGGATGCTTCCTCCCCCGATGTCATTACCGGTACTTTCACCCTTTATGATACTACTGTGATTACATTGATTGATCCTGGTTCGACTCATTCATATGTGTGTGAAACTCTAGTATTCGGTAAGACTCGCGCGATTGAGTCTCATCGAGTTTGTGATTCGTGTGTCCAACCGTTTGGGTAGATGTGTGCTTGTTAATAAAGTGTGTAAAAGTTGCCCGTTGATGATTCCGGATTCTTGCTTCCCAGCCGATTTAATGTTGTTGCCCTTCGATGAGTTTGATATAATTTTGGGAATGGACTGGTTAACTTCACATGACGCAGTGGTGAATTGCAAAAGAAAGCTAATTGATTTGAGATGTCAGAACGGGGAGATCATCGAATTGAATCCGATGATTTAAGTGGGTTTCCTCTGAGAATATCTTCGATGTTGGCCCGGAAATATGTGAGAAAAGGGTGTGAAGCTTATTTGGCCTATGTACTGGATATTAAAGTGTCTGAAAAGCATATTGAATCTGTACGGGTTGTGTGTGAATACCCAGATGTGTTTCCTGAAGAACTACCGGGCTTACCACCAGTACGAGAGATTGAGTTCGGCATTGAATTAGTATCGGGAATGACTCCGATTTTGATAGCTCCGTATCAGATGGCACCTACTGAGTTAAAAGAGTTGAAAGCGCAGTTGCAAGAGTTGACATATAGCGGCTTTGCACGACTGAGCTTCTCTCCTTGGGGTGCACCGGTTTTATTTGTGAAAAAAAAGATGGGACTATGCGAATGTGTATCGACTATCGACAACTAAATAAGGTAACTATAAAGAATAAGTACCGTTACTTCTCGGATTGATGATTTGTTTGATCACCTAAAAGGGGCTTCGTGATTTTGAAGATAGATTTGAGATCAAAGCTATTATCGAGTTGTAGTCGAGATACTGAGATGTGCCAAAGCGCATTAGGACAAGGTACGGACATTTTGAGTTTTTGGTTATGCCTTTGGACTCACTAATGCACCGCTTTGTTTTTATGGATCTAATGAATCGAGTCTTGACGCTTTTTGGATCGATTTGTAGTAGTGTTTATTGATGATATAACGATCTACTCCAAAAATGAAACCGAGCATGCCGAGCATTTGAGATTAGTGCTACAAACTTTGAGAGATCAACAGTTGTATACGAAGTTTAGTAAGTGTGAGTTCTGGATGAAAGAGGTCAGCTTTTTGGGACATGTTGTTTCAAAGATCGTGTATTCGAGTCGATCCGAACAAAATTTTTGGCTATACTTGATTGGAAGCCAGAAGAATGTTTTCGAGATTCGAAGTTTTCTGGGACTTGCGGGCTACTACAGACGGTTTGTGAAAGGTTTTTCTGTGATAGCTACACCTTTGACAAAGCTACTATAGAAAGATGTCAAGTTTGAGTAGTCAGAAAAGTGTCAGAAAAGTTTTGAGTAGTTGAAAGCCCTTTTGACCGAAGCTCCAGTGTTAGCTCAGCCTGAATCGGGTAAAGAATTTGTTGTGTGTTCTGATGCTTCCTTAAGTGGTTTGGGCTGTGTATTGATGCAGGAAGGCAGAGTAGTAGCCTACGCATCGAGACAATTGAAGTCGCATAAAAGAAATTACCCGACGCATGATTTGGAACTTGCAGCCATTGTGTTCGCACTGAAGATTTGGCGTCATTACTTATTCGGCGAGAAATGCCATGTTTACTCAGATCATAAAAGTCTGAAGTATTTGATGACTCAAAAAGACCTGAATTTAAGACAACGTAGGTGGTTGGAATTGTTGAAAGACTATGAATTGGTGATTGACTACCATCCGGGAAAAGCTAACGTTGTTGCAGATGCGTTAAGTCAAAAATCATTGTTTGCTATTCGTGCAATGAACGCACAGATAGCTATGTCTGGTGATGGATCAATCATAGCCGAGTTACAAGCAAGACAGATGTTTATTCAGCAAATTTGTGATGCACAGAAAGTTGACAAAGATTTGATTGCTAGTCGAATTCGGGCAGAAAAGATGCGAGAATCGATTTTTGATTGATGCAAATGATTGTTTGAATTTTAAAAGCCAAATGTGTGTTCCGAAGAACTCAAATTTGATACAGATGATTCTGAGTGAGGCCCATAGTGGTCGACTATCGATACATCCGGGTAGCACAAAAATGTATAACGATTTGAAACAGTTCTATTGGTGGCCTGGCATGAAACGGGATATATCTGAATTTGTTTCGAAATGCTTAGTTTGTTAACAAGTAAAAGCTGAGCATCAAGTGCAATCTGGACTACTTCAGCCAATCATGATACCTGAATGGAAATGGGATAGAATTACAATGGATTTTGTATCCGGTCTCCCTATGACACCGAGTAAGAAAGATGCCGTTTGGGTTATAGTTGACAGACTAAACTTCATTTTAGTACAGCCTTTCATCCGCAGACAGACGGTCAGTCCGAGCGAACTATTTAGATACTTGAGGACATGTTGAGATGTTGTGTTCTCGAGTTTGAAGGTACGTGGGAATGATACCTACCTTTGATTGAATTTGCTTACAATAATAGCTTTCAATCTAGTATCAAAATGGCACCTTATGAAGCCTTGTATGGCGAAAATGTCGAACACCATTATATCGGGTGAGCTCGTGAGAATAAGATACACAGGGTTGATTTGATTAAAGAAACCGAACAAAAAGTGGTCGTGTGATCGAGATACTTTGAAAGTCGCCTCGCGATCGACAAAAGTCTTATATGTTGACTTAAAGCGTAAAGATATTGAATTTCAAATTGAGATCGAGTATTCTTGAAAGTTTCTCCGTGGAAAAAGGTACTCCGATTTGGTCAGAAAGGCAAACTTAGTCCGAGATTCATCGGACCTTATGAGATCACTGAGCGTATTGGGCCTGTTGCTTATAGGTTGAAGTTGCCCTCTGAGCTAGAAAAGATACATGACGTATTTCACGTTTCGATGCTTCGTAAGTACAGATCAGATCCGTCTCATGTGATCACACCGTCTGAGATTGAAATCCGATCTGATTTGACATATGATGAAGAACCGATTCGTATCTTAACTCAAGAAATGAAAGAGTTAAGAAACAAAAGGATTCCATTAGTGAAAGTACTATGGAATCGGCACGGAATTGAAGAGGCTACGTGGGAGCCTGAGGTTTCAATGAGGCAACAATATCTGACTTTGTTTAACGGTAAGATTTTCGAGGACAAAATCCTTAAGGGGGGAGTTGTAACATTCTGAATTTGACCCTAATCGGAATAATGGTTTTGGGACCATAAATCTGAGTCCAATAAATTTTAAAATATTATATTTTGTGTTATTTATATGTGAATTAATGTGTGTGAAAGTTTCGTAGAAAAATTTTATTGTTTGAGTGCTTAATTTGATAAAAAGGACTAAATCGCGTAAAGCGTAAAAGTTGCATTCTATAGTGTAAAGTACTAGAATGGTAATGGCTTTTTAATGTGGAGTATCTAAAGGGTAAATAGTCCATTTTTAAAGTTAGTGGGTGGCTAAAGTCACAATTGCCCTTATTAATTATAATAGTTTTATTTTTATTTAAAGGTTATAATAGTAAACTAATTAAATGTTATATTATATGTTAAATAAAACATGAGAAAAGCCATTATCATCTTATTTCTTTTCATGGCCGAATGTGTTAAAGGAAAGGGAGAAATCCTTGTTTAAATTTCGGCAACTTCAAGCTTTGATTTAAGGTTAGTTTTTAATCGGTTTTTGATAAATTTTACGTTTTTGAGATCGTTGCTTTGTATAGTACCCGACCCATGTTAGAATTTTTGAAAATAAGCATGTATGAGGTTCGGCCATTGCTATATTCTTGTGATTTTTGGTGTTTTATAATTTTATATAAATGATATGTTAAAGATTAGTATATTTTGCATTGGAAATTTTGGTAAATTTGAGTATTTTGGGCTAATTTGTAAAAAATGAAATTTTAGAGGGGCTTATTTGCAAAATAAATGAAATGTGAGGGCTTGTAAAGTCCCTAGGAATATTCGGCCCTTGTATAGTCTTAGCTAATTTGGTGTATTTTGTGTGTTATGCAAATAGGACTAAATTGCAAAGTAGTGAAATATTAGGGGTAATATGGTAATTTGTCCATTTATGTGATTTGGGACTAAATTGAATTGAAATGTACTTGAATGAGCTGAATTTAATGTGTTTTAGATCAAGAGCAAAGAAAAACGGAATTGGATCGGGGAAAGAGGAAGGTTCTCGAATAGCCGATTTACACGGTCTATTGACAGCCGAGGTAAGTTCTTGAGTCTAAGTACATGAAAGAGTTAATTACAAATGTAGTCATTGATATTAATTGACTTATTTGAGCATTTAAATTGAGGATAGCCGAATGTTAAAGTTCACTATTGGACTTAATGTGATTTGAATTTGAAATGAAAACTTGTATATATAGGATATGTTAAGTGATTGTGGTTAAAGTACATGAATCGATAATAATGTGATGTTAATATGGTGAATTGATTAATTATAATTTGTGTTATTCGGGCTTTTAGCCTAGCAGAGCCCCTGTGTCTTTGGTGTGTTATTCGGGCTTTTAGCTTAGCAGGCCCTGTGCCGGTGTGTTATTCGGGCTTTTAGCCTAGAGGCCCACGTGTGGGGTGAAACAATTCGGGCTTAATGCCTAGCAGGTTTATTACCGGTGACTAATTTCGGACCTTGAGTCCAGCAGGCCAAGTGCCGGTGAATGTAATCTAAGCTCAGAGTATTTGCAAATTGATTTATGCACGTGTCAAGAAATTTCACTTTGAAACGTATTAATTCGATGAGAGAGGTAAGTAGTTCATTTTCGTGCCACTCAAGAAAATAACGAACGAATACCTGAAGAAGTGGAAGTTTATTACTTTGATGAATGTTATATATATAGATATATATATGTGTGTGTGCTATAGCTATGTTCGAATAGAGGATGAAAGATTATGCTATATCACTTGGTTGTGAAAAATAGATGTGATTTATATCGTACTAGGTGGTTAAAAAGGGCATGTGAGATTTGGCTGTGATTTATATGTTCATGGGAGTAGAATCGAATATCTACGGATGTGATAATTATGTATGTTCGAAGTTTAAGTATGTGATGATGAGATCAATGATATTATGTTAAATGAAGTAATGAGAGTTGGTATAAGTATTTGTAAATTAAAATTTCATGTTTAATACCATGAATTTATGTATTTTATGCTTGATATTAAGTATTTTTAACACTTGAGACTTACTAAGCTAGTAAGCTTACTCCGATTTCTTTTGTTTAATTGTTTGTTTATAGATTCTGGTTAAGCTACGAGCTCGAGAGGGATCGTCAAGAAAGTCATTCACACTATCACCTCTTTTTGGTATTTTAAATCTTGGTTTTGATTTTGAAGGCATGTATAGGTTAGATTAAGTTTTGAAACATATGATGTTTGATCTTGTATATAAATATGGCCTTGCGAAAATGGCTATTTCTTTTGGTTAAGTATCATTTCTATGTTTTGGATTTCATAGCTTGTTCATAATGTTAATGGATGTTTTAAATTCAGTCATGGTCTATATCACATGTGGAAGCCACCGAAGTATTCGAGTCGATCCAAACAAAATTTCGACTATACCTTTGACAAAGCTGCTACAGAAAGATGTCAAGTTTGAGTGGTCAGAAAAGTGTCAGAAAAGTTTCGAGCAGTTGAAAGCCCTTTTGACCGAAGCTCCAGTGTTAGCTCAGCCTGAATCGGGTAAAGAATTTGTTGTGTATTCTAATGCTTCCTTAAGTGGTTTGGGCTGTGCATTGATGCAAGAAGGCAGAGTAGTAGACTACGCATCGAGACAATTGAAGTCGCATAAAAGAAATTACCCGACGCATGATTTGGAACTTGCAGCCATTGTGTTCGCACTGAAGATTTGGCATCATTACTTATTCGGCGAGAAATGCCATGTTTACTCGGATCATAAAAGTCTCAAGTATTTGATGACTCAAAAAGACCTGAATTTAAGACAACGTAGGTGGCTGGAATTGTTGAAAGGCTATGAATTGGTGATTGACTACCATCCGGGAAAAGCTAACGTTGTTGCAGATGCATTAAGTCGAAAATCATTGTTTGCTATTCGTGCAATGAACGCACAGATAGCTATGTCTGGTGATGGTTCGATCATAGCCGAGTTACAAGCAAGACCGATGTTTATTCAGCAAATTTGTGGTGCACAGAAAGTTGACAAAGATTTGATTGCTAGTCGAATTCGGGTGTGAAAAGATGCGTAATCGATTTTGATTGATGCAAATGACTGTTTGAATTTTAAAAGCCGAATGTGTGTTCCGAAGAACTCAGATTTGATACAGATGATTCTGAGTGAGATCCATAGTGTTCGACTATCGATACATCCGGGTAGCACAAAAATGTATAACGATTTGAAACAGTTCTATTGGTGGCCTGGCATGAAACGGGATATATCTGAATTTGTTTCGAAATGCTTAGTTTGTCAGCAAGTAAAAGCTGAGCATCAAGTGCCATCCGGACTACTTCAGCCAATCATGATACCTAAATGGAAATGGGATAGAATTACAATGGATTTTGTATCCGGTCTCCCTATGACACCGAGTAAGAAAGATGCCGTTTGGGTTATAGTTGATAGACTTACCAAATCAGCTCATTTTGTACCAGTTCGTACAGACTATTCACTCGATAAACTTGCCGAATTGTATGTATCACAGATTGTGAGATTGCATGGTGTACCAAGTTCCATTGTTTTAGACAAAGACCCGAGATTCACATCGCGGTTTTGGAAGAAGTTGCAAGATGCTTTAGGCACTAAACTTCATTTTAGTACAGCCTTTCATTCGCAGACAGACGGTCAGTCCGAGCGAACTATTTAGATACTTGAAGACATGTTGAGATGTTGTGTTCTCGAGTTTGAAGGTACGTGGGAATGATACCTACCTTTGATTGAATTTGCTTACAATAATAGCTTTCAATCTAGTATCAAAATGGCACCTTATGAAGCCTTGTACGGGCAAAAATGTCGAACACCATTATACTGGACTGAGCTCAGCGAGAATAAGATACACGTGGTTGATTTGATTAAAGAAACTGAACAAAAAGTGGTTGTGATCAGAGATACTTTGAAAGCTGCCTCAGACCGACAAAAGTCTTATGCTGACTTAAAGCGTAAAGATATTGAATTTCAAATCGGAGATCGAGTATTCTTGAAAGTTTCTCCGTGGAAAAAGGTACTCCGATTTGGTCGGAAAGGCAAACTTAGTCCGAGATTCATCGGACCTTATGACATCACTGAACGTATTGGGCCTGTTGCTTATAGGTTGAAGTTGCCCTCTGAGCTAGAAAAGATACATGACGTATTTCACGTTTCGATGCTTCGTAAGTACAGATCAGATCCGTCTCATGTGATCACACCGTCAGAGATTGAAATCCGATCTGATTTGACATATGATGAAGAACCGATCCGTATCTTAACTCAAGAAATGAAAGAGTTAAGAAACAAAAGGATTCCATTAGTGAAAGTACTATGGAATCGGCACGGAATTGAAGAGGCTACGTGGGAGCCTGAGGTTTCAATGAGGCAACAATATCTGACTTTGTTTAACGGTAAGATTTTCGAGGATGAAAATCCTTAAGGGGGGAGTTGTAACATTCTGAATTTGACCCTAATCGGAATAGTGGTTTTGGGATCATAAATCCGTGTCCAATAAATTTTAAAATATTATATTTTGTGTTATTTATATATGAATTAATGTGTGTGAATGTTTCGTAGAAAAATTTTATTGTTTGAGTGCTTAATTTGATAAAAAGGACTAAATCGCGTAAAACGTAAAAGTTGCATTCTATAGTGTAAAGTACTAGAATGGTAATGGCTTTTTAATGCGGAGCATCTAAAGGGTAAATAGTCCATTTTTAAAGTTAGTGGGTGGCTAAAGTCACAATTGCCCTTATTAATTATAATAGTTTTATTTTTATTTAAAGGTTATAATAGTAAACTAATTAAATGTTATATTATATGTCAAATAAAACATGAGAAAAGCCATTATCATCTTATTTCTTTTCATGGCCGAATGTGTTAAAGGAAAGGGAGAGAACCTTGTTTAAATTTCGGCAACTTCAAGCTTTGATTTAAGGTTAGTTTTTAATCGGTTTTTGATAAATTTTACGTTTTTGAGATCGTTGCTTTGTATAGTACCCGACCCATGTTAGAATTTTTGAAAATAAGCATGTATGAGGTTCGGCCATTGCTATATTCTTGTGATTTTTGGTGTTTTATAATTTTATATAAATGATATGTTAAAGATTAGTATATTTTGCATTGGAAATTTTGGTAAATTTGAGTATTTTGGGCTAATTTGTAAAAAATGAAATTTTAAAGGGGCTTATTTGCAAAATAAATGAAATGTGAGGGCTTGTAAAGTCCCTAGGAATTTTCGGCCCTTGTATAGTCTTAGCTAATTTGGTGTATTTTGTGTGTTATGCAAATAGGACTAAATTGCAAAGTAGTGAAATATTAGGGGTAATATGGTAATTTGTCCATTTATGTGATTTGGGACTAAATTGAATTGAAATGTACTTGAATGAGCTGAATTTAATGTGTTTTAGATCAAGAGCAAAGAAAAACGGAATTGGATCGGGGAAAGACGAAGGTTCTCGAATAGCCGATTTACACGGTCTATTGACAGCCGAGGTAAGTTCTTGAGTCTAAGTACATGAAAGAGTTAATTACAAATGTAGTCATTGATATTAATTGACTTATTTGAGCATTTAAATTGAGGATAGCCGAATGTTAAAGTTCACTATTGGACTTAATGTGATTTGAATTTGAAATGAAAACTTGTATATATAGGATATGTTAAGTGATTGTGGTTAAAGTACATGAATCGATAATAATGTGATGTTAATATGGTGAATTGATTAATTATAGCTGTGTTATTCGGGCTTTTAGCCTAGCAGGCCCTGTGCTGGTGTGTTATTCGGGCTTTTAGCTTAGCAGGCCCTGTGCCGGTGTGTTATTCGGGCTTTTAGCCTAGCAGGCCACGTGCCGGTGAAACAATTCGGGCTTAATGCCTAGCAGGTTTATTACCGGTGATTAATTTCGGACCTTGAGTCCAGCAGGCCAAGTGCCGGTGAATGTAATCTAAGCTCAGAGTATTTGCAAATTGATTTATGCACGTGTCAAGAAATTTCAGCTTTGAAACGTATTAATTCGACAGAGAGGTAAGTAGTTCATTTTCGTGCCACTCAAGAAAATAACGAACGAATACCTGAAGAAGTGGAAGTTTATTACTTTGATGAATGTTATATATATAGATATATATATGTGTGTGTGCTATAGCTATGTTCGAATAGAGGATGAAAGATTATGCTATATCACTTGGTTGTGAAAAATAGATGTGATTTATATCGTACTAGGTGGTTAAAAAGGGCATGTGAGATTTGGCTGTGATTTATATGTTCATGGGAGTAGAATCGAATATCTACGGATGTGATAATTATGTATGTTCGAAGTTTAAGTATGTGATGATGAGATCAATGATATTATGTTAAATGAAGTAATGAGAGTTGGTATAAGTATTTGTAAATTAAAATTTCATGTTTAATACCATGAATTTATGTATTTTATGCTTGATATTAAGTATTTTTAACACTTGAGACTTACTAAGCTAGTAAGCTTACTCCGATTTCTTTTGTTTAATTGTTTGTTTATAGATTCTGGTTAAGCTACGAGCTCGAGAGGGATCGTCAAGAAAGTCATCCACACTATCGCCTCTTTTTGGTATTTTAAATCTTGGTTTTGATTTTGAAGGCATGTATAGGTTAGATTAAGTTTTGAAACATATGATGTTTGATCTTGTATATAAATACAAATTTTTATAAAATGGCTATTTCTTTTGGTTAAGTATCATTTCTATGTTTTGGATTTCATAGCTTGTTCATTATGTTAATGGATGTTTTAAATTCAGTCATGGTCTATATCACATGTGGAAGATACTCAATTGGTATATATTTATATATATATATATTAGGTGATGGTTTTAGTAAACTTAGTCTTGGTTTTTGGTTTATATGTGAATCATGTTTGCCATGTTTATGATGCGTGCATGATCGCGATTAAGGTGAATTTATATGTACTTGTTTATTACGCTTTACTAATGATATTTGAGTAAGACATGTGTTTCGGCCTTATGGTAAATAGCATATGCTTGATATGTTTAGTAAGAATTAAATAATGCTATGTTTAAGTGATTTGGCTATGTGATATTTATACTTTTATAATGAGATATATATATGTGATAGTTGGCTATATAGATCCAATTATTAATGGTAAGAAATGAATATGTTTCTTGGTTGGTTAGTTACAAATCCAAATGAAAGGTGAAATAGTATATTCGGCCAAGATGTAATATTAATATGTTGGTATATGTAATTGATTATTAAATGGTATAATGGTTCAATTGATTTAATATGCATATGTATTATAGTAATATAAATGAAACTCAGCTTATGTTATATGAATTTTGATTGATACCCGATATATGTTATAGTTTGACATAAGTTGAGATATGGTTCAAATTTATATATATATATATATATGTCATGAATGTTTAAGTTATGTGATTCAGACATTTGTGTGTATTAAGTACTGGTAATAAAACTCGTTATACATTTATTTTTATTTTTTTATTTTAATAGGTTGTAATGTTATATAATATAGTAATGATTGCATTGCTTGTGCTTGAATTCAATTGAAGGTCTATTTCGGAATTGAGTTTAGTTTGGTAATGCCTCATAACCCTAATCTGGCGACGGATACGGGTTAGGGGTGTTACATAGTTTGCATACAAGTTCTCAAATCCATTCATTTCATCCATTTAGGTATCATGAACCAACAACATTAACAACAAACTTGATATCATATACCAACCAAGCTGCCATTACAAATATGACTATAAACATTTATTACCAAAAGGTCACCTTTACCAAAACTTATACCAACTTTAACCCCAAGATATTTACAAAAAAAAATTCCAAGACATTAAGGACCTTAACATAACATCATCCTATATACATGCCATTTATAACCAAGCTAAAATTAGTAAATAACTATCAAATAAAACGCCAGAAAGTCCTCTAGAACTTTCAATCAACAACAAAAGTTTGACAACCTAAAAGAAAATACAACAAAAAAAGTAAGCTTTGATATAGCTTAATAAGTTCGTAAATAAACATCACATGCCTTTAGCTTAATTATAAAATGTACAAAGTATGTAACTAATAATTCTTACTCATATACCATTGTTTAATCTTTCTGAAACATTTAAACCCGTATACTGTATAACATTAAGATACCACATGATAACTGATTATAAACCAAACCATCGTTATAATAACATCTCATCTCAAGTAATAAAAATTAATAATACTTATTCGAGTTAACTTTAGAATTGTAATTGGCTCACGATGCTGCTCACACGAGCTTTAAAGTGTTCGTAACACATGCAGGATCTTAAGCCATTGTTATGGTTTATATCACCAGTACATAGTACCTACTAACAAGTCACCAGCGCTGTTAAATAAACACCAACTCAAGGCCTACTCAATAAACATCGGCCCAAGGCCTCCTAGATAAAGTACATCATGTACCTACTGTAGTAGCCCATTATTGCCCAGGCTTAAACAAATAAAATAATAATAATAAAATAAAACTCAAATGTCCAATTACAGTCCATTTACAGGCCCGAATTACACCCCAAGCCCAAATTACACCCTCAGACCTAAAACAGACTACCCAAAACTAAAAACTAAACCCCAGACCCAAACTCACACGGCCCAAAAGGGCCCAAAATCTAAACAGAAACAGAGACCTAGGGTTTTCAAACCCCTAGGCGTCGCAAGCCCCAACACTAGCCCTCGGTTTACGTTTGCAATCGCACTGACGGACTGATGCTCCACTGCCATGGTTCTCGCCATTCACCTAAAAACAAGGAAAGGAAATAGATAGTAGCAGTAGATTGCGATTTTGCATTTATTTTTTTTGATTTATATTTTGGGTTATAAATAACCCTAAGGCAATTTGTAAGAACACACATATACACGCATACATACAGAGAAATAAAAAAATGAAAACTTGATAGCAGAGGTGATTTTCTCAGTTATTTCATTTTGTTTAATTTTTTAGCAGATGTGATTTTCTCAGTTATTTCATTTTGTTTAATTTTTTCTCTTTTCAATCTATGCATTTTTTTATATATAAATATACTGTTAAAAAAATAAAGAAAAGGGGTTCACCACTTTATTTGCGCTGAAAAACGGAGTCTTTGATTCCACGACTGCCGTGTATGGTGGCGCGCGTAGTGGCAGGTTAGACCGAAGTCCTAGCCGAAAGCCAAAGCACAGAGAGATTTTTTTAAACTCGGTTTGCTTTTTTTCTGAAGTGATTCAAAATGATTTTAAAAACAAAAATTTAGCTTTTATAAGGCCATAATACGACGCCGTTTTAGGATTAGCCATACCTCCCAAACGACGTGCGTTTTTTAAGGCTGCTAGACCTCACGCGTTGACCAGATACTTGGGTAGGATCCGCGTGTTTTCATAAAAAGAGGAATTTGCCTCTTTAGTCCCTCCGTAATTTTACGCTTTGTAATTTCGTCCAACTTAATTTTTTTATTTTTAATTCCACCCTCAAAGTTTGCTTGCTCCAATTTAGTCCTCAAAGTTCTTTAGGGATAATATCGTAGCAGCGTCGTTTAGGAGATAAGGCATAATTGCCTAATTGGTCCCTACGGTGTGACGCACGTTCTGATTTGATCATTTTATATTTTATTTTTATTTATATTTAATCCCTATTTCTTTGTTTATTTTTAAACCCTTTTTATTTTTATTTTATTTATAAATTATTTTAACATTATATTAAATTATTTCGTTTTATAAAAATTCTGTATTATTTTTTTTTTATATTTGTATAGTGTATATTAATTTATTAATGATATAAAGTTTTTATGTATTGTTTATTCTAAAATGTATTATTTTTATATGTATTCATTGTTTATATTAGGTTATTTTATTAATATTATTTATACATTATTTTAAAATTTGCACATTAGTTATTATATTACATTTTTTATTTTATATATTATACATTATTATATTATATTTTATATATAAATTTTAAATTATTTTATCCTTAATATTGTATATAATTCTGTATACTGTATATTGATTATATTATTTATTCTTAAATATGTAGTTTTATGCATATATGTATTAGATTATTATATTATAAATATATTTTTATTTATATATCATTTATTTATTTAAGAATCTGTTTTACTTATTTTCTCATGAATATATATTATTTTTTATGCCATATCATTTTTTATATATATGTTTTTTTTTTTGCAATATCTATTATTACATAATACTCATTCTATGTTGATTATTTTATTTTACATTTAATTTTGCATGTGACGTTTCATGTTTATTTAGTAGTTTTTTTTATCTTTCATTATTTACTGCCTTATATCTTATATTTGTTTGTCCATACTCTTATTTGTTTATGATTCTTATGTTTGCTTTAGTATAGTTATTCTATTATTTGTATCATTTGTGATTTCATATTATTCTTTCTTTAATTATCTATATTAGTAATAATTGTTAATATGATTTGTAGTTATGGAATTGCTATTTGGTATGTATGTTATAACGTATTAATGCAATATCTTACTCAAACCATTTTTTTTTTATAAAAAGACATTTTGCTAAATTGACGCATTTCATTCAAAGGTTTTTAAATATGACGATTTATGATATTTGAGGACTTCGAGAAAGATTATACGCTAACTTACTGGGTTTTAATTTTTCTCATGAGACTTAAGGTATCAAGTATCCTTAAAAAAACCTATAAACTTCAAATCAAAACTTATATCGAAAATTCAAAATGTTATATCTTAACTTATTAGATATAATGTTTCATATCTCGAGGTAAGAATTTTCTGCAAATAAAGGTAAGCTTAATTTCGAAGTCTTGAGATGTTACATCCTAACTCATTGGGTGTGACATTTTATTTCTTTGAGATAAGTGAGTTTTAGTTTTCTTTCAAATAAAAGGATCGTATTTTAAAATTTTCTTAAATAATTTTTCAACATTAGGGCATGATTTTATCAATTAGGTACCAATTTTTGGGCGTTACGAGGGTGCTAACCCTTCATCGTACGTAACCAACTCCCAAACCTGTTTTCTTGAATTTCGTAGGCCAAAATCAATGTTTTGAAATAAAATATTTTATAAGGTGATCCGATCACACCTAAGCAAAAAGGGATTGGTGGCGACTCCCATTTTCGTTTTCTTTAGTCGATCTCCATTTTTTTTTTAAACTTTAAAAATAGTTTCGACAGCTTGACGATTCCGCTGGGGACTTAGAGTGAGTCAAGCCATAAAATTGATTATTTTCTTTGTCGGAAATTTGAAAATTCAATTTGAAAACTTGATTTGAAAATTACATCCTTTTGTTGCATTTGTTTGTGTCATTGCATATGATTTATTATTGCATTGCATGACTGTTGTGGTCTCACCTTTAAGTGGGAGTGAAAAGTTATGCCTTCGTGAGGTTTTCACCTCCGCATGGGCTAGTGGATTGCTTCCGGGATACATCTGTACCTATGTCTTCGTGAAGTTTTCACTTCCGCATGGCCATATGGAAATGTATTCCCCCGAACTGAACTCAGTCCGTATGAACCTACAATGGGTGAGGATCGAGGAATTTGTTGGTTCAGGTACCCCAACTTTAGAGCTAAACCGTATAAAACATAAGAACTTACCTTAAGTAGAACTATGCCATACCTTAGTGGTTACCCAGATAGGTGTTTGCTTATTTTATTTGCTTTATGTTTTATTTCATGATACTAACTTGTTATGCTTTATTTTTGGTGCATGCCATTTCATATTTTAGAGAAGTATTGATTCACGGTCAGTTTCTAAATTAGAAAGCTGGTTATGTAGAACGAATTTCTTGATAAAGTGGAAGACAATGCAGTCGTCCGCATGTGGTCCGAGCAGATGCAATTAGAGAAAGGGAATAGCTTAGCTGAGGGGCATGTGTCAGAACTATGGCATTTCACTCGTATCAGTTTTACACAAAATGAGTTCCAAAAGATGAAAGAAATATGGACCCCATGGAATGATGAGGCTAAGCAGTTGTTCTATCGTAATTATGGCAATTTACCCTACTTGCTCGACATCAAGGTAGACAAGCATCTGTTTCGGGCTATGACTTAGTTTTGGAACCCTGCCTACAATTATTTCACTTTTGGGAAAGTAGATTTAGTGCCCGCGGTGGAGGAATATACAACCTTGCTTGGCTGTCCAAGGGTCCAAGTTGACAAAGCTTATTCCAGGGTCGCTAATGTACCAACTTTTGTGAAGAAGTTAATGAACATCACGGGGATGAGCGAACAGTGGATTGCAACCAGAATTCAGAAGAAAGGTGAGGGTAAATGCATTCCTTGGGTAAGTTTAAGGGACCTGATCTTGGCACATCCAGATGAAAAGAAGAAGATCGACATCTTTGCCTTGTGTATTTACGGTTTGGTAATTTTCCCTAAAGCTCTCAGACATGTAGATGAAGCAGTTACTGATTTATTCGACTGACTTGATAAAAGGGTCACACCTGTACCTGCAATCTTAGCCGAGACGTTCAGATCTTTAAATGTGTGTCGAAGAGCAGGTGAGGGTAGGTTCATTGGATACGTGCAGTTATTATTAGCTTGATTCTATAGTCATTTCTTGAAGGTGGAGAAAGTTTCTTATCGGATTTTCTCTGAGAACTATTCTCCATTAAAAAAGATAGTGGCTACACCGAGGAGAAAGGACGTGTCCGAGGGAAACTGGATGGCGCTCCTTCAAAACCTTCAGGAGGAAGATATCGAGTAGAGGGCTCCTTGGATGATTCCCAATGAAATTCTTTATCAGTGTGGAAATTTTGATTGGGTTCCTTTCTTTGGAATTTGGGGAGCCATTGCGTATGCTCATTTGCTCAAACTAAGACAATATGGATCAAGACAATTCATACCTGCAACATATGGACTGGTTCAATATGAGTTCTCATACAGAGGGGATAACTATAAGAAGAAGGTTAAGGAGATTTCTTGTGCTTGGAATCAGATTCATAGGATGAAGAGATTATCTGAAGGCCCAATGACGACTCTAGAATACAACGAATGGAGGATTAGAAGGATTAATGATAACATCCTGGAGCTGAATCCAGAAGGTGCCCGGTCAAGAGAGGAATACTTGCAAGTGGTCACATCAAAATTAGAGATTATAAAACAAGATTTCGAGAGGATGAGTTCAGAGCTTGGAAAGAGGATGGAGAAATTGGAAGAAGAAAAAATGTATCTAAGATTAGATGTGGATGTTCAGAATTAGAGGCCGAAAAATTAAGAAAAGGGAAGAAAAGGGTCGAGGAAGATTTGGATAGCCTAAAGACAGAATATAAGAAGCTACGTCTATCGATGAAAAATGCCGAATTGGGGAAGACTTTGAAACAGTGGCAACAGGAGATTCGAGAGGAAAAGGCTAAGGCTGGCCATTGGGAGAAGAAATTCCAAAAGATGCAGATCCGAAATGAGGCCCTAGAAAGGAGTTTGGCAGAAAGCCAAAAAGAGAAATATGGATTAAAGGCTAAATTGACTAAACTGGGACGGTCTTTTCACCACCATCGAAGTCGTAATTCTACAATCGAGCTGAAGTCAATTCTAAACAAGATTGAGGAAATGAAGGGCAAGATAAAAAAATTAGAATCGGCGTTGCAAAATTGTGAACTTCAGATCGAGCTTCTTGAAGCAAGAGTTGGAAGGAAGAGCTCCATCATTCTCATAATCAAGTTAGAAATTGGGATTATCTCATGGGTGAAGTAATAGTTTAGATCCGAGAGGTAACTGATCACCTACAGACTTTGGCAGTACAAGCTGATACATTGAGCATGAAGTATGAGCTACAGTTAGATCGTGGTCAAGAGCTAGCCTTGTTGTTTGGGAAAATTAAAACTTTGGGCCTTAGGATGAAAGCATAATTGTAGCCCGTTTTATGTAAATAATTTTGTTTTCTAATAAAGTTTTCTAAATGAAATTGAATCTGAATCGATGCCTTCTTTTTGTATTCATGCATTTGCATTACCTCACATCATATACATTTAAGTCCATAGAAATTATCACAGAGAGAAGAGAGAGAGAGAGAGAAGGAAAAATCTGGAAACTGAACACTGAACACCATTACGGTACACATTCCTAGACAATAAAATGGATCAAAGACGTGAACAGTTCCAGAGAGACATGTAAGAGCAATTGGCAAAGCTCCAACAAGAAATGAGAGACCAAATGCTAGAAGCTCAAAGGAACATGGTAGCTCAAATGACTCAGCTACTGAATGGAGCAATGGACGAAGGAAAAGGTCCCATGACTATTACTGGAGAAGATAATGAGGACTTTCCTCCGGATTTTACCCCACCACATATACAAGCACAACCTCAAGAGTATCCCCGAAGGCCATCCGTCACGATTAGACCTCAACAAGGGCAAACTGATGCAAGCATGCCCATGAACTTCCAAGTGGGCACAGGATCTAACCCAGAAGATAACCCTGCTAATCCTGTTATCCCTAACTTAGATATAGCACAAGGGGAAAAGACAAGAATTGAGTCCTCAAGGCAGTTAGAAGATCACTGTAGATTGTTGAAAGAAAAGTTCAAGGCCTGGGAAAATGCTGATAATCACCATGGAATTGACGCTAAAGACTTGAGTTTGGTTCTAGATTTGGTGCTTCCTCTTAAGTTCAAAATGTCAGAATTCGAGAAGTACAATGGGACTAGCTGCCCTGAAGCACACATTACCATGTTTTATAGACGCATGACCGGCTATGTTAACGATCAACTCTTGATTCATTGTTTCTAAGATAGTTTGGGGGGGCAGCGTCTAGGTGGTACAATCAACTGAGCTGTGCTAGGATTAGTTCTTGGAGGGACCTAACCCAAGCTTTTATGAAGCAATACAATCATGTCACAAACATGACGACTGACAGAATCACCTTGCAAAACATGGAGAAGAAGTCAAATTAAAGCTTCAGGCAGTATGCGCAAAGATGGAGGGAGATACCATGCAAGTTTAGCCACTGGTCTTAGAAAAGGAAACTACAATGCTTTTTATCAACACCTTGAAGGCTCCATTCATCACTCACATGATAGGAAGTACCACCAAGAGCTTTACGAATATAGTGATGGCAGGAGAAATGATTGAAAATGCCATAAAGGGTGGCAAGATTAAAGCAGGGGAAACCACTAAAAGGTCTGCTCCTAGGAAAAAGGATAATGAGGTGAAAATACGAGTACATACAACCAAGGTGTAACACCCCCAGACCGGACCCAGACGTTATGGCCCAATCTGGGAATGTCACATCAAAGGAATAATTCAAACAATTTTGCTAAGTTAAAATTTAAGGCCTAAAAGCCCCAAATCCTTGAATCTTGTTAAGTAATGATAAAAGCCCATATTTTTAGGCATTCCGAAAACCATGTTTAAACATTAGAAATTTACTCAGGTTTAATAATTAAGTAAACATTTGAAACAATAAAACTCAAAATCCAAAGTCAAATCAGAGTACAAGGCCTTATTATATCCAATGGAAATAAAGTAATTAAAATCATGTCTTTTGAGACAAATAAATAAAACTTTTAAGTATCTTGTAGTGTGGCCATCTCCGAGTTCTCTCCCATGTTAAGCCGATTACTGAGGATCACCTTAAACATTTAATAAAAAGGTGTGAGTTTCGAAACTCAGTGTGCATGACCCTTGGTAACCAATCAACATGCAAATATCACATTGGGCCTAAGCCCTATCAAAAACGGTGGTCTTGGGCCTTAGCCCGCAATGACCTCACATCACATCAATATCACAAGAATGCAATGCACCCATCCCAAATTCAACCCTGCACTCCATTTCCCTTCCAACCCTACACTCCTGTAGGGATTAAATATCAACCTACCCATCCCTACACTCCAAAGGTAGCACCAGCAGTGGCACTAATCAAACATTGCAGCAAAGCTGCTATAATGGGCTTAAAGTCACCGGTGGCTCCATGATCGTCAAGCGACTATGCGATCCTCACAAATCTTCCTCCGTATCATCAAAACCCACCCAAATGCAGCATATATTTCGTGAATGCAACACACATTTTCACGCATTAAACACTTCAGGGTATTTTAGTCATTTCACTACCCAAGGGTATTTTCATAATTCTACCTTACAGGGGTATTTAGGTAATTTTACAAAACAGAAGTAATTTGGAAATTTTGTAGATCAAGGATGTTTTTCAAAATCAAGGGTTTTCTGGTAATTTTACAATTCGGGGGTATTTTAGTAATTTTGCAAATCTAAGGATATTTTGGTAATTTCCAAATTAGGGGTATTTTAGTAATTTGGCAAACCGAGGGTATTTCGGTAATTTTGCAAACTGGGGTATTTCGGTAATTTTACAAACTGGAGGTATTTCGGTAATTTCATAAACTGGGGGTATTCCGGTTATTTTATAAACTGGGGGTATTTGGTCCTTCTCGGGTTTTAGTTATGAACTTTGGCCCATTAACAAGTCCTTGCGGCTAAAGTGAATAGACACTATGCACCAGGTAGGGTTCCAGAGAAGATGAGGTGGGCCACTGGGACCGCTTAAATACCAAGCTCTCCCTAGATTCAATCCTAGACATGTATATATCCATTGCCACACTCTAACCCAGCGACTTGTCCACTGACATGTTTAATTATTAGATTAAGTCTTATGCGGTTTAAGAGTTGTACAGAACTAGGCCTAAAGTCCATTAAGCCCTCGCATACTTGTCTATGTCCCCATAACGCCCATCAAGCCCAAATCACATCCTTACGGCCCATTAGGCCCTAATCACATCCATATGGCCTATTAGGCCCATCTCAATTCCAGATCATGTAACATGCATGACTAACTCAATTCGTATAACCAACCAAACAATTTCATCAAACTTAGCCTCAGGGCCCACCAGGCCCCTTTAGCCACTTTCGACATTTTCGGCTTTCCGGCATTACCGATATCGTGTGTGTGTAGTGTTTCTAAACACCTGGTTACTGCGACGTGCTATACTATTCTTGGTCTTGAACCTACAACCAACCAACCTTCATTCAATCACCCATACTTAATCAAAATATTTACCAAAAGCCGAAGCCTTATCGTAACCTTACCGTGTGCCACTGGGTTCTAATAGCCCTTCCTTAGGTACTAATCACGAGTATCCCCTAGATCTGCACTCACACATACACCACCAAACTTCGAGTGGCTCATAATCCACACAAGTCACCCCTATAGGTCATACTCACATTCGGCCATTTACTTAAACCATAATCGACTTGAGTACAGTTACACATTGCTAACGATCCTTACCACGCTTGTGATCTCTGAACCTTACCCTTGTTAATACAAGATTAACAACAATGAGAAGTTAGATAGCCCTTCGGCTTTTAACAAAACACACTAAAGGGGTTAACTGAACACTTACCGAACCCAACCTTTGATCCTACGGCCTAGATAGCTGCTAAACGAGATTCGGCTTTTAACCTTGACTGATAGTAGATAACAATTGATTTATGATAGAGGAAAAACAACAAAGATTCGACACTAATAGGGATTTCGGCAAGAGAAGATGATGATACTTCGGCAATAAAAAAGTTTGGCTATGCGAGAATTCGGTAAAAAGGGATTCGGCTGTAGGAGATTTCGTCAATAAGGCAAGGTATTTTCGGTTGTGGAAAAATAAGGTCTCTGCAAGGAAAAGAAAAAAGAATGGAAAATTCGGCATTACCTAGGACCCCAGATTCAGCACACACACATTTATATAGCCTATAACCGAAACTTAGCCACCCCTAAAGTCCAATTCAGCACCACTTTATCTACTGCTCATCTCCTAATTTTTCTCCATGCTATCTTCCTTATCCTTCTCCTAAATTTTCTCTACTGATCACTTCTCCTTAGAGTCCCTCTACACGCCACTTCTAGCCTTCTAGAAGCCTAAAATTAAACTCTAAAATAAAGCTAAGCTAGCACTTGAACCTCAAACCTTCCTGCATGCATATGTTGCCACCTCTTAACACCCTACTGGCGTCACTTAGCCACTTCATTACAGGCTTCCTTGTGCCATTTTTCACTTATTTTTATTTAAAAGCCCACTAGTCACAACCCTGATTCCTTAATTAATTAAATTAAGAATCCTCCACCACAAATCTCGAACCCAGACCTTCTTCAACACACCTAGACACTCCAAATTCATTAAACCTTTAACGCTGTCATGTCATTTGTCATTTTCTTGCTCACTTAAAAATTTTATGAGACCCAAAGCCCAAAAGGCCCATTTCTTATAGGCCCAAATTCGGGGCATTACAATTCTATCCCCTTAAAGAAATTTCATCCTAAAAATTTCCAACTAACTACTAAAGGCACCGGTCAAGTCACACCATTATGCTTTCACTGCGCACTCTGATTTAATAACACATAAACATTGCACACATACAGTTTCTATACCCAAAAATATCGCATCCACACAAAACATACCTAACTTAATGGTGATTAAACAATCCCGAGCCTTATGCTCCTCAGACTCGCATCTGAAACATGCTCCTAACTTCCTCCAGCATTCACCTGAATGATGCCTTCTGCAATATTCGCAAGCCAGAAAGTTTGGACGTACCTTAACATGTTTCACAGAATGAGATTGCAGCCTTAGAGAACTGCAATCTCCTTTTTTCTTACAGTCCACACACCTAACCCGAAGTGTTTCACCAATTTCTTTAACCTCCTCTAGTACCTCTCTAACTAGCTGAGTCAGTACATCAGCCCTAACACTTCCACGGCCTCTCCCGCGACCCCTTGCACTTCTTCTAGTGCGCATCACTGATTCTCGTATTATCTGAATTAGGAATTTTTATGAATTTAGTTCATAGTTTCATTGTTTAAAGCACATGTCTTATGCAAGTAATGATTTAAAAGGTTGTTCTGCAGTTGTAAATGTAACACCCCAAACCCGGCCTAAACGTTACGACCGGATCTAGCGTGCCACATCAGGTAATGTTTGAAAAACCTTATGGCGGTTGAAAAGCTTATTATCAAATTCCATCTTAAGCGATCACAATTTGGTTTCCCGTTACTTGTTTATAAAAGAAGTTCATTTGAATTAATATCCTATTTAGAAATACATGTATTATCTTGCTTATTAAGAACCATGTCAGTATCAGAAGTTTGGTTTATCAATTACGAAAAACGTGATATTTGAAAAATAGTTTTTTATTATTTTGAAAACCCCGTGTTGATTAAATTTGTAGTGTTTAAAGAAATCCCAAATAAAAGTTAAAACAATTCTACTGGCCTTATTACAGCAATTATAAAACCCAAAATTTAAGTAAAGTAATCCCAAACTAAAATACTAATTTCACCCTCGAAACCTGTAGTACGTGCGGCCACCTCCGAGTCCCTCACGGCTCCAAATCCTCTAATGCTTGGGATTACCTACACAGT
Source organism: Gossypium bickii (assembly GCA_025503065.1). Classification (NCBI taxonomy): domain Eukaryota; kingdom Viridiplantae; phylum Streptophyta; class Magnoliopsida; order Malvales; family Malvaceae; genus Gossypium; species Gossypium bickii. The sequence continues at coordinate 70,682,607 of CP106712.1, forward strand.
TAAAGGAAAAGGGGTGAGTTACAAGAACTCAGTGTATAATCCCTAGCTACATTCAAAGTGTGGATCAATTCCATGCAGTATCAATTTGGGCCTAAGCCCCAAAATCATGGTAACGCAAACTAGAAATGCAGCCCAACCCAACCCAACCATCACACCACCCGTACACCCATCACACCACCCACCCAGCCCTATACACTAAAATCACAGCCGAGCTGCCAGTATCATCGCAGCAAAGCTGCCAGTAACAGTATACGTGGCCGAGCCACTAAAATCAGTAAATCGTGGCAGAGCCACTGAATCAGTATAACGTGGCATAGCCACCAGTACAATACTTCCTCCGAATACATAACCCAACCCAATGCAACATGTCGTGACATATTAATTCAGTGTATACAATAATATACCATCATAGCAATTAAACACATTACACACAAACATACTAAATCTACCCGTAGGGGTATAAAGGTAATTTGGTCGGTAGGGGTAAAACGGTAATTTACCTCTTAGGGGTATATTAGTAATTTCACCCAACGAGGGCATTTCAATAATTTTACCCACCGAGGGTATTTCAATAATTTTACCCATCGAGGGTATTTCAGTACTTTTACCCATCGAGGGTATTTCAGTAATTTTACCCCTACAACGGCCTTTCCAAAGGCCTAACGTCGCCTCGAGCGACTCAGTTTCCATCTCCGATCAATACAGTGCAATTGGGCCTAAAACCCATTTCGACCCATTCGGGCCGCAAGCTGATGTGGCCCATTCTAATTATTTTCAATCTCGGTTCTGCGGAGTATGCAGTCGCATCGATCAACTTACACTTTTTGCCGTTTCTGCTCATATGGGCCCATTAAGCCCGCCTCAGCTTAACAAGGCTCGTTATGGCCTCAGTTTCACGAGAGCATTTGTGACACTCTCAATGGTCTATCGCCCTCCCTAGAGGCTCGGTTTGTCACTACGAGCGCTGCACGCTCAAGTGATCTTCATAGCCGGTATTTCGGCTTTAGATATTTTAGCTTCTAGCTGTCTCACGGATTATAGCAGTAATAGTTTAAGCAGGGGTCTGAGATTACACACCTGTTACGGATTACGGATTGCGTTACTTTCTGAGGCACCTAAGAACATAATTGGCCATCAGTTACTTTTCATATTCAATAATCCTAAAATATGAATACATTTAACTATTGGCTTAGCTTACCAACAAATAACAGGCTCCCTTCTATGGAGAGTATTCGGTCCACCTCCTACTATCAAAGATCAGCGTCCCTAACGAAAAGAACGTGTTAGAACATTATTCAAGATAATAAGAGAAACGACCTTTCGGCCCTAACGAACTCAAAAAGATAAGAGAAACTTCTACCCCTAATCGCCATGGCCCCAACTTACCAACAAACGGAAGAGATCCCGAAGCAGTTTGAACCAACAAGATACGAGTTTTTGCACCCTAGAGGATTCGGCCCTCACCACAAGAAAACAAAAGGGATTCGATTTGGAGAAGGTAAGTAGATTCGGCCTTTGACCAGAGAAAAGCCGAATGGGAAAGAAAGATTCAGCAACCAAGTGTAGCAACCATGAACTAAAGATGGAATGAAGAAAAGAAGTGGTAGAAGAGGAAAGGGTGTGTAGTTATTTGGCTAGAGAAAAGATAAGTAAAGCGTGAAGAGAAGGGAGGGGGAGAACAATGATTCGGCTAATAGCATAAGAAAGAAGAAATAGTTACAGATTAGAGAAGAGAGAGGAGATTCGGCTTATGTAAAGGAAGGAATAGAAGAGAAAACATAGAAGAAGAGAGGGAGATAAGGAATTCGACAAGAAAGAAATTGCAAAAGACCTGACCCGAAATACTCAAGGAAAAAGTGCCCAAAATGCAAAAACGTCAAGGAGAAACTAGAGAAATTCGGCAACCTTCCCATTCAAGGCCAAATATGCTACCTAAGCCCCTCTTAAGTCGAAATTCTCATCCCCACAACACTTCCAAATTCGGCCAACACTACCACTCTTTCCTATCCCACGATTTTCTCCCCTTTTTCCTCCTCAATTTCCTCCCTTTCATCCATTTGAAACCATTTGACACAGTCTCCAACCCCCATAGCAGTGTTTGATCCCAGCTCTGCCTCCTCCTCTCCGAAAGTATAAAATAAAAGCCTCCATATGCAGCTTGTGAGATTCAAACCCCACTCTCCAAGCCTTCCCAAAGATGCCACTGCCACTGAGCTACAAGCTCATCTTGTGTTAGCAAAACACAGTTTAATTTACCTAAGTCCTGCTTCCATCAGCCCACTCCACTAAAGGCCCAAAAATCAAAATTTTTCCAGGGCTTGGACTCGAACCTAGGCCTCCCTAGAACCCCCAAACACACTCGAATAACCCGCTGAGCAAGCACGACATGCAATTATGCAAAAATTACAAACCCCTAATTTTTGGGATGTTAAAATAAATCCACTACAGGCTTAAGTTTCCTACGGGCTTTAATTTCTAAGATCCTATTGGTTAAAGTAGCCCAATATCTAAATACAGTTTAGCAATTTAAACAAATGTAAGCACACAAACATACTTAGCTTGACATCGAGGCTCGGTGAACCACACTTCAAGAATCCTGCAAAAACTTTTTTAATCTACTTGTTTTTAAAAACCCAAAATCTAAGGCCCATTTCATAGCCCGAGCTTTACAACCAGGCTCTAATACCACTAAATGTAACACCCTACGACCAGGCCTAGACGTTATGGCCGAATCCGGGAATGTCACATCAAAGGCATAATTCAAACAATTTTGCTAAGTTAAAATTTAAGGCCTAAAAGCCCAAAATCCTTGAATCTTGTTAAGTAATGATAAAAGCTCATATTTTTAGGTATTCCAAAAACCATGTTTAAACATTAGAAATTTACTCAGGTTTAATAATTAAGTAAACAGTTGAAACAACAAAACTCAAAATCCAAAGTCAAATCAGAGTACAAGGCCTTGTTACATCCAACAAAAATAAAGTAATTAAAATCATGTCTTTTGAGACAAATAAATAAAACTTCTAAGTATCTTGTAGTGTGGCCATATCCGAGTCTTCTCCCACATCGAGCTGATTAATGAGGATCACCTGAAACATTTAATAAAAGGGTGTGAGTTTCAAAACTCAGTGCGTACGACCCTTGGTAACCAATCAACATGCAAATATAAAATGGTGGTCTTGGGCCTTAGCCCGCAATGACCTCACATCACATCAATATCACAAGAATGCAATGCACCCATCCCAAATCCAACCCTGTACTCCATTTCCCTTCCAACCTACACTTCTGTGGGGATAAATATCAATCCACCCATCCCTACACTCCAAAGGTAGCACCAGTAGCGGCACTACTCAAACGTTGCAGCAAAAGCTGCTATAATGGGCTTAAAGCCGGTGGTGGCTCCACGGTCGTCAAGCGACTATACGATCCTCACATATCTTCCTCCGTATCATCAAAACCCACCCAAGTGCAACATATATTTCGTCAATGCAACACACATTTTCACGCATTAAACACTTAGGGGTATTTTAGTCATTTCACTATGCAAGGGTATTTTTGTAATTTAGGTAATTTTACAGAACAGAAGTAATTTGGAAATTTTGTAAATCAGGGATGTTTTTACAAAATCAAGGGTATTTTGGTAATTTTACAATTCGGGGGTATTTTAGTAATTTTGCAAATCTAAGGATATTTTGGTAATTTCCAAATCAGGGGTATTTTAGTAATTTGGCAAACTGAGGGTATTTCGATAATTTTACAAACTGGGGGTATTTCGGTAATTTCATAAACTGGGGGTATTTGGTCCCTCTCAGGTTTTAGTTATGAACTTTGGCACATTAACAAGTCGTTGCAGCTAAAGTGAACAGACACTATGCACCAAGTAGGATTCCAAAGAAGAAGAGGTGGGCCACTAGGACCGCTTAAGTACCAATCTCTCCCTAGATCCAATCCTAGACATGCATATGTCCGTTGCCACACTCTAATCCAACGACTTGTCCACGAACATATTTAATTATTAGATTAAGTCTTATGCGGTTTAAGAGTTGTTCAGAACTAGGCCTAAAGTCCATTAAACCCTAGAATACTTGTCTACGTCCCCATCAAGCCCATCAAGCCCAAATCACATCTTATGGCCCATTAGGCCCAAATCACATCCATATTGCCTATTAGGCCCAAATCAATTCCATACCATGTAACATGCATGACTAACTCAATTCGTATAACCAACCAAACAATTTCAGCAAACTTAGCCTCAGGGCCCACGGGCCCCTTTAGCCACTTTTGGCATTTTCAGCTTTCCGGCATTGCCAATATAGTGTGTGTGTAGTGTTTGTACACACTTGGTTACTGCGACGTGCTATACTATCCTTGATCTTGAACCTACAGCCAACCAACCTTCAATCAATCACCCATACTTAATCAAAATATTTACTAAAAGTCGAAGCCTTACCGTAAACTTATCGTGTGCCACCGGGTTCTAGTAGCCCTTCCTTAGCTACTAATCAAAAGTATCCCCTAAATCTGCACTCACACATCCACCATCAAACTTTGAGTGACTCATAATCCACACAAGTCACCCCTATAGATCATACTCACATTTGGCAATTTACTTAAACCATAATCAAATTGAGTACGCTTACACTTTGCTAACGATCCTTACCACACTTGCGATCTCTGAACCTTACCCTTGTTAATACAAAATTAACAACAATGAGAAGTTAGATAGCCCTTCGGCTTTTAACAAAACACACTAAGGGGGTTAACTGAACACTTATCGAACCCAACCTTTGATCTTGCGGCCTAGATAGCTGTTGAACGAGATTCAGCTTTTAACCTTGACTGATAGTAGATAACAATTGATTTGTGATAGAGGAAAAACAACAAAGATTCAGCACTAATAGGGACTTCGGCAGGAGAAGATGATTATACTTCGACAATAAAAAAGTTTGGCTATGAGAGAATTCGGCAAGAAGGGATTCGGCTGTAGGAGATTTCGGCAACAAGGCAAGGTATTTTCGGTTGTGGAAAAATAAGGTTTCAGCAAGGAAAAGAAAAAGAATGGAAAATTCGGCATTGCTTAGGACCCCAGATTCGGCACACACACATTTATATAGCCTATAGCCGAAACTTAGCCACCCCTAAAGTCCAATTCGGCACCACTTCATCCACAGCTCATCTTCTAATTTTTCTCCATGATATCTTCCTTATTCTTCTCCAAAATTCTCTCTACTGATCACTTCTCCTTAGAGTCCCTCTACACACTACTTCTAGCCTTCTAGAAGCCTAAAATTAAACTCTAAAATAAAGCTAAGCTAGCACTTGAACCTCAGACCTTCCTGCATACACATGTCGCCACCTCTCAACACCCTAGTGGCGTCACTTAGCCACTTCACTACAGGCTTTCTTGTGCCATTTTCCACTTATTTTTATTTAAAAAGCCACTACTCACAACCCTGATTCCTTAATTAATTAAATTAAGAATCCTCCACCACAAAACTCGAACCCAGACCTTCTCTAACACACCTAGACACTCTGAATTCATTAAACCTTTAAAGTCGTAATGTCATTTGTCTTTTTCTTGCTCACTTAAAAATTTTATGAGACCCAAAGCCCAATAGGCCTAATTTTTCTAGGCCCAAATTCGGGGTGTTACAAAAGGGTACTCGAAGGCAATCACTATTAGCCAGCCAAAGGTAATTACGGCTGGGCAAAAAGGGTCGGGAAGACAAGAATCAAGAGCAAGGAAAAACTCTGAAAAGCTTCAATTTACACCAATCCCAATAACATATAAGGAGCTATATCAAAGTTTATTTGATGCACATGTGGTGTCCCCCTTTTATCTAAAACTGTTACAGCCCCCATATCCTAAATGGTATGACTCAAACGCTCAATGTGATTACCATGTGGGAATATTGGGGCATTCAATAGAAAACTGCACTGCCTTCAAAAAGGTAGTAGAGAGACTCATCAAGATGGGGATTGTGAAGTTCGATGATACACCTAGTGCGAAGAACCCATTACCTAACCATAGAAATAAGGGGATAAATGCAATCAGTGAAAATGTCATGAGAAAGATCAAAGAGGATATTACAGAGGTAAAAACCCCGTTGAGAATGGTTTGGAGAGAAATGGTAAGAAGAGGACTGATATTATCAGATTTTGTGGAAGGATGTGAAGGAGTAAGGGACTACTGTGAGTTCCACAAAGCAGAAGGGTACGAGATCCAGGAATGTGCTGAGTTCAGGGTCTTGGTACAAAGCCTTATGGATAATAAAGAATTGGAATTTTATGAAAAAGGCTCAGAGAGAGGAAACATATATGCAACAGAACGAGAATTGACAAAGCAAAAAGTCAATTACCCAGGGATCATCATCTCTCGGCCAAGAAATACGGATGGCGGAACACAAGTGGCACCAAAGGTCGTAATTCAAAAACCTGTTTCCTTTCCTTACAAGGATAACAAAATGGTACCTTGGAAATATGAATGTAATGTGACAATACCAGGAGTGGAAAACTCAGCGGGCACTTCCAAGGAGGTCTGAAATGAAGGATCTTACACACGTAGTGGAAGGCGTTACGACTCAGGAAACGTCAAAACAGAACCAGTAAAATCAAAGACCTTGGTAGTTGAGCGGAGAAAGGGGCTAAAGCACTTATCAATGAACCTGTAAAAGAGGATGAGGCTAAAGAATTTCTAAAATTCTTGAAGCACAGTGAATACTGCGTGGTAGAGCAGCTGCGCAAACAACCGGCTCGCATATCAGTGATAGTCTTACTTTTAAGTTCAGAAGTGCATCGTGTGGTATTGATGAAAGTATTGAATGAAACTTATGTTACTAAAGATATATCTGTCAACAAACTTGACCGTCTGGTTAGTAATATAAGTGCTGACAACTTCATTTACTTCAGTGATGACAAAGTTCCACCTGGGGGTATGGGATTGACTAAGGCTTTGCACATCACTACTCGTTGCAAAGGATATACTCTACTGAGCATGCTAATTGATAATGGACCGGCTTTGAATGTCTTACCATTGTCTAGCTGAAAAGATTGTCGATAGACAGTTCTCACATGAAGACATGCCAGAACATAGTGAGAGCATTTGATGGCACCGAAAGAAGAGTGATGGGAAGGATTGACATACCGTTGTTGATTGGGCCAAACACATATGAAGTGAATTTTTTGGTAATGGATTACAATTACTTGTTGGGGAGGCCCTGGATTCATTCAGTAGGGACAGTACCTTCATCACTGCATCAAAAATTGAAAATAGTAACAGAAGGTCGACTGGTTATTACAAATGCAGAAGAGGACATCATAGCTACTGTTACCAACGACGCGCCATATTTAGAGGCGAATGAAGAGGCAACTAAATGCTCTTTTTGATCTTTAGAGTTTGTAAATACAAAATTCATATTGAAAGGAAATGAGGTTCCGGTGCCTAAGATATCTGGGACCATGAGAATAGGCCTGCAAATGATGATGGGGAAAGGAGCCTTATCGGGAAAAGGACTGGGCAGACATCTTTAAGGAGAGATTCATGTTCCAATGCTGAAATAGAAAAGAGATCGTTTTGTCTTGGGTTTCAAGCTAGATGCTAGACAAAGGAAGAGGGAATAGAGAAGAAGCAAGAGAGAAGAAGGGCACGGCTGAATGGGGAAGAAAGCAAGGGTGAATTGTTGGCATTCCCTCACATATCGCAGACTTTTATATCAGGAGGGATAATTCACCCGGAGAAAGGATTATTGGAAAATAAAAATCTCCACATCAATGCCATACACGAGAAAGAAATTGGGTAAAAAAACCTGTTGGGCATTCACCCTTATGAACCTGGAAGCGTTTTGAACAATTGGACTGCAGAGGAGCTTCCTGTAGTTTTTAGAGATTACACAGAGTAATGTTCAGAACACACTTGTTTTTTTTAAGCCTAGGAACAATAAGATTTCTTTTGTGAAATAGGCTCATGTTTAGACATCTTTTGTTTCAATAAAATACATATTTAATGATCAATTATGGCAAATATTCTTTTATTTTTTATATATTCTTTTGATTTTCTAATTTCATTCCAAATTTTTTATTCTCATTCATATCATGTTAATAGTTGTTCTTGAATTCATTTGTTCTTTATACATTCTTTTGTACCTACCACAGGTCCCTAGATATCAATGACATGACCAACGATACAATAGATTCATAGGTCCATTTTGAGCAAGACTTGTGTTTAGAGGAATTTTAGTATTTTGAAGGTGACAAAAATTGTGACTTGTCTCCCAATTTGTTAAGAATGGTAAAGCAAGAAGAGAAGCAGATTTTACCCCATGAAGAGGTGGTAGAGAATATAGTCACAGAGGAAGGAAAGGTTGTGAAAATTGGAACGCGCACAGCCGAGGAGACGAAGCAAGACCTTGTTGAGTTATTACAGGAATTCAAAGACGTCTTTGCATGGTCATACTAAGATATGCCTGGGCTAAGTACTGATATTGTAGTGCATCGCCTTCCCATAAGAGAAGAGTGCAAGCCAGTTCAGCAAAAGCTACGAAGGATGAGGCCTGATGTGGTGTTAAAAATAAAAGAGGAAGTCAAAAAATAGTTTGATGCTGGTTTTCTACAGGTGGTAAAATACACAGAGTGGGTTGCCAATATTGTTCCTGTTCCTAAGAAGGATGGAAAGGTTCAGATGTGTGTAGACTATAGGGACTTAAATAAAGCCAGCCCAAAGGATTAAATAAAGCCAGCCCAAAGGACAATTTCCCTTTGCCTCATATTGACACGTTGGTGGATAATACTGTAGGATACTCATTGTTTTTCTTCATGGATGGTTTTTCAGGATATAATCAAATCAAGATGCACCTTGAGGATATGGAGAAAACTACCTTCGTAACATTGTGGGGTACCTTTTGATATAAGGTAATGTCATTCGGGCTAAAGAACGCAGGGGCAACATATCAAAGGGCAATGGTAACTTTATTCCATGACATGATGCACAAATAGATTGAAGCATATGTTGATGGTATGATCTCCAAATCTCGAACAGAAAAAGGAACACATTGAAGTTTTGAAGAAGTTGTTTCTGAGATTGAGAAAATTTCAATTAAAGTTCAACCCGGCAAAGTGTACTTTTGGAGCTCGGTCAGGGAAATTGCTGGGTTTCGTAGTCAGGGAGAGAGGAATCAAAGTTGACTCAAATAAGGTCAAAGCTATAGAAGAATTTCCTCCACCGTGCACTCAAAAGGAAGTTCGAGGTTTTCTTGGTAGGTTAAATTACATTGCTTGATTTATTTCACAATTAATGGAGAATTGTGATACCATATTTCGTCTTCTTAAGAAACATAACCAAGGTGTATGGGATGATGAGTGCCAGAAAGCTTTTGACAAAGTCAAACAATATTTGTCAAATGCTCCAGTACTATCTCCGCCTAATCCAGATAGACCATTGATATTGTATTTGACAGTGTTCAATAACTCTAACGGATCTGTGCTTGGTCAATATGATGAGTCAGGAAGAAAAGAAAAGTCAATATACTATCTTAGTAAAAAGTTCACTGAATGTGAAATGAGATTTTCGTCAATTGAGAGATTATGTTGCGTCTTGATTTTGGCAACTCAGAGATTGAGGTAGTATATGCTATATCATACAACCAGGTTAATTTCGAAGCTTGATCCGTTAAAGTATATGATGGAGTCAACTGCTTTGAATGGAAGGATGGCAAGGTGGCAGATTTTGCTTTTTGAATTTATTATAGTCTATGTAAACCAAAAGGCTATAAAAGGAAGCGCAATAGCAAAATTTCTGGCTAGCAGGGCTTTAGAGGATTATGAACCTTTGAACTTTGATTTCCCCAATAAAGAGTTAATGTATGTGGCAACTACTGAAGAGTGTCCATGGAAGTTAAATTTTGATGGGGTGTCAAATGCCGTGGGAAATGGAATTGGGGCAATCTTGGTATCCGCTAGTGGTGATCATTATCCATTCACAAGCAAATTGGATTTTGATTGCACAGACAACATGGCGGAGTATGAAGCATGCATCATGGGAATTCAAGCAGCTGTAGAGCGTAAAATCAGAGTGTTAGAAGTATATGGAGATTCTGCCTTAGTAATCTACCAACTTAAGGGAGAATGGGAGACAAGAGATCCCAAACTAATTGATTACCAAAAAATAGTTCTGGGATTAATTGAGGAGTTCAATGACATTATTTTTAATTATCTCCCACGTGATGAAAACTAGATGGTGGATGCTTTGGCAACCCCGGCTTCTATGATCAAAGTAAACAAACCAGAGGATATGAGACCTATTCAGATGAGTATTTTTGAAGTTTCAGCTCATTGCTATAACATGGAAGAAGAGGAAAAAGATGACCACCCTTGGTATCATGATGTATTGCGATATGTAAAAAATTGTGAATACCCGGAACATGCAACTGGGAATGATAAAAAGGACATTAAGAAGATTGGCCTCTGACTATGTTTTAGATGGGGATATCTTGTACAAAAGGAGAAAAGATCAGGTACTATTGAGATGCGTTGATGTTGTTGAAGCTAGGAAAATCCTGGAAGAAGTTCATGAGGGTGTTTGTGGGACACATGCTAATGGTTTTACAATGGCTAGACAAACTATGAGATTTGGATACTATTGGTCTACTATGGAAGGAGATTTTATCAACTATGCCCAAAAATGCCACAAATGTTAGATTTATGGAGACAAAATTCACGTACCACCTTCACCTTTGCATGTTATGACTTCTTCATTGCCTTTTTCCATGTGCGGCATGGATGTCATTGGGCCAATCTCACCGAAAGCTTTGAATGGGCATCGATTCATCTTCGTGGTTATTGACTACTTTAGAAAATGGGTAGAGGCTGCTTCATACGCTAGCGTTACTAAGTCAGCAGTTAGTCGGTTCTTGAAGAAGGAGATCATTTATCGATATGGAATGCCCGAGAGGATCATATCAGACAACGCACTAAACTTAAACAATAGCACGATAGCAGAAGTTTGTATTCAATTTAAGATCAAACAGATCAAACACCACAACTCATCTCCGTATTGTCCAAAAATGAATGGGGCAGGGGAAGTAGCCAATGAAAATATCAAGAAGATAGTAGGAAAAATGACTGAGACTTATAAGGATTGGCATGAGAAATTACCATTTCCACTCTATGCTTATCAGACGTCCGTCAGAACCACTACTGGGGCAACTCCTTTCTCATTAGTCTATGGGATGGAGGCAGTTCTACCTATTGAAGTAGAAATACCTTCTCTTCGAGTTTTGTCAGAAATAAAGTTGGATGAAGCTGAATGGATCCAAGCTCAATATGATCAGTTGAACTTGATTGAAGAAAAAAGGCTAAGGGCTATTTGTTAGGGTCAGATGTATCAGAAACGAATGATGAGAGCTTATAATAAAAAGGTTCGCCTAAGAGAGTTTCATGAGGGGGACCTTGTACTGAAGAAGATCCTTCCCATGCAAAAGGATTTAAGAGGAAAATGGATGCTGAATTGGGAAGGACCATTTGTGGTGAAGAAAGCTTTATCTAGAGGTGCACTGATTCTGACAAAAATGGATGGGAAAAGCTTACCCAATCCTGTGAACTCGGATTTAGTCAAAAAGTATTTTGCTTAAAAAGGAGAAGAGGCCAAGGTGAAAACCTGCAAAGGGCACTTTGAGACCTCAAAAAAAAAAAAGGAGAGGTCAGGGCAAAAACCTGCAAAGGGCGCCTTGAGACCAAAGGGGTTTTGAGTTGAAAACCCAAAAAGGGCGGCTCAAATTCTGAATAGGTATGCAGTGATCTTGCTATACCTGAATCAATAAGAAATGAAGTATGTTGCATATCGGGGCATCAACAAAGTACTTTGGATCTTCTAAACACATGTTAAGCTCAAAGCAGTCATCATGGAGTTTGTACATGAAGCCCAATCTGCGATCTCTATGGCATCTAATTTTTGTTCTACTTATATCAATTCACATTCTTTGGATTCTTTTTCTTCTCAAAGATGTTTTCCTAGTTATTTCTTTTTAATTGACAATTTATTCAGGTCGAACTATCCTCAAAATCAAGTCATTTGTTGTCCATTATTATTTATAAGCATGTTGCATTGAAACAGCGATTGATGAACTAATAGTTTCACAAAAGAAGTTCTACATATTAATTTGGAAATTTCTAGATAAAACAACAAACTGAAACAGACAATTGTTTAGAATTTCCATGTACATAGATTGGAAATGTTTGAGAAAGAAGAGTCTAGAGAGAGACTATTTCTCTGAATTCTTTGTCCAATTGGTAATTGGACAGAATAATGAGCGGATGTGACGAAAGTAAACAATGACATCAGGTCATAACATTCGGGGAATGTTGTGACAAACCAAATTGATGGGGAAATTTGAAACCCCTAAATTGTGGTGGAATAAATTGGATTTGAAACAAATCTTGTATCCTTAGGTTGCAGTAGGGACAGACAGAAAAAGTTTCGATTCCTGGGGGGATGGTTTGAAGATGGTATAAGCCTTGTGTCCCCAAGGTTCAAGAGGAGTAGGCCCTAAAATTTCCTTGCGGCAAATTATTTGAACAAGAATATGATACTTCAAGGGGAACAAAGATGAAACCTTGACAAATAAATGAGTGATAACACCTTGAGTAGGAATCATACTCATACCATTTTTGCATTCATATATCATAGCATGTCTAATTAGGAGCATTTGACTCATATTGATCAGGGCATCCTAATCATTCGACATAAGCATATACCCATTCTACAGGTCATGTCCTCTATAGGACGATGTAGTAGGGTAAATTGACACTTTCAGCCTTGTCTCCTTGAAGTTCCAGCGGAGCAGACTGAAGACAACAGATTTTACCTTCCTGAAGTTGTAGGAAGAAGATTGAAGACATCAGATTTGGCATTCCTGAAGTTGCAGTGAAGCAGATCGAAGACAACAGATCTTACCTTCCTGAAGTTGCAGGAAGAAGATCGAAGACGTTAGCCTTGGCTCTCGACTTTCTGATGAGAGCAAGCTAAAAAGGCGCAGATCCGCATTCTGAAGTTGCAGTGAAGCAGATCGAAGATAACAGATCTTACCTTCCTGAAGTTGCTGGAAGAAGATTGAAGAAGTTAGCCTTGGCTCTCTGAGTTTGCAGTAGAGCAAGCTAAAAGACAGCAGATTTGGCATTCGTGAAGTTGCAGTGAAGCAGATCGGAGACAACAGACCTTACCTTCCTGAAGTTGCAGGAAGAAGATCGAATACGCTAGCCTTGGCTCTCTGAATTTCCATTAGAGCAAGTTAAAAGGCAGCAGATCTGGCATTCCTGAAGTTGCAGTGAAACAGATCGAAGACAACAGATCTTACCTTCCTGAAGTTGTAGGAAGAAGATTGAAGACGTTAGCCTTGGCTCTCTAAATTTACAGTAGAGCAGGCTAAAAATGTAGCACCTCATACCCGAGTCCAAGGCTGAGACCGGATACGAGACATTACTAAGCTCGAACTTTCTTAAACATGCACTTACGGGCTATAAAATTTTATTTCGAATTAAAACTTATCTTTCTTAGTCTAATCATACATTTCATGGGCCTACGAGGCCTTAAACACATATCTGGAAACTTTCAGAACTTAATCAAAAACTTTTCCTTAAAACAAGGGTCACACGCCCATGTGGCTTGGGACACGCCCGTATACCCCTAAGCCATGCCCATGTCGTCCAACCGTGGTCGACACTGACTATATTCACACGGCCTTGACACGCCCGTGTCTTCCAACCGTGGTCGACACTGACTATATTCACATGGCCTGGGGTACACGCCCATGATCTAACTGTGTGTCACACACGGTCTAAACAAACGGCCATGGGAAGAGCCCGTAGCCTATTCTGACTTAAGGTACTAAGGTGCAGGCGTGTGTCTATCCGTGTGGGCACTTGAAGGCTATTTACCAAGCCAATTGCCACCTTGAAATCAAGATCAATCTCATATTCAATTCAACAACTCAAATTACTACATCTTTCATGAACAATACTACATGCTTCATTGATATCAATAAACATACATACTTAGTCAAACTTGGCCAATCACTTAGCCATATACAAAAGAATAATAAACTTGATAGCCCATACTTTTGCCCTTTTTAAGACATATTCTCAAAATGAAATGTTTCCTATACATGCCATACTTAATATAAACATCTTGGCTATACCAAAAAAGTGATTGATAGTGTGCTCCGAGCTCTGATGATGATGATCCACGAGATTAGCTTGGCGGGACTACATGGAAAGAAAGAATAAAAGACGTAAGCATTTAGCTTAGTAAGTTTGCATATAATGCACATAGTAACATTCTTGTTTAACATAAATCATTTGGCATAAACAATGGCATCATAAATTCAGCTATTTAAGCTTACTTACTCTTACTGATTCCTATATATCTCATGATACTTACTAGTTTCATGCTCGTGAGGTAAACATTGTACCTGTATCACTTGATCACATAGATCAGCATACTTTACTATAATAATCATAATCTCTAATTCATCACTCATAACATGAATAATACTCATTTCCAACTTGATAATAGCTTTGCTTACCTAATTTTCTTGCTATCTCATTTAAGTTTTACTCATTTGCCCGATGAATTTCTGTGAATAACCGAGGATACTGAATCTCATCCCACATATAACTTGATGCCAAAGCCATATCCTAGATATGGTCTTACATGGGATCTCTCATCTTGGTATCGATGCCATGTCTTGACATGGTCTTACTCAAAGTCTTCCTTGTGTGTTCCCTCAGGAACTTACCATTGCCATGTCTTGACATGGTCTTATTTGGTATCTTTACTCATGAACTGGTCAATGCCGAGCCTTGGCTTAGACTTACATGAATCTTCCTTGTTACTCACCAATGCCATGCCTTGTCTTGGACTTACATGGGATCTCTATCTCATGATAGCTTTTCAATTCCAAGACTTGTCTTGGGCTTACATGACATCTTTGCTTGTAGACTCACCAATGCCATGCCTTGGGTTGGGTTTACATGGGTCTTCATCTCATAATAACTCTTCAATGCCAAGACTTGTCTTAGACTTACATGATAACATTTCTTGATTGCCGATGCCATGCCTTGGCTTGGTCTTACACGGACTTTCTTATCTCATGTGGTAGATCGAGTATCCTAAGTAATTCAACTTCAATCGAGACTTTCTCATGCTTAACCTCATTGATTTCTTTATTTAACATAGCATTAAGCATTTCTATAGTAATAATGTACATTGTACTAAGCAATTCAATGATAGTAATCATAAAGCTTAGAAATCATACGAACTTACCTCGATATACAAAATGTATGTAGATATGCAATTTAGTCCTCGACTTTGTTCTTGCCTCGGTTTCAATCCGGGCTTTATTTTTTTGATCTATAATAATAGTTTAGATCATTTAATAATCACATTGACTAAATTGACTCTTAACTCATACTTTGGCAAAATTACAATTTTGCCCCTAAACTTTCTTATAATTATACTTTTGCCCCTATGCTCGTAAAATAATTTTCATACTACTTTCTTAAACTTCATGCTTAGCTGATTCTTTATCTCAACTATTGCAATAACAAATTCTCACTATTTCTACCATGTATGACAAATTTCATAACTACTACAAACTGGTCCTTACTAGCATTTTTCATGAAATTCATTTAGGAAAAGATGTTTATCTAACATCGAACTCTCATAATCTTTCTTAAAACATCATTTTACAAACATGTCAAACATGGGTAGATTTTTGAACATGCATCTTAGCTCATCTTATAGCTAAAATTAGCTAATTCATAAAACGAGGACTCCAAAAATACGAAGAATATTAAAAACAGGGCTAAAATGAACTTTCTAGCAAGCTTGAAAAATTGAAGAACCCTAGCTATGGCTTCCTTCAAATTTTTGGCACTTGAGGAAGAAGATGAGAATGATTTTTGTCATCTTTTTTCCCTTATTAATCATTTAATTGATAAATGATCAAAATGCCATTCTCTATACAATTTCACCATTTACTCACTCATGTCTATTTTTGTCCAAAAATTATAATTTGGGAAAATTGCTATTTAAGGATTTCTAATTAATATTCTAAAGCTATTTCATACAAAAAGCTTCTAGAAACTCATATTTTGCAACTTTTGCAATTTAGTCCTAATGGACCCTTTAATGGAAATTTTCATAAAATTTCTACATGAAACTTTCATATTATCAAGCAAACATATCAAATACTTTAAAAACTCATTTTACTAACTCAGATTTGTGGTCTCGCACCACTATTCTGACTAGGCCCTAAATCAAGCTATTACAAAAAGACAGCAGTTTGGCATCCCTGAGTTTGCAGTGGAGTAGACTAAAGATAGTAGATCTTATCTTCCTGAAGTTGCAGTGAAGCAGATTGAAGATACTAGCTTATCTCCCTGAAGATATAGCCATTTGACAAGACCGGGCAAAATGGGACCTTTTATCATATTTGCTCTATTCTCGTTACACGACAATGAGCAAAGAGGGGCAGCTGTAGTAGCCTATTATTGCTCGAACTTAAACAAATAAAATAATAATAATAAAATAAAACCCAATGTCCAATTACAGTCTATTTCCAGGCTCGAATTACACCCCAAGCCCAAATTACACCCTCAGACCTAAAACAGACTACCCAAAACTAAAAACTAAACCCCAGACCCAAACTCACGGGGCTCAAAAGGGCCCAAAACCTAAACAGAAATAGAGACCTAGGGTTTCTGAAACCCTAGGCGTCGCAATCCCCAACACCAGCCTCTCGGTTACGCCGCAATCAGCGCACGGACAACGCTCTACCGCCATGGTTCTCGCCATTCATCTGCAAACAAGGAAAGGAAATAGATAGCAGCAGTAGATTGTGATTTTGCATTTATTTTTTTCAATTTTATTCTGGGTTATAAATAACCCTAAGGCAATCTGTAAGAACACACATATACATGCATACATACAGAGAAATAAAAATACAAAAACTTGATAGCAGAGGTGATTTTCTCAGTTATTTCATTTTGTTTAGTTTTTTTCCTTTTCGATCTATGCATTTTTTATATATAAATATACTGTTAAAAAAAATGAAGAAAAGGGGTTCACCTCTTTATTTGCGCTGAAAAACGGAGTCTTTGATTCCACGATCGTCGAGTACAGTGGCGCGTGCGGTGGTGCATGGTGGCAGGTCAAACCGAAGTCCTGGCCGAAGGCCAAAGGACAGAAAGAGTTTTTTTAAACTCGATTTTTTTTTTTTTTTCTGAAGTGATTCAAAATGATTTTTTAAAACAAAAATTTAGCTTTTATAAGGCCATCATACGACGTCGTTTTAGGATTAGCCAATAACTCCCAAAACGACGTCGTTTTAATGCTAGACCCGCGCGTTGACCCGATACCCTAGTAGGATCCGCGTGTTTTCATAAAAAGGGGAATTTGCCTCTTTAGTCCCTCCGTAATTTTACGCTTTGTAATTTTGTCCAACTTAATTTTTTATTTTTAATTCCACCCTCAAAGTTTGTTTCTGTTCCAATTTAGTCCCTCGGGTTCTTTAAGGGATAATATCAGAACGACGCGTTTAGGAGATAAGGCATAATTGGCTAATTGGTCCCTACGGTGTGATGCACGTTCTGATCTGATCCTTATATATTTTATTTTTATTTATATTTAATCCCTATTTCTTTGTTTATTTTTAAACCTTTTTTATTTTTATTTTATTTTTAAATTATTTTAACATTATATTAAATTATTTTATTTTATAAAAATACTGTATTATTTTTTTATATTTGTATAGTGTATATTAATTTATTAATAATATAAAGTTTTTATGTATTGTTTATTCTAAAATGTATTATTTTTATATGTATTCATTATTTATATTTGGTTATTTTATTAATATTATTTATACATTATTTTAAAATTTGCACATTAGTTATTATATTACATTTTTTATTTTATATATTATACATTATTATACTATATTTTATATATAACTTTTAAATTATTTTATCCTTAATATTGTATATAATTTTGTATACAGTATATTGTTTATATTATTTATTCTTAAATATGTAGTTTTATGCATATATGTACTAGATTATTATATTATAAATATATTTTTATTTATATATCATTTATTTATTTAAAAATGTGTTTTACTTATTTTCTCAGGAATATATATATTATTTTTTTATGCCATATCATTATTTATATATATGTTTTTTTTTTTTGCAATATCTATTATTACATATTACTCATTCTATGTTGATTATTTTATTTTACATTTAATTTTGCATGTAAAGTTTTATGTTTATTTAGTAGTTTTTTTTTATCTTTCATTATTTACTGTCTTATATCTTATATTTATTTGTCCATGCTCTTTTATTTGTTTATGATTCTTATGTCTGCTTTAGTATAATTATTCTATTATTTGTATCATTTGTTATTTCATATTATTCTTTCTTTAATTATCTATGTTAGTAATAATTGTTAATATGATTTGTAGTTATGGAATTGCTATTTGGTATGTATGTTGTAACATATTAATGCAATATCTTACTCAAATCATTTTTTTTTTTATAAAAGGACATTTTGCTAAATTGACGCATTTCATTCAAAGGTTTTTAAATATGGTGATACATGATATTTGGGGACTTCGAGAAAGATTATACCCTAACTTACTGGGTTTTAATTTTTCTCACGAGACTTAAGGTATCAAGTATCCTTAAAAAAAACCTATAAACTTCAAATCAAAACTTATTATCAAAAATTCAAAATGTTATATCTTAACTTATTAGATATAATGTTTTGTATCTCGAGGTAAGGATTTTCTGCAAATAAAGGTAAGCTTAATTTCGAAGTTTTGAGATGTTACATCCCAACTCATTAGGTGTGACATTTTATTTCTTTGAGATAAGTGAGTTTTAGTTTTCTTTCAAATAAAAGGATTGTATTTTAAAATTTTCTTAAATAAATTTTCAACATTAGGCATGACTTTATCAATTAGGTACCAATTTTTTGGTGTTACGAGGGTGCTAACCCTTCCTCGTACGCAACCGACTCCCGAACCTGTTTTCTTGAATTTCGTAGGCCAAAATCAATGTTTTGAAATAAAACGTTTTATAAGGTGTTCTGATCACACCTAAGCAAAAAGGGATTTGTGACATCCCGAAATTGGGCCTAGTAGGATTAGGCCCATTGGGCCTTGGGCTTAGGAGTGTTTAAAATTTTGAGAAAAAGAGAATGACATTATTTCAAGATTGGACTAATTAGGAAGGTGATTTTGGAAAGTTACGAGGTTTCTAGGAAGTTCCGGGTTCAAATTGGGCCTTAGTACAAATTTTGTTTTTAAGCCTATTAAATAGAGATAGTAAGTGGTATCAAGGCTTATGGAAGTAAATGAGTAAATAGCTAGTAAATTGAGCAATTAGTAAAGAGGTTATGGCGCCATATGATTTACCTTGAGGGAAGAGGTTCAAATCCCATTGTGTGCAAATTTTGACTATTATTTTTGTATTCTTTCCTAAGTGTCAGCCAAGCATGTAAATAAGGCAAGGTGGACTTTTTATTTTTGGCAAGATGGCTAAGGAAGATAGGAAAGGATGAAGGTGAGGAAAGAAATCAAAGAAAAGGGGAAAGTAAAGGGAACATGTGGCCTTTTTCAAGGGAAGTGTTATGGAAAGTGTGGTTGGCCAACTTTTGACCATTATGGTCATGTTGTGGACGGTTTTGGGGGTAAAGGGAGATAGCCGAATTTTTCTTGGTGTTTTGGTAAAGCCTTAGTGTTTGTTTTGGTCAAAAATACCTTTAGCATCAATAGTGTCATTTTCTCCAAATTTCTACTCTTTGTGAGTTTAGTTTTCTTCTTTTCTTTCTTCTTTGCCTAAACCTCCTAGCACAATTGTGCATTTTTCTTCTCTATTGTTTGGTCAAATTATTCACCTCTTGTTCATTTCCCTTTGATAGTTGAATCACCTAGCATCTATTCAACCTTCCATCCTTTTCTTTTAACCATTCCTCCAACCTTTCCTCTTCTCTAAATCGACACCACCATCAAATCACATTTTTTGGTTTGATTATCCTCCATAGCCGAATATCAATATTCATTTTCTTCTATAACCAAACCTTCATCTCTTCTCTATCTTTTCTTCTCATCCGTATTAACACTCATTCCTTGATCAATCGGTAAGTGTTCTTTTCAACATTTCATTTTCTTTCTTTTAATGCCGAAAATATATGCCTTGGTTTGGGATGGTCATATTGATCGAGACCATCATTTCATTCTACTCTCTCAAACGAGATCACTCTCCTTTTTGTAGTATTCTAGTGGGAAGCCGAACATCATTCTAGCCTTACGTTGAACAGAGAAATCGGATCCAATATTAATAAGGTAAGGAGTTCTTATGGATTATTGATACTATTCAATATTCGATTGGTTGCTAACGGAGTAATAATTTGAAATAATCGACTATATGTTTTAGGGACAAATCACTCGATACATTCTACCTTCGGACATAATGGTAAGTGATTCAAGTGTAAGTAATACGAAATCTTTTGGAAATCCGAGGCTAACTTTTGGTTGGTATTGTTCTAGGTCATCGACGAGTGGTTCTTTAGGAAATCAAAATCAGTTGTGTAATCCCGTACCTTCCGGATGCATGTTTGAAATGGTGTGTAATCTCACACTTCTCTAAAAGTTCGCATGAAATATTCTATGATTACGGTCAAAATACCAAAGGAAACCGAAAACCAGCATCCGTGATCACTCGGGCGTGCATATGTCCGTGGTAGTAAACATTTTTTGCAATGAAACAGTTTGGTCAGCAGCAGTGATGTGATTTTGAAAAATCACAAAAAATAGGAGAAATGGAATTAGGAAGTGAATAAGATATTGAATGAAAGCTTACTGTGTCTATTTTTATATGGAAGAAATGGAGAAGGGAAAGGAATTTTACAGTCTGTGATATTTTAATTTTAGTGAGACTGGTTCTGGTTGACTTTGTGGTTTCCTAATCTGTCTTGGAAAAATTGTATAAAATTGTACAAAGTGAATTAAGAGTTATAATTTATATTTATAGGTTCCTTAGTGAGCCTATTTTCAATAGAAAAAGTTGGAGCAATATATGAAAACCGTACAATGAGATATTTGAAACTAAGTTAAGAGAGGTCGGAATTGTTGGACAGTGAAACAAGGGAAACTTTAAGGAATAATCTGTACTAAATGGTTTAGCAAAAAATTCTAGAAACATTGTAGTAAGAAGGTATATGAGTCTAGTTTCAAGGAAAATTTACATATTTAGATTTTGAGATTCCTAACTCAAGTTATAGTCAATATAGTCAGTACGACGCATATGGACAATTTAAATTTTTATGCCCAAATTAGTAGTTAAGTCTGGATTGCGAAATTACCGAATTACCCTTAGTGAGTAAATTACCGAATTACGAAAATGTCCTTACGGGCCGAATTATGGAAATACCCCTAAAGGGTCGAAATACGAAATTGCTTAATGGGTCGAGTTGACATACTGCCTTAAGGGCCGAATGGACATAATGATAATTGGGCCAATCTGATATTATGGCTAGATGGGCCAATTTGATATTTTTGCTAATTGGGCCAATCTGATATTATGGCTAGATGGGCCAATTTGATATTTTTGCTAAATGGGTCGATCTGATATTTTGCTAAATGGGCCGATCTGATATTACTAAATGGGCCGATCCGATATTTTGCTAAATGGGCCAATCTGATATTTGCTAAATGGGCCAATCTAATATTTTGCTTAATGGGCCAATCTGATATTTTGCTTAATGGGTCGTACTTTTACAATGAATATCCGAATAAATTACTGTTGTTATATTGTAAAAATCATGAATTGTTATGCATTATATACATGATTTTCCATGGGATGGGATATTATTGAGGAGAAGTTCTGGTGGCTTTGCCACATATTTTGGTGGCTCTGCCACAAATTTGTATAGTGGCAATGCCACATAAATTCTGTTATTCTGGTGGCTTGTCTACAATTAAATTTGTTATAAATGGCTTAATGCCTGCGATTGGTGTGTTGGCGGGGTGGGTTGACTTGATCCCCACAGGTGTGTTGGTTGGTACGGGTGGTGTGTAGCGGATGGATTACTAGGTTTGGTTTAGGAATTGCATTTCATACACATGATATAATTGATACATTATTATTATTGTAAATGAGCTTAGGCCAAAATTATTGCTTAATGGGATTTAGGCCCAGTCGATAACGGTAAGGGGATTATGCACTGAGTTCTTGTAACTCACCCACCTTTCTTTTCTTAATCCCTGTAGGTAATGCTCAGTGACGTGCACTTGGGCCATGGATGACTTGGTGGAGGCCATACTTCAGAAATGGTGTTTTTATTTTGGAACTTTAGATTTCTATTTTCATTCACTTTACTATTGTGGGTTTTATGTTGTAATAGGGCCTCTGGAGTATTTTATTATTTGCTTTATATTTGTTATATTTATTATTTTACTTAAATTGTTTTAAATGGGAATTTTCTAAAAACTTATATAAATATTTTCCAAAATCGATTAACAAATGGATTTCAAAATAAACTTTTACAAATATTTTTAACATGAAAATTTTCATTCAAATTATCAATGAAATTTTCAAAAGACTCGGATTCTCTTTCAAATTTTCAACGTCGTTTTCAAAAGTCACGGTTTTAAAGCTCCCTACCTCGATTTCCGATTCATCAAATGATTTTTCAAAACAGTTGTATTTTATCAAATATTTCAAATCAAACTTGTTTTCTTGATTTTAACAAAGCAATACCTATTTCAGTACGAAAAAAAAAGGGTTTAACATGTTTTGCTCGTGTGACATACCAAATCCGCTCATAACGCATGGGCCGGGTTTGGGGTGTTACAGGATTGGTGGCGACTCCCATTTTTGTTTTCTTTAGTCGATCTCTATTTTTTTTATAAAACTTTAAAAATGGTTTCGGTACCTACTATATTCATTTTTCTATTTATTTTCTAATCAATCAATGGATAATAATAACATTAAATCTAACTATAGTAAAATACGCATCAAGCAAAAATTATAAAAAAACATTGGAATATTTATAATACAAGCTTACAGAGTATTGTAGTTAACGACACACGATGACGATCACTCGACAACTTTTCCTTTTCCCCATTTCTCAACAGACTGGTCAATTTCTTGATCTAAATATAATAAATTAATTCAATTAACCAACTTAAACATCTTAAAACACTTACCTTTATGCAATTAACCATTTAATGACATTTTACATTTTTACCCTAAAATTTTACCTTTTATTCAATTTACTCCTTATGCCCAAAATTTACATAATTTCCAAAATAGCATTACAACATTAATGTTGAATTCCTTATGGCCTCTCTACAGCCTCTAAGCATTTGAATACTAGCAAATAAAGCATGCCATTTTAAAGATTATGAAAATAACCTTAATAATCTATCAACTAAGTTCAAACACATTCAATTCACTGATGGAAAGTCCCTAGACTTTTAACAAATTTATGAATTGACCTCGGGTTAGCTAGATTAAGCTAAAACGATCAAAAACATAAAAATCACTAAAAACGAGACAAACTTACATACCATGCTATAGAAAATGGGTTGGCCGAACCTAGCTCTTCTCTTAACTATGGTGTTTCGATTTTGGAAGCAAAATAAAAGGTTGAAGTTGATTCAGTTTTTTTTTCTTTCTTTTGTTTAAAAGTTATCATTTACATAATTACCTATTTAACCTTTTAAAAACATTAAAATTTCAACAAAACCAAATCCATAAAACATCCACTACTTCAAAATATGGTATTATTACCATCTAAGTCTATTAGTTAAACATTTCATAGACATTTGATCCTTTTAACAAATAGTCTTCAACTTTCACATCTTTTACAATTTAGTCTTTTTTACTTAATTAACCATTTAAACCTTAAAATTTCTTAACGAAAACTTCATTCGACCCTAATATATCCCTAAAAACATTAAATAAACATTAAAATACTAATTCGCTCATTGAAATCATGGTCCCAAAACCATTATTTCTGACACCTCTGAAAATAAGGATGTTACAACTTTTCCCGTTTAAAAGGGATTTTCGTCCTCAAAAATCTAACCAGAAAATATGTTCAGGTATTGCACTTTCATAGCTTCTTCTGGTTCCCAGGTAGCTTCTTCGACCCAATGACAGTGCCAATAGAATTTAACCAAAAATATACATTTATTTCTTAATTCTTTGACTTCCCGAGCCAAGATTCTAACAGTTCCTCAGTATACAATATATTAGGTTGGATTTCCAAATCAATGGGTGAAATCACATGTGAGGGATCAGATCTATACCGTCATAACATAGATACATGAAAGACATTATGAATTTTTTCTAAATATGATGGTAAAGCTAAACGGTAAGTTAACAATCAAACTCTCCCAGTAATCTTATGCAGCTCGATGAAATGCGGACTAAGCTTCCCTTTTCGACTAAAACAAAATTTTTTTTCCAAGGAGATGCTTTCAAAAACACTCTGTCCTCGACTCGAAATTCAATTTCTTTCCTTTGTAAATTAGCATATGACTTATGATGACCGTAAACAACTTTTAAACAATCTCATATCACATTGACTTTTTCTTCAGTTTTGTGAATCAAATCAGTTCCGAAAAGCTTTTTCTCACTTAATTTAGTCTAGTATAAAGGAGTCCTACATTTTTTACAGTACAAAGTCTCATAAGTAAATTCAACCAATGAAATAAAATTTTTCCAACTACCTTCAAACTAGATTATACAACATCGGAGCATGTCTTCTAGTACCTTAATTACTCGTTTTGATTGAAAATCCATTTGCAGATGGAAAGCTATACTGAATTTCAACTTAGTACCCAAAGCTTCGTGTAATTTACCTTAAAACATGGAAGCAAACCTCAAATCTCTATCGAAAATTATCGATGATGGAACCCCGTGCAATCTGACTATCTCGGGTATATACAACTCTGCCAGTTTATCAAGTGAATGATCTATATGTAGGGGTATAAAATGCACGGACTTCATTAATCTATTAACTATCACCCAAATCACATCTTTCCTTTTTGGCGTCAATGGTAACCCGGATACAAAGTCCATAGTTACCCGTTCCTGTAACATCCCGATTTATGGCCTAGTCAGAATAGTGGTTGCAAGACCACAAATCCAAAGTAGAAGTATATGTTTTATGGTTTTTATGAGATCTATGACATGTTTGCATGGTTGTGTCAAAACTTCATGAAGAAATTTTATGATTTAATGATCAATTTATCTTTTAGGACTAAATTGCAAAAATTGAAAAATATGATATTCTAGAAGTTTTAAGTATGAGATAGCACTATAAAATTTCTTAGAGGTCCATATTTAGTAATTAGACAATTATATCTCATGATAAACAAAAATGGACATGGAAGGGAAAAATCTCAAAGAAGGGTCTTAAGGGCATTTTGGTCATATGGTTAATAAATTAATAAAAAGGGAAAAAAGTCAAAATTGGTGTCCATCTTGTTCCCCAAGTGCTGAAAATTGAAGAGAAGACATAGCTAGGTTTTTGTTCATTTTCAAGCTCAAAGTAAGTGCATCATAGCCCCGTTTTTAATGTTCTTTACATTTTTGAGATCCTCGTAGCTCGATTTAGCTATTTCTATCCATATTTTAAGCTAAAGTTCATGTTCAAAAACATACCCATCTATGACATGCATGTATTTTGATGTTTAATGAAGGAATATGGAAGTTTGATGTGTGATGAACATCTTTCTCTAAGTGATTTTTCATGGAAACACATAAAAAGGACCTATTTGTAAAAGTGATAAAATGTCTAGTAAAAATCAGTTTTGAAGGAAAATATGAGCTATTATAAGCTTAATATTGGTTTGGATAGGCTTGGGTAACCAAGAAAATGAGTACATTTCATCATACGATCCTAGGGACCATTTTACAAATATGTGAAAGTTTAGGGGCAAATTTATAATTTTGCCCAAGTATGATTCATGGGCTGTTTTAGTCAATGTGATAATTAAATAAGGGAAAATTTTCATTATAGATCAAGAAACACAAAGTCCGAACCTAAACCGAGGAAAGAACAATGTGGTGGACTAAATTGAACAACTATACATATTTTGGAACCGAGGTAAGTTTGGGTGTTATAAATCAACATTATGTTATTATGTATTTAAATGCTTGATACTACATGAAATGTATATTCCTTTTATGAAATTTGGTTAATGAGGTCTCTGTAATGCCCTAAAATCCTGAAACTCTAAATTTCTGTGCACTGAAGTTGGTATGTATAAGTAGCACTTAGAATATTAATTTTAAGGTATTATCAGGATTATTTGAAGTCTTAGGGATAGGGAAGACCACAGGAAAATTTTAATTTTTTCCTTAATGGACCCTAGTCTCAGGTATTAGGCCTCTTAAACATATTAAGGGAAAATAGGGCATAGTTGGGCCTATGGTCCAGTGGCAAGATGGCGTTAATTGGGGAGCTACAAGGTGGCGTTAATAGCAGGTGAGGAGATCCAAGGTTCGAGGCTTAAGAGTGGCAAATTAGGAGTTTTACTTTTTCACATGGAAGGAAGGTAGTGGCGCTAGAGTGGACTCTAGAAAGGAGAGTTCAGGAGAGAAATTTAAGGTAAAGATAAGAGAGAAAAGATAGGGGATTGAGGTGTGGATGTGTTGGTACCGAATGGGACTGTAGGGGGAAGGTAGTTCAGCTTTGGCTATAAAAGGGGGTACCGAATTCATTAGAAGGGTTCTTTGAGTTTCCATATTTCTTTCTTTTCTTCCCCCTCATCTTTTTTTTCCATTGCCGAATACCATCATCCCTATTTTCCGAAATCCCTGTTTGTGCCAATTCTTTGTTGTCTTTCCTCCATCACAAATATGTTGATCAAGTGATTAAAAGCCGGATCTTGTTCAGAAGCTATCTAGGCCGCAGGATCAAAGGGTAAGTACTCAGTCTCCTTAGTGTGTTTTGTTAAAAGCCGAAAGGCTATCTAACATCTCCTTGTCGTTAACCTTGTATTAACAAGGGTAGGGTTCAAAGATCACAATCGTGATAAGGATCGTTAGCAAGGAGGTAAGTGTACTCGTTTTAGTGGTGGTGGCCAAATGTAAGTATGGCTTATAGAGGTGACTTGTGTGAAATATGAGTCACTCAATCTTTGATAATATTTGTGTGGGTGCAGATCTACGTGAATAGTAGCTAAGGAAGGGCTACTAAAATCGGTGGCACACGATAAGGTTATGGTAAGGTTTCGATTTTTAGGTAAATACTGTAGTTAAGTGTGTATTAACTTGGAGATTGGTATTGATTGTAGGCTAAGGCTGAGGATAGTGTAGCACGTCGTAGTAACCAGGTGTGTACATACACTTCACACACGACAAATGGGCAAAAGCAGAAATCTCGAAAAGCCGAAATGCCGAAAAAGCCAAAAAGCCGAAAGGTTGGTACCGGCCACCACACGAGCGTGCAAACATTTGTGTAGGGACACTGGTACAATTACCGAGGCCACGAGAGCAATCTCATGGTCTCAGGCCATTATTTGGCTGATCGGGCCAAAAGGGGCTAAATGGGCCTACCGAGCTCGTGGGTCCAAATCGGGAGGAATTGATATGTGAAAATTGAATGATGGATTGATATGGTTGTGTGATTTGAATAAGATTGGGCCTAATGGGCTATATAAACATGATGGCGTTTAAAGGGTTATATGGACATAAATAGGCTTAGTGGGCCTTATAGGATTTTAGAAATGCCTGCTAGGGTTTATGGACTCTAGGCCTAGTTCTGGTAAATTCTTAAATATCATAAAACATAATGTAATAATCAAGCATGCCTGTGAACGAGTCGTTAGGTTAAAGTGTGGCAATGGACATATGCATGTCTAGGATTGGATCTATGGAGAGCTTGGTACTTAAGCGGTCCTAGCGACCCACCTCCTCTTCTTTGGGATCCTACCTAGTGCATAGTGTCTGTTCTCTTTAGCCGCAAGGACTTGTTAATGGGCCAAAGTTCATAACTAAAACCCTTGATTTGCAATATAACTAAAACCTTGGACTTTCAAAATAACTAAAACCATTGATTTGCGAAATTACTAAAATACCCCCGATTTGTAAAATTATTGAAATACCTCCGGATTGCAAAACTACCAAAATACCCCTGATTTGTAAAATTACCAAAACACCCTTGATTTGTAAAATTACCAAAATACCCCTGTAAGGTAGAATTACAAAAATACCCCTAAGTAGTGAAATGACTAAAATACCCCTAGGTGTTAAATGTGTAAAAAATGTGTATGTTGCATTCATGAGATATATGTTGCACTTGCGTGGGTTTGATGATACGGAGGAAGATATGTGAGGATCGCATAGTCTCTTGATGATCGTAGATCCACCGGTGGCTTTAAGCCCATTATATGCTTAGCAGCCTTGCTGTAACGTTTGAGTAGTGCCGCTGTTGGTGCTACCTTTGGAGTCTAGGGATGGGTTGTAACACCACAAACCCGGCCCACGCGTTATGACCGGATCTGACATGTCACATGAGAAAAATATGTAAAATCCTCTTTATTCGTACGTAAATAGGAATTGATTTGTTAAAAAATCAAGAAAAACAATTTTGATTTGAAATATTTGATAAAAGTTTATTAACATCGAAGATTGATTGATAATCGACAAATTTGAACTAGTAATTTTTCAAACCATAAGTTTTGAAAATGTCGTAGAAAATTTTGAGAGAAAATTTCCGTGTTAAAATATTTGTAAAAGTTTGTTATGAAATCCCTTTGTTAATCTATTTTGGAAAATCTTTATTTAAGTATTTAGAAAAATTCCCATTTAAAACAATTCAAGCAAAATAAAAGTACGTCAAACATAAAGCAAAAGTAAAATACTCCAGAGGCCTTATTACATCATAAAAACCCAAAATAGTAAAATGAACGGAAATAGAAATCTAAAGTTCAAAATAAAACACCATTTCTGAAGTATGGCCTCCACCGAGTCACCCATGGCCCAAGCCCACGTCACTGAGCATTACCTACAAGAGTTAAGGAAAAGGGGGGTGAGTTATAAGAACTCAATGCATAATCCCCTTACTGCCATCCACTATGCCGAAACCCGTTTAACATCATCTTGGGCCTAAGCCCAATTACATAACAGAATATATATATTTGTGCAATGTATGTAACCCAACCCATCCATCCATCACACCCCCGTACCAGCCCTCACACCTGTGGGGATCAAGTCAACCCACCACGCCAATCACACCAAATCGCAGGCAAAATGCCATTTATAATAATTTATTGTGGCCAAGCCACCGATATCATACGTGAACATTTAATAAACATTTTATTGTGGCAATGCCACCAGGCTACTCTTCTCTTCAACATTTTTCCCAACCCATGCAATATATGAAAATGCAACATACATAATAAGATGTTCACATTTATTTAGATACCAATTAACAAGTAAAATATTACAAAGACTAGGCCCATTTAATTCAATAATAATTCGGCCCATTAAGGCATTCTAACAGATCGGCCCATTAGAGGCATTTCCGTAATTCGGCCCATAAGGGCATTTTCGTAACTCGGCCCGTAAGGGAATTTTTGTAATTCGGTAATCATACCCACTAAGGGTAATTCGGTAATCTCGCAACCCACGGGTATTTCGATAATTTACCCTCTAAGGGTCTTATGGTAATTTCATAACCTAGGCTTAACTACTAATGTGGAGCTTAAAAATTGAAACTGTCCATCTGCATCGTACTGACTATAACTCGAGTTAGGAATCTCAAAATTTAGATCCGTAAATTTTCCTCAAAACTAGACTTATATATCTTCTTACTAAAAGTTTTCCAGAATTTTTGGCTTAACCATTTAGTATAGTTTATTCCTTAAAATTTCCCTTGCTTTATTGTCCAATGGTTCTGACCTCTCTTACCCGAAATTCAAATATGTCACTGTACAGTTTTCATATGTTGCTCCCACTTGTTTCTATTGAAAATAGGCTCACTAAGGAATCTATAAATATAAACTATAACTCATAATTCACTTTGACAATTTTAAAAGATTTTTTCCAAGACAGATTAGGGAACCACGAAGTCATTCAGAACCAGTCTCACTAAAATTAGGATATCACAGAATATAAAATTCCTTTTCTTTCTCCATTTCTTTCATATAAAAATGGACACAGTAAGGTTTCATTCTATATATTATTCACTTTCTAATTCTCTTTCTCCTATTTTTCATGATTTTTCAAAATCACATCACTGCCGCTGACCAAACTGTTTCATTGCACAATATGGTTACCACTACTAATATACGCTCGCCCGAATGGTCACGGATGCTGGTTTCTGGTTTTTCTTCTGTATTTCGACCGAATCATAGAAAATTTGATGCAAACTTTCAGAGAGGTATGAGATTACACACCATTTCAAATAGGTATTCGGAAGGGTACAGGATTACACACCTTGATTACGAATTGTGCTTTCTACCGATTTAAACACCACGAATGTGGTCTCCCTCAGTGCACCAAGAATCGATCCTACACTTTGGCTACTGAAATCCCATCCTAAAAATATTTGGTGAGCGAAAGAGTTGTTAGCAATTATCCCACCCTCGGCCAAAACAAATCTTATGACAACGTTCTTACCCCACTTACCTAACGAGTCAATGATAACAATTTGGTTAATACAAATCACTTGTGCTCCTTCACCTTGTTGAAAGTCCTAAGCCCAACGATGGCCATATCACAAAAAGGAATGTAACTCATACTTAACGAGAGAGAGAGAGAGAAGAACACACGATTTATTAAGGAAAAACTCGAATGAAACAAAGTTATTGACAAAGAGATAACTACTATTTACTGATTGTTTAATTCCTTGTAGTGCCACTCTAGGGAAGAACAAGACTGTGATTCGGGCAAGAAAGGTATACCCAACAAAAAAAGCGATAGAGAGTGTTCAACTAAGAGAATTAAACTGCAAAGAAAATCGAATGATGCGGAAGGGAAAAGAGGAAGAAACGATTAAGGATTAAGGAAGAGAGAAAAGGTTAGGCTATGGAGAGGAATGAGTAGGAAGGAAATCAGAGAAGAAAAGAGAGGGCTTAAGAATTCGACAAGAAGAATTGGAAAGGAGATGACCCAAAATGCTCAAGGAATAAGTACCCAAAACGTCAGTCTCAAAAAGAAACCCGAAAGAACACTCAAAAGCAAAGAAAGTTTCGGTTTCTCCCCTTACACCAAATGACTAAAAATGTTATTTTGGAAAAAAAACACAAATTGATCAAACGAGAAAAATATCTCTCATGCTCAAGACTTGCAAAAAGGTATGGAAAAATTCGGCTCCTCCCTCTCCCTAACAAAACTGTCCATCACATTTGCCTAAAGGAAGAATGTTGACCAAAATTCTTTCCAAATCATCTTCCACCCTTTAAGCCAACATTTTCTTTACTCTTGCCTTTTCTTTCATTTCTTTCCTTCATTATCCCTTATCTTCCTCCTTTCCATAATCCTTAGCCACCTTTCCATAATTTAAAAAGTCCTACTTACTTTATTTAAGCCTTGGCCGACACTTACCATATAGCACAAAAATTTAATCCAAAATATTTGCACTAGGTGGGATTCGAACCTCAGACCATTAGTACACTCCACATGCCACTTGCCACTTTACCAATAGACTCCTTGTGCTAACAAAATGCACACTTATTTCCTTCAGTCTTGATGCCACTTACCTTCTCCCCCTTAAGAGCATAAACACAAAAATTTACCTATAGCCTAACTTGAACCCGAGACTTTACAGATACCCCGTCACCTTCCAAATTCACTTTCCTAATAATTCAACTTGAAATAATGTCGTTCTCTTGTTCTAAAAATTTTTATACACTTCCACACCCAAAGCCCATTGGGCCCAATTCTTCTAGGCCCAATTTTGGGATGTTACAATTCTACCCTCCTTAAAGAAATTTTATCCTCGAAATTTCCATCCTACTACAAAACGCATCGCTCAAATCACACCACTATGCTTTCGCTGCGCACTCTAATCTCAATAACACTAATGTACTTTTAACATAATCTTAAATCCTATTTCACATAACCAAACATCTAACCACAAAAGCAAGCAGTTATCTACCACTTATACCTAAAATTTTCTACATTCAATCATCACGTCCAACCAAAACATACCTGACTTGATGGTGATGAAATAATCCCGAGCCTTATGCTCCTTAGACCCGCATCTCAAGCATGCTCCAGACTTCCTCCAGCATTCTCCAGGATGACGCCTTCTGCAATAATCACAAGCCAGAAAGTTTGGGCGTGCCTTAACACGCTTTACGGAACGAGATTGTGACCCAAAAGAATTGCGATCTCTTTTCTTCTTACAGTCCATACACCCAACTCGAAGCGCTTCACCAATTCCTTTAACCTCCTCCAATATCTCCTTAACTATTTGAGTCAGCTCATCAACCCTAGCTCGATCATGAAATCTCAGCCACTGGCAATGCCAGCGCCTCCCTTTCAAGCACATGCCTCGGTGCCGAAGATCTAGCCCTAGCACCTCGGCCTTTACCACGTCCACGTCTACCGCGTCCACGTCTTCTAGCGCTCATGATTGCTAAATATATTTAATCTGATTAAGAATCTTATGAATCAGTATACTATTCAATGTTTATTGAATAATGTTTTATGAAGTATAAAAAGTAAAGTTTTTTTCGCAATACATATCGTAAAGTCTCAATCTCTATAGTTTCAACTCCTAAAGCTTAAAGTTCTAGAGTATTCTATTTTATGGAATTTTCTTACCACAGTACTAACACAATAATCATAAAATAAAAACACATACTTACTTGACTTGGTGCTGGATACACATGGTGCCATACTTCTTTTAGAACATGCATTTATAAATTAAAATTTTTGA
Organism: Gossypium bickii; assembly: GCA_025503065.1. Lineage (NCBI taxonomy): Eukaryota > Viridiplantae > Streptophyta > Magnoliopsida > Malvales > Malvaceae > Gossypium > Gossypium bickii. The sequence continues at coordinate 70,715,569 of CP106712.1, forward strand.
TCATTTTTGGAAACACTTTTGAACCCAAACCACATTCGAGTTTTGTAATCAGGCTCTGATACCATAAAATGTAATACCCCAAACTCGGCCCATGCGTTATGACCGGATCTGACATGTCACATGGGAAAAATATGTAAAATCCTTTTTATTCGTACGTAAATAGGAATTGATTTGTTAAAAATCAAGAAAAATGATTTTGATTTGAAATATTTGATAAAAGTTTATTAACATCGAAGATTGATTGATAATCAACAAATTTGAACTAGTGATTTTTCAAACCATAACTTTTGAAAATGTCGTAGATAATTTTGAGAGAAAATTTCCGTGTTAAAATATTTGTAAAAGTTTGTTATGAAATCCCTTTGTTAATCTATTTTGGAAAATCTTTATTTAAGTTTTTAGAAAAATTCCCATTTAAAACAATTCAAGCAAAATAAAAGTACGTCAAACATAAAGCAAAAGTAAAATACTCCATAGGCCTTATTACATCATAAAAACCCAAAATAGTAAAGTGAACGGAAATAGAAATCTAAAGTTCAAAATAAAACACCATTTCTGAAGTATGGCCTCCACTGAGTCATCCATGGCCCAAGCCCACGTCACTGAGCATTACCTACAAGAGTTAAGGAAAAGGGGGTGAGTTACAAGAACCCAGTGCATAATTCCCTTACCGTCATCCACTAGGCCGAAACCCATTTAACATCATCTTGGGCCTAAGCCCAATTACATAACCGAATATATATATATGTGCAATGTATGTAACCCAACCCATCCATCCATCACACCCCCGTACCAGCCGTCACATCTGTGGGGATCAAGTCAACCCACCCCGCCAATCACACCAAATCGCAGGCAAAATGCCATTTTTAATAATTTATTGTGGCCAAGCCACCAATATCATACGTGAACATTTAATAAACATTTTACTGTGGCAATGCCACCAGGCTACTCTTCTCTTCAACATTTTTCCCAACCCATGCAATATATGGATATGCAACATACATAATAAGATGTTCTGTAACACCCTAAACAATTGTAACACCCCAAACCCGGCCTAGACGTTATGACCGGATCTGGCATGTCACCTAAAAGGGTTATTTAAAACTGCACATTTTTTAAAAATTTCGAGTTTAATTATTTATTCCCTGGTAATCCTTTACTTAACATTTTGGAAAACGATTATTAAGGATTTAGGAAATTTCCGTATTGAACATTTAATAATAATAGGCAGTAATTAAATTAAAAGCTAAACCAAATAAAATACCAAATTTAAAGTAATAGTGGCCTTATTACAAAATAAAATCCCGAATTAAAATAAGTTCAAATGAAAACGAAGTTTACAAAAGCAATCGTAATGCATGGCCACCTCGAGTTCTCCCCGACTCCAAAACTCGCGATCTATGAATTACCTGCAAAAATTTAAGCAGAAGGGGTGAGTCAAGAAGACTCAGTGTGAAATCACTCCACACCAACCATAGCTGGGCCCGAGCCCATTCAAATACCAACTGGGCCTTAGCCCTACAGTACAGAATAACATATAGCATATGCAAGATGATGCAAAACCCATCCCAACCTAGATTTCCATCCGCTACACACCTCCTGTACCAGCCAATCACCATTGGGGATTTCTACAATCAACCCTCACCGCTACACACCATTGATGGCAGTCATGCTGTTCATTGTCAGAATCGTGACAGAGTCACCAGAACAGATCGTGGCAGAGCCACTACAATAGATCGTGGCAGAGCCACTACAACAGATCGTGGAAGAGCCACTACAATAGATCATGGCAGAGCCACTACAACAGGTCGTGGCAGAGCCACTACAACACTTCCCCTTTCATCATATCCCAAGCCCATGCAACATGTCGTGACATAATAATTCATGTATGCAGTATGACATGTATGCAAATCATATATCAAATATAACATATGAAACGGATTACCATAATAATGAGAATAACAATTACAACATAATCAAGCTAATCAACATCTAAGGGTATAACAATAATTTACCTTCCGGGGGTATTTCCATAATTTACCTATTGAGGGTATTTCAGTAATTTCACGCCTACAGTGGCCTTTCCGAAGGCCTAATGTCGCCTTGAGCGACTCAATTACCATTCCCGATCGTTACCGGACTATTGGGCCTAAAACTCGATTTCGGCCCATTCGGGCCCACACGCTCGTGTGGCCCACCTAACACAAATCTAGCAACGTATATAAGATTCACCTAGTTTAGTTCACTATATACTACACCATCATACAATTTTAATCAATTGGGCCCACTTCGGCCCATCGTGGCCCAAGCAGCCTCAACCCACAAGATTACTAATGGTGGCCTCAACTATCGCGTTGAAGCCCCACACGTGCGCTCGCAAGCTCGTGTGGCTACTATTGCCATGACCGGCACTTTGGCATTTGCCGCTCTACAGCTACAGTAGAGAAGTATACACCTGATAGGAATCTGGTGCTAATCTGCACTCCGACCACTCCTGTGCCCAAACGCCCTCCAAGGTGTATTCATCCTCCTCCTAGAATGCTATATATATAGCTAACTTCTCACCTTCCTTCTTTGTATCTTTCCGCTGTGGGATCCTTCCGTCAGCAGAGTTTAAATCCAACTCAAACCCTTCTCGTCCAATTCGCAAAATAAATACTCCCTTGCTTTTCATGAGATTCAAACCCAGGCTCCCTTGCAACATAATCCACGCCACTAACCACTTGGCCACAAGCTCCTCTTGTGTCTTAAACCATGTACAAGTAAATATAAATCTATAGCCAAATACTAAGGTCCATGTAAAAAGAAAACCAAAATGCAAGAGCTAAGACTTGAACCTTGGACCTCCTTCCTTCCTTGTGGCGTCACCCCCTTGCCTCTTATGTGGCGCCATTTGCCACTAGACCACAACTCTTTTTGTGTCATTTTCCTCCATATTTTATTCTTAAAGCCTACCTACTAACTTCCAGGGTTTTTTTTCACCTAAAACCAAAATTTCCCTAAAGCCAAAGTTTGATCCCGGGACTTCATAGAAACCCTCTAACCTTCCAAAATCACTTACCTAATAGGTCCAACTTGCATTTAAGCCGATCTCTTGTTCTCAAAAATTTTAAACGCTACTACGTTTAAGGCCCATTGGGCCCAATCCTACTAGGCCCAATTTCGAGATGTTACAAATCTACCCTCCTTAAAGAAATTTCATCCTCGAAATTTCCAACTACAGGAACAGTCGTACAACCTAACCTACAACACTATGCTCACGTTTTGCACTTTGATTCCAATAACCCTAATATACTTTGAACTAGAATTTAGAACTCCTACACATACTCAAAAACACCTAGCCATTAAAGCAGCCAAATATTTCGTACGCAACCAACTCTATATCCGAACATCACATTCAAACCAAACACATAGAATTAATACCAGAAATACAGCATATAACAAAGCAAAGTATCAGGAAACTTACAGTGCAGATTGGTGCCGGAGACTCGGGTGCCATATTTAAAAAAAATAGATATATATTTTTCTAAACCATTTTCCAAACCATCATTTGAAAATATTTTTGAACCCAAACCCACAGCCGAGTTTTTGAATCTGGCTCTGATACCATAATTGTAACACCCCAAACCCAGCCCATACGTTTCGACCGGATCTGGTATGCTACGGGTTGTACGTTGAAAACTTTTACCTTGTTGGTTTTGGAAATCGTAAGTTAATTAAACAATACTTGAATAAATAAGTGACAATAAAAAAAACCTTGTATTATTATTATTTCGTAAAATTAAACCTTTGACATAGTTTCATAAGTTGCAAATATTAAAAACTACCTAGGCGAATATAAACTATGGGGCCTTATTACCTAAATATTCCCAAAATATAAAAAAACTTAAAGAAAACCAAAAATAATCTATAGAAGTAAAACTTGATGGCCCCTCGAGTCCGTCTCGGCTCCCATGTCCATGATCTACTGCTCATCTGAAAGAGTAGAGGAAGCCCACAAACACATTATGAGCCTTGGCCCATGCATAAAGGCAACAATCATAATCACATAATAAATAATAAATGATGCATAGCCCAACTCAACCTAAAATTCCATCCTCTACACACCAACCCGTACCGACCATCACACTTTGGGGATTTCTACAATCAACCCTCCATCCGCTACACACCATAACGACAGCCGTACTGCCTGTCTTAAAGATCGATCACTGTGTGACCTATGTGGCAAAGCCACCGATCGCCATGCGACCTTAATAATACATCATAGCATTTTGACAGCTGAGTTGCCTGTCATAAAGACCGGTCACTATGTGACCTATGTGGCAAAAGCCACCGATCGCTATGCGACCTTCTTCCCCTTCATCATTTCAGTATCTCACCCCATGGATACACACATAAAGAAAACATCATACAGGCTTTCATAAATACATATCGATACACTTAGAGATTTCTATGATCATGTACCTAGCATCCTTTGCCTAACCCTTTTAGGGTTTTATTCGAATGTCTACACAGACAATTTCTAGCTTTTTAGCCCATAACACATAAAACACAGTTAAATAGTGTGTTAGAGATCAACACACCTGATTATCGTTAGAACAAGACTTTCTACGTCGACGCTATTCGTAGTCAACACAGCTGCTATCTGCCCAATGTGTTGCTCAGAGGCTGGTAACGAAACATTAGGTTAAGGCACGCCTAATGAAGAGAAAATGGTTGATTATCTTAGGAGAATTGAAATCCTTACCTAGAAATCCCAAAATTAGAGACCAGCGATTTCCGACTTTTAGATCTAAACAATTGGGTTTCCTTCAAATCCCGGAATGTCGCACAAAACGCAAAAAGAGAGAAATATTAGCCTTAATCAACAGCCTTAACAAACCAAGTGGCCATTCGGCCTTGTTTCCTAAAAATCGAAAGAAATCTAATGGAATAGCAGGAGTCGACACTTACCTCAACACAGGGAGTTCGGCTAACACTTGAGAGGAGATTTGGCAATCAGAGAAAAACTATGGAGATTTTGGCTTTATAGAGAAATCGACACAAGAGGAATAAAATGAAGAAGAAAGTGAAATAAGAGATTTCGACTTTTAAAAGAAATAAGAGAAAGATGGCTTAAGAAAGTTTTCGGCTTTTTGAAAGAAAGTTAACAAAAATTGCAGAGGGAGAGACTGAGAATTTTGGCACAAAGAATTAAGAAAAAGTAGGGTTCAAATGCCGAAATTGGTGAGATATCCCCCTATTTATAGAGAATTTCAGCACTTACCTATCAAAACCCGAAAGTGCCCTTCCTGATAACTAACAACTAATCCAATGGTAGGGAAATTTCAGTACCCCTCCAAGAGATGGAAATTCGGCCAACACTGCACTCAGCAGATAATTCCTATCTTTTCTCCTCTATCTTAATCCATTCACACCTTCAGAAGAAGCCTAGATAACACCACCTCTTCCTTCCTTTATCAGTTACTTTATCATCCATATTATCCATATTATCCATCAACTATTCTTCCTAATTTCAAGAATTTTAACTGACTCCAACTCTGCTCTCCCTTAACGCCAAAATTAATTAAAATTGATGGGTAATGCGACTCGAATCTTAGACCTCCCTTACTGCTTATCACTCCACCTCAAAGTCCCTAAGTGGCGCACTTTGCCACTTGGACACAAGCCCATTTGTGTCTTAAAACACAGATAACATCTCTTAAGCCCTATCCTACTGGCTTTCCACTAGAGTGCCCAAGCAGAAGATTTTTAACTAAGGCCTCGACCCAATCTTGAGCCCGATCTGGACCCCTTAAACACTCTAATTAGCACATTATACGTAACACACAACAAATGCAAAGGCCCATTAATTCAAGATGTTACATGTTCACATTTATTTAGATACCAATTAACAAGTAAAATATTACAAAGACTAGGCCCATTTAATTCAATAATAATTCAGCCCATTAAGGCATTCTAACAGATCGGCCCATTAAGGGTATTTTTGTAAGTCTGCCCATAAGGGCACTTTCGTAACTCGGCCCGTAAGGGCATTTTTGTAATTCGATAATCGTACCCACTAAGGGTAATTCGATAATCTCGCAATCCAGGGGTATTTCGGTAACCTCTAAGGGTATTATGGTAATTTCGTAACCTAGGCTTAACTACTAATTTCGGGCATAAAAATTGAAATTGTCCATCTGCATCGTACTAACTAAATTGACTATAACTCGAGTTAGGAATCTCGAAATTTAGATCTGTAAATTTTCCTTGAAACTAGACTCATATATCTGCTTACTAAATTTTTTCCAGAATTTTTGGCTTAACCATTTAGTACAGTTTATTCCGTAAATTTTCCCTTGTTTCACTGTCCAACGATTCTGACCTCTCTTACCCGAAATTCAAATATCTCACTGTACAGTTTTCATATTGCTCAAACTTGTTTCTATTGAAAATAGGCTCACTAAGGAATCGATACATAAAAATTATAACTCATAATTCACTTTGTAAAATTTTAAAAGATTTTTTCCAATACAGATTAGGGAACCATGAAGTCATTCAGAACCAGTCTCACTAAAATTAAGATATCACAGAATATAAAATTCCTTTTCTTTATCCGTTTCTTTCATATAAAAATAGACACAGTCTATATCTTATTCACTTTCTAATTCCCTTTCTCCTTTTTTTTTGTGATTTTTCAAAATCACATCACTGCTGCTGACCAAACTGTTTCATTGCGAAATATGGTTGCCACTACAAATATACGCACGCCCGAATGGTCACGGATGCCGGCTTCCAGTTTTTCTTCGGTATTTTGACTGAATCATAGAACATTTCATGCAAACTTTCAAAGAGGTATGAGATTACACACCATTTCAAATAGGTATTTGGAAGGGTACGAGATTACACATCTTGATTACTAATTGTGCTTTCTACCGATTTCAATGCAACGAATATGGTCTCCCTCAGTGCACATAGAATCGATCCTACACTTTGGCTACTGAAATTCTGTCCGAACAATATTTGGTGGGCAAAAGAGTTGTTAGCAATTATCCCACCTTCGGCCAAAACAAATCTTATGACAACGTTCTTACCCCACTTACTTGACGAGTCAATGAGAATGATTTGGTTAATACAAATCACTTGTGCTCCTTCACCTTGTTGAAAGTCCTAAGCCCAACGATGGCCATATCACAGAAAAGAATGTAACTCAAACCCAACAAGAGAGAGAGAAATAAGAACACACGATTTATTAAGGAAAAACTCGAATGAAACAAAGTTATTGATAAAGAGATAACTACTACTTACCGATTGTTTAATTCCTTGTAGTGCCACTCTAGGGAAGAACAAGACTGTGATTCGGGCAAGGACTAGCACACAAGACGCAATAGGTATACCAACGCAAAAAGCAATAGAGAGTGTTCAACTAAGAGGATTAAACTGCAAAGAAAATCGAATGATGCGAAAGGGAAAAGAGGAAGAAACGATTAAGGATTAAGGAAGAGAGAAAAGGTTAGGCTATGGAGAGGAATGAGTAGGAAGGAAATCGGAGAAAAAAAGAGAGGGCTTAAGAATTCGACAAGAAGAATTGAAAAGGAGATGACCCGAAACCCTCAAGGAATAAGTACCCAAAACGTCACTCTCAAATAAAAACCCGAAAGAACACTCAAAAGCAGAGAAAGTTTCAGTTTCTCCCTTTACATCAAATGATCGAAAATGTTTTTTTGGAAAAGAACACAAATTGATCAAAGGAGAAATATATCTCTCATGCTCAAGACTTGCAAAAAGGTATGGAAAAATTCGTCTCCTCCCTCTCCCTAACAAAACCGTCCATCACATTTGCCTAAAGGAAGAATGTTGATCAAAATTCTTTCCAAAACATCTTCCACCCTTTAAGCCAACATGTTCCCTACTCTTGCCTTTTCTTTCATTTCTTTCCTTCATTATCCCTTATCTTCCTCCTTTCCATAATCCTTAGCCACCTTTCCATAATTTAAAAAGTCTTACTTACCTTATTTAAGCCTTGGCCGACACTTACCATATAACACAAAAATTTAATCCAAAATATTTGCACTAGGTGGGATTCGAACCTCAGACCATTAGTACACTCCACACGCCACTTGCCACTTTACCAATAGACTCATTGTGCTAACAAAACGCACACTTATTTCCTTAAGTCTTGATGCCACTTACCTTCTCCCCCTTAAGAGCATAAACACAAAAATTTACCTATAGCCTAACTTGAACCCGAGACTTTATAGAAACCCCGTAACCTTCCAAATTCACTTTCCTAATAAGTTCAACTTGAAATAATGTCGTTCTCTTGTTCAAAAAATTTTTAAACACTCCTACGCCCAAAGCCCATTGGGCCCAATTCCTCTAGGCCCAATTTCAGGATGTTACATGGGTGGGTTGATATTTATATCCCTACAAGAGTGTAGGGTTGGAAGGGAAATGGAGTGCAGGGTTGGATTTGGGATGAGAACATTGCATTCATGTGATACTGATGCGATATGAGGTCATTGTGGGCTAACACCCAAGACCATCGATTTTGATAGGGCTTAGGCCCAATGTGATAATTGCATGTTGATTGGATTACCAAGGGTCATACACACTGAGTTTTGAAACACCCTTTTATTAAATGTTTCAGGTGACCCTCAGTAGACAGCTCGACGTAGGAGAGGACTCGGAGATGGCCACACTATAAGTTACCTGAAGTTTTTGTTTATTTGTTTTTGAATGACTTATTGTTAATTATTTAATTTGTAATAAGGCCTTGTATCTCCATTTGACTTTACATTTGGGTTTCATTATGTTTCCAACTGCGTAATTGTTAAACTTGAATAAATTTCTTAAGTTTAAACATGGTTTTCAAAATACTTAAAACATGGGCTTTTATCATTACTTAACAAGTTGCTTAGATTTTCGTGTTTCTAAGCCTTAAACTTAAGTTTTAACTAAGAAAAGTCATTTTGAATTATTCCTTTGATGTGACTTCATCGAATTCGGCCATAACGTCTAGGTCGGGTCTGGGGGCGTTACAGTCTCGATTAAAAATATGAGGAAGTTTAACTATATCAAAGTCCCGGTTGAACCTTAGGAATAGAAAGGATACCCTTGTCACGACATTAGATTAATAAGGTCCGGTATAAGACCATATATGGGATATCGCCTCGGCACCGAACTGAGATCCCGTTTAAGACCATATTTAGGATATGGCACCGGCATCGAATAGTGATTTCGTGTAAGACCACGTCTGGGACTTGGCTTCGGTATGAAATCTTGTAAGACCATATCTGGGATATGGCGTCGACATCAATATGAGATCCTGTATAAGACCATATCTGGGATATAGCATCGGCACCGACATGTGATCCCATGTAAGACAATATTTGGGATATGGCATTGGCATCTTACTACGTGTATGACAATTTTTGAGTATCCTTCGATATTCCAAGTGGTTTAATGGGGTAAAGAATTAAAGTTTATGTTAAAGATGGAAAAAAGGGCTAAAGTACTGTGATGGAGTGATATAGGTACATATGCAAAACTCACGAGAAATGAGCTCGGTATATGATTTGTGGTTGGTAAGAGTGAACATGAGTAAGTCATGTCAATGTGCTTGATAATTTTGTGTTATTTCATAATGTAATGTATGGATGTTATCACAAGATTTAATGTTGCTATCTATTACATGCAAACTTTCTAAGCTTTATGCTTACTCTCTCTTTTCCATTTTCTTGTAGTATCGCCAAGCTAGCTCGAGGATCGTAGGATGTTGGAGTTCGATTCACACTATCAAGCTATTCTTTTGGATATAGTAAAGTGTAACAGTCTGGTTTAGACCCTAGTCGGAACAGTGGTTTTGGGACAATAAATCTGAGTTAGAATAATATTTTAATATTATTTTCTGTGTTTATGATATGTGAATTAATAGGTGTGAAGTTTCTATGTGATAATTTGTCTATCTTTGTGTTTAATTTGATAAAAGGATTAAATTGTATTAAATGCAAAACTTGCATGCTAATTGTTAAAGTACATACGTGATGTGGTTTTATAAGGTGGAGACCTTATGTTGTTGTTAAGCCAATACTTAGATGGTGGATGATTAAAAGTCATTAATAACCTTATTGTTATTTGTCTTATATGTTTAAGGAAAGGATAAAATGATAAAATGTATAATAATATGTTTGTAACAAAATAAACAAATGAAAAGATGAATGTTATCATCTTTGGGGTGCCGAAAGTTTGAAGAAAGAAAAAAGAAGAAAACTTGCTAGGGCATTCGACTATTGTATTGCAAAATTAAGGTATGTATTGGCTTTGGATTTTGATGATTTTTATGTTTTTGAGATTGTTGCTTAGTCTACTATCAAGCCCATGTTGTAAATTGGAGAATTGATGATGTTCATGAGATGCGCCATTGATGAAATAGTGAGCTTTGTGATGAGTTTAGGTGTTAAATGAAAGATATGTGTTAAATGAACATGTTTTGTTCTTTAAATTTTGATGAATTTAGCTAAATAGGGCTAAATTAAGAAAATGATTATTTGAGAGACTAAATTGTGAATTTGATGGAAAATATGGGCTTGTATGAGATACATGAGCATTCGGCTAAGCATGGGTATATGGTGATTTTGTGTATTTGATGTTTTGAGAAAAATGGACTAAATTAATAAAATATGCAAATGTAAGGGCTAAATTGCAAATTGCCATAAATATATGTATTTGGATTGAAATGGATGAGTTAGTGAATAAAAGGGTTAAATTTCAATATGTATAGATCAAGAACCGAAGAAATCGGACTTAGATCGCGGGAAAGTGAAGCTAGTCGAATAACCGAGTCCGAACGAATATTCGAAACTGAGGTAAGTCATTATACAAATAAACGTATTTGTATTGATTCATGTATGTTCATATGACTATTGATAACGATGAATGTTTATGAGATGTTATGTACATGAATTCCGAGATAAGATCGACATAGTGTTAATCTCTGAGAAGCTCCGTATGAATTTAGGAATAGATAGGATTAGCTATGTCATGACATATGTGTCTGTTACGCGATATCATGACGTTGGCTTTGATTCGAGATTTTGTGTAAGACCACATCTGGGACGTTGGCATTGATATGAGATTTACATGTAAGACCACGTCTGGGACGTTGGCATCGATATGAGATTTACGTGTAAGACCATGTCTGGGACATTAGCATCGTAATGATTTGTGTAAGACCTTGTCTAGGACAGTGGCATCGATATCTGATTACATGTAAGACCACGTATGGGACGTTGGCATTGTACGACTATTTTGAGTATTCTGAGTACTTCGAGTAACCTATTAGATTCTAAACGGTTCAACGGGCAAATTCGAGATATGAACGATTAGGTGATTGTATATCCGTTTCAGGTGCGATTGATATGTACACTAAGTGCATATAAAAGGTACGTATCTAAGATGAATATGTGCAATGAAATGATGAGATGATATATGAAATTATGCTTAAGTGAACTATGTGTATATGTGGAATTTGAGTTGAATAAAGTGATAAGATATGGCTATGTAAGTGAGCCAAACTCTATGTGAGATGTATATCTTATGAGAACCATTATTGTCATTGTATAAATATGCTATGTGCATTTTATGATAAGTTTATTTGTATATGGCTTACTAAGCTTTTGAAAGCTTACTCTGTGTGTTTTTGTTCTGTTTTATAGATCGTCAAAGCTACTGAAGGCTCAGGGACCGTCGAGGATCATCATCACACTACTCAACTTGTTTTTGGTACTTTTGAAATATGTATATAGCTAGATATGGCATGTATAGGCTAGTCATTTTGGTTATGTTTGAAATGTGTATAATAGCCATGAGATGTGGCTAGATAAGTATCGGTAATATGCTTGGGCACATATATGGAAATGATGCATGTTTTGGAATGACTAGATAGTTTATGAAATGGTTAAAGTTATGGTAAGCATATGAATGCATTATAAGTATGTTTGACTAACCAAAGAAGTGGATATATGAAGGTTAAAGGTAGATGAATCATGCTTAATTGCATATGTATTTAGTTGTACAATTTGGCATGGTTGGAGTTGCAATTGTAGGTGAAGATTTGATGATTACTTTGATATGTTTTGGATGCAAAGCTTTGTTGAGTATTTGGCATGTTTTTGTTTGTCAATTGAGTATGATATGAATTGGTATATTGCTTGTAGGTATGACCCTATTGTGGGTGGCATTATGGCCTTGACAATGGCCTATTTTGCCTACATGGTTATGGCACATGGGAGTGCCTAATGGCCGTGGGAAATTGACAATATCTAGCTAAGAGTACACGGCCTTGGCACACAGACGTGCCTGGTAGCCGTGTGATTAAGTTAGTATATAGCCCAAGTGCACACGGCCATAGGCCACGGGCAAGACACATGGGGGTGTCTTGTGTCCGTGGTAGACATACGGCCTGCCCACACGTGCGTGTGGCCTGCATAACTTAGAAATGTTTTAAATTTTTGAGAATTTTTGTAGGTGTTTGGCCTAGTCCCAACCCTATTCTAAAGCATGAATTAGGTCTCGATTGACCAATATAAGGGACAATTTGATTGTGTTTGGTTAATGATTGTATGAAACGTTTATAAAAATTTCTGATCTATCCTGTAATGCCTTTAACCTTAATCTGACATCAGACATGGGTTAGGGGTGTTACATTTGATTGTTATCAGAGCTACGGTTTAGTCGTTTCTCGGACTAACGTAGCGTGTCAGAGTCTAGCTATACATGCCATATATCTGAACTGTGATAGTGTGATGAATCCTGACGTGTAAAATGTGATTTTTGTATAGTAATGGATCCCGAAAAAGCTGTAGCTGATGATGTAGAAACTAATGCACCTACTCCCGCGAAAGGGACAACGCCTTTTGATTCAAGACCGACTACAAGCAGTCAAGAGGGAGAAGCTAAACAAGCTTTCTTCTAGATGATGAGTGAGTGGCTCACTCAGTTCGTAAGAAATAATCTGGCTGTTTCACAACCTCCACCCCCACCTAATCCACCTCAGACATCTACTCTGAATCTGCTGAACAAACCTCCGGTAGACAAAATCCGTAAGTATGGGGCTGAAGAGTTCAGGGCTACCAGTGAAGACAATGCTGAAAAAGTTGAGTCCTGGTTAGAGAACACAATCAGAGTATTTGATGAGATGTCACTGGATCCCGAGGAATGTATAAAATTTGTTGTATCCTTTGGTTGTGTTTGGTGAATGATTGTATGAAATGTTTATAAAAGTTTCTGATCTATCTAGTAACGCCTTTAACCCTAATTCGACGTCGGACACGGGTTAGGGGTGTTACATAAAGTTTGATTATTTTGGGTATGGCATATATAGGATTGAATTGCTCATTTTGTTATAAGTCATATTGGATAGCCAATGTGTTGGTTATTAATGTTACTCATTTCATTTTGTAAATGGCCATTGGAATTGGCCAATACTAGTTAAGTTATATCTATTCAATGATGATGAAATTCATGAAGTGTAAGCTTGCGTAATTAGAAGTGCATTATTGTTATGCTATGTGTTGCTGGAAATGGTATAAGTGTGGTTGCTTTTTAGGGTGGCAAATGGCTTGGTAAATAGCCTTATATTTGTCCACACAGGTAGACACACGGGCGTGTGTCTAGGCCGTGTGTGACACACAGTCAGCCCTGTGGGTGTAACACCCCTATCCCGTGTCCGTCACGGGATTAGGGTTAGGAGCATTACTGAATAGATCAGAAAACATTTACAGAAATTCATACATTCATTCATCATTCTCAAGCATAATGTCCCTTAAATGAGTCATCGAGACCCTAAGCATGCTTATAAATCGGGTCGGGACTAAACTGAAACATTTACAGACATTTTCAGAAATTTTAAAACTTTTCTAAGTTTCTGGGAATACACGCCCGTGGGGGTAGGCCATGTGCCTCCCACGGCAGCTAGACACACCCGTGTGTCCTTCTCGTGGTCGAAACTGACTTATTTCCCACTACCACTAAGCACGCAGGTGTACTCAGGCCGTGGTCAATCCTGCCAAAATTCACACGGCTGCTAGGCGGCTGGCACGACCGTGTGCCAAGGCCGTATACTCTTATCCTAGCTACTGTCTTAGCTCCACGGTCACTAGGCACGCCCGTGTGCCACAACCGTGTGACATTATAGGCCATTTTCAAGGCCAAAAATCCACCCATTTGGGTCATACCTATAAGTAACATATACCATCCCATTTCATGCACATCTAACCACCAAAACATACCAAATAGTCATTCAAACCATGCATATTTGATAACTAAAGTAAACACAGAAACAATACATTCATTATCCATTTCAACTATGCCAACTACCAAGACCAAAACATATAACAAAAACATATTACGTTCATTTGCTTAACTCAAAAGCTTGACCATTCTATGGATCAACTAATCACACCAAGACATGCTTCACATATCATGATCATAGTGCATAATCCCAATTCATAATTAGCCAAATCACATAGCTAAGTTCATGTATCAACTTATACCAAAATACTAGCCAATACATGCCATATCTAGCTTTATACATTTCCAAAGTGTACCAAAATGAATTTATTAGTGTGATGACAATCCGTGACGGTCCCGAGCCTTCAATAGCTTTGACGACCTATAAAATAGAGAAAACACACACACAGAGTAAGCTTTCCAATTAGTAAGTCAATATACAAACAAACTTAGCACGAATTGCACATAACCAAATTAATAAGATGACCAATATGGTTCTCATGACAAAAATCACCTCATTCTTTCTTGAGCTCATATGTTTATCCATAACTTACCATATTTCCAAATCACATACCATATATGCATATAGTTCATCTAGTTAAGACTTTACATATTGTATCATCAATTTCATATACATAACATCATAACTTGCTCACATAGATACTTACCTTATATATACAATTAGTGTATAAGCAACGTACCTGAAACGGATATTCATTCACTTAATTTATCAAAGCTCAGATTTGAAATTTGTATCACAGACTTGCCCGTTGAACCGTAAGGAATCTAATAGGATACTCAGAAACTCAGAATAGTCGTACAATTCCAACGTCCCACACGAGGTCTTATATGCACTCAGATGTCGATGCCACTGTCCCAGACAGGGTCTTACACGAATCAATATGATGCCGATGTCCCAGACATGGTCTTACACGTAAAGCTCATATCGATGCCTACATCCCAGACGAGATCTTACACGTAAAGATCAAATCGATGCCAACGTCCTAGACGTGGTCTTACACAAAATCTCGAATGAACGCCAATGTCCCAGATGTGGTCTTACATGATAAAACAAAATAGATACCTATGTCATGACAAAGCTAATCCTATCTATTCCTAGGTTCGTACGGGACTTCTCGGAATTAGCCACTATATCGAACTTATCTCGAAATTCGTATGCATAACCTCTCATAAATATCCATTATCTACATTAGTCATATGAACAATTATAATTTCATACAAGTACGTTTATTTGCATAGTGACTTACCTCGGATTCGATTTAACAGAAACGAAAATGACTACTCGATTACTTTCGCTTTCCTGCGATCTAAGTCTGTTTTCCTCGGTTCTTGATCTAAACATATTCAGAATTAACCCTTTTATTCACTAACTTATTCAATTCAATCCATACACACATATTTAGGGCTATTTACAAATTAACCCTCACATTTGCACAATTTATCAATTTAGTCCATTTTTCTCAAAACATCAAATTCACAAAATCAACACATACACATACTTAGCCGAATGCATATACATCTCATTCAAGCCCATATTTTCCATCAAATTTGCAATTTAGTCCTTCAAATAGTTATTTTCTCAATTTAGCCCTAATTAGCTAAATACATCAAAAATTCAAGAACAAAACATGTTCATCTAGCTCAAATCTTTCATTTAACAACTAAACTCATCTAAAAACTCAACATATCAAAAATGGCATCTCACACATACATCATCAATTCATCAAATTGAGACATGGGCTTGATAGTAGATAAAGCAACGATTACAAAAACGTAAAAATTATCAAAAATCGAAGCAAAACTTACCTTAAATTGAATCAAAAGCTAGCCGAATGCCCTAGCTCAATTTTCTTTTTCTTTTCTTTCATGGTTTCAACAATATGGATGATAATGGCTTATTTTTAAGCCTTTTTTTTATTAAATATCATGTAATTAACAAATTACTAATATAACATTAATGAAACAATTTTATCATCTTATAATGCATGGATATAAATGTCCACTTACTCAAAATGGCATAATAACCTTTTAAGGACCTCATATAATAAAGGCATAAGCAAATAGATTCCTTTATAAACAGCATGCTAATATTGCATTTAATGCAATTCAATCCTTTTGTCAAATTAAGCACATGAACAGACAAATTAGCTTACGAAACTTTAACACATGCTTAATCATATATCATAGACACGGAAAATAATATAAAAAAATTATACGAACTCGGATTTGTGGTCCTGAACCCACTGTTTTGATTAGGGTATAAATCAGACTGTTACAGTGGGCGTGTTGATAGGGCGTGTGTCCCTTCCATCCAAATTCAGCAAAATAGAATGCCCAGTAGTAAACACATGGGCAGAGACATGGCCGTGTGTCTCAGCCGTGTGAAGGACATGACCTCAAAACATGGACGTGTGCCTAGGCCGTGTGAAGTCTACACATTAATTGCGAGAATTAAATTCGCCACACGGCCAAGCACACGGGCGTGTAACTCGACTGTGTGACCCTAAATGTCTGCTAACGTCATAAATAGAATGTCAATGTTTTCACACACGGGCTAAGGCACGGGCGTGTCATGGCCGTGTGAGGAGCACGGGCGTGTCATGGCCGTGTGAGGAACACAGGCCATAGACACGAGCGTGTGCCAGGCCATGTGAAAACCCCTGTAGGTTTGAAATGAAAATAAAATCTGCACGGACTAGGGACACATACATGTTCCTTTTCACACGGGCGTGTAGCCCTATTTTGAGCAAAAACTTTCTAAGGGTTTGTAAGCTTCCGGTTCACTCCCGAACCACTCTATATGTATGTTTCGGGTCTCGTAAGCCCATAAAAGTAACGTTATGAACACGAATGAAAAGTTTTAAATTTTTGTGGAATTTCATTTCTCGATTTTGTATGATTAAGTATGTTAAGTCCGGTAATTCCTCGTACTCGGTTCCGGCGCCAAATATGGGTAAGGGGTGTTACAGTTCCCATTTCCACTCATGAATCATAATAGGCTGCAACAACCTGGATGGAGCTTGGTGCTCTGCTTTTATCTATTGACACACAAGGCATTTAGATACAAACTAAAAAATTTCACGTTTCATTCTCGGCCACCAGTATTTTTGTTTCAAATCACGATACATTTTCATGCCTCTCAGGTGTAATGAATGGGCACTATTATGAGCTTCATTTAAAATGCTCTACTTGAGCTGTAACTCATTAGGTACACACAATCGAGTATAAAAATATAAACTATTATCCATACCAATATTAAATTCAGATGTTTGACCACTTTCAACCATTTTTCTTTTAACCAGGAAATTTGAATCATTAAATTATAGCTCCTAAATATCATGTAAAACCAAAGGTTTAACCCTCAGCTCAGTTAAAATAGAATCATCACACTTCAATTGAGGTTGAGCATTCATAGCTCGGAGAGCAAAGAGAGATTAAGACTCAAAGCATCGACAACGATGTTCTCTTTTCCTGGATGGTAATTTATCACTAGATCATAATCTTTTAGTAACTCTAACCACCTCTGTTGTCGTAGATTCAACTCTTTTTGTGTCATCAAATACTTCAGGCTCTTATGATCAGTAAAAACATGACATTTCTCGCCATAAAGATAGTAACACCAAATCTTCAATGCAAGAACAACTGCATCCATTTCTAGATCATGTGTCGGGTAGTTCTTTTCGTGAATCTTAAGCTGTGGAGATGCATAACAATAACCTTGCTCTCATGTATTAAAACACATCTGAAACCGCTTAAAGAAGCATCATTATAGACAATGAATTCTTTTCCTGATTTAGGTTGTGTCAACACTGATGCCTCCGTCAACATATTTTCAACTGATCGAAACTTTGTTGACACTTTGCAAACCATATAAAACTAACATCTTTCTATAATAGCTTCGTCATAGGTAACACTATTATCGATAAGTTTTTAAAAAACAAATGATAATAGCCAGCTAAACCCAAGAAACTACATTGCTCAGAAACGTTTCGTGGCGGTTTCCAGTTCAAAATAATGAAGATTTTGCTTGGATCTACTCGTATTCCTTCAACTGAGATTACATGCCTAAGAAATCTGACTTCTTTCAGCCAAAACTCGCATTTACTAAAGTTGGCATACAATTGTTTTGCATGCAGGGTTTGTAATACAATCTTCAAATCTTGAGCATGCTCTAATTCATTCTTAGAATAAATCAAGATGTCATCAATAAAACAACAATGAACCTGTCAAGATGTGGCTAAAAAACCCGATTCATCAAATCCATAAACTCTGTAGAGTGTTCTTCAATCCAAAAGGCATGAGTAAAAAATCATATTGTCCATAACGACTTCTGAATGTTGTTTTCGATTCGTCAACATCTTTCACTCTCAACTGATAGTAACTGGATCTAGATCAATCTTCGAAAACACTGTGGCACGTTTCAGTTGATCAAATAAATTGTCAACATGGGGCAACGTATATTTATTCTTTTTTGTGACTTTGTTTAATTGCCAGTAGCCTATACACAATCTCATTAACCAATCTTTCTTCTTCACAAATAAACCAGGTGCTCCCCACAGTGATGTACTCAGTCAAATAAAACCATTTTCGATTAGTTTTTGTAACTGAGCTTTTAATTCTTTTAGCTCAGTCGAGACCATTCTGTATGGAGCAATAGAAATTAGATTTGTCCTTGGCATTAACTTAATAACCAATTCAACTTCTCTTTCTGGGGGTAAACTAATAATACTAGAAAGAACATATGTTTTCTCCCTACTTATTGGTTAATTTGTCCCCATTTAGTTATCTTTAGCACATATTTTAGCATTTTATAACTCAGTGGATCTTAGGCTATTTATCCTTAATTTTGTCATGTTTTGGTACCAATGTCGCTGCATGAGTATTTCCAGATTGTGCCTAGAACTGTTACCGCACCTGACAACTGTCCGGATAAGAACAAAAATATGTGAGCTGTCCGATCTGGTATAACCAACTTGTACATACAAAGGCAATATGATTCTGATGAAAGGACATCTGTGTTATTTGGAAGAATATAAATATTCACATGAAAAGGAAAAAAAAAAGGGAGGCTTTTTGGGGGTTATTATCTTTTTTAACCTATCTTTTGAAGCTTTTCGGCTATGGTGGCTTAAGTCTCCTACAGGTGAACCGATATGAAAGTGATGCTAATCAGCTCCTGGCGAGGAGCCCTGAGTACGACACAAGAGGGAATGGGGAGATTCAAGTCAAGGTTGTCTAGGAATACTATTCTCCACTTGTTTCTTTTATATTTCTTTTCTAAATGATGGTGATTACTTTCTATTTCATGGTACGAAAGTACACATGATTTTTGGGTTCAATGTTATTTTATTCAATCTTACTTTTACTGTTTAATCTTTGCGTTTGAATGTTTTTAGCATGGAAGTGTTATTGCAGGCACTAACACTGGAAAGTGCAGTGACAGTTCAAGCTAACAAGCATGACAATGAAAGTTGCTTGAGGATTAGAGGAGTTTAATCCACTTGTTCATAATAGTGTTCTATTGCCATCATCGGAATGTGTGGTTAATGTGCATGTTTAAATTTTAGTTTAAATATAGAAGTTAAGCTTGGTAAGATATTCATTACAATTGAATGCATTGACAATCACCTATCCCTTTATACCTTGTGAGCACCTAGCATTCTGTTGAATATTGACGTTGGGCATCCCAATTTATCATTATCATATTTTATCTTATTGTTTTCAAGTTATTGCTTTGACAACTACTCTCACAATTTATCTCGTTTCTATCTATTTATTGCACTGATATTGATAGACAAAAGACAACCATCCTCATAGGATCGATATCCGACAGACTCATAACTGTCTACTATACTTGCATCGACAGTGTACGCTTGCACATTATTGCTGTGACATTAAACAGTCGATCAAGTTTTGGCGCAGTTGTCGGGGATTGTATTTGTTTGATATTTATTTTTGTTTTTGTATTTTCTTTTTTATTATATAATATTTAGTTGTTGCTAAGTGGTTTTCTTTTTGTTGCTATTTTCACATTTTATTTTAGGTGTTTGATGACTCGAAGAAATTCAAAGTTTATTGTCGATTTTGATCCAAAAATTGAAAGAATCGTTTCGGTGAAACTTCAAGAACAAAGGAATATGGCTTTACCAAGAAACATTGAAGCCATACCGTAAGTGCAGCACCAAAATGCTAACGACCCACCATTGCTGTAACACATTCAAATACAAAATAGGACTGTACGAGACTTTATATTACCTGTCTTGGATGACTTACAATCGGGAGTTGTTAGGCCAGCAATCCAAGCTGGGAATTTTAAACTCAAACCAGCATTGTTTCAAATGTTGAATTCTAATGGGCAATATGTTGGACTGCCACATGAAGATGCACGAGAACAACTTAAATCATTTTTATTGATTTGTGATTCCTTTAGTAAAAAAGGCGTTCCTGATGATGCTTTGAAGATGCAATTATTTCCTTATTCCATGTAGGGAAGAGCATGTACTTGGTTCCTTGGGCTACCTACCAAATTAATTACTTCTTGGAATGCACTAGCAACACAGTTTGTTTTGCGCTTTAACCCACCGACAATGAATGCTTGTCTCCGAAATGATATTACAGGTTACCATCAGCTGAATGATGAGAATCTTCACACTCATGAGAACGTTATAAATCTTTGCTTTGATATTACCCTATGCACGACATTTGACAGGAAACACAAATTGAAATTTTATATAATGGGCTGAATTCACACACGAGGAATCTTTTTGACACATCAGCTAGTGGTCATTTGCTGGATTGTACTTATAATGATGTTGTTAGAATTCTTGAGAGAATTACTCATAATGATTATCAATATCCTATAAGAAAAATCTACTCCGGGAGTTATTAAATTGGATGCAATATCTGCATTTAGTGCTGAAGGTTTTTCTCTTGCAAATAGGATAAAACATATGCAAGGGACTAGTGACGTTGCACCTATACATGTCACCCAACAAGTTAATGTTCTTACCTTTTGTTATGAGATTTGCAATGACAACCATAGCTATGAAGATTGTCCACAACATGTAGAGAATGCCTTTTTATGTTAGTAACATCCGCAACAATTCTTATGGAAACTCTTATAATAATTTTGCACGTAATCAACAATATTGGGAAATTCAGAGGGTTAGACAAAATGCTGTGACATTCTGATATGGGAATTTATCTACTCAAGGGAATTATAATCCAAGGCAAGGGAATTACAATCAAGAATAGTAGAACTTCAATCAGTACACATAGATGCACCCACAACAAAGCCAGATGCATCCACACCAGAATCAGATGCAGCCACAACACTCTTCAAAACCGAATCAACATGCTTAAGGACATCGACAACAATTGATAAACCGTAAAAGTAATATATTTTAATCCCACATTTAGTATGCTTTTGGATGATTTATCCCTCGATTTATGTAAAAAGGTGCTTTTAATCCTTTCTTTTCATGTCTTATACCCAGGAAAGCACCCGAGGATGAAAAGAACATAAAACGGGCCCAAAACGGAGTAAATGCACCACATCACAAAATCAACACGGCCTGGACTTAAGCCCACATGGACGTGCCACGTCAATCTGCTAGAACACGGCCTGATCTCGATTCATATGGCCATGTTCGGAACCATGCCTCATTAAAGAAGTCCGAGCACGACCTGACCACAATTCATACGGGCGTGTGCCATGGCCGTGTCCCTGTCGCTAGAAAGAGCAATTTCATTTGGAAAAGGATACTTTGAGGCAAAGAAACACATTCCAAAGCCTATTCAAACACCTTAGCAGGAATTCTACATAAATTTGAAACTTAGGGGCCAAGTAAAGCATCACAAAGTCTATATGAATACCTAATGAGGCAACTTAAAAGGGTAGTTCTGTAGAAGCCCTCTGTCGGGGCATCAAAGCTAGGCCAAGGAGCCAAGCCGAGAAGGTCAGATTGAGGGAGTCACTCGAAGTTAGCCAGTTGATCCATCCCAAGAAGCTGAAATTATACTCAAGACGGTGAAATTCTTTTTTAATTCCTTCAAGGAGTTTTAGGGATTTCTTATGTTTTGTTTTATCTTTTCTCTTTAGATGTTTTCTTTATTTATTATGAACTAAACCCCTCAGATACCTGAATGGGATGAAACCTAGATGAATCTTATTATTTGATTTTTGAATTATATGATAAGTACTTTATTTGTTCTTAATTATGTATGCTTAATCCAAATCTGATGTGCTTAGGTGGAGGAGGAATAGACCCTGCTTAAGAGTAGATCTAGCATAATTAAGCGGAGTTGATCGCACGCCTAGAGATAGGGTGACGAGATTTTGTCGGATTAGGGTGAAACCTAATATGGGAACCCATAGATCGATTTACTGCTATTCTAGGGGATTATTATAAGAGAACGAGAGTTCCACAAATTAACCTAGGGTTAGACGTTATTCGCCTCGAGAGAGGGTTTAATATACGTTAGGGAGTCTCACGGATCAAGCTAAGAAAATAAATCATATGATTCAGGGTTAGATAACAAGTGAAGTCTAGGTGGATTCTTCCTGAGGGTATCGTCATGATCAATTGAGTTTTTCTTGAAGTTATTTCCCAATTCGTTCTTTTGTCTTAGTGTCCTTAGCTTAGTTGTCATTAATTTAGAGTAAAACAACTCCACTTTATTTTTAAGGCTGAATAATAAAAAGAAATTTAGTATTAATACTTTTAGCTCCTTTGGGTTCGACAATCCGGTCTTGCCTAAGCTATACTACTGTTCGATAGGTACACTTGCCTTTAATCGTTGTCAGAGTTAGTTTCCAGGTTCGATCATTCTTTTATAAATTTTAAAGCTCGATTTCAAATGATCAAGTTTTTTTGGTATTTGTGTAGAGAACTAAGATATTAAGAAAGTCTATTTTTATTACTTTAGCCATTTTTATTATCATTGCAATTTATTTTCATTTTCATTTTTTATTTTTATTTTTATTTTTACTTTGCTAATTTTCTCTCTATTTTGCTTTTTGGAGATAATTTTAGTCTATAAAGAAGATGGCACTGAATAATTATTAGTGGCAAGTCATGAGGACAGTTCCTACTAAAGTAGCCAGTGCCTTCGACCTTGACGTGTTCACCAGGTTATCTACCCAGCTAGAGATGATGAATAAAAAGATCGATGGTTTATGCAGTCTATCGCAAGTACACCCAGTAATGCAATATGTCTCGAATCCAGGAGGCGTGGCGAATCCTGAGTACCCACCCTACGGATATGGCATGGAGAACGAACAAGTCCACTATATGGGTAACTACTCTAGACCTCAAAATAATTTTTATAATGACACTTACAATGCAGGTTGGAGGTACCATCCCAATTTCTCGTGGAATGATCAAAGTAGCCAAAGGCAGGAACTTCCTCCAAATTTTCGACAACCACCTCACCAACAGGAAGATAAGTCCAACCTTGAAGAGATGCTCGCAAAATTCATAGAAAACACAAAAACACACTGCCAAAATATAGAAACAAAATAAGAAGCATCGATTCAAGGGATCGAGGATCAGTTAGGTCAGCCTGTTAAGCTGATCTTAGAACAACCACAAGAAAGCTTGCCAAGCAACACTGAAACAAAACAACGAACATCGATTGAAGAGATCAAGAGCCAAGTTGGGAAAATCACTAAGGCAATTGGACAACTTGCAAAGTTAATTTCTGAACGACTACAAGGACGTCTATCAAGCAACACAGAGATTAACCCAAAAGAGCAAATTCAAGCCGTACAAGCTCACAACAATGAAAGGTTAGTGGAATCTATGTAACATCCCCCAAACCCGGCCCATTCACTACGACCGAATCTGGTTATGTTAGTGCGAAAAAGACGGTGGAAAATCTATTTAACTTAGAAAAATTTATTCGAGCTTGTTAACTTTTGAAAATCCATGTTTATTTAATATTGTATGAGAAAAACTTTGATATCATATAAATATTATAAAATGCCCGAAAGTAAACTTTAATGAATATATAAGACTAATTTTGAATAAATAAGTTGTCAAAATAAATTCGTTTCCACTTAGTAATTTAATATAATCCAAACATAATTTAAAATAATAATTAAATAATTTCAGAGTAAATAAAAATCAAAAGGGCCTTATTACATATTCTATTTTAAAACAAATACTTAAAGTAAGCCTAAAACGTTTAATCTCTTCTTCGCATGGGCCACCATGTGTCCTCTCCGAACCCGATCCAACTACGCCACACCGAAATGGTTAATGAAAAGGGTGAGTCCACCGACTCGATGCATAATCAAAACACATATTTCCATCCGTATGGGCTTGGCCCACCCCCATGACCATCGAAACAAATCATGCAAGAATGCATCTCAGCCCAACCCATTGTCCAACCGTGACACCAACCTTAGCAGACTCCCCGCCTAAGGCCGTGGGAAACTCCCCACCGATCACATAGTGATCCATAACATCTTACCTTGGCAAGCTCATCGCTCGCCAAGGCCGTGGCTGAGGCACCGATCAACCCAAGTGATCCAATATCGTAAACCGTCTACGGTGATGCACATAGCCATCAACCGCCGAGATGGGCACCGAGCCACACCTTCCTTGAGGTAGCACAAAGCTAACCATCAAGCGCTAATGTAGCCGGAGCTATCATTAGACCACGTACAACTTGTGTACTCTTCCTCCTTCATCGAATCAAGGCCAAATCCCATGTATGCATGCATAAGTTCAACATGTCAGATTAACAAAAGAGTAAGCATCACATGTGGATTATCATGTCATGTATATATCATAAATAACTCACCATTCAAGCCACTATAATCGGCCATCACATATCACGCATAAGTAAACACATTTAACAAACCAAAAATCAAGAAATAGTGTGTTGATTACGCACCTTAACACTGTAGTTCTAAGCTTTGATCCCTAAGCTATCGCTCAAAGAAACAACAATGACTATCCGCCTATATAGCTATCTCTCTGCTCTTTGGCCCACACCCGGTGGCCAATCCCAAACCGCCGAGACCGCCCTCTTCTTGAACCGGGATAGGGACCTTCCCTTGCCCTCCTTGGTGGTCGTTGCCTCCATCAAAAGCTTAAAGCAGTAATGAGTTAACCTTACAAATCACAACCTAAATATTTAATCTTAATAGATATTTCTTACCAACTCAACTTGAATTCCGAACGCTACTTACTGCAACTGCTGACTAAACGACCTTGCTAACCACTCCCTATTGCTCAAACTAGAAACGGTCACCACAAGAAAGTATGGTTTGGCTTTGCAAAACTAGAAGACAAAGAAGTGGGTGCTAGGGTGCTTCAAAAGGTGTTGCGGCAATCAGAGAAGTGAGGAGAGTTTATGGTCTAGCAACGAGTGAAATGGATAAGAAAAATGGAAGGAGAAAGGGACTTGAAGTTTCAGCTCAGATGAATAAGTGAGAGAGAGAGACATTTTGGTGTGGTTGAGGTATGAGGAGGAAATGAAAATGGAGACTAAAAGGAAAAGCTAAAATTCGGCAAGGGAGAGAAAGCCAAAATGGTGAATGCAAAGAAATGAGCACCTCCCCCCTATTTATACTATTCGGCCAAGCTCCAAGCTCCCAAAAAAAAATCCTAAAATCTCTCCTAAAACACCTCCATTCCATCCATTCAAAATAATTTGAATGGGTCAAACTTACCTAGCCAAATTTAAAAAGAGAAGACCAAGTCTTCCTCCACCTTTCAAGCCTCCCAAAACCGTCCAATACCCCTCCTCCATGACGCCAAAAAAAAACAACCCACAATGCCATCCTTGCAACTCGAACACTGGCCCCCTTCCCCTTCAAGTGGCGTCACCTTCCAAGCTCTAGAGTGGTGCCTCCTTGCCACTCTGCCACACCAATCTTTGTGCCAAAACTCCACCAAAAATTCTCTTAAGGCCCTCTCCATCCAAACTCCCCCTTTTAGCCCCTAAAACTAAAAATTTACCAAAGCAACCTACCACCACCTAGGGTTCTCAGGACCCCTAAAACTTACCCGAACACATACTGAAGTGTGCCAACACCCGAGCTAAGCACCAAAAATCTAACCCCTAAAACCAGGGTGTTACAATTCTACCCTCCTTAAAATAATTTCGTCCCGAAATTACTTGTCTAAACTAAACAGTCCAATTCCTCCCACTACGCTATGGTCGCAAGACTGATCTTAAAGAGCTAACATACTTTACGAGTAACAAAACAAACAAATCCACCAAAGCGCCTCTACCACGCCCACAAGTACTGCGACCACGCCCCCTAGAACTCATATCTAGCGCCTCGATTCAGTCTGTTTAGAAAGTTTTATGCATTAGAAATTATTGTTTCACTGTTTTATCCACGAGCAATTTTATGAAAAGAAGTTTCCGAGAGTAGTTCTTTCGAGCAATCAAAGTTTCCTTCCCTACCCAGGGGTAATTTCGTCATTTTCCTATAGGGGTATATAGGTAATAACTCTGGGTCAATTTTGAAAATAGTTTTCCAACTTAAAGATATTTCAAAATTTGCAAATCTCAGGAGTCATCTTGAAAATTTTAGTTCTCAAACAAAGTGTGTTGCAAGAATTCCAAAAAGTAGGGTCATTTCCGTAATTTTGGAAATCATGGGCGCTTTTGTGAACTCTCAAAATCGGACTATCACAATATTTTATAAAATAGAATTTTTTTTTTGAATATTTAGTATAATAGGAATATTTCAGTAAAAGTCGAGAAAAATCTGAAAATTTAGAAACCAGGGGCGTTTTGGTAATTTTATCAACTGAGGGTATTTTCGTAAATTTCCACAAACTTAATATTCCGAAACCTCAAAATTTTGGTATTTTGTAAAGTGAAAATCATTTTATCAAAAGTTGAAGGTAGTACGGTAATTTTATAACACAAGGGCATTTTTGTAATTTTACAAGTAGGGGTATTTTAGTAATTTTGTAAATCAAAAACGTCCTTCAAAATAAAAATTAGGGTTTGTAGACCAAAGGGTAAAGTTGAAAATTTTAAAGCAGGGATTTTAAAACAATCGTGCCACATCCCTTTCGGGTTTTAATAATCGTTTAGCTTATGAACAAGTCCTCTTGGTTAAGGTGAACCGTAGCTACGCACTGTAGGATTCTGCGAAGAGGAGGTGAGTCACGAGGACTACTTAAATACTGAGCTCTTAGGTGCCCACTCCTAGACATGCGCACAGGGGTTACCACGCCTTAACTCGCGACTTACTTCACAAGTTTGTTTAAAAGATTTAAGTTTTATGCACATGTTTGAGTAGTCTAGTCCTAGGGTCCAATAGTCCTAACTTTCTAATCTACGAGCCCAACTAAGCCCAAATCAATTCATGTAAACAATTCACTTCAAGAAAGTCCAAGTACTTACAGTGGACTTCGGGCCGGAGACACAGGTGCCATGCCAGAATAACCTGAAAACTTTTATAAAAGCCCACTTTCCAAAAACCCATTTTGAAAATCTGTTTTGCCCAAACCCTCAAAGCCGAGTTTTGAACACGGCTCGATACCAAATCGTAACATCCCCAAACCCGCCCATTCACTACGATACGAATCGGGTTATGTTAGTGCGAAAAAGACGGTGGAAAATCTATTTAACTTAGAAAAATTTATTCGAGCTTGTTAACTTTTGAAAATCCATGTTTATTTAATATTGTATGAGAAAAACTTTGATATCATATAAATATTATAAAATGCCCGAAAGTAAACTTTAATGAATATATAAGACTAATTTTGAATAAATAAGTTGTCAAAATAAATTCGTTTCCACTTAGTAATTTAATATAATCCAAACATAATTTAAAATAATAATTAAATAATTTCAGAGTAAATAAAAATCAAAAGGGCCTTATTACATATTCTATTTTAAAACAAATACTTAAAGTAAGCCTAAAACGTTTAATCTCTTCTTTCGCATGGGCCACCATGTGTCCTCTCCGAACCCGATCCAACTACGCGTCACACCGAAATGGTTAATGAAAAGGGTGAGTCCACCGACTCGGTGCATAATCAAAACACATATTTCCATCCGTATGGGCTTGGCCCATACCCACACAGCCATCGAAACAAATCATGCAAGAATGCATCTCAGCCCAACCCATTGTCCAACCGTGACACCAACCTTAGCAGACTCCCCGCCTAAGGCGTGTGGAAACTCCCACCGATCACATAGTGATCCATAACATCTTACCTTGGCAAGCTCATCGCTTCAAGGCCGTGGGCGAGCCACCGATCAACCCAAGTGATCCAATATCGTAAACCGTCTACGGTGATGCACATAGCCATCAACCGCCGAGATGGGCACCGAGCCACACCTCCCTTGAGGTAGCACAAAGCTAACCATCAAGCGCTAATGTAGCCGGAGCTATCATTAGACCACGTACAACTTGTGTACTCTTCCTCCTTCATCGAATCAAGCCCAAATCCCATGTATGCATGCATAAGTTCAACATGTCGATTAACAAAAGAGTAAGCATCACATGTGGATTATCATGTCATGTATATATCATAAATAACTCACCATTCAAGCCACTATAATCGGCCATCACATATCACGCATAAGTAAACACATTTAACAAACCAAAGACTGAAGAAATAGTGCGTTGATTACGCACCTTAACACCTGTAGTTCTAAGCTTTCGATCCCTAAGCTATCGCTCAAAGAAAAACAACGACTATCCGCCTATAGCTATCTCTCCCTCTTGCCGCCCACACCGGTGGCCAATCCCGAACCGCCGAGACCGCCTCTTCTTGAACCGGGATAGGGACCTTCCCTTGCCCTCCTTGACTGGTCGTTGCCTCCATCAAAAGCTTAAACAGGTAATAGGTTAACCTTACAAATCACAACCTAAATATTTAATCTTAATAGATATTTCTTACCAACTCAACTTGAATTCCGAACGCTACTTACTGCAACTGCTGACTAAACGACCTTGCTAACCACTCCCTATTGCTCAAACTAGAAACGGTCACCACAAGAAAGTATGGTTTGGCTTTGCAAAACTAGAAGACAAAGAAGTGGGTGCTAGGGTGCTTCAAAAGGTGTTGCGGCAATTAGAGAAGTGAGGAGAGTTTATGGTCTAGCAACGAGTGAAATGGATAAGAAAAATGGAAGGAGAAAGGGACTTGAAGTTTCGGCTCAGATGAATAAGTGAGAGAGAGGGACATTTTGGTGTGGTTGAGGTATGAGGAGGAAATGAAAATGGAGACTAAAAGGAAAGGCTAAAATTCGGCAAGGGAGAGAAAGCCAAAATGGTGAATGCAAAGAAATGAGCACCTCCCCCCTATTTATACTATTCGGCCAAGCTCCAAGCTCCCAAAAAAAAAAATCCTAAAATCTCTCCTAAAACACCTCCCTTCCATCCATTCAAAATAATTTGAATGGGTCAAACTTACCTAGCCAAATTTAAAAAGAGAAGACCAAGTCTTCCTCCACCTTTCAAGCCTCCCAAAACCGTCCAATACCCCTCCTCCATGACGCCAAAAAAAAAAAAAAACAACCCACAATGCCATCCTTGCAACTCGAACACTGGCCCCCTTCCCCTTCAAGTGGCGTCACCTTCCAAGCTCTAGAGTGGTGCCTCCTTGCCACTCTGCCACACCAATCTTTGTGCCAAAACTCCACCAAAAATTCTCTTAAGGCCCTCTCCATCCAAACTCCCCCTTTTAGCCCATAAAACTAAAAATTTACCAAAGCAACCTACCACCACCTAGGGTTCTCAGGACCCCTAAAACTTACCCGAACACACACTGAAGTGTGCCAACACCCGAGCTAAGCACCAAAAATCTAACCCCTAAAACCAGGGTGTTACAATCTAACCCAATGCAAGAACCTGTGGTAAGTAAAGGTAAGGTTGAGGTGAGCCATGAATTACCAAAATCGGCAATTATAGAGTACAAACCTCGTATACAACATTCCGAAGCAATGAAGAAGGACAACACAGAGGAACAGTTTGGTAAGTTTCTTAAAATTTTAAAGAAATTACATATTAACTTACTGTTTCTAAAAGCTCTTTCGCAGATACCCAATTATAGAAAATTTTTAAAAGAGCTGTTAACAAACAAACGGAAGCTAGACGAAGCATCGCATGTGGAGCTAAACGTAATGTGCTCAGCAATTCTACAAAATAAACTACCACGGAAACTAAAAGATTTAGGGAGTTTTACAATTCCATATTTAAGTGGAAGTTTATCTATTGATAATGCTTTAGCTGATTTAGGGGCAAGCGTCAATGTTATGTCTTATAAAATGTTTAAACAACTAGGTCTAAGGAAACCCAGGCAAACTAGGATGAGCATTCAATTAACAGATAAAACTATCAAAATTCATAGGGGTATAATAGAAAATATTCTAATCAAAATTGATAAATTCGTATTCCCAGTAAACTTTGTTGTTTTAGACATGGATGAGGACAATTCAATTCCTTTAATTTTAGGAAGACCCTTTCTAGCAACTGCCAGAACTAAAATTGATATTGGTACAGGAGAGCTCATTCTTCGTATAGGTGATGAATCAATCACTCTTCAAGCTCTTGACTCAGCTAGGACATCGAGTAATAAAGGTACGAACGTTAATTCTGTTGATAAATATCTGGTTCAACCTTCTTTACAGGAAGCATCACGAAATCACTTAGTTGAGATAGATCTTAGACCTCGTGCCAACAAAGAAGAAATACATAAGAAACAAAGCCTTAGGGTTGACAAACTAAAAGAGCAGGAAACACTAATCAAATAGGAACAGGAACCGCACGAAGTGAAACCGAAGGAGATCCCAAACGAGCTTATAGGAACAACGAATCACTTCAAATTAGGGGATCAGGTATTGTTGAATAAGGAAGACCCTTGAATCACCAATTCAGACCTCAAGACAAACGAAGAAATCACTTTTGAGTTACTTAATGTCTTCCTATACGGCACAGTCGAGGTAGGCAATCCTAAATTTGACACTTTTGAAGTAAACATTACTCGACTTAAACTATATATCTATAACCGAATTGATTGCATGCGAAAGGATTTTCACCTCCTCAAACCACCATGACCATACGAATAACAGATAAAGTCTAGCTTAAGACTATAAATGAGCACTTCTCAGGAGGAAACCCGAGCACTAGCCCTATTTACTTTTGCATTTATTTTCAGTTCTTTCCTTTACTTCTCTTAGTTTTAAAATTTAGTTTTAACCTAACCAAAAATGCAGATTTCTAGGCCACACGGCCTTACACATGGCTGTGGCCGTGGTCGTGTGGACCACAAGAATCCCCGTACTGACATAGTAAAGGCTGTACGAATCAGTCCCAATCGATTTTTGAAATCACGGACTGGACGACTCCCCCACGGGCACCAAAAAGTGGCACGGCCGTGCCTTATGGCCGTGTGAAGCTATTGACTTGCCAACCACGGGCATAACACGCCCGTGCCATCAAACTGTGCCAACATACTGACTTCTCAGACACGGGCGTGGCAGGCTGAAAAACGGGCATGGAGTAACAACACGCTCAAAACACACGGCCGTGCGAGGCGACCGTGTGAATCGACACACCCTCAGCCCACGGGTGTGGGAAAGTACCAGAATCAAGCCTCTACTTAAATCCAACTACCCTTCCCCATTCTTCTCCTCTACTCTCCACCCTAACTCTACTAATTAGTTTAGTTTTATTTCTCTTCATATTTAGCGCAGGTTTCCATACCCACATGGCCTTGCACACAGCCGTGGCCGTGGTCGTGTGAACACCACGGGTCGGCACAAGGGCATGGAATGTATCACTATTTAATTATTTACTTTTATTTTATTTTTATTTTTATTTTCATTTTCATTTTCTTTTTTCTTTTTTCTTTTTATTTTTTATCTTCTTTATTATTTTCTTTTTATTATTTATGGCATTTAGATTTAGCTTAGGACACAATAAAATTCAACCGGCTGCTTCGAGGATTTAATTGCAAACGGTTCGAGATGCTTCCCCATGTTCATCTCCAATCCCATCCAGTTTCTTTTCATTAACTTCATCCAAAAATCGGGAAGTTTCACTTTTCCTCCTCTCCTTTGATTATCCTACTATATGCTATTATCTATCTTTGTACATTGAGGGCAATATACATCTTAAGTGTGGGGGAGATAACTATAGTATTATTTGAAAGTCCCTGAATTATGCCTTGTTCTAAAGTAAGTTTCTCATATTATGATTAGAATGAAAATTCCTCTGATTTATGATTTTTATTGATATGTTTTAGATTAAGTCATTGATAATTGTGCATTGATAATTAAATTTAAAGGATACTAGAGAATCAAGCATGATAAGTCTATTTTTCAGAAATTTAAAAAAAAAAATTAGGTTGTCTACCTAAATTTGAATATTACTTTGAAGTTTGAAATTTACGAGGTTGACATCAAAAACCCATAATTTTTTTGTGAGATTTTGAGCCTTATAGAGCATATATTCTTTTTCTTGCTCACTTTTTTTGATTATGAGTGTGTCAACATTGAACTATTATTTTAGAACTTGCCTTGATTATACATGTTGAGACCACAATTATGATTTGATATACATAGATGATAAAGGCACCTAGGATCTAACTCACTTACTCCATCAAAAAGCCTACCTTCACAATTAACCCCTAGTGAACCCCGTTGATCCTTACAAACCCTTTTTATTGACTTAACCACTAATTTTAACCCAAAACCCTTTGTGTTTGTTATCACCATTTTTTTAACTACCCTTTTTGTCGAGATTTGATTTTGAGCAGTTGCCTATCTATGTTCTATATTCCAGTTGTTAAAGTTCCTTCTTATTATTGTAACAAGTAGTTTGTTCTTAAAAAAAAAACCAAAGTATATTCATTATTAATTTGTGATTAGGTGAGCTTACACATTAAAATTCAAAATTCTTGAAAAAAGAGCTTGTATTATTTGAATTATTATTTCTCAATTGATGTAATTATTTAAGATTAGTTATTTTTCTAGATAGGTAACTTGTCAAGTCAATCTTGATTCTAACCTCTAACTCAGCCTTTATCCACACTTTTAACCCTAGCCCCGTTACAACCCTGTTAAAGACCTTTTGATTTGTGTATCGTCTCATTTTACAGTGGTGGAGATTTGATTTTCATGCAAGCCTATGGGATTAACTTTTCATGTTTGACGTATTGAGTGCTTAATTTTGAACCTTAAACACTTTGAGTGATTTGAGTGAATCTTTAGCAAGGGTGTCAACTCTTGTCGATTTCGAGTCAGAGGTAATTATTTAGGTAAGGGGAAACACCTATGTTTTCATACTATAAAAACTATGACTTAGATTGTTTGAATCTTTAGGACTCTTTGAGTTAAATTATCCATGTATAAATTATCTATGAATTATGATAAGACATTGTCGATAGGAATTACGAATCAAGGAAGTTTATTTCAATCGTGAGTTGAGAATCTTGCTTGATGACAAGCAAAAGCTTAAGTGTAGGGGTATTTGATAAACCGTAAAAGTAACATATTTTAATCCCACATTTAGTATGCTTTTGGATGATTTATCCCTCGATTTATGTAAAAAGGTGCTTTAAATCCTTTCTTTTCATGTCTTATACCCAGCAAAGCACCCGAGGATCAAAAGAACATAAAACGGGCCCAAAACATAGTAAATGGGCCATATCACGAAATCGACACGGGCTGGACTTAAGCCCACACGGCCGTGCCATGTCAATCTACTAGAACACGGCCTGATCTCGATTCACACGGCCGTGCTTGGAACCGTGCCTCATTAAAGAAGTCTGAGCACGGCCTGACCACGATTCACACGAGCGTGTGCCATGGCTGTGTCCCTGTCACTGGAAAGAGCAATTTCATTCGGGAAAGGATACTTGGAGGTAAAAAAGCATATTCCAAAGCCTATTCAAACACCTTAGCAGGAATTCTACTTAAATTAGGAAACTTAGGGGCTAAGTAAAGCATCATAAAGTCTATATAAATACCCAATGAGGCAACTTTAAAGGGCAGTTCGGCAGAAGCCCTCTGTCGGGGCGTCAAAGCTAGGCCAAGGAGCCAAGTAGAGAAGGTCAGATTGAGGGAATCACGCGAAGTTAGGCAGTTGATCCATCCCAATAAGCCAGAATTATACTTAAGACGGTGGAATTCTTCTTTAATTCCTTTAGGGAGTTTTAGGGATTTCTTATGTTTTGTTTTATCTTTTCTCTTGAGATGTTTTCTTTATTCATTATGTAGTAAACCCCTCAGATACCTGAAGGGGATGAAACCTAGATGGATCGTATTATTTGATTTTTGAATTATATGATAAATACTTTGTTTGTTCTTAATTATGCATGCTTAATCCAAATCTGATGTGCTTAGGTGGAAGAGGAATAGACCCTGCTTAAGAGTAGATCTAGCGTAATTAAACGGGGTTGATCGCACACCAAGAGATAGGGTGACGAGATTTTTCCGGATTAGGGTGAAACCTAATATGGGAATCCATAGATCGATTTACTGCTATTCTAAGGGGTTATTATTAGAGAACGAGAGTTCCACTAATTAACCTAGGGTTAGACGTTATTCGCCTCGAGAGAGGGTTTAATATACATTAGGGAGTCTCACGGATCAAGCTAAGAAAATAAATCATATGATTCAGGGTTAGACAACAAGTGAAGTCTAGGTGGATTCTTCCTGAGGGTATCATCGTGATCAATTGAGTTTTTCTTCAAGTTATTTCCATTCGTTCTTTTGTCTTAGTGTTCTTAGCTTAGTCGTCATTAATTTAGAGTAAAACAACTCCACTTTATTTTTAAGGCTAAATAATAAAAAGAAATTTAGTATTAATACTTTTAATTCCTTTGGGTTCGACAATTCGGTCTTGCCTAAGCTATACTACTGTTCGATAGGTACACTTGCCTTTAATCATTGTCAAAGTTAGTTTCCAGGTTCGATCATTCTTTTATAAATTTTAAAGCTCTGATTTCATTGATCAACAATAGTATACGCAAGCTTCTCCTTCTGACCCGTAAGTAGCTTTTGAGGCTTTAATGAGGGAGCCTATTACTCACATAGAAGCTATTGTGCAAGGGAATTCATCTTCTATTCGGGTGTTGGAGGCATAATTAGGACAACTTGCTTCAAATTTGAATACTTGACCACCCAGCACACTATCTAATGACACGAAAAATCCCAGTCCAAGGGGGAAAGGACACTGCAAGGCTATCACTCTTAGGAGTGGTACACAAACTGGTGAGCAGACTACGGACTCTATTGTAGCACCTCAAGATACTGGTGAAGTGATTCCTGGTGAGAAGGTTGAATCTAAAGAGCTTGTCAATGTACCAGACAAATAAGTTCAACAAATTGTCACTCATATGCCTAATGTCTAACCCTCGAAATTGTCGGTGCAATCAAAGGTGTTGGTAGAATTAGATGTATCTCCAACTTTACCTTTTCCACAAAGATTCAGGGAGAATGAACAGGATAAGCAATACCAACAGTTCCTGAACACTGAAGCAACTTCAGGTCAATATTCCTTTAGTAGACGCTCTTGTGCAAATTTTTCAAATTATGGGAAATTTATGAAGGAGATCTTGTCCAAGAAGAAGAAGCTCAGGAATATTGAAACTATTGCACTCACAAAAGGCTGTAGTACTGTTTTGACAAATAAGTTTCCCTTCAAAATGAAAGATCCTGGGAGCTTTACTATCCCATGTTCAATTGGCAACCATTATTTGGGCAAGGCTTTATGTGACTTGGGAGCTAGCATCCACCTAATGCCACTATCTACTTTCAAAAAGTTGGGAATTAGTTACAGTGAGATTGCAACTAGCAGATTGATCATTGGCTCAACCTAAAGGGCAAATCAAAGACATCTTAGTTCGTGTGGATAAATTCATTTTTCCAGTTGATTTTATCATACTTGATTGCGAAGTAGACAAGGTGGTTCCCATAACCTTGGGACCACCATTTTTAGCCACCGGACGAACTCTTATTGATGCTTACAAAGGTGAACTGATCATGCGACTTAATGATGAGCACATTACCTTCAGTGTTTTTGAATCTATTCAAGGCAAGGATAAATACGAATGATATACTATTAATGTGGTAGATGATCTAATTGCGGAAGAATTCAATGACCAAAGCATAATACTTTCTGAGGAGTTTGTAGTGACATCTGATAATGAATTCCTAGATGATTGTGACAGCATGGTTGAAGTTAATAATATTGAACTCAGGCATGGATGGTAGATTGGATCCTTAGACTTAGCCAACAGAACAGCTCCAATTTTCAAGCCATCTATTGACGAAGCTCCTACATTAGAATTGAAGCCACTACCTACTCATCTTAAATACGTCTTCCTTGGTGCTAACAATACTCTCCAAGTTATTGTCTCCGCAACACTGGATGTAACTCAAGAAGAGAAATTAGTCCATATCCTTAAGCAACATAAACAAGCTATTGCTTGGATTATTGACGATATTTGAGGCATTAGTCTATCTTTTTGCATGCACAAGATCAAGTTGGAAGATAATGGCAAGCAATCAATTGAGTAATAAAGAAGATTAAACGAGAAGATGAAAGAAGTTGTTAAGAAAGAAATTATAAAATGGCATGATGCTGGAATTATTTACCCTATTTCTGATAGCAATTGGGTAAGTCCAGTGCAATGCGTTCCTAAAAAGAGTGGCATCACTATGGTTAGCAACGAAAAAGATGAATTAATTCCTACACGCATTCCTACAGGATGGCAAGTCTGTATGGATTATCCCAAACTTAATGCTGCCACAAGGAAGGACCACTTCCCACTTCCTTTCATTGACCAAATTTTGGAGAGGCGTGCTAGAATAGCATACTACTGCTACTTAAATGACTATTCTGGGTACAATCAAATTGTTATTACAACAGGGGATCAAGAGAAAACAACTTTCACCTGTCCTTTTGGTACTTTTGCTTTTCACTGTATGCCTTTCTGTCTTTGCAATGCACAAGCCACATTTCAAAGGTGCATCATGGCAATATTATCAGATATGATTAAATATTCTTTAGAGGTTTTTATGGATGATTTCTCAGTCTGTGGGAATAATTTTGATCATTGCGCTAACAATTTGGATAAAGTATTGAAGCGATGTGAAGACACACATCTTGCTCTAAATTGGGAAAAATGCCATTTCATGGTAATTGAAGGCATTATGTTAGGCCATCACATCTCTAGTCAAGGCATTGAAATGGACAAAGCTAAAGTGGAAATCATTGAGAAATTACCTCCACCGACAAATGTGAAAGGTATTCACAGTTTTCTTGGGCATGCGGAGTTTTACCGAAGATTTATTAGAGATTTCTCAAAAATTGCAAAACCCTTATGCTCATTGCTAAAACAGAATTGAAAATTCCTCTTTGACGATGCATGTCTGGATGCATTTATTCAATTAAAGTAGCTAGTAAATGCACCCATTATCATTGTACTAGATTGGTCTCAACTTTTTGAAGTTATGTACAATGCAAGCGACTTTCCGGTGGGTGTTGTTCTAGCACAACGCAAGGGA
Organism: Gossypium bickii; assembly: GCA_025503065.1. Classification (NCBI taxonomy): domain Eukaryota; kingdom Viridiplantae; phylum Streptophyta; class Magnoliopsida; order Malvales; family Malvaceae; genus Gossypium; species Gossypium bickii. The sequence goes on from CP106712.1 coordinate 70,753,369, forward strand.
AAAATATTTCACGCCATCTATTATGCTAGAAAACTCTTACAGAGGCTTAAATCAAAAATACCACTACAGAGAAAAAATTGTTGGCTGTAATCTTTGCTTTTGACTAGTTTTGTTATTATCTTATCGATGCAAAGGTTACCGTATTTACTGATCACTCGACGTCGAGATATCTTGTCTGTGAAGAATGATGCAAAACCAAGACTAATATGCTAGATCTTACTGTTGTAAGAATTCGACATCGAGATAAAAGACTGAAAAGGTTCAACGAATCAAGTTGCAGACCATCTGTCTCAATTGGAAGTTGGCAGGGAAGATGGAAACATACTTCAATTTGTTGACGCATTCCTGAATGAGAATTTATTTGTTGTAGATGCAACCCATTAGTATGCGGATTTTGTTAATTATATAGTGTGTGGAAAACTCCCATTGGATGTCACAGGCCATAAAAAAGAAAGATTTCTTCGTAAATTAGTGAAGTATCATTAGAACGAGCTGTATTTATTTAAGGTATGCAATGACAAAATCATTTAGCGTTGTGTTCTGGAAGAGGAAATGCTTTCAATCCTAAAGCACTATCATGATGCTCCTTATAGAGGTCATTTCGGTGGCATGTGAACTACCACTGAGGTTCTCCAATCAGGATTTTACTGGCCTTCATTATTCCAAGACACCCACAATTTTATGAATCAATGTGATAGGTGTCGGCGTATTAGTTCTACATCTTGACGTAATGAAATGTTGCAACAGCCAATTATGGAGGTTGTATTGTTTGATGTTTGGGATATGAATTTTATGGGACCATTTCCAAGTTTATTTGGAAATCTTTATATATTAGTAGATGTTGACTATGTCTTGAAGTGGGTTGAAGCTGTTGCAGTCCTAAAGGATGATGCAAAGACGGTGTTTAAATTCTTTCACAAGCATATACTCACCCGTTTTAGCACACCAAAGGCATTGATTAGTGATCAGGGTACAAACTTTCATTTCAACCAAGTGGCAATCGTACTGAAGAGATATAGAGTTAATCATAGAATGGCTACTACTTATCATTCGCAAACTAATGGACAAGCCAAAGTATCGAATCAACAAATTAAAAACATTCTTGAGAAGGTTGTGAACCGTTCGAGGAAAGATTGGTTTTCCAGATTAGATGACCCTTTATGGGCATTACGGACAGCATACAAAACTCCATTAGGGAAGTCACCGTATCAATTGGTTTTGGGGAAAGCATGTCACTTGCCAGTTGAACTGGAGCAAAAAGCAATGTGGGCAATTAAGCAAGTGAACATGGACTATGAAGCTACTAGAAAGAAAAGGTTGTTGGATATCACTGAACTAGAGGAGATTAGGCAAAATGCCTATGAAAACACTGCAACTTGCGAGGAAAAGACAAAACAATGGCATGACAAAATTATTTTGCAGCGATAATTTATCGTGGATCAATAAGTTTTATTATTCAATTCGTGCTCACTGTAACGCCCCAAACTTCTTTAGTTCCGGCTTATGTGATTTTGGAGCACAAAAATATCTGTATGTGTTTCTGAAATTAATTGACACAATGTCTATCTGCTTCAGTGGTTATGTTTTCAGGGTGTGTGTGAGAGGTCCCAAGTTCAAGTCACAACTTGTGTAAATTTTGGCATTTTTATGAATAAAGCTCTCATTAGGGTCGGTAGGCTTTTAAGTTATTATTGGTAAAATGATATCAAAATGGGCCTGCTGGTCTGGTGGTTAAGTGGTGTGTTATTATGGTGGAGGTCATGTGTTCGAGTCATTGCACAAGCTCGGACGCTTTTATTTTTGCTCGCTGGATGGAGAAGAGTTTGAATTGGTTTTAAAAACTGAGTAGTGGGTTTAGTAGAGAGAATTAAGAGGAGAGATTAGGGGTTTATCAGATTCTCTTCCATTAGGTTTTGTTTTCTCTCTTTTGCAAAATTTTGGCTATCATCTTGTTTTCAAAATTTTTCTGACGCCTTTCTCCTTTTCCATTTTGGGCTCTTGCGATTATTGCTCTTCTAACCTGTTCTCCTTTCCGTCGTTAATTGGTAAGTGTTGGGAGTGTCAAAGTTTCATTCTTTCTGGAGGTTCCTATTGGGGGCTTATGTTCTGTTTTGGCAGTGTAGAAATAGGTGGAACGAGGCTTCTCTAAGGCTGCCGAACGGTCGGAATTGCGTAAAGTTTTAGGGTTAAGTGTTAAGTGGTAGTTTTGGTTCATTGTTCGAATGATGGATTCATTTTAACCGTGGTTAGAGGCTAATTCCGAGCTTTGTAATGTCGATTATAGGTTCGAGATTACTCGGGATTGCTTTTGCAGCGAATTGTTACCAGGTGTGTACTTGAAAACACAGAAAATAAGAATCGACAAAACTTGATCGATGCCACATGGCCGTGTGGTAAGTCATGTGCAAGGCTGTGAACCATAACACGGTCGTGTGATCGACGAGCCAGGCCGTGCTCAAGTGACACGATCGTGCGATGGCAGGGCAAGGCCGTGTGTGACACACGGACTCGACCTATTGGGCCGCATGGGCCACACAAGTATGTGGGCCTACATAGGTGAACCACACAAACATGTGGAATTCTATGCCAGGCAGTGTGATCCACACAGCCAGGGCCAATTTGGGCCATGTGGGCCCAAACGGGCAGGCCACATGGGCATGTGAGCCTATTTTTTTTGAAATGATCTGTATGGTTGCACGGGTCGCCCAAGTCGACTGTGGACCTACTATAGGGTCGGTAAGCACTACTTGGACCCCCCAATTACATGATCTGATTATGTGATATGTGTATTAAGCATGTTGCACTTAGCATGTATACCGATTTGAATGTGTGATCTGTTAATTGCATTATAGCATGTCATCGATTGTATGCTGCATTACATTGGGGGGTTGATGATATTGGAGAAAGTATTTGAAAGGCTATTAAGCCTGCTATCTGGAAGCTCAGCTGCAATTATTTAATTATGTGCCGCATTTCGGTACAACGTGGTGTGTAGGGATGGGTGGGTTGATTTTATCCCCACATGGTGTATAAGGTTGGTCGGAGATGGTGTGTAGAGGTTGGTGGGTAGGATTCTGATATTCTGGTCTATTTTGCATGTTATATCTGATGGGCTAAGGCCTTAAATTGTATCTTATTCTGTATTTCAGTGAGTTAAGGTCCACACCGATCCAGTAATAGGCTCAGACCCGAACTGTAAATATATGACTGCTTTCTGATATTATACTGTGTGCATGTTTCTTTGGGGATTACACACTAAGTTTGCGAAAACTCATCCTTTTTCTGTTTCATCTATTCAGGTAATCCCAAGCATTAGACGGATCGGTGTGGCGGAGGACTTGGCGATAACCACGGTTCTGGACTTTCATGGTTTTTATCCCGTTTTACGATTATTGGTTTATGTTGATGTAACTCGCGGATTTTTTGGGACTTTTACTCAAATGGGGTTTTTATTTATTGTTTTCATGGATTTATAACTGCTAGACGTAGGAAGACTCGATTTTCAAAAGCTAAAGTATTTTCTAAACCTTCAATCCCTTAGACGGTTTTCTCAAAAACAAAAGGGGTTTCTCTAAAATGGACGGATTTACTTAATTAACTCATTTTTCATAAAATAAATTATTTCTAAAGCTTCCGCAACGAATTATGTTTTAAATAATAAACTAGATGAGTAAGCAATTTTTTTTTGAATCAATACGAGTAATAAAATGAACAAGGTTTTATCATAATAAATTAGTTTTCAAAATTCCATTCCATGTGACATCGCTAGATTCAGCCATAACGTCTAAGCTGCGCTTGGGGTGTTACACTCACGTTGGTTTGGACCTTTTGAAGTTGTCGAAGTATTTCCTCATGGTGCAATGACAATCAAAGATTTACATGATGTACACCAGTTCAAAGTGAATGGACAGCAGTTGAAACACTATTTTGGGAAAATTAATCAAAAGCAGGTAGAAACCATTAAATTGGTTGAAAAATTTTAATTTTTATTGAATTTATCATTATGTTATTTTATTTTGTTTTATTTTTTTTTGTTCAAATTTGTTTTACTTCTTTGTTTTTTTTTTGTAGAATAATTAGGTACCATTATTGATGCACTTGGGCTTTATTGTCAACACAGTTTGTACTATTGTACTGTCACTTATGACTCATCAAGAATGAGGGCATATCAGAACATTGTCACTGCACCGGAGTTTGTGGGTGCAACTACTGATAATTTGGAGTGAGATGAACCTAGACCAACAGAACGATCCGAGGACCCTGCGAAGCACAAAGAAAAGAAGAGAAAGCGCTCTAAAGACAAAAAGCGCACATTGCACGTGCAGCCACATCTGTGGCTGAGGAAAACTGAGTTAGTTTATTTTCAGTTTTTTTAGCTATAGTGTTCATGCATTCCACGTAGTAGTAAATTTTATTTTGTTAGTGCATATTGTCGTTGCATTTCTATTTTCACTGCATTAATTTTAGCGCGTTGAGGATAATGCAAACTTTAAGTTTGGGGGAATGCATATGGGGTTTGGAAATACATCCGCATTTCAAAAAAAAAAATTGGTTTAATGAAGCATACAAGGTTTATTTACGGTTAATGCAAATGTGTTGAAAATTTTTGTTACATTCGATGCTTAATTCTTGAATCATGTGAATTATCAATAAATAAGTTAGATAAATTTGACTAAATGTTGTATTTTCAATTCTTTAATGAATAATTCAGGTTGTATTAGTAATGGATGACTAGTAGCATTCCTTGAATCTTGAATGAATCTGCCTTTTACAATTGCTTATATATATAATTATGAATAAGAGACATTCCAAAATGGGTGTATTGTGAAATGTTAAAGAGGGAACACTCCAATGCAAGCATTAGAAAATATGTAACGCCCCAAATTTGGGCCTAGTAGAATTGGGCCTATTGGGCCTTAAGCTTGGGCTTGGAAGCATTTAAAATTTTTAAGAACAAGAGAACGGCACTAATGCAAGTTGGACCTATTAGGTGAGTGATTTTGGAAGGTTGGGGGGCTTCCATGAAGTCTCGGGATCAAACATGGGCTTTAGGAAAATTTTGGTTTTAGGTGCGTAAAACCCTGGAAGTTAGTAGGTAGGCCTTAAGAATAAAATGTGGAGAAAAATGACACAAAATGAGTTGTGGTCTAATGGCAAATGATGCCACATGGGAGACAAGGAAGTGATGCCACACAATGAAGCAAGGGGTCCAAGGTTCAAGTCTTGGCGCTTGCATTTCATTTTGATTTATTTTTAAATGAACTTAGACTTTGGCCATAGCCTTATATTTCGTTGCGCATGTTTTAAGACAAAAAGGAGCTAGTTGGTAAAGTGGCTAGCGGCTTGGATTATGTTACAAGGGAGCCTGAGTTCGAATCCCATTGCAAGCAAAAAGGGATATTTATTTTCCTAAGTTGGGACGGCAAGTGGTTGTGATGGATTTAAACTCTGCTGAAGGAGGGATCCCACATCGGGAAGCTAGCAAGAGGGAAGGTGAGAAGCTGGCTTTAAATAGAGCAATCTATGAGAAGAGTAAGCATACTTGGGTTGGCATTTGGGCATAGGAGTGTTTGGAGCGCGGATCAACTCCAGATTCCTATCAGTTATGTATTTCGCACTACTCTAGCTGTAGAGCGGCAAATGCTGAAATGCCGGTCACACGATGATGGTAGCCACACGAGTGTGCGAGCGCACGTGTGGGAGCTTCGACGCGATAGCTGAGGCCACCATGAGTATTCTTGTGGGTTGATGCTGTTTGGGCCACGATGGGCCGAAAGGGGCCAAGTGGGCCCATATGAACAAATTGTATGATTGTGTAGTAGATAGTGAACTGGTCTATGTGAATATCATATCTGCGGCTAGATTTGGGCTAAATGGGCCAGACGAACATGTGGGTCCATTTGGGCCGAGAATGGGCTTTAGGCCCATTCGTATCGTTATCTCTGTTTAGAATACCTTTATTTATGAAATTACTGAAATACCCTTGGTTTACAAATTACTGAAATACCCCCGAATTGCAAAATTATCGAAATACCCCCGGTTCACAAAATTACCAAAATACCCATGATTTACAAAATTACCGAAATACCCCTAGTTTATGAAATTATCGAAATACCCTCAAATTGTAAAATTACCGAAACACCCCTGATTTGTGAAATTACCAAAATATCCTCAGATTGTAAAATTACTGAAACACCCCTAATTTGTGAAATTATCGAAATACCATCGGATTACAAAATTATTGAAATACCCTTAATTTGTGAAATTATCGAAATACCTCTAGTTTACAGAATTATCGAAATACCCCGATTTGTGAAATTACTAAAATACCCTCTATGGGTAAAGTTACCGAAATACCCTCGACAAGAAAATTACCGAGATACCCTTACGGGGCGAAATGACCGTTTTACCCCTAACCGGTTAAATGACCGTTGTACCCTCGTGGTAGTACTAGTGTTGTATGTGTTAATTGTATGATTGATTATGGTTGAGATGCACTGCATACATGGATTAGTTATGAGTAGAATTGCCGAATTACCCCTGTAGGGTAGGATTATCGAAATACCCTTATAGGGTAAAATGACTATTTTGCCCCTGAGGGTAAAAGACTGAGTTTGTGCCATGATTTGACGGTGATTGTATGACTGTGTTTTAACCGACTTGTCTGTGGGCGTGTGTCTGATTTACTGTTAATATGTGTTGAAATGACTATTACTAAGCATGGCCATTTTGACATTCACGACATATTGCATTGGGTTGGGTTGTTGATTTGGAGAAAGTACCGTTATAGTGGCATCGCCATATATTCTCATTTTAGTGGCTCAGCCACATATACCGTTATTAGCAGCAAGGCTGCATTATTGGAGAGCTTGGCTCTGTGCCATCTTGATTATGGATTTGTGCAATCGTATTTACCCCTAGCTATGTGCCTAACAGATATCGATGACTCTGTGTCGATCATATTTACCCAAGGCTGTGTGCCGATTATATTATCGTCACTGATGGCTATGTTCCAAACATAATACAGTTACTGATGGCTCTGTGCCAATTATAATACCGCCATTGAAGGCTTAAGAGCCGCATATATACATACTAGCAGCTAAGTTCCATTATTGGAGAGTTTTGGCTGGGTGGGTTGACATGGTCCCCACATGGTGCTGGTTGGTACAGGTGGAGAGTTAGTTGGCTAGATAGGATTGGGGTGGGTACATATCCATTGCATTGTTCTGATTTGGGGCTAAGGCCCAGCTTGTTACCGAATAGGGCTTAGGCCGAGACCAACATCGTATGGGCTTAGGCCCATACTATGACCGTTATAGGGGATTACACACTGAGTTCTCGTAACTCACCGCTTTCTTTTAACCGTGCAGGTAATCCCTAGCCTTAGAGAATTTGGTGCTGCGGAGGACTCGGAGGTGGCCACACGTCGGATATGGTTCAAAGATTAAACTTAGCGATTTTAGTTTAATTTAGTTATTTTAAATTATTGGGTTAATAATTTTTGTAATAAGGCCATTGGGTTTTTCTTTTTAACTTTTATTTGGTATTTCTTTAAATTACAACTGTTGGTGTGTTAAACACGGGTTTTTAAAACTATAACCATTGTTTTGAAAATATCACGTATTCGTAAATGTTTGAATCAAACTGCCGACCAATCAAGGTTTTGAAAGTACTAATGATTTTGCAAGAGAATGACTTTTAATAAACTACGTTTTGAAGATAAGCAAACCAAATCTGAGGTTTAATGGTACTAAGTTTTAAGTTGTAAGAAGGGTTCCGATAAGAGCGTAGTTTTCAAACATCACTTTGATGTGACACGTTAGATCTGGTCATAACGTCAAGGCCGGGTTTAGGGTGTTACATTTAATGGTATCAGAGTCGGGGTTGCAAAACATGGCTGTGGATTGGGTCTTCAAAATTGAATTTCTGAAAGTGTTTTTCAAAAAGGCTTGAAAAGATTTAAAGTTCTGAAATGTTGTATTGATCGTTTTCTGAAATTGTGGTACACCGAGTCTCTGGCGCCGAATCCGTAAGTTTTCTGAATACTTTTGTCTATTTAGAAATTGAAATGCAGTGAGTTAGAAATATGGTGGTTTCTTTAGATTTTGGACTATATTTTTTGGTATTTATTCTCTGTGTGTTTTGTTTGGATGTGATGTTTGAATTTAGAAATTGTATGCATGTGTAATAACTATCTGTTTGTTTCTGTGGTTAGATGTTTGGTTGTGTGTAAGAGGTTTCAAGATGAAGTTAAAAGTGTATTGGTGTTATTGGGATGAGAGTGCGCAGTGGCAGCATAGTACGGTAGTCTGTGTTAAAAGACTTATAGATAGTTGCAAATTTTGAGGATGAAATTTCTTTAAGGGGGTAGAATTGTAACGCCCTGAATTTGGGCCTAGTAGAATTGGGCCTACTGGGCCTTAGGCTTAGGAGCGTTTAAAATTTTTTAGAACAAGAGAACGGCACTAATGAAATTGGACCTATTTGGTGAGTGATTTTGGAAGGTTAGGGGGCTTCCATGAAGTCCCGGGATCAAACGTGGGTTTAGGAAAATTTTGGTTTTAGGTGAGTAAAACCCTGGGAGTTAGTAGGTAGGCTTTAAGAATAAAATGTGGAGAAAAATGACACAAAAGAAGTTGCGGTCTAATGGCAAATGACGCCACATGGGAGACAAGGAAGTGACGCCACACAAATAAGCAATGGGTCCAAGGTTCAAGTCTTGGCGCTTGCATTTCATTTTGATTTCTTTTTAAATGAACTTAGACTTTGGCCATAGACTTATATTTAGTTGCGCATGTTTTAAGACAAAATGAGCTAGTTGGTAAAGTGGCTAGCGGCGTGCATTATGTTACAAGGGAGCTTGAGTTCAAATCCCATTGCAAGCAAAAAGGAATATTTATTTTACTATGTTGGGACGGCAAGTGGTTGTGATGGATTTAAACTCTACCGAAGAAGGGATCCCATATCGGGAAGCTAGCAAGAGGGAAGGTGAGAAGCTGGCTTTAAATAGAGTAATATATGAGAAGAGTAAGCATACCTGGGTTGGCGTTTGGGCATAGAGTCTTCGGAGCGCAGATCAACTCCAGATTTCTATCAGGTGTGTATTTCGCACTACTCTAGCTGTAGAGCTGCAAATGCTGAAATGCCAGTCACACGGCGATGGTAGCCACACGAGCGTGCGAGTGTACGTGTGGGAGATTCGACGCGATAGTTGTGGCCACCATGAGTATTCTTGTGGGTTGATGCTGTTTGGGCCACGATGGGCCGAAAGGGGCCAAGTGGGCCTATATGAATAAATTGTATGATTGTGTAGTAGATAGTGAACTGGTCTATGTGAATCTCATATCTGTGGTTAGATTTGGGCTAAATGGGCCACACGAACGTATGGGTCCATTTGAGCCAAGAATGGGCTCTAGGCCCATTCGCATCGTTATCTCTGTTTAGAATACCTTTATTTATGAAATTACTGAAATACCCTTGGTTTACAAATTACTAAAATACCCCCAGATTGCAAAATTACTGAAATACCTTCGATTTGTAAAATTACTGAAATACTCCCGATTCGCAAAATTACCAAAATACCTATGATTTGCAAAATTATCGAAATACCCCTAGTTTGTGAAATTACCAAAATACCCTCAGATTGTAAAATTACCGAAACACCCCTGATTTGTGAAATTACCGAAATACCCTCAGATTGCAAAATTACTGAAATACCCCTGATTTGTGAAATTACCAAAATACCTCTAGTTTACAGAATTATCGAAATACCTCGGTTTACAAAATTTCTAAAATACCCCTAGTTTGCAAAATTACTAAAATACCCTTATGGGTTAATTTACCGAAATACCCTCGATGGGTAAAATTACTGAGATGCCTTTACGGGGCAAAATGACCGTTTTATCCCTAATTGATTAAATGACCGTTGTACCCTCGTGGTAGTACTAGTGTTGTATGTGTTAATTGTATGATTGATTATGTTTGAGATGTACTGCATACATGGATTAGTTATGAGTAGAACTACCGAATTACCTCTGTAGGGTAGGATTACCGAAATACCCTTATAGGGTAAACTGACTATTTTTCCCTGAAGGTAAAAGACTGATTTTGTGCCATGATTTGACTATGATTGTATGACTGTGTTTTAACCGACTTGATTGTGGGCATGTGTCTGATTTGCTGTTAATATATGTTGAAATGACTGTTACTAAGCATGGCCATTTTGCATACACATGTAATGATTGAGCATGACATTTACGACATATTGCATTGGGTTGGGTGGCTGATTTGGAGGAAGTACCGTTATAGTGGCATCGCCGCACACCGTTATAGTTGCTTCGCCACATATTCGCATTTTAGTGGCTAAGCCACATATATCGTTATCAGCAGCAAGGCTACATTATTGGAGAGCTTGGCTCTGTGCCATCTTGATTATGGCTTTGTGCCAATCGCATTTAACAGTGGCTATGTGCCTAACAGATATCAATGACTCTGTGTCGATCATATTTACTCAAGGCTGTGTCCCGATTATATTACCGTCGCTGATGGCTATGTGTCAAACATAATACATTTACTGATGGCTCTGTGCCGATTATAATACTACTATTGAAGGCTTAAGAGCCGCATATATACATACTAGCAGCTAGGTTGCATTATTGGAGAGTTTTGGCTGGGTGGGTTGACATGGTCCCCACATGGTGTGCTGGTTGGTACGGGTGGAGAGTTAGTTGGTTGGATAGGATTGGGGTGGGTACATATCCATTACATTATCCTGATTTGGGGCTAAGGCCCAGCTTGTTACTGAATAGGGCTTAGGCCCAGACCGACACCGTATCGGCCAACGCCCAGACTATGACCGTTATAGGGGATTACACACTAAGTTCTCGTAACTCACCCTTTTCTTTTAACCATGCAGGTAATCCCCAGCCTTAGATTATTTGGAGCTCTGGAGGACTCAGAGGTGGCCACACGTCGGATATGGTTCAAAGATTAAACTTAGCTATTTTAGTTTAATTTATTTATTTTAAATTACTAGGTTAATAATTTTTGTAATAAGGTCATTGGGTTTTTCTTTTTAAATTTTATTTGGTATTTCTTTAAATTACAACTGCTGGTAAGTTAAACACGGGTTTTTAAAACTATAACCATTGTTTTCAAAATAACATGTATTTGCAAATGTTTGAATCAAACTTCCGCAACAATTAAGGTTTTGAAAGTAATAATGATTTTGCAAGAGAATGAATTTTAATAACCTACGTTTTGAAGATAAGCAAACGAAATCTGAGGTTTAATGGTACTAAGTTTTAAGTTATAAGAAGGGTTCCAACAAGAGCGTAGTTTTCAAACATCACTTTGATGTGACACGTTAGATCTGGTCTGTAACATCCTTAAATTAGGGGTTCAGCATTTTGCCCTATTCTGTGTGTTCGGCTAGCTAATCTTGTTATTTAAGTTTGTTTGGGGGTCGTGGGGAGGCTCAGGTTCGAGCACAGGTCCTGACAAAATTTTTGTTTTGGGCACTTTAGTGAGGGGAGCTAGGGAAGGCAGGACTTAAGTATAATTAATTGTGTTTTGATAACACAAGTAAGGTGTGTGGTGTGTTGGTTGTGGCGTCAAGATGGACGCTGGGTGGAGTGGGGTTCTAATCCCACATGTTGCAAAATACAGCTTTTATTTTGTGTCCAAGATGGAGAAGAAGTGGAGTTGGCGTAGGACTCTATCAAAGAGGATTTGAATTGGTCAAACAGGTTTGAATGGAAGGTGGAGAGGAGATTGAGGAGTTGGACTTGGTCAAGCTTTTCAAATGGGGGATGGAGAGTGTATTGGGGAGCAAGTGAGGGAGAAAATCGTGGGATTTGGAGAGATGGGGGTGTTGGCCGAATTTTGGGAAGTGTAAGGGGATTTCGGTCAAGAGAGGGGTCTTTTGTTGAGTGCATTCAGTTTGGGTAATATGTGTGTGTGCCAAAAATTCTTAGACATTTTTGTTAGCATTTGTGCAAGTGGGTGAATTCTTTTCTTTTTCTCTTTCGGGTTTTAACTTTTGTGCATCTATCTTTGCCTAAACCGTAGTCATTGGGGTGACTTCTTTTCTTTTAATTTCTCATTTTAGATACTTTCTCTCCTTCGATATTTGACAAACATTGGTAGTCGAATCCCTCTCTGATCTTTTGGTCTCCAAGTGATCGAATCTCTTCAACACCTATTCCCCATTATTCCCCTATTTGCATCTTCTTCTACACCATTAAAACCATAGCCGAAACCCCTTTCCTACTTTGGTGTTCCTTCTACTCCCTTCTTCAACAACTAAGTTCTCCTCTCATCTCTCAATCGGGTTCCCTCTTCTTTTGCCATAGCCGGGTTTGCTCAAGTGGGGTTGGCCAAATCTCTCCCTCTCGTAGGAATTGGCTCTAATCACAAGGTAATGGTGATTCTTTCTCGTCTTCCTTTCTTTTCGTTTTTATGTTTCACATAGCCGAAGTGGCTATCTCTCTTTCTTCTAGTTCTCAACTAATTTCTTCTTTCCTTCTCTCAACCTGGAAGGTTAACTTCGATTTAATTCCATAGTCGAATATGTTGTTGTGCGGTTCGTCATTAATCAAGGTAAGGAGTTCTCTCTCTGATTTCTTTGCGACTATTCTCTTTTCATTGTACTCTTTCAAAACCGAATCTTCAACTTTGGCTAGGCCGATTAGGTTAAGGAGTAAGCAACTCTCTTAGTTTTTTATTAAACATTCGGATTCCGAGAAGTCGTGGTAAGAGCTGAACCTTCTTGTTAGACAACCACCATTCTTTCTCTGTGATACTTTACTGATGGAGACTTTCTTCATGGAGGCAAGTGATAGTCGATCTAAGGGGGTTGCGTTAAGGGAGCCTAAGGGGAGTGGACTCGTAGTCTCTGCTCCCAAGTTCAAACAGTGTAAGGTGTCAGCGATTCGAGATTTTCGCCGGGTTGTGGAAGAGAGAAGGCATCAGATTTGGATAAGCAAATCGCGGTGGTTTGCACTAGTAAGGGTGACGTCGATTGGGAGTATCTAGTTCTCTACGTAATCAGGTGTGTAATCTCACACCTTTATTTGTTTGCTATGTATTATACTGTGTGTCAGTTAAAAGCCGAAGTACCCTTAATGGGTATGTTAATGAGATATACCTAGCGGGTGAGTTTGGTAATAGCCCAGGTGAGTAAATTTACGATTATACCCCTTCTGGGTAGATTTGGCATGACTGTGTATTCTGTTTATTTGCTATATTGGTACGCTCATGCATGCACTAAAATATTATGTCATGATATGTTGCTTGGGATTGGGGCATTGATTATCGGGGAAGTGTAATTCGGTGGCTCTGCCACATATTCTGGTGACTTTGTCACATTCTGTCTGGTGGCTATGCCACGTTTATTCTGTTAATCTGGCGGCACTGACACAAATTCAGTGATGAGCAACGTGAGTGCCATCGAGGTGTGTAGCGGATGGAGGGTTGATTGTAGAAATCCCCACAGGTCTATTGTGAAACACCCCACACCCGGCCCACGAGCCTGGACCGGATCTAGTATGTTCCTCGATGTAAACCGGTTCAAAATATCACTTGTTACGTTGAAAAACTGTGTGTTTTGAAGATAGTTTGTTTGTGGATTGGGCTCGAGTTGAAAACAAGTTTACTTTATATTGAAAACCCATTTATTTCAGGATGTCAAAATTTTTAAAGTTTATTTTAAATTAAATTGGCTTATTCTTTAATTATCTCAAATTTGTAACATAGTAAATAAAACAAAAATAAAATCATCACTATGGCCTTATTACATCAGACAAAACCCAAAATAAAGTTATATAGTACTTAAACAAAATCAAATAAAACTTCAAGCTGAGCATGGCCACCACAAGTTCTGCCATCTCGGTCCATCACTGTTCATCACCTAAAACATGTTCCCACAACGGGGTGAGTCAACAGACTCAATGTGTAACCAACACTAAAATTTAATAGATCAGGCATTCCTTATCATATCACATGCATATCTATATACAAATAAAATAATGATGCAACCCGAACCCAAACCTAGATGCCATCCGCTACACATCCCCGTATCAACTCGCATAATCGTGGGGACTACTAAGTCAACCCTCCATCCGCTACACACCATCGAAGGCAAGCTGCTTGCAATGACGTGCTCATCACCCATATAAAATTCGTGGCATAGCCACCAGATAATTGTGTCATGAGACACCACATTCAGATAATGTAACCGAAGTTACCACATTCAGACAATGTGACCGAAGTTACCACATTCAGATAGTGAGACCGAGGTCACCACATTCACTTCCCCTTTTTCATATAACCCAAATGCCCCATATTATTCATATTATACATATCATACTTAAATTCACATTCACGTCACTTTTCACATGTTAAATATAACATATTCCGTAATCCTAGTAGGAGTAGGAAACGTACCTGAGTACTATGTACCATAACACGGTACCTTAGCCATATTCTTATAAACATGCACATATTAAATATTGCCATATATCTTATTAAAAGTTAGTGTGGGATACACACCTGATTTGCTTAATGAATTCCTTGAAATCCCGAAGAACCGATCTATTGCTTTAGATCTCAATTCCTACATTCGGCAACCTTAATATGTTAGCATAAAGCCTATTCGGCTATAAAACCAAATCCTAGTAGGATTTGTACACTTAAAACCTACCTTGCTGCCGATTGACTTATGAATCGAGTCCCAAAACTTTGTGATACACACCCTTGTAATCGGCTAGTCACCAAAACTCCTAACTAGTTAATTTCCGGCTTTCAAAACATATAAGAAATAGATCTAGAATACCATACATGGCCTTAGCCGATTGTATTTAGGCACTTATCTTGCGATTTCCAAATCTCGGAATCCCTGTATACCTCTGTCGAAATCCCTATAGAATTATATATTAGATCTAATTTTCAATCACTTAAACATAAGAAATAGCCTTAGACCGATTACTCACCTTAAATCTTTGAAAGTCCCGATAGATCTCCTCTTGTAGTTGACAACCATTAAATCCGGGAAAAACCCTTCATAGATTCAGCCAAAGTACCTCAGTAGAATTAGTCCTAGATTTCGACAAGTCTTAAAATATAAAGAATGGAAACCAAGTTTTGGATCTTACCCTTACTCAATGAAATCGACAGCACCTTTGTTTGAAGCCCCTTAAAGAAATCGGCTTTGATGACTAGATGATAATCTCAAGGTTTCGGCTTTTGGGATTCAATGGAGAAATCGGCTAGGGCTCTCTTAGAGTATTTGATTTCCACAAAAAATAAAGAAAAGAAAACTTGAGGGTTTCGGCACTGGTGGACTATAGATTCGGCTTAACAAATGAAAGAGAGGAGGAGGATGGTTGCTAGAGAGTTTCGGCAGAGGGAAGAGGAGAAAGAGAATGAATGAATGAATGGTCTCTTTTCCTCTAGTAGCCGAAATTACTAGCTAGAGTCCCTTACTTGGCCACCACTGCCCCTTATTTTGATAGCTTTATCCTTGAATTATCACTTTATTTAAAAGAATTTAATCCAACAATTATCTCTTGAAAATAATGATAAATAAACCCCTTATTTATCCATCATTTAGCCGAATTTTAAAGAGAATAAAACTCTTAAAATAAAGTCTTGTGCCGTCCAACTCCCTTGCTCCTTGCAGCAAAATAAAACTCTTTTATTTTGCTTCCCCCGCAGCTCGAACCTTGGCCCATTACTCCTGTAGGTGGCGCCATTTCCAGGAGCCCTAAGTGGCATATTTAGGCCACTTTTCCAAGCCTATTTGTGTGCCAAATTTCACATACAATTTCTCTTAAGGCCACCTTGCCTCAGTTTCCTCTTTTAAACTTTAAAACTCGACATTTTCTAAGTCATTTCCTTACATTTCCAAGTTTCTAGAAATGTTCACTTTCCTCTTTTGAATCATTTCTAAATCATTTCCTTACATTTCCAGGTTTCCAAAATGTTCACTTAAAAGTTAACATTTCCATACATTTCCAGGTTTCCAAAAATGTTCACTTTAAACTTAACATTTCCATACATTTCCAGGTTTCCAAAAATGTTCACTTTAAACTTAACATTTCCATACATTTCCAGGTTTCCAAAAAAATGTTCAAAATACTTTCATAACATATAAGACATGTCATTTCGTACAATTAAACCGAAAATGCATAGGCCCTTTTTAGAATGTTACATGTTGGGCTGGTACGGGAGGTGTGTAGCAGACGGATTATTAGGTTGGGTTGGGTTGCATTACATATATTATCTGTTTTACCATGTTCATGGGGCTAAGGCCCAGTTTGATTCTGTAAGGGCCTCAGGCCAGTTAGATTCTATATGGGCTAAGGCCCAGTCTGCTTCTGTGGGCTCAGGCCCAGTTTGTGACCGATTAGGGGATTACATGCTGAGTTCTTGAAACTCACCCCTCTGCTTTAATTTTGCAGGTAATCCCCAGCAATGAGGATTTGGAGCCAAGATGGACTCTGAGGGGGCCATACATCGTAACATTAGTAAATTCCGTTTTACTTTACTATAAATTTTATCTTAATTTGGGTTTAGGTTTTGTAATAAGGCCTCTGGGATTTTATTTTGGTTTTAATTTTTAATTCAGACAATATCTATTGTTAAATGTTCAAAACAGGGTCTTCCTAAAACATTAATAACTATTTTTTAAAATGTTAACGAACAGTTTGCAAACTATATTTGATAAAACTCTGGGTTCTCTTATACGTCAAAAATTATTTCCAAAATTATCACATCATCATATTCAACGAAACCTGATTTACTTAATAAACCAAGTTTTCAATAAAAGTGCCAGCAATGTTTTTATGTTTTCACCTTCAAAGCAACTATGAGCTCGAAGTTTTCAATAAAGAATATGAAATTTTCAACGAGAACACGATTTTAAACAACTTATCTATGTGACATGCCAGATACGGTCGTAACATCTAGGTTGGGTCTGGGTTTTACAGGTCATAATGTCTAGGCTGGGTTTAGGGCATTACAAAATGAATATGGCCAAAGGCTACCGCTGCATGAGTATGTGTTGGCACAATTACATACTCCCTGGGGGTTTGTTGCACTCCATCGTTACGTCACGTGGACAAGCGTACAATAATTCGACGATATCCTTTTTTCTAAAAAAAGAGAGACATATATTTATGATCTACATAAATACTTAGAATTGTACAATAAATGTTGTATTGGTAGATAGAATTTAGGATCTGAACCATGATGCTACTTTTGATGAAGTTTCAATCTTATTCATTCATACTTTTGTATTGCCGATGCAATATTCTGTCATCTGAATATGACTCATTCATTGTGATTTTGGGTGATTCAAGTTGCTAGAATGATCATTTGCCTTAGTGAATTATTGTGTAGCCTTCCTAGTTTCTGTTTTACTTGAGGACAAGTAAAACTCAAGTTTGGGGGTGTGACAGTACTAGTTATCTCCCTACTTATTGGTTACTTTGTCCCTATTTAGTTATCTTTAGCACATATTTTAGCATCTTCAGTTCAGTAAATTTCATTTTATAACCCAATGGATCTTAGACTATTTGTCCTTAATATTATCATGTTTTGGTACCAATGTCGCTGCATCAGTATTTCCATATTGCACCCAGAATTGTTGCTGCACCTGACAGCTATCTAGATAAGAAGAAAAATGTGTGAGCTGCACAGTCTGGTATAACCAACTTGTACGTATAGAGGTAGGATGACTCGGATGAAAGGATACTTGTGCTATTTGGAAGATATAAATATTCACGTGAAAAGGAAAAAAAGAGAGGATTTTTGGGGGGTTATTATCTTTTTTAACCTATCTTTTGAAGCTTTTCGACTATGACAGCTTAAGTCTCCTACGGATGAACCGACGTGAAAGGGACGTAGATCAGGTCCTGACGAGGAGCCCTGAGTACGACATAAGAGGGAATGGAGAGATTCAAGTCAAGATTGTTAAGGAATAGTATTCTCCACTTGTTTCTTTTATATTTCTTTTCTAAATGATGGTGATTACTTTCTATTTCATGTTTGTATGGAAGTACACATGATTTCTGGGTTAAAATGTTATTTTATTCAATCTTTCTTCTAATATTTAATCTTTGGGTTTGAATGTTTTTAGCATGGAAGTGTTATTGCAGTCACTGATACTGGAAAATGTAGCGACAGTTTAAGCTAACAAGCGTGACAACAAAAGTTGCTTGAGGATTAGAGGAATTTAATCCACTTATTCTTAATAGTGTTCCATTGCCATCATCAAAAGGTGTGGCTAATGTGCATGTTTAAGTCTTCGATTAAATGTAGAAGTTATGCTTTGTAAGATATTCATTGCAATTTAATGCATCGACAATCACCTATCCTTTTATACCTTGTGAGCACTTAGCATTCTGTTGAGTATTGATGTTGGGGATCCCAATTTATCATTATCATATTTTATCTTATTGTTTTCAAGTTATTGCTTCGACAACTACTCTCACGATTTATCTCATTTCTATCTATTTATTGCACTGACATTGATAGACAAAAGAAAACCATCCTCGCGGGATCGATATCCGACAGACTCATATCTGTCTACTATACTTACATCGATAGTGTAAGCTTGCACATTATTGCTGTGATGTTAAATAGACGATCATAAACTCGAAAACTCCTCAGGAAAAACATTCGTAAACTTGCATACTATTGGCACCTGATCCACTTTCTTTACTCTGAATTCAAAATAAAAGCTAAAAATCCATCACAACCTTTTCGGATCAACTTCTGTGCTGAAATTATATTTGAAATGCAACCAGACTTCGTAGATTCAACCGAAATCAACTTGCCATTCTGACATATTAAATCAATCTATTTCTATCATCAATTCACAATAGTATCATGTACAGTCAACCAATCCATTCCCAGGATAGCATCAAATTCGTTAAAGGGTAGTAACATCAAATCAGCAGGAAAACCGTAACCGTAAATTTTGAGTGGATGCTGTTTGTATATCAAATCAACTATGACACTATATCCTAATGGATTCATTACTTTAATAATTTAATGGATTCTTTTCAGTTACTAACGTAGTCATGTATATGAATGTATCGATCTGGGATCAACTAATGCATATACAATAACATCAAAGATAGAAAGGATACCAACAACAACATTTAGGGCTAAGGCCTCCTCACGTGCGTGAATCAGATAAGCTCTAGCGGGAACCCGAGCTTCAAATCGAGCAGCTGCACCTTTGGTCCCACTTTTCCGAACTCCTTTAGCACCACAATTTCCTAGTCTTTTGGCTCTAGTAGATGTAATGACAGATTTTGGATTCTGAACTTTGTTTAACTCAGTTCATTTTGAGCAATCTCTTTTTAAAATGATCAAGAGATCCAAAAATAAAACAGGATCCATCTTTCAATCTACATTCACCAAAGTGATTTTGGTCGCATTGACTACATTCTGGTTTGTTTGTATTTTGAACGCTACGCAGGCTAGTTACTAAAAGCGCTAATGATCTCATATTGTTTTGTTTAGATCGATTTCTAACTGAAAACTCGGAGGGTTCTAAAAAATTATCACTAGATTCTTTCATCTTCTTCTGTGGAGGAGCAAAAAATGTTTTATTTGTATTTCGTTTATGAAAGTTATGAGCTTTCATCTCTTTCGGTTTCTTATGATTGTGCACCGCTTCCGTTTTCTGAGCTCTGTCAGACAAAACCACAAATTCTCTAATTTCCATTGCACCCAGTAAAAGCTTAATCTCATCATTTAAACTTTCTTCGAAACGAATACACATTTCTTCTTCCGAAGATACAAAATTTCACAACCATACATGCTAGGTTGATGTAACAGCCTGTTTTTCAGTGGTATCAGAAACAATGGTTTCGGGGCCACCAAATCCAACAAGTAAGTTTGTAAATATTATTATTTACTATTTATGAGTCAAATATATTTTGAAAAAGGTTTTTGATTTGATAATTTATGTTATAAAAGTGATTTATAAAGTTCAAGTGGTAAGATCTTAAGGTCAAGTGGTTTTAGAAAATAAGGTATCGGGACCTCGTTTCTATAAACCGAGCAATAAATATTTTTATAAATATTTACAAAATTTCATTAAAGTAGTATTAAAGTTTAGTTGAAAAGTTTTAACGTTTCGATAGTTAATTAAGCAAAAAGGACTAAATCGTAAAAGTTGAAAAAGTCATTCGCTATTAGTTTAAAGGTGTTAATTAATTAAAGAATCATAATTGGATGGCCTTAATGGGTAAATTACCCAGTCTTAAAATGGTGGAGGGTTTAAGTTTTTAATTTCCTTTAATTTTATATATGTTTTATGCATTATTTTTAATATTAAAATAATATGATAATGTTAAAATAAGAAAACATAGAGTTTTCTTCTTAATTTTGGTTTTTTTCTCCACTGAATTCACCATGGAAATGCTTCAAGGTTCGACTATGGCTATACCTTTGCATGGTAAGTCATATTTCATCTATTTCTTTTAATTTTTATGTTTTTGAGATCGTTACAATTAGGTTCAACTAGTCCATACATTCAAATTTGAAACTGTTAAAAACTTTGAATGTTGCCACTGATGAATCTAGTAATTTTTTATGTTAAATGATGAATTTGAAATATTAGTTGTTACTTAAAAGTATTTTGTTAAGTGATTTTTGATGAATTTATCGATTAGGGACTAAACTGTTAAAATAGTAAAAGTACAAGGTTTTGATGTGAAACTATTGCACAAATGGGCTAAAATGGGTACCATGAATATTCAGCTGATATGAATTTGCAATAAAAATGGTTAATTTGCATGTTTTAGGCTTAGGGACTAAATTGAACAAAAGCAGAATGTTAGAGAAGTTTTGTAAAAATGTCAAAAATGACTAAATTGCATAAAATAAGTTGTTTTACTATCTAAATTAATAAATTGAATGAAATTATTAATTTAGATCAAGTTCGAGTAGAAAATTACCAAAATGCCCTTGTACTTTGACATTTCTGCAATTTAGCCGGGTAAGTTCGTATGAATTGAATTATGTATAATGCTGATTAATTGAATATTAGTATTTGATTCTATTGTGATTGAATCAATATGTTATTATACAATTTTTCAAGTAAAGAGACGATGGAAATCCAGCGACGTACGAAAATTATCGAGCCCCAGTTGAACTGTAACACCCCCAAACCCGGCCCACAAGTCCTGACCGGATCTGGTTATGTCACTGCGGAAACCGTTTGAAAAATCTTTGACTTTAGAATAAAACTTGAAAATTTTATTAAACTTGGAAAGTGTGTCCATTAAAAATTATTTACTAATATAAGCTCGATATAAAATATGTGAATTAAAACTTTATTATAATTTATTATATTATAAACCATTTGAAGAAAATATATCTAAGTATAATATAAACTTCAATAATCGTAAATAGAATACTTTAAATAAAAGTGGCCCTTATTACATCAAATAAATACCCAAAATTGATAATATAAAATAATTAAATCAAATAAAACATCTACTGCATAAAATCTGCTTCTGCATGGCCACCTTTGTCTCCACTCCAACCCGGTCCATTAACATGTCACCTGCGATGTTGGATAAATAATTGGGTGAGTCATAATGACTCAGTTGTGTAATTAAACCACTGATATCCACCCACATGTTAACCACAAATCAACCAAATCAAATGCAACACGTAAATATAATCAGACATTACCACATCATGGGCTTGGCCCACAATCAAATTATAAACAAATACTGGGCTAGGCCCTTTTCTCATCAATCCACTGATCACTGGGCTTGGCCCATTTCCACGTATGTTTCCAAAACATACCTATCCACATGTCTTATTGGGCTTGGCCCATTACCATATCTTTTCATAAACGAAACAATGCAACATGAAACCTAACCCAAACCTAGGGTCCATCCGCAACACACCCCCTTATCCAGCCTACCACACACCAGGGGACTATCGAGTCACCCTCTCCTTTTCCCTTCAAAAAGGCAACCAATGCCATCCACGATGTAGCGTATAGCTAACATCAAACCACGATGGGGCACATAGCAACCCATCAAGCCACGATATGGCATAAAGCCGATATCAATCAAGGTAACCACGCGAACTAAATCGCAAAGATCCACAACGCGACCTCAGTCAGCACCAATCCACGATGTAGCACAAAGCTGACATCAACCACGTACTCGAAGTACACCCGTACCTTCTTTCATAACCCACCCATGCACATGTAACGTGATATAATGACAAGATGATGCATGTGCATGATATTCACAAATATAGGCATACTCACATATTTAAAACCCATTATCACTGATTAACAAATTTGCTACTTACCTGGTCATCACCATACCCCCTTCAAGGGTATCATTTTCACATTTACAGCACTTGTTAGCAAACATATAAAACAGGCAAATATCACACAAATCCCGGAAACAATGGCTAACTACACACCTTATAACCTGAAGCTCTAAACCTCGATCCCGACGCTATCGTTTAGCGAGACTACGCCTATTTGCCTAACGTTTTTCGCTGCACGCCCACACCCGGTGGCTAATCCCGAATCGCCGAGACGGCTCTTTTCTTAAACTTCGGGACAGGGCTTTCTTGCCCTCCTTGACTGGTATTGGTCTCCATCAAAAAGCTTAATCAGAATCACACCATTAATCAACAAGTCATAATCTACTTATTAACGAGTCTAAGTCACTTACTAATATCCTTACAGAAATAATCTGAGATCCCGAAGGCCTTCCTTTGCTTCTGTCGATTTGCCCTATACACCATAGTCAATATAGGTTAACACTAAAGTGCTCGTACTATGGCCTAAGGCCGAATATCACAAGTCTCTTACCTTGCTGAGTTGGAACCCCAAATGACCTCCTTTAACGCACCCTAAAGCCCTTTTTCGCTAATCCCCAAGAATACTTTGGCTTTTGAACTTGCAATATAAAAAGGAGAATAAAGCACCTTAGATATTCGGCTATGGTCACCAAGGAAGATCAACCATTCGGCTAACAAAATAGGTACAAACCGAGGTTGAGAGGAAAAGAAATAAAATGTAGAAGAAGTCTAGAAGAATTTCGGTAATGGTGGAGAAGTTTCGGTTTCAAGGAAAAAGGGAAAAAAATAAATAAATTACTTGACTAGAATTTTCGGCACAAGCAATTAAAAGGAGAAAAAGTATGAAAAAGGGTGCTCCCCCTATTTATAAAATTCGGCCACTAACCCGAATGAAGAACCCAAGATTCGGCCATCTCATACTAATTCAAACTAATTTGAATTAGTCCAATTCCCTACTTTACTCCTATTTTTCCTCATATTCTATCACCTAATCCTATAAAAAAAACTTAAAACCACCAGCAGCCATTATCTTTATTACAAATTTTAAACTAAATAAAATACTCCTATAATTATCTAAAATAATAAAATAACAAAAGCTATCACCTACCTATCAGCCGAATTCAAAAAAAAATGATTAAACTACATTAATCTAATCCTTATCTAATGAGGCTTGCATGTGCCGTCCAACTCCTTCAAAGTTGCTGCCAAAAAGGAATAAAAATTTAAACTCCAAAACGCAACTCTCTTGGTTCGAACTTGGGACCAATCTGCTGCCCACCTTTCCTCCAACGCCCCAGGCCACTCGGCCTCAATGACTTTCATGCCATAAAGCCCCCACCTTTATTTTTAAACCCTTCCTACTCAAGCCCATAACCGCATAACAAAAATAAAAATGCCAAAATGCTGCTGCCCCCACTCGAACCAGCGCCCTTTCTCCCTCCAGCGCCTAAGTGGCGCATGAGAGCCACTTTGCCAATTGGACTTCCATGTCCACCAACCTGGCCATTTATTTTTAAGGCCTACCTGACCCAGTCCCTTAGCTGACGCAAAAATAAAACAAAATTGCTGCCTTAGCAGCTCGAACCTTTGACCCCTTAGGCGTCACCTTCCCAAGCCCCAAGCAGCGCCTCCATGCCACTTTGCCAACTCCTTTCTTGCGTCCTAAACCCCACCAATTTATTTTAAGGCCTTCCTGCCCTATTTCCCCTTTTTCACTAAAAATCAAAAATTTTCCAAAGCCTGCCCCTTTCATCCAAGCATTCTTAAACCTTTAAAACACATCCAAAAACACCCCAAAACCTTCCAATACTTAAATTCTACCCAAATTGCCTAGCCCCTAAACCAGGGTGTTACAATTCTACCCTCCTTAAAACAATTTCGTCCTCGAAATTACTTATTACCGAACAATCATAACTCGCTATTCTACGCCTCTGCTGCGCACTCTGATCTTAATCTATCATACTTCTCGACACAGTCCCTAAGTTCTCACTCAAGATCCAAATCATACAAGAAAAAGCTAACTTACAAACAAGGAAAATAATTAAAGAACATTCCAAAACAAAGGAGCTTACCCGATATCACATCCTTGGTTGACTCTGACTAGAACCATTCCCTCCATGGCTTGAACCACGACCCCTCATTGCTCGAGGACAATTCTTAACCAGATGTGCCTTAGATCCGCACCGAAAGCATTACTATTCCCCCAACACTCTCCTGTGTGAGGTCTTCCACATCGAACACAAGAATGATTCCGATCCACTGGTACAAGTGCACGCACAGGATTCTCGATCCTTGGTCTTTTCTGAACATTACCAAACGATGCTGATGGTCCAACATTTCTCTTATTCTTGTTCCTCTTCTTTTCTCGATTTTCTCTTACCGTCCTCTTAACTTCTTCAGCTATACGAGCTTTCTCTACCAGAATGGCGAAATCCCTTTCTCTTTATGGAGCGATCAACTCCCGTAACTCATCTCGCAGCCCATCCTCGAATCGAACACTCCTTTCATAATCAGCAGCCGCGATTCCTTTGGCGTACTGACTTAGTCGCACAAATTCCGCTTCATACTCCGCTACCGACTTATTCCTTTGTACTAGATTTAGAAACGCTTTCCTCTGCGAGTCCAAATAACTGGCTCCTATGTACTTCCCTTCAAACTTAGCCTTAAAGTAATCCCAATCCAATCGACCGCCAGACACCTTGCTCGACGGTGAGCCACCATCGATAAGCCTCCTCGTCGCTCGGCGCAAAATAAACAAAGACCTTTTAGCTTTTCCTCTGGGGTACAATCCAAGTCGTCCATAATTCTTTCGACTCCCTCTAGCCAATATTCCGCTATGTTCGGAGCTACTCCTGACACTCCTATAAAAACTTCAGCCCCGTTAGACCTGAGTCTCTCGGATACTGACTTCCGAGTTCCATTTCCCCTACTAGCTTCTGCTACACGTTCTAGAAGTCGTAACATGGCCTACGACACTGTGTCGTCTTCTCCTATCTGATCTTGCTCCTCTACGTCCACAGCTGGCGGCACTTCACTTTCTGACCCATGGCCAGAGCCTACAGGTTCCGAAGCTGCCATTCCACCTCTACCGCGTCCCCTAGAACTCATCTCTATCGTCGCGATTTAATCTGATTAGAGAGTTTTATGCATTAGAAATTTTGTTCCACTATTTAATCGCGAGCAAATTTTATGAAAGAAGGGTATTTAAAAGTAGTTCTTTCGATCACACAAAGTTTCAGTTCGAGTTTACTACTCTAGTTCAAGGATCACATTCACACACACATTCATTCACCATCAAGAACACATTCCCTCCTCAGTAGAGGCACATTCGGTGGTATCCACCACACATATCCACTGTTCGGACCTTTCGCCTGCTTTCTACCCTGTGGGTATTTCCGTCATTTCCTACTGTGGTATTTCTGTAATAACTCGTGGTCAATTTGAAAATAGTTTTCAAATTAAAGATATTTCAAAGTTTACAAAATCTCGTGGGTCATCTTGAAAAATTTGTTTTTCAAACCAGGATGTGTTGCAAAAAATTTTAAATCTGGTTATTTCAAGAATTGGGGACGTTAAGGGCATTTTCGTAAATTTCTCAAATTAGGATATCTCGATATTTGTAAAACAGAAGTTTTGATATTTTCATAATGTAAGAACATTTTAGTAAAAATCGAGGAATTATGAAAATTGAGAAACCAAGGGCATTTTGGTAATTTTGTTCATCGGGTAATTTTGTAAATTTTCAAATCAGGTATCTTGAAAATAGCATTTTTTATACTTTTGCAAAGTAGGAAATTTTATTAAAATTGGAGTTAAACCGAAAATCTTGAAAGTTAGGGGCATTTTAGTAATTTTCAACACAGGGTATTTTTGTAATTTCCCATACCAGAGTATCTTAACATTTTGAAATTTCGAGATTTTGGTATTTTGCAAAGTAAAATCATTTTAACAAAAGTTGAGGGTAGTACGGTAATTTTACAATACAGGGCATTTTCGTAATTTTACCGCTACGGGCATTTTGGTAATTTTGGTAAATCGAGAAAACATTTTTCAAAACCAGATTTAGGGTTTACAAACCAAAGGGTAAATTTTGGAATTTTAAACACTAAGGGTTTTAAAACATTAAGGCTAATCCCTTTCGGTTTTTTTTTTTTTTTTTAGTGTGTTCATTTTATGATCGAGTCCTCTTGGTTAGGGGCGAACCGAAGCTACGCACTGCAGTAGGAATCCCGCGAAGAGGAGGTGAGTCACGAGGATCGCTAAGTACCAAGCTCTTAGGATCCAATCCTTGACATGCGCATTGTGGTTACCACACTCCTAACCTCGCGACTTAGTCGTAGGTTTGTTTAGTAGCTTTAAGTCTTATGCATATGTTTGAGTAGCCTAGTCCTAGGGTCCAATAGCCCTAACATACTACTCTACGAGCCCAACTAAGCCCATATCAGTTTATAATATCAAATCACTTCAAGAGTCCGAAGTACTTACCTGGTGGACTCGGGCCGGAGGTACAGGTGCCATGCCAGAATTCCTGCAAATACTTCATAAAAACCCATATTTTTGAAAAGCCCATTTTGAAAACGTTTTTGGGCCCAAAACCCTCAAAGCCGAGTTTTGAACCGGGCTCTGATACCAATCTGTAACACCCTCAAACCCGGCCCACAAGTCCTGACCGGATCTAGTTATGTCACTGCGGAAACCGTTTGAAAAATATTTGACTTTAGAATAAAACTTGAAAATTTTATTAAACTTGGAAAGTGTGTCCATTAAAAATTATTTACTAATATAAGCTCGATATAAAATATGTGAATTAAAACTTTATTATAATTTATTATATTATAAACCATTTGAAGAAAATATATCTAAGTATAATATAAACTTCAATAATCGTAAATAGAATACTTTAAATAAAAGTGGCCCTTATTACATCAAATAAATACCCAAAACTGATAATATAAAATAATTAAATCAAATAAAACATCTACTGCATAAAATCTGCTTCTGCATGGCCACCTTTGTCTCCACTCCAACCCGGTCTATGAACATGTCACCTGCGATGTTGGATAAATAATTGGGTGAGTCATAATAACTCAGTGTGTAATTAAACCACTAATATCCACCCACATGTTAACCACAAATCAACCCAATCAAAAGCAACACGTAAATATAATCAGACATTACCACATCACGGGCTTGGCCCACAATCAAATTATAAACAAATACTGGGCTAGGCCCTTTTCTCATCAATCCACTGATCACTGGGCTTGGCCCATTTCCACGTATGTTTCCAAAACATACCTATCCACATGTCATATTGGGCTTGGCCCATTACCATATCTTTTCATAAACGAAACAATGCAACATGAAACCCAACCCAAACCTAGGGTCCATCCGCTACACACCCCCTTATCCAGCCTACCATACAAGGGGACTATCGAGTCACCCTCTCCTTTTCGCTCAAAAAAGGCAACCAACGCCATCCACGATGTAGCGTATAGCTAACATCAAACCACGATGGGGCACATAGCAACCCATCAAGCCACGATATGGCATAAAGCCGATATCAATCAAGGTAACCACGCGAACTAAATCGTAAAGATCCACAACGCGACCTCAGTCAGTGCCAATCCACGATGTAGCACAAAGCTGACATCAACCACGTACTCGAAGTACACCCGTACCTTCTTTCATAACCCACCCACGCACATGTAACTTGATATAATGACAAGATGATGCATGTGCATGATATTCACAAATATAGGCATACTCACATATTTAAAACCCATTATCACTTATTAACAAATTTGCTACTTACCTGGTCATCACCATACCCCCTTCAAGGGTATCATTTTCACATTTACTGCACTTGTTAGCAAACATATAAAACAGGAAAATATCACACAAATCCCGGAAACAATGGCTAACTACACACCTTATAACCTGAAGCTCTAAACCCTCGATCCCGACGCTATCGTTTAGCGAGACTATAGCTATTTGCCTAACGTTTCACAGACGCCCCGTCCACACCCAATAATCCCGAATCGCCGAGACGGCTCTTTTCTTAAACTTCGGGACAGGGGCTTTCTTGCCCTCCTTGATCGGTATTGGTCTCCATCAAAAGCTTAATCGTAATCACACCATTAATCAACAAGTCATAATCTACTTATTAACGAGTCTAAGTCACTTACTAATATCCTTACCGAAATAACGAGATCCCGAAGGCCTTCCTTTGCTTTCATCGATTTGCCCTATACACCATAGTCAATATAGGTTAACACTAAAGTGCTCATACTATGGCCTAAGGTGAATATCAGAAGTCTCTTACCTTGCTGAGTTGGAACCCCAAATGACCTCCTTTAACGCACCCTAAAGCCCTTTTTCGCTAATCCCCAAGAATACTTTGGCTTTTGAACTTGCAATATAAAAAGGAGAATAAAGCACCTTAGATATTCGGCTATGGTCACCAAGGAAGATCAACCATTTGGCTAACAAAATAGGTACAAACCGAGGTTGAGAGGAAAAGAAATAAAATGTAGAAGAAGTCTAGAAGAATTTCGATAATGGTGGAGAAGTTTCGGTTTCAAGGAAGAAGGGAAAAAAATAAATAAATTGCTTGACTAGAATTTTCGGCACAAGCAATTAAAAGGAGAAAAAGTATGAAAAAGGGTGCTCCCTCTATTTATAAAATTCAGCCACTAACCCGAATGAAGAACCCAAGATTCGGTCATCTCATACTAATTCAAACTAATTTGAATTAGTCCAATTCCCTACTTTACTCCTATTTTTCCTCATATTCTATCACCTAATCCTATAAAAAAAACTTAAAACCACCAGCAGCCATTATCTTTATTACAAATTTTAAACTAAATAAAATACTCCTATAATTATCTAAAACAATAAAATAACAAAAGCTATCACCTACCTATCAGCTGAATTAAAAAAAAATGATTAAACTACATTAATCTAATCCTTATCTAATGAGGCTTGCATGTGCCGTCCAACTCCTTCAAAGTTGCTGCCAAAAAGGAATAAAAGTTTAAACTCCAAAACGCAACTCTCTTGGTTCGAACCTGGGACCAATCTGCTGCCCACCTTTCCCCCAACGCCCCAGGCCACTCGGCCTCAATGACTTTCATGCCATAAAGCCCCCACCTTTATTTTTAAACCCTTCCTACTCAAGCCCATAACCGCATAACAAAAATAAAAACGCCAAAATGCTGCTGCCCCCACTTGAACCAGCGCCCTTTCTCCCTCCAGCGCCTAAGTGGCGCATGAGAGCCACTTTGCCAACTGGACTTCCATGTCCACCAACACGGCCATTTATTTTTAAGGCCTACTCGACCTGATCCTTAGCCGACCCAAAAATAAAACAAAATTGCTGCCTTAGCAGCTCGAACCTTTGACCCCTTAGGCGTCACCTTCCCAAGCCCCAAGCAGCGCCTCCATGCCACTTTGCCAACTCCTTTCTTGCGTCCTAAACCCCACCAATTTATTTTAAGGCCTTCCTGCCCTATTTCCCCTTTTTCACTAAAAATCAAAAATTTTCCAAAGCCTTCCCCTTTCATCCAAGCATTCTTAAACCTTTAAAACACATCCAAAAACACCCCAAAACCTTCCAATACTTAAATTCTACCCAAATTGCCTAGCCCCTAAACCAGGGTGTTACATGAACCTTAGGAATATATAGGATACAAATGACATGTCATTAGGGTTTCCATGTTCCGAGTGCTGGTGCTAAATGTCCTACCGGTGGTTGAGTTCCAGTATTTGTTGTGAATACTTGACAGCTTGTGTGAGCAGCACGGTGTAGCTATGTTCTGACCGTGAGCTTGTGTGAGCAGACCCAGGTTACTATGTTTCGGGTGTTGGTCTTGAATTTCCTACCGATGGCTAAGGTCCGGCATTAGTTGTGGATACTCGATAGCTTGAGTGAGAAGCACTGTGTAGCTTGATAGCTTGTGTGAGTAGGCCCATTTGACAGCTCGTGTAAGCTACAACTATATGTTTAACACACTTTGTGTGAGCTTTCCCGCGTATCTGGTATTATTCTAACTGGTTCAACAGGCATAAAAAGCGAAAGAGTGGTAAGTATTCAAATGACTTATGTCATGAATTTATGAAAAGGAATGAAAAGGTAATGTTAAATGAAAGTATGTTTACGCTCATGAAATTGAAGATTTCAAATGATATTGTTCATGTATATGACTTACCTTATGTTATTTCAAGTGATTTATGAGTTAATGCTCTAACATGAGTTGTAGATGATGCTTAGGCTTGTCCCAAGCTTATGATTGGATTATATCATGCTTAGTCTTAATGAAATACATTGAAACGGTAAGTGTTCAATTGGTAGTATGCTTATGTACATGAAAAAAGTGTTATAAATTAAAGTATGTAATTTCTTATGAAATGATTTATCATGTAGTTGATTTTAAAAGAGCTATGTTAAATGCACTAGCTCGTAGTCATGGTTGATGTTATGCTTATGTCTTGTACTATGCAAAGGAAACGGGTATATAAAGCTAATGAAAATGATAAGTTCATAGTGGAAATGAAATATGATGAAATAAAAGGGAATTGATGTGTTGAAAGATTTACTTATATGTGGAAAGCTTATGTATGTTATGGATGAATATATCTAGTTCATGAACAAATATGCTAATTAATGAATTGATGTTGTTATTTAAGCTAAAGTAAGTAAATGCAATGAAAAGTAAGTAAATGGAAGGGTTCAAAGTCTTATGAAATCCTACTATGCTAGGAACGATAAGTATGTAAATGGTGTTGATAGACTTATCCCATTGTGAGTTGATGATTACGGTTGATAAATCTTGAGGCATTAGCATAGGATTATATTTAACATATAATGTTCATTATTGAAATGTAATATTATGCTTATGGTCTATACAAGCTTACAAAGCATTCATTGCTTCTGTGATTATCTTTCTTTTACTTTAGAGATTATTGGAAGCTCTATCAGGTTTGAAGCTAGTCGAAGATCCATCACACTATCCATTGAATTTATCAGTAGATTTTTATGTTTTTAAGTCATGGTTATAATGGCATGTATAGGTGTTTTCTGCTTGATGATATGGCCATTATGTTTGGCTTGTAGATATGGTTTACGATTGATGACAATTTGGAATTTTTGGGCTTATTGGCTAATGTTGAAATTGTTTAGTGATGATATTTTTTGAATCGCCAAATTGGTATGCTTGTATGTGATATTTGCATGAAATGTTGCTTTGAATTTGTGAAACTTATGTTATTTTGATGCCTTGATGGTTGGTGTGCTTTTGGCACTTTGATGCTTAATGGTTGGTGTTTATATGATCAAATTGATGCATGGTTTTTATGGTCAAAGTGGTATGTGTTGGCATGTTAGCAAAGTGATCTATTAAGGCATGTTTTGGTATGTATATATATTGGATGTTGGAACCATTTGGTAATGGTTAGTTTTGTGTTATTTATTTAGTTTTGATACATGAGGGAAGTGGTCTAAATGGTAAAGTTAATTTGCTATGGCATGAACCTGATATGGTAAGGTTGGTATGTGTCAATTGTGGTATGTTTTGGTATGGAAACAAGTCAATTGATAAATGGTTAAATATGCACAAGTTTTGGTATGTTCAATGTATGTGTTTGAGGAGCCTTTATGGCATATTGGTTGTATGAACAAATACCATAATGATCTAGTTTTATTATACATGTTTTAAGTACATTTTGAATGCTTGAATATAGATGCAAATGGCTTGTCTGTGTAAGCTTGTTTTGGGTGAGGGCTTAGCTTGAAATGGCCTATTTCTTGTCCACAGGGCCTAAGACACATACAGGCATGTGTCTCAGCAGTGTGTGACACACGGCCACGCGACACTATCGTGTATCCCCTGTAGTTTTTAAAAGGTTGCATTTCAAGAGTTACACGACCTGGCACACGAGCATGTGGCTTGGCTGTGTGAACCAAGTCAGAGAGTTACACGGGCACAGACACAGTCTGGGACATGGTCGTGTGTCCCTACTTTGAATGCCCACACGGCCTGGCCACGCAGTCGTATGACCCCTGCAGTGTGAAAAATTCTATCATTTTCTGTGAAGTTCGAAATGTTTCTAATTTAGTCTCGAATCATTTCTAAAGCACTACTATGGCTTCAAGGGCTCGAAAAAGGGACATTGTGTATGAGGTTGATTGATAATTTCTATGATTTATGAAATGTTCAAAATTAAATGTTTTAAGCTTTAAGTTTCTGGTAATGCTCCATAACCCTATTCCTGTGACAGATACGGGTTAGGGGTGTTATAATTGAACAAACTCACGCTCATACTCTGCTACTAATCTATTACCCTACTTCAACTCAAGAAATTCCTTGTTCTTTATATCAATATATCTTTTGTTGACATACTTCTTTTAGAACTCAATTTTGAAGAATTCCTGTTCACTCGCTCTTTTGGTACAGCTGCAATTAAGGTTGTCCACTAGTAAAAAGCTTCCTCGTTTAACACATCTCAGACAGTCCTCAAGAGGACACCCTCTACATATGCTCTAGCCAATATTCAGCTTTAATTGGATTATCACTCACATTACCAAGGATCTCTCCAATCCCACACTTTCGGATCTTATCAACAGTAATTCTGTGAGTATTGGGTCATACAAGGCTTGGAAGACAAGGGGGAGGAGGTTGTCGTGCCTTAGGATTAGCTCGGATATAAGCACTAAACATGTCTTTCATCATATGGAGGAAAGCATAAGAAGACACTTCTCTAGGCTCTTGAAACTTAGGTACGTTAAGAGTAGCTCCTTGATCGGTGGCTGGAACATTACTTTGTGCGTCTTCAGATACAATTCGATCAATACACGCTATGTTCAGACTCAATACACGCTATGTTCAATCCTAGAATCGACTAAATCGTAGCACTAATACCACTAAATGTAACACCCTATACATAGTTCGGTCTCTATCCCAAGCTATAAAATGTTACAGCTATAAAACTTTAACATAAAAAAAATAACTCATCACCAATCATTTCCATTCTTTACAAACAATTTAAGATCTAAATCGAGCTTACAGAACATTTAAAACAAACCAGAATCAAATCTGGATTGAATTGAAACTTCTACAAAACTTTAAGTGTAAAGTGAAAATAGGGGTCAGACGACCGTGTGAAAAAGGTCAGCTCGTGTGGCCTCAAACATGGTCGTGTGGTTATGTAATACCCCTAAACCGTATTCGTCTCCGAAATAAGGTTATGGACTATTACTGTACATACAAAACATCAAAACATTCATTTCATACATCATTGCAAACATAATCCAATTACATTCAATCACATACATAACGTCCCATAATCAAGCCCTCGAGGCCCTAGAAATACTTTAGAAACAATTCGGGACTAACTTGGAAACAATCTAAAAGTTCAGGAAAAGTCAAAAAATTTGAACTACAGGGGTCACACGACCGTGTGGCCAGGCTGTGTAACTCACACGGCCGAGACACATGCCTATGCCTCAGGCCGTGTAACAATCGAAATAGGGACACACGGCCGTGTCCCAGCCCGTATCCTCACCCATGTAACTCTATGATTTGGGTCACACGGCCAAGCCACACGTTCGTGTGCCAAGCCGCGTAACTCTCCAAATAGCCACACACGCCCGTGTGTCAGGCTGTGTGCTAAGACGTGTAACAGCCTGACTTGCATGCATTAAAACCTACAGGGGAGACATGGTCGTGTTGCCTGGCCGTGTGTCACACACGGCTGAGTCACACGCCCGTGTCTCAAGCCACGTGGACATGAATTTGCCCAAAAACAATCCATTTCCATCACCAACTCAAGCAACCATCTAAAGGCCTTTACAACACCTATTCAAAGCATCAAAACATGACCAAAGTATGACCAAAACCAACATGAAATTACCAATTCAAAAGTTCAAAACCATTCAACCAATACGCTGTACTAGGCACCTCAAATACAAACATACAAACCTACCTAAACATGTATACATTACGACATTTAATACATAATCTAATTCAATATCATCTTAAAACATACCATAATTATGACAATAAGAAATTCAATATAAACATAACATTTTAATGTCCTAAAAACAACCAACCAATGTGCCTTTCCTAGACACCGCAATTATGTTCAAACATAAACACCTAAAACATGTCAACATTGATCCATTCCTAGAATAACAACTTATTTCAATCATAAACCAAAACATATCACAAGTTTTCACCTTCCTACCATTCTAATTATACCAAAAAGATACATATTTACAAGCTTGATAAAATACCTAATAACTTTGTTTAGTATAGTGTCATATTGTACCAAAACAACCTATTTAGCCACATATACATGAGAGACACAAGAACTACCAACATTGATGGATAGTGTGAGCCAAAAGTTCAGTCCGTCCAAATGTCAGCAACAACGATCTACAAAATAATCCACAAGGATGAATAAGCTATAGAGCTTAGTAAGGACATAGTACATCATTTAATCTAACAAAAATTGAATAAAACTTATATATTACTCGATTCAAAGTTACCGGAGTATAAATAGGGACATAAATTTGCATTTAGGGGTACCAAAGTACAAACAGGGGCACATATGTGCAATTCAAGTGTACCAAAGAACAAATAGGGGCACATATGTGCAATTCATACAACAATTAACTATAAGCATTTAAATTATATATGAATACACAAACAGAAATTCAATTTTATAATAAAATACTATAGACTTACCTTGACGACTAGAGCGTAGAAATATGATCGAGCTAATATATGATTTTCACCTTTCCACGATTTAGATCCGGTTGAGATTTATCTTGATCTAACTAGACAAATTCAATCCATTTAATACTTCAATTATTCAATTCAATCCAAATTTCATACTTTTCAAAAATTACAATTTTGTCCCTAACATTTTAACTTTTACAATTTAGTCCTAAAGCTCTTAAATTGAAATTTAAGCATTTTAATCCACATCTCACACTAACTGAATTCACTAGGGACCTCTATCAAACATCAAGAACATTCATGGAAAAACCCTTAGCCTTTAACGATTTTACAAATTGATCCCCAAGCTAGCTAGATAAAGATACAACGACCCGGGAAACATTAAAATCATTAAAAATGGGATCAAAAATCACTTACATGCACCACCTAAGCTTATCGAATCAAGAAAACCTAAGAAAGGATTTTTCTCCTTCAAAATTTTGGTGGTTTGGGCATTTGGGGAAGATGAACACATTTTGTTTTATTTAATTTTAACTTTTTTACTCATTTACCCTTTTAACCTTTAAAATCATTCAAAATTACATTAATACCTTATCATGAATGTCCATTAACCCTTAATTGGTCTATTTACCAATAAAGTCTCTTAGATTAAATTCCATAGCTATTTGACACCTTTAACTAATAAAACTCTACTTTTGCACCTTTTACAATTTAGTCCTTTTTACATAATTAAGCATGCAAACATCAAAATTTCTTAACAAAATTTTTAAACGATCTTACTAACATCCCATAGACATTAAAATAATAATAAAGTAATAATTTACTCATCATATTTGTGGTCCTGAAACCATTGTTTTGATTTTACTAAAAACAAGCTATTATAGGTTACCCCACACGCCCGTGTGCTCAAACCATGTAACTCACTATGCCCGTGTTCTTTAGGTCACATGGCCGTGTCTCCAGATGGTGTAACTCACCATGCCTATTTTTTTCAGGGTCACACGGTCGTGTCTCAAGGCCGTGTAACTCACTATGGCCGTGTGTGTAGGCCATGTGCGACACATGGCCATGTGACAGCTCGTGTCCCAAGCCGTGTGTACCTAAAAATGACTTAAAAATCAAGGTAGCTTTCACTTATTACTTGGTAACAAACTAAAATTAAAATCAAACATTTTTATACCTTCAAATTCATTCAAATAAGTTCGAAATGTAGCAAAACATACAACCTAAGTGTCAAACGAATGTGCCCTCATTGACACCACAATTCAATTACCAAACCAAAAAAATACATTTCATATCAAATTAGTTTGCATACAAGTTCTCAAATTCATTAATTTCATTCATTTAGGTTTCATGATCCAACAACATTAACAACAAACTTGACATCATATACCAACCAAGGTACCATTACAAAGATGACTATAATCATTCATTACCGAAAGGTCACCTTTATCTAAACATATACCAACTTTACACCCCAAGATTTCATTACATTAATGAGTTAATAAAAAAAAGAAAAGAACGGGATTACACAAAGAAAAATTTTATTCCCCACCCTCATTACTCTGATTAATGGGTACAATTGAATCTCGTCAGCAAAAGGAGGATCTTCAGGATTCTGGCCTTTAGATACTGAACCCTCATCATTCTCATCGGCATTAGGCGTAGGTGGAATGATAAATTCCTCTGATTATTTCCATTCCCTTTTAAATGTTTCCTATTCCATCTGGACAATAAACATCAAATTTAAGTGACTCAATGGATATGTTTTTTAGGCAATCGAAGTCTACTCTTCTAAGGTCAAGAGGACTTGCGGCCACTTGGGCGTGTGTCATAACGTTGCCTACATAAGAGCACAGGGGCCTAGTAAACAAAGCTAGACACGGAGGGCTTAAATTAACGTAGAGTCACCACTAACCAATTAGGGCTAGGTTGGTTAGCCACCTATCGTCTAAAAGTCTAGAATTAATTCTACGGAAAAGTGCTAAAAGTCTAGACTCGATCTCATCACCAAATTTTGGGTTCGAGAGTACAGTTACGTGTGGGGAAGGTTATAGCACCCCCACAACGCCTATCCAGGGATAGTCCTATGTGGTCTTAGGAGCTAGGTTTTTTTTTTTTAAGCATATTAATGCCTTAACCTAGGCTAAAATCTTATGAAAATCTTAAATAAAAACTCTAAAGAAAATTCCTCTAGTTTACTTGTAACTCAATTAAGATGTGTGCACCAAACTTATCTAATTTGAAACTTATATTAGATATTTTTACTTTTAACGGGAACCTTAAAGGATACCTAAATAATTCTAGTAAAATATCTTCAATTCCTAAAATTAATTCTATTTTAGAATCCTAAAAAAAACCTAGAAATTACCAGTGAATTAAGAGAAATATTAAAATCCATCTATTATTATTTGATCTTACGAAAGTATCCTATGTCAGATTTATGATTTATTTTACTTTAAAATTCTTGATCTAAGGTTTAAATTCGTCAAAATCTTAAAATAATATATCTTAAATAACATTTATTAGCTTTCTTAAAAAGTTTCTAAAATAAAATCCTTAGAAAGATCTACTCATGATTTACAATTTTACAATTCACCTACAAAAATCTTTAGTTTTAATCTTGAATAAAGTCCTAAAGAATATTTACATATTAATTTAAGATGTAACACCCCAAACCCAGCCCATGCGTTATGAGTGGATTTGGTATGTCACACGAGCAAATCATGTTAAACCCTTTTTATTCGTACTAAAATATTACTTTGTTAAAATCAAGAAAACAAGTTTGATTTGATAAAATACTACTAACCTCGAAGATTTGATTGATAAATCAATAAATTTGAACTAATGATCTTACAAAACTGTGACCTTGAAAACGACGTTGATAATTCGAAAGAGAATCCGAGTCTTTTGAAAATATCATTAATAGTTCGAGAGAAAATATCCGTATTAAAAGTATTTGTAAAAGTTTATTTTGAAATCCATTTGTTAATCGATTTTGGAAACCATTATTTAAGTTTTTAGAAAATTCCCTTTTTAAACCATTTAAGAAAAACAATAAAAACATCCCAACCATAAAGCAAAATAAAAATAGTTCTAAGGCCTTATTATAACATTTAACCCAAAATAGTAAAGTAATAAAATAAACGAGAAAGAAGTCTAAAGTCCAAATAAACCATTTCTGAAGTATGGCCTCCAGCTGAGTCATCCATGGCCCAAGTCCATACCATCAAGCATTACCTACAAGGGTTAAGAGAAAAGGGGGGTGAGTTACAAGAACTCAGTGTGTAACCTATGTACCGTTGTCCACTAGGCCAAAATCCCATTAAGCAATTATTTGGGCCAAAGCCTGTTTACAATAATATAAATGTATCATATATATAACATGCATATGATATGCAATTCCCAAACCATATCTAATTTTCCATCCGCTATACACCACCCGTACCAACCAACACACCTGTGGGTGCCGGGTTTGGGTTGTTACATAAGATTATAAAGATGAATCATATATGATATTTAAAATTAGTTTAAAACCCTAAAAAATATCTTACATATTATTTATAATTTTTCTAGGGTAAATGGTAGATAAGACCTTAAGGATAACCTAAATCCAAATGTAAAAACCTTATGGTTTCATTAAAATGTAACACCTACTTAACTAACTTCATGTCAACAATTATAGGATGGAAAAATGACCTAAAGTTTCCTCTTTTAAAATGAATAGTAATAAAATAGGAAAATTAATTAAATTGGCTAAAGTTAATGAAAATGGCAATAATAAAAAGAAAACTTAAATAAATGAAATAAATAAGACTTTAACATGATGAGTAATAATAATAACAATAATACACCTTATTCATAATACAATAAAAGAATCAAAGTAACATAAATAAATAATATTAAAATGTATGTAATGGGAATGTGTAAAAAAACATAAATATAAATAGACATGAAAATAAATAAAGACAAAATAAGATTAAATAAAAATTATACAAGTGTGAATAAACATAAAACATTAAAATAAAGTGCATAATTGACATTAAATATATAAGGTATAAATGCAAATGAAAAGGAAGATATAAGTGTAAATAATTTATTAAAGATGGAAACAAAATGACATAGCTTGATTTTGGGACTAAAAGATTAAAAATGTGGAAGACAGAGGACTGATGTAGCAATTAATTTGCTTTTAATTTTTAAATTTCAGATTAAATCGAATGTTTGAATAAACAAATGGGTTACGGGTGTAAATATGCTAGAGAATGAGGGTGGTGCTACAAAAACAGGGTTTTTTTTGTAAATTTAAAAAATAAGGGGGTGAGAATAAATTACTCATTTTTGGCACCTATAAATGGGAGAAAAAACCTGTTCATTCTTTCAATTTTAACCTCATTAAAAAAACTCTTCCTCCTTCTATGTTGGTCATGGCTCCACCAACAGCATCTGGTGGTAGAGCTGCCGCATACGGTGGTTGGAATTTTTTTTTTCACAAAATGAAAATTTTCTTTAAAAAAACTCTCTAATTTTCCTAAAAATCAAAGCTTTATTTCGAAATAGTTGAAAAAGATCAAAATTTTGTGTTAAAAAATTAAACTTTTCCTTTAAAATGAATATTTTTTTTAAATCTAAACTTTCTCTTTTTTTCAAATAAAAAATCACTACTTTTCTTCAAGATAAAAGCTTTTGTTTCAAAATATTTTTAAAAAATCAAAAATTTATTTTAAAATTTTAAAATTTCCTTTAAAATGACTAAAAATATATTTTTATTTTTAAATTCTAAACTTTCTCTTTTTTAAAAAAAAAAAAACTTTTCCCAAAATCAAGCCTTTTTTTGTTTTAAAGAACCTTTATTTTAGAAAGGGGAAGGGAAAAAATGAGATTTTTGGGGATCCTAGGAGCGGAGGACCGACGGTCCGATGACGTCCCCTTCATCGGAGCCCAAAACCCAATCCCTTATGACATGTCTAAGGCAAAAAATAGATAGAAGAAAGAAAGAAAAAAAAAAAGAAATAGAATGCTTGTTGTTGTTGTTTACCTTTTTTTTTAAGAACAAAATATGAAAAGCCTCCTTTTCTTTTCTTTCATTTCATTTTCATCTATATATATTATTTTTCCATCTTATTTTTTGTAAAAAAATATAATAATAATATTTAATAATAGTAGTAGTAGTAATGATAATAATAATTTCGGCCCTTGACAGGCCCAAAAAAGAAAGGAAAAGAAAGGCCTCAAATTGACCAAAATCGGGTGAGCTTCGAACAGGCCTAAAAGAGAACAAAAATTTAAAGGGAGCAAATGGGCCTCCAAATGGGCTCAGAATAAAAAGGTTGTCTATAGCTGCCCCTCTTTGTTCATGGCTTGCGTAGAAAGGAACGTACAAAAATGTAGGCACCTAACCACTATCGAATCCCACTTAACATTGCAATTACCAAAACCAAAATAGATCAAAACATAATACGTTATCCAAAACTAGAAAAGTTGATATCAACCTACCAAAACATGAAGAGTGAAACAAGATAAATTCAGACCTCACAACCAAATCCTTGAAATGAGAATGCAGAAGAAATGCAAATAGACCTCACACCTATTCCTCTAAATGCAATGAAAAGTGAATGGACCTCCACATCTGGGCCTCTAAATGCAATGAATGCTTTCCTTTCTTCCTTTCGTGAATTTTTCATAAAAGGTCATCATTTTGAGAATATGGTTTTAGGTTGAAAAAAGATCAAATCCACACACAATAGATCATGAAAATCTAATTCCATGGGATATCACCTTAACAAATTTCAAAATGATTTTATGACTCGTAAATTGAATTCTCAGATGCTAATTCACTTAATAAACTTGGTACTACGGATTTCATAAATCCACCTTTGAACCATAAATTTCTTACATCGAGAGTCAACTCGTTAATTCTCGTGAAGTCAAATTGAAACACCCCAAACCCGGCCCACGAGACTTGATCGAATCTGGTATGTTCCTTGAGTAAAACATTTTCAAAATTCGTTTGTTACCTTGGAAAACTTAGGTGGTTTTGAAGAAAATTTGTGTTGAGTTCAATTGAAAACATTGTTATTTTTGAAAGATAAGGAATTTATTAAAATCTTGTTTTTAAATTAGAAGACATGCTGAATTTGTTAAAAATTTATCTTTAAATTGGAAATCATTTGTATTTAGGTGTCAAATCATTTGAAGGTTTATTTTAAGAAAGATTACTTAAGCGTTAATTTAATAAAATTTGTATCGTACCAAAATAATTAAAATGCAAGCGTAAACAGTTCATACTATGGCCTTATTACATCAAAAACAAAACCCGAATAAATCCAAATACAAAAAATAAAATAGAAAGTCCAAATTAAAAATATACTCTGAGCTGAGCATGGCCACCACTAAGCTCCTGCCGACCCGGTCCATTACTGAGCGTCACCTGAAAACATATCCCACAACGGGGTGAATCAAACACACTCAGTGCATAACAACCACACTAAGTCCTAATGATTTAGGCATATCAGATCATACATATACATATCACAATTTACAAATAATGATGCATTCCCGAACCTAACCATTCGCTACACATCACCCGTACCAACCATCACACCGTAGGGACTACTAAGTCAACCCTCCATCCGCTACACATCATCGAAGGCAGTCACTACAGACGACGTGCTCATCGCCCTTATATATATTGTGGCATCGCCACCAGATAAAATTTTGTGACATGAGTCACCACATTCAGATTATGTGACCGAAGTCACCACATTCAGATATTTGTGGTATAAACCACCAGATCACTTCCCCTTTCCATATAACCCATACGCCCCATGTCATACAAATATGCATAAACCATGTCATATTTCTTATTCACATTCTTATAATTTCACATATGTGCTGTACAGATCATATTATACTCATGGTAGGAGTAGGTAAACGTACCTGAGTACTTTGTACCATTGCATGGTACCTTAGCCTACTTTGCACATTATTATAACACATATATTAAATTTACTGCCGTAAATCTATTAAGACTTAGGGAAGGGCTACACACCTGATTTACTTATCGCTTTCACTAAGACTCCCGAAAATCCCGATCTAGCGTCCTAGATCCTTAGTTCCTACATTCGGCCAACATTTAATATTTTAACAAAAGCCTATTCGTCTATAAAACCAAATCCCGAAGGATTAACACAACCAACTTCTTACCTTGCTGCCAATTTGGCTACTAATCAAATCCTGAAAACTTTGTGATGACTCTTCTTGCAATTGGTTAGACACTAAATTATTGAACTAGTTAGTTTCGGCTTTTTAACGAAGTAAGAAATAGATCTGAGTCACTAAGTATGGCCTTAGCCGAATGTCATATGCACTAACCTTGTGAATCTAAATCCCGAATTTGCTATCTACTAAAGAAGATGTCAAATCTCTGCATAACCTTTGGTAGAGTCGATTATAGCACTTAATGGACCAAGACAAATGGCCTTCGGCCTAAGATCATATTTGCTTACCTTAGCTCCTGAAATCCCGAATAATTTCCTCCTTGTTAGTCGACAACTACCAAATCTCGAAACCTTCTTCAAAGTTTCGGCCATAGAACACTAATAGGATTAGTTCTTAGATTTTGACAAGTCTAAAAGAAAAAGGAATGGAAATCGAATAACATTTGATCTTACCTTCCCTTCAGAAATCGACAGCACCTTGCCTGACACCACAGAGATTTCGGTTTTGAAGAACACTAGCGAGATTCGGCCTTTGCTTAACAGTAGTGGTAATGAGAAAGAGATGAAAAAGAATGTTATGGA
Organism: Gossypium bickii; assembly: GCA_025503065.1. Lineage (NCBI taxonomy): Eukaryota > Viridiplantae > Streptophyta > Magnoliopsida > Malvales > Malvaceae > Gossypium > Gossypium bickii. The sequence goes on from CP106712.1 coordinate 70,796,264, forward strand.
GGCTTAAGTATGAATCGGCTAGAGGGGGAAAAGAAAGAATTGAGAGAATTGGGGAAGAGGATTTTCGGCTAGGAGAGAAACTTGAGAAAAGAAGAAAAGAATTCAAATGAAGAAGATGAACACTAGGCTTCAGAATTTCGGCTATACACCACCTTACACTCAGTGTTGGATATTTGGCCAACTCTCCCTATTCTGATAACTTTATCTCTAAATTATCACATCATCTTTTCCCATTAATCCTTACCTTAATTAATTATCTCCATTTATCTCTTAAAAATAAAAAGATTTAAGCTCCTAAAATATAGCCTAAGTGCCGTCCATCACTTCTCCCCTCCTTGACGCCACCATGCAAAATAAAATCCACACTCCCATGCTGCCAACATGATTCGAACCTCCTCCCTTCTCCCTTGCTTGAGGCGTCACATACCAAGGCCCTAAGTGGCGCCTCCTTGCCACTTAAACAAGCCCATTATTATGTCATATTTCCCCTACATTTTCTCTTAAGGCCTATCAGGCCTAGCTCCCTCTTTGAACTTAAAATCTGATAATTTTTAAAGCACTCTCCTATTTTCTAAAGTTCACAAAATTCATACAACACATTCATAACACACAAAAGGCATGCTTTCTTATATATTTAAGCACAAATGCATAAGCCCAAAATCCAGGATATTACAGTTCTACCCCCTTAAAAATAATTTCGACCTCGAGATTACCTGGCTAAAATAAGTGAGGGTATTGCTGTCACATTGCTTCTTCCGGCTCCCACGAAGCTTCCTCCGATCCATGATTGCGCCATAACACTTCAACTAGAGGAACCGATTTCCTCCGTAGCACTTTCACATCTCATTCCAAGATCTGAATCGGCTCTTCCTCGTAGGATAAATCTGGCCTTAGCTCCACCTCTTCAACTGGAACTACATGAGAGGGATCCGATTGATAACGACGTAGCATAGAAACATGGAATACGTCGTGCATCTGCTTCAATTCCAAAGGCAACTCTAACTGGTATGCCACTAGTCCAACTCACTTCAATACCCGATAAGGTCCTATAAACTTGGGACTTAACTTCCCTTTGCGACCAAATCTCATCACCTTCTTCCAAGGCGAGACTTTTAGAAATACTTGATCTCCCACATCGAATTCTATTTCCTTTCGCTTAAGGTCTGCATACGACTTCTGCCTGTCAGATGCCTCCTTTAACTGTTCCCGAATTACCCCAACCTTCTCCTCAGATTCTGCCACAATCTCTGGACCCAAAACCTGACGTTCCCCTAATTTCGTCCAACACGTAGGAGTGCGACACCTCCGTCCATACAACGCTTCATACGGTGCCATCTGAATACTTGACTGATAGCTATTGTTGTATGCAAATTCCGCTAAAGGCAAATATTCTTCCCAACTTCCTCCGAAGTCTATCACACAGCCTCTTAACATATCCTCTAACACTTGGATTACTCGTTCAGATTGCCCGTCCGATTGTGGATGAAAAGCCGTAGTGAAATCCAATCTGGTGCCTAAAGCTTAATGTAAAGCTTTCCAAAACCGAGGCGTAAACCTTGAATCCCTGTCTGAGATAATCGACACCGGCACTCCGTGCAATCTCACAATCTCTGCCACATACAATTTCGCCAACCACGCAAAGAATAATCAACTCAACTTTGACCGAATGAAATGCGCGGGCTTTGTCAACCGATCCACTATCACCCATACCGAGTCCTTCTTAGTAGGCGTAAGGGGAAGCCCACTAACGAAGTCCATGGTGATTCTCTCCCACTTCCACTGCGGAATCATTATCGGCTGAAGCAATCCTGACGGAACTTGGTGTTCAAACTTGACTTGTCGACACGTCAAGCATTTGCCGACAAATTCAAGAACTTCTCATTTTAGACCAGGCCACCAAAACTGTTCCCTTAGATCCCTATACAGCTTAGTACCTCCAGGATGCATAGCATAAGGGCTACTATGCGATTCTTGAAGAATCCTCTTCCTTAACTCCTTATCCTTAGGCATACAGACCTTTCCCTTGCAACACAATAGTCCCTCGTCACTAACACCATAATCTTCCAACTCTCCATCTGCACTTGCTGTAACTTAGGACTTAAATCCTCATCCACCAACTGACTTTCTTTTACCTCATTCAACCATGTCGGCTTGACTTGCAACTTTGCTAACAAACTTCCGTAGTCATACAAGCTTAGATGTGCAAACATCGTCCTCAGATCCGACACCACTTTCCAACTTAGGGCATCTGCCACTACATTCGCCTTGCCCAGATGATACTCTATGGAATAGTCGTAGACCTTCAACAACTCCACCCACCTTCGCTGTCACAGGTTCAACTCCTTCTGAGTCAACAAATACTTAAGGCTCTTATGGTCTGCGTAGATCACTGACTTTTCTCCATAAAGATAATGCCTCCATACCTTAAGAGCAAAGACCACTGCTGCCAATTCCAAATCATGTGTCGGGTAGTTAACCTCATGAGGCCTTAACTGTCGAGTTGCATAGGCGACTACTTTCCCGTCTTGCATCAATACGCATCCCAATCCTGTATGGGAAGCATCACAATATACCATGAAATCCTTCCCTACCTCAGGTTGAATCAAAACCGAAGCTTCAGTCAAGACCCTCTTTAGTTTCTCAAAGCTCTCTTGTTGCTTATCTGTCCATACAAAAGGTACCTCCTTCTTTAACAACTTCGTCAAAGGTGCGGCTATTGATGAGAATCCTTCCACAAACCTTCTGTAGTAGCCTGCCAATCCCAAGAAACTACGGTCTTCAGCCACAGACTTAGGTAGTTTCCAATCCAGCACTGCCTCAATCTTCCTAGGATCCACCATTATCCCTTCAGCAGACACAACATGCCCTAAGAATGCAACCTCCTTAAGCCAAAATTCACACTTACTGAATTTGGCATAAAGCTTCTCCTCCCTCAACACTTGTAACACAACCCGGAGATGCTCATCATGCTTCTCTTCAGACTTGGAGTATACTAAGATGTCGTCGATGAATACAACGATGAACCAGTCTAAGTAAGGTTGAAAAACCCGGTACATCATATCCATGAACGCGGCTGGGGCGTTTGTCAAACCAAACGGCATCATTAAGAACTCATAATACCCGTATCTTGTCCGGAAAGCTGTATTATGAATATCTACTTCCATCACCTTAAGCTGATGATATCCAGACCTTAGATCTATCTTCGAGAATATCGCGCCTCTTGGTGATCAAACAAGTCGTCTATCCTTGGCAACGGATACTTGTTCTTGATGGTCAGCTTATTCAACTGACAATAATCTATGCACATACGCATAGTTCCATCCTTCTTCTTCACAAACAAGACCGGTGCTCCCCATGGAGACATACTGGGTCGGATAAACCCACGATCAAGCAACTCTTGAATCTGAGCCTTGAGCTCAACCAACTCCTTTGGTGCCATTCTATAAGGGGCAATTGACACAAGAGCTGTTCCCGGCAGCAAATCAATTCCAAACTCCACCTCTCTATCCGGGGGTATTCCAGGTAACTCCTCCGGAAACACATCTTCAAATTCCTTTACTGTTCTAACTCCACTAACTCCCCCTTCTTTTGCATCCAACGCACTCACGAAGGCCAAAAATGCCTTGCACCCTTTTCGAACCATCTTATCAGCCTTTAGTGCTGAAACCACGTTTGACAAGTAGTTTCTTCTTTCTCCTATCGTGATTACTGCCTCATCCTCCGGGGTCCTTAACTCCATTTGCTTAGCAGCACAATCCAATACAGCCCGATGCTCCACTAGCCAGTCTATACCAAGTATAAGATCAAATTCTCCAAAGGGTAGTTCCATTAAATTGGCAAGGAAAATCACTCCTTGAATCTCTAGAGGTACACTCCGAAATATCTTGTTCACCACTATAGTTTGACCTAATGGGCTCACTACAGTCATCTCCCTATCAGATAGTTCAGAGGCTATGCCTAGTGTTTCAACTACACTACATGCAACATAAGAATGGGTCGAACCCATATCAATCAGAGCAAAATAAGGCTTGTCAGCTATAAGGAACGTACCGGTTATGATGTCCGGTGCATCTCCATCGTCCCTCCAGGTGAAGCAGCATAAACTGCGGACCATTGTCTAGCCTCGATGATACCAACACCTCGCTCGGTGTTCCACATTCTCTTCAAAGACCGTTACCTCTACCATTCGGACCACGACCTCGGCCGAGGTCGCTGCCCACCTCTACCACTGATTAACACACACGACTGTTGGCGGCTCCCGTCTATCTTAATAGGACAGTCCTTAATCATGTGTTCTTTAGATCCACACTTAAAACATCCTCTCGTCTTTTTCCAACACTCTCCTAGATGCATCTTCCCACACTGGGTACAAGTACGATATTGGCCTCCAACTTGCTGACCTCGCGGCCCATTAACTCTAGGCCTCTTCTGCACATTCCCAGACGATCCCGACGACCCAAAACCTCTTTTCTGCCTGTTCTGATCAATGTTCTGCCTTACAGAGTCCTTAATTCCCTCGGCTACCTTAGCCTTCTCTACCAACGCAGCAAACTCCCGCTCCTAGTGCGGAGCTATTAACAACCTCAGGTCATCCCTTAGTCCGTCCTCAAATCGGACACATCGCTCATGCTCCGTAGCCACTACTCCTCGAGCATACCGGCTCAACCTTAGGAATTCAACCGTGACTGCGCTACGGACTTATTCCCTTGAACCAATTTCTAGAAATGCCTTCCTCTGCATCGATCGGTGTAACGCGTGCCGACATACTTCTTCTGATACGCTGGCTTAACATACTCCCAAATCAGATCCTCAGTTGTGGAACCCTCCCGAACTTTGAGCCACCATTGATATGCTTCGTCGCAAAGAAGCGACACCATTCCTTTCAGCTTCTCCTCGGTCGATCCGGCTCATCCATAATTCACTCTATCGCTTCCAACCAATACTCAATTTGTGCCACACGGATACGCCACGGAACACCACTCCATTGGCTCTGAGTCGCCGGTGCGATTTACGAGCTCCCATATTTCCACCTGCTCCAGCCACCATCTCAAGAACTCGCAGTACCGCCTGCGATGCTGCATCATCCCCCGTCTGATCTTGCTGCTCAACACCAACAGCTGGTGGTGGGGGTGGTGGTACCTTATTTTCGGACCCTTGACCCGACCTAACGGGTTTCGACACAGTGATTTTGCCTTTACCACGTCCTCGCACATTACGACCACGTCCCCTAGAGCTCATATCTACGATCGCGCTTTAATCTGATTACAAAGTTTTATGTATTAGCCTTTGTTCCACTGATTATCCGCGAACAATTTTATGAAAAGAGTTTAATAGTAGTTCTTTCGATCATTCAGAGTTTCAAGTCTTCTATCCTAATTTAGAGAAGTACATCCATTTGGTAGTATCTACCACACACATTCATCATTCAAACATTATTGTCTGTTCCTACCCCAGGGGTGTTTTCGTAATTTGTCCTACAAGGGTATTTTGGTAATAAACCAGGGTCAATTTGAAAAATCTCTATAAATCAAAGGTATTTCAAAATTTGCAAAACTTGGGGTTATTTTTGAGAATTTGTTTTCCAAATCGGTGATGTTGCAGAAATTTTAGAAATCGGGGCTATTTTGGTAATTTGTAAGTCAGGGGTATTTTAGTAAATTTTCCCAAATCAAGGTATTTTGATATTTTACAAAATAGGGTTTTTTGGATATTTTTGAAAAGTAAGCAAATCTTAGTAACAATCGAGGGTAGTATGGTAATTTAAGATTTTTTAAACCAAGGGCATTTTAGTAATTTTACAACCAGGGGTATTTAGGTAATTTTGTAAATTGGGAATATTTTGGAAAATTTTCAAAAAATAATTTTCTCAATCCAAAAGGGTAGTTTGTTAATATTTTTTTTTAAAAAAAACTAGGGTTTTCATAAAAATATGGCGAGTCCCTTTCGGGTTTTAGTCACTGAGTTTTACCCGTGAGTAAGTCCTCTTGGTTAGGGTGAACCGTTACTACGCACCAGGTAGGATTTGAGCGAAGAGGAGGTGAGTCACGAGGACTGCTTAAATACCAGGCTCTTCCTGAATCCAATCCTAGACATGCGCATAATGGTTGCCACACCCTAACTCGGTGACTTAGCCACAGGTTTATTTAGTTAGGCATTAAGTTTTATGTAATTCTTATGTTGGGGAAAACTAATCCTAGGGTTCAAGTACTTCATATACTAATCTACGTTCCCATTCTAACCTTATACAAATCATACTATAATCCACACAACAGTTAGGGGTACTTACCTGGTGGACATCGGGTCGGAGACTTAGGTGCCATGCCAGAAAAACCTGCTTATTCACAAAATTGTTCACAAAACTTGTTTGGGCCTTACTTTGAAAATGTTATGAGCTTTAAACCCAAGGCCGAGAGTTTAAAATAGGGCTCTGATACCAAGCTGAAACACCCTAAACTCGGCCCATGAGACTTGACCGAATCTGGTATGTTCCTTGAGTAAAACATTTTCAAAATTCGTTTGTTACCTTGGAAAACTTAGGTGTTTTTGAAGAAAATTTGTGTTGAGTTCAATTGAAAACATTGTTATTTTTGAAAGATAAGGGATTTATTAAAATCTTGTTTTTAAATTAGAAGACATGCTGAATTTGCTAAAGATTTATCTTTAAATTGGAAATCATTTGTATTTAGGTGCCAAATCATTTGAAGGTTTATTTTAAGAAAGATTACTTAAGCGTTAATTTAATAAAATTTGTATCGTACCAAAATAATTAAAATGCAAGCGTAAACAGTTCATACTATGGCCTTATTACATCAAAAACAAAACCCGAATAAATCCAAATACGAAAAATAAAATAGAAGTCCAAATTAAAAATATACTCTGAGCTGAGCATGGCAACCACTAAGCTCCTGCCGACCCGGTCCATTACTGAGCGTCACCTGAAAACATATCCCACAATGTGGTGAGTCAAACAGACTCAGTGTATAAAAACCACACTAAGTCCTAATGATTCAGGCATATCAGATCATACATATACATATCACAATTTACAAATAATGATGCATTCCCGAACCTAACCATCCGCTACACATCACCCGTACCAACCATCACACCGTGGGGACTACTAAGTCAACCCTCCATCCGCTACACATCATCGAAGGCAGTCACTACAGACGACGTGCTCATCGCCCTTATATATATTGTGGCATCGCCACCAGATAAAATTTTGTGACATGAGTCACCACATTCAGATTATGTGACCGAAGTCACCACATTCAGATATTTGTGGTATAAACCACCAGATCACTTCCCCTTTCCATATAACCCATACGCCCCATGTCATACAAATATGCATAAACCATGTCATATTTCTTATTCACATTCTTATAATTTCACATATGTGCTGTACAGATCATATTATACTCATGGTAGGAGTAGGTAAACGTACCTGAGTACTTTGTACCATTGCATGGTACCTTAGCCTACTTTGCACATTATTATAACACATATATTAAATTTACTGCCGTAAATCTATTAAGACTTAGGGAAGGGCTACACACCTGATTTACTTATCGCTTTCACTGAGACTCCTGAAAATCCTGATCTAGCGTCCTAGATCCTTTATAACACCCCAAACCCGGCCTATTCACGCCGACCGAATTTGGAATGCCACTGCGGAACACTTTCAAAAATGTTCTTACTTAATAGTAAAAACTGTGGAAAATTTGTTTCCTTTAATAAAACATTTTAGTGACTTGAGATATTCTAAGTTAAATTTACATTATTATGAAAATTCTGGATTCAAAACTTCATTACACAAACTCAAGAAAATAAGACCATTTGCAATCGATATCGTAATAGAACATAAAAATAAAGATGTTAAATAAAAATACTTAAACACTTTAGTGGGCCTTTTTACATCAAACATTTAATCAAAATACTGAAAATGTTGATACTTAATAAATCAAACAAAATGTCCTTTTTCATAAAAATCCACTTCCTCATGGCCACCTTTGTATCCTCTTTGACCGGTCCAAGCTTTACGCACCACCGAAAGGGTTGAGAAAAATTGAGTGAGTCACCAAGACTCGGTGCATAGTTAATACACATGTCCTCACGTATGGGCTTATCCCATATCCACATAATCCATATATATATAAACATGCAATTATAAATATGCAATTATGAATATACAATGTAATTATGAAGCCCTATCCACATAGTGATCCACATATCTTGCTTTGGCAGACTTACTGCCCAAGGTCGTGGCTAAGCCACCGATCCCATAGGGATCCCACATATTAATCAGTTCACAAATCATCAAGCGCGAATGTAACACGAGGCTAGCATTAGACCACTCACATAGTGTACACCCTTTTCTCCAATAGTCACATTTCAAGTTACAAGCATATATATATATCATGGTAACATATCACTCAAAACATGCCATCACATTTTTATACATTCATCAATTATTATCGCAAATCACTGAAAGGTTAATATCATAACCACTAACCTGATTATTCGATCACCCACCTTGGTATCTATTATTTTAACCCTTATTTCGGCTAACATGCATAACATATACGTTTACATAAAATAACACATACAACACATATATCAAATAACAAACAAGAGTACAGTGCGATAACTACGCACCTGATTATAGCGAGATTTCTGATCTATTGAATCTAACAAATCTAAAATCCCGAAAGAGTCATTTGTGCTCCTTAACACTAGCTACACACAAACAGAGCACATCATTATAGCCATATACACATTCCGCCACCCCTAGACCTAAGGTCAACATTCGGTTATTATCAAAATCCAAAATATAGTCGAAGGACATACTTCCTTACCTTGCTTATTTCGATCCCGAAACACCATTTGTTCCTGTCGAGTTGCTCCTATTTCCTTGAATAGTCGAACCTTGAAGATTTCTTAATGCACCTTCATGATGGCACATGCAAAAGAGCACACCAACTCATGACCCTATAATCTTTTGGCCAACCTTATACCACATCCTCAATCACTAGATTTCAGTACACAAAATATGAAGATGAAGCAAAACCAATATTTTAAGGAGAGATTACTTACTATAATCGCTTGAAAAGAAAGGAAGATCACAACCACGTAGTCGATAACACCATTAAGAGAGATTTAGCTATGGTGTTTCGGCAATGTACTAATGGAGAGAAAAAAGAGTGAGAATGAGGCTATGTGGTTCGGCTATGGTTTAAAAGGTAACGAAATATGCGGCTAACAAAAATGAAAGGACAAAGAAATCAATATTTGCTAGCCGAAATACTTTCTAGCTTCTTCAAAATCGAAGCTCAAACCTTAGGTCTCTCTCTCGGTCAAGAACACAAGAAGGAAAGAAGAGGAAACAAAGCAAAGCGATGACCACCTCCCTTACTACTTGAAAACCTACCATGCTAGACCTTGAAGCAAGCTCCAATCGGCCATGCACAAAAATTGTCAAGAAAACAAAACAAAAGAAAAGGTTTGGCCAAGTTCTCTATGCTACACCCAAAGCCGACCAACAAGGTCCCAAGGGGCTTCATCCGGCCATCCCTTTTGCATCACCAGCCGACCATGCTCAAGTGGGAAGCAAAACAAAACAAAACTATGCAATTGACCACACCTTTCCCAAGCTCAAAGCTGACCAAAAAAAAGTTCCCATGCTTCAAACAGCCATACATTTGCAACCCCTATGCCGCACATGCTTCTTTCCCCAAAGCCAAGACCCATCCTTGCATAAACTAATAAACTAGCCCATCACCTTTGGAATAGACAATTTATTGTTTATTCATTCTTCCATCACCTTACATAAAATAACCTAACAAATAAAACCCATACCTCACCATAATAAAATAAATAACAATAAAAATAAAAGAATAATGTTCCATACTTCTAAAACAAATAAAATAAAAAGGACCAAGCAGCCCTTCTTTGCTTCTTGCGTGCATGCGCCATGTGCCTTTCCCACGCCGACCAAAATAAAACAAGGCCAAAGCTGCAGCCTGTGTCTCGAACCGAGACACGGAGAGAATCCTCCAAACTTCCCGCCATTCTCGCTATTAAGACTTTCATGCCATATCTCGCCGCAAATTCTTTAAAACCTTCATTCGCCCGGCTCCTGTGTCCGAACACTAAAATAAAAATAAAGCGCCTCATGCGCGATCCCCTCAGACTCGAACACGAGTCCTCCCAGCCTTAGCTCTCAAGCAATATCCTTGGCCACTTGGCCACTTCGAATTTCATGTCATAGACGCATCATGAATTTCTTTTAGGCTTTTCTCTGTTAGCTTCCTCTTACTATAGCGCTAAAAACCCAAAAATAAAAACACACTTGTTACCGCCGCCCCTCGAACCCAGGCCCTCTTAAAGTCTCCTCCTTGCACCTTAGCGCTCCTAGCCACCTTGCCAAGTGGTTTCATGCGTCTTAAACCTCGCATAAATTCTTTTAGAGCCTCCTCAGTCCATCACTCTTTACAACCCAAAAATAAAAACCATGCGCCCGGCGTTGTTCGATCCCCTGACCTGCTTAGCACCAAACCCAAACCTTAAGTGACACACGGAAGCCACTTTACCATGGCATTTTATATGCCACAACCTTACAAAATTTATTCTTAAGGCCTCCATCACCCAATTTCCACTTTTAACCCAAAATTTTCAAAAATTTCCAAAACACTCCCTTTTTATCCTCGAGCTTTAGGAACTCCAAAAACACATCAAAACCACTCTTGAGACCCACTAACACTTGAGTCATTTACCAAACTCGCAATCCCTATTTCGGGTTATTACAATTCTACCCCCCTTAAAATAATTTCGTCCTCGAAATTACTTACGAACGAACATCCGTACATTTCAATTCACCGTATATCAATCACATATACCTAATTATACACATATGCAAACATATCCAACCTCTTTCACATTTAGCATTTTCACATATGGCCAATTCTCCATAAGCATATTCAAGCTTAAATTCCATTATGGATAAATCATACACATCAATGGTAAGATCAATGGCACATATTAAAAGTCTTGCCGAAACTCTAACTATATCACATCTTACTTAATCCAAATGGGAATATACCAACTTACCTTATTTCTTACAAATATGAAAGACTTGTACTTCCCCGAGCATTTAGCTTATGGTAATAAACATGTTCCATCTTGTAAGTGATTCATGAATTCTCTATTATAACACATCACCGGCATTAAGCCTGCTAGGCATCGAAGCCTGAAATACACACCGGCACAAGGCTTGCTAGGCATCAAAGCCTGAAATACACACCGGCACAAGGCCTGCTAGGCATTAAAGCCTGAAATACACACCGACACAAGGCCTGCTGGGCTGAAAGCCCGAAATACGATATTATTACCATCTGAATCACATTACAAGCTGACCAAAATTATAAACCTTATATAATTCATATCACTTGTACTTATCACTTCAATTAAAAATCCACTAACATTTCATGATAGAATGTCTATCCACATTTGGCTTTCACTATATTTATAACTAGGATTCTATAATCCAACATGTATCCAAAGTTATAACTGACATTAACGATATTCAACTGCTTATCGACTTACACTTAAAACATTCTCGATTTCGTTTCTAACACTTGTTGTCATGATATTTTCCACACTGAGCACACAGACAATCCCGATTTCCCATAGCTGGCTTAGTCACATGAGCAAAACTTTCAACCCTCGGTCTTTTCTGAAGACCCTCAGATAATTTAGACAATCCAAAATTTCTTTTATTCCGGTTCCTTTCCTTATCTCTATTTTATCTCTTCGAGTTCTTAATTCTTTCAGCTACCTTAGCTTTTTCGACTAACACAGCAAATTCCCGTTCCTATTGAGGAGCTATCAACAGTCGCAGGCCGTCCCTTAATCCGTCCTTAAACCGGACACATCGTTCATGTTCCGTAGCCACTACTCCTCGAGTATATCGGCTTAACCTTAGGAATTTAGCCTCATTTTTCGCCATGGACTTGTTCCGTTGAACCAGCCCCCAAAAACGCCTTCCTCTAAGCATCAATGTAGTAAGTATCAACGTACTTCTTCTGGTATGCCGTCTTGACATACTCCCAAATGAGGTCCTCAGCTGTGACACTATCCTGAATCGTGAGCCATCGTTGATACACCTCGTCGCGAGGTAGCACCACCGTTCCTCTCATTTTTCCTCAGGGCTCGGATCGAGCTCATCCATAACTCGCTTGGTTGCTTCCAACCAATATTCGGCCGTACTGAGTGCCACTCCTGATACACCACGGAACAGTTCAGCTCTATTGGCTCGAAGTCGCTCGGGAATAGATTTTCGAGCTCTCATATTTCCTCCCTCTCCAGCCACCATCTCTAAAACTCGCAGTACCGCCTGCGATAAAGCATCATTTCACGTCTGATCTTGCTGCTCATTACCAAAGGCTAGTGGTGGAGGTGGTACCTCATTATCAAACCCTTGACCCGATCTAACGAGTTCCGATACGGCCATTTTGCCTCGACCACGTTATCTAGAATTCATCTCTTATCGCGCAATCTGACTTAGAAGTTTTATGCATTAGAAATTTGTTCCACTGATTATCCGCGAACAATTTTATGGAATAAAGTATTTAGAAGTGGTTCTTTTGATTACACATAGGTTCAATTCAAGTTCGCTATTCTAATTCAGAGAGTCACATACATGTTCATAAGCAAGGACACATTCATTCACTACACCTCTATGGTCATTTCAGTCCTCAAGTCTTATGCACTTGTTTTTTAGTAGACTAGTTCTAGGGTTCGATAGCCCAAATTTTCTAATCTACAAGCCCAATCATGCCCATACAGTTCACATATTCAATATACCTCAATAGTCAGAGGTACTTACTAGGTGGACTTCGGGTCGGAGGTACAAGTGCCATGCCATAACAAGCCTAAAATAAAAGTTCACATTTTGAAAAGCCCACTTTTGAAAACTGCTTTCTGGCCCAAAACCTCAAAGCCGAGTTTTGAACCGTGCTCTGATACCAAAATATAACACCCCAAACCCGGCCTATTCACACCGACCGAATTTGGAATGCCATTGCGGAACACTTTCAAAAATGTTCTTACTTAATAGTAAAAACTGTGGAAAATTTGTTTCCTTTAATAAAACATTTTAGTGACTCGAGATATTCTAAGTTAAATCTACATTATTATGAAAATCTTGATTCAAAACTTCATTACACAAACTCAAGAAAATAAGACCATTTGCAATCGATATCATAATAGAACATAAAAATAAAGATGTTAAATAAAAATACTTAAACACTTTAGTGGGCCTTTTTACATCAAACATTTAATCAAAATACTGAAAATATTGATACTTAATAAATCAAACAAAATGTCCTTTTTCATAAAAATCCACTTCCTCATGGCCACCTTTGTATCCTCTTTGACCCGGTCCAAGCTTTACGCACCACCTGAAAGGGTTGAGAAAAATTGAGTGAGTCACCAAGACTCAGTGCATAGTTAATACACATGTCCTCACGTATGGGCTTATCCCATATCCACACAATCCATATATATATATAAACATGCAATTATAAATATGCAATTATGAATATACAATGTAATTATGAAGCCCTATCCACATAGTGATCCACATATCTTGCTTTGGCAGACTTACTGCCCAAGGTCGTGGCTAAGCCACCGATCCCATAGGGATCCCACATATTAATCAGTTCACAAATCATCAAGCGCGAATGTAACACGAGGCTAGCATTAGACCACTCACATAGTGTACACCCTTTTCTCCAATAGTCACATTTCAAGTTACAAGCATATATATATCATGGTAACATATCACTCAAAACATGCCGTCACATTTTTATACATTCATCAATTATTATCGCAAATCACTGAAAGGTTAATATCATAACCACTAACCTGATTATTCGATCACCCACCTTGGTATCTATTATTTTAACCCTTATTTCGGCTAACATGCATAACATATACGTTTACATAAAATAACACATACAACACATATATCAAATAACAAACAAGAGTACAGTGCGATAACTACGCACCTGATTATAGCGAGATTTCTGATCTATTGAATCTAACAAATCTAAAATCCCGAAAGAGTCATTTGTGCTCCTTAACACTAGCTACACACAAACAGAGCACATCATTATAGCCATATACACATTCCGCCACCCCTAGACCCAAGGTCAACATTCGGTTATTATCAAATCCAAAATATAGTCGAAGGACATACTTCCTTACCTTGCTTGTTTTGATCCCGAAACACCATTTGTTCCTGTCGAGTTGCTCCTATTTCCTTGAATAGTCGAACCTTGAAGATTTCTTAATGCACCTTCATGATGGCACATGCAAAAGAGCACACCAACTCATGACCCTATAATCTTTTGGCCAACCTTATACCACATCCTCATTCACTAGATTTCAGTACACAAAATATGAAGATGAAGCAAAACCAATATTTTAAGGAGAGATTACTTACTATAATCGCTTGAAAAGAAAGGAAGATCACAACCACGTAGTCGATAACACCATTAAGAGAGATTTAGCTATGGTGTTTCGGCAATGTACTAATGGAGAGAAAAAAGAGTGAGAATGAGGCTATGTGGTTCGGCTATGGTTTAAAAGGTAACGAAATATGCGGCTAACAAAAATGAAAGGACAAAGAAATCAATATTTGCTAGCCGAAATACTTTCTAGCTTCTTCAAAATCGAAGCTCAAACCTTAGGTCTCTCTCTCGGTCAAGAACACAAGAAGGAAAGAAGAGGAAACAAAGCAAAGCGATGACCACCTCCCTTACTACTTGAAAACTCCTCATCGTGCTAGACCTTGAAGCAAGCTCCAATCGCCATGCACAAAAATTGTCAAGAAAACAAAACAAAAGAAAAGGTTTGGCCAAGTTCTCTATGCTACACCCAAAGCCGACCAACAAGGTCCCAAGGGGCTTCATTCGGCCATCCCTTTTGCATCACCAGTCGACCATGCTCAAGTGGGAAGCAAAACAAAACAAAACTATGCAATTGACCACACCTTTCCCAAGCTCAAAGCTGACCAAAAAAAAGCTCCCATGCTTCAAACAGCCATACATTTGCAACCCCTATGCCGCACATGCTTCTTTCCCCAAAGCCAAGACCCATCCTTGCATAAACTAATAAACTAGCCCATCACCTTTGGAATAGACAATTTATTGTTTATTCATTCTTCCATCACCTTACATAAAATAACCTAACAAATAAAACCCATACCTCACCATAATAAAATAAATAACAATAAAAATAAAAGAATAATGTTCCATACTTCTAAAACAAATAAAATAAAAAGGACCAAGCAGCCCTTTGCTTCTTGCGTGCATGCGCCATGCAGGCCTTTCCCACGCTGACCAAAATAAAACAAGGCCAAGCTACAGCCCCCAGGTCTCGAACCCGAGACCTGGAGAGAATCCTCCAAACTTCCTGCCATTCTGCTATTAAGACTTTCATGCCATATCTCGCCGTGAAATTCTTTAAAACCTTCATTCGCCAGCTCCCAGGTCTGAACACTAAAATAAAAATAAAGCGCCTCATGCGCGATCCCCAGGACTCGAACACGAGTCCTCCCAGCCTTAGCTCTCAAGCAATGTCCTTGGCCACTTGGCCACTTCGAATTTCATGTCATAGACGCATCATGAATTTCTTTTAGGCTTTTCTCTGTTAGCTTCCTCTTACTATAGCGCTAAAAACCCAAAAATAAAAACACACTTGTTACCGCCGCCCCTCGAACCCAGGCCCTCTTAAAGTCTCCTCCTTGCACCTTAGCGCTCCTAGCCACCTTGCCAAGTGGTTTCATGCGTCTTAAACCTCGCATAAATTCTTTTAGAGCCTCCTCAGTCCATCACTCTTTACAACCCAAAAATAAAAACCATGCGCCCGGCGTTGTTCGATCCCCTGACCTGCTTAGCACCAAACCCAAACCTTAAATGACACACGGAAGCCACTTTACCAGGGCATTTTATATGCCACAACCTTACAAAATTTATTCTTAAGGCCTCCATCACCCAATTTCCACTTTTAACCCAAAATTTTCAAAAATTTCCAAAACACTCCCTTTTTATCCTCGAGCTTTAGGAACTCCAAAAACACATCAAAACCACTCTTGAGACCCACTAACACTTGAGTCATTTACCAAACTCGTAATCCCTATTTCGGGTTATTACATCCTTAGTTCCTATATTCGGCCAACACTTAATATTTTAACAAAAGCCTATTCGGCTATAAAACCAAATCTAAAAGGATTAACACAACCAACTTCTTACCTTGCTGCCAATTTGACTACTAATCAAATCCCGAAAACTTTGTGATGACTCTTCTTGCAATTGGTTAGACACTAAATCATTGAACTAGTTAGTTTCGACTTTTTAACGAAGTAAGAAATAGATCTGAGTCACTAAGTATGGCCTTAGCCGAATGTCAGATGCACTGACCTTGTGAATCTAAATCCCGAATTTGCTATCTACTAAAGGCGATGTCGAATCTCTGCATAAACTTTGTTAGAGTCAATTATAGCACTTAATGGAGCAAGACAAATGGCCTTCGGCCTAAGATCTTATTTGCTTACCTTAGCTCCTGAAATCCCGAATGATTTCCTCCTTGTTAGTCGACAACTACCAAATCCCAAAACCTTCTTCAAAGTTTCGGCCAAAGAACACTAATAGGATTAGTTCTTAGATTTCGACAAGTCTAAAAGAAAAAGGAATAGAAATCGAATAACATTTGATCTTACCTTCCCTTCAAAAATCGACTGCACCTTGCCTGACACCACAGAGATTTCGGTTTTGAAGAACACTAGCGAGATTGGGCCTTTGCTTAACAGTAGTGGTAATGAGAAAGAGATGAAAAAGAATGTTATGGAGGCTCAAGTATGAATCGGCTAGAGGGGGAAAAGAAAGAATTGAGAGAATTGGGGAAGAGGATTTTCGGCTAGGAGAGAAACTTGAGAAAAGAAGAAAAGAATTCAAATGAAAAAGATGAACACTAGGCTTCAGAATTTCGATTATACACCACCTTACACTCAGTATTGGATATTCGGCCAACTCTCCCTATTCTGATAACTTTATCTCTCAATTATCACATCATCTTTTCCCATTAATCATTACCTTAATTAATTATCTCCATTTATCTCTTAAAAATAAAAATATTTAAGCTCCTAAAATATAGCCTAAGTGCCGTCCATCACTTCTCCCCTCCTTGAAGCCACCATGCAAAATAAAAGCCACACTCCCATGCTGCCAACATGATTTGAACCTCCTCCCTTCTCCCTTGCTTGAGGCGTCACATACCAAGGCCCTAAGTGGCACCTCCATGCCACTTAAACAAGCCCATTATTATGTCATATTTCCCCTACATTTTCTCTTAAGGCCTATTAGGCCTAGCTTCCTCTTTGAACTTAAAATCTGATAATTTTTAAAGCACTCTCCTATTTTCTAAAGTTCACAAAATTCATACAACACATTCATAACACACAAAGGCATGCTTTCTTATATATTTAAGCACAAATGCATAAGCCCAAAATCCAGGATATTACACAAATCGCCTTTTCCTGACTTTGGATTATTCCGACTGTGAACCTGTACCATACTCTTTTGCAAAATTACATCTTAAAGTAGATATTCTCCAATATAATTCCTTTCTCTTACTCTCTCTATATATTTTTTTCTTTTTTTCTTTATTTAAGCAAAATCTTCTTTCTATAGACTCTTAAATTCTACAAGAAGATTAATTCCCTAATTTAAACTGGCCATGAGCAATCAGAGATGGACTTGTTCCAAGGTTGTAGTGTCAGCTCAAGTTTAGGTGCCAAAGAAAGGGCTAAAATAGGCTCAAATAGATTACTTCAGGGCTCGTACCGAGGGATCAATTTCTTCTGAAAATCTTCATTATCCTTTAGGGCATCTCATATCTTTTTTTTTTAGAAATCTCTCTCGACTGCTCATTTCTGAGTTTTCACCCTAAATTTGTGTAAGACCCCAATCACGGCCAAGAAGTTAGGCCCGAATTCGACGTGTCACATCAAAGGAATAAATCAAACAATTTTTCTAATTAAAAATTTAAGGCCCAAAAGTCCAAAATCATTAGGTCTTGTTAAGTAATGAAGAAGAAACCCATTTTATAATTTTATGTACTTTGGAAACCAAGTTTAAACGTAAGAAATTTACTTAGATTTATTAATTAAGTAGACAGTTGAAACAATAGAACCCTAATTCTAAAGTCAAATCGGAGTACATGGCCTTATTACATCCAACGAAAATAAACAATTTAAACTATGTCTTTTGAAACAATTAAATAAAAGTTTAAACATCTTGTAGTGTTTGTACACACCTGGTTACCGCGCGACATGCTATTCTATCCTTAGCCTTGAACCTACAACCAAGCAACCTTCAATCAACCACTCATACTTAATCAAAATATTTACTCAAAAGTCGAAACCTTACCGTAACCCTACCGTGTGTCACCAGGTTCTAATAGCCCTTCCTTAGCTATTAATCACAAGTGTTCCCTAGATCTGCACTCACACACGTATATCATCAAAATCGAGTGACTCATTTCTCATATAAGTCACCCCTATAAGCCATTCGTCCATCCATTAATCCATAACTGAGACGAGTGCACTTACCACTTTGCTAACGATCCCTACCATGCTTGCGATCTCTGAACCTTATCCTTGTTATCACAGAGTAAACAGCAGGATAGTTAGATAGCCTTTCGACTTTTAGCAAAACATACAAAAGAGGTTAACTGAATACTTACCAAATCCACTTTCGATCATGCGGCCTAAATTCGGCTTTTGAGATTAGTATGGTGACAGAGACAATTCGGCACCAAAAGGGAGAAGAAGAGGAGAAGTGATCGGCTAGAACTAAAGGTGAACAAGAGAAGGAATTTACAAAGAGAAGGTATGGGGAATTCGGCTAGAGGGAAATCTAAAATTCCAGCACAAGAATGACGGGTTTTTTCTGGAAACTGGAAGAATTCAGCTAAGGGGGAGAAAAAGAAAGGTCATGGAACATAAGGAACATCTCAAAGGAATTCGACACCTTCTTTTATAGCCAATAGCCGAATCCTACCTTCCCTCACAGTCCAATTCGGCACCAACTCTTCCCACCTCTCATCTCCTAATTTTTCTCCATGATATCTCCCTTATCTCATCCAAAATTCCCTCCTTTATCAGCTCATAAGACCAATTCAAACACTTCAACGAAAGATTCCAAATTCCACACAACTCTGGCTGTCCACTATGCAAAATAAACACTCCAAAAACACCTTACCACTACTCGAACCTTGGACCTCTTCACGCCACCTTGCAGCTCCCCTAGTGACGGCACCTTGCCACTGGACCAGAAGCCCATTTGTGTCCTATTTTCTCTTACTCTACTTAAGAGGCCTAATGCCTAAGACTAAGATCCACTAAAGCAAGAAAAATAAATTTTTCCCTATGGTCTCCCCTATCTCTATGGCTTCAAATAATCCCGATAATACCTTAAAATTAATATTCTAATAGCTACACATACATACCAACTTCAATACACAGAAGTTAGGGTTTCGGGCTTTTTATGGCGTTACAATTTCAGCTCCCTATTTTATGCTCTCGAAGACGTCACAATTTCCCAATGATTAACTTTTTGATTTGAACAAACATATTCAATAAAAATGTTCTTTTAAAGGTTGTAACATGGTCTAAGGGTTAAGGGTCAATTAAAGAAATGTTTTCTAGGTTAAAATATATATTATGTGAAAGAGTATAAAATTTTTTATTGTTCATTCCATCTCCTAATCACTTTTCTTTGTTCTTACTCCTTTCTATTTCCTTTCATTTTTATTTCTTATTCTCTTTCCCTATTTCTTTTTTCTTTTAAATTTTTTTAACGAGATCAAGAACTTAAAATTTTGCTTTCATTCTTCATGATCTTTCTTGTCAATTCATGATGCCCGATGGATGACTTTAATTAGGGTTCAAAAAGAAGATAAATCAGGCTCAAAATAGGGTTGCAAAGGATATAATTTCTCCAAGTGATAGGAAGAATAAAAGGATGCCATTTATCATTTCAAAATATGGTTAATCTCATCACAAAAGTTATTCTTGAGAATACGCCCAATTTTCAATTTGAATTGTGCATAATCTCATGTTTGCCTCATAGTGTTGTAAAATCATCGATCCATACCTAAAACATAACAATTTTTCCTCCAATGAAGAGGGTGGTCCTTTAGTAAGGGTCAATTTTGAACAAACAAGATGGCCCAAAGTGTAACACCCCTTACCCGTGTTCAACGCCGGAATTGGGTACAAGGCATTACCGGACTCATCTTGCTTGAACGTACAACTTTGAATTATAAAATTTCAATCCAACTTAAAGCTTTCCAAACACATTCATATCATCCTTATTATGGGCCTTCGAGGCCTTAAACATGCAAATAGAGGGTCTCAGAATCAAACCCGGAACTTTTGTAGACTTAGAAAAATTTTGCCTTAGCAGGGCCACACGCCCATGTGAAATGGGACACGCTTGTGTGGGCAGGCTGTGTGGTCACACACGTTATAACATCCTAAATTAATGGGCCTTTGCGGTTAATGTGTTGTGATGTTTATGTTATGCTTGATGTGCTAGTTAGGGTGTTTAAGGGGTCAAGAATGGGCTCAGGGTTGGGTCTAGGCCTTAATTGAATTTTCTGTTTGGGTACTCTAGTGGAAAGCCTGATGAGATAGGGCTTAAAAGATGTTATCTATTATTATAAGACACAGATGAGCTTGTGGCCCAGTGGCAAAGTGGCGCCACTTAGAGAGCAGGGAGGTGGTGTCAGCTGAGGAGGCTCAAGTTCGAGTTGCATGAAGCCCAATTATTTTAATTAAGATTTGTTAATTTTTGGCATCTAAATGGATAGAGAGGGACGGCAATAAGGCTTAAAAATAGGAAGATTTACTCAAGTGGATAATGCTGATTACATGGCAGATAAAGGAAGGAAGAGGTGGTGTTATTTAAGCCTCTTTTGGAGGTGTGAGTAGATAGAGATAAGGGAGAAAGAGTAGGAGTTATCTGCTGATCAACGGTGGTGGCCGAATTTCCATCTCTTGGGGGGAGGGGCGAAATCAGTTTTGTTATGCAATAGGGGTGCCGAAACTTCCCTTATTAGTTGATCAATTTTAAGTTATCAAAAAGGGCACTTTCGGTTTTTGAGAGGCAGTTGCCGAAATTTAGGTTAAGTAAGGGGGAATAACTGTAATATCCGGGATTTGAGGGTCATGCATTTTAATTCATATCTAGGTGGTGGTATGCTTTGTGTGCTGTTTGTATGTGTTGGGGGGCTTCGGGAAACCTTGGGGTTAGGTAGGGGCCTTAGTGAAATTTTTGGGTTGAACCTAATTAGGGGAGGGCTAGGGAAGCTAGGCCTTAAGGAAATAAAGGTGGAGTTTATGACACAAGAAAGGTAGTGGTGGAGTGGCAAGGTAACGCAAGGGAGCAAGGGGGAGAGTTTGCATCAGGAGGAGTTCCAAGGGGGAGGAGGTTCGAGCTGCGGAGATAGCATTTTGGAGTTCATTTTTGCGTCAGAGGGAGGAGGAGTTGGAGTTGGCGTGGGCACTTGAAGGTAGGAGGTTTGAAATGGTCAAACATTTCAAATGTGTGGCTATGAAGAGAGATAGGAGTGTGAATCATTCAAATGGGTTTGAATGAGTGGAATAGAGGAAAGATAGGAGAAAAATAAAGGATGAGGTGAGGGGTGTGAGAGTTGGCCGAAATAGAGGTTCTTGGAGGTGGCATTTTCGGTCATGTATGGGGGGGAGTAAGTGCCGAATTTATTTAATAGTTGTAGTGTGCATCTTTTGTTTTTTTTTTTTGTCCTTCTCTAGTCTTGTGCCAAAAAGTGGTAGTCAAAACTCTTCAATTGTTTTCTCTTCAGATGACTTAAAGCTGAAGTGTAAGTGATCTTTGGGGTGCATTCTTGATTCATCTTTGCTCCTCTTTACTTCTTCTCTAAATCGAACTATACCCTCCTTCCTATTTTCTTTTTTTTTTCTTTTCATACTTGTGCCGAATCTTTCTCTTCATTTTCCCCATAGCTGAAACCTCTCAAAACCCCAACCCTCTCTTCTCTTTTCTTTTTGTTAAAAGCCGAATAACTCTCCTAGTCATTTAAACCTTGGCCGAATCTTCCATTTACCATTTCTTCTCTCTTTCTCATCCATACCCTTTTCTTCTTCGATTTGAATATTTTCTCAAGCCTCACCTCTGTGCCGTCGGTCATCTCTTTCCGTTTCTTCCAATACGGTTCCTAGTAATAGTGGTAAGGTTTTCTATAAACTTTTCATTCTTCTTTCTCTTTGGGTTGCCGAAATCTAGAAGTGTAACTCTATGTTTTTATGTGTGGCCGAATCTATACAAGGCCTTAGATTTGTGACTCTTTTGTTGAAGCCAGCGTTAGGGGCAGTGGAGATCTTCCGGGATTTGGACATTCGAGGTAGGCAGGATATAACATTAGGCCGAAGGCCACTTCTTTTCATCCATTAATGTTAGAGCCGAATCTAACTTAAGTCATGTAGGGATTTCGACAACTTTCAGGGTCAAGTGATTCGACTTTGGTAAGATTACTCGATTGAGATATTATTGGAGTCTCGTTTAGATTTGAGTTAAGGTTAACCCGGGTCTTCTGATTAAGTTGTTATTCAATGGATGCAAGTACCAGTCAAGGGGAGAAAGGGGTGATCTCTACCCCTAAGTTCAAGAAACGTTCAGTTTCTGCGGTTCGGGATTGGCCACCGGGGTGTGGGCCAGTGTTGAAAGAGACAAGCAGATCGCTGTAGTCTCTTCGAGTGAGGACATTAGGGAAATCGAAAGTCTAGCGCTTCGGGTTATCAGGTGTGCGGTTAATTCGCAGTTTTCCCGTTAATTAATTAATTTCATGTATTATGTGTGTAATGGCCGATACAGTGGCTGTGGTGGAGTTATTACCCTTAATGGGTATTTTGGTAACCAGGTTAGTATTTTATTTATGGTGTGGCTATGGTTGATCATTGTGGATATACGTAGCATGTCATATGCCTGTTTAATCTGTTCATGCATTATTTGGCCATATCATTATAATATGTTGCATATGCATGGGGTGGTATATATATCGATTGAAGGACAGGGTGTACATTTATGTACGTGTTTTAGTGATGGCCTCGAGCCTCACTGTGGACTGATGTTGGCTATGTGTCACATCGTAGTTGGTGTTGGCTATGTGCCACATCGTGGTTTGATGTTAGCCTCGAGCTACGTCATGGATTGATGTTGACCATGAGTCACGTTGTGGATTTTGTGATTTAATCACGTGGACCGGTGGCTAGACCACTGAGTGGACGGCATTGATTGCCGAATTGGTGTGTAGCGGATGGAGGGTTGATTTAGTAATCCCCTGGTGTGTGGTGGCTGGATACGGAGGTATGTGGGACACTAGGCTGGGTTGGGTACATTTTGTAGTGTTACATATCATGTGGATTGGTGTGCTTTTGCGCCAAGCCCAACAGTGGAAATTCGTGGATTAATTACACACTGAGTCGGTTTAACTCACCCTACTTTTACCAAACATGCAGGTGATACATGATGTTCTGGACCGGGTTGGAGTGGATTCGAGATGGCCATGCAGATGCGAATTTGCTTATTTAAATACATTTTCTTTTAATTTCGGTTTCATTGGGATGATTTTATTGTAATAAGGCCATTTTAAGCATTTGGGGATTTTTATTTTGTTTAAGCTAGTTTGACTATCGGATTAAAAACTAGAAATGGTTTTGGAAACAATTTATGCAATTTAAAAACTTAAGCTAAGGTTTTTCAAATTTGAACAGGCGTAATAACTCGACTTTCTTAAATTTTCAAACGTATGTTACTTTAACCTAAAAAACGACCTTCAAAGTTTTTATTCTCCTCAGCAAACTACTTTCAAAAATGACAATTATTTTGCAAATAGGATATCCTTTATAATCCAAGTAAAAGATTTTTTTTAAACACTACACGTGTTTTCACCCTTAAACCAAATTCTTTTCAAACGTTTTTCCCAGTAACATTCCGAATTCAGCCGTGGTGTTTTGGGCCGAGTTTGGGGTGTTATAATAACTTTTATTTTCGGCACTAGGGTTTTATTCTTCCATTCTCTTCTTCAATTTTGGCATTTAGGTCTTTATTCTCCCAATCACTTTTCTCATTATTCTTCTAAAGCCGAACTATCTCTAGTCTACCAAAAACCCTTTTCTCTTTACCGTTTTGATTGTTTCTTTTTCTTCTATTCTACTCCTCTCTTCTCCTGTTTCTTTATCAAAGAGCCGAAACCTTAATTTCAATTCCCTTCTCCATTCTGTGCCTATAAGTCGAATGTTCATTGTTCTTCCAGGATTTCTTTGCCGATCTCTTCACTAAAAGCTGAAATCTTCTAGGAGTTGTCGAATTCTCTGTAAAGGTAGGTGCCGATTTCTTCTGATCTATTCTTTTTCTCTTTCGATTTTTAGAAGACAAAGCCGAAAGGCTAATGGATTGTTGGTTTCTTGTGTTTACGTGTTGGGCGACATCGGCAATCCAAGTAGATCGTCTAGATCTAAAAGTCAGAAATCGCTAGTCTCTAAACTCCATCTCTTTCGGGATTTCAAGGTAAAGGGTTCTCTTTAGATTTTTGTTAGGTTTGTTTATCATAACCGTAATCTTAACCCTATGATATGGATTAACAACCACATGTTGTGATGGTAGCAACTGATAAGGTCTTGTGATGGAATCACATGTTATTTAGGCGAAGGAGGGGATTGGATCTGTAAACTCAATCCCTAACTTTAAGAAACGAGCGGTGTCAGCAGTTCGAGATTGGCCACTGGGTTGTGGACCGGCGTCAGAACAAAATCTTAGATAGTTAGCAGTCGTATCGGCTTCCGATAGTGTCGACATAGAAGGTCTCATCTTGACTGTAATCAGGTGTGTAGATCTCTAACACCCTATTTTAATCTGTAATATATATGTATATGTTATGGGCTAAAAGCTGGAAAAAGGCTGTATGGATAGTCATGTTACCCGTAAAGGGTGGGCAAGGGATGCCAGGTACGTAATCATAGAAACTTCTCTATGTGTATCGATGTATGTAAAAACCTGTGATCTTTTAGGTAGTATTCTGTTTTGATTCTGCATGGATGTATACATGGGATGGGGTTGATATGATGAAGGGGAAGAGCATGTTAAAAGGTCACTTAGTGATCGGTGGTTAAACCACGAAATGTACATTTAGGTCACAATAGTGATCGGTGGCTCTGCCACACTTGATTATAAAGTCACACAGTGATCGGTGGCTCTGCCACAGTAGATTATAAGGTCACATGGTGATCGGCATTTTAACTGACAGCATGACTGTCGATATGGTGTGTAGAGGTTGGTTGGTTGATTGTAGAAATCCCCGAGGTGTGATGGCTGGTACGGGTTGGTGTGTAGAGGATGGACTTTTAGGTTGGGTTGGGCCATGTTGCATGTAAATATTCTGTTGCCATTGTGTACGGGCCAAGGCCCATAATGTGTTTGTGGGCCTCAACCCTTCTATGTGTTTTCGAGATTTGCACATTGAGTCTTGGTGACTCACCCCTTTATTTTTCCTGACTTTTCAGATGAGTAGTAGATCATGGACATGGGAGCCGAGGCGGACTCGATGGGCCATCAAGTTCTTTTATTTCCATAAACTATTTTCGATTTTCTTTGAGTTTTATTTTTTTTTGGATTATTTATGTAACAAGGCCCCATGGCTTAGGTTTCGATTTATTATTTGTTAATGTTTACAATTTATAAATTTATGTTCAAGGACTTAAGTCATAAGGAGCAATAAAATGGGATTTTCAAACATGTTCAATGAAAGAAAACAAAGGTTTTCATCAAATATCATTTTTCTGAATGAATACCTAAATAAACAAACTGAGATTTCAAAACCCTTCAAAGCAAGGTTTTTAACAATTAACCTGTAGCATACTAGATCCAGTCGTGGCGTGTGGGCCAGGTTTGGGGTGTTACATTTTGGTATCAGAGCCCAGTTGCAAAACTCGGGCTGTGAAACGGGTCCAGTAGTAGTTTATAAATTGGTAAAAATGCTGGGGTTAAGATATGGCCTTCGAGTCTACTGGCACCTGATCCACGCAGGTAAGCATTCTAACTCTTGATGTGATATGCATGTTGGGCTTTATGGACATAGACTAGCATGTTAGGAATTAATGGACTCTAGGATTAGTTTAAACAACTCCTCAAACTCATAAAACTTAATCTGATTAAACATCTCTATAAACCAGCCACTGGGTTAGGGTGTGGCAACAGGCATGCGCATGTCTAGTGACCCACCTCCTCTTCGCTGGAATCCTACCTGGTGCGTAGTGACTGTTCACCTTAGCCATGAGGACTAGTTGACGGGCCAAAATTTATAAGTAAAACCCAAAAAGGACCAGCCACACTATTTCACAAAATTACTAAAATACCACCTAGTTTTGTAAAATTTTCAAAATATCCTTAATTTGTGAAAAATTTCCCAGAATACCCTAGATTTATAAAACTACCAAAATTTATGGAATTACCGAAACACCCCTGGTTGGCAAAATTATCCAAATGCCCATGTTTTGCAAATGACCCAAAAACCTCTAGATTTACAAAAGTACCCGGTATACGAGATTATCAAAAATTTACAAAATTACTAAAATACCCTTGATTTGGAAAATTAAATTTTTCAAAATACCCCTGTTTTAAAATATATATATACACCAAAATATCTCTATTTCGAAAATCACCAAGATACCCTATTTTTGAGGAAGCACGAAAATACCCTTATAGGATAAAATTACGAAAATACCCCTGGGTAGTGAAATGACGAAAATACCCTTATGTGATGGATGTGAGTTCATGGATGCTACTTGTATGATGATGTGTGATGGTTGAATGTATGTGGTTCCTAGAACTAGGAGATACAAACTTGAGACTAAAACCCGTAGATATAGTTTTGAATTCGAAAGAGCTACTCTTGAAAATCTCTGTCCATAAGATTGTTCGTGGTTAATCAGTGGAAGAAATTAATAATTCATAAAATTTCTAGTCAGATAAACGTGATTTGTAGATTGAGTACAAGGGGTAGGATCTGGCCATGAGTCTGGAAACGAGATGCCAGTTCCACCAACTGCGGAGGCCGAATTTCAGGATCAGACGGCCGGAGATGATGCGGTATCTCAGGCGGTGTTAAGGGTTTTAGAGAGGGTTGCTGGGGCAGGCATGGGCATAGAAGCCCGGAAATCTGTGTCAGAAAGGCTTAGAGCCAATGGGGCAGAGATGTTTAGGGGAATTTCTGGTATAGCCCCGAGTACAGCTGAGTATTGGTTGGAGGCGATTGAGCGTATAATGGATGATCTGGACCTTACGGAGGAGGAAAAACTGAAAGGGGTTGTATCTCTCCTGCAGGATGAAGCTTATCAATGATGGCTTACGGTTAAGGATGGTACGGTGGCTGACCGTATCACTTGGGATCTCTTCAAAATTGCGTTTCAGAGTAAATATATTGGGACAAGTTATGTGGATGCGCAGCGTAGAGCGTTTCTGAATCTGGTGCAAGGAAGTAGGTCGGTGGCTGCGTATGGAGCAGAATTCTTACGCCTTAGCTGTTATGCTCGAGGGATGGTGGCCACAGACCATGAACATTGTGTTCGATTTGAAGATGGTCTGAGGGATGATTTGCGTGTATTGATAGCTCCAGAGTGGGAGAGGGAATTTGCTATGCTTGTGGAAAAGGCTAAGATAGTTGAGGAGGTTAAGCGGACAGAAAAACTGAATCGGGATAGAGATAGGGGTGGAAGTAAGAGGAATTTTGGATCATCAGGGGCAGCTGGGCATACTCAGAAAAGGCCTAGGTCAGACGGGCCGAGACAGGATGAGAGATCTGCTGCTACTAGTCAGACACAAAAGTGTGCTCGATGTGGTAAATTCCACGTAGGTGAGTGTTGGGCAGGCAGTGGAAGGTGCTTTAGGTGTGGATCTACGGACCACCAAGTGAGAAACTGTTCGCAGCAATGGAGCGGTGAAAGGCCCACAGGTCAAGGAAATGCACAACCGAGAAGAGGTGGTCAGCAATCACAGAGAGGTCGTGGTCCAGCCAGAGGTGGTAACGGTTTCGGTCGGTGTCATGGAGGACTAGGCTAAGGGGCAGGAAACACTGAGGTGAGACAATCGGGGTTAGTCTATGCTGCCAGACGTCGAGAGAAGGCTGACGTACCAGATGTCACAACCGGTACATTTTTAATTTTTGGTTTGCCTTATACTGCATTGATTGACATTGGGTCAACGCATTCCTATGTTACTAGTAAGGTGTCTGGAACTTTAAGCATAGATTCTGAGATTTCCTCTAGGGAGATGACTGTAGTAAGCCCTTTAGGACAAACTGTAGTGGTGAATAAACTATATAGGGATGTACCCCTGGAAGTGCAGGGGGTAGCTTTTCGGGCTGATCTGATGGAACTGCCGTTTGGGGAGTTAGGACGGTGAAGGAATTCCCTGATGTTTTCCTAGAAGAACTTCCGGGATTACCCCCGGATCGTGAAGTGGAGTTTGGTATCGATCTTCTTTCAGGAACAGCGCCAGTATATATTGCTCCGTATAGAACAGCACCGAAGGAGTTGGTGGAATTAAAGGCTCAGATGCAAGAGTTGCTGGATAGAGGGTTTATTCGACCAAGTGTGTCGCCTTGGGGAGCGCTGGTGTTATTCGTTAAGAAGAAGGATGGATCAATGCGTATGTGCATTGACTATCGCCAGCTGAATAAGTTAACAATCAAGAACAAATACCCGTTACCGAGGATCAATGACTTGTTTGATCAGTTGAAGGGGGCCTCAGTCTTTCCAAAGATAGATCTGATGTCAGGGTACCATCAACTTAAGGTCAAGGAGGCAGATATTCATAAGACGGCTTTTAGGACTCGCTATGGTCACTACTGGTGATGCCATTTGGGTTGATTAACGCACCAGCAGCGTTTATGGATATGATGAACCAAGTATTCCAACCTTATTTGGATCAGTTTTTCGTGGTATTTATAGATGACATTCTGGTTTATTCAAAATCAGAAGAGGAGCTTGATTCACATCTTCGGGTGGTTCTGCAGATTCTGAGGGAGAAATAGCTCTATGCCAAATTCAGCAAGTGTGAATTTTGGCTAAGGGAAGTTACTTTTCTAGGTCACGTTGTGTCGCCAGAGGGGATTAGGGTGACCCTCGAAAAATTGAAGCAGTGTTGGATTGGAAGCCGCCTAAGTTGGTAGCAAAAATTTAGAGTTTTCTTGGTTTAGCCGGATATTATCGAAGGTTTGTTGAAGGATTTTCCTTAATTGCGGCTTCGTTGACTAAGTTGTTACAGAAAGGGGTTCCATTTGTTTGGTCAAATAAGCAGCAAGAGAGTTTCGAGAAGTTAAAAAGGATTTTAACGGGGCTCCGGTATTGATTCAGCCGGAGGCTGGGAAGAAATTTGTAATTTACTGTGATACTTCACACACGAGACTAGGATGTGTGTTAATGCAAGATGGAAAGGTTGTTGCGTATGCATCTCGGTAGTTAAGACTGCACGAAGCAAATTATCCCACCCATGATTTGGAATTGGCGGCGGTGGTTTTCGCTTTGAAGATCTGGAGGCATTATCTATACAGGGAGAAATCTGTCATTTATACCAACCATAAGAGCTTAAAATACCTTTTAACCCAGAAGGAGTTGAATCTAAGGCAAAGGAGGTGGATTGAGTTGTTAAAGGATTATGACTGCTCGATCGAGTACCATCCGGGTAAAGCCAATGTGGTGGCGAATACTCTGAGTCATAAAGTAATTTCTGATTTGAGAGCAATGTTTGCTCACCTTAGTTTATATGATGATGGGAGTCTATTAGCTGAACTTCAAGTGAAACCCTCTAGGGTCAGTCAAGTTAAGGAGAGCTTGTGGGCTGATAAGATAGGGCTTAAAAGATTTTATCTGTGATTATAAGACACAGATGGGCTTGTGGCCCAAAGGCAAAGTGGCGCCACTTAGAGAGCAGGGAGGTGGCGTCAGCTAAGGAGGCTCAAGTTCGAGTCGCATGAAGTCCAATTATTTTAATTAAGATTTGTTAATTTTCGGCATCTAAATGGATAGAGAGGGACGGCAATAAGTCTTAAAAATAGGAAGATTTACTTAGGTGGATAATGCTGATTACATGGCAGATAAAGGAAGGAAGAGATGGTGTTATTTAAGCCTCTTTCGGAGGTGTGAGTAGATAGAGATAAGGGAGAAAGAGTAGGAGTTATCTGCTGATCAACAGTGGTGGCCGAATTTCCATCTCTTGGAGGGGGGAGAAATCTGTTTTATTATGCAATAGGGGTGCCGAAATTTCCCTTATTAGTTGATCAATTTTGAGTTATCAAAAGGGGCACTTTCGGTTTTTGAGAGGCAGTTGCCGAAATTTAGGTTAAGTAAGGGGGAATAACTTTTATTTTTGGCACTAGGGTTTTATTCTTCCATTCTCTTCTTCAATTTCGCCATTTAGGTCTTTATTCTCCCAATCTCTTTTCTCATTATTCTGCTAAAGCCGAACTACCTCTGGTCTACCGAAAACCCTTTTCTCTTTACTGTTTTGATTGTTTCTTTTTCTTCTATTCTACTCCTCTCTTCTCAAATGTCTCTTTATCAAATACCCGAAACCTTAATTTCAATTCCCTTTTCCATTCTGTGCATATAAGTCAAATGTTCATTGTTCTTCTGGGATTTCTTTGCCGATCTCTTCACTAAAAGCCGAAATCTTTTAGGAGTTGTCAAATTCTCTGTAAAGGTAGGTGTCGATTTCTTCTGATCTATTCTTTTTCTCTTTCTTGTGTTTACGTGTTTGGCGATATCGGGAATTGAAGTAGATCGTCTAGATCTAAAAGCCGAAAATCGCTAATCTCTAAACTCTATCTCTTTTGGGATTTCAATGTAAGGGGTTCTCTTTAGATTTTCGTTATGTTCGTTTATCATAACCGTAATCTTAACCCTATGATATGGATTAACAACCACATGTTGTGATGGTAGCAACTGATAAGGTCATGTGATGGAATCACATGTTGATGAGGCGAAGGAGGGGATTGGATCTGTAAACTCAATCCCTAAGTTTAAGAAACGAGCAGTCTCAGCAGTTCGGGATTGGCCACCGGGTTGTAGACCAGCATCAGAAGAAAATCTTAGACAGTTAGCAGTCGTATCGGCTTCCGATAGTGTCGTCATAGAAGGTCTCGTCTTGATTATAATCAGGTGTGTATATCTCTAACACCCTATTTTAATCTGTAATATATATGTATGTGTTATGGGCTAAAAGATGGAAAAAGGCTGTATGGACAGTCGTGTTACCCGAAAAGGGTGGGCAAGGGATGCCAGGTACGTAATCATAGAAACTTCTCTATGTGTATCGATGTATGTAAAAACCTGTGATCTTTTAGGTAGTATTCTGTTTTGATTCTGCATGGATGTATGCATGGGATGGGGTTGATATGATGAAGGGGAAGAGCATGTTAAAAGGTCACTTAGTGATCGGTGGTTAAACCACGGAATGTACATTTAGGTCACAATAGTGATCGGTGGCTCTGCCACACTTGATTATAAGGTCACACAATAATCGGTGGCCCTGCCACAGTGGATTCTAAGTCAAATGGTGATCGGCATTTTAACTGACAGCATGACTGTCAATATGGTGTGTAGCGGTTGGTGGGTTGATTGTAGAAATTCCCTAGGTGTGGTGGTTGGTACGGGCTAATGTGTAGAGGATGGACTTTTAGGTTGGGTTGGGCCATGTTGCATGTAAATATTCTGTTGCCATTGTGTACGGGCCAAGGCCCA